>CM076998.1:15554472-16804472 GCA_039090855.1 Macrothele yani
ATGTGTCTGCCACTAAGGAGCACTCCGGCTGGCTGGAGGACAGAGCCGGGTTCAATGCTGTGTGGACACAAATGGTGGCCACCTCCAGCACATGTTGTGACGTCATCACATTTTGCACGAAATGAGGTAAGTCCACTTCAAATTTCGTTGCAATATCTTCATTGGTGTTATCATTATTGAAGAAATGCCGGGTTCGGTAGCGAGTGGGACACCGTGTATTTGAAACGTTGAGAACATTACTTAACATTTCTCTTGAAGTGAAATAAAGTCACTCAAAATAAAGGTTCAGAAAGACTTACTTACTTTTCCTGTTTATTCATCAACATCGTACGCACATTTTTACTTGCCTATTTCCAAAATACGTGAGGAACTAATCACAGTAGTACTAATACTTCAAAACTAATTAACACACGTTAGTAGGCAGAATTCTTTTTTCAGTAAACCGTAAATATATAACACCACTCTAGAACTCCCTTCAAGTAAACACAACTTTAAGTAAACAACGCAGCTTCCACGATTATAACATCACACCATCACACCTTTGGCTGCTGCTTCAACATTTTATATCTCTAGTTCTTATCTGTTAACATGCATACATCACGCTCTCTGACCTCAGAATTGATGCCAACCTCTTTCTGCGAGAGAAAAGATATAACGTTAAGGTTGAAAACGCTAAAAGAGAATGAACTCAGATTTACCTAGATAAAGAAATTAAAAATGAAAGTAAATTTAGAGTATACGTCAAAAGACCACTGCACCTCCGGGGCATCCTAATTACTTCAGTGCCGAAAGATAAGCGGACCAAACATGCCTGATCATCAAAATACACTATCTACCAACAAGTAATTAGACACCTGTGATAGCAAAGGAAAACGAAGTTTATTCACCTTCAATAGTTGGTGGAGCCTCCACGAGCGGCGATTACAGCTACGACCCTCCGGGGCATACCCTCAACCAGGCGTTGTACGACGGCTAGCGGTATTTACTTCCACTCGGCTTGGAGAAGACAGGTCAGTTCCTTCACCGATTTCGGACGGTGGGGGCACCCCTTAAGTCGACGATCCAACTCGTCCCAGAGGTGCTCGATAGTGTTAAGGTCCGGGCTCAGCGCAGGCCAGTCCATTCGATTAACCCAATTGTCACCATACCAAGCCATGGTGGACCTCGCAACATGACAGGCGACATTGTCATCTTGAAAGTAACATGGGTCCACCCCGTAAAACTGCCACAAAGTAGGAAGCGCATGGTCATCCAGAATGGTGCAGTAGGTCTCGGCGTTGAGTTTACCAGAAATTGCGACCAAGGGTCTGTGCCATACCAGGAGAAACACCCCCATAGCATAATTCCACCGCCGCCGAACTTCACAGTTGGCACAATGAATTTAGGAGGCGTTCTCCAGGCAGACGCCAAACCCCGACCCTGCCATCCGAACGGTAGAGGGTGAACCTTGATTCGTCGCTCCAGAGAACCTGTTTCCACTGTTCAACGGTGCAATGTCGACGTTCTTTGCACCACGTTAGCCGAGCAGCGTTATTGGACTTGGTGATCAAAGGCTTGTGGGGGGCAGCACGTCCATGATAACCACGCAGATGGGCTTCCTTACGGATGGTATTCATCGAAAGAACACTCTCGGGTGCCTGTTGAAACTCCTCGCGGATGTGGCCCATCAATTTGGTGCGGTTCTTCCGAATTTCTCTGGCCAGCACCCGTCAGTCTCTAACTCCCAGTTTTGTGGGTCTGCCAGGTCGGGCCATATTCCGACAGTCACCTCTCATCTCCCACTTGCCAATCACGTAGGCCACTGTCGATTTTGGGTACTTCAACTAGCTGGATATGTCACGTATGGATCGGCCATTTCAGTGATACCCGACGATCACACCTTTCTCGAAATCAGAGAGCTCCGAACTGCGTGGCATCTTGCATGCGACTGGTTGCGTTGTTGTTTCCCACACGATATTTAACGGCGGCGGCCGTGACGTGCATCAGGACCGCAGATATCGTCGATTGCAAGGGTGTCCAATTACTTGTTGGTAGATAGTGTAGTATGACTATACTAATAATCCGAAATTTCTTGGCGTAGCATAGAAATAAAGCTTTCCAAGCTTTCGCACATCAACCAGATAGCTTTTTCAAGGAAGGTAGACAGCTAACTGTAAACTGGATGATAAAACATTTTAACAATTTGAACGCGGTGACTTGACTAGATAATGGGCGCAAACGTGATAATTCGAAGAAACGAGGTCACGTTGGTTGGGCACGCGGTTCCATGGTAGAAAACGCATCATTATTTGAAGAACTGATTCCAAATACGTGGCAACTCCAGACAGGCGCTATTATTGTAAGCCTCGCAGCTGGTCAAGATTTCCAAGGTTTCGCGAATGGCAGTAGATTTGGGTGTGGAGTATGAAGCTAATTTCTTTACATCACTCCATATAGGATCGGCGGACTTGAACTTGCCTTCCGTTGATAGGGCAGTTTTTATTTTCCCGTCTTTTGTATCCCTTTTATGTTCGCTGATTCTAATTCCAAACGAACGTTTGGTCATTCCGATGTATTATTGCCTGGAGCCGTCCGGATATTGTAGTGGGATGGCATAAACACCTGCTTCATTGAGAAGAGGGGGCTTGTCAATATTTCTCTTAAGCATCGTTTATAAATTATTTCTATTCTACCATATATATATATTTATATTTATTTTATTTCTATTCTACGCCAAGAGATTTCCGATTATTAGTACTTATAATCATACTATTTTACGTATAATTGGTGTACATTTCCTATTTATTGAACTTGATGCCTGTACATGTTTGGTGCCCACTCGAACAAACTGTCAGAGAGGCCTACCACTGAACCACTGCGCAGCCGGGGCTGCCAACATTTTTCTGCCCTGTAAAAGTTTTAAATGGCAGGGATTCCATTGTTTAACAGTGATATTGGCCAACTTTATAATAACGAAAGTTAGGGATAAGAGAATCATTATAGTTATTAAAAATTCGATAGGCTGCAAAAGAATCCATGTACACTAAATGTTTTCAGAAAATAATATTATTCCTTTCTGACTTATAATCTTTCTTTTGCCTACAGTGAGATTCGAAACCAGTCTTGCTACTCCAGAGCTGTTCTCCCAAATGAACTACGCTGGCAGGCTTTTCGCTGCTTCACTGTCGATTTGACGCATGCGTCACCTCTGTAGTACGTCACCTGCGTCATATCACGTAGTACATTACAGACTATAGAACGCCTTGTGATATTGACGTTTCCAGTTTTATTATGAATTAATTATTTGTATTCACTTGTTCTTTTTTTTAATTCTATGTATCTATTTATCTACATCAAATTTTAGATTTTGTTCTTCTCCATTTATATCATCATCATTATTTATTATCATTCCACACTGCTGGATTAAGTTCTATCCAAGTTTGTTTCACAACTTTCTCTCTTGAGCGAGTCTCCTCAATGTCACTCCAGCTTGCTTTCGAAATTTACACACCCACTGCCACGTGGTCTTCTGTGCCATTTTCTTGTATTCAGTGTAAAATTTCAGTTGTTTAAGGGTGGACTGTTCTTCTAGCAATATGTCCAGCACATTGCAATTCCAGGAATTTTACTTTGACCAATATATCTTCCACTCTTGTCACTTTTTTTGCCTACGAGTTCTTTTTCCTATCATTCTTGGTTACACCAAACACGTACCTGTTCATAATTTTTTGGAGTTGCTTACAATCACGGAATATCTTTTTCAGTAAAAGTCGATTTCTCTGATCCATAAAAAAGAACTGGAAAAGGATGCATTGATTAAACACTTTTATTTTAAGACACAATGGCAAATTGATCTTTCAAATTTTACTGTTCCTCCCAAATGCGGTCTAGTCATCTTTATTCGCCTATTAGGTTTTTATTGGATGTAACTCCAGCTTGTGTATGTGTGTGTGTGATGTCTGTTGCCCAAGGTAAATGTAGGAATCGGTTACTTCTAGATTTGTCCCATCAACCGCTAAATTTTGATATCTGTTCCGCAAGGTAAATGTGGCCATCGGTTGCCTCTAGATTATCCCATCAACGGTTAAATCTTGATTTCTGTTCCCCAAGATAAATGTAGCCATCGATTGCCTATAGATTTGTCACAAAAACCGCTAAATCTTGATATCTGTTGCCCAAGATTAAACATCGGCTGCCTCTACATTTGTCCCATCAACCGCTAAATCTTGATATCTATTGTCCAAAGTAAATGTACCCGTCGGCTGCATCTAGATTTGTCCTATCAAACGCTAAATATTTATGTCTGTTGCCCGAGGTAAATGCAGGCATCGGTTACCTCTAGATTTGTCCCATCAACAGCTAAATCTTAATATCCCTTGCGCAAGGTAAATGTAGCATCTGTTACCTCTAGATTTGTCCCATCAACCGATAAATCTTGATATCCGTTGCTCAAGGTAGATGTAGGCATCTGTTACCGCTAGATTTGTTCCATCAACTGCTAAATCTTGATATCTGTTCCGCAAGGTAAATGGGGTGCCTCTAGATTTGTCCTATTAACCGCTAAATCTTGATATCTGTTCCCCAAGATAAATGTAGTCATCGATTGCCTATAGAATTGTCACATCACCAGCTAAATCTTGATATCTGTTGCCCAAGGTTTACCATCGGTTGCCTCTACATTTGTCCCATCAACCGCTAAATCTTGATATCTGTTGCCCAAAGTTAATGTACCCATCGACTGCATCTAGATTTCTCTCATCAAACGCTAAATCTTGATATCTGTTGCCACAAGTAAATGTAGGCATCAGTTATCTCTAGATTTGTCCCATCAATAGCTAAATCTTGATATCTGTTACTCAAGGTAAATGTAGCCATCGGTTACCTCTAGATTTGTCCATTCAACAGCTAAATCTTGATATCTGTTGCCCAATGTAAATGTAGCCATCGATTGCCTTTAGGTTTGTCACATCAACTACTAAATCATGATATCTGTTGCCCAAAGTAAATGTAGGCACCTGTTGTTTCTACATTTGTCCCATCAACCGCTAAATCTTGATATCCAAGGTAAATGTAACCATCCGTTGCTTCTAGATTTGCCCCATCAAACGCCAAATCTTGATGTCTGTTGCCCAAGGTAATTGCAGGCATCGGTTATCTCTAGATTGATCCCGTCAAATACTAAATCTTCAGCTTTTGTAAAAGAGATTGCACATAAAGTTTGTTTTTGTATGTTCATTTTTATCCCACTTCTATACTCTTCTCAGGAAGTTCCATGATTATACTCTGCTGCCCTGAGAGGCTACTCGCAAAAATAAATTTGTCACCAGAAAAAGAAAGGCCGGTTCCATAATTTCCATTAGTCTCTATCTCTTTGTTTTCCCAGTTCAGAGATTGAAAATGTGTCACTGAAGAGCTTGGGAATAATAGGGCCATCTTGTCTCATTACCATATCAATTTTTGTTGGTGATGTATCATCAAATAGCTGAAGCTTTAGCCTGAAGATTTTTTACAGAGAAGAGGTTTAAGAACTTGTTAATCGTTGGCGTATCTGTATCGAGCGTGAGGGGGACTATGTAGAAAACAAAAATATGTGGATTAAAGTAGAAATTATGTGCTTTGTTCTTGCTTTGTTTCAATTTAATACCTTAGCACTGGGCTTGTGTATAAATATGGAGGCATTACTTTCTGAACACTCACTGTAGCCAGGTGTTTTAAGTCGCTGAAGTCAGTGAAGTGAGAACAGAATTTGATTTCAACCGAATATTTAAAGCAAACAGATTATAAATTCTGACTTTGCTTGTAGCACTTACTGGTCATCCATGTTACATCTCTCAGAAAACTTGAAAATTTCATCGCCCTGGAGCATGAATCGAACCCGCATCTCCCGATTTCTGTTCGAGTCTGCTAACCACCTAGGACAGTGAAGTTCCATGCAACTAAGACAAAGCAACCGTAGCTTAGGAATCTGAGCAGATTTGCGCTAGTGGAACCACCATTGCTTCCCCATAGCGTTATTTCGACCCAACTTCCATCCGTAAACGAATGCAGGTCGGAAATCATCGGTAAGTACCACAGATAAATCGAGGAAGGAAGAAATGTTTCCCATAACAAATGGGAAATCGATAGAATATTCAAAGCAAACAGAATATAAATTCTGAATTTGCTTGTAACACTTACTGGTCATCCATGTAACGTCTCTCAGAAAACTTGAAGGATGTTCAGATTCCTTAGCTAAGGTTGATTAGTCTCAGTTGACTGAAACTTCACTGTCCTAGGTGGTGTAACGGTTAGTATACTCGAACGGAAATCGGGAGATGAGGGTTCGGTTCCTGCTCCAGGACGATGAAATTTTCAAGTTTTCTTAGAGATGCTACATGGATGACCAGTAAGTGTTACAAGCAAATACAGAATTTATATTCTGTTTGCTTTCAATATTCTATCGATTTCCCATGTGTTATGAGGAAAATCTCTTCCTTCATTGATTTCAACCTTTAAAGAAATAAACCGTCCAATTTCAGACTCCTACCTTACAGCCCGGCTTGTCGATTTGAGATGTAATTTATCAACACATCCCGTGGTGGATGTACCTCCATGTCTTTTGTTTTACTCCATGTCCTTCACCATCTCATTATTTAACAGTCAGTCTTGATTTTGAGTGCCTTTTTAATTTAATCCTGGAGCAAAATGTCACTCAGTGATCTTCGCCATCTGATTATTTAACAGTCAGTCTTCATCTTGAGTGTCTAATTTAATCCTGGAGCAAAATGTCACTCAGTGATCTTCGCCATCTGATTATTTAACAGTCAGTCTTCATCTTGAGTGTCTAATTTAATCCTGGAGCAAAATGTCACTCAGTGATCTTCGCCATCTGATTATTTAACAGTCAGTCTTCATCTTGAGTGTCTAATTTAATCCTGGAGCAAAATGTCACTCAGTGATTTTCGCCATCTGATTATTTAACAGTCAGTCTTCATCTTGAGTGTCTAATTTAATCCTGGAGCAAAATGTCACTCAGTGATTTTCGCCATCTGATTATTTAACAGTCAGTCTTCATTTTGAGTGTCTTTTTAGCACGTCTTTTGTAAAAAAAGATCGTGCTTATGTTATCGGTTTGTCCGTCCGTCCGTCTGTACCCACGATATCTCTGGAACTATTAGTCCGATTTGAAAAATTCTTTTTGCATTGGGAAGCTTGAAATATGAGAATGATGATCTTTATTTTGTTTTTTTTTACAATGTACAATTTCGCCGCTAGAGGGCTTAAATGCAGATGATGTCGAATTCAAAAATACGTTTTATTCCACATATTTGCTTCTAAACATCCGATTGAAAAAATTCTTTTATCTTTCGATTCCATTTATGTCGAAGAGTATTTTAAATATAGTTACTTTTTCAAATTACGCATAGATTTTTCGCTAGGGGGCGTAAAGGTAAATTACATTTCCTCCGATAACTCTTCTTCTAAAACTCCGATTTGAATTTTTTTTCAGCGGATACACCTCCTGATGGAAAATCTTTTGCATATAATTTCTAATTTTTGGTAAGAAATACTTTGGCCACCATGGGGTGTAAGTCTTAATTTTCGCTTCTGATGTAAACTCTGAGTTTCTAAAATATCAATTGAAAAATTTTTTTCGTGGACTGATGCCACTCACATCGATAAACCTTTTCGAAATATTTTCTCCCTAAACTATTCCACAGTTTCTCCGCCAGGGGGCGTAGATGGGTGTTTCATTTTTGTCAATATCTCTACTTCTAGGAATCCGATTTGAAAAATTCCTTCTTTGTTGGATAGTGTTTCCAGTGTGACATGTTTTTCATATAATTGCAAACTTTTCAAGTAATTCATAGACTTTCCGCTAGGGGGAGTAAAGGTAAATTGGTTTCCCCCTATATCTCTGTTTCTAAATCTCCGATTTAAAAAAATTCTTTCTGCACCGGATACAGCTCCTGATGGGAAATCCTTTGCACATAATTTCTAATTTTTGTAAAAAATGGTTCGGCCACCAGGTGGCGTAAGTCTCAATTTCCCTTCTGATGTATTTGCAGCAAAATATGAGATTTTAAAATCTCAACTGAAAAAAGTGGTTTGTTGACCAATGCTATTCATGTCGACAAACCTTTTAGGAACATTTGCTTCTTGAAATAATTCATGGTTTCTACGCCTGGGAGCGTAGATGTATGTTTTATTTTTGTCAATATCTCCACTTCTAAGAGTCCGATTTGAAAAATTCCTTCTTTGTTGGAGAGTGTTTCCGATGCGAAATGTTTTTCCTATAAATTCAAAATTTTCAAGTAAATCATAGACTTTCCGCTAGGGGGCAGAAAGGTAAATTGCGTTTTCTGCGTTATTTCTGCTTCTAAAACTCCGATTTGAAAAATTCTTCCTGTATCGCATACAAGACCAGATGGAAAATATTTTTCTCATAATTTCTAATGTTTGGCAAGGAATGGTTTGGCCACCAGGGGGCATGAGTGTTAATACCTTCTTCTGATGTATTTGTAGCAAAATCTGGATTCCTGAAAACTCGACAAAATGTTTTTTTTTCTTGGACCGATACCGCTCATGTGGAAAAACTTGTTGAGAATACTTTCTTCCTAAAATAATGCATGGTTTTCCCACCAGGGGACGTAAAGTCACATCTTATTTTTGTCGATATCTCTGTTTCTAAGAGTCCGATTTGAAAAATTCTTTCTGTGTTGGAGAGCGTTTCCGGTGCGAAATGTTTCTCATATAATTTCATGTTTTTCTTAACGCACAAGTCCGTAACCAGAGGGCGTAAGCCTCACGATTCCGTTTACAGCAATATCTGAGGGATTAAAAACCCGATTGAAAAACTTCTTTCTTCCGTCAGATATTATTGTTTTCCATACCGATTCCATTGACTTTGAATAGCTTTGATAAATTTAATTTGCGTCAGAACGGATTCAAAAGACGTGCTTATTACACCCGAAAATTCGCTATCATCTTTCTTGTTTTTTTTCTGTAATAGAACTTACGACATCTCTTTTCCACATAAGAAAGTCCGTAGTTACATTTTATGCTGCAAATAACTCTTTGCTGGATGATATCCTTTGCGAAATGTTTAATTTTTGAGAAATATTTTCTTCTTTTTTTTACTAAAGTCAATAACTCTGTATAATTAAGACATCTTTCTTGAATTGTTTAATTCGTGAAAATTATTTTCAAGCCTTTCTGCTAAACTCTTTCCAATTTGTTTTGGAGGAGATCCGAATATATACGTTGTAGGTATATTAAGTGATGATTTCGTGAGACATCGTTTTAGAAGTCTTGAATAGAATTCTTGATGAATATAGAAAAGGTAATGGGTGGATTAAGAACTGTCATTGTTTTTCTACAGATCACGATTTGATTATTTCCTTTTTCTTTCCCCCATTTTTTTCAGTTTTTTAGTTCAACAAATTAAAAAATAAAATTTTTTGTTTTTCAGATGTGTCGATTACTTAGCAGCAGACTTTTCAATCCTTTATTAAGCAAAAGGAACAAATTTCTCATGGCGGAGAGAAGGAGAAGTGAATCGTATCATTTGAATTACCTTAGACAATCAAGTGAATAATATGAGAATTATTTATCGACTTTTTAAGCTGCACGTTTTCAGAGAAATGCCGTTTAGCTCAAGAAAGGCCTCACGGGAGTGGTAACCAGAGCTTTTTCCATTTCTCTTTTTTATTGATCTATCCTTCACAGCTATTTGCCGTTTTTCGCTCTTGCATTACCCGCTGTTGACAAAGTGGAGGATAAAAGACCTTTATCCCTTTTTTCTTTGAGATCCCATCGCTCCCAATTCAATTTTTCAGTTTTGAACTTTTAACATCGGAGTGCGTAACTGTCAATCGCAATCGTTCACAATTCTTGATACAATTTCTGCTCCGAGAAAGAAGTGGGGTGAGGTGGGGGAAGAGGTCATTGCGACCTCTTACTGAGAGGTTTCATTAAAAGCAAAGGAATCGCACATACAGACCTTTTATTCTAAGAGAGAGAGAGAGAGAGAGAGAGAGAGAGAGAGAGAGAGAGAGAGAGAGAGAGAGAGAGAGAGAGAGAGAGAAATTGGAGCGTTAAAAAGTATTAAGTAATGGGGAAAAGAATCAACATTACTCAGACGTACAAAGCATAGATTTACTCCTCAAGAGCTTCAACTCCATTAAATTACATCACCGAAATGAAAGCACTCCAGATGGCCTGCGATTTTTCCAGAATTTGAGAGCACCATATTAAACCCCCTCGGACAAAAAATGGCGTAATGCAAATTTTATTCCTTAATATGGCGTTATATCGCCACCTACTTTAAATAACAGCTTTAGTTTTGTTTGGCATGCTATCAGTATGACTCAGTTTCACATGCATATCAAGTTCATTTCACTCCAAACTTAAAAGATTATACCGTAACTCTTTTTCGTGTGCGAGATTGGTGTTACGCTATGTCTAAAATAATGACTAAGGAGATGTTGAACTAATGAGAATACTATGCAATAGTTGCACGAGATAGCTTCAATTAAGGTTTTACGGCCAGACGAAACATATACAAAAGTCAAACTTACGATAACTTTTTATTGGTCCAGCAACGATTGATGAAATCCACATTATAGCACTGCGAGGTTTATACTTCACATATAATACCTTAATTATCTATTGTATATTCTAGCTTAACAACGACCTAACATCTCCACACACACACATATACACTAAACAGCAGCTGTATCGTCCTTTTTATCTATCGTTCTTATCACATTTATACGTCACTCTCTTTGACCTCAAAAGTTTTGCCAATCTCATTCATGTGAGAGAGAAGATATCATGTTAAGTTTGGAAAGTGCAAAAGAGAACAAACTCAAATTTACATAGGAAAAGGAACTAAAAATGAAAGTTAAATTACAATATACGTCACAAGATCCTTTAATTCCGCTGAATTTGAAGGGCGTTTTTTTCACTGCCTTTTCTAACATGTCTCAGATGTTTTCAATCACATCCGAAACGGTTAAATTTTCAGGCCACTTGAGATGTGGAACGTCTTTCTCATGGTCTTCAAGTCAATCAGAGAGTTATCATGTTGAAACACAGGATCCACTATGTGTCCTTCTTCAAACCCTGGACAAAAGGCAGTAATGCATTATTTAAAAGTGCCACATAGTCCATAGTCCACATAGTCCATTGATTGGACACCTCAACGAATGGTCCAACTCCAGTACTTGAAATACAGCCTTAAAACATAACACTTCCACCTCCTTTTTGCACAGCTCTTAGGACACGTTCTTGGTTAAATGCTTCTCCTGCTTCCAGCATGACCTTGGATCGACCATCATTGGAATGCAAGCAGAATATGGATTCGTCGGACCATGTCTTTCGTCGCCATTGTTCAGTGATCCAGTGACGATGCTATTTTGCATAAGAAAGGCGATTTTTCTTATGGATAGTTGTTAACTTTGGACGTATCCGGGCAACACGGCTGAAAATGCTCAAGCGATGCATTTCTCTCTGTAGCGTTCGTTCTGAGACTGGTTTACTGTGTCCTTCATTGTACTGTTGAAGCAGTTCTTGACTAGTCTGAGAAAGTGCAGCAGTTGCTAATGGTCCCAAACGCCAGCGATCCCGATTTGTCATCATAGAGCTTCTACCACAGTTGCTCCACCTACAGTGATAGCTTCAATACTTCTTCCACTGGAAATGAATACTACTGACTATTGACCCGGACATTCCAACGAATTTCGCTACCTGTTGTAAGGAGTGACCATGTTTTCGGCCAAAAACAATGGCCTCCTTTTGCGACTCAGTAACGTCGCCTTTACGACCCATAGTTGTACCTGTAAAAGGAAATACGGAATGCTACAGATGCTTTAAACACACATCTGAGGCATTCACAATCATAATCCAGCAGTTTCACACTCCATATTTATACAACTCGTTACGCTCATTAACTTTATACTTATGTACATATTTCGATAAGCATTCTGTAATTTTTTGACCAGTGTGTTTAAGTTCCAAATATTGTGGTTAATCAAAAATTCTTTGGCGTTATTTTCATTCTTGATTCATTACTCTATGATGAGTACGCTTTGTGCTTTCTTTTCTGTATGAGTTCTTGGTTACGTTCTTCATTTCTGAACGTCAAGATCTGAAGCTCCAATTTCTTTATATTCAGCAAAGCTGACGACAGCCAGGTGAAAGGTCATACTACTATACCGTGCAAATTAATTGGGACAAGCTATTTTATTCTCAGAATTGTAATGTGATCGCCAGTTGATGTCGGAAACCCCTCGTAAACCGGTTTTATCAGCTGTGAGGTGGTGTGACAGTTAGAACTTGATAGTAAGAATGTGGTTTGACTGGTTTTAAACAGGAAATAGGCACTTCAGCTTCAGTTGTGAGCTTTCGTGCGTGACAGGTGGATGTTAGTTTTTCCTCTCTGTCATTTCGTGTTGCTTTCGTGTATTGAAAAATGGATATTTTCCCAAGAAAGCGTGCAAAAATAATTGCTCTGAAGGATCACACTTCTATGACAGTGAGAGATATCGTTTTTGCAGTTGGTGTAGACAAATCAAGTGTATCAAGACTGCTTACGCGATACAATGCATCTGGATCACCGTCTCCAAAAAGGAGAGGTAAATGTGGAAGAAAACGAAAAACAACTCTACGAACCGATAAATATCTAATCAGAAGTAGTAAAATGAATCCAAAAAACACAAGCACTGACCTTCAAAGAGATTTATTGGCTAGTGGTTGTGATGTTAGTGATACAACTGTACGCCGTAGGCTTCTGGGAGTTGGCCGGAAGGCAAGAAGACCAACGAAAAAACAATATTTGAATGCGAAAATGAAGATAAAACGTTTAGCATGGGCCAAAAAATATAAATCATGGACTGCTGACGACTAGGAAAAGGTAATTTTCAGTGATGAAAAACTCATTTATTTGTGCAGGGTTACCAAGTAAATGTCGTTAGAGGAAGCAATTGTGAACCCGTAGGACCTGAGCATGTCAAACAAACTGTAAAACACCCTCTGAAAGAGATGTTTTAGGGTTTTTTCACATCAAATGGCACTGGAAGCTCAGTTCCTGTTCAAGGTATGATGAATTCAGCCAGTACGTAGAAATATTACAACGTAGGATTGTTCCATTCTCGCAAACGTTTGACGGAACTTTTCAACATGACTCGGCCTCATGTCACAATTCGAAATTGGTCAAGAATTTCATTTTGGAAAATCAAATTCATTTGCTTGATTGGCCTGGAAATTCTCCAGACTTAAATCCCATAGAAAACTTGTGGAATATTTTGAAGAGACGTTTAGGTAAAATGGACTGTACAACCAAAGAACGCATGATAACGAATGCTATAAAAGTGTGTTTCCACGATTATGAAGTCAAAATATATTCACTCAATTAGTGGAGTCAGTGCCAAAACGAATCTAAGGGGTCATTTCTGCTAAAGGAGGACATACTTTATACTAATACAGGTATTTTTTAGTGTATATCAAGGCATAGAATGATATAAAGGCATAGTTTTGGAAAAAAAGAGTGATTTTTTTACTTTGTCCCAATTAATTTGCACAATATAGTATTTAAGTAATAAAAGCGATTGTAATGAGCCCACAGGATTTTGGTGGATTGTTGGCTATTGTAAAATACGCTATGTTAATCAGTCTTGCGAGCTATAGTTTACGAGTTGTGCTAGCACTTATGTCATTGTTTGTAAGTGATGCCTGTTCTACGTGATGTATACCTCTAATTTAAACTTCCTCTCGAGTTTTTTGTTTCCTTAGGTAAACTTAGTTTCTTCCCACATCAGTACTTCACCTAATAGCTTTTTCAGTTTGACATCACTGAGATCAGCCGTCAATAAAACATCAATACTGAATGCAGCAAGAGTGCGAAAGCTTCATATTAGAATTGAGTGCATTTTGTAACAGCGACTTGTGAGAAGGGAGGGTGTTTTTGATAGATAGAAACATGTTATACGCTGAGTATAGGAATTATCTGTATGGAGTCGTTGAGCGATTTATACACTGTCGTATCAGAATAATATGACAACCCGCGAAATCACAGGGCACTCCCCCAGGCGCTTCACAGAGTGCAAGTCACAAGGTCGACCACACGGAGATATAATCGGCGGGCAGGAACAGATGAGCCGTAGTGCGTCACGTGAGCACAATGGGCAGAGGTAGTGATTTGACGGACGTTCAAACAGGAATGATCATCGGCTACCGCGCAAAGGGTGGAAACATCTCAGAAACAGCAGACTTCGTGGGCTGTTCGCGAGGTGCTGTAGTAAGGGTGTACCAAGAATGGACCGCTGGCACATCGAGTACCTCCCGACGTCAAAACTGTGGATCCCGAAAGGCCATCGACCCCAGATGAGAACGTCGACTGGTAAAGGGAAGTCAATGCGCAACACGCAAAGGAACGCTGGAAACTCAGGTACGTGTCAGCAATGACTGTAGAGCGAACCCTGTTACGCATGGGTCGCCAGAGTCAACACTGCGTCAAGGCGCCCATGTTAAGCCAGGTCCATCGGCAACGACGCCTGCAGTTTGCATGGGACTACCGTAATTGGACAGTTTAAGAATAGAAAAAGGTTGCCTTCTCCGACGAATCGAGGTTCCTACTCCATAGAAGTGGTAAGCGGTGGCGGATACGGCGTCAGATACACGAGAACCAACACGCTTGACGGTCAAGTACAGGACGGCTGTGGCAGTGTGCATGTCTGGGGGATATTTTCCTCGTATGGCCTGGGAAGGTTGATATCACCGTATGGGTCCCTGAACGCCAATGGCTACCTGCCCATCTTCGTTGACAACACGCATCTCTTCATGTTGGACGTTTACCCTGTACGTGAGGGTGTTTACCAACAGGAAAAAGCGCCGTGTCACGTCGCTATAGGGGTACGTGACTAGTTCCAAGAAGAGGACAGCGATGCCTCCGTCCTCCCTTTGCCGGCAAAATCGTCCTACCGCAATACCATAAAGCACTTGTGGGACTATTTGGATCTACAGGTTCGACTTGCCGACCCACAACCACGTCGTCTCCAGGACCTCTGTGCTCTGATGCAGTCCGAATGGGCGCTTATGTCTCGGGCCTCACTGCATCCATGCCACGTCATCTCCAGGACCTCTGTGCTCTGTTGCAGTCCGAATGGGCACGTATGTCTCGGGCCTCATTGCATCCATGCCACGTCGTCTCCAGGACCTCTGTGCTCTGTTGCAGTCCGAATGGGCACATATGTCTCGGGCCTCATTGCATCCATGCCACGTCACCTCCAGGACCTCTGCGCTCTGTTGCAGTCCGAATGGGCACGTATGTATCTGGCCTCATTGCATCCATGTCACGTCGTCTTCAGGACCTCTGTGCTCTGTCGCAGTCCGAATGGGCACGTATGTCTCGGGCCTCATTGCATCCATGCCACGTCGTCTCCAGGACCTCTGTGCTCTGTTGCAGTCCGAATGGGCACATATGTCTCGGGCCTCATTGCATCCATGCCACGTCATCTCCAGGACCTCTGTGCTCTGTTGCAGTCCGAATGGGCACGTATGTCTCTGGCCTCATTGCATCCATGCCACGCCGTCTCACCGCTGTCATCCTGGCCAGGGGTGGTTATTCCCATTAGTAGGTAGGTAGTCATATTATTCTGCTACGACTGTGTATTCGTTAGCACTGAATGTTGTGCAGAGTTTAGGAAGTTGTACTCTGAGTGGTAGATCGTAATGAGGAAATGGAACTATTCGTAAGTTCATGTTGATCTACACTGCTGGCCACCCAAAATGCAACACCAAGAAGGAAGCATCCGATCGACCTGAAATTCGCAGCATGCGTCGCCCGCGAGACGACATGCAAACGATTAGCATTGCAAGGCATATGCAAATCATGTGCGCCCGGCACGCCACCGAGAAGCACTATAAGAAGGGTGCACAGAAGGCGGGGTGTAAGCAGTGGAAGTGTGTTCTGCTGCCGGACCTGAGCGTGGGAAGCTTCCTGATGCCTCGTCGCAGAATACAGCAGTCATTCCAGCACGTTTCGGAGTTCGACAGAGGACGAATAGTGGCTTATCGCGACAACAGTTTATCATACCGAGATATCGGCGCACGTGTGGGACGACATCCAGCCACGGACCAACGTGAGCGATTGCCGGAGCCGCTGCACACCACCGAACGAGAGGACCGGCATGTTGTGCGGCGGGCATTGACGGCTCGCACCGCCACATCACGAACGTTAGCGCAGGAATTAGGGTGTGTTGCGCAACAACCTGTGTCAGCACGTACCGTTCGACGTCGTTTGCAGGAGCGGGGACTTGTCGCACGGCGCCCATTGCTCCGATTACCATCGACGTTACATCACCGGCGAGTGCGGCGGCAGTGGGCCGTTGAACGCCGCACCTGGACTACGGAATGGCACGACATTGTCTTCTCCGACGAATCCCGCTTCTGCCTGCAACACCGCGATGGTCGGATCCGCGTGTGGCGGCACCGCGGAGAAATACTGTATGGCGCCTGCATTATGCATCGGCATACCGGTCAGTCGCATGGTGTTTTGGATTGGGGCGCAATTGGATATGACACCCGCACCCCTCCGGTACGCATCGCCGGTACACTCAGCAGCCACCGCTACATCTCCGACGTTTTGGAGCCTGTAGTCCTCCCTTACCTGAAGGACCTGCCAGTGGCCACGTTTCAACAGGACAATGCGCGCCCGCACGTGGCACGCATCGTGCAACAATTCTTCACGGCCCTTAGGGGTCACAGCTGCCGTGGCCCGCCTGTTCTCCCGATAATATGTCGCCCATCGAACACGTCTGGTCGCTGATCGGCAACCGAGTGGCCCGGCAAGCACCACTCGCGGCTACGCCTGATGAACTGTAGCAAAGTCTGGAAGCAGCATGGACCGACATACCCCAAGCCCATATCCAAAGCCTCTTTCGTTCGATGCCGCGGCGTGTAGCGGCCGTTATTGCCAGCCATGGGGGCCACACGAACTATTGATGTCTGCGTGTTCCGCAAGTTGCACGGGCCTTGTAAGCTCAATGGTTTCATCTTTGTATTGTTGTTTTGTGTCCAGTAAATCTGGCTTTGCTATCTCGTGTCCTTCTTGGTGCTGCATTTTGGGTGGACGGCAGTGTATTAACCTCAACGTTTATTGATTTCTATGTTTACAAGCGCCACACTCATGTTCATAAAAAACAGAATACCTGAAAAAAGTCGACCTACGACTTTAATTTTTACAGGATATGTTCATTAGGCAACACAGAACAAATGACTAGTATCTTGGTGTCATATGGTCATATGTACGTGGTCGTGGGGCCACACGTGACTTGTATCACCTGCTGTATGATGCACTGAGGCATCGAATCGAATAATGTGTGAATGGTGTCCTGTATGATAGCCATCCAGGCTGTATTGACAGCGTCCAAAGTTCATCAAGAGTTGCTGGCGGACGGTCGTACGCTCTAAGGTATTGAATCAAATAATGTGTGAATGGTGTCATGTACGATAGCCATCCAGGCTGTATTGACCGCGTCTAAACTTCATCAAGAACTGCTGGCGGTAAGTCGTAGAAGTGCACCTGTCGTTTGAGCATGTTCCAGATATTTTCAATGGGGGATAAGTCCGGCGATCTAGCCAGCCACGGCAAAAGTGGAACGTTGTCATCCATGAAGAAAACATCAGTTATCGCTTCAGCATGCGGTGTGGCATTGTCTTGCTGAAATATGGTCCTGGGACGTCCTTCAGGTACGGAAGGGTGACCGGCCATAGAATGTCATTGACTAAACGGGAACTTTATGATCGTACGAACTCTCACGAGAGTTGATCCGCTTTCGTACCCGATAGCACCCGAAGACATATTTGTTGTGTTGGCTCGGCATGCTTCGTGTGAGTGCACTCTTCCCGACGCTCTCCTTCCCCTTCCTCTTCATCGGCGGACTCAGGTGCGGCCATTATTTTCGCTTGATAAGTAGCTCGTTTCGTCCGAGAACCCTATATTGTGCCATTCGTCTCGCCACTCCCTTCGTTCGATGCACCTGGAAGTCCGTTGCTGTGGTGTCAAAGGTAGCCTTAGGAGGGACCGACGAGCCTGCAGTCCGAACTGTAATAACCTGCGACGTACATGGAAGAAGGCGTCACAGTTCGCCACTGCTGCGCCAGCGCCGTTCATGATGCAGAACGGTCAAAGACATCCTCAATGAGATGAAAGTTTCCCCTCGGCGTTGTACGTCCAGAACCTTCTAATCGTGTCCTACTTCCTTCCTTGTACCATTCCCTACACATTCTTGCCATGGCGCCCTACACTAGGGGTGTCCAAACTTTGCATCGGAACCCTTTTTGGGGTCGCGAGGGTTTATTAAGGGATCGCCGTTTCTTTCTCTTTTTTCTCTTTTTATAAAACCAAGAATGGAGAGCATAATTTCCAAAGTTCAAGCTCAAATTTCAAATTAGGATTGTCAAACAAAGGTTGTATAGTTTTTTTTCTCCCACTAATTGCGTTTAGTTTTTGTTTCAATATTTCCTACATATTATTTCTAGTTAGATGAAATATTTTGAAATTTTTAATTAATAAATGTAACTAATATTGGTGAATATAAAATAAATGTTTTTTTGAAAAAGCATACATAATTACATGGTTGCGTCAGATTATTGTGTCCATCAGCTACTATCCAGAGTAACGCCGTCTGCAGCACGGACAGCAGCTTGACGGGCTGGTAGTGACTCAATAAAGTGATGGAAGGTGTTCATAGGTATGTGGAGGCATGCTGACTGCAGTGCATCTGACAGCTGCTGGAGGCTGCGTTGTGGAGGATCCATAGAGCGAACAACACGATCGAGGTGGCACCACAGATGCTCAATTGGGTTTAAGTCTGGAGAATTAAGGGGCCAGAGAAGTACTTTGAAGTATTCATTGTGCTCTTCCAACCAATCTCGGACATTTCTAGCTGTGTGTCACGTCGCATTGTCGTGCTGGAAGATGTCATCCTCCCCAGAGAAGACAATCAGCGTGTATAGGTGTACGTGGTCTGCAAGGATGGATTCATAAGGAATTCGGTTCATAGTGCCTTCCGCAGGTATGAATGGACCCAGGGAATGCCACGAAAACATTCCCCAGACCATAACGCTGCTTCCGCCAGCTTGTGTTCTTCCAGCAATGGTTAAAAAGTGCTTGTTCTCCGATGTTTCTCGCCTTATACGCCAAAGTTCATCCTTTCAATGAAGCAGTAAACGTGACTCATAGGAGAAGGCAATCCTTTGCAAATCAGCGGAGGTCCAATTCCGATCCTCCCGTGCAAATGTAAGCTTTTTCTGCCGATGTAGCTTCTTTAGCATAGGTGCAGTGACCATCCATCTGCATCGGAGCCCCACACGCAGCAGGGTTCGCTGAACTGTCATTTTAGACACACTTTCAGTAGCCCCCTGGTTCATTTGGCCAGTGAGTTGCTCCACTGTAGCGTGTCGATCGACCCGCACGTACCTTCGCAGCCGATGTTCACCTCTCACATCAATGGCACGTGGTGTTACGCAGTTTCCACGTTGCTTATTCGCAATGGTGTTATTTCTCCAATCACGATACACTTTAACCACAGCAGCACGGGAACAGTTCACAAAAGTGCGCTTTAGCCTGAAAGCCGATAACGATCCCTTCTTGAAAATTTAATAAATCCCTCCTTTTATCCATGACAAAAATGAGTGATACGTTTTCAGAATGCCTACAGCACACTTTATATACCCCCAAGCCAACTCACGACACGTGCCTTCTTTCATTGGCTTTCGCTGTTGATGTCAAAAGTAGGAGGTGGTCACAATAATATGACTTAACCCTTTGTTTTATTTACATGATGACATGGGGTCTCCTTAATAAAATAATTCTTCAGTGGGTTCGCACCCATGAGAAGGTTGCGCACCACTGCCCTACACGACCGGCATTCTCCCGGGGGAAGCATTTTCTCATGCCGATAATGTGATACAGTCTCTCATGCCGATAATGTGACCTCTGTCGATTACACTTATGTGACTGTACGACTGTCGTACACGACGAGGAGGCGTCTGTACTCACTGCTGACGAAACAGTGACATGCTTATGACTGAAAAACGGCCGTTTTCGGAGCTGTGACGTCGCGCGATCTCATTTGCCAAGACGCGGTATACATGCACCTATGACGCCGAAATGCTCATCATTTCTGCGATATTGCCTGATTAGTATATCCTGTAAAAATCAAAGTCGGAGCTCGTCTCCTTTCAGGTGTTCTGTTTTTTTATGAACACCAATAGAGGTACCCGATATTTCCCGGGTAAGAAAAAAAATGAGTTGGGATGGCTGAAAATGTGAAAAATGAAACAAAATTGATTTAATTAATTTACTTTTACGAAACAAAAAAAGAAAGGAAGAGGAATGGAAATACTTCCTATCGAGGTGATATCTATAGAACTGCCGTACATCTGGCTTGCGCTTCTGAGATTCCCGCGATACTGAAATGCAATGTACTTATGCTATGTTGCTTTCATGCGACTTGACATTGGCATTGATCATTCTTTTGTTTATCGTTTTGAATTTTGAATATTTGGAACTCTCTATTTACATTACATTGTATTTCTACCTGATGAAGCCAACCGTTGATGGCAAAAGCTTAGGTTCCTTCATTTGTGTTTTCAATACACCATTAAACGGATATTTTCGCACTTTATTGTTATCTACGGTCTCTAACGTAGACCGTAGATCGGGTATTGGAGTACTGAATTGTGTTGAAGTTCTTAAAATTAAAAAATGAAACTTTTTACGAAAATTTTGTATGGGGTCCACTTTATCACGGGCTTCAAACCCATCCGAAAACTGTCTACGGTCTACGTTAGAGTACCATGAGATAGCATACCAAATTTGGTGGTTCTAAATTGAAAACTGTAGATTTTATGGAAATTTTGTGCGAGGGCGCCTTGACCCGAACTCCGACTCCATCCGAAAACCGCTTACGGTCTAAGTTAGAGTACCATGAGACAGTATACCAAATTTGGTGGCTCTAAATTGCAAACTGTAGATTTGCATAGCAGACATACAAACAAAGAAACAAACAAACGTTCAATTTTATATTTATAGATGAGTGCATGGGGGCAGAGAATCCACAATTATTTAATCGAGCGATATAATAGAGTCCATCTTTTATTATTCTCTCTTTCTAATTTTTTTCATTTTGTTTTATAAACCTCTTTGTATTACAGAATGATCTGCGTGAATTCTAAGAGACATTTCGATTTCTTTAAAGTGTTTTCAGCTAAGCCGAGAAATGCGAAGCTTTGCTTTCTGTGAAAAATATATGCCTTCAGTGAAATAGAATTAAAGCATTTATAACGGCTTATTTCTTACTTTCTCTGAGCACGTCTTTCCCTTAAAAGTTTCTTATACCTGAAGGAGGAAATAATCCGCACCAAATTTTCTGCGAATCTTAAATCGCTGGCTGTTCAGAATCTTTTCTTGCTGTTTTCAAGTAATTTACATTTCTCTCGTCTTGTACAGCATTGGCTGTGATTTCAGTTATGTAACACTGCTGATAAGAAATGCGTTTTCATACCTCCTTAATGCTCTACCGTAGGTTTTAAAATTCAGCCTTATAGTAAAAGCTACGTTCTTATTAAGTCTCCAGGAAAACCATTTTCCTGATCGTTCAGTAAATGTAAGTAGATCCCACAAATCTTCAATTACATCTAATACAGTCAAAATATTGTTTCCTTCTGAGAAAAGCGAGAAATAATTCAGGTTTTTTTTTTAGTTTTTTGAACCCCTGCAACTTGCTTATGAGATTTTAACCATTAAATTTATTCTTTGCCATGTATCCTAGCAATATGGTTACTTCTTATCAATTTACTTTCGGGAAAGCAAGCTAAAAATTGCTTTCATTATATTATTCTTAAATACAAATGTACAGGGGTTGAACAAAATAATGTGAACACCATGATTAGAGGAGTTGTTATCTATGTAGTGTACACTGAAAAAAACTTTTTGATTATCTTTTGCGTATTTTTCTTTGCACATATTCTCTGGGTTGTATGCCAGTGTAGTACGAGTTATGTTCAGCAGCGATTCATACGAGCAGTTGGTGAAATGGGTGACCTGTCGGACTTCCATAGAGGGCATATCGAGGGAGCCAGTTTAGCAAGAGCGTTTGTAACTACAACAGCCAAATTGTTTTGTTATTTCAACAGCAACAGTCTGCACCATTAAGATTGTGTAGACAAAGGATGGCAACAATTCATTGGTGAAGAAGGATAGTGGATGAAAACAGAGATTGAATGAGGGGAACCATTGAACACTAACAAGGATGTTGTCCAAACAACGCAGAACAACTGCAGCAAAAGTGACAACAGAACTCAATATCGACCCTGTTTCCACAAAAAAGTCTGCAGAGTACTTCACAAAGCCAACATCCACGGAACAGATGCAATTGCTAAACCTTTAGTCACAGGAACCAAAACAAATTAATCACAGAAACCAATGTCACAATGCGAAAACTATAGTGTCATGAGCATAAAATCTAGAAACTGATGAATGGAAACGTGATATGGTCCTATGCGTCCTGATTTACATTATTCATAACGGTAGGTCGGGTTTATGTGCGGAGAACCCTCAAGGAAGCTTGGTGACTGGAAAGGTGTCATATGGTCCGATGAGTCCTCATTTACATTATTCCCAACAGTAAGTCGGGTTTATGTATGGAGAACCCCCAAGGAAGCTTGATAACTGGAAAGTGTGAAATGATTCGATGAGTCCTCATTTACATTATTCCCAATAGTAGGTCGGGTTTATGTATGGAGAACCCCCAAGGAAGCTTGATAACTGGAAAGTGTGAAATGATTCGATGAGTCCTCATTTACATTATTCCCAATAGTAGGTCGGGTTTATGTATGGAGAACCCCAAGGAAGCTTGATGACTGAAAAAGTGTGATATGGTCCGATGAGTCCTCATTTACATTATTCTCAACAGTACGTCGGGTTGATGTATAGAGAACAAACCCCAAGGAAGCTTGATGACTGGAAAGGTGTGATATGATCCGATGAGTCCTCATTTACATTATTCCCAATAGTAGGTCAGGTTTATGTATGGAGAACCTCCAAGGAAGCTTGATGACTGGAAAAGTGTGATATGGTCCGATGAGTTCTCATTTACATTATTCTCAACAGTACGTCGGGTTTATGTATAGAGAACCAACCCTCAAGGAAGCTTGATGACTGGAAAAGTGTGATATGGTCCGATGAGTCCTCATTTACATTATTCCCAATAGTAGGTCGGGTTTATGTATAGAGAACCCTCAAGGAAGCTTGATGACTGGAAATGTGTGCTATGGTCCGATGAGTCCTCATTTCCATTATTCCCAACAGTAGGTCGTATGGATAACTCCCAAGGAAGCTTAATGACTGGAAATATGTGATATGGTCCGATGAGGCCCGATTTACATTATTCTCAACAGTAGGTCGGGTTTATGTATGGAGATCCCCCAAGGAATCTTGATGACTGAAAAGGTGTCATATGGTCCGATGAGTCCTGATTTACATTATTTCCAACAGATCTATCAGCCGTGAGGGTGGATCTCTGATGATTTAGGTGGCCAGATCTTGATGTCTGGCTCGCCCCATCATTATTCCACACTGTCCAATTACTGCCAGCGAATATTTGGGCATTCTAGGTGATCAGGTGCATCCTGTGGTCCAAATCTTGTTTCCCTACAAAGATGCCAGTCTTCAAGATGATAACGCTCCCATACACACAGCCAGAGCAGTTCAATCTTGATTTGAGCAAGCACCGATATCAACATCTGCCCTGATGGATTGTCAGTCAGGTTTAACATCGCCAAACCACTGTGGGAAGTTTTGGAGATCAGAGTGAGAAGCAGACTTCCTCCTCCAATATCTCTGAAACATCCAATAATAATCGACACTGTCGTTGCACGATTCAAAATTCCAAAATAACGTAATCACATTAAAAAGTTTAATTTATTAAAATAAGTTATTTACAAGTTAAAAGCTACGAGATCTTTCGGGCCGTCGAACATGCCCATCCTCAAGTAAAAAACAAAGAAAAAATACAGACAGCAGGAACTATCTGTATTTTTTCTGCAGGAACTGTCTGTAAACCCCTTGGAGTTTTTAATGCAAAGATCTGACTTTATATATAAGGTGTCCACTACAGAAAATCTGAGAGCTCGGATGTGGAAAAGCAACGGACAAATCAGACATCGAGGTAGCTAATAATGCCAGACAAATGCCAACATTACAATGTGTATACCCTGTGACGTATATTCTAAATTAACTTTCCTTTTTAGTTTCTTTCCCTATGTAAATCTTGAGTTTGCTCTCAGTTACACTTCACACTTAACGTAGTATCTTTTCTCTCAAACGAACACTGTTGGCAACACAATTGAGGTTGAATGAACGTGACGTATGCCTGTTATGAGATAAGAACCAGAGATATAAACTACGAGACAACAGTTGCTGGTGTGGAGCGTGGAGTGTTTAATGAGGGGTGTTGATTTGTGTGAGAGAAGTGGTTTGCGATTTCTATGCTATCCTGAAGTGCTGTGACGTATTGATGAAAACATTTGGAATAAAGCCAATTTCCGTAAGTTTGACTTCTGTTTTAAATGTTTCGTCTGGCCGTTAAGGTTTAATTTAGGAACTCTTTCATCGTATGGTGATGTTTTAAAATAACGTAAGAAGAGCGATAAAACCCTTAAGCGAAATACTATCTTAAATCTCTAGATGGTATTTAATGCAGTAAAATAATTTCCTTTTAAACTACCATTATCGTTTATGTGCAGGTTTCGCATGCTAAATGTAATTATTTTTTTTTCTGTAACTTTAAGAACGTCGACCCGTTAGCGTAGTAGTCTAAGCAATGGCTTCTGACCAGTGGTCCGAGATGGGTCTAGGTTCGAATCCCAGTGGTGCATGAATGTTGTATTTGTCTTACGGCACTGGCTCTCCCACTTTCCTGGAACCAGTGGTCCTGAATTAGGGATGGGAGACTGCTTATAGACCATTGAGTTGTTCATGGTGTCTTTAAACTCCCAATAGAAAAAAAAAACGAAAACAACTTCAAAAATCTGCCGACGTTTTGTACAGATTTGAATAAGATGTAAACAACGGGGACTTATAAAACCTAAATTACACTTAATTCTCAACACACGAAATTGAAATAAGCAAATACTTTTCCTAGAAGCAAAACAAGTTTAGCTAAAAAAGGTAACTACTATATAACTAAACGAAAATATTTCGTATTTATATTTTTTATTTGAAGGAGCTTTCGGAAAAATTTAAAGCATACGAAGAGTAACATAATCCGTTTCAGAAAGTAAGACAGAATTGCGCTGCGTGCAAGCTACCATCAAGTGTTAAATCTGTTCTGATATTTCCTATTAATTCTAGGTTACCACATTATGTTTTCATTACTAAAAATCATACGAAATACCCATGAGCGAAATAATTTTTTGAATCGTGCAAAACTATTTAATGAGGGGAGAGAAAAACACAGTGTAGGCAGTTTCTCTGGTAGTGAAAAAGAAATGGTGTGGTGAGATAATCACCAATAGGCAACATCAGTTTATCCATGATATTATGTCAGCTAGAATTTAGTTTAACAATGAGGCATTCACTTAGTTTCACTAAGTACCGAATGCTTTCTATCCGGACATTCTTATTTAACCAAAGGAACATCAAACCTAAACTGCAGCTCGTACGGAAACAAAACGCTTCCCCAAGCCTTATCACTCATAATTTTTCTCAACGTCATTACTCATAACTTGTGTTAGAGCCGCTGTAGACTAAGCGCTGGGTTTTAGAGTGGGCCTCCTGCCCGATCCCAGGATGAGGCAAAGGGTGTGTAGAGTTCTTACTCTCTGATGCAGTTGATTAATTAATTAGCTAATGTTCTTGGATTACTTCGTAGATAACTTTCTTGAACATATGTTCATTCTTCTGAAATAACTAAGCAAATGCTAATGACTAGGTACAAAGAATCAGCAAAAGAGTTTCAGTAAATGCAACTGTTTAGTACAAACGGCGAGTCGAAAGTTTTGCAATATTTGCATAAACTAATCTGCTACGGCGGGCATGTCACGTGTTTAAACACATCAACCTTTCGCTGTCCTATGCAGTTTTGACTCCAGGTCGCTGTTCGACCATTTTCACGCCAGTCCTGATACAATTTAACTATGGCGGCTCGCGAACAACCCACCAGTTCAACCGTTTGGGAAATCGAGACACCAGCTCTCCCAGCTGCCACAATCTGTTCTTTCTCAAAGTTCAATAAATCCCTCCGTTTGACCATCATGCTCCAAATTTTATTACCTACTGCTCTACTCATATCTTATACACTGAGTGGCCACTTTATTATGACCACCACCTCAGTACTTCGTTGGGCCACCTTTTGCCTTTAATACTGCGTCGATTCTTCGTGGCATGGAATCCACGAGATGTTGATAGGTGGTTTGTGAAATCTGAGACCATGCTTGATGAATTGCACTTTCCAGGAGTGTGAGACAGGGTTGTGGATCCAGCTGTCTGATGGCTCGTTCAACTTCATCCCACAATTTCTCAATGGGGTTGAGATCTGGAGATTGTGGGGACCACCTAAGCAAAGTAAACTCACCGGCATGTTCCTGAAACCAATCCTGTACAATACAAGTACTATGGCAGGACGCATTATCTTGTTGAAAGTAGCCATCGCCATTTGGATAAACCATCCACATGACAGGATGCACTTGGTACGCACGATATTTATATATGATGTGCCAGTCAGACGTTGATCAACACGAATTAAAAGGCCCAAAGTATGCGAGGAAAACATTCCCCAAACCATAACGTTGCCTCCCCCAGCTTGAATGATTGTAGCAATGCATTTGGGGTCCATGCTTTCGTGCTGTTTCCACCAAATTCTCACTCAGCCATCGGCATGGTGCAACTGAAAACGTGATTCATCGGACCACATAATTTGTTTCCAATTATCGACTGTCCAATCCTTGTGCTCCTGTGCGAACTGGAGACGTTTTCTCTTGTTGACTGCAGACAGTAAAGGTGTTCGAACAGCCCTTCGGCTGCCATATCCCATCCGATGCAGTGTACAGCGAACAGTGCATGCAGAGATCATTTGAGGGGATCCTTGATTATGATGGTCTGTGATTTGCTGCACTGTTGCCCTTCTGTTGTCTGTTACCAGTCTGGACACTCTCCGTTCCGCCCGAGCAGTCACTAGTCGATGACGACCACACGTTGCACGTATAGACCCAGTTTTGTGGCTGACAGTCCAGTCTTTATACACTTTAACAACAGCTGCTTTGGAACATTTCACGAATGCGGCGGTTTCGGTGATACTCGCTCCATGGCTCCGAGCTCCTACAATCAACCGATGTTGAAAGTCCGTGAAATCGCATTTTTTACCCATCTCGTCACCCCAAAATCACTTCTGCTACGGTCGCAAGCACTAAGCTTTCCCTTTTTAAACTAGCCTCGCCATCTGGCGGCAGCAGCGTGCAGCCAGAGCTCATTTGCTTAAAACTGTCAAGTGGTCATAATAAAGTGGCCACTCAGTGTATATTTACGTCGGTAGACAAATCGCGCCCTCCCGTAAATCGCGAGGTAAATAGGCCGTGTCCACTTCTGATAGGGTTGGTCATAATTCAGTAATCACTCGGTGTAAGTTTTTCATTTCACAAATTTCAGCTATGTCTTCTGGTGTACCACATTCAATGAATAAATCTACGCATAATGCAAGCCATGTGAAATCAATGCCATGGCTAAGAATATTCTGATGCACACTCCAAAGGAGTCCTCGTATCTGTCTTGGTTTGCCCTGTGGAATTTCAGCCACAAACGCTACTGAAAAGATCGCTGCAGAGTGCGTAACTCTCCTGGAGGAAGTACCAGAAATTTGTGTTGGCATCTTCACTTTTCTGATTCTATGGAAATTAGTCTGCAAAATGACGCAGACGGAAAATATACGTATAATGAAATCGTTTCTTTATTAAGGAGATGTTTTATAATCAAAATTCAAATTTTGAAAAATAACATTTTCACAACAGAATTTGAAAATTCAGGTGACATGGCAACTGGGCGCCTTGTGTTTGTGTACGTCTAGTTACGGACATATGGTACACTGGTCACAAAAAGGCTGTATGCATCTGACTCAAGTAACACGAATTGAAGTAACATCAGTAAGGCTACGTAACACAAACGATAAAGAGTGCATTTACAAAAACAATTTATTGTGCAATTTCTGCACTAAACAAAGTAGCCCTGCAATACATACAAAATGGTAAATTCGAAGAATGTCAATACCTCTGGATTTCAGTACACAGTAACACCACCTGTGTGTCGAAGAACGTCTTGACACCTACGATGCGTACTTGCAATGATATTATTGATGAGTCTCTGGGGCAGCTCTTCCCGTATTACAAGCAACACGTAACAGAGGTTTGCCAGTGTACTTTGGTACGGAACATGGTTATCCAGACGTCTCTGTGCAGCGTCCCAAATGTTCTAAATGGGATTAAGTTCAAGAGACCTCAGAGCAGCTGTCACTATTCAATCCCATGACCTTTCAGCTGCTGAAGTACTCTCCAGGAATGGTGAATGGTTGCATTGTCATCGCGGAAACGGAATGCAGGTCCAATACCAGCGTGAACCAGTGTAACAATTGGCACAGTGATCTCGTTTCGGTACACTGAGGCTTTCGTGTTGGCTTGACAAACAAAGAAGGAAGTACGGCCATTAAAACACACTCTTGACCAGACCAGAACTGACTGCCTCTGGTAAAGGTGGACGGATTGCAGATTGTGTGGTTGTATTCAAGTTCCGGATCTCCTCCATATGTGTCGTTGTCGAGTATCAGGATACAGATCAAAAGGTGATTTGTCTGTAAAAGTGCATGGTGCTACTCTGTGTTCCATGCATTGCACTGTTGGAGCCATGTACATTATTTACGAAGGTGAGATGATGCCAAAGCTCTACATCTCAGCGAAATCCTTGATCTGAGTTCGTACTCGTGAAGACGGTTTCGTACCGCTTGAGTACATACTGTGACACCAGAAGCAGCTCGCAGAGTTGGTTACTGTTGATACTAGACATTCCCAGAGTTGGCTGCTGTTGATACTAGGCCTTCCCAGAGTTGGCTACTGTGCATCACCGTTGCCAACTCGGCATTCCCAGTTTTGGCTACTGTTGATACTATGCCTTCCCAGAGTTGGCTAGTGGTGATACTAGGCCTTCCGAAAGTTGGCTACTGTTGATACTATGCCTTCCCAGAGTTGGCTAGTGGTGATACTAGGCCTTCCGAAAGTTGGCTACTGTGTATCACCAGTTACCAACTCTGCACTCTTAGAGTTGGATACTGGTATACTAGACATTCCCAGATTTGGCTACTGTGAATCTCCAGTTGGCAACTCTGCATTCCCAGAGTTAGCTACTGTTGATACTAGGCTTCCCAGAGTTGGCTACTGTGTATCAACAGTTTCCAGCTCTGCATTCCCAGAGTTGGCTACTGTTGATACTAGGCCTTCCCAGAGTTGTCTACGGTGTATCACCAGTTGACAGCTCTGCATTCCTAGAGTTGGCTACTGGTGATACTAGGCCTTCCCAGAGTTGGATACTGTGTATCACCAGTTGGCATTCACAGAGTTGGCTACTGGTGACATTAGGACTTCTCCAATCACTTACTCCCAGGGAGTGATTTTTCTTCCTGGTGGTTATCCTAGGGTGGCCACTCCTGTGTCGATCTGCAGCGTCCCCATGCCGTAGAAATCTAGCGTATGCAGCCGACTTACTACACTTTGAGAAACTCCTAAAGCAGCAGCCACATCGATCTGCAGCACATCTGCCTGTAATATGTTGACAACCCTATCTCTGTTGTCAATGCTTAAAAGTCGCCTGGACATCATTTCAGGTTAATCTCATACTGAAGGCAATACATTCCCGAAACTTCTAACCCAAGCCCTGAAAAGACCCGTTTTCCACTTCTCGCAGGGTACTTACACCGGAGCTCGCTCGCCACGTGCTCTGTTGTCATGATGTTAATTTACATAAGACGTACGCTGATAACCGATCTCCAGTAGTCGTTAAATTTGCATATCACCACGTTTTCCCTTCATAACCGCAATATTCCTAATTTTTTGTGACCAGTTCATAAACGTATATGCACATTACCACGTATTCATACTTTTAAATGGGGGGGGCTCCATCACTATGTAAAACATTTGTGCAGTTTGTCATTTCTATTAGAGCATCTGCTCGATAAATCCAGCTGATGCTGTAATAGAAATGACAAACTGCACAAACACAAAAATTCCATAGATTCATTTTTGTATTTAAAGAACCAAAAATATTTCTCCTTCAGAAGACATCAAACAGTGTGTACAGGTTATGTGTAAGGTATTTTTGCCATATTTAAGAATGAAAAAAAGGAGGAAAATGAATTCTGAAGTCAATGACCTACGTTGCATTTTTCGTCGTGTGATCCGCATTCTAATTTTTTTCCGAGCTTCCTTCTGATCTCTGAAAGAGAAGATTTAGAGAAACCAACTCAAAAAAATGTCGGAATAGCAGTTTTTTTTCAGACGCATTTTAAATTGGCACATAAAAAAAAAAGTATGATAAAAGCAGAATAAAACAAAAAATAACCAAGGTAGAAAAAAATTTAGCGCGTGTTTTGAGATGATCTCATGTGCGACAACTTGTAGGACGAATTAATAAAAACAGGAAATAAATTTTGCTAATGCATTAAGAATAAAAAAATTCGGAAGAAAAAAAGATTCCTGTCGAACGGAAATGCAGTAAAGTGAGAAGACGTGAACGATGACGTACATTAAAAAAGACAGCCGCTCACGTAGGTGTGCCTTGGGATATTTACCGCACTCAACCGTTAGAACATGAACATTTCGCTTCAGAACAAGCAAAACTCAATAAGAATTGACACCTAAGAGATCAAGGAATTACTCACATGCTACTGACGTGACGGTGATTTCTGTCCTTCAGTACAAATTGTATCCTTGTTTCGAATTGAAATGCAGGATGCGGTGGAAAGCCACGGAAGTTCTCACTTCTTAATGCGAAGGAAAAGAAATTTACAAATTAGTAACAAAATTCTTAAAATAATATTTTGGAAATTCCTTTGCACTGACCATGAAACGCTAGTATTGTAACTTTGTTGTGAATGAACAATAGATAAAGTAATTCTTAAGAACCAATAACCTTTTTTCAATCTCTGTTGATTGAGGATTAACATGTTCTTTTGGAGCTGAGAACATATTTTAATATGTAGTTGTCATCATGTGCAATTAATGAAAAAAATAAAAAAAGTGATACAGTTAATTCTTACAACGAATCCATGAGAACCGGTTCCTTTTGGCAGCTGATTAATGTAAAGAAAAGGAAGAAAAGTGGAAATATTTTCGGGCTCATGCTTGGTACGTACGCACATAGAAAATACTTCTTTTACTTGAAGAGTACACTCATAACGGAATAGCGTTTTGTTCCAGAAATAACTCACGTTGTAAAGCAATTAATGATAAAAGAGTATCGATATTGGTCAGGTATTTGGGGGTAGAGGTTTCTTCAAGCACTGGAAAACTTATAGAGGCAAGTAAATCTTCTATAGGCTTCGTTATTAATTAAGAGAAAAAAATACACGTGTATCTTAAGAGACGATCAAGAACCAGCTGATCTCATATTTGGGGATCATACGTTCGAAATTCTAAACCACTTCAGATACCTGGGGGCAAACACCAACAACAGTTTCAAAACGCTTATAGCGAGATATAAATCCGTTTCGTCAGTCGGGAAATACGGATAGACAAGTAGACAAGCTTTCGTTCTCCACAGGGAGGCTTTTTCAAGGTAATGGTTAGACTTTAATTTGTGGTTAGACATAAATTCTGGCGTAATACAGGCATACAAGTCACCAAGCTTTGGCTCTTCACTGCGAGGCTTTTTGAAGGCAATGGTTAGATATTTTGTTTTTATGGCTAGACATAAATTGTTGTGGGATACAGATATACAAGTCGCGAAGCTTTCGCTTTTCAAGGCAGAAAATGCCTTCTAGTGTAAAATGCTGCCGAAAGCTTTGTGACTTGTATGTCTATTTTAAGCCACTGAATAAAGGGATTTATACTACGTCATAAGTGTCTTGAACTTGCATTGTTGCTACACTATTAACTGCTATCAATAGCAATGCATCAGGGAATTACGGAAAGGCTGACTAGTGTTAATAAGTGCTATTTCGTTATTATAAAACTTTTGAAATAAAAATTATCAAAAAGATCAAAAGAAATATACATAAGGTGCATACTGCCCGTGCTTATTCAGGGTGTTTCAAACCTAATGGAACAAACTTTAAGGGGTGGTAGAACACACCGAAATAAGCACTTTTCTTCATAGAATGCAAGGTCGCAAGTTACGCGGCTAGCCGCTGGGGGACACTTTCCGATTCCCCACAAACGCCGTATTTCGCAACGCAATGACAGAAGTAGCACAACAAATCAAAACAAAGCTTTATTGCAGACAAAACGAAAAACAAAACGTGGCCTCACAAAATTATATCAAATTTGCAAACATTAAAAAGTAAATACTAAAATTAATTACATTTACAAAAGCTTCTGAAAAGGGCGACATCCACTCCTGATACACGCTTCGCATCGTCGACATACAGATGCCCGTATGTTGTGGAAAATAACAGGCATTTCCCGGACAGCTGCAGCAGCGATTGAAAGTCTGGCCACTTGTTCCTCATTGGAATCAATGGGAGTGTCGTACATTACGGACTTAAGATGTCCCCATAAGAAGAAATCCACAGGGGACGGATCTGGTGATCGTGGCGGACAAGCGATGGCTCCACCTCGGCCAATCCATTGGCCTGAAAATGTGGCGTTCAAGTAATCACGCACGTGAGTGCTGAAATGAGCTGTCGCTCCATCATGATGGAACCACATTCTGTGGCGGACTGCTGCTGGTACATGCTGGATCAATTCAGGCAAGCCGTGTTGAAGGAAAATAAGGTACGTCCTCCCAGCCAGACGTTCTGGTGAAAGATACGGGTCTACGCGTTGCGAAAGACGGCGTGTGTGGGGAAAGGGAAAGCGCCCTCATGTGCCCAATCGCGCAACTTGCGACCATGCATTCTATGACGAAAAGTGTTTGTTTCGGTGTGTTCTACACCCCTTAAAATTTAATTTGTTTCATTAGTTTTGAAACACCCGGTATATGGCTGAGTAACTGTTCAGCTGACCAGTTTGGCTCTTCACTTGTGACTTTTGAAAGAGAACTGAGAAAGATATGCAGTACTCTATACAATGTGGAGACGGGAAGATGGGATACAAAACATAATGAGGAAATTTAGCAGCTCTATAAAAACCACACATCCACTTTTCCTTTAGTAAGAGACTGGAATGTTTTGGGCGCATGTAGAGAGCGGGCGGAAAAATTGTGGAGGATGTGGTAGTAAACAAAATAAATGAGATAAAACCGAGGGGAAGACCCAGGACTAGATGAATGAACTTGGGGAACTGAAAAGAATGACTGCAAGGCCGGTGGAAGCATATGATGGAAAGCGATGGAGAGGTTTGGTGTAGATACGCTGGGCCTAAATAGCCTGTTCAGCTGCTGCAGCTGAGGATGATTTAGAGATGGAGAACTACAATGTCCTGGAGAGGAGTTTTTTGTTTGTGTGGGTTTAATGACAACCATGAGTAACCCTAAGGGCCATAAGCAGTCGCCTGTCACTAATTTAGGGCATGCCTCATTTTGACGGACCTATTTCGGCAATGGGTCCGTCAGTGGCCTGTGTGCGAAAAACTTTTGTGCAGATGTACCTAAATGTCACATGCAAAATACATGGTCAAGTGCTTCACCACATTATCTACGCAACTATTTAAGACTGCTCTTCCTCAGTAATCATCAGTAGTGTTGATCACGATGGGAAAAACAAATGCCTTCCCGGTGGCTCAGTGGTCTAAGCGCTGGCTTCAGACCATTCGTTCGGTTCGGGTTCTAATCCCGATGAGGTATGGATGTTGTGTTTGTTCAAACGCACTGGCTCTCTCCCTTCCCTGGAACTAGTGACCCTAAATTAGGGACGGAGACTGCTTACAGCCCATTGAGTTGCTCACGGTAGTTGTTAAACCTCCAATTAATCAAATGTTGCCAGTTACTTTCCTGATGTCACAGCTTACAATGATTTAATTGTTTTGGATAGCTTATTTTAAATTTTTCAAGCGTTCCCTATCTCTATTCAACGTTAGTACTTGAATTAAGATCAATAATGATAATAAAACTTCTCAATGTAATGATTAAAAGACGGTCAGCTTTATGCAGAAATAATATGTAGGAATTCTTCAATTTATATGTAGGAATTCTTCATTGGGATTCACGAGATCGTTATCGCAAACTAGAACTACAGGAAACAGATAATGCAAGTTGCAGATAACAGCACCTGTACAATGTGTGAGAAATCCAATGAAACTCTAGAACACATTTTAGCTGGCTGCTCTCTTCTTTGAAACGGTGCTTTAACGGATACGACCAAGTATTTGAGGTCCTACAGCAAGAGCTTGGAGTTAAATAGGGCTAAATCAAAGGACACCATCTTATTACAAGTACCAACAAAACCCTGTTCTTGAAAATCAGAGTATATTGTTTACTGCGACAAACCCATCATTATGGACAAGACCACTGACCTGACATTGTATTGTAATTGTCAACAGAAAAAACAACAACTAAAGAACGCACAATTATTTGATGTAGCGGTTCCGCCTATGGAAAACTTTCAAAGAATAATGTTTGAGAAAGACTCGAATACGAGAACCTACGAATGGAAATTCAAAGGACCTGGAAACAAATTATAACACAGATTGTATCAATTGTGATTTTGGCAACCGCAGGTACCAAATAAATTTCTGAAAAATCCTGAGGAATCAGGATCGCTACAGAGACTGGTTCACCCAATTAAAAAAACAATCATTCTACAAACCTGCTATATCACTAGAAAAAGTCCTAACTTTCCTGGCCAGAGATAAATATCTCCACTTTTCACTCACGGACCCTAGCCGAGAAAGTCGATAATAGTAGTAATAATAATAATATTAATAATAATATTAATAATAATACATATAAACACCCAGATATCTCTCTGTGTCTCTCTGTCATACTCTCTCTCTGTCTGGAACGCTTGACGTCACAGCAACGTTTGCATTGATACGCCATCACGTATCGATCAATTCGTGTGTGCTCTCGAGATGTCAAAGTCATTGCCTGCTATATAATAGCACGCGATCACTTTTAGATGTCTAGGTGACCGCGTGCTAATTTAAAAACACTGGATTATCAATGACTCGATTTCTATTATTACGATCTACAAAATTCCATCACAGAAAATTGAGTTTGCACGCGATCACATTGAGATGTCAAGGTGATCGCGTGCCAATTTGAAAGCATTAGATTATCAATGACTCGAGTTCTATTTATTCGATTTGTAAAATTCGAATTGAATTCTTAATATCACGGCAAGTTGCGTTTGTATATTAATTTCATTTAGCACAATTTGAATATTTTTTTTACCCTTTAACTATTTTTTAAATTTAACTTTCCAAGTTTTGTGCTAATTATATTGTGCATTTGGCAAAATATGGATCTGCCTAAAGGCTATAAACCTACAATAAAAACTGAAATCTTGAGATGTCAAAGAAAAACAGAATTTCATCTAAAAGCAGATGTCGCCCCAATAGCACATTGTCGAGAATTTAGATAGTTCCGGTTTGTAATACCAGATGTCGCATTATTTTGCTGAAAAAGCTTCGGTTGAAGTTTCAAACTTACCGTCGAATACGACAGTCTAAAACAAGCCGTGTAGAGAATAACAAGTGTTTTTTTTTTTTTTTTTTTTGATTGGAGGTTTAACGACCACCGTGAGCAACTCAATGGGCTATAAGCAGTCGCCCGTCCCTAATTTAGGGTCACTGGTTCCAGGGAAGGGAGAGAGCCAGTGCCGTAAGACAAACACAACATCCATGCCTGACCGGGATTCGAACCCGGACCCCTTACGGACGAATGATCAGAGGCCAGCGCCTTAGACCACTGCGCCACCGGGGCGGCAAAATAACAAGTGTGCTGGAGAAAAAGTAATTTAACGCGAAAAATCAAGGTAAAAGTTATTAACGTAAGTTTACACGAAAACAACTTTCCGAGTTTAGTGCTGATTATTTCCACATTTTGCAAAATGTCGATCTATCTAAACGCTCTAAACTACAATTGTTAAACAACAAATATTTTACACAAAATGTTATTTATGGCGAGGTCCTTTGAAAAGCGGAAGTAAATAGTATATAATTTTCAGTTGTAACATGAATGAGTTCTTACTATATAAGTTTTTACTATACTTCCTTACAGAAATCCGGCGTTTATTTGATTTGCTTTCAATCTGCTTCAATTAAAAATTTCCCTCCGTCACAGAACGGGCAACATGCCCTATATATTAGTATTTATTTAAAGCTTAAAAACAACCGTCCTATGACGGGCTACACGCTATTAATAATAATAATAGGACCTAACTGGCCAGGGAGACATAATAATAGGAAACAGCTCTGCATTTATTAGAAATACAGTACTTCTTTTATTTTTAAGTGATAACTGTACAGACTTGAAGAACTACTATTTCAAACATCTTCGCAATGATACACAGCTCATAATAACATGCGAACAGTAAAAGAAAGATCATCACAATCTGATTGGATCGCTTCTTACAGACAGCGTCATTGTCGACTCCTCGACACAGCATATCAGGCCCACCCCGGTGGCGCAGTGGTCTAAGCGATGGCCTCTGATCATTCGTCCGAACGGGGTCCGGGTTCGAATCCCGGTGAGGCATGGATGTTGTGTTTATCTTACGGCACTGGTTCTCTCCCTTCCCTGGAACCAGTGACCCTAAATTAGGGACGGGTGACTGCTTATAGCCCATTGAGTTGCTCACGGTAGTCGTTAAACCTCCAATAAAAAAAACAACAAAAAAAACACCATATCAGGTTTTATTTACCTTTCGACTACCTGCCAGTTTTTGCTGAAAAGTACGAAGAAATTTAGAGGAGTTCTGGTGGGGCATTCAGAATGAAAATACAACTGAGATGTAACATAATTTACACAAGTTAGTAAAATCATGCAATGCATTGATTATAATACGCTTTCCAACATTTAAGAAATCATTACTCAAGTTATCACTCAAGTTATGAAAATAATGTCTGTGGAATAAATCTCGGTTCTATGCCCTGACCTTTGATCCCATTTCGATGATATTCAACAGAACCGGCTTGGTATACCTCCGAAATAATATGATAAAGTTTTGTCGCAATCGAAGCATTTTTACGTAAGTTATGATGCATAATGGCTATGGAATAGATCCCGCTCCTGTGTCCCAACCTTTGACCCCATTTCGCCCATTTTCAATAAGGTTTGTCGCCAGGTGGTCCCCTACCACATACTAAAATTTCATTGAAATCGAACCTTTTTTACGTTAGTTATGGCGCATAACAGCAGTGAAATGGATCCCTCTCCTATGTACTGACCTTTGACCCATTTCGTTCACTTTAAATAGGGTTCCTTCCCAGGTGATCCCCTACCAGATACTAAAATTTCATCGAAATCCAACGGTTGTTACGCGAGTTATCGTGCTGACGGACATACGCACACAACGCGTGACGTAATGAGGCAGATGGGAATCGCGACGATCTGCCCGCCGCAAGTGTGATGTCATAAATCTTTAATAGGATCCACACACAACGCATGACTTAAAGAAACAGATGGCGTGACCGCGCTCCAACATTCTCAAACGCGAGTTGTGACGTTATAAGATTTCTAAGCATTGGTAATATTAATGGAACAACGCCATCACTAAAAACGTTATATTTCTGGGTGGTTATTTAACCCACTAAACGAATTCTTCTAAAGTCGAGATCAAGCTAAATCGACTTCTAGTACCAGAAAACGGTAGGTTAACGACTTTCATCAAAATTCTTAGAGCCGTTTTCAAAATAAAATGTACATACATACATACAAGAATTGCTACTTTAAGGTGGACTTCAAGTAACTTTGCTTCCTATACTTCCAATGGAAAAACTTTTGTGCACATTTTCTTCACAATTAATGCGTTCCCAAGGATGAAAATTTGAACATCGATTAAAATATCTTCATTTTATAACTTGCAGTACTTAATATTTTCTAAAAAATAACCATAATTATGCAATTCAACATTTGTTTGTCTATTGACGTCATGAAAATACTTATGGATAATTAATGCGTTCACAAGGATGAAAATTTGAACATCGATTAAAATATCTTCATTTTATAACTTGCAGTACTTAATATTTTCTAAAAAATAACCATAATTATGCAATTCAACATTTGTTTGTCTACTGACGTCATGAAAATACAGGTCGCGCCATCCTTTTTATGGATAATTAATGCGTTCACAAGGATGAAAATTTGAACATCGATTAAAATAGCTTCATTTCATAACTTGGAATACTTAATATTTTCTAAACCATAACCGTAATTATGCAATCCAACATTTCTTTGTCCACTGACTTCATCAAAGTAAAGGTCGCGCCATCTGTTCTCTGGTTTCAACACCACCAAAGGAAAAGTTATTGATTTTTAATATGATTATGGTTATGTTTTAGAAAATATTTAGTTTTCCAAGTAATAATATGAAGTTATTTTAATCGATGTTCAAATTTTCATCCTTGGGAACACATTAATTGCGAAGGAAATGTGTACAAAAGTTTTTCCGTTGGAAGTATAAGAAGCAAAATTACTTGACGTCCACCTTAATAATATGGGATAAGAACAATGGAATGGATCGCAATCCTATGTCCTGACCTTTGACCACATTTCGTCCATTTTCAAAAGTGTTCGTCCCCAGGTGGTCCCCTACTACATACTGAAATTTCATCGAAATCGAACCATTTTTACGCACGTTATGACGCATAAAGGCAATGGAAAGCAACCCGATCTTATGTCCTGACCTTTGACCCCACTTCACCCATTTTGAATAGGGTTTGTCCCCAGGCGGTCTCCTACCACATAGTAAACTTTCTTTGAAATCGAACCATATTTACGCAAGTTATGACGCATAAGGGTAATGGAATGATCCCGCTCCTACGTCGTGACCTTTGACCCCATTTGTCTTATTTTCAATAGGGTTCGTCCCTAGGTGGTCTCCTACCACATAGTAAACTTTCATTGAAATCGAACCATTTTTACGCCAGTTATCGTGCGGACAGACGGACGGACGGACAAAGCTGGAGCATATACGCTTCTTCAACCTCCGGTTGGAAAGCGTAAATAAGAAAAAGAAACTTAAAAAGGAAGGTGAAAATAGAGATTAATTACAAAGTACTTTCACAGGAAGTTGATTTTCGTCATCCATATTCTTAACCGCTTAAATTAATCTCCTCCGGAGATATGTTTTGTTGCTCGGTGTAGACGTGAGTGGCGCGAATAAATACAATGTTTTGTACTTAAATAAATGTACACTCTCGAGTCACTTGTTTTGTTTCACACCCACAAAGATATTGGCATGCGAAAGGCGACATAGCGCAAATTATGTACGAACTACCAGGGTACTCTCTCGTTTTTTGTTTTTCAAAAGTTTGATTTTGTGCACAAAACGCTCTGAGTAAGACTTTTGTTAGAAATTCAGTTTTTGTTACCAGAATCCTGACTCTTCTCCGTGCCCTTGTATGAATTCATGTTTCGCTTGTCTAACCATCTGCTTACAGAGCCCGAGTCAGCAGACGCTTTCGCGTCGTTTGACAGTCACGTGACGAATATCACTCAATCACCAAGGCCACACAAGTTGTTTTTTCTAGTCGAATACTGGCAGAAGAAACTACTGGTATCGAATTATTGTGCTGAAGCTGATGTTTGTGCATGCAATCATTTGGTTTTAAAATCAGCTGAAATTATCTTCAAAGTCGCATTTAGTTTTTTCCCTCGACATGTATTTGAAGTCTGAACATTTATCTTCTTAAAGGGGTGAGTTTTACAGCAATTTCATTCTATTGTTTGATCAACTACATTTTTCATGACGTTTCTTCTATTTAAGAGTTGTATCTCATTATAAAGCTTATGTAGTCTTGCATCATGAGAGTAAACATGCTGTATATTTGATCTTTAGTTACACTTTCACCAGGGGCTTACTGATAGCCCCTTCCCCCGCACTGCGGGGGGTGGGGGGACTCAGTGCTAAGAGGGCCACGAACTTCAGGAAAAATATTTTAGCAATTTTGTTTCGGAAACTGCATATGAAACGTGTTGAAGAAATACCCACGAATTCTTTTACGGCAGCTTTGAATGAAGTATTAAGAAGAAAAGAAAATTTTGGTATTTCTTTCCTTAAATAAGGAAAACAGTTGAAGATTATTTCACGGTTTTATTTTATAAAAACTAGATGACGGGAAAGCAGCTGTTGCAAACAACTGGAGGTCCTATACGTGTACATTAACAGGAAAATGTGAAAGAAATATCAGTTCAATGAATGTAATTTTTATACCATAAGATGTTATACATTACAGTTGTTTTCACATAACTACACATCATTCAAAATATAATGAAATGAAAGGTGTTTTTCGGGGGGCGAAGAAACAGATACCTGTGTCTTTTTTTAAAAACAAAATCAAGAAAAAGAAATACTATGTGCAAAACGTTATGGCATTAAGTGTGTTATTTATGCATTATACATTCAAAAGTTAATAATTTAATGTATTGTTTATGTATTCAAGAGTACGTAATTCTTAATTGTAACTTCTTTATTTTTTTTATTTTTATTTTATTTTATCTATGTCTTTATTTATTTGTTTGCTTACTTATGTTCCGTATTTTCGTCTGAATCGGAAAATGTTATTAGACACTGTGACACCGCTGTTAAGTGTTTTGTGTGTGTGATCGTGGCGGCATTACAAGAGTTTAAAGTTCTCTAAAAGAATAAAACTTCCATGATACGATTAACTTTGTCCTAGTTATATACCAATACAAGTACTTTTTGTAGTACTTTGTAATGGTATAAAGCTAGGGTAATAATTTTAATTACAACGTGCACATTTGTGTGTTATGCAATAGAGTGCAGTAATTTTGGTTTTACGAGAAATTCCTGTAAGTTCCACAGAATTTGAATTATTGAAACAATCATAAAACCTAGATGATAATATGGAATTTAAAAATTTCAGTAAATGAAAGCTAATAGATTATCTATTGCTAAAGGGCCTCAAAGATATTTTTGCGGGGAAGCAAGTTTTTCCGGTACGCCACTGGCTTTCACTGATATTCATGTAATGACTTGCACTGTTCACGTTAACAACTCTGTATTTAGCCATTTCGGTGCTACAATAATACAGTATTTTGATCTACGTCATCCTCGGTTGAAACTGCCTTCAGATATAACGACGCCGATATTTCTGCCCCTCATATGACGTATAAATTGAGTGTTACTATATCTATCGGCCATTTAAAAGCATACAAAGTAAACATATTTCAATACATTTTAGATACTTACCTGTATTGCATCTCTAGTACTTTTGTTACGAAAATCTCGCAAATGCAATACTCTTAGTAAATCATGTTTTTTTGTTTAGTTGAGCTTCTCGTTCATTGTTTCCGTTCACGAAAGATTGGTCTGGAGAAGGCACAAATTATTCAGTCTGCTAAGAACACAGGCGTCTTTGTTTTTATGTTAGCTTTTCTCATTGAAACATTTGCTTTTACATGTATTCTTCCAGTACGCTTTTTTAACAGGCAGTTTGGAACGCTTCGATTTAACCAGTGAACAATCGAAAATAAGAATCGAAGATTCAAATTTTGAAGCAAAGCTCCAATAATTCGATGTTTTTGTATTCTTGTTCCTTCGAGGTTTATTCGCCTGCATACATACTATACCGTGCAAATTAATTGGGACAAGCTATTTTATTCTCAGAATTGTAATGTGATCGCCAGTTGATATCAGAAACCCACGTAAACCGGTTTTATCAGCTGTGAGGCTGTGTGACTGCTAGAACTTGATAGTGAGAATGTGGTTTGACCCGTTTTAAACAGGAAATAGACACTTCAGCTTCAGTTGTGAGCTTTCGTGTGTGACAGGTGGATGTTAGTTTTTGCTCTCTGTGAGTACGTGTTGCTTTCGTGTATTGAAAAATGGATATTTCCCCAAGGAAGCATGCAAAAATAATTGCTTTGAAGGATCACACTTCTGTGACAGTGAGAGATATCGCTTCTGCAGTTGGTGTAGGCAAATCAAGTGTATCAAGATTGCTTACGCGATACAGTGCATCTGGATCATCGTCTGCAAAAAGGAGAGGTAAATGTGGAAGAAAACGGAAAACAACTCCACGAACCGATAAATATCTAATCAGAAATAGTAAAATGAATCAAAAAACAAAAAAAAAAAAACAAGCACCGATCTTCAAAGAGATTTTTTGGCTAATGGTTGTGATGTTAGTGATTTAACTGTACGCCGTAGGCTTTCTGGAAGTTGGCCGGAAGGCAAAAAGGCCAACGAAAAAACAATATTTGAATGCAAAAATGAAGATAAAACGTTTAGCATGGGCCAAAAAATATAAAGCATGGACTGCTGACGACTGGAAAAAGATAATTTTCAGGGATGAAACTCATTTATTTGTGCAGGGTTATCAAGCAAATATCGTTAGACGAAGCAACTGTGAACCCTTAAGACCGGAGCATGTCAAATAAACTGTAAAACTCCCTCTGAAACTGATGTTTTGGAGTTTTTTCACATCAAATGGCACTGGAAGCTTAGTTCCTGTTCAAGGTATGATGAACTCAGCCAAGTACGTAGAAATATTACAACGTAGGATTGTTCCATTCTTGCAAACTTTTGACGGGACATTTCAACATGACGCTGGAAAATCAAATTCATTTGCTTGATTGGCCTGGAAATTCTCCAGACTTAAATCCCATAGAAAACTTGTGGAATATTTTGAAGAGACGTTTAGGTAAAATGGACTGTACAACCAAAGAACGCATGATAACAAATGCTATAAAAGTGTTTTTCCACGATTATGAAGTCAAACATATGTGCACTCAATTAGTGGAATCAATGCCAAAATGAATTCAAGAGGTCATTTCGGCTAAAGGAGGACATACTTCATACTAATTCAGGTATTTATCAGTGTATATCAAGGCATAGAATGATATAAAGGCATAATTTTGGAAAAAAGAGTGATTTTTTACTTTGTCCCAATTAATTTGCACAGTATAGTATTACAACGAAATCTGGCAGACGGGAAAGTCGTGATGCCGTAGATCCCACCGCCCTTAAAAATTGGAGTAAATAGGTGTTCAAGGTTGGAAAGATTATGCTGTCGATAACAATAAAGGATTTAGAGTTGTGGAGATTATGCATTATATATACCTGAGGCTTATGCTAAGAAATGTAAAAAGAAATTCCTGTAAGTTCTACAGAAATAAAAATTTAAATCAGGGACTCATACCGTTCATCTTTAAATTTTATGAATTTTTCGTATGTCTGGGAGAATATTTTTATTTTATATTTTATTGTAGTGACAAAAGCTGTATTTGATGAGAGGCTTATTAGCGTAATTTTTATTTGCCAATTTAAGAAGGGTATCACATTATATTTAATGTATAACTCGTCTTGTGTGTGTTCATGATTATATTTATTAGTTATTACGTGGTAGGATTTGATGCAATAACTATATTAATGAATTTGTTTGGAGTTCAATTTATTGTATTATAATGTGTTGATTAATGAGAAGAGGAGGTTTAGTTTATTTTAGTACCTTTAAGAGCCAAGCAATTAATTATTATATATAACTACGTTCAAAAAGTTCCGGAACTTTTTATATTAAAAAAGAATGAGTGCAGATAATACCTGTTTATGCAGTGTTTCCTTCGAAGTAGTTGCCCTGTGCAACTATGCTTTTTTGCCAGCGCTCATACAAAGATTTAAATGCAGATTGCAAGCCTTCTTTTGCCGCATCCTCCAGTGCCTCCGTCGCAGTTCGTTGCACTACTTCGGAAGTTGAGAAGCTTCGCCTCTTAAGCAAATTCTTCATCCGGGGAAAAAGGAAAAAGTCACACGGGGCGAGATCAGGGGAATCAGCTGGTTGTGGAAGACGGGGAATGGGATGTTTGGGCAGGTAATAGGACACCAGGAGGGATCTGTGAGCCGGCGCATTATCGTGATGGAGCACCCACGAGTTGGTCTTCAAAAGGTCAGATCGTTTGCGTCTCACTGATTCTCGGAGACGTTTCAGGACGTTGATGTACTCTTCTTTAGTGACTGTGCCGCAATTTTGAAGGAATTCCTTGTGCACGACCTCCTTGCAATCGAAGAAACCTGTTACAAGACCTTTCCTTTGGAGAAGTCAGCCTCCAAAGGAAAGGTCTGAGGTCGTCCTGACCTCTCATCATCTTCGACACTCTTTCGCCTGTTTTCGAATCGTCGATGCCACTCATAAACTCTAGTTCGACTCATTGCACTCTCACCGTACGCTGACTTAATCATTTGAAAAGTCTTAGAGAAAGATTTTCCGTGCAGAACACAAAATTTTACATCTGAACGCTGTTAAAAATTCGACATCGTTGTCCTCGCGACGGAGAGCCTCGAATGCCTGTAATCACGAACTACGCACATACGCTGTACGTGTTGGATCTGGATCAAACCGGTTCTGGCTAGTCGGCCACATGATGCTCTTCGCTTGCTCAGAGGGAAATGACGTAATTCACTGACATTTGGCAAATATTCAAAAAGTTCCGGAACTTTTTGAACGTAGTAGTATGTTATATATTAAATGTTGTACAAATATCCAAATAGAGTCATATTATGTTTAGATTTGTGAACCCCTGTGCTCTTAAAAAGGCCGTTTTTTATTTGATTTGTATGCAAGTTAAAAACTCTTTTTTCGTTTCAGTTTTTTGTGGAAGGGTTGCAAACTGCATGATATTTTGTTACAATTGTACTTAGCTTTTATTCTCTGATTTAAATTTTTATTTTTTGTTCCAGTTTTTGTGGGAACGTTGTAAATTGCATGAGGCATTTTAACACTACTTTTAAGCTGTTGCACTTGCAATGTTTGAATTATTTTATAAGTTGCATGCAATTACCTTTAAAAGGGCCGTTTTATTAAGTACTGTGGTACCTTTTGTGAATTCCTTTTTGAACAATTTGTTTACAACAGGCCCTTAAAAAACCGTTTTAATTTATTTTTCATTCCACTCTTTCTTAGCATGAAGTCTTCTATCAAGTGAAATCCTGAAATATGCAAACTGGTGATAAAACAGAAATTCTCTATACTCTGAAAAAAAAAAAAATCAATACTAAAATACTGAAATTGTTGTCCAGTGCTTAAATACCGGACACCAGTTAATACTGGCTGCTTTTGAAGACAAAGCTTTGTTTTGGGCTTCTTACGCCTGAAAACTTTCCTTACAAAGCTAAACTTGAACAGCTTTTGGCTTGGGCAGCTTTTATGCATGAAAGCTGCCGTTTGCTGAGCAAATAATTACCGAATACAATCCATGAAAATGCATTCTGCCTTTTCGCGTAGTTCCAAGGCAAGTCGATTTGTCCCGTTGGCTATTACGTCCTTTTATCTCTATCACCGGTCACGTGATTGATTCGCAACTGCAATCATTTACATAATCCAACTGTTGACACATATCAACCAATTTGTTTGGCACTCCCAAAAATCCTGGTGTGGTATTTTTTATGTCGAAAAGTGTGCGTGATTAGGCTGATGGGCCACTGTTGTTGACTGCCTTTTCCTAAAATTATTAATAGGATATAATATTTAATTGTAACGTCATCCAATATGAAAAAAGTAAACGGTAGGCTTTTTCGGCACATTTTCCCGAGAACACGAGAAAATTTACCTTAGAGATTATACAATATGATTCACAACTTATGGCACAACAGAGTGAAGTAATTACAACCTGCAGCAGTGAGGGTAATCCTCTTAAGAAAACACAGAATGCATCGAATGGCGGAAACACCTCCGAATAAGACTGCGATTTGCCACACGAGGTCTCTTTGTAACCTCCCAGGGGCAAAGAAACAACAACAAAAAACAAACCCTTTTCCAGTGAAAGTCTTAGGTTAATATGCACTGAATATATATAAAGTTAGCATGTAAGTAAGTCAGAACAACATTTAACAACGCTGACCCTTAACACAGCAGGGCTAGTATAGTCTCATCTCTACTGGGACTCGTAACCATACCCCTATGGCTTTATATGATAAGAAATACACATAGCTACAGTAGTGGAATAGAATAAACACAGAAATGGCGAAATTTCAGTCCATGTTGTATGGTCTTGGCACCACTGCCGTTGCCGTCGTGCATTCACAGTCCATGTTGTATGCTATGCTCTTGGCACCAATGCCGTCGCCGTTGTGCATTCACAGTCCATGTTGTATGCTCTTGGCACCACTGCCGTCGCCGTTGTGCATTCACAGTCCATGTTGTATGCTATGCTCTTGGCACCAATGCCGTCGCCGTTGTGCATTCACAGTCCATGTTGTATGCTCTTGGCACCACTGCCATCGCCGTTGGGCATTCGCAGTCCATGTTGTATGCTATGCTCTTGGCACCACTGCCGTCGCCATTGTGAATTCACAGTCCATGTTGTATGCTCTTGGCACCACTGCCGTCGCCGTTGTGCATTCACAGTCCATGTTGTATGCTCTTGGCACCACTGCCGTCGCCGTTGAGCATTCACAGTCCATGTTGTATGCCCTTGGCACCACTGCCATCGCCGTTGTGCATTCACAGTCCATGTTTTATGCTCTTGGCACCACTACCATCGCCGTTGTGCATTCACAGTCCATGTTGTATGCTATGCTCTTGGCACCATTGCCGTCGCCGTGGTGCATTCACAGTCCATGTTGTATGCTCTTGGCACCACTGCCGTCACCGTTTTGCATTCGCAGTCCATGTTGTATGCTATACTCTTGGCACCACTACCATCGCCGTTGTGCATTCACAGTCCATGTTGTATGCTATGATCTTGGCACCATTGCCGTCGCCGTTGTGCATTCACAGTCCATGTTGTATGCTCTTGGCACCACTGCCGTCACCGTTCTGCATTCGCAGTCCATGTTGTATGCTATACTCTTGGCACCACTGCCGTCGCCGTTGTGCATTCACAGTCCATGTTGTATGCTCTTGGCACCACTGCCGTCGCCATTGTGCATTCACAGTCCATGTTGTATGCTCTTGGCACCACTGCCATCGCCGTTGTGCATTCACAGTCCATGTTGTATGCTATGCTCTTGGCACCACTGTCGTCGCCATTGTGCATTCTCAGTCCATGTTGTATGCTCTTGGCACCACTGCCGTCGCCGTTGAGCATTCACAGTCCATGTTGTATGCTCTTGGCACCACTGCCTTCGCCTTTGAGCACTCACAGTCCATGTTGTATGCTCTTGGCACCACTGCCGTCGCCGTTGTGCATTCGCAGTCCATGTTGTATGCTATACTCTTGGCACCACTGCCGTCGCCGTTGTGCATTCACAGTCCATGTTGTATGCTCTTGGCACCACTGCCGTCGCCGTTGTGCATTCACAGTCCATGTTGTATGCTCTTGGCACCACTGCCATCGCCGTTGTGCATTCACAGTCCATGTTGTATGCTCTTGGCAACACTGCCATCGCCGTTGTGCATTCACAGTCCATGTTGTACGCTATGCTCTTGGCACCACTGTCGTCGCCATTGTGCATTCGCAGTCCATGTTGTATGCTCTTGGCACCACTGCCGTCGCCGTTGAGCATTCACAGTCCATGTTGTATGCTCTTGGCACCACTGCCGTCGCCGTTGGGCATTCAAACTGATCACCCGAGATTTTGCAGTAGCAGCTCTGCCATGAATATTTCGTTTATGCAGTTTCCTGCATACTGTTTTCGCTGATGCTGAGTTCTGGAGATGCAGATTGAGCTCTGCAGTAATTTGCAGTGCCGTGGTCATCTTATTACAGGTAACAATCCTCTTTAATGCTCTCCTGTCACTATCAGTCAGATGCGTTTTCCGGCCGCTCTTGTGTTTCGCAGAAGAGGTTTTGCCACGAACAAGGTATGCTATCATGACGCTAGACACAGTAGCTGTCGATACCCTCACTACTCTGGCGACTGTTTCTCGGAGGCACCAACTAGCCGGCTACCAATAATTAGCCCTCTTTTGAAGTACGTTAAGTCGCTCATTTCGTCGTCACCCTGAAAGACATTTTGCACTTTAAATGCACTTAAAGGGAACCTTGAGGTTCTAAACAAAGCTCTTACAAGCAAAAAGTAGTGGATACCTTTGCGTATTGCGACGTACGCAGCTACATTAAAAGTAACGTCTCTGAGCGTGGTGTTCACATTATTCTGTCCAGCCCCTGTATGTACGAAGTAAGACTTTCTCATAGTATCATGATCGTTAGCTACGGCAGTTAAACCAAGAAATGTTTAAAATTTAATGCTTTAAAAAACTGATTATGGAGATACTCAACGCTAGATTTACCTTATCAGTTCGCCATTGAAAATATTCAAACGAATTCAGTTAAAAAAAAACCCTTTTCGCTAAAGTGCTTTCTCTAGTGAAGGATGGGAAACGTCCTGCGTTTCAAAGAAATGAAATAGCACATTTTGCTTTGTCGCTTTGAAGAGCATTTTGAAAATATTTACTCCATTATCTGTTTTAAAAATTATTGTAGCAGTCAAAACTAAGTCGTCGACGCATTTTGAACTCTCTCTTTTTCTTTGCTTAAAATGCTCTCTCGAGATTAGGGAAATGCATAATGGTCACGTAATGTATATTTTGGTAATTTTATAGATTCATTCGGTGAATAATTAAACGGGATCATCGTGTTGACGATGCAAAGAGTGAGAGATCAGTTATTTATGAAAGTACTCCACTAATTGCAGATGGCTGACTGGATGTTGTCAGGTTTGTCCTCTCACCTACGAACCCCGTTGTCTTATTAACGAGATCCTCGAGTCAGCGAAAATGTCCTCCTCGACTCCTCCGGAAAGATGGCGGGCGCAAATTAGCATTACAGAGCCAAACGAATTAGCTTAATTTATTAAGTCATTAATTATGGTACGCCGAGTGTTGCCACCGGCTACAAAGAATTCAAAGCGACGTTTCACGAATAATTTGGTTCCGGTGATTTTATTTGCACAGGGATTACCCTTACCTCGGCGCCTGAAACAATAAGATGTGGGTAAAAGTTTTAAGTGCCTTTTTTATGCTTATCTCTCGGCCGTTGTTTCACAGGTAATGAGAGTTGTCCTTTGATTAGATTTACGTGGAGTTTTCATGCAAACCCAAGGCTTTTGCCGATGTGTCGTCATCAGGAAACGAACACAATGATAGAGGTTCCGCATTGCTTGCAAACAATGTATACTTAATGAAGAAACACCGTCTTATAGGAAGCTCGGGATATTTAATTTTTTTCCTCTTTTTTTCTGATGCTCGCTGAAAGTTCAGAATGATCGTATTCTAAAGCGCGTCGGTCAAAAAATGAAACACGTGAATATGTAGTAGCTTTGTCGTCCTCTGCGTTCGTTTTCCCCTCAGGGTCTGGACGAGTTATTCACTTTATTTCATCCTTCTCTCATTTCACAGATATGATAACTGCTTTGTTTGCACCCAGTCGTTCTTTCAGCCGGTGGACATGTTATTTACGTTGCCTTTACATGGATGTGCTTCTACCGATCTTGAACGAGATATTTGCTTTGCCTATCTACGTTTATCTTTCTGTCGCTTTGTGGACACGATATTTAGGGCGCGTATCTATATCCATCCTTCTTCCGATCTGTGAACGAGATATACATATATTTTGCGTATCAATGTTTATTCTTCTGCGTATCTGTGAACGAGATAGATATGTACTTTGCCTATCTACGTTCATTCTTCTGTCTCTTTGTGAACACGTTATTTGAAACGCGTATCTACACTGCTGGCCACCCAAAATGCAACACCAAGAAGGACACGAGATAGCAAAGCCAGATTTACTGGACACATAACAACAGATACAAAGATCAAACGATTGAGCTTACAGGCCCGTGCGACTTGCGGAACACGCAGACATCAATAGTTCATGTGGCCCCCATGGCTGGCAATAACGGCCGCTACACGCCGCGGCATCGAACGAAAGAGGTTTTGGATGTGGGCTTGGGGTATGTCGGTCCAGGCTGCTTCCACACGTTGCCACAGTTCATCAGGCGTAGCCGCGGGTGATGCTTGCCGGGCCACTTGGTTGCCGATCAGCGACCAGACGTGTTGGATGAGCGACATATCGGGAGAACAGGCGGGCCACGGCAGCAGGGACGCCTGGTAGGCCGTGAAGAATTGTTGCACGATACGTGCCACGTGCGAGGCGCGCATTTTCATGTTGAAACGTGGCCACTAGCAGGTCCTGCGGGTAAAGGAGGACTACAGGCTCCAAAACGTCGGAGATGTAGCGGTGGCTGTTGAGGGTACCGGCGATGCGTACCGGAGGGACGCGGGTGTCATATCCAATTGCGCCCCAAACCATAATGCCAGGCGACGGACCGGTATGACGATGCATAATGTTGGCGTCATGTAGTCTCTCGCCACGGTGCCGCCACACGCGGATCCGACCATAGTGGTGTTGCAGGCAGAAGCGGGATTCGTCGGAGAAGACAATGTCGTGTAATTCCGTAGTCTAGGTGCGGCGTTCAACGGCTCACTGCCGCCGCACTCGCCGGTGGTGTAACGTCAATGTCAATCGGAGCAATGGGCACCGTGCGACAAGTCCCCGTTCCTGCAGACAACGTCGAACGGTACGTGCTGACACAGGTTGTTGCGCAACACACCCTAGTTCCTGCGCTAACGTTCGTGATGCGGCGGTGCGAGCCGTCAATGCCCGCCGCACAACATGCCGGCCCTCTCGTTCGGTGTTATGCCGCGGCTGCGGCAATCGCTCGCGTCGGCTCGTCCGTCCCTCTTGCACCCACCGAATCCATACTCGCCTCATTGAGGCTGGATGTCATCCCACATGGGCGCCGATGTCTCGATACGGTAAACCGCTGTCGCGATAAGCCACTATTTGTCCTCTGTCGAACTCCGAAATGTGCTGGAATGACTGCCGTATACTGCGACGAGGCATCAGGAAGCTTCCCACGCGCATGTCCGGCAGCACAACACACTTCCACTACTTACACCCAGCCTTCTGTGCACCCTTCTTATAGTGCTTCTCGGTGGCTTGCCGGGCGCACATGATTGGCATATGCCCTGCAATGCTAATCGTTTGCATGTCCTCTTGCGGGCGACGCATGCTGCGAATTTCTGGCCAATCGGATGCTTCCTTCTTGGTGTTGCATTTTGGGTGGCCAGTCGTCATCCATTAGTAGCAGTGATGTAAAAGGGCCTTGGCCTACTTAGAGGTCCCCAAGACACTTTTTCTGGGCTTAGCGTCGCTAAAACACTTTTCGTGGTTTGGTGGCACAAGAAGCATATTGAAGGAATTTTTTTAGATGACTATTTCTATCTATAAGAGCCCAGCGGAAGTACCATAGAGCTATAGGAAAGCAAAGAGAAGCTATTCGTCGGCCTAAAGTGTCCCAAACATGGTCAATCGGATTAAGATTTGGTGACCGTACAGGCCACCAGATCTTGGCAACAAAACTTCGTTGTGCGAGGGAGGTAGTCGTGAGAGAGCATATTATGGTATCCTTCTCTTCCAGTTTCCTTAGTGGGCATTTTATACGAAGACAAAGGTGGCAAGGGCTTGGGAAAAGGAGGCTCTAAGAGCCATCGTGAAGTTCTCCGTAATAACATCCAAGGTATAAAGAAAACCCCAGTCATTCGTCATCTTGCTCGTTGAGGTGGAGTGAAACATATCTCAGGTCTTATCTATGAAGAAACCAGAGGAGTTCTCAAAGCATTACCTGAGAATGTCTTCCCAGAGGCTTTCACCTACACCGAGGTATACCAGAAGGAAAGCTGTCACCACCATGGATGTTGTCTTTGCTTTGAAAAGGCAGGGAAGAGCTCTCTTCGGATTTGGGGGTTAAAGAAAACAGCAGAGAAAAAAATACAAGATAAACGAGGGTCAATCAAAAAGCAATGCCTCTTCCGTCACCTCAACTTTATTAATGACCAAATCACAGCAAAAGTAATATTGATTATAGCGTGAAGTATCCTGTACGCGAAACTGCTGTTCCACATAGTCACCATTACTTTCAATACATTTACGCCTGTATCGAACTCAAGTATGAAATCCGTTTTGGAAAAATTCTGGAGTTTGCTGCCGTACCCATGATTTTATAGCGGATTTAACTGCATACAAGTCGTCGAATCGGAAACAACGTAGCCTGGCTTTCAGAGGCCCAAACAGGTAGAACTCACAAGTGCCCAAATCAGGGCTGTAAGGTGGATGCGGCACCACGGACCACACCAATTTGGCAATCGCCAGGGTTGTAAAAAATGACGTGTGTGGTCTTGCGCTATCGTGATGGAGCTGTATGGAATGAATGTCTTTATGTGGTCTCTTCTTCCTGATGGCCTCCTTCAGCTTCGTAAGTGTCGCAGTGTAGGTTTCGCTGTTGATTGTGCAACGCCCGTCCAGAAAGTCAATGAGAATAACACCCTGTGTGTCACAAACACAGTTGTCATCACCTTCTGTGTTGATCTGGCAGACTTGAAATTTTTGGGACGTGGAGAATCACTATGGCACCGTTCCTTGTATTGAACCTTACTCTCTGGTTCGTACAGGTGTGTCCACATCTCATACCCAGTGACCACGTTTATGAAGAAGTCCTGTTCCTCCGCTTCAAACGCACCCTGGAGCTCTTGACAGGCCTCCATTTGCCCACTCCGATTGTCGACTGTCAACTGCTTAGGAACACACTCAGCACAAACCTTTTGATATCACAAGTCAGAAATTAAACCTTGCGCAGAACCAAACGACACGTTCAATGCATCAGCAACACGCTGAACTGGGAAGTGTCTGTCTCCTATAAACAACTCGGCAGCACGCTGTCGATTCTCATCTGTGACTAATGTGGACGGACGGCTAGTCCTCGGCTTATCTGAAAATTCGGTTTCTCTTTCTTGAAACTTCTTCACCCAACGCCGAACATTGCTTAATGTCCACTACAGTGTCCCCATAAACATTTTTCAACCGATCACGGATTTCCTTCGGTGCGCAACTCTCTTTCGCCAGAAATTCAATCACTGCCCTTTGTTTTAGGCGCAGATCCATAGTTCTAAGCACTCAGTTTGAAAAAGAAAAGCGTCCGTTAGTGGGGCAAGGTCTCCTCTATAACTTCGTATAGGAACATTCACAGTCACTCTAATAGGTTTAACATTACATACACGGTGGTATCACTTTTCTGATTGACTCTCGTACATTGACATGCAAAGCCCTGTAATGTCGGGCGTCGTCATGCATTAGTAGCAGTGATGTAAAAGGGCTTTGGCCTGCTTAGAGGTCCCAAGACAATTTTTTCTGGGCTTAGCGTCGCTAAAACACTTTTCGTGGTTTGGTGGCACAAGAAGCATATTGAAGGAGTTTTTTTAGATGACTATGCAGGCAAGAATAACGATTACTATGTTTTATATGCTAGCATATTCGTGGTTCGAAATCGCTTTGTTTGTCTAAAGAAAACGGGAGACCAACAACACAGGGACGTCTCAAAAATAATACATAATTTAAGGTATGCTATATACACAAAATTAGCTGGGTCTAAGAACAAGTTGCATGTGAACAAATTATCAGGAAAAACCAATATGTTGATTCAAAACAGAAGAGAGATGAGGACAACTAAAGAAGATGTGACTTCCAAAGTGGAATATATAGAGCTATGCAAGACAGTACGAAAAAGTATCACTGAAGACGTAAAGAAATTCAACTGTGAACTAATAAGGAAAGCAATTGAAAACAACCAAAGCCTAAAGATAGCAAAGGGACATCTCAGTAAGGGAAGAAAACAGATTATGGCACTGAGAAAAGAAGATGGTTCTGTAACAAGAAATAGAAGCGAAATTTTGACAAGAGTGAAAGATTTCTACTCCAAATTATATGAAAGGGATGATACATGTACTCCAGACATCATGAAAGGTACCAGAGTTCTTCCAGTCCTCCCAGCAGAAGTTGCACATGCAATCAAGAACATGAAGCGGGGAAAAGCTCCAGGAGAAGATGGAATTACAGTAGACATCATACAAGAAGCAAGTGGAGAAATCGAAACAGTACTCGCCCAAATTTTCACTCGATGCCTTAATGAAGGGAAGATTCCTGAGGATTGGAACAACGCTATAATGATCCTGCTACATAAAAAAGGTGACATTGAGGATCTCGGGAACTACAGACCTATCAGCCTCCTATCAGTAGTTTATAAAATCTTCACTAAAGTTCTTTCACACCGCTTGAAGGTAACACTGGACATGGCTCAACCGAGAGAACAAGATGGATTCAGGAGAGGCTACAGTACAATAGATTATATCCACGTACTGAGAGAACTAATTGAAAGAGCGAGGGAATATGAACTTCCATTGTGCATGGCTTTTATCGATTATGAAAAAGCCTTTGATTCGGTGAAACCATCAGCAGTTACAATGGCTCTGAAATCCTGCGGTATTGAAGATGCGTACATTAATATTATTAATAACATCTATGAAAATGCAAATGCAAAGTTTTGGCTGTTTGAAAATACAACACACATAAAAATTGGAAAAGGAGTGAGACAAGGTGATACCATATCTCCGAAGCTTTTTAATGCCACATAGGAAAATTTCTTTCAATCACTGAACTGGGAAAACAAAGGGACAAAGATTAATGGAGATTATATAACCCACCTTCGTTTTGCTGATGACATAGTCATTTTTGCAACTACCCCATCAGAGCTGCAGAGTATGATCCAGGAACTTGCTGACAAGAGTAAAGAAGTGGGATCAAAAATGAACTTTCAGAAGACAAAAGTGATGTTAAATGCTTTTACCAGAAATGAAGATTTATCGATTGATGGAGAAAAGCTGGAGATAACAGACACGTACGTTTATCTTGGATAGCAGATATCAAGTAAGGGTCACATTGATGAAGAAATTATTCGGCGTACAAAACTTGCCTGGAGAGCTTTTGGAACAAACAGCATAATTTTCAAGAGCAATATGCCATTATGTTCTAAAAGAAAAGTGTTTGATCAATGCATCCTTCCAGTGCTTACGTATGGTGCAGAGACGTGGACCTTAACTAAAAGAGACATACAAAGGCTGCAGACAACTCAAAGCAGCATGGAGAGGTGCATGCTTGGTGTAACCAGGAGAGATAAGAAGAGGATCTCGTGGATCCGAAAAATGACAAGAGTGGAAGACATCATGATCAGAGTTAAATCCCTGAAATGGCAATGGGCTGGGCATACTGCCAGAAGGACAGACCATCGATGGACAGCCGAAATTTTAGATTGGATTCCAAGAGACAGGAAAAGACCCAGAAGTAGACAACATGGGAGATGGGTGGATGCAATTCGAAAGTATGCGGGACATGGAGGAGACTGGCACAAGACAGACCGTTGTGGAGGAAACTTTGAGAGACCTTCGTCCAGCAGTGGCTTGATAATGGTTGACAATGATGATGATGATGATGATGATATACACTTATATATACAGAAAGGATGATGATATGTACAAATGAAAGGAATGGCAATATACAAGATGAAGTAGAAACGGGCGAATATGTCTGTAGGATGCAAGAGAAACGTACGAGTAGCTGTGGAGAAAATGCCAGCAGAAGAAGCCAACATACCGTGAGTCGGAGAGGTCCAGGCGTGACAGCAAACCACGGGAGAGACGGAGACCAAGTGCTGAAGTCCTGTTCCCGGTGATCAACGAGTGCAGACATACACTATATTGACGAAATTCACCGAACACCTAGAACAGAAACACAACACAGCATTTATTGACATACATTAGTACGGTGTCGGCCTACCTTTGGCTTTAATGCATGCACTGACCCTTCGAGACATGCTTTCGACAAGGTTTTGGAAAACCGCGATAGATATTCGCTTCCATTCAGTACATAATGCTGACGCTAACTGCTGCTTAGTAGCAGGCCTTGGTTCCAAACTTCTTATACGGCGCTCCAATTCATCCCATAGGTGCTCTATGGGATTAAGGTCAGGGCTCGGTGGTGGCCAGTCCACACACGATACGGAATTATCGTCAAACAACGCCGTAACAGTCCTCGCTTTACGGCTCGGTGCATTATCCTGCTGGTACCAACAAGGCTCGTTTCCATAGTATTGCCACAGAGTTAGTAGGGCATAATTGTCCAGAATATCGAGGTAGACGTGCTGGTGAAAAGGTTTGTCCAAGATAACCTATGGGCCTGGACCATAAAACGAAAAAACACACCCACACGAGTACACTGCCAGCTCCAAACTTGACCGTAGGAACAGTATACTGTGGTAAATAGCGTTTCCCCGGCTGCAGCCATACCCACACTCTGCCATCAGAGTGATGGATTCTGTATCTGGATTCATTAGTCCATAGGACCGGTTTCTATTTATCTGCGCTCCACGATAAATGTTACACCATGCTAAACGACGAGTAGCATTCGGATGAAAGGCTTATGAGCAGCCGCACGACCACGGTAGCCTGAAATGAAGTTCTCTGCGAATGGTACGTGTACATACCGAGGTTCCAGTATTTAGGTCTTGTGCAGTACTCCGTCGATTAGCTGTAACGACTCTCCAGAGGCTACGACTTCCTCTATCACTGATTTTCTTTGGTCTGCCTGTACGTTTGGCTGCTTCAGGCACGCCATTTGTCTTCCACTTATTCAGTGCATCCAAAACAGTTGACTTGGGTATGTTTAAACGCCTCTCGGTTTCTCTCATGGACAACCCACTAATACAACACCCAACAATCTTTCCTTTCTCAAAGTCAGTTCTCACCCACCACGACATTTTCACTCAACCTCACAGTGCGATATGATCGCGGTCAGATGCAGGCTTGTTTTTATACCGTTTGCAGCTGTACCGCGCACCTTAACAACGCAGTGGATCAGTTCATTTGCTTTTGAATGGGGTTTCCGGTGACTTTTGTCAATATAGTGTATCTTCCAGGTGAAGTTGGGACGTTTTGCGTGCCTGGAAGTAACGCAACAGGGCGGCCGTGGCCTGGAGGGGTGACACCGGCGAGGAGGTGTAACGGAAGTACTGATGGTACACATAAGTCACATGCTTAACGAGCACAAACACGTAGGAGCACAGAGGTGGTAAACGAGCAGGCGGGGAAGGACACAGCAGGAGAGTCCGGTAAGCGTCGAAGGAGAGTTCGGTCGTGCACGAACGGCGAGCAATGGTGAAGGAGAAATGCAGTAACGGTAACAGCACCAGGCACTACAGGTACACGTGATGAACTGATACCTGTATTGACGAACAGATATATGCTGGCTGTGCACAGAAAGGGCACAGTGGAGAAGAGATGATAGTCATACGGAAAAGAATAGTAGGAGCAGGGAGACGGTTATGGAGGAAGAGTCAGTGAGTGTTAGTTTCAAGCGGCGACGAGAGAGCAGCAGAAGTGACTCCAAGAATAGGGCGAGGCAGAGAAGAGGAAGGAACAGAGAGAAAGCGGTAGAGAAGTTTCGTGGACAGAGCTGAGAGGGGAAGAGAGGAGCCGAGAACCGGCGGGGAAAACGGGAGCGCGAGAGGAGCGGAGAGGACATAGACAAGACCAGCGGAGGTAGCGAGAGAAGGGAAAAGAGAAACAATGGAGGGGCGAAGAGATTTATAGACAAAAAGAGCGGTAAGAGAGGAGGATAGACTGGAGAAAGGTTTCCAGGACAGATCGGGGTTAGTGAGATCACGGACGGTTATTACTCCAGCTCGTAGCCAGAAAGGAAAAGCAAAGCAAGGAAGATGAGAGGGGCGGATAGTGGAAGAGAAGAAGAGGGACAGCATTTTCTTGTATTAAACGCAAATTTGTACTGCAGGATGAGTCTAAACAGTCGATTAGATCACGCAGTAGAGCGTTTCATGAATCACAAGAGTTCTCTTGTAAAGAGAATGGTAATTACTTTGTCAAGATAACATTACAGCAAATGACTTATATGTATGTTAAAACTTCATTGCTAGGAGAGAAATCAATTCAGAAGAATTTAACAGGCATGTAGGCTGACTGACAAGTGTTTATAGTTGTAATGGACATTTCTCATACACTGCCCACGGACTTCAGTGCATAAAAATGCACTGCCCCGAGTCCTTTAGTAACACAAGGGGGCCAGGTGACTGAGTGGTCTCTCGGACCTGAGCTACTCTCGGACTTGAGCCCAGGATGAAGCATTTGCTTATGACTGAGCGGTCTCTCGGACCTGGAGCTACTCTTGGACCTGAGCCCAGGATAGCGCATTGTTGAGGCTCCCATCCTACGACCCTGATCCTCTGTTCACCGTGAAACCAGTGGTCCAAAATCATAGACAAACGATTGCCTATGGTCCTAGAAACATGCTACTCGTTAAACCCAGAAACAAACAAACAAAATAACTGAAAAGGTATCTTTTACTCATACCCAGTAATTTCAGAAGAACGTAAGTCACGTGTCTTCAGTGTATCTCATTCATGTTATTAACATTGAATATTTGAAAGCATTTCGAATGACATTCACCGCTAAGGCACTTTATAACGAAGTAAATTTCTCCGTCAATTTTGTCCATGGCGGGGCTCGAACCCGGGTCCCCTCATTCCGGAATAAGTCACTCAACCAATTGAGCTACGCGGACGTTCGTTCTGATTGCTATCTGCCTTAATGTCGTGTGCGTCCTGCTGGGCAGGCGCGTCACAACTTCTTTTCTTAAAGAAATAAAGAAAAAAATTGATTCTCTCAGCACGTGACTCCCACGTAATATTCTTTTGTTATAAGTTGTCTGAATTAAGCAATTTTTAATAAAAATTGATAAAAAACAAAATAAAAATTTAATTAAAAATGCTAAATGATAAAACCAGCCATTCAAGCTTTAATAAGCTTTTGTGAATTTTGAGGGTATTCTTTCCGAATTGTTTTTCACCAAATCACTTCACCGCTAACGCAGTTCTTTCCTTAGAACTATGTCAGAAAATCTGGACCCATTGTGTCCGTAAAAAGACGAACATGAGGATGCAGGATCTTGTCGCGATATCGTGCAGCTGTTAGACCTCCACGGCTTCCCTCGGTTATTAAGTAAAGACGGGAAAGACCGTTGATACAGATTCTGGCCCAAACTAATATTGCAGCACCTCCGAAATGGTCCCTTCTCGAGCATTCATAGCTGATATTGTGTTCCACATTCTCACTACACGGATATTTCCCGAGAAACCGTTTGCAAACTCCATCTGCTCTGATCGATAAAAAATACGCGTTCCCATTTTTGTTGGGTCCAATGAACATGTTGACGTCAATATTCATAGCGAACTGCTCTCTAGAATATGCTCAAGGAAACACACACAACAGGCCTTTTTGCATGCATAACATTGTTATACACGGTCGTATCAGAATAATATGATCACATACCTAATAATGGGAATAACCACGCTTGTCCCGGATGACAGCGGCGAGTCGGCGTGGCATGGACGCAATGTGGCCCTGGAAGGTTTCCCGAGTCATACGTGCCGGTTTAAACTGCAGCATAGCGAAGGTCCCAGAGATGACGTGGGATTGAGGCCGGGCGATTTCGCCGGCCAAGTAAGGACGGAAACAAACATTGCTACCGTGTTTCTAGAACCAGTCCCTTAGCGACGTGGCAGTGTGCATTGTCCTGTTGATAGACACCATCACCACCAGGGTAAACGTCCAAAATGAAGGAATGCATGTGGTTAGCGAGGATGAACAGGTAGCCATTGGCGTTCAGGGACCCATCCAGTGGTACCAGGGGTCCCAGGTCATGCCAAGAAAACATAGCCCAGACAGGCACTCTGCCACCGCCGACCTGTACTTGACTGACAAGCGTGTCCGGATGTTGGTTGTTGTGTGTCTGACGCCGTATCCGCCACTGCCAATCACTTCTGTGGAGTAGAAACCTCGATTCGTCAGAGAAGGCAACCTTTTCCCACTCTTTCACTGTCCAATGACGGTAGCCCTTTGCGAACTGCAGGCGTCGTTGCTTATGGACCAGGGTTAACATGGGCGCCTTCACACAACGTCGACTCTGGAGTCTCATGCGTAAGAGGGTTCGCTCTACTGTTATCGGGGAAACGTATCCAAGTGCACCAGAGTTCAGTTACGTGGTCAATTGATGCACTGTTACACATTGGCTGCCCTTTACCATTTGACGGAGGCGACGTTCTTCTCTGGGGTCGATGGCGTTTTTGTGCTCCACAGTTATGACGTCGGGAGGTACTCGGTGTGCTAGCGGTCCGTTCTTGGCACACCCTTACTACAGCACCTCGCGAACAGCCCACGAAGTCTGCTGTTTCGGAGATACTTCTACCCTTGGTGCCTTAGCCGATGATCATTCCTTTTTGAACATCCGTCAAATCACTACCTCTGCCCATTGCGCTCCCGTTACGCACTATGGCTCATCTGTCCTGGCCGGCCGCGTATATCTCCGTGTGGTCGGCCTTGACATGTACACTCTGGGACGCGCCTGGGAGGGTACACTGTGATTCCTGGGGTGGTCATATAATCTGATACGACTGTGTATGATCCTTGGTATACTGTGTAATGCCTTAGTGAACGCCTATAAGAATTAATGTGCCGTATTTCTTGCATTGCGCCTACCCAAGTCTTTTCACTATATCTTTCGTGACTTGAAATTGCTTTCAGAGGGAGCAGGCAACGGATCGAACCACATTTAAACATATGGCCTCTGCAGCTGGAGACTGTCCTGCTTCGAATCTCCCTATAGCTTTCCATCGCTAAGAAGCATATAAACGAACTCTCTGAGACATAATGGCGCCTTATCACTGCACATCTCAGAGCAAATCCCAGAATGCCCACATTCGATTCCAATCACTTTTGTGCCAAATCCGCTTCTATGTGGCATATACAAATTTTGATGTCGCGTGACTTCTTATAGCACCGTTGCTTGTGTATCGACCACAGCACTTACTGCTTTTCATAACCGAATTCTTGTGTACCATTTATATGTGACTAGCTCATAGCCCGTGCCATGCACGGGTGAGAAAGCTGTGACTGAAATTTTTATAAAACGAATCGTAAAATACGAATACATAGCTATAATAAACGGTTGTATTATTAATGGGCAGTACATAAAATATATCACTAATAAGAAAATTTTCGAAATATACCCACCCATTCAATATTCCCATGACTATTCGTTTTTATGAATGATACCTTTTCATCAAATTACACTGCAATGCGAAGAAAATTAAATAAAGCACGATATAACACCTACGTACCAGAACAAACGTCGCAGACAGTTGTTCGACCACGTGCGTGTTGCCACAGATGAAGTGATTTGTCTTACTAATTTTATTTTATTTTCCGGTATTTCTCCTTGATTTTATGTATCGTGAGATAGAGGGGAGCTTAGTTTCGATTTCGAACACCGGATAAAAGCAGATGACGCTGCAAGTACAGAGTGACATCAGAGCGTTAGGGAGAGACCTAGCCTATTATATAGGGTTTACGTCAAAGAAGGGATGCTCAGCTAATTGGGTTTTTGTAGCTGTTGCGTTAGTGTATGCCGCACTTACTAAAATCAAGAAAAGTAGTTAATGGTAAGGGAGACCAAGGCTACTTAGCTTCAGGGGTAAGTTGGCACACTGGTTATATTTCAAGTATCTCAACGGGTAGCCGTACATGCTGGATTGTAGTTGCACCACCACGTTACAATGCTCTGCTAAAAGTTTTGGCCACCGATGTTGATTGCTACAGGAGTGTCAACGCTAGAGTTTACAACCGTAGCTGCACGAAGTTGGTAATTAATGTTTAAACTATTCTTGGTAGTCCGTTCCTTGTGTTGAAAAACGGTTACTGGTCAAGTTGCTACAGTGCCTCATACGCTCAAATTTTTACACTTAAAAATATTTTGCAGTAAAATATAGGAGTTGGATATAATAATGCGAACACCTAGGAAAAGAAGGTTTTATGTTCTTAATAGGGTGTGGGACCACCTTTGGCATTCAAAACCGCCTGAATCCTCCTTGGAATGGACGCATACAAATCCTAGATCGTGGTTAGTGGGATACATCGTTCTTCATGCAGAAACTGCTCCGGCCCTTGCGAGATTCAGGAGGACGATAACGGGATTTTACTCTGTTTTCCAACACAGACCACAGTGGGTCGATGATGTTTTAATCTGGTGATTGGGGAGGCCGATGAAGATGTGAAAATTCGCCCTCATGTTCCTCAAACCATGACTGAACATTCCGAGCTTTGCGAATTGGGGCGTTATCATCTTGATAGATGGCATCCTCTGCAGGAAACAATGCCTGAGCCATTGGATGAACTTGGTCGGCCAAAATGGTTTCATACGCCATGCAAGTCATTCTTCCTTTTCAAGGAGATCAGGGGGCCTGCTGAAAACCACGATGTACCCTCGCAGAGCATGAAAGAACCATAACCATGCTGCACTGTTGGGAGCAGACAGTCTAGGTTGTACGCTTCTGATGGTGTTCTGCACACGTAAACAAATCCTGTGGTGGGGTATAACGTGAATGTGGATTCATCCGACCACATTACACGCTTCCATGAATCAGCAGTACATGTTGTATGCTCTTGGCACCACTGCCGTCGCCGTTGTGCATTCACAGTCCTTGTTGTATGCTCTTGGCACCACTGCCATCGCCGGTGTGCATTCACAGTCCATGTTGTATGCTCTTAGCACCACTGCCGTCGCCGTTGTACATTCACAGTCCATGTTGTATGCTCTTGGTACCACTGCCGTCGCCGTTGTGCATTCACAGTCCTTGTTGTATGCTCTTGGCACCACTGCCGTTGCCGTTGTTCATTCACAGTCCTTGTTGTATGCTCTTGGCACCACTGCCGTCGCCGTTGTGCATTCACAGTCCATGTTGTATGCTCTTTGCACCACTGCCGTCGCCGTTGTGCATTCACAGTCCATGTTGTATGCTCTTGGCACCACTGCCGTCGCCGTGGTGCATTTACAGTCCATGTTGTATGCTCTTGGCACCACTGCCGTCGCCGTTGTGCATTCACAGTCCTTGTTGTATGCTCTTGGCACCACTGCCGTAGCCGTTTTGCATTCACAGTCCTTGTTGTATGCTCTTGGCACCACTGCCGTCGCCGTTGTGCATTCACAGTCCTTGTTGTATGCTCTTGGCACCACTGCCGTCGCCGTTGTGCATTCACAGTCCATGTTGTATGCCCTTGGCACCACAGCCGTCGCCGTTGTGCATTCACAGTCCTTGTTGTATGCTCTTGGCACCACTGCCGTCGCCGGTGTGCATTCACAGTTCATGCTGTATGCTCTTGGCACCACTGCCGTCGCCGTTGTGCATTCACAGTCCTTGTTGTATGCTCTTGGCACCACTGCCGTCGCCGTTGTGCATTCACAGTTCATGTTGTATGCTCTTGGCACCACTGCCGTCGCCGTTGTGCATTCACAGTCCTTGTTGTATGCTCTTGGCACCACTGCCGTAGCCGTTTTGCATTCACAGTCCTTGTTGTATGCTCTTGGCACCACTGCCGTCGCCGTTGTGCATTCACAGTCCTTGTTGTATGCTCTTGGCACCACTGCCGTCGCCGTTGTGCATTCACAGTCCATGTTGTATGCCCTTGGCACCACAGCCGTCGCCGTTGTGCATTCACAGTCCTTGTTGTATGCTCTTGGCACCACTGCCGTCGCCGGTGTGCATTCACAGTTCATGCTGTATGCTGTTGGCACCACTGTCGTCGCCGTTGTGCATTCACAGTTCATGTTGTATGCTCTTGGCACCACTGCCGTCGCCCTTGTGCATTCACAGTCCATGTTGTATGCTCTTGGCACCACTGCCGTCGCCGTTGTGCATTCACAGTCAATGTTGTATGCTCTTGGCACCACTGCCGTCGCCGTTGTACATTTACAGTCCATGTTGTATGCTCTTGGCACCACTGCTGTCGCCGTTGTGCATTCACAGTCCATGTTGTATGCTCTTGGCACCACTGCCGTCGCCGTTGTGCATTCACCCTGATCACCGAAGGTTTTTCAGTAGCAGCTTTGTTATCAATATCTTGTTTATGCTGTTGTTTCCTACGCACTGTTTTCGTTGATACTGGGGTCTGGTGATGCAAATTGAGCTCCGCACTAATTTTTGGCGCTGTGGTTTTATTATTACGGATAACATACTCCTTGAATGCTCTCCTGTCACTATCAGTCAGAGTCGTTTTCCGGCCGCTCTTGTGTTTCGCAGACGAGGTTTTCCCACGAACACAGTATGCTGTCATGAAGCCAGACACAGTAGCTGTCGATACCCTCACTACTCTGGCGACTGTTGTCTCGAAGGCACCAACTAGCCGGCCACCAACAATTAGCCCTCTTTTGAAGTCCGTTAGTTCGCTCATATGTCGTCACCCTGAAAGAAATTTTGCAGCAAGACATAAAGTGCCTCGTGTTGCAAAATTATTTGTCTTCCAACAAGACGTAGTTTGTCTTGTTGCAAGACATAATGCGCTTAAACAGGACCCTGAGGTTCTAAACAAAGCTATTACAACCAAAAAGTAGTGGATACCTTTGCGCATTGCGTTGCGACGTATACAGCTGCATTAAAAGTCACTTCTCTGAGCTTGGTGTTCATTTTATTCTGTCCATCCCCTGTACATATAAATACGAGTACGTAGATTTACATATATATAATTTAGCATACATATTTGCTAAATTGCTAAAGATTAATTTTTAAACATTTTCATGTAAAAGATTTATATTTATAGAGAGAAAGTAATATATGTATGTATCTTCATCGTCATTGTCAACCATTATCAACGTACTGCTGGATGAAGGTCACCCCAAGTTTCTTCCACAACTGTCTGTCTTGAGCCTGTCTCCTCCAGGTTACTCCTGCGTTCTTTCGAATTTCATCCAGCCATCTCCCATCTGGTCTTCTTCTGGGCCTTTTTCTGTCCCTTGGAATCCAGTCTAAAATTTTGGTTGTCCATCGGTGGTCCGTTTTTCTGGCAACATGTCCAGCTCATTGTCATTTCAGGGGTTTACTCTGATCATGATGTCTTTCACTCTTGTCATTTTCCTTATCCACGAGTACCTTTTCTTTTTTTCTTGGTTTCACCAAGCATGCATCTCTCCATGGTTTCTTCAGTTGTCTGCGGTCTTTGACTATCTTTTTTACGCTTTCCAACCGTAATTTGAAGATGAGTATATGCTCCAGCTTTGTCCGTCTGTCTGTCCATCCGCACGATAACTCGCGTAAAAATGGTTCGATTTCGATGAAAGTTTAGTATGTGGTAGGGGACCACCTGAGGACGAATCCTGTGGAAAATGGGAAAAATGGGTCAAAGGTCAGGACATAGGAGCGGGATGCATTCCATTGCCCTTATGCGTCCTAACTTGCTTAAAAATGGTTCGATTTCGATGAAATTTTAGTATGTGGTAGGGGACTACGTGGGGACAAATCGTACTTGAAAATGGACGAAATGGGGTTAAAGGTCAGGACATAGGAGAGAGATTCATTCCATCGCCCTTATGCGTCATAACTGACGTAAATATGCTTCGATTGCAACAAAACTTTATCATGTTGTTCCGGAGGCATATTGAACCAATTATGTTTAATATCATCGAAATGGGGTGAAAGGTCAGGACACAGGAGCGAGATGTATTCCACAGCCATTATCGTCATATTGAGTAATGATTTCTGGTATGTTGGAAAGCGTATCATAATCAATGCATTGCATGGTTTAACTAACTTGTTTAGTTAAGGTCCATGCCTCTGCTCCACAGCACAGCAAAAAGGGTGAGAGAGCCTAAATTTCTGAGGATGTTATATTGAGAGCCGGTAAAGCTGCTAAAACAGAAGAAATATCCACTCAAAAAATACACTTCAATATACCTTTTCGTTCACTAGCCAGGTAATGCAACAAGATAAAATAAGAGAAAATGATGTCTCCACTAGACTCCCCATTCCTTAATGTGAGCAAAAAAAGGTAGGGACAGTTGCTGTTAATTGGATTTTGAAAAATAAACTGAAGGTCTAGACCTCCTCTTTGTTCTAAGTGGACACAAACTTATTTCCTGTATTTAGGTTTCCTAAGAAGTTTTTCATTACGAGGATTACCTTTGCATCCATTGCTATTGCTACTGCGGATACATATCTAAGAACAATTCAAAAAGATATCAAATATCAATGTTTGTTGTATGCATAAACTGTGTAGTTGATTTTTCAGTGTGTGTCAATGCACTGCCAACAAGTTCCGTCCACGGAGCAAGTTGGCACACGTATCCAGGTCATGATTTCAGCAAACTATGGCTCATATAACTGTGAGAAAAGTTAACCATGATTATCCTTTCATACCAAAATTGTATATTTCAAAATGACAACTGTGAAATTTCCATGACTTATTAGAAAAAATTAGAAACCTACGATTTTTGCTCGGAAAAGTCTTACAATCCATGATTGTATCATTTAACATCTGTACAATCACTGCCCGAAGTTCTGCATTTGTTGTATGAGCAGTAAATGAAGCCAGAAGGCAAAGAGTTGAGTTTCGCATAATGACACAAAAAGTTAATGGTTGTAAGGGGACCAGAAATATTGAAAGATTAAGGAAGAACAATATTAATTTTAATTATTGCAAGCGGTTCGTCATCTTGGACAGTTTGTTAAGACTTCTGCAATTCACGGCATAGTATAAATATTTTAATTACGTTTATGGTATGCCGGGGAACACAGGAAAAAACTTGGCACAGACTTTCGAAATAAAAAACGAACTTCAAGTGTGAAAATGCAGTTTTGTGATATATCTCTAACTGTGGAAACTAAAACTTGGGTTTTCAGAATGCTGATGTCATTCTAATGACTAAAATGGCTTCTCTGTATAGGCAAAAGTGACTCGGAAAAAAATTCTGACTACCTCAACAAGCACAAAAGAGGAGATTTTCATAAATATGGAAGGAGCACAAAGAGGAGATTTTCATAAATATGCGTCAGTCAAAACGCAAATCCTGCATGGAATCAAACAGAATATGTTCCGCAACATATAAGAAAAGGGACTGAAATCCTTTAAAACATAGAAATCCAGTCTTTAAAAACCTTATAAGACCAAGTCGGAGGTAGTTATTTTTGAACTTTGGAAAATGTTGCCGGCAAAGAAGAGAATTTCAATGAGATCACAATGGATTAAGGTCCCTGCTTCCTTATCTGCTCTACAGGGACTAAAGTTTCGTAGAAAATTCTTTGTTTAGGTCCGAGCTTTTCGTTTTATCGAAATCTTAATGCACGGGGATGGAAAGAGCCTGTATCAGTGTTTTTGAATTATTGATGCATTATCAGGTTTCTCTCTCAAATCCCGCGGGAGATAATTAATTTTAATCTAGGATTCTAAAAGTTTCGATTAAGACACCACCTTGTAAGAAAAAAATGGCGACACCAAAATTTCGAGTGTAATCATCGTGCCTTTTGAATCAGAAGAATGTGGTTTTAATGTTAGACGTAATAAACGTAACACATCCATCGTGTACAGTGGCGTAACCATGTTTTAAAATCGGGGGCGGGGGTGCGATCACACATTATATGTATACATACAGGGTGGAAAGAAACGACCGCATAAACACCCGGGGGGGGATTCCTTGGGTCAATTCATGCATAAAATGTTCTATGGCATTTTTGGATTAAAGGCTTAGTTTTCCAGATATAAGCCATCCAAAGATGCGTGACGTCACAACCGGAATCACCTGTTTTTGAGGCTTCAAGCACAACCCGATTGTCATGCAGGAAAGTGCATGGTGGATGCCTGTTGCTACAATCGCAGTACAATAGCAATCATCCAGCCAGTTTCCGGAGTCGTGTCACGTCCGCGATTGTCGAGACGAATGGAATTGGTCGCACTGTTGAATGACATACGGCCTCGGAGAGCACTGCGATATGTAAATCTGTCGTGATGACTGCCGAGGTACTGAGTTTGCAGAATCAGGCATCCGCCGCGAGCTTTCCTGCACGACACTCGGGTTGTGCTTGAAGCCTCAAAAACAGGCGATTTCGGATGTAACGTCACGCACCTTTCGAGGCTTATATGTGGAAAATTAAGCCCTAAATCCAAAAATGTCGTAGAACATTTATGCTTCAATTGACCTAAGGAATCACCCCCCTGGGTTGTTTATGTGGACGTTTCTTTCCACCATGTATATCATCATCATCATTATTGTCAACCATTATCAATCCACTGCTGAACGAATGTCTCCCCAAGTTTCTTCCACAACCGTCTGTCTTGTGCCAGTCTCTTCCATGTTACTCCCGCGTACTTTCGAATTCCATCCGCCCATCTCCCATGTGGTCTTCTTCAGGGTCTTTTCCTGTCCCTTGGAATCCAGTCTAAAATTTCTAAAATTATATATTGGGTTGTCGAAAAAGTCAAGACGTGTTTTAGCCATGTTTTGCAAAGGTCATTTAGTGAGAGAAAGAACAAAGATCAATCAATGATATAATGCCCGTTTTGTTCGATAACCTTTTGCCATCTTTCAGTGAGCTGCAGAATGCCTCGTTCATAGAAGAAACTGTCTTTCGTGGCGAAAAACTGTACAAGGTGCTGATTTACAGCTTCATCTTAATTAAACGTTATACCACGCAAGGACTGTAGAAGAGAGCGAAAAAGGGGGAAGTCTCACGGCGCAAGGTCAGGCTAGTATGCTGGGTGTGGCACCACATCCCACCCGAGCTACAATAATTTTTGGCGGGTGATCAAATTTGTGTGTGGTCTCGCGTTGTCGTGATGGAACACAACACCTTTACGATGAACGAGCTCTGGACGTTTCTGGATGATGTATTCGTTCAAACTGTCAAATTACCCACACATTCGAATTGATTGTTCGGTTCCATTGTAGGAGCTCGAAATACACGACACCTTTAAAATCCCACCACACTGAGACCAGAACCTTCCGCTGATGAATGTCTGCTTTGGATGTCGTTTGAGGCGAAGCAGCACGCCGAGACCAAGACCGTTTGCGCAGCACATTGTTGAACACAATCCGCTTATCGTCACCAGTTATCAGTTGCTTCAAAAAACGATCGTTTTCCTCACGTTTAATGAGCATATCGCAGATGTTTATACGCGCCGTCAATTGAGCTTTTTTGATTTCATGAGGAACCCACACATCGAGCTTGCTTACGTATCCCAGCTTCTTCCGGTGGTCGTGAACGCTTGAATGATGGATCTGCAATGTGTCTTCAATCTCTCGTGTCGTGTAACATGGGTTTGACTCGATCAATGCCTTGATTTGGTCGTCATCAACCTCGATTGGCCTCTCAGACCGAGGAGCATCGTTGAGGTCAAAATCACCAGCACGGAAGTTTGCGAACCACCACTGGCCAGTACTGACGTTCTTGTAGAGCATTATCACCGTACACTTTACTCAACTTTTCACATGCTTGACGCGCGTCTTCCCTTTACGGAAGTAAAACAGTAAAATGTGGCGAAAATGCACAGTTTGGTCTTGCATCTTCAACTTGATGTCAAATCTTCGCCAATCAACCAAGTCGCTCACTATTCCTTTTAGACTGCAGCTAGAACTGGCACCTGTCGAATGCCATAGCGATAACAGAGCTGCGCATGCCCCTAGTACTTCCAAAACCGCCCAACCGTCATCGGGTGCCAAAATACGTCATGGCTTTTCCGACAACCCAATATATACAATATTATATACATACTGTATAAGATAGAGTTTGGGACCCCATTCTCCTAAACACACACACGCAGTAGCAAAGCAGTTGCTGAGGTGCGATCTAACAGGCAAGGACACAGGTGCCTTTGTTGGCGAATTGTGGAACTTAGCGAACATAACTGTAAAACTATGATAGATAGGGCAGAAATGTAAATTGCAAAGTAGGAGAACTAACTTTTCTTATTAGGAATCGATATCGCTGTTTTATTAAGTACACATTATACACGTGTTTGCATTCTACGAAAAGTTATAATCATATATTATTAAATTTAGTTGTTTCACATCATAAAAGAGTGGGCATTATATCATTATGTTCCCGAAAAATTAGGGGGAGGGGTTCCTTTACGTTGGGGATCTCCGACTCTGAAAATCTCGGGGGTCTTGATCCCCCGACCCCCAGTGGTTACGCCTATGATTGTGTAGCATACCAAACTTTAAGACTATGGTTTTACGTCGTATGATAACTAGCAATCTGTTTCTTACAGTGAATACAGTTTGAAGGAAAAAGGTCTAGGTATTTTAGAAGCAGGGATACCCTTACAATGAGAAAATATCTGTTTGTGCCTCTACAGGGAAAATAAATTGCAGTAGCACAAAATTCATGCGAAAAATATTATACACAAACAGAAATAAAAACAATATGAAAACAAGAACTTTTTTAGGCGTCTTTGACGAAGCGCGATATGATCACCAATGGAAATATACACTTGGGACAGTAGAAAAAAAAAGATATTATTAGAAGCTTTAAATGCGCGCATATGAATTAGGAGCAGCACAATGTTACAACAAGGAAACGTGCGTGCATTTAACAAAGTGACTAGTTTTACGCGGCGCTTGTAAGTGAAAAAACGGCCGGTTTAGGGGCTGTGACGTCGCGCGATCTGAATTGCCAAGACGCGGTACGCATGCTCCTAAGACGCCAAAATGTTAATTAAGTCTGCGATATTGCCTGATTAACATATTCTGTAAAAATCAGTCGTAGCTCGACTTTTTCCAGGTGTTCTTTATTTTTTATGAACGTGGGTGTATGATTTCAGTTCCACATAAACATTTTCAAGCTCTTCTTAGCGGCAGAACAGGATACAATGGGAAAATTAAGTGTATAAGGAAAATTTCCGACACAGAATTTTACTGCTTCTGAAATACCCAGAAGTCCTTTTATTTCAATTCTGTGTCGGAAAGTTTTGATTACAGGAAACATTTCTGCTTGCAGATGTCTTACCGTGTTAAAGTACCGGCTGAAATACTGTGTTATTTCTATACCGTGAAACATTCACTACGACGCAAGCAGCTCACGTTTTGTTTTTGAAATAATATGCATTTGTCTTTCTAGGGGACGTAAATGCATATTGTTGTTGCTTGATTTCTTCCCATCCTGTATTTCAGTCTAATTTCTCTTAGACCTATGATTAAATATGATCCCAAGCAAACATTAGGCAGATATATCTTTATAATAATCGGAAAATATAGTCATAATTAGGCAGAAATATCTTTATCACCATCAGAAAGTATTATTCATAAAATTTCGATTTTTATTCAACTTTCATAAAACACCAACTTAATTCAAGATGTTTGCCTAAACCGAACATCTCCAGATTTTTGAACAGAACACCTCCAACGACTGCAACCCCGTAAAACACTCAGTGATAGGATGGTACACAACATATCTTAAAATATACTACTTGTTTTTGTTCTTTAATGGCGCCGTTGCAGTCGTCTCATCACGTGTCTTTCCCGCCGGTTTTTGTTCACTTAAGCGGGAAAAAGTGGAATGCTTCGGGCCTTTTTCAATATACTGGGTTGTGTTACTTACTTAGTGTTTCTTTGTCTAAAAAAATATTGAAAGAAGCTTTTATCTCTTCAGTGGTTGATCACAGATACCATGCTTTCAATTTAAAAAATACACAAAATGACGTAAAGACTTACAATATGGCAGTTGCACCCCTGTGGTATTTGCATAAAAATTTAAAAAATAAATATATTCTACAGTCTTTGCAGAAAATAAAGTTCAATAAAAAAAGTTACCCAATGTCCTAATTAGTCGAAAAAAAAAACAAAAAAAAACGAAACCCCATTATTCTGGTTGCCAAACTTGCTGAGATATTCGCGATGAAAATTATAAAAAATGTATCGCCTGGAGCGATAATATCTTGCACGCGCGAGAGCTCTTCCCTTACTCGCTTTGAGTGCTTCAAAGCCATGCAGTGAAACAAGCTACCATTCGCACGTAAACGTGCTACATACAATACATTTTTTTTACAATTTTCCTTGCGAATATCTCCGCGAGTTTTACAAGCACAAATACAGGCTTTTTAGACTAATTAGGATATTGCACAACGTTTTTGACTGAATTTTTTTCTGCGAAGGCTTTATAAAAATTATTATTTTTAATTTTTATGCAAATACCACTCACAGAGGTGCAATGTAAGTCTTTACGTCATTTTGAGTATTTTGTAATTGAAAGATGTATCTGTGATTAAGCGTTGAAGAGATTAAGCGTTGAAGCTTGTTTCAATTTTTTGAGACATCCAGTGTAATTTGAGACACAATATTTAAGAAGCAAAACACTAGAGCGTGAAATAATACAATAAAAAGACAAGTCCCACCTAATTAAAAATAAGTCATTAGATTCTTTAAAGGGGTTGCAAAACAATTTAGGAACAAATTGAGTTGCGAATAAGTGTGAAATTGATAATTAGAGAATAATATTAAAAAATTTGTTTGGATTGTTCTTTACTTGGTGTTTCTTTCTGTTTTCCGTTTTTTGACGTAGGAGTACGTTTAACTCTGCGGATAGTATGGGACGACTTATGACTGACCGCATGTGACAAAAATATGTCCCAATTGAAATCATTATAGCGTTAAAAATACGTGCCGCACTCTAATCGTGTTAGCATATTCGTAAACAGCATGGAGTCCAATTCGCGTACTGCGCAATACATCGTGCGCGTGACTCCCCTTGCTCCGTGTGCGCGGGGAAGATAATGCAATATTTCTGGGTGTGCCGCCGCATTTGACCCAGTCAATCTCGGCAACCGTGAGCGCAACGCTTGTCTGTGGCTTGGTATCGCTTTAAAGCTCTCAGCGAAATCTATTCAAATATACGAGGAAGATTTCACAGTGGTTTGAACTGAATATTTAAAAAAAATGTTATCTTGCGAACCGGTGAACACTTTTGACAATATTGCGGTTTACCTGGATAACCGTGAGTGCAAAACGACTGTGAGTGGTATCGTTTTAAAGCTCTCGACGAGATCTATTCAAATATATAAAGAACATATCGCAGTGGTTTAAGGTGGACATCAAGCAATTTTACTTCCTATACATCCAATGGCCGCCCCGATGGTGCAGTGGTCTAAGCGATGGCCTCTGATCATTCGTCCGAACGGGGTCCGGGTATGAATAACGGTGAGGCATGGATGTTGTGTTTGTCTTACGGCACTGGCTCTCTCTCTTCCCTGGAACCAGTGGCCCTAAATTAGGGACGGGCGACTGCTTATAGCCCATTGAGTTGCTCACGGTGGTCGTTAAACCTCCACTAACAATAATAACATCCAATGGAAAAACTTTTGTACAGATTTCCTTCACAATTAGTGTGTTCCCAAGGATGAAAATTTGAACATCGATTAAAATAACTTCATATTATAACTCGGAATACTTAATATTTTCTAAAACATAACCATAATTATATGCATTAAAAATCAATAACTTTTCCTTCGGTGGTGTTGAAACCAGAAAAAAGATGGCGCGACCTGTACTTTGATGACGTTAGTAGACAAACAAATGTTGGGTTGCATAATTACGGTTCTCTTTTAGATAATATTAAGTATTCCAAGTAATAAAATGAAGCTATTTTAATCGATGTTCAAATTTTCATCCTTGGGAATGCATTAATTGTGAAGAAAATGTGTACAGAAGTTTTTCCATTGGGAGTATAGGAAGCAAAATTACTTGACGACCACCTTAAACTATAATTTTAAAAAAATGTTTTCGTGTGAACGGGTTAACATTTCTGGCAAAATTAGCAGAATGAACGCAAGCAAAAGTGGAAAAAATCAAAACTAGAGGCAAGAGCAAGTGATGAGGAATGTAAGAAACCCAAGAAGACAGAGCACCATGTTGGGTAATCCGTGTATCGATCTGCTTTGCGTTCGCAATGTATCCAGCACTGTTTGTAAAAATTATGTACGCTACTTTTCATATCATAGACCTGTGTTAGCTAAAACAAATGAAATAAACGCTTTGGAACCAAACTCGACTAGCTCATTTCAACTTTTCGATCTGTAAGTCGTAGTACTACATTTGACGGCTCAATCAGAACTGAGCCTAGCTGTATTTTTTAAAATTTAAATTCAGTTTCCATCATTAAGTTTTTGAATAATTAAATTACACCATAAAAGTTCAATATCCCATTCACACTTACTTCCGATATTTCACCTTGTTAGATAGGAAAAATTAAAAAAAATATTTCCGATCCTTGAATTTTTTTCCAGGATTTTTCTTTTCAGCTTAACCCGCTAGGTGTTTTTTTCATTGGGTCTGGTATTATTTCCGTGGGCGCCAAAGACGTTATCTGAGGCCAAGACTTGCATGCTTCGTCCTCGGCTTGTTTCTGCTTTTACTGACAGCCGTTAATAACAATTTGTTCGACGCGACGTACAGATCCCATTTTTCTTTGTTTTGTTGCTTCTGCTTTTGCTACCCTAAGACAAAAGCACATCGGTCGAAAATAACATCATTCTGGTATCCTAAAGAACCCACTACCTTGTTAGTGTCTCCTTCTTTTTTTTTTTTTTTTTTTTTTTATTCTTGCCTGTGTCATATTCCTGCTTTCTTTATTTCTTATTGTTTGTTGTTCGTCGTCCCACCTACATCTTGATTGTCAGCTGAGAACGATAGGGCATCTTTCTTTTATGTTGCCTTTTGAGAAAAGCTGTTGTTTTGCGGTGGACACTAATGAAGAAGTCAGGAAAGCATTTCCAATAGATTCCTTACTTTACCTTTATTCAGCAAATGTGAAAGATGATACTGATTGGAAAAACAGTTTTAAAGTTTTGTCATTTTAGAAAAGCTCCGCCCATGTAAGTTTTATATAATTGGGACGCTTGTGGTGTTTTTTTGATAAGAAATAGTACCTAAAACGTAAAGATCACTTCGCTTTATTATTTAACCTAACGGCACAGTACTCAAAAGTATTAGAGAAATGAAAATGACACTTACATAAGTTCGCTGAGGAAGTACACTTCCTTAATATAGCAATGAATGTACGAGGTATGGATATTAACTAAAGGTACAATACTCAAAGGTGCTAGAGAACTTTAACGACACAGTACTCAAGAGTACTAGAGAACTTTAACAATACAGTACTCAAGAGTACTAGAGAACTTTAACGATACAGTACTCAAGAGTACTAGAGAAATGAAAATGCACTTACACAGGTCCTCTGAGGACGAACATTTCCTTAATATATTAGGTGCTTGAATTAATACCCGCTGTTTTTTTGCCACAGAACGGTACAGGATAGTCTATTCAAAGTAGTGTCCGTTGGCAGCTACGACGCTTTTCCCACCGTTGGGGTAACAAATGGATTCCGCGGTAGAAAAATGCAGGTTCTTTCGAGGCGAATCATTCATCGAGCCAATTTTGGATATCCGCGGCAGAAAGGAAGTGCTACTCTGTCAGGCCATGTTGTAGCGACCGGAACAAATGGAAGTCTGAGGGAGCAATGTCCGGGGAATAATGCAGGTGGGGCAAGAAGCCCCAGCCAAGTGCCTCTAAGAGTTCCTTCACGGATTTAGCGACATGAGGTCTAGCGTTGTCGTGGAGAAGAATAACCTTGTCATGTGGGATCCAGTTTCAAAGGCAATGGGAATGATCCAGAAGTTTGGATCCAGTCCGAACTTCTGGATCATTCCCATTGCCTTTAAAAGTTTGCTAACCGTTGACTCATCGACCCGTAGTGTTTCAGACAACTCGTGGAGCGTCTGACATGAATCCTCGTCCAATAATTCCTTCAATGCGCCATCTTCGAACTTTTTCGGGTGCCCAGGGCGCTTTTTGTCTTTCACGCCATATTTGTTGGATTTGAAGCGTCGAAACCACTCTTTGCATTTTGTTTCCGATAGGGCATGTTCCCCATAGGCCTGCACTACCAAACGATAACTTTCCGCTGCAGATTTCTTGAGATGGAAGCAGAAGACTAATGCTTCCCGCAAATGCTCCTTTTTTGGTACGAAACTCGACATCGTGAATGCGATATAAACTTGTGTTCTGTGCCCTCCGATCGCGTGTCACACACTGCTTCGCCCAGACTACGGTCGGTACGTGTATGCGCAAGGGAGGTTACGTGTGTTCCGGGTCACAGCGCACCACTGCTGCGCTCTATTGGACAACAGCGGGAATTAATTCAAGCACCTAATAGCAATGAGTGTACGAGGTATGGCTATTTAATAAAAGTACAGTACTCAGAAGTACTAGAGAAATAAAAGTACACCTACATTGGTTCTCTGAGGACGAAAACTTCCTTGATATAACAATGAGTGTACGAGGTATGGCTATTAAATGGTACCGTACTAAAATGTACTAGAGAACCCTAACGACAAAGTACTAAGAAGTACTAATTAAACCTAATGGTACAGTACCCAAAAGTGGTAGAGAAATGAAAATGCACTTACATTGGTTCTCTGAGAAGGATCTCTTCTTTAATATAGCAATGTGTGAACGAGGTATGGCTATTATATAAAGGTACAGTACTCAGAAGTACTAGAGAAATGAAAGTGCACTTACATTGGTTCTCTGAGGACAATCTCTTCCATAATATAGCAATGAGTGAACGTGCTATGGGTATTTTAAATAACGAGATTGATGCTATAGCTTCAGTAAAATAAGAAGCTTCCATTTTAAACTTTTATGACCTTCAACGTACTCTCCTTCCCTATCAACATTCCGTAGAATTCTAATCTTCCAGTGGGCAAAGTAGTGCTGTAGCTCATGTGGTGTGATCCCTCTGAGAAGCTTGGTCATTATCTTCCTCACCACAGCAGCGGACTCAAATCGGATCCCTTTGAGTACAGATTTAACTTTAAGAAAAAGAATAAAGTCGGATGGTGCCAAATCTGGCGAGCAGGCAGGATATTCAAGCACTGTGACGCGTTTTTGGCAAAAACTATTTCAACGAGAGCGCTGAATGAGCTGGCGCGTTGTTTTAATGAAGGATGTAAGTCATTTTTTCTAGAACTGTGGCCCTTTTCTTTTGGCTAGCTCTCTTAAACTCAGCAGGGCCTATTTGCAATAATGCTAGCTCTCTATCGGGAACCCTCTCCACTAAAATTGCTCATTCAGTGTCAAGGAAAACAATTAACATGACCTTGAGAACCGACTTGCTCTGCCGTGCTTCCTTCCCCTTTGGTGATGTTGGAGTTTTTCAATGCACCGACAGGACGATGAAAATTTTCAAGTTTTCTAAAGGAAGTGCTGACATGGAATAAGGTGAAAATATGCCAATAATAAAATTACAATGCTTACCATGTATTTATGAAGAATTATTTCTTCGGGGAAATTCGTTTCCCAATTGTATATGATGTACTTTCTAAACTAGAATATGTGACCTACATTCGACCCTGTATGTGTGAAAAAGGTCGTGAGACGCTACGATGGGGGCAGGAATCGCTTCGACTAGCGCAAATCTGAAGGTTCTCAGATATCTACGTTCAGTTGCTTATAATCTCCTTGTTCTGAGTGGTGTAATAACTAGCATGCTCGACTAGAAATCGGGATGTGCGGGTTCGATCGTCGCTCCAAGACGATGAAAATTTTCAAGTTTTCTGAAGGAAGTGCTGACATGGAATAAGGTGAAAATATGCCAATAATAACGTTTCAGACTCGCATTGTAAAGTCCAAGCTTCATTACAAGTGAGCACTTTTGAAAGGTTGCGATTCTCCTGAATTCATCCTAGAAGGTTATCACAATTTCACTTGCGATTTTCCTTTTGTTCAAGCTTGAGAAGCCCGGGAACCCTTTTGGCACAAATCTTTGTCATGTTCACATTTTCACGTGACAGTCTATTTATCGATATTTACCATTTTTTGCTATCATTCCAATACGCAATCGTCGATCATTTCCAACAATTGCTTAGATTTTGTCCACATCGCCATTTGTGTTTGGAGTGCATGGGCGCTCAGGACGGTCGTCGTCTTCGACGCCCTCTCGGACTTCCAAGAACCTCTCATGCAACGCAAAAAAATGCCCAAGTGAAAAGCATTCTTTCCCCTCACTTAATACACGAAAAGATTCGGTAGGCATTTTCTTTAATTTCACTTGAAATTTAACGTTTATCCGTTGCTCAGCTCTTAAAAGTAGAATTTTCCCGACACGCAACAAACAACTCATTTGTTTACATTGACACGTGCCAACGAACTAACACAAATAGGGAGGTGAACTTCGCATTTCTGGTTCCTAACAGTTCAAGACCAATGGCTTCCGAGTTACTAACGAACTAATGCGGATAGTGAGGTGAACTTTGTATTTCTGGTTACGGACGGTTCGAGGTCAATGACCTCCAACTCACTGTCGACCTGCCCAGCGAGCATACAGGGTGATTCAAAAGTTTGGAGCAAAAGTAAAATGCGATTAAAAAAGTTCTATGGGTCTGAGAGACATGCGATTTGCAGATTAATATTCACCGAGGTACGGGATTTTATATGGCATCAAGAAAAAAGTAGTTCAGAATCTCGATAATAGAGGGCGCTGCTGCAGAGAAAACAACGAGAGGTGAGAACTGCGAAATGATATCTACAATATATTAACTAAACTTACTTTATTTCAGCATGATCTATACATGAAAGTGCTCAATGTGTCCACCACCACATTCCTGATACAGCATTGAACAACATGTCAGCGGTAATGACTAATAGCTCCTGCCGTATGGCGTCTTTTAGCGATGGTAAGGTCTGGGGATTACCTCCATAGACACGAGATTTCAAGTAGCCCCACAACCAGAAATCAGCGTGTGTGAGATCTGGAGATCTAGGAGGCCATTCGTGTGCACTCTGCCTGCTCAATAGACAATCGACGTTAGACGTTCACGCCTGATTTCACGTTATATGCAAATTATTAGCTTAATAAAAGCTAATAATTTTGCAATCAGAATAACAGCACGAACCTTAATTATTTTCGCACATTGGAAATGTGACTGCTTTCTCCTTAATGGTTTTCACCCTAAAGTTGCTTTGTGCGAGTAAGGTGCAAACGTCATTTATGTGGCATTCTCTGCACAGCGCCCTCTATTGTCGAGATTTTGAACTTTTTTTCTTGATGCCATACAAAATCCGGTACCTCGGTGAATACTAATCTGCAAATCGCATGTCTCTCCGACAAATAGATCTTTTTTAATCGAATTTTACTTTTGCACCGAACTCTTAAATCACCCTGTATACACTCTACGTCAAAAAAAACAGTTGAAACCCAGAAGGAAGTAACTGACAGGAATGAAACTTATTGGGTAGTTCTGACATCGTGACACATGAAAATGATTCAAGTATCACGCTCGACCGCGCGTGTATCGCAAACAAGGAGGGGTCTACCTATTGCGCGTGCTTGCCATTCTGACTCGTGCTGTTGTGTTGGTTCTATCATTTTCAAGTGAAGTATGCCTCGGAGAAAAGGAGAAAAATTCGGAAGCAATGCGAGCAGTTGGAGGAGTTCCAGAGGGGTCGCTTCATAAGGCTCCGGGAAGCGGGATGGTCTTATTGCCGTATCGCGCGCTATACCGGTCGTGCGGATATCTCCATAGCACGCTGTTGCCGGAAGTGGACAGAACAAGGCACGCAGCAGCGACAGGAAGAGTCGGGGAGACCTAGACGAACCACGGAGAAAGAGGACCTAGGGGTTGTCCGACATGCGCGGAGTGACCCAACAGCCACGATTGTGGATATTCAGCGAACAGTGGTGCCATCCATGCATCGTCCGATTAGTACAAGCACCATTGGTAGACAGCTGCACGACGTAGGACTACCAGCACGCAGACCGTTACTACGACTGTCCTTAACACCTTTGAATACTTTGAATAGTCGCCAAAGACTGCAATGGTGTCATGCCAGACTGTCATGGAGCCACTCAGAATGGCAGCGGGTGATCTTCAGTTACGAGTCCAGCTTTTGTCTTGCACGAGAAGACCAACGAATCCGTGTGTGGAGGCACCTTGGTCAGCGCCAAGATGAACGGTTTGCTGTCGAGCGTCACACGTCCAGAAGACCTAGTGTCATGGTGTGGGGGGCAGTTGCCTACAATGCCAGATCCTTTTTGGTGTTCATTACAGACACTTTGACATCCCGACGTTACGTAAATAAGGTCCTGCAACCAGTGGCCTTACCTTTTCTGAACGCTCACTCCGGTGCGATTTTCCAACAAGACAACGCTCGTCCGCATACTGCTGCTGTCTCAAGAGCTGTCCTACAAGGCGCTGACACTCTGCTATGTCCAACCGCATCGCCAGACCTATCGCCGATTGAAAATGTGTGGGATGCTATTGGACACGCTATCGACACCTCACCCCTACTATACAATCAGCAAGAACTGCATGAGAAAATTCAAGTTGCGTGGGATGGCTTATCGCAGGACACCACTAGGAACTGTACAACTCCATGCCGCGACGTCTGGCATGCTGTGTGAGCAAACACGGCGGCCCGACGCCATACTGAGAGACACTACTTATTGGCGTGTAGCTCAATAAATATTGCCCATATCGGTCTCAATGTTTAATCATTTACTGTTCCTTGTAAGCTTTACCTTCCTCCCGAAATAGCGTTGCAATCCGGCACGTCCTTCTGGGTGCAACTATTTTTTTCTTTTTTATCGATGAGTATATACAGTATGTATAATAATATATACTAATTCACGTTAATTCGACTAAGGGTTGTTATTGGAGTAAATATACATTAAATTGACAAAAGTCACAGAAACACCCCTTCAAAAGCAAATGAACCGATCCGCTGCGTTCTTAAGATGTGCGGTAGAGCTGCAAAGGGCATAAAAACAAGCCCGCAGCTGACCGCGATCATATCGCACTGTGAGGTTGAGTGAAAATCTTGCCGCGGGAGAGAACTGACTTGGGTGTTATATTAGTGGGTTGTTCTTAAGAGAAACTGAGAGTCGTTTAAACATACCCACGTCAACTGTTTTGGATGTACTGAATAAGTGGGAAACACATGGAGTGTCTGAAGCAGCAAAACGTACTGGCAGCCACCAAAAAATCAGTGATAGAGAATGTCAAAGCCTCAGGAGATTCGTTAAAGCTAATCGACGAAGTATTGCGCAACACTTCAGTGTACAGGTGAGTAAAAATGCTGGAACCTCGGTATGTATACGTAGAGAACTTCATTCCATGGGTTACCGTGGTCGTGACGCTGCTCATAAGCCTTTCATTTCCACTCGGAATGCTATTCATCGTTTAGAATGGTGTAAAGAACATTTATCGTGGTCCGTAGATCAATGGAAATGGGTCCTATGGACTCTTGAATCCAGAAACACGATCCATGAGTCTGATGGCCGTGTGTGGGAATGGCGGCAGCCGGGAGAATGCTATTTACTCCAGTGTACTGTTCCTACGGTCAAGTTTGGAGCTGGCAGGGTACTCGTGTGGGGGTGTTTTTCTTGGTAAGGTCCCTGCCCATTGGTTATTGTGGGCAAACCTGTTAACCAGAACATCTACCTCCATATTCTGGACAATTATGCCCTACCAAATCTGTGGCATTACTATGGAATCGATCCTTGTTGATGCCAGCAGGATAATGCACAGAGCCATAAAGCAAGGACTGTTACGGCGTGGTTTGACGATGATTCCGTATCGTGTGTGGACTGACCAGCACATATCCCTGATCTTAATCCCATAGAGCACCTATAGGATTAATTAGAGAGCCGTATAAGAAGTTTGGAACCAAGGCCTACTACTAAGCAACAGTTAGCAGCAGCGCTATATACTGAATGGAAGCGCATACCTATCGCTGTGTTCCAAAACTTTGTTAAAAGCATGTCTCGAAGGGTCAGTGCATGCATTAAGGCCAAAGGTGGACCGACACCGTACTAATGTATGTCAATAAATGCTATGCTGTGTTGTGTTCCTCTTCTAGGCGTCCGGTAACTTTTGTCAATATAGTGTATATATATATACACTGAAGAGCAATTGAATGAGAGATACCTGTCTAGTAATGTGTAGCACCACCTTTCGCCCTGATAACGGCGGCGATTCGTCTCGGCATGGAGTCGACAAGACACCGGAAGCGTTGGGAAGCCATACAGATGCACGAGCCCTGAACAAGCTCCCACAGTTCACGAAGATTTGATGGGGGGGTGACAGAGCCTCGAACATCTCTCTGGATGGGATTGAGGGCAGGTGACCTAGCTGGCCAAGGAAGCGAGGTCACGTCGGTGGAGTGTTCATCCAACCATTCGGATACAATTCGGGAGCGATGGCACGCTGCATTGTCTTGTTGCAGGATGAGGTCCCCAGTGGGATGTTGAAGACGCACAAACGGGGGCAAATGGTCGTCCAGGATATCCCGGTAACGTTGACCTGTGAGGGACGATGTCACACGTACCAGGGGTCCCATTTCAGTCCACGTAAACAGTCCCCAGACGAGAATGCCACCCCCAATCAGCTTGAAGAGTACCCTGCTGGCAAAAAGGATCCGTCGCTTCAGGTGGTTTGCGCCGTACTCGTATCCTGCCATCCGCATGTACCAACGTGATCTCGACTTATCAGTCCAGGAAACATTTCCCCAAATATCTAGGGTCCAGTGGCGATGTTCCCACGCCCATGCTAATCTTTTCACCGTGTGATGTGCGGTCAGCAGCGGTACCGTCGTGGGACGATGGCTTCTGTATCTCATAGCGAGGAGATGGTTCTAGATGGTGAGGCCGAGTACTCCATAGCGAGGAGATGGTTCTGGATGGTGTGGCCCTAAATTGCCGAGTGATTTCTTGCACTGTGGCCCATCCATCCGCTGTTACAATGCTAACTAGCAGACGATGACCCCGCTCATCCACACGCTGTTGTCCACGGCAGTTGGCCCTTGCAGGGATGGGTTTACCGGATTCGATGTACTTACGGTGCACCCGTGACACAGTGGCTTGTGAAAATCCCAGTGCCAGCACGACTTGTGAGATGGAATGAATGACCCATTCGTCGGGCCCCGACAATTTGCCCACGACCAAATGTGCTTAGATCCTTCGTCTTACCCATACTGCGTCCGACGCTTGCTGATTCCCGTCGCGTCACTCCTTATATTGTCGCATCGCTGCACACGTCATGTCGTTTCCGTTTACAGGGCCGCCCAGAGAGCCACATTTGCATAACGCCAGCTGTCTCTAATTTAATTGCTCTTCAGTGTATACACCGATTAACCCATACATTAAGACCACCTACCTAATACGATGCAGGTCCTGATTTTCCCGCCAAAATGGGTCTCACCCCATGAGATAGATTGAACGAGATGTTGATACGTGTCTCTTAATGTTTGGTACCATGACTACAACAGGCGATCCCATAGTTCCCGTAAATTACGTGGTCGGGGTAATGCTGCTTTTACTCGTTTCTCCAATTCAAACCACACATTCTCGATAGTATTCATGTCCGGAAAATTTGGGGGCCATGACAATAAATGGAAGTCCTCTTTATGTTCTGGGAACCATACCTTTGCCTTCTCCGTAGTGTGGCATGGATCATTGTCTTCTTGAAAGACGTCATCTCTGCCACGGAATACAGTCGCCATAAAGGAGTGTACTTGGTCAGCCACGTTGTTCAGGTACGAGCCAGCTGTCAGAGTTCGCTCTACTGAGATAATAGGCCCAAGTGTTCCTCAAGAAAATATTGCCCAGACCATCACACTTCCTCAAGTCACCTGAATCTGTCCCACAGTGCATTCAGGTGAGAAGGCTTTCATGGAAAACCGACGAGCTCGTCCGTCGACATGTGTAAGAGAAAACGGGATTCGTGGGACCACGAGACCCTCTTCCAGTCTTCTGTGGTCATTACGAGTGCACTACAAGCGTTGACCACAGTGAAGGTCTGTGAGCATAGGCGCACGTATGGGTGTGCGGCTAGAGAGACCCATATCCAAGACCGTACGATGAATTGTGTGTTAGAATACATTGGACCCTCCACTACAGTTGAAATTATGGGAAATATTAGCCATAGTAGACCTCCTGCTGTTGGGGACAAAACAAGATTGCCTCAGCTTATCTTTAGCATCAATGAGGCGTTGCATGCAGACATCTTGTCGACGATTCAAAATGTCATCTGTTTCGGACCATCTTTGAGAGATACTAACTACTGCATAGCGTGAGCAGTCTACCAGCGTAGCTGTTTCAGAGATACTTGTTTCCAAGGCATCTGGCCATAACGATCTGCTATTTTTTCAAAAAAAAAATCCTTTACTTTTCCCATGTTGAGACGAAACGAAATACAATTAGGTGCTTGAATGAATACCCGCTATTGCCCAATAGAGCGCAGCAGTGGTGCGCTATGACCCGGGCCACACGTGACCTCCCTTGCACACGCACGTACCGTCCGTAGTCTGGGCGAAGCTGTGTGTGGCACGCGATCGGAGGGCACAGAACACGAGTTGGTATCGCATTCACGATGTCGAGTTTCGTACCAAAAAAGGAGCATTTGCGGGAAGCATTAGTCTTCTGCTTCCATCTCAAGAAATCTTCAGCGGAAAGTTATCGTTTGCTAGTGCAGGCCTATGGGGAACATGCCCTATCGGAAACAAAATGCAAAGAGTGGTTCCGACGCTTCAAAGCCAACAAATATGGCGTGAAAAACAAAGAGCGCCCTGGGCACCCGAAAAAGTTCGAAGATGGCGCATTGGAGGCCTTAGTGGATGAGGATTCATGTCACACGCTCCACGAGTTGTCTGAAACACTTCGGGTCGATGAGTCAACGGTTAGCAAACGTTTAAAGGCAATGGGAATGATCCAGAAGTTCGGAAACTGGATCCCACATGACAAGGTTATTCTTCTCCACGACAACGCTAGACCTCATGTCGCCAAATTCGTGAAGGAACTCTTGGAGGCACTTGGCTGGGACTTCTTACCCCACCCGCCTTATTCCCCGGACATTGCTCCCTCAGACTTCCATTTGTTCCGGTCGCTATAACATGGCCTGTCAGAGCAGGACTTCCTTTCTGTCGCAGATATCCAAAAATGGCTCGATGAATGGTTCGCCTTGTAAGAACCTGCATTTTTCTACCGCGGAATCCATTTGTTACCCCAAAGTAGGAAAGGGTCGTAGATGCCAACGGACACTACTTTGAATAGACTATCATGTACCGTTCTGTGGCAACACACAGGTGTTTGTGTGGCAAAAAACAGCTGGAATTAATTCAAGCACCTAATAACTGAGAGAGCTCCGACCCAGATTTTATAAATATGATTCGCGACCAAGGCATGTTTTAATGTTTTGGTTGATCGGTGTGTATATAATATATTAGTTGTAAAGCCCGTCGAGATAAGAATGCAACGGGTTCCAGAAATCACTTATTGTTATTCAAGCATTTATTAACGACGTTGGAAAATATCTCTGTACACGATATTTTTTGTAAATAGCTTTTCGGAATCTGTTAGTAGTTTTCCTTGTTCTGGCTCATGGAGTGCTTTAACTGTGACATCACCAAATTGTTGAGCTCTTGACAATGCAACATAAAGTTGTCTATGGCTAAACACTGGTTCAGGAAAATAGATATCCACTTTTTCCAGTGTTTGACCTTGAGTCATAGCAAAGGCGAGTTTTACAGAAAATTGCCGTCGTCTTAATGCAAATTGGAGGTCTGTATTAGCAGGTGCGAGCTCAATTCGTGCAATAAAAACAGTTTTATCACATGCGGAGCCTGTTGTTACTTCTGCGATGATCAAATTGGGTTTTAGTTCTTTAATTATTATCAGTTGTGTTCCACCACATAAACCTCGTTGTGTGTTGAGGTTCTCAGGAACATGACAACAGCTCCAATCTTCAACTTCAGTCTGTGAAGTGGCATTCCTGCTGGAGTTTGTTCATTTAAAAACTCTATAGGATAATGCTGTTCAGTATTTCTTTGCCATCGGCATCAATTGAATCAGAGCTTAAGTATGTGCTTGCTGTACCCTTTAAGAGATCATGAACATTCTCATTTAATTTGTCAGCGTCAGAATTTTTGGCAAACCGAATGGCTTTCTTTGCAAATGTTTTAAAATCAGAAATTTGAATGTTCTCACCAAATATTTTTTTGACTATATCACCATCATATGAAATATGTGTAGGTATCTCTCTCCTTTCCTCTGGTAGGCCATCAGCTGTTTCATGGGCACCATCTCAAAGTCGTAAAATCCATTCACTGAATGATGAATCAACAGATCGAACTTTACTTTTGAGTCTTAAAATCTCAAATTGCTCCCATAATTGGTTGAATTTAATGCTGGCATCGAGTATTTTGGTTTGGTCATCATGTTGTGAAAGCCCAAGAATGTCCGCGGCGGACATCATCCCCTCACTCAGGAGTAAGTCGCTCTCCCAACTGAGCTACACGGACAAAATGTCTCGCTGCAGATTTATCGTCTCGACACATGTTTCACCTCCCTAGTACGTCACAATGTTTGACAACAGGAAGAGTTTGACTAAAGTCTCCTCCAAGTAAAAGGACTTTGCCACCAAAAGGTTTCTGATTTCTCATAATATCTTTCAGTACTCGGTCAACTGCAAGTAAAGCAGTACCGGGGGCCATTGTAACTTCGTCCCAAATAATGGCTTTCGCGGATCGAATGATTTCGGCGTCGGTGGAATTAATCTTTATATTTAACGTAGACGTTTCATTTAAAGGTGGCACTAACTTAAAAATTGGTTAAAGTATGTTTTGCCAGCTTCTAATAGATTAGCAGCGATTCCTGTGGATCCAACAGGCAAAGTTATGTTTCGTTCTCCACGGATAGTGCTGAGGAGGGTTTTATGTAAATACGTTTTTCCTGCGCCCCCAGGGCCATTAAGGAAAAAACATCTATGAGGAAGATCATCATTAGTGGTTGCCGACATAATACTGCCATACGCTGCTTTTTGCTCTGCATTTAAATTACTTGCCATTTCTGTAGCTTTTTGTCGTTCTGCAACACTGCCGAAATAAACATTCGGATTTTGAGGAATGTTACTTGATAGAATTGGAAGATTATATTCATCGCATGAGCTGTTGTTAGCTTTGAGAGTGTCGTTAATCTCTTGAAGGGTCCAATTCAAGTAATGTTTCCAATCCTCAGTATGTCTTGTGTGCAAAATCTTCCCAAAGATGGGTTTTATATTTTTCAAACAATTCTTGTGCATTGGGCAGTGAAGCAAAGATAAGAATGTATGCAAATAAATGTCGTAGTTGTCGAGGCATGCTGCTAACTGATGCTCCATTTAAGGGTTTTCTCCCATATTTCATCATTCATAATTAAAACCTTCTTTAATACAGGTTCTTGGAAGGTATCATATAGAACTCCATTGACTGTTCTTAGATCTGTAAAGCTTTTCGCTGCCGACACATGAAGTAGCAGTTGTCTCAAACAATATCTTTCTGGATCAGAGCCAAGGTTGATTGAATACATTCTTCCAATCACATTATCTCCATCACGTTTTCGTTGGACCCATTGTCTTTCTTTTGATTGAACACATTATGCCTTGGCATGTCGCTATATGAAATGAGTCGCGCATCTTCATTACCCTGTTTTACTTTGAACCATGCAGTCAGCATAGTATCTCTTTGAACATTATGAACAATTGCATTTCGGTCATTGTTTAAACGCTCCGGATTAAAAGTAATGTTCTGTTCTTCACGAAAGTGAACAGGTTATCTAACTATTGAATGAGATTGCTGATGCATATCATAACCAAGTATTCGCCACATTGCCTCAGGTGCGCTAGCGTATTGGGAACCAACAAACAACTTCGTCGTATTTGGTGTTGTGTTCTGTTATATGCACATTTTCACAGTCATGAGCTTTGCATACGTAGTCTACTTGAAAAGGTATTTCACGCTTTTCACAGTAGCGCACACTTCGACATTAATGTAGCAATTGTACTTTAACAAAAGATACGGATTATAAGGGACAATCCAGCTGTTTTCAATAGTTTTACCACGTACAGTTCTGGTTGCACCATTCTTTCGACGGCGATATAAAAGATACCCGCCTTTGTTAGCTACTGTTTCCTTTTGGAAAGACTTCGGAAATTACTTGGTACATTTATCATCTTCCATACAGTGTGAATTATGATTACTTTAACCACACGGGCCATGAGCCATGTGTTTCGCAACAGTTGCATGTAAAACTGGTCTTTATGAAGCTGCTATAGGAGGCACATTTTCCACACAAGGAGAAAACGTTTGTAGCCACCGATTGAGGCTGGTAGAACAATATCTTCAGGAAGAGACCATTGTCCGTACTGATTGGCCAACCGGGTTTCCGGGCCTTAATACGATCGAGCATGTCTGGGATGCTCTATAAGAAAACGTGTTTCTTCCCTCAAACCCCTTCCGAAAGAGCTGGATATGCTTCTACATGTACAAGCTTTGTACAAATAGTGGCCGTTCCTACCTACTGAGCTCCTTGACACCATCATCAACAGCATGAAACATCGCTGTAAGGCAGGGGCACAGCAATTAAAAACTTATGGGGGAGAGATCAAGTGGCTTCATACCCCAAAACCGAAAATAATTGCCAATCTAGGATAACCAGTTAACAATTGAGCGTTAATTATCAATAATTCATTATTTAGAATAATTACATAAATTCATTAATAAATTAACAATTTTATTGATATTAAAATTCTGATTTACAAATTTTTAATATAAAACCTTATGTAATGGGGGTGTGTGTGTATATATATATTCATTATCCTCTCACATTACGTAAGGTTTAAATGTGGTTAATGTAAAAGAGACTACTTCTCTCTAAGTTTTCAATTTCTCGGAGTTATTTATAAAGGCGCAATTTTAAAATTAGTTATTTTATGAAATAAATAATAGTTCAGAATATTGAAAATGTAAAGTTTTGCTACTACTTTAATAAAATTGTACTTACATATCTTACCATCATTGTACAAGGTAACTGCGCTTCGCTGCCATTGCCTTCAAAATGTAGATTCTGTATTTACTTCTACTTGTCGATGAATGTTCAGCAACGCAAGTCCAGAAAGTCGAGAATTAGACATTGTGTTTCGAAGATATATTTTCTGGAAATTGCTAATAATATTCTATTAACGCTTCTTGCCTAAACAGCCATTCCAGAAAGAAAATGTACTTTCCAGAGTGGCTGCTGAGACAAAAAGCGTTGATAGAATATTATTAGAAATTTCTTGATATTGGGGGGGGGGGGCAGCTTCACAACTTGAAAGGGATTCAATCGCAGTGGTTGGTCTTTCCTTTTGTCTTATTGTTAATAAAGGCATGTTCCAGGAGTTGTGAGGCACAGCGAGTGAACCCTGCGGGTGTATTTCTTGCACGTAGAAAAATGCACCAATGAAACGAATTCAAAGCGATCAAAAAATTCCGCGACTTCGTTTGAAAAAAATGTGACCTGAGTCAGTTTTTTTTATCGTTTTTTTCAGATTCATCTTGATTTATTTAATGAACAAGATTTAAAATTCAGCTTTAAAAGAGAAAAAGGAATAATGTGATTCAGCGTCCCAGAGAAAAATGTGCCTTGATATCCAATTTGGGGGGGGGGGGGCTTGAGCCCTCTGAATCTCTCCCTTTCCTACGCCAATGCTGTAAGGCCTCCATTGCTGTCAGAGGTGACCACACTTCCTAATGAGATACTTTTGCTATTTCATTTTGACACCATTTTTCACATGGTCTTGTATGAGGTCATTTTTGTCGGAAAGATGTGTTTCTTACGACATGCTTTAGGGTATTTTTCCAACGTACGATGTGATACAAGTTTTTACCAAATTTCATAACATTTCACGATGCGTGTTTTGAGTTATCTTGATTTTCTGTTTTTTTAACTTAATTTAAGGAAACCAGAGCAATTTCCTTACGCGTTAGTGAGTTATTCTATACTTACGAATGTTTAGTTACTGATATTTATAAGTGCATATTTAAGCTTGAAATCTTAAAGTAAAATAAAAACTACGAGGAGTTAAACCTAGATCTCCATAAGCCATATAATCTTCATATGTTGAGGGGGTAAATTTAGGAGCAAACGATGCTTACATGTGCCTTGAACATCAGATATAAAACGAGGGACACATTGAAGAAGAAATTAATCGACGAATGAAACTTAGAGGACAGCGAAATTTTCAAGAGCAGTTTACCATTATGCTTTGAAAGAAAAGTGTTTAATCAATGCATCCTTCCCGCTCTTACTTGTGGATTAAAAACATGGACCTTAATTTTAACAAGTTAGAAAATCATGCAATGCATTGATTATAATACGCTTTCCAACATACCAGAAATCGCGCGCAGACAAACATTTCTGTCTATCCTGACTATTGATTCATTCAGTATACCTCCGGAAGAACATACTAAAGTTTTGTCGCAATAGAAGCCTTTTTACTCAAGTTATGAGGATAATGGCTGTGGAATAAATCTCGCTCCTGTGCACTGAACTTTGACCCCATTTTGCTGATATTAAACAGAAGTGGTTCAGTATACCTCCGGAACAACATACTAAAGTTTTGTGGCAATAGAAGCATTTTTAGTCAAGTTATGACGCATAAAGGCGATGGAATGGTTCCCGCTCCTATGTCATGACCTTTGATCCCATTTCGTCCATTTACAATAGGGTTCGTCCGCAGGTTGTCCCCTACCATATACTAAAATTTCATCGAAATCGAACCATTTTTACGCGAGCTATCATCCGGACAGGCAGACAGACAGACGGACAAAGCTGGAGCATGTACGCCTTTTCAACTTACGGTTGGAAAGCGTAAAAAAGACACCCAGAGGCTGCAAACTACATAGAGAAGCATGGAGAGATGCATTCTTGGTGTTTAGAGGTATAACAACCCAGGTAGCACAGCGTTGCAAATTTAACGCAGGCCCAACACTGAGCCACCGTCTTCTAGGAATAAAAGATGTTGCGTCGGTGTTGGGTGTACTTTAAATTGCAAGGCTGTGCCACCTGGGATTCACACTGAGCAATACGGTGTGGTATAAACAGTAACTCGTCCCGAATATGGGTCCACTGTTTCCAGGGAAGGCACAGAGCCAGTGGAGTTAGACAAACACAACATTTATGCCTCAACGGAATTCGAACCCAAGCCCATCGCTTGGCCCACTGCGCCACGGGAGCGGCACATTATTAGTGTAACCAAAAAAAATGAGGAAAGGAACCCGTTGAACTGGAAAGTTACGAGAGTGGTTGACATGATAGCCAAATTAAACATCCTCAAGTGGCAACAGGCTGGATGCATTGCTTGAAGAACTGATGGTTGTTAGTTGGTGTATTTTAATGGCGCAAGGGCCATATGTGGCCAAAGAGCGCCAGACACAAGATCATAAAATATTAAAAAACAACAGTTTCCATTGACTCATATTTTTGATAATATTGCCTTAACTGGGATTGTTCCGCCCCCGTTGACTCTTAGCCGAATTACTGTGTTTCATAAAAAGGGTTCGGAAACAGATATGGCAAATTATCGGCTGATTCCAAATATTTCGGTATTTTCAAAATTTGGGAGAGACTAATACTAAATGGATTGAATTTGTTCTTGGACAGAAATGGGATTTTATGTCCCAACCAGCATGGGTTTCGTCAACGTTTTTCAACGGAGACTGCAACGTTTTTTCTTTGGACGCTTTGAATTACTTACATGCCAGTTTGGATTCTGGGGACTCTGTTGTCGGAATTTTCTTTGATCTTTCAGGAGCATTTGATACAGTCTGTCACGATGTTTTATTGGTTAAGTTAGAGAGGATAGGGATAAGGGTACTGCATTGAAGGTGTTTCAGAGTTATTTGATGGCCAGGAGACAGTACGTTCAGATCAATGGATACTGCTCTGAAATAAGATCCGATTCTTATGGAGTCCCTCAGAGCTCAGTATTGGGTCCTACTTTGTTCCTTACCTATATAAACGGTATATTTTAGGTCCCGTCTAAACCTCATATGGTACTGTTCGCTGATGAGGCCAGTCTTTTTTTCAGGGGATACTTCTTGAATGAACTGATTTCTCGAGTAAATCTTGAAATTGTGAAGTTTATTCGTTGGTTTGCATGTAATTTTCTTACATTAAATGTCGCTAAGACGGGTTGTGTGCTGTTTTCCTGTACTAGGCATGGTCATAGTGATTTGAGTCCGGTATATTTCTCCGACACGGTATTGGAATATCGGGCCTCAACAAGTTTCTTGGGAGTTGTTTTGCATAAATCTTTGAAATGAGATGACCAGGTGGATCAGTTGGCATCTTGCCTTAGATATAGGGTTGGTATGATTACGAGAATCTCGGGTTTCCTGTCGGTTAGAGTTCTGTTGATCTTGTACTATTCATTTGTTTATCCTGTGCTGTCGTACTGCATCTTGATTTGGGGTGTAACTACAAAACGAAATCTCACTCGTCTGTCTGTTTTGCAGAGAAGGTATGTCCGATTGTTGAACTCTTCGGCTCATTCAGAATTTATATTTCGTTGTTATCGTATATCGACTGTAGAGTAGTTGCACAGATATAAACGAATGTTAATGATTCACAAACGTATTAATACAGGAAGATGTTTAAATCTGATAGTGTTGTCGAGAGCCACTCATTCATATGATACTCGCAGGGGGTCAGAGTTCGCTGTCCCTTGGGCGCGTACGGGTATGATGTTTAACAGCATTGGTGTATTGGGCCTGCAAAAATGGAACAGACTTACATTGATCATTTGATCTGAGATCCAATACCCTGTTTTCAGGCGACTGTTGAGTAGTTTTTTTGATTGAAAATTGTATATAAAAAGGGGAAGGTAGGGGGAGGAAAATAGATTTTATTGTCTTGGGATTTCTGGATGTTATTTATTGCATACTTTAATATCATATCGTTGTCTCGACTGGACTTGAAAAAAGTTATTATTTTTTGAACATTTCAGAGGAGATTAGGGGCTTAAAAATTTAGCCTTTTCCCCTGGCTCCTTGCTGTACATTTTAAATTGATATTGAAGGTGTTTTAGTCATATTGACAACATTTGAGTGTGAATTTATTCCTGTATTTTATATTGTAAAGTATTTATCTTCGTACCATGGGAATTATATTGTTAAAAACTGGAAAATTGTCTTACTTATATTGGTTTCATTGGTGTATTATATATTCTTATTATTAATAACCTTAGATTATGTGACATTTTGTTTGTTCTTTTGGGTGTTGTATTGTGATATTGTACAGCAAAAGAGTTCTAATAAATTAATGAAATAAATAAATAAAATAAAAATAAAACATATAAAAAAACATAAAGCAGGAACAAGAAAGAGTTCACAAGGCCGGTGAATACAGGGTGATTGTAAACTCCTTCAACAAAACAAGAGGGGTAATACTACACATAAAGACAAGCAATATTTGCAATGGAACCTAGGACTGCATTCCACTCCTATTGCCAGATAAGTGTAAAGTTACATATCCACGTTGAGGCTTCAACAGTGAAAACAAAGAGACATACCTAATTTATGAGTTGCACAATTCCAATCGCATCGGAGAAAGACTGAAAAGAGCTGTTCAAACTGGCGTCCAAGGGTGTCGTTGCACATCCCGCACCGTCGAATGAAGGACTGTCGCACCAGACTCCCGGTGTGATGTTGATCTTGTCCGGAGCAACAGCGATTCGCGCGACGAGATCTTCCAGGGAGTCCACAGGTGTCTAGTACATCAATGTTCATTTGCCCCCAGAAGAAGAATTCTAGTGGATTAATGTCCGGGAAGCGCGGAGGCCAAGCCACAGGTCCACCGCGTCCAGCCCCCGCCCGGGATATGTCACATTTAGGAAGTATCGGACCTCGGTGACAGAGTGTTCTGGGGCCCCATCATGCATAAACCACATGTCCCTCCGTGTGGGGAGCAGAACATCCTGCAACAGACCGGGAAGCCCTTGCTCCAGAAACACACTGTACGCTGCGCCGGTCAGACGTATACGTCAATTCTCATGTGATGTTCGCCCGGTAATATCGCTGAATGGGTTCGGCTGCGTTTTTAAATGCTTGCTCCTCATCGTCTACGCACGTGTTCAGAGCACCTGATTTGCATCTTGTTCTTCTCATGCACTGGTTGGAACTCCGTGTGCCTGCTGGACGTTTTTCGAACGTGCTCTTTTCTGGCACTAGGATTGGAATGCGGCCCTAGATTCCATTGCGAATATTGTTCGTCTTGGTGTGTTCTATCACCCCTCTTGTTTTGTTGAAGGAGTTTACAATCATTCTGTGTATTACAAGCGTAGGAACACAAAGAAAGAACGAAGCAGGCAACACCACTGCAAAGGAAATAACAGAAATCCATTAAGGGAGTGAACGCCCATAGAAATTCAGAATAACACACTCAGTTCAACAAAGGCAATACGTACCAACATGAAGCAAAGCTTCACCCGCAAGACACAAGAATGCAATCTAAGAACGTAATCAACGGAACACAAAATTCCAGAAGTTCCTACGGACAGAGAACTGATCCTCATTATCAACATTAACATGTCATGATCCGTTTATCATCGAGATAGAAAACATTCGCACAGTAGTCAAGGAAAACCTCCGTAGTATATTTGAAGGCAAAGTCCGGGTGTGGACGTAATCGTTGATAAGTTCATAAGTGACGTCGTTTGAAGGAAGAACTGACAACCATCGGAGAACTGAAATAGGATAGAACATGAGGACCCCCCCCCCTAGAATATGACCACTTGGGAGATGGGGGATGAAATTCGAAAACATTCCAGAGTGACATTTAGGACACTGTCTGAAGATAAAGCTGTGAAAGAGACTTGGGAGGCCGTCATACGGCAGTAGATTCATAATGGTTAATGATGGTGGCACACACAAATTATCGAATTTTTTTAAGACAGAATGGTTGATGATGAAGATGACGATATATTTTATCATACACGGTGAAATTGATAACATCGGTGAAATTGATAACATCTACACGGTGAAATTGATAACATCGTAATTTAAAAACTGCCTCATATATTAAAAACTGCCTCATATATAGGCAGTTTTTATTAACTTAAAAACTGCCTCATATATTTATTTTTATTATATCAAACAAAGGTCTTACGCTCTTAATATCGAAATACCTAAATTTATAAAACCTTTATTTCAATGCAATTATGCATACATTTCTGAATTCTGGATGATATTTAAACATTTCTATAGGGGGGTGTTTTTGAAATTTACTGAATAGTGAGCTTTAATGAGGAACCAATGTCGGAACTGACTATTTTCAACAAGATATTATCAACATTTTCTGTAGGGTGCCATTAAATATTCCTCTTAGGTGCCAGTCAGTTTCATTTCTGTATAACTTCTGTACAGAAAAGTGAATTTTTCTTCTAATCAAATAAACTTTATTGAACTCCAAAATTATATTTTTTTCGAAAAGATAACCAGTATGCCAGGAATGTCATCACAGTCGCATAGTGTAAGAGAACGCATATTTGTTCGGACGAAGTTGCATCTGTTACAGTCAGTAGAATCTCTGAAGAAACGGAATATATTTATAACGAAATTATTTTTTGAATGCTTCACGTTTGTCTAAATCGTTTGAGATGAAAGTTAAGACTCCCAGCGTGTTTTCGTGAAAAATCATCCTTATGAATATCACAAAGAAACATTTTCTGCGATATATGTGATTTGATTTAGAAATTGTAGTGAGCATATATTCACATTTTTCTATATTCTGTTATCAAATGGAAAAAAGAACTTCGGTCTGAGGGTATTTCTAGATAAAGATACTTCTTTATTAACACAGACACTTGACGTGGACCAGGAACATCAAACAAAGGTCTTACGCTCTTTCCGCGTTACAAATAAGTCACGGAAAAATTCTCATTGGATGCCAGCGGGAATCGAACCCAGGGTCTTCCAGTTACGCGCCGGATATGTTTCCACTACACCACAGCGGCCTCGAATTCCTCCAGACTCACACACGCTAACTGCCAAGCCAATTTGGCAGGTTGCTTCTTGGAGACCCGCACAATGCTGGGGATTCACCAAAGATGGTAAGCAACAACTAAAGAAATAATTAGAAGGCGAATGAATAATTAATACAGACACTTGACGTGGACCAGGGACATCAAACAAAGGTCTTACGCTCTTTCCACGTTGCAAATGAGTCACGGAAAAATTCCAGGTGGTGGCCGATGAGAATTTTTCCATGACTCATTTGTAACGTGGAAAGAGCGTAAGACATTTGTTTGATGATACGTTTTTGATTGCAAGCAAGCATGGCTTCAAAAATGTGTAGTAATGATTCAGCAACGATTCTTTGAAAGGTATCATCTGGAAATTGTTTTATGGCATACTGGAATACAGTTCCCTTTCAGTGAGGCTTCTTATATAATATTTGCATTTCTTCTGTTTGCTGTTTTGCTACGTTTCAAGGAAGAAGCAAATTGAAGTGGTTCGGCTCGTGGTCATGTTTTCGTTTCTTATTCATTTTAAAAATTTCTTTGAACTTTGTTACTATACCGCTCACGTCTGTTCTTCTGGGCTGAGATAATGCTTTCTTGTTGACATTCCTGAAAAGCAATTCCTTTCGGAAATAATGTGCCTTTTTTGATATAACCAACTTTTTTTGGCTCATTTTAAAAATGCGGAGCTCTTGTTTTTAAATTCAAACGAAAAATAAACAGCGCACTTCACCACGATAATTTTTTTCTTTATTTTGGAAGTGTAACGACCACCGTGAGCAACTCAATGGGCTATAAGCAGTCACCCGTCCCTAATTTAGGGTTACTGGTTTCATTGACGGGAGAGAGCCAGTGCCGTAAGACAAATACAACATCCATGCCTGACCAGCATTCGAACCCGGACCCCTTACGGACGAATGATCAGAGGCCAGCGCCTTAGACGACTGCGCCACCGGGGCGGCCCACGATATTCGAGTCTGCATCGTTCGTCGTGGTCTTTTATTTGGAAAATGCTCGTGCTCATGACGTCAGAGTGTTTTTGCAGAGGACAAAGGTATTACTTTTGCTCTCACCAGACGAATGCAATGCCATATTTTCTAGTGATGAACACACGAAGAAAAAATCGTTATACTTTAATTCCTTTTCAGAGCAAACTCCTGTATACGTGTTCTTTGAGAAATTAGTTTTTACAGGTTAATTGTGTCACACACACACACACACACACACACACACACACACCGAGTGGCCGAATTGTTATGGCCACCAGAAAAGTAGCTATTCCGCTGTTGCTGCTGACACAATATGGCTGAATCGGTATAAAAAATCGAAAACAGAAGGCATGCAGATATTAATGAAGTGCAATGCGCAAGAAGTAACTGGTAAAAGACGCGATCTGTCAGTCTTTGAACGAGGAATGATCGTAGGTGCTCGAAGCATTGGTGCGAGCATTAGCAAAACGGCTGTACATGTGAATGCGAGCATTAGCAAAACGGCTGTACTTGTGAATGCGAGCATTGGCAAAACGGCTGCACTAGGAGAGAAGCAGTTGTTAAAGTTTATAGAGAATGAACCAACAGTCAGCAAGAAAGATGACACCGAATTTTCGGGTGTAATGAGCACGTCTTTTCAATCTGTTCTGACGCAAATTAAATTGATCAAAGCTATTCAAAGTCAAGTATGGAAAACAGTTGTATCTGACCGAAGCAAGAAGTTTTTCAATCGGGTTTTTAGTCCCGCAGATATTGCTGTAAAGGGAATCGTGAACTTACGCCCTCTAGTTGCAGACTTGTACGTTAAGAAAAATTTGAAATTATATGCGAAACATTTCGCAGCGAAAAAGCTCTCCAACAAAGAAAGAATTTTTCAAATCGGTCTCTTAGAAGCAGAGATATCGACAAATATAAAATATGCATCTACGCCCCCTGGCGAGGAAAACATGCATTATTTTAAGAAGAAAGTATTCTCAAAAGGTTTTTCGATGTGATCGGTATCGGTCCAGCAAAGAAATTTTTCAGTCGAGTTTTCAGGAGCTCCGATTTTGCTGCAAATACATCAGAAGCAGAAATTAACACTTATGCCCCCTGGTGGCCAGACCATTCCTTACCAAATATTAGAAATTATATGAAAAATATTTCCCATCCGGAGTTGTATGCGATACAGGAATAATGTTTCAAATCGGAGTTTTAGAAGCACAAATATAGGAGAAAACGCAATTTACCAAGACGCCCCCTAGCGGAAGGACTATAAATTACTTGAAAATTTTGAAATTATATAAAGAACATTTCGCATCAGAAACACTATCTAATAAAAAAAGAATTTTTCAAATCGGACTGTTAGAAGTAGTGATATTGACAAAAATAAGATACGTATCTACGCCTCCTGGCCGAGAAACCATGCAATTTTTTAAGAAAATATTCTGAAAAGGTTTCTCGACGTGAGTGGCATGGGTCCACGAACGAAGTTTTTCAATCCAGAGATTAGAAGCACCAATTTTATGGCAAATACATCAGAAACAAAAATTAACACTCCCGCCCCCTGATAGCCGAAGTATTCTTTACCAAAAATTAGAAATTACATGCAAAAGATTTCCCATCAGAAGTTGTATACGATGAAGAAAAAAAAAATTCAAATCGGAGTTTTAGAAGAAGATATGTCGGGGAAAACGTAATTTACTTTTACGCCCCCTAGCGGAGAAACTATGCGTAACTTGAAAAAGTAACTATACGTAAAATACTCTTCGACATGATTTGAATCGAAAGATAAAATAATTTTTTCAATCGGATGTTTAGAAGCGAATATATGGAATGAAATGTATTTTGAATTCGACATCATCTACATTTACGCCCTCTAGTGGCAAAATTGTACAACGTAAAAAAAAAAAAAACGAAATGAAGGATCATCATTCGCATGTTTCAAGCTTCCCAATGCAAAAAGAATTTTTCAAATCGGACTAATAGTTGCAGAGATGGGGTGTATACAGACAGACGGACAAACCGATAATATAAGCACGATCTTTTTTACAAAAGACGTGCTAAAAAACTGGATCTAAGCGCAAGGTAGGCTATTGGATGCTGGAGCTGAGCGCCCAGTAGGCAGACTTGTTCAGTCCAACAGATAGGCAGCACTTCGTAAAATTACAGATTATCTGAATCAGGGTCCAAGTCCGATAGCCTTTCAATATTGTATAGTTCGCCACACATATAGTAAAACGTCGTATGGGCTACCGAAGCAGATGGCCTGCCCATTTTTATTATTTTTTTTTATTGGAGGTTTAACGACCACCGTGAGCAACTCAATGGGCTATAAGCAGTCGCCCGTCCCTAATTTAGGGTCACTGGTTCCAGGGAAGGGAGAGAACCAGTGCCGTAAGACAAACACAACATCCATGCCTCACCGGGATTCGAACCCGGACCCCTTCTGGACGAATGATCAGAGGCCATCGCTTAGACCACTGCACCACCGGGGCGGCGGCCTGCCCATAAGCCATTGCTATCTGCCACGAATAAGAGCAATCACCTCCAATTCGCTCAGGTACACAAGAATTGAACACTAAATGAGTGGAAAAGGGTAATGTGGTCCGACGAATCATATTTTTAACTACACCATGCAGATGGAAGGGTGTGGATATAGAGACCGCAGCACGAAATCATTTGCCCATCTTGTATCATCAATACTCTTCAAGCTGGTGGATGCAACGTTACGGTCTGGGGCATATTTTCGTTGGAGTGTTTGGGCCCTTTGATTAGTGTGGAGCAACGACTGACCGCCCAAAGGTATTTCAAGATCGTTGCGGACCAAGTACACCCAGTTAGGTTGATTATTTATCCCAATGGAGATAGATACTTCCAGTAGGACAATGCTCTATGTCATAGTGCTCACATTGTACGAGAATGGTTTGAGGAGCGTCACGGAGACTATTTCTTGCTACATTGGCCTCCTCAATCACTGGATCTGGACCCAATGGAGCATTTGTGGGATGAAATCGAAAGAGGCATCAGACAGCTATATCCGCTACCATCAAATCTTCAAGAGTTGGCGTGTGCGGTTCATCGCATTTGGGCCACAGGCCATTTATACCACAGGCCGCTTACCGACATTTTAATAGAGTCTATATCAAGACGAATTCAAGCAGTCTTAAGGTCAAAAGGTTGCCCAACAACGTACTAACCGGGTGGTCATAGTAATGGGACCACTCAGTGTGAATCCATGTATAGCATAACATATGATAATTTTTTTCCCCATTTTCTAGCTTTCTAATGTTGTTTACTTTGCCATTTACGGATAGCGGTTTTCTCCTAGACATTTTATCCCTTATATATGTTTAGTACCTCCTATTTGACGGCTACCTGAGTTGAACATTGTTTAATCACACGACATGAAGCAAAATCAGCATCGATCTTCCCAATGCAACGCCCACTTGGAGGGTGAAAGGGGCAATGGACACGATACCAGGATTTGGTATCTCCCCTTTCCCCTCTGGTCTCATTCCCATTTCATTACTACAGTAGTCCACTCTGCAATAGTCGCTCAGAAATCCACTAATGCACAGAATTACTTGCAACATCTGCTGCGTTTACTGATCAGAAACTCTTCGATGGTTACCGTCAATGTGTAAAAACAGTGAAAATCTTCCAAATACCTGGCGGCAGTGAATAAACAAAGGCATCGCTCTTTCGACGTTTTAGCAACACACAGCAACCGAAAAAGTATTATTCAGTCACCGCTGGGGAATTGAATCCCAGATCTCTCGATCGGCTACATATCGAGAGATGAACGCGCTCGGCTAGATATCGAGAGATCTGGGATTCAATTACCCAGCGGTGATCGAATAACAATTTTTCGGTCTCTGTGCGTTGCTAAAACGTGGAAAGAGCGATGTCTTTGTGCAAAAACAGGTTGACTGATATGTTGCCGTTAATACAGCTACTTGGTAAGAAACAAGGCTGGTTTTCTTAACTGGAGGAGTGAGACTTGAAATTACGCACGTTGGAATTCAAACGTTTCCCACTTCCACTTTTTACGTTTTCATACTTTTGTTTGTTTATTTGAGAGTTTAACGACAACTGTATGCAACTTAACGATCTGTAAGCAGTAGAACCCATCTCAGACGAATGGGCGGAATTCTAGAATATGCACCACTCGGTTACCTGGCAAACATCTTATACACTGTAAAAAAAATTCAGCAATTCACGTATCGTTTAACATGATTATTTTGGTGAATTAGCGAATCATATTCCTTAAACACGGGTGTTTGTTACTTCCAACATAAACTTCCCGTTGCCATTTTTATGTGAGGAGTAAACAAACATGGATTAACCGCTTTTTCATCTACGATGGGTCACGGTTCGAATCCTGATGAGGCATGCGTTTGTTTAACGACACTGGTTTCCAACTTGCCACTGATAAATACTTCCATTTGCAGGGAAAACCTTCTAAAATATCTAATTTCGAACACATTTAGACCGAAGATTAAAATATTTCTAGAACACATCAGTATGTTGCCGACACACGCGCATACAAAAAAAAAAAAAAAAAAAAAGGAGGTGAAATATCTGCTCAGTGAAAATTCGGTTACTGCAAGATATAGCGCAAAAATAGATGGGAGGAAAGAGAAAAAAATGATTGTGAGCTTTTGATGAAAAGACGCTGATAAAGAGGAAATTGACAGCATTTTCCTTTACAGCAGCCGTTTATTGGCAATTTTCTACCAAGCAGCTCCCGACAACATAGCTTTTTCTGGTGTTATCTTCCATTACTACCTCGAAAGTCTTCGCGGTTCATGAAATTCCGCCAACGACGGACAAAAATTTCGGATTCACTTGACTCCACGAAACAAAAGACCAAAATAAAAACAGAAAAAGAGAAAACACAATTCATACAATGAACTATTCACTCGTCTGTGAAAAGATGGATTAAGCTCAAATTCTTAAAGCAGAAGAAAGGAAAAGAGAGAAAGAGAGAGAGAGAGAAAAAAAGGAATTACTCCCCGTGAAGAATTCCCAGATTTATTTAATGCCAGTTAGAAAAGATATTTTCATTTAGCTCTTCCAACTCGAAAAGCAAATCATTTCTCATGCTTTGTGCCCGCTAAGATTTTTTCAAATGGTGAACTTTTCAAATGGAAACACAACTATTACTGTATTAAAATCCCGAGGAAGGAGTATTCAGTGATATGATATTACTAATGCAACAGCTCGACATATCCAGGAGGTTGGAAAATAAAAAAAAAAAGACATGTTTTACAAATTGGCGGGACCAATAAAAAAGCATAGTTCGCCGCTGAATTAACAGCCAGAGGCGTAACAAAGGCGGAGCAGGGAAGGGGAGGGCTGCCCCGAGCGCAGGTCAAGAGAGGGCGCAAAAATTACTGCTTACAGTTTGATTAAAATTAAAACTTTTGCACCAGTTTCCGGAAGCGTGGTAGAAAGCCAGTAGAACAAATGATCGTATTGGGAACGGAAAGGAGAGGGATCCAATGCCCGGGACTGCCATTAGCGTGCTCTCCGAGGCACGGCGAATATTTAGCGGTTAAGCAGTCGGGCTGGGATTGAACTCCCAAGGTTGGAAGCCGGCTACACTTTCAGAAATAAAGGCAATGTTATATGTAAGTTGCAAGGTAATGGTGTCATTCACATTGTTAAAGATTCTCTGGAAGCTATTCTGTCATTACTGGGACTGCGACCACGAATACTAGATGCATTCAGTCCTTTTGATGTACACAGTACCTAATGAACAAACTCCGAAGCCCTTGGGAAAGGCTGTACAAACGGTCACGGTTCATTTTATTTTTTATTTCTTTGATTGATGGTTTAACGACCACCGTGAGCAACTCAGTGGGCTATAAGTAGTCATCGGGATTAGAACCCGGACCTTTCTCTAACGAATGCTCATAAGCTTAGTCCACACACACACACACAGAGCGAGAGATGGGGGCGCAATATTTTGCGGCTTGCCCCGGGCACAGAAATGTCTAGTTACGCCTCTGTTAACAGCATCGGTATTTTAACATTTGGAGGAGATTTTGTTCTTGAAAAAGCATTACATAAATATAAATGTTTTATTGAGATGTAGTCTCACGTGCTTGAATATTCAGTTTTACGATTTTTGGATTGTCATAACAAATGCAACAGTGAAGAGAAATTACCTACGCTTCTGAACAAATGGTAAACTGACGTCATTTCCTTTCGACCGACTGTCGGATAAGTGATTCAGCAAGAAACGTCTGAAACGATTCCAGCTGCAGTGAAACAGCGATTAATCGATTAATTTGCAAGAAGTTCCTATTAATGTTTTTATTTAATATTTGAGTTCAACGACACCAAGAGCATCTTGGGTTATGTCAGTCGCTCTGATTATTGAGGGGTCACTGGTTCAAAGGGGGAAGTGTTGGTTCAGTTACGCCAGAGCGCCACTCGTGCCCCGTCCAGAGTTGGAAACGGGTCAAAAATTTTAGACCCGGACGTCACATAATTGCACCCGACTCTGAGCTAACCCGGAAAAATCTGCTTTGAACTAAAAATACGAAACTCAATTTATAATTACACATAATCATAAGTACACTGGACAAAAAATTAGTCAACCCTAACAGAAATGACAGTTGGAAGTTACCGGTTGCACAGAGGCCGCCGTGATATAATGCTTGGGAGATAAATAGCACTGACGTCGTCTGCAGGATCATTTCTGTCCCGTGCAGTGGTGAAGAGCAACGTGTGTGTTGAATTTGGTCTGCAATATGGGTCGTAAGATAGACATTGCTGGGTGGCAAAATGGAGCCATCGTGTTTGGCTGTGCCCATGGACACAAAAAGATTGAAGTCCCCCAATGTGTTGGTGTATCGAATCGTACTGTCTAGCGGGTCTACAAACAGTGGTGCAGTTCGCAGTCAACTGAAAATCGGCGACGTAACTGTGGCCAGAAAACGATTCTCATCAACAGAGATCTCCACCATGTTTTAACTGCAAATCGGTTTCAAACCAGGCAACAATTGCTCTAAAGCGTCAATGAAAGTCAACTCCAACTAATTTCCGAAAGGACACTGCGACGAGAACTGCATGCGATGGACATCTGGAGCACAATACCACGAAAAAGGCCTCCTTTAACAGCAGCAAGCACGTTATCAATGGGCTCAGGGGCACCAAAACTTTACTGTGAAGGATTCAAAACGAGTAATTTGGTCTGATGAGTCTCGTTTTTGTTTGAATTCCAATTATAGGAGGCGACGCGTGCATCGCAGGCACAGTGAAGCCTTGAATCGTGACTGTGTCGAAGGCGTTGTTCAAGCTGGAGGGGGTTCTGTGATGTTTTGGCGATGTTTTCCGTACCGCGAAATGGGCCCTCTCGTTACAGTGACCGCGAATCTGTACCAGCATACGTACCTCCGCATTCTGAATGACGAAGTGTTGCCCTTTGCCCTACATCTCCAGTAGTAGCATCACATTGCATGTCTTCCAAGACGATAATTGCCGTGTGCACCGGGCTAAAAGTGTATCTGAGTGGCACGACGACCAATCAGCAACACTGTCTCACCTCGACTGGCCCGCCAAATCCCCAGATTCAAATCCTATTGAAAATCTGTGGGATCATTTGGAACACAAGGTGAAACGCTGGAATAGACACCCACGTACTCTCGCGGAACTTCGGGACCAATTGATGCACGAGTGGCTGCAAATCAATGTTCAATACATCCACAACCTCGTGGAATCTCTGCACCACCTCATTCATACTGTTATTAAGGTACGAGGCGCCGTCACCCGTTATTAGGTAAGTTCTGACAGGAGTGATTAATTTTTTATCTGGTGTGCCTATATGTATAATTATAAATCATACATATACATATCATCATTGTTGTCAACGATTATGAATCCACTGCTGGATGAAGGTCTCCCCAAGTTTCTTTCACAACGGTCTGTCTTGGGCCAGCTTTCTCCAAGCCACTCCCATTACTATGCCACACTCTCCAACCCGCTTGGCCAGAGTGGTGATTTATGGCCAAAGCCCCCCCCTCAAAAAACAGTATTCCATCCCTTAACATTGAACTGGGAAAATAAAGGGATAAATATTAATGGAGATTATTTAAATCACCTTTGTTTTATTGATGAAATCGTCATTTTTGCAACTACGCCTTCAGAGCTGCAGAGTGTGACCCAGGAATTTGCTGACAAGAGTAAAGAAGTGGAATTAAAAATGAACTTTCAGAAGACAAAACTGATTTACAATGCTTTTACAAGAAATAAGGATTTATGAACTGATGGGGAAAAGCTGGAGATAACCGATACCTACATTTATTAACCTTCGGTAACAGTTATCAATGGAGTGTCTCATTGACGAAGAAATTAATCGGGGTATAAAACTTGGTTGGAGTGCTTATGAAGAAACAGCACAGTTTTTAAGAGCAATTTGCCATTATGTCTTAAAGGAAAAATGTTTAATGAGTGCATCCTTCAAGTGCTTACGAACGGAGCAAAGACGTGGACCTTAACTAAAAAAAAACATGCAAAGACTGCAGACAACTGATAGTAGCACGGAGAGATGCATGCTTGGTGTAACCAGGAGAGGTAAGAAGAACTCATAGATAAGGAAAATGATAAGAGTGGAAGACATCATGATCAGAGTAAAGCTCCTCAAATGGCAATGGGATGGACATATTGCTAGGATAACGGACCACCGATGGACAACCAAAATTTTAGACTGGATTCCAAGGGACAGGAAAAGACCCAGAAGAAGACAGCGTGGGAGATGAGGTGGATGAAATTCGAATATATATATATCATCATCATCATCATTGTCAACCATTATCAATCCACTGCTGGACGAAGGTCTCCCCAAGTTTCCTCCACAACGGTCTGTCTTGTGCCAGTCTCCTCCATGTCACCCCTGCATACTTTCAAATTTCATCCACCCATCTCCCATGTGGTCTTCTTCTGGGTCTTTTCCTGTCCCTTGGAATCCAATCTAAAATTTCGGCTGTCCATCGATGATCTGTCCTTCTGGCAGTATGTCCAGCCCATTGCCATTTCAGGGATTTAACTCTGATTTAACCACTATAAATTTAATTCTTTATATATATATATACACTATATTCACAAAAGTTACTGGACACCCCTTCAAAAGCAAATGAACGGATCCGCGGCGTTGTTAAAATGCGCGGTACAGCTGCAAACGGTATAAAAACAAGACTGCAGTTGACCGCGATCATATCGCACTGTGAGGCTGAGTGAAAATATCGCGGCGGAAGAGAACTGACTTTGGGAAAGGAAAGATTGTTGGGTGTTGTATTAGTGGGTTGTCCATAAGAGAAACCGAGAGGCGTTTAAACATACCAAAGTCAACTGTTTTGGATGTACTGATTAAATGGAAGAAACATGGCGTGCCTGAAGCAGCAAAACGTACTGGCAGACATAGGAAAATCAGTCATAGAGGACGTTGAAGCCTCATTAAGAGTCGTTACAGTTAATCGACGGAGTTCTGCACCAGACCTCAGTGTACAGGTGAGTAAAAATGCTGGAACACCGGTACGCACACGTACCATTCGCAGAGAACTTCATTCCATGTCTTAACGTGGTCGTGCTGCTGATCATGAGCTTTTCATTCCAACTAGGAATGCTACTCATCGTTTAGCATGGTGTAAAGAACATTTATCGTGGACCGTAGATAAATAAAAACGGGTCTTATGGACTGGTGAATCCAGATACACGATCCATCAGTCTGATGGCCATGTGTGGGTATGGCGGCAGCCGGAGAAACGCTATTTACCACAGTGTACTGTTCCGACGGTCAAGTTTGCGGATGGCAGTGTGCTCGTGTGGTGGTGTTTTTCGTGGTATGGTCACGGCCTATTGTTTATCGTGGAAAATCCTGTTAACCAGCACGTCTACCTCGATATTCTGGACAATTATGCCCTACTAACTCTATGGCAATACTATGAAACAGAGCCTTGTTGGTACCAGCAGGATAATGCACCGAGCCATAAAGCAAGAACAGTTACGGCGTGGTTTGATGATAATTTCGTTTGTTTCGTGTGTGGACTGGCCAGCACAGAGCCCTGATCTTAATCCCATAGAGCACCTACGGGATGAATTAGAGCGCCGCATAAGAAGTTTGGAACCAAGGCCTGCTGCTAAGCAACAGTTAGCGGCAGCGTTATGTACTGAGTGGAAGCGCATACCTATCGCTGTGTTCCAAAACCTTATGAAAAACATGTCTCGAAGGGTCAGGGCATGCATTAAGGCCAAATGTGTACCGACACAGTCAATAAATGCTATGTTGTGTTTCTCTTCAAGGTATCCGGTAACTTTTGTCAATATAGTGTATATATATATACTCTATTCATGATATACGTATATATATATATATATATATTATAGACTGGATTCTATGAGACAGGAAAACACCAAGAGGAAGACAACATGGGAGATGAATGAATAAAATTCGAAAGCATGCTGGAGTGACACGGAGGAGACTGGCGCAAGACAGACCGTTGTGCAAGAAAGGAGACCTTCATCCAGCAGTACACTGATAATGGTTGACAATGATGATGATGAAATATGTGCTTACAGAAAGTGTTGCAACTGTCGTCCTTAACATAATGTAACTGTTTTACACATGTGTTCAAACACTGCGAGAGTAAAAAGTCTTTTCGCAGAAATGTTAAGACTTTTCCACTTAATTTTGATGGTGCTACGGTCAAAATGTTTGAATTAAGTAAAATGTTGTACATTTAATTTAAGTTTTTGCTGTTTTCTTGATAACACATCAAGCTTCAGAATATGTTTCACAGCAACACCAATTTTCACTAGCTTCTGATGAGTTGGAAGTTTCTAAAATGTGGATGTTGATCTCACCATTACCCATCAGAAGGAAGGAACACTCATGAAATCAACATTCAAATTTTGTAAACTTTCAACTCATCACAAGCTTGTGAAAATTGGTGTTGCTATGAAACATATTTTGGTTTCTTAATGAGACGAAACAATTTTCAGAATTCCCTCTTCCCCTTTTTTGTTTTCAACAAGCACGTATTAGTTGGACTCGACGTCTTTTTCAATATCCTTAATATTAAATTCATCCATATTAACAAATAAGGAATTAATTTCGACAAGGCATGCATTGGAAGTGGATATTAGCGCGTCAAACGAAAACCTCTGAATGCAAAAGATGCGATGTGAAAAGTCTTACTCTCAGTCTTACAATGTGACACGCGAGTGTGCGAGAGTGAATCACCAGAGAAGCAGGTGACAGGCGTTCGCCAGTATCTAGCTCAGGACAATCGCACTGAAAACAAACGCGAAGGAAGTATCGTTTTACGTTAAGGTATCGGTGAGTCTAGCGCAGTGGTCTCAAACTCGCGGCCCGGCGTCAACTGTTTGCGGCCCGCATGAATTATTACAAAATAAAAATAAATCACCCTTTTTTCAAATGTATTATAATAAATTAAATATAATATAAACATAGTAATACTCAGAAAAGCTATTCTCTTTATAAGTAACCAGTTTATTTACAAAGAATATAACTGTATTAAGCATGCGCATTGTTTCGTCGAAAGGAATGCAAAAACGGTACAGGTGTCTTCCCCCGACGTACTATCTACGAATGTAAGAGCGGTTACCACCGTGTCGTTGTACGGAAGGAATGTCTTCTGGAAAGAGAATATTATTTGCGCAGAATTGAAATCAAGCGCTGGCAACACTTATCGACCTTGAAAAGCTCTCTCCCTCTATGCTGGTGGCTAGTTTCGTGACGCTGCATCGGTTCCTTCACTCGCTAATTTCAGCACGTCTCTTGTAAAAAAAGATCGTGCTTATGTTACCCGTTGGTCCGTCCGTCCGTCCGCCTGTACTCACAATAACTCTGCAACTATCTGTCCGTTTTGAAAAATTCTTTTTGCATTGAGAAGCTTGAAATACGCGAACGTTGATCCTTCATTTCGTTTTTTTTACGATGTACAATTTCGCCGCTTGAGGGCGTAAATGCAGATGCTGTCGAATTCAAAAATACGTTTTATTCCACATGTTAGTTTGAGACCACTGGTCTAGCGTCTGCGTCGTGTCGTCGTTCGGCGAAAAGTTTCATTGCTTTAAGAAAGTGACGGCAATATTTTTATATGACAAATAATTTTTCACTCCCCTAGCACCAGTATCGAGCACAAAATTTCGCAGTACGCATTTTTCTTTGAAATATTTTTTCTTTTCACAAATAAAACGGAAATAAAACCGGGTCGAAATCGAGTCAGGAACACCTTAACCCGGTTCGTTTGACCCTCAAGATTGTTGACCCGTTGACTCGCTGACCAGTGACCCGTTTCCATTTCTGGCTTCGTCCACATCGGTATCGGCCCAGGCTCGGGCAAAAGCCAGGAGCCCAAGCCACTGCCCACTCAACTACGGATTAATGAACTTGACTTAGCGGTGCAAGGTTTGATTTAATTTGATGGAAAGGTGTATCAAAGTGAAGCTTCCTAAGAACGGTCACCCATCGTTCCGAAAATGTTGTTATAATTTCATTCCATTTAGTATGTACCGGACTGTGACTCGGTGTGGTCGTGAGTGAGGCGCATGTGTTGTTCTTGTTTGTTGTTATGATTTAATTCCACTCAGTATGTACCGGACTGTGGCTCGGTGCGGTCGTGAGTGAGGCGAATGTGTTATTGTTTGTTGTTATGATTTAATTCCACTTAATATGTACCGGTCTGTGACTCGGTCGTGAGTGTCGCGAATGTGTTGTTATTGTTTGTTGTTATGATTTAATTCCACTTAATATGTACCGGACTGTGGCTCGGTCGTGAGTGTCGCGAATGTGTTCTTATTGTTTGTTGTTCTGATTTAATTCCACTCAGTATGTACCGTACTGTGGCTCGGTGTGGTCGTGAGTGAGGCGAATGTGTTCTTATTGTTTGTTGTTCTGATTTAATTCCACTTAATATGTACCGGACTGTGGCTCGGTCGTGAGTGTCGCGAATGTGTTCTTATTGTTTGTTGTTCTGATTTAATTCCACTTAGTATGTACCGGACTGTGGCTCGGTGTGGTCGTGAATGAGACGAATGTGTTATTGTTTGTTGTTATGATTTAATTCCACTTAATATGTACCGGACTGTGGCTCGGTGTGGTCGTGAGTGAGGCGAGTGTGCTGTTATTGTTTGTTGTTATGATTTAATTCTACTTAATATGTACCGGACTGTGGCTCGGTTGTGAGTGTCGCGAATGTGATGTTATTGTTTGTTGTTATGATTTAATTCCACTTAGTATGTACCGGGCTGTGGCTCGGTGTGGTCGTGAATTAAGCAAATGTGTTGTTATTGCTTATTGTTATGATTTCATTCCATTTAGTATGTACCGGACTGTGGCTCGGTGTGGTCGTGAGTGAGGCGAATGTGTTGTTATTGTTCGTTGTTATGATTTAATTCCACTTAGTATGTACCGGACTGTGGCTCGGTGTGGTCGTGAGTGAGGCGAATGTGTTGTTCTTGTTTGTTGCTATGATTTAATTCCACTTAGTATGTACCGGACTGTGGCTCGGTGTGTTCGTGAGTGAGGCGAATGTGTTGTTATTGTTTGTTGTTGTGAGGCGTTATTATTGTTTGTTGTTGTGTGTTGTTATTGTTTGTTGTAGTGAGGCGAATGTGTTGTTATTTTTTGTTGTTATGATTTAATTCCACTTAGTATGTACCGGACTGTGGCTCGGTGTGTTCGTGAGTGAGGCGAAAGTGCTGTTATTGTTTGTTGTTATGATTTAATTCCACTTAGTATGTACCGGACTGTGGCTCAGGGTGGTCGTGAGTGTCGCAAATGAAAGCAATGTGTTGCATAATAATAAATGCATACTCTCGAATCACTTGTTTTATTTCACACATACAATAATTTTGGCTTGCCGAAGATACATAGCGTAAAAAAATGTGAATTACCTAAAAAGGTACGAAATAATTAGCGTTAAGTACAGGGTGTCCCACCCGCTACCGTACCCGGCATTTCTTTAATAATATTAACACCAATGAAGATATTGCAACGAAATTGAAAGTGGACTTACCTCATTTCGTGCGAAATGTAATGACATCACAAAATGTGCTGGAAGTGGCCACCATTTGCCCATGCCAGGCGAATAACCACTAGGCTACTTGCTGAACAGCTTGGTGTCAGTAAGTAAAGGGCCAGGGTAATCTAAGAAAAAGATCTGCACCAGAGGAAGCCACAGGAACCCTTCACCGACTGTCACAGGAACCCTTCACCGACTGTCACAGGAACCCTGTTTCCTGTGACGGTCGGCGAAGTGACTTCCTGGGAGACGCAAGTAGTCAGCCTTTTACATTTTGGATCGTTTCCTCGGACAATTGTGAACGACCTCTTGCATGGTTGTCTAACAAAGTCCCCATTGGTTTCCAATTTCTTCGACAATGCCCAAATGGCGGACTTGCTCGGCGGATGTCTGCTTGCAAAGCTCTCCAGGAATTGCTGTTGACAAGACTTTATCGATTCTGTTTTCCAATATGTGCGAACAATAAACACTGAGTATACCGATATATTTTCACACGTACGCGAACAGCCATGAGCACGAGCACTCAACTCACTATCAAAAACCGCATTGTGTAGACATGCTCAGCGAAATAGCATAACAAAGCAGCAGAGAGGCGCGTCCAGCTGGCTGGCGGAATGCTCCTCAGTGACGTCACACTTAGGAATGTGTCTGCCACTAAGGAGCACTCCAGCTGGCTGGCGGACAGCGCTGGGTTCAATGCTTTCGGTACGCAATTTGTGGCCACGTCCAGCACATGTTGCGATGTCATCACATTTCGCACGAAATGAGGTAAGTCCACTTCAAATTTCGTTGCAATATCTTCATTGGTGTTAATATTATTAAAGAAATGCCGGGTTCGGTAGCGAGTGGGACACAATGTACTTACAAAGAGTAGCACGGAACTCTCTCCGTTTTTTTTGAGGGTTTGACGACTACCGTGAGCAACTCGATGGGCTGTAAGCAGTCTCCCGTCCGTAATTTAGGGTCACTGGTTACAAGAAAGAGAGACAGCCAGTGTCTTAATACAAACACAACATCCATGCCTCACAGAGATCCGAACCCTGCTGTAGCCTGCTTGAACAAATCTTTCCTAACAGTTGACTTACAGAATAGACAATGCTGGAACCTCAGTCTACCGGAAGTGAACTTCTGAGAAATTGAGATATTTGGAGTTGGATTACCGAAATGAAGCTGAAAATAGCAAAAATTAATCAAAAGGGATATACGGGGACCAATGTGGAACAATACTTCTTTCAAGATCAATATATTAAGTCTTTGGTTTGGGGGGGGGGGGGGTCTTGATTATGGAACAGCAAGGAAATTAATCGTCTCTGTGTGGATATTGCCAAAGCGTTTTACTCTTGAGAATAGATGGAAATAGAAAAAAATAAAATAAAAAAAGGTCTTACTTGGTGAGTGGACCTTTTTATGCAACTGAAATATATATATATATATATATACATTCTTTTTCAGTCGGGAACTTTTTGATGATGAATTAGAGTAAAATTATGGTCGGAAAGTTTTAGAGACTTTTGAGCTCGACTGCACCTCTTTAATGTGGTCACATGCGAAGGCTTCTGTCGCGAAATAAATGAAACATGACAAATTGAATTCTATTTCAGAATTCTCGGTATCTCTCGCCGAAGTAGATATGACGTTTCTCCACTAATCGCATTTAACCGATATCGATAGCGTTCGTCCCTGACTCCGACAAAAATTGAATTCCTTTCTTCCCTTTTTTTTTCCAGTTTTTTGATCAACCGCCTTTCGAATGAAAAAAAAGAATACATTCCAGGATCAGAGTATAACACTTAAGACCCAATGAAATCTCAGTCGGCATTTCTTCTTAATCCAAAGCCACCTCGTAAGTTTCCTTTCATTCAATTTTTTTAAAATTCCTCCGTTCCTTTAGAGGTCTTCGTCAAATTCACGTACTATTAAAGTCCTCCAAAAGGAAACAAAAATGAGGCGGCATCTCAACGTATTTTTTTTATCGCTGTTTCAGGCGGGGAGATAGAAGTTGTCATTCTGGAAGACGTATTGATTTTGAAAGTTCGGCGTTCGGCGCCATTTTTTTCTCTCCCTCTTTGGAATTTGTACTCGTGACGAAGTGAATATTGGAGCAGAGCAATAAACACACACAGTAGTTGGAACAGATTGTATCACACGTTTGGTAAAATACGGAAGAGGAACAATTCTCCGGTTTGTTGCTGCTCTACTGGTAGTGCAGAATTTTCAAAGCGTAGAACAACATTTCTGAACCTATTCTTTTTTTTTTTTTTTAAAGAAAGTATGACGTAGAAGTCTTTTCGTACTTCTACGTTATTTTAAAAACATAACCATAAGATGAAATAGTTCCTAAATTAAACCTTAACGGCCAGACGAAACATGTAAACAACAGAATATTCAGGATGTAGCACTTCCATAACAAATCATAACATCACATAGTACTTCGCATTAAACTCTCCACACACCACACAGCTCTTAACACAACGCTCAACTTGCAACCACTTCTCCAAGCAACAGTTTTGTTGTCGCTTTTATCTCTCGTTCTTATCTTATCTCAGGCATACGTCACGTTCATTCAACCTCATTTATGTTGTCAACAGTATTCGTTTGAGAGAAAAGACATTACGTTAAAAGTGAAGTAAAACTGAGAATAAACTCAAGATTTACATAAAGAAAGAAACTAAAAAGGAAAGTTAATTTAGAATATACGTCGCAAAAGATAATATCCTTTATGGAAATGAAATTTTTCTGTTTGAAACGATTCATCGATACTTTCTTGTATCTATTTCCCCTTATTTCGTGTGACAGGGCCCGACTGGAAAAGTTTAGGGCTCATTACAAAGCATTTTCAGTGGGCCGTCGTTTTTATCACATTAGGTGCATGTATAGCTAAAAAGGGTCTCGTGTCACATCTCACAAAGAAAATAAGTTTTACATTACAAAAATTAGCACGAGGTTCTATTCGGTTTAATAGGTGTAGAAAGAATCGTAGAATTTGTTAGTTATAGTCTGTTTGTTGTTTGCTGCGTTGACGAAACCGCCCGTTCCGAGCTTTCGGACGCACACGGACAGGGCCGGTTCTGGGGTTTTAGTCGCCTGCCTACCACAGATAGTTGGCCGCTCATGCCAATGCGGATCGAGTACAAATAAATATGCTATTAGATTCCTAACCTAACCCACGGCACGGGGCGTGTTTTTCCCACTGTTCTATACAGTATAGCTTGCAGGGGTACAAGCGTACAACGTACAAATATTCTATAATAATAACACAACACCGTTTACATTTATTTATTGTATCTATATTCAAAACAAAACTGACAAAAACCATTAAAATTATGTGTTTGGAAGACTTTGACAGAGAATTTATTCTTTACCCAAAAGAGCTTTCCCTATCTTGTTACAGACATGGCGGGGAAATTATCCAAAACGATACTAATATAATTCCTCGAGCATTATGAGACAATTATAAATAGAAGAAATATACACTGAAGAGCAATTAAATTAGAGACAGCTGGCGTTATGCAAATGTGGCGCTGTGGACGGCCATGTAAACGGAAACGACATGACTTATGCAGCGATCCAACAATATAAGGAGCGATGCGACGGCAATCAATAAGAGTCGGACGCAGTATGGGTAAGACGAAGGATCTAAGCGCATTTGATTGTGGGCAAATTGTTGAGGTCCGACGAATGGGTCACTCCATCTCGGAAGTCGTGCAAGAACTCGGATTTTCACGAGCCACTGTGTCACGGGTGCACCGTGAGTACATCGAATCCGGTTAAACCATCCCTGCAAGGGCCAACTGCCGTGGACAACAGCGTGTGGATGAGCTTGGTCATTGTCAGGTTAGCTCGCATTGTAACAGCGGATGGACGGGCCACAGTGCAAGAAATCACACGGCAATTTAACGCTGGTGCACAAAAACGTGTAAGCAGCCACACCATCCAGAACCATCTCCTCGCTATGGGGTACAGAAGCCATCGTCCCACGAGGGGACCGCGCATCACAGGGTGCACATATTAGCATGGGCACGGGAACATCGCCTATGGACCGTAGACATGTGGAAAAATGTTGCCTGTACTGATGAGTCGTGATTCACGTTGGTACATGCGAATGGCAGGATACGAGTACGGCGCAAATCACATGCAGCGATGGATCCTTCTTGCCGGCAAGGTACTCTTCAAGTTGGAGGGTGTGGCATTCTCGTCTGGGGATTGTTTACGTGGGCTGAAATGGGACCCGTGGTACGTGTGACATCGTTCCTCACAGGTCAACGTTACCGGGATATCCTGAACGACCGTTTGCTCCCGTTTGTGCGTCTTCAACATCCTACTGGGGACCTCATCCTGCAACAAGACAATGCACCGTGCCATCGCTCCCGGATTGTATTCGAATGGTTGGATGAACACTCCACCGACGTGGCCTCGCTTTCTTGGCCAGCTAGGTCATCTGACCTTAATCCCATCGAGCACATCTGGGATGCCCTCGAGAGAGATGTTTGAGGCTCTAACCCCCTCCATCAAAACTTCGGGGCCGCCCAGGTGGCGCAGTGGTCTAAGCGATGGCCTCTGATCATTCGTCCGAACGGGGTCCGGGTTCAAATCCCGGTGAGGTATGGGTGTTGTGTTTGTCTTACGGCACTGGCTCTCTCCCTTCCCTGGAACCAGTGACCCTAAATTAGGGACGGGCGACTGCTTATAGCCCATTGAGTTGCTCACGGTGGTCGTTAAACCTCCAATCAAAAAAAAAAACAAAAAAAAAAAAAACAAACTTCGGGAACTGTTGGAGCTTGTTCAGGGATCGTGGATCCGTATGGCTTCCCAACACTTCCGGTGTCTTGTCGAGTCTATGCCGAGACGAATCGCCGCCGTCAACAGGACGAAAGGTGGTGCTACACGTTACTAGACTGGTATCTGTAATTCAATTGCTCTTCAGTGTACAACACATCTCAGTGAAAAACACTACCTGATATTCTTCAATAACTAAAGACTGTTGGATCCTTCTACATTTCACATTGTTACCTAAGATATGAAATAACCGTTACAGAATTAAGAAAAACTTACTTTCCACTTCCTTTTTATTTTTGTATTTATATATTTATTTGTTTGTGTATGTAAATTTCTTTTATTTTTTAATCCGAAAGGCAGCTAACGACGGACGTGAAAACGACATGAAATCGCATAAACTAAAGCCGCTCAGATCGTATCTCAGAAGTAATCCCCACGTATCACATGAAGATAAGCCCCACCCGTATGTGTCGTCACTGAAGCTGAATACCGCCCTCTGATTGGCCGAGACTTCCCTAGTCCCGTATCAATGTAAGGTTTGCTTAAATGCTTTCGGGAGCTGTCATTGTCATACAGGGCTCATTTCTCGTCATCTGTCATAGTGCGGTTCAAGAACGGTTCAGTGTAGTCACGTGCAAGCAGGAAAACAGATGCACTCATGCGATTTGTTTTATGTTCAGTTGTGAGTTGATAAGTACCGAGACTCCCTCTTGTGAAGTACACCTTCTCAATTTGACGCAGGTGCGTGATAATGTTTGAGTGGGTAGTCCCTAACTGTTTGTCCAACTCCGGCGTGGTCACATGTGGTTCTGTCTCTACTAAGGTCTTGAGCATGTCCATATCCAATTTTGCGGGTCTTTCGACTTTGGGACTCTCTGACAGACCAAAAGTTCCTTCTCCAAATCGTTCATGCCAACGACAGCACTAACGATGAACTATGGCATTGAGGTGCACACTGGTAATGTTCCTTACAGCACTTCTGGGGGTGCTACCGCGACGAAACTCCTACAGCATGCAAATGGCGGATGTGCTCCTTATCCGCTTCCATGTTGGCTGGCGCTTACACTTTGCCACTAACTTACCCACTTACCTACGGGTGCTGCGCAATCTCAGTATCCAATGAGCGCCGTGGCCGGGACTTCAACTTCGGGTACCACGTCAACGGGCATTAATTTCTTTCCAACCCAGTACATCGATTCCTGGAACCGTTAGTTGCATACACTGGTAGTTTAAGTTTTAACGTTAAACATTTAGTGCTGAAGTGACCAAGTATTTAACACTAAAACATTATAAGTCTTAATAAATAGGAACTGTACACTAACTCTACTCAAGATAGCATAAATACACTAGTTATCCGAATTTATTGGCGTAGATAAAATCAAAGTTTCCCAGCTTTTGCACATCAACCAGATGACTTTCTTAAAGAAGGTAGACTGCAGACTGCAAACTGGATAATAGAACCCATAAAGGAAGGATCTATAGAGTGGAAACAGACATAGGAGCCCATGGAAACTCCTCCCATAGAAAGTGGCGCCCTCACGGACCTAAAACAGAAGCAAGATGTGACGTAACCCCGTGACGTCGGCAATAGTTGCTACGGCAACCCAGCGCAGGCGACAGCAGCGCCACCGCACCATCTTGGAAGAGATGCCTTTACTTCAGAAATAACAAAAAAATTACGAAGATGGAAAACAATTTTCACAAATGTTGGCCAATTAGGGAAATAGAGGCTACACAAATGCCGAGTATAAAAAAGATAAGCCAAAAAGCTAACGAAGCCAATAACGTAGATCTCGCAGCAGATGACAATTGAATACAAATTAGAATTGAAAGTGAAGCAGAGTGGATATGGAAGAAACAATCAAATGAACAACAGACACGTAAAAACCCAAAAGTTATGAATTCTGTAAGGAAAAGTATACGATCAGTAAGTAATAAGCAAAATAATACCACTCATTAGAATGCTAGAGGAAATGAATCTTCAACAGTGCCGGATAACAAGCCAAAGTCAACAGTCAAAGTTAAAAACATGACATTAACGGACAAAAATCACGTGGTTCCAGGGTGTTCCCTGGAAAACCAGCCGTCAATCAACTGTAGTTCTGTTTTAGGTCACTGGTGCGCTGCAGTCGACTCATGACGTCATGAGTTTCAGCTTAATACAGCCAGTGTCTTCTCTATATATCCTTCCTTTACGATAGAACCTTTAACAATTTATACGCGGTGACTTGATTGAACAGTAAACGAAGAGATGCAATGTAATTATACAATTAAAAACACGAGTTATCATGCTCGTTTTGCACGCGAAATCCTTGGAGGAAAACAATAGGCATTCACTATTTGAAGAATTGGTTCCAAATTCGTGGTAACTCTAGCGAGATGATATCATTGCAGGCCTCGTTGTTGGTATCCTACATAGGATTGGTGCACTTGAACTGGACTTCTCTGGATAGGGCCGCGGTTAATTTTCCGCTCTTTATGTTCCTCTTATGCTCTTTTGCTCTAATTCTAATTCGAGCATAAGAGGAAAATTAAGAGCGGCAAATTAACCGCGGCCCTATCCAGAGAAGTCCAGTTCAAGTGCGGCGATCCTATGTAGGATGACATTAAGAAATTAGCTTCCTGCTCTAGTCCTAAATCCACTGCCATTCGGGAAACTTTGGAAATCATTACCAATAACGAGGTCTGCAATGATATCATCTCGCTAGAGTTACCACGAATTTGGAACCAATTCTTCAAATAGTGAATGCCTATTGTTTTCTTTCAAGGATTCCGCGTGCAAAACGAACATGATGCCTAGTGTTTTTAATTGTCTAATTACATTGCATCTCTTAGTTTACTGTCCAATCAAGTCACCGCGTTTAAATTGTTGATGCGTTCTATTATCTATTTTGCAGTCTGCTGTCTGCCTTCCTTGAGAAAGCCGTCTGGTTGATGTGCGAAAGCTTGGAAACTTTGATTGCTATTCTACGCCAAGAAATTCGGATCAATAGTGTAGTTATACTATTTTGATTATAAGTCTTATTATTGCTTCGTTGCGGGAAGTCTTCATTTCAGGGATTACAAGAGAAGAGTTTTTGCGAACATGAACATCTCAGCGGAAGGATTGCGTTCAAAATAGCAAAAGACGTTATAGGGAAACCTCAGTCAAAAACAGAGGTTTTTGAACAGACTCTGAAATATGCATAGAAAAATTTCTTTCAGTATGCAATGAGTTAAAGACGAAGATGTCAATAATGTTTGTTGAATGTTGTTGTAATGCATAAAAGAAAAGTAAAAGAAAAGATTGTGAAATGATGACAGTGACTTGCACGAAAGGGTCATGTACATGTGCGAATATATCGATAACCGTCCCAGAGCTGTGACAAAGGATATTGTACAGAGATCGTATCGCGGCAGTAGCTGTTTGTGCATGTTTTTAGGAGGCAGAAATGGAATAAAGAAACAATATAAAATTCTGTTAGCAGAGCGAATAGGTTTTGAATTGAATGATCCACCGTATTCTCCGCATTTTGCACCGGCTGAACCCATATTCATTTTATCTGTCATCGGCTGACAACATTTTGTTTCTCTGACTAAAATTAGCGCTGAAAGGGAAGATATTTGTACATATTTTTGACACGGAAGCGAAAGGGAAGACGCAGCTGTTGACAACTATGAAGGAGAACTTTTCCCGTAGCTTTCAGCAGTTGTACGAACGATGCCAAAAATGTATTGCATCCCGGGATGGTTGAGTTATTTTGAAAGTCAGTAAAAACTTTTTCTTAAATATCACTTATTGTTCACCTTCTTCGTGCTTTCACCTGACTTTATTGACGCATCTTGTAGGTATTTGTTTCCTACTCGTAGTTCTACGTGTTTTCGAGCGCAGAGTTAGGGAAGTGCCTGCAATAGCTGGTAACGACGTTTTAAGGGACACATAATAATAGTTTCAACCAACTTTTACAATTCTAAAATTCGTTTTTGGGCATTTTAATGCTGATACAAGACAGTTATGGCATGTTGAATGCTACTAGAACTAAAGGAGGAACTTCAGTTGGAACAGTCTTTTTTGATAGTGGCTGAAAGCTTTAGGTGTCAATATTGAACGCTTATTGAAAAAATAAGTACGTTTTATAAATTGCCATAAATGCATAAATGTTCAAACAGCTCAGAAATTCTGATAAGCTGTTATACGAACAGGTTGAACGACTCTTTTAAAACATGCAACGTTCACGAAATTAATTCGACAGGTTCGTGTGTCATTTATTTAAATTGAAACTCTATTATCTTTCAAAAACTTCCGTAAAGACGTTCCGAAACTCTTTGAATAGTTTCCATCTAAGATCAAAAGCGTCATTTGAAATCTTTTTGAGTATTTCATGCAAGTTTAGTTCACGTAACGCAATTCCCGAAATTTCCAGAAGTTCAATGTTTGCAAAATATCCCGATTTTCTGTATGTTTATCGATGAAAAGACCGTACCGGACATTTAACACGACTCGAAAACTGTTGGAATTGTCAATATTGACAAAAGTGGCGTATCTGATCTTGAAGCAGCTCAAAAATTTCGGAATTTCGTAGAAATTATTGTATAAAAGCCGTGAAACGTGAGACATCCAGTTTTCAGTATTAACCTTCCTGAAATAAGAATTCTTGTTACATGTTTAAAATGACGCTAGCATGAATAAGCAATTTCAAAGTATTCCAAATATTCACGATCAAACATATGCTGCTCAAGAGTACGAGTAAACATAAAGGTTTGGGGAAATCACATCAAAGGGACAGAAAGTGTAAGAATTAAAAGTATTTTTCCGCAAAAGGAATGCTTCTATTTGGAGACCCTTACGTAAAGAAGGATCGGTCCAACGCTTTAATATAGTAAACAGAAGAAATTTTCTTGGTCGAATGAAATTCTGAGGTACTAATTGGCAATTATTTTGACAACAAACTTACGAAATGAGTAAAAAATAAAACATTAACTTACAGAGAAATCGAGAATGATTACACTGAATTATCGGTTGTAATGAGCACGTCTTTTAGATCTTTTACGATACGAAAAATATTTCAAAGCAGATTTTTAGAAAATCTTAAAATTCATCAAAAAAGAAATTATTCTTACACCATCTAAGACAAAGAGAGATGTAACACAAAGGACGTTCTATAAAAATTTAGAGTAAGTTATTTTTTGAGAGTTGGCACCAGTGCGAAAGGGAAAAATAACCACGCAGACGACTAACTGAATTAAGGAAGTATCTATGGCAACAGTAATTAGCCGTGGCAGACGATTCTGGTTTTGTTATTGCGCAGTTGTTTAAGGTACTTCTGCATTTCGCCATACAGCTATGGAGGTGAGTGATTCAGAGTTAAAAACTGAAACGCGTTGTGCGATAAAATTTTGCTATCGTTTGGGTAAAACGGCTCGAGAAACAGTTGATTTAATGAAAAAAGCTCGCAAAGATAAAGGTTTGGGTGAGTCAACGATTTTTAGATGGCACCATGATTTCAAAAAAGGGCGTTGGTCAGCAGAACTCACTCCTAGGCCTGGTCGATCTGAAAGTATTGTTACAGAAGGTATTGTTAACACTGTTTAAGCAATCCTGCAAGAAGATCGACAAATGACCTGTGAAGACATAGCGACGTCAACTAATATTTCAAAAACGTCAGCATTCTGTATTCTACGCGGCAAATTACTGTTGCATCGTTTGTGTCCCAGATGGGTACCTCATCACCTGACGACAGAACAATTGTTAACAAGAGTTCAGGTGTATCATGAGTGAAAACAAATGATTGCAAAGGATCCAAACTTTCTAAATACAGTAATAACTGCCGATGAAACATGGGGTCCACTATTTCGACCACCTCACAAAGCGCGCAACGAGTGTCTGGAAACACACAGGCTCGCCTCCTCCGAAAAAAGTCCGCCAAATCAAATCAGCTGGGACGGTGATGATGATAATATTTTTTATCATAAAGGTGTAGTCTACCAGCATGTCGTTCCTCCACAAATCACCATCAATGCTAAGTATTACATTTCAGTCTTCAAGCTTCTGCGACGACACATATCAATTAAGCGACCGGAACTGGTGGGCAAGTGGACTCTACACCATGACCCTACTCCTAGGTCTAGTCGACCTGAAAGTGTTGTTATTGAGCATTATGTTAACACTGTTTTGGCAATCAATGCAAGGAGATCGACGAATGATGTGTGAAGACAAAGTGGCATCAACTAATATTTCAAAAACATCAGCATTCTGCATTCTGTGCGACAAATTACTGTTCCAGATGGGTACCTCATCACCTGACGAGAAAAGAACTGTTAGCCAGACTTCAGGTGCATCACGAGTAAAAAGAAATGATTACAAAGGATCCAAACTTTCTAAACACAGTAATAACTGCCTAAGAAACATGGGCCCACGTTTCGACCCTCTCATAGAGCGCGCAACGAGTGTCTAGAAACACACACGATCGCCTCCTTCAAAAAACGTCCACCAAACAAAATCAGCTGGGAAGGTGATGATAATTTTCTTTCATCATAAAGGTGTAGTCTACCAGCATGTCGTTCCTCCACAAATTACAATCAGTGCTAAGTATTACATTTCAGTCTTGAAGTCCTGCGACGACACATATCGTTTAAGCGACCGGAACTGGTGGGCAAGGGTACCCTACACCATGAAAACGCCCGCCGCCCACATGTGGCTGCTTGTGTTCAATAGTTTCTTACGTAATGCAGTATTGAAATCATGTCACAACCTGCCCACAGTCCTGACATCTCCCCGCACGATTTCTGGTTGTCTCCAACAATGAAGGAGTGTACTACAAAGTATTAGAAGATTGGTTTGCACGCCATCGCTGTTGTTGTTCTCTATTTAAGCGGCGTTTTCTTTCACCTTTATCTTCTTCCATCTTGCACTACAAAGTATTAGAAGATTGGTTTGCACGCCATCGCTGTTGTTGTTGTCTATTTAAGCGGCGTTTTCTTTCACCTTTATTTTCTTCCATCTTGTACTACAAAGTATTAGAAGATTAGTTTGCACGCCATCGCCGTTGTCGTTCTCTATTTAAGCGACGTCTTCTTTCAGATTTATCTTCTTCCATCTTGCACTACAAAGCATTAGAAGATTGGTTTGCACGCCATCGCCGTTGTCGTTCTCTATTTAAGCGACGTCTTCTTTCAGATTTATCTTCTTCCATCTTGCACTACAAAGTATTAGAAGATTGGTTTGCACGCCATCGCTGTTGTTGTTCTCTATTTAAGCGGCGTTTTCTTTCACCTTTATTTTCTTCCATCTTGTACTACAAAGTATTAGAAGATTAGTTTGCACGCCATCGCCGTTGTCGTTCTCTATTTAAGCGACGTCTTCTTTCAGATTTATCTTCTTCCATCTTGTACTACAAAGTATTAGAAGATTGGTTTGCACGCCATCGCCGTTGTCGTTCTCTATTTAAGCGACGTTTTCTTTCAGCTTTATCTTCTTCCATCTTGTACTACAAAGTATTAGAAGATTAGTTTGCACGCCATCGCCGTTGTCGTTCTCTATTTAAGCGACGTTTTCTTTCAGATTTATCTTCTTTCATCTTGTACTACAAAGTATTAGAAGATTGGTTTGCACGCCATCGCCGTTGTCGTTCTCTATTTAAGCGACGTTTTCTTTCAGCTTTATCTTCTTCCATCTTGTACTACAAAGTATTAGAAGATTGGTTTGCACGCCATCGCCGTTGTCGTTCTCTATTTAAGCGACGTTTTCTTTCAGCTTTATCTTCTTCCATCTTGTACTACAAAGAAAACATTCCACGGAACCAATAATTTTTTAAATTTCTATCACAGTGAATCAAAACTACAACTGCAGTTAGTTTCTTACAATTTTACTTGTTCCTCTTTTCGAAATAAAATAACGCTGATTCCTTTTTATGAAATTACTCTAAAATGTTATTCCTTTTTATGAAATTACTCTGCAAGGCGAAGAAAATTAAATAAAACACGACATAGCGCCTACGTAACAGAAAAAACGTCACAGACAGTTTTTGGAGCACATGCGTGTTGCCACAGATGAAGACATTTGTCTTACTAATTTTATTTTATTTTTCGGTATTTCTCGGTATTGTGCGATAGCTGTGAACTTAGTTCCGATTCCGGCCACCGGTTAAAAGCAGATGGCGCTGCAACTACTGAATGACGTCAGAGCGTTAAGGACAGACGTAGCCTATTATATAGGTTTTATATCCATCAATTTGCATAGTGCTTCGACAAATGCTTCCTGGTGTGGCGCTTTCCATGTGGAGTAGTGTATATGCAAGCAGAAATTCGAAAAATTGTTTCACTTCATTGTAGTGTATCCTTATTCCATCTTACAGCGTTACATCAGTTTGACGAATGTTTCCCAGCTCAGCTGCGAATATTAAAAACAGAATGTCTTTTGCAACTATTTTCACCTTTAACATAATAAGGTGTACAGGACAGGATTCGTAACCTTACGCTCGAAATTGAATCTACTTTTAAATAACTCATTATTTAGGGCAAAATTTTTTTTTCAGAAATTCGGTATTTCTTGAAGATACTGTGAAAATTGTGATGCGGCGTAAGATGAAACGTTTGCTGCGGATGCGGAATTAAGGTTAACAAAAAAAAAAAAACGCGTTCGGCGAGGTTTTACGAGCTGCGCTATTGAGTTTTTCTACCGGACTCGTGACTCTTATTTGCAAGATAGCGAAAAAAGATCCGATGAGTTGTCGCTATTTGATAAGTTCATCACAAATTCTGTATCGTTCTTGATCAGCACCGTGCTTCCCTTCGAAAAGAACGAATGCATGAATTTTTCCCCCACAGGAATGTCATTAATGGATTTTTCAATGTTAAACCAAAATACTTTAATCTCTATTTGAGCATTTTCCGCAGATGTAAGCTGAAAGATAAGTATTAAGAAAACTTTGAAGAGCATGAGAAAAACAAGAACGAAACATAAGATTTAACGAAAGAATATAAGTAGCCATAAGAAAAAAAAAAAAAAAAGAAAAAAAAAAACGTAATCAGAAGTTACTCGAAATGTTTAATTTTTTACTTTGCTAGCAATATCCATAAGTAATGAGGATCGCGTTTTTTTATAACAGCAAGAAAGAAGAAATAGTAAAATCTGCAGGAAATGCGATTTAAGTATTTTTAAGTAGAGAAACGTTGTTTTCCTTTTTTAATGTATTGTCTACATTTGCGTCTTTCTTTTGATTCTTTGGACAGTCAGAAGAAATACTACTCTTCAACACTACGGGCATGCTCTATTGCTTATGTATGAACTCTCAAAAATCTGGGTATGCTCAGCATGCCCAGAGTTCCGAGTGCCACCTAAATTATCTTTCGGCAGCTATTTTTATATATCATTTCATTTCATTTACTTTCGCTATGGGGTTATATTTGACCATGTTACATTTCAAAATTAACTTTATAACATATAATACAATATTAAGAAAAAAACACCATATATAATATGTACACTATATTGAAAAAAGTCACCGGACACTCCTTCAAAAGCAAATGAACGGATCCGCTGCGTTGGTAAGATGTGCGGTACAGCGGCAAACGGTATGCTGACCGCGATCATACCGCACTGTAACGTTGAGTGAAAATGTCGCGGCGGGAGAGAACTGACTTTGAGAAAGGAAATATTGTTGGGGGTTATATTAGTAGGTTGTCCATAAGAGAAACCGAAAGGCGTTTAAACATACCCAAATCAAGTGTTTTGGATGTACTGAATAAGTGGTAGACACATGGCGTGCCTGAAGCAGCAAAACGTACCAGCAGACCAAAGAAAATCAGTGATAGAGGACGTCGAAGCCTTAGGAGAGTAAATACAACTAATAGACGGTGTACTGCACAAGACCTCAGTGCACAGGTCAGTAAAAATGCTGGAACCTTGGTATGTACACGATCATTCGCATATAACTTCATTCTATGGGTTACCGTGGTCGTGCTGCTGCTCATAAACCTTTCATTTCCATTCGGAAGGCTACTCGTCGTTTAGCATGGTGTAAAGAACATTTATCGTGAACCGTAGATCAGTGGAAACGGGTCCTATGAACTGATGAATCCAGATACACGATCCATCAATCTGATGGTCGTGTGTGGGTATGGCGGCCGCCGAGGGAAAGCTATTTACCACAGTGTACTGTTCCTACGGTCAAGTTTAGATCCGGCAGTGTACTCGTGTGGGGGTGTTTTTCATGGTATGGTCCCGGTCCATTGGTTATTGTGGACAAACCTGTTAACCAGCACGTCTAGCTTGATATTCTGGACAATTATGCCCTACCAACTCTGTGGCAATACTATGGAACCGAGCCTTGTTAGTACCAGCAGGATAATGCACCGAGCCATAAAGCAAGGACTGTTATGGCGTGGTATCGTGTGTGGACTGGCCAGCACAGAGCCCTGATCTTAATCCCATAGAGCACCCATGGGAGAAATTAGAGCGCCGCAAAAGAAGTTTGGAACCAAGGCCTGCTGCTAAGCAACAGTTAGCTGCAGCATTATGTACTGAATGGAAGCGCATACCTATCGCTGTGTTCCAAAACTTTGTCGAAAGCATGTCTCGAAGGGTCAGTGCATGCATTAAGGCCAAAGGTGGACCGACACCGTACTAACATATGTCAATAAATGCTATGTTGCTTTTCTCTTCTAGGTGTCCGGTAACTTTTGTTAATATAGTGTGTACTTATGTACAGGGTAAGCACAGACCAGGAAATCAATAAAAGGCTATATACATATTGCCTGAGTGAATCTCAATTCCCCTAAAGTGCATATCAAGCCAAACGTCCTGCACATATAAAATTTACGCATATGTGGTTTGATTAATGATTTTCTACTATTAAATTCTATATTATAGTTTGTTAGCAAGTTGATTTTGAAAATAATTATAAGTATTATTATATGTTAGTTGACAAGGTAGGTTATTCCATAACACCAATCCCTGGTAATCAATAAGTCTTTGTTGGGTTAAAGTGTTAGGCATTGGTAACAAAAATGCATTTCGGTTTTTTATTTGATATTCATGACGTACACTGTTCAGCTGAATTTTAATTAGAACTTATGAAATAAGATGTTTCTATCAGTTAGCATCAGGCAACGAATAATAAAAATCAAAATTAATATGTTCAACATACACTTTTGAAAGCGTGTGAGTTAAGTATATTATTTCAGTGTAAATACATTTTGTAATGCGTTACAATCGCGGCCAAAAGTTCAGCACGAGTAGACCGAAAGTCAATTTTCGATGTTTGAAGTCAACTTGTACAGCGTAATGGTGAAATCAGGAATACATATTATACATCATTTTAAATAAAATTTTATGCTGAATTCAAATATTTTTACAGAATGTTATTACCAGTAACAGAAGTGCAGTTACAAGCAAAAATGTGTAAGTGAGGAAAAACAAATCCAGTTCTGAAAAAGAGTTCACGCCTTTCTAATCCACTATATCTTTCTCTGACGTCCGCTAGTAAGATATAAAAGGATGTAGAATCATCTGTCGCCTTAGAACGCAGTTGCTTGTAGTCAGTTTACGGAAGTTTATGCAGAATTCCTGGTGATATTTGAATTTCGGAATGTCAAAGACCCGAAAATTGGTCCTGCCACTTCAAACCAGAGCAAAAATTATTACTTTGCATGAACTTAGATTCAGTATTCGTAAAATTGCTGTTAAATGGGGCTGTGATTACTCACATGTCTTGCGCACCATTTAAAGGGTTGCAGAAACTGGATGTGTGGGAAACAGAAAAAGAACAGGTCGACGAAGGCTGTGTACTGCACGTGATGATCGCATGTTGATTCGTCGTTCCTTAAAATCAAGATTTAAAACAGCCACTGATTTAAGAAATGTGTGGGAAAATGAAGCAGGCATTATTGCATCTGCACATACAGTTCGTCGTAGGCTACACAAAAATGGACTGACTGCACGAAAAGCTGCACGAAAACCTTTCCTTACTGAACAACAACGTCTCAAAAGAATTGCTTGTGCCAAGGCACACAAGAATTAGACTGTTGATGAAGGGAAAAATGTTATGTTCAGTGATGAAACAACTGCTACTATTTCCGCTAATCGTCGGGTTGGTGAAAGATATAAGGCATGACTGCACCCAACCAACAGTCAAGCACCCACATTCGGTGATCAGCCAGTGGTGTTGCCACGTGTTCCTGTATTTCAGCTAGTGGTATTGGCCGTCTGCACATTGTTGATGGCACATTGAATGGATCGAAATATGTGGATATTTTGGAGTCCAAACTGCTACCATCTGCACAAGACATGGGCTTGCGGAATTTTATCTTTCAGGACGATAACGCGCCATGTCGTCGGTCAAAGTTGGTTGACGAGTGGTTTAATCGAAAAGTTATAAGAAAACTTCAGTGGCCTGCACAGCCACCGGATCTTAATCACATAGAGAATCTGTGGGTGAGATTAAAGCAAAATATCCGTCAACAAGGGCCCACATCTAAAACAGCATTAATCGGGCCTGTAAGGGCCGTATGGCACCGTGTTATCACCAATGGACAACTAGAGAAGCTGATTAGTTCCAAGCTAAGAAGTTGCACTTTGTTACTAAGAAACCGTGGTTATCCAATTAAATATTAAAGCGTATTTTGATTGAAAGTTATTTCAAGTGTCCTGCAAGTTTTAATAATGTACTGTACAGTAATTTCACGCTAAATGCATTGTACACTAATTTCACAAATTTCACTATTTTTTGTTTTTTTATGACTAGACGCTGTACGTTTGCTTGTAACTTCCCTTATGTTCCTGGTAATAACATTCTGTAAAATTATTTGAATTCAGCATAAAATTTCCTTTAAAATGATGTATAATATGTATTTCTGACTTTACCATTACGCTGTATAAGTTTACTTCAAACGTCAAAAATTGACATTCGATCTACTGGTGCTAGACTTTTGGCCACCATTGTATATTAGTTTTATGCTGAATACAATGCAGCAAACATTTTTTAAATATATTGGGGAATGAAGCAATGATTAAGGAAAATGTGGAAAAAAAACCGAACACTTTTTGCTGGTAATATATATTAAATTCACTTACAAGCATGGGTATTGAATAAAAAACAAGCACTATTTCAAACGTACTACTAGATACCCAGTAAATACTCAAGCGCGTCAAAAAATAAGTTTCACATGTTTCGATAACATTTTTTAAACCATGAGAACCCAAAAAAGTATAATTTCTGGAACATATGCCTTTCCTTTATTTTTCCACGTAATTGCCAAGTTTTAGTAAACACCTGTCGAAAAAAAAAACAAAAAAAGAAAACAACAACAACAAAAAAACAACAACAATTTTTTAATGTCCGGAAAGTAAATGTTCGCTCCAAGTTCGGAGACATTTTCTCGCAGCTTATTCGACTTCATCATCATTTGTGAAATGCTTGCCCTGAAGGTTCTTTTTTCATTTTGGGGAAAAAGTGGTAATTGCATGGGGTTAAATCAGGACTGTATGGGAGATGGGGGCCATACTTTCCACTTGAAATTGCGAAGAAGCTCATGTGTGTCATCCTCTTTGTGTAGGGTTGCGTTGTCGTGCAAGAAAATGATTCCTTTTGTAAACTTTCCTCGTTTTCAACCTTTAATTGCTTTCCTTAACTTCTTCAATATCTCGCAGTACTTTCTAGTGTTTATCGTACTCCGTATAAATTCTGTGTACACCGGCCCCTCGCAGTCAAAAAAGACAGTTATCTCTTTTCTGTCAGATTGCACGACTTTAAATTTTTTGGAGTTGGTGAGCTAGGATGTTTCCACACTATGGATGTCCATTTTCTTTCTGGTGCGAAGTGTTGCCCTCGCGTCTCATCGCAGGTGAAGTTGCGCTGCAGAAAATCTGTATCTTCTTCAGAATAACGTTGCAGGAACGCAAGACTGGACGCAAATCGTTGATTTTTGTGCTGTTCCGTTAAAGATCGTGGAACCCATCTTGCGCACACTTTTCTGAAATTCAGCTGCACGTGAATGATAGCGTGTACACGTTCGTATGACATGCCCAAATCTGCGACAATCTCATGAATTTTAATGCGGCGGTTATCCCTAATCAACTCCTCGACACTCGAAATGTGGTCAACGAGCGTTGATGTCGAAGGTTTGCCTCAGCCCGGTTCATCTGTCAAATCCGTACATCCTTCTTCGAACTGCTTACACTATTTTCCAATTGCCTGAAGAGACATTGCCTCTTCTCCATAAACAGAAGGCACTTGACAATCAATGGATTTCAGCTGATTTCAAACGTTTTGCCCATTAAAATGGCACTGTTCCTCAAATTTCCAATTTCGAGCAACACTCCAGCTGTTGCGACGTAACGAACTACCGTTAACGACTAAAATACACCGCAAAATTGTGCCACAATCCTTCCACAAGCAGATGACGAAACCTGTGACGTCACTCCGCAGCTGCGTTCTTTCCTTCTTTCTATTTCAGATAATCACCGCTATGTGAAACTTATTTCTTGATACGCCTTCATATAACACATTTTTATTGATTTTCATATTCACTTTAAGGGAAATTAGTTCATGAACGCTCTTGCTTTTTTTATCGACCATGCCCTGAAATATACAAAAGTATGCCTATGCTCTTCAGTTGATTGATCGAGGAAAGGATTAGAACTGAATTCCAAGTGAAAAGAAAAAAGAAAGAAAAAAGAATACCAAAAGCATTTTCAGAATTTTCCTTCCGCATTGAACTTTGCAAACTTTTGGTACGGTGCACAGTAAAATATAAGTGGTGTGACTTCATGGAAAATTACAGAAAGTAAAGAGGGTGTTCAGAAAGCAATGCCTCCATATTTATATATATACACAAGCCATGTGGCAAGGTGTCAAATTGAAACGAAACAAGAATAAAGCTCAGAATTTCCACTTTAATTGACATGTTTTATTATTCTACATAGAATCCCTGACATGAAACAGATACGCCAGCGTTTAACAAGTTTTTAAAACCCATCTCTGTAAAAATCTTCAGGTTGTTGTTCTCTGAGCCATTTCCCCGCAGCGGCTTGAACATCTTTGTCACAGGTGAACTGAATTCCTTTCAGATGTCTCTTGAAACCCATCTCTGTAAAAATCTTGAGGTTGTTCTCGGAACCATTTCCTCGTAGCGGCTTGAACATCTTTGTCACAGGTGAACTGAATTCCTTTTAGATGTCTCTTGAAACCCGTCTCTGTAAAATTCTTCACGTTGTTCTCGGAACCATTTCTTCATAGCAGTTTGAACATCTTTATCACAGGTGAACTGAATTCCTTTCAGATGTCTCTTGAAACCCATCTCTGTAAAAATCTAGAGGTTGTTGTCGGAACCATTTCCTCGTAGTGGCTTGAACATCTTCGTCACAGGTGAACTGAATTCCTTTCAGATGTCTCTTGAAACCCGTGTCTGTAAAATTCTTCACGTTGTTCTCGGAACCATTCCCTTGTAGCGGCTTGAACATCTTTGTCACAGGTGAATTGAATTCCTTTCAGATGTCTCTTGAACCCCGTCTCTGTAAAAATCTTCAGGTTGTTCTCGGAACCATTTATTTGCAGCGGCTTGAACATCTTTGTCACAAGTGAACTGAATTCCTTTCAGATGTCTCTTGAAACCCGTCTCTGTAAAATTCTGCAGGTAGTTTTCGGGACCATTTCCTCGTAACGACTTGAACATCTTCTTCACAGGTGAACTGAATTCCTTTCAGATATCTCTTGAAACCCGTCTCTGTAAAAATCTTCAGGTTGTTCTCGGAACCATTTCCTCGTAGCGGCGTGAACATCTTTGTTGCAGGTGAACTGAATTCTTTTGAGATGTCTCTTGAACCTTGTCTCTGTAAAAATCTTCAGGTTTTTCTAGGAACCATTTCCTCGTAGCGGCTTGAACATCTTTGTCACAGGTGAACTGAATTCCTTTTAGATGTCTCTTGAAACCCGTGTCTGTAAAATTCTTCACGTTGTTCTCGGAACCATTCCCTTGTAGCGGCTTGAACATCTTTGTCACAGGTGAATTGAATTCCTTTCAGATGTCTCTTGAACCCCGTCTCTGTAAAAATCTTCAGGTTGTTCTCGGAACCATTTATTTGCAGCGGCTTGAACATCTTTGTCACAAGTGAACTGAATTCCTTTCAGATGTCTCTTGAAACCCGTCTCTGTAAAATTCTGCAGGTAGTTTTCAGGGACCATTTCCTCGTAGCGACTTGAACATCTTCTTCACAGGTGAACTGAATTCCTTTCAGATATCTCTTGAAACCCGTCTCTGTAAAAATCTTCAGGTTGTTCTCGGAACCATTTCCTCGTAGCGGCGTGAACATCTTTGTTGCAGGTGAACTGAATTCTTTTGAGATGTCTCTTGAACCTTGTCTCTGTAAAAATCTTCAGGTTTTTCTGGGAACCATTTCCTCGTAGCGGCTTGAACATCTTCCTCACACTTGAACTGAATTCCTTTTAGATGTCTCTTGAAACCCGTCTCTGTAAAATTCTTCACGTTGTTCTCGGAACCATTTCCTCATAGCAGCTTGAACATCTTTATCACAGGTGAACTGAATTCCTTTCAGATGTCTCTTGAAACCCGTCTCTGTAAAAATCTTCAGGTTGTTCTCGGAACCATTTCCTCGTAGCAGCGTGAACATCTATGTCACAAGTGAACTGAATTCCTTCCAAATGTCTCTTTAAACCCGTCTGTGTAAAATTCTTCACGTTGTTCTCGGAACCATTTCCTAGTGACGATTTTTCCCTCTATTGTTAATAATATTGCTTATTTACATTAAGAAATGCAAATTCCACCAAAATTTTCACAGCGTTTTTTAATTACAGAATACGAATATTTGTCTTCTTAAAGAGAAAGAACATAACCTTCTATCCACAGCCTGTTTAAGTGTGCCATTTTCTTAGCGGACGATATTTAACCGTAGCAGATGTTTCTTTCGTGTTCATCCAACACGCTGTTGCCGGTTTGAATTCTTTGAACTTCTTTTATTTTCTGTAATTCCTTATCAAAAACGTTTTAAAAATGTGTGATCATCTTCTGTACAAGATATATAAGCACTTGTAAAGATATATATAACGTTTTAACAAGTCACATTTATTAATTTTTTAAGTTCTGTTTGCTTCCTTTCATGTATTACATTGTTCATAATAGGCTCTCTTTACTTGAGCAGGAGAATAAAAAATACATTTCTAATAGAAATAAATGTATATTTCTTTGCATTGAGTAAATTCCATCAATAAAAAAAGAGTAATGTGAAGCATTAAACGAAAAAGTCGAAAACGAAAACCTTTTACTAAAAAAGTAGCCTGATTAAAGACCTAACTCATTGCTGCACAAAAAGAAAAAAAAATCAAAACCTACGCTAAAATTATGAATAAAAGGAAGCAGTGAATTGAAGATAATGAAAAACTGTAAAACAAAGTTTCTCAAAAGCACTCATATTCAAAATCTGGGCCTCCCCGACCGAGGAGCAACGTTGAGGTCAAAATCACCAGCACGCAAAATTCCGAACCACCGCTGGCACTGACGTTCTTGTAGAGCATTATCACCGTACACGTTACGCAACTTTTCACAAGCTTGACGCGCGTTCTTCCCTTTACGGAAGTAAAACAGTAAAATATGGCGAAAATGCACAGTTTGGTCTTCCATCTTCAACTTGATGTCAAATCTCCGCAAATCAACCAAATCACTCACTATTCCTTTTAGACTGCAGCTAGAACTGGCACCTGTCGAATGTCATAGCGATAACAGAGCTGCATGCCTCTAGTACTTCCAAAACCGCACAACCGCCATCGGGTGCCAAAATACGTCATGACCTTTTCGACAACCCAATATTTTGGCCTTTTAACTAACTGTTTTTTCATCAGATAGAGAAACGGCAAGAACGTTTTGTAATCCAGTATATATACTGGATTTATACAAAACATGAGCCATTCCATTACGACCACCCCCAGCCTAGAAAATGAGCGCCCTTGGAGACCGAACGGTGGCGCAGCTGAAGTTCACAGACCAGTATATATACAACCCACGGGCCGGCTTTTAGTCAACAGAGTGTTCAGAGTCATAATGGGAAAAAGCTGCCGATTTATCGGAGTTCGACAAAGGAAAAAGTTGTGATGGCACTACGGGCCGGAACTGCGATCTCGGAAACGGCGCGGCTTGTGGGTTGTTCACGTGTTGCTGTAGTGAGTACGTATCAAAAGTGGTGCACAGACCACCAAACGATGAGCCGTCGTCCAGCCGTGCGTCGTCCGCAGCTCGTTGATGCCAGAGAAGAGCGGAGACTGTCGCGTTCTGTTGATTGGTCAAGCAGTCGAAGACACGGGCTTCTGAATTTCAGTAATGCTGGGTCTGTATTCGAGCCACGACATGGATGCAGTATTTTATTTTTTTGTTCTGGATTTCTCCCTACACTCTAGCTAACTGCTCTAAATTTCGGCTGGGAATTTTTTATAGCATTCGATTCTCATCTTCTTCCTTCTCTCCTCAACTTAAATGTTAGTGGATAGAAATGGAAGTCACCTTGAGGGTCATCACCCTCAAGGGAACTTCCATGCTAGACAATCCTGGGAAATTAAAGTGGTCGGTTCCGGGTACCTTCTATTTCGCAGTACCGGGATCAGGGGGAAAGTACGTCTGGAGCCGACTTCATAGGGAACCATTGACGTCCCCAACCACGGGGAGTTTACGGAACCTCCCGGAAAAACATCAGACTAGATGGCCGGCAGGACATGGATTCGAATTCTCGGTGTCGTCGGAAATGCGACCGGGGTTGAAATGGTAGCAAATGTGACCGGCAGGGGCAAGAGGAGTCAAGAAGAAAGGAGGGAGGCAGGATGGAGAGATTCGGTGTTGACCACCTGGGGTCAGAAACATTCGCTTCCCACACTGCACGCAGCGTGTTAACCAACTGCATCATGCCGGGCTTCCATTCTTATCGGTGTCATAAAACGCCGAGCAAAAATTTGCGTACGCGTTTAAATTCGCAGCAGCTTTCTTCTACAAATTTAAAAATGTGTTGTTAAATCTCTGTTATTCACGAAGTTTTATTCTGTTCTTTGAGCGTAAGCCTATATGTTAGCCCTGCATTCTGAAGTGCCTCAGAGACAAAGTGGCGTTTAACCTTTTCGAATAGTCTGCACAGAAATGCTGCTTCATAATTCCCTAAGGAGCCCCTGCGTGGAAGATCACGTTTTATTTTCCGCTCCTTTCGTTTCATTCAGCAATCACTTTAGTTTCAGTTTCCGTATGCATGCTAGGAGGCTTTCTATGACACAATCTGGAGACAAGAAAAAATTAACTTTAGAGACCGGGCGAATTTCTATGTTGAACAAAAACTTTTGTCACTGATTTCTTTTTCACTGATTGAAAATGCTGTCTCTATTCAAACATCACACCTTTTAAAGTGTTTCGAGGTTTCTGTTTTTTCGTTTTTCGGCTAAAGTACTCCTCAGAGTGCGTTTTATGGAGCTTTAAAGGTTCTTCATGACACAGTACCATTAAAAAAAAGAATGAAACCCAACAGAAAATGTTAACCCTTCGCTTTGAGAGAAGTGGATCAAGTTCCTTTGGAAATTTAGTTTATTGGCTGCACGGCTTGCTTTCAGATTTTCCTGTCGAACAGAAGTCTTATACCACTTTCCTTTAGATACCACTTGGTATGATATTATGGGACAAAAATGGCACACTACTTTGTTGTTTCTCATGATGTCTTCATATTTTTTTTATGACACTTACGTGGCGTTGTAGTGTATTTCTGTTTGCAACTCTATCTCAGCTTCGGTAAACGCTGTTGAATTTTCTTTTTTCAGGTAAAGGCTGAGAACATTATTTTTAAATAACCGACAGTTTCCCTGCTGTGTCAGCTTTAAGTATAGGTATTAACGTTTTTTTATATCTCTGCTTCCAAAAGCCGTATTTGAAAATTTCTTTTTTCCATCGCATAGCTTTTACGATAAAGAATTTCTACTTTTACATAATTCAAAACTCTTCAGCCAGAGGGTGCCATCGTATATTTCTATTTGAAAGAGTATCTCCGATTATAAAATTCCCTTGTGTTTGTTGGCAGAATGCCCTTCACTCCTTAAGAATATTTTGTTCCCATTTACACTCATCGTCAACAAAATAGTTGTACCCAGAAGGGAAGCAACCGTCAGCAATTAAACCTGGTGGTAGGTTTAACATTGTGAGACATGTAAATGATTCACGATAAAGAATTTCTACTTTTACATAATTCAAAACTCTTCAGCCAGAGGGTGCCATCGTATATTTCTATTTTTTTTTTTTTTTATTGGAGGTTTAACGACCACCGTGAGCAACTCAATGGGCTATAAGCAGTCGCCCGTCCCTAATTTAGGGTCACTGGTTCCAGGGAAGGGAGAGAGCCAGTGCCGTTAGACAAACACAACATCCATGCCTCAGCGGGATTCGAACCCGGACCCCGTTCGGACGAATGATCAGAGGCCATCGCTTAGACCACTGCGCCACCGTGGCGGCATATATTTCTATTTGAAAAGAGTATCTCCGATTATAAAATTCCCTTGTGTTTGTTGGCAGAATGCCCTTCACTCCTTAAGAATATTTTGTTCCCATTTACACTCATCGTCAAAAAAATAGTTGTACCCAGAAGGAAGCAACCGTCAGCAATTAAACCTGGTGGGTAGGTTTAACATTGTGAGACATGTAAATGATTCAAGTATCACGCTCGACATGCGCATGTGACGCAAACAAAGAGGGGTCGTAGTGCTGTGCCTGACCAGCTGTATAAGTAGGCCCCGTTGCGAGTTCTTTCCGTTTTAACTCGTGCTGTTTGTTGTGTTGGTAACATCCTTTGCGAGTGAAGTATACCCCGTAGAAACGTTCGGAAGCAATTGGAGCAGTTGGAGGAGTTCGAGAGAGGGCAGCGTCGTCGGGCTGCGGAAAGCGAGATGGTCTTATAGACGTATTGCGTGTCATACCGGCAGCGCGGTTATAACCATAGCACGCTTTTGGTCTCATGGGATAGAACAAGGAACGCAGCAGCGACAGGAACGGTCTGAGAGACCTAGACGAGCCACGGAGAGAGAGAGAACCGACGCGACGGGTTGTCCAACAACGTGGAGTTACCCAACAGCCACGATTGCGGATATTCAGCGAGCAGTGGTGCCTTCCATGCATCGTCCGATTAGTGCCAGCACCATTGGCAGACGGCTGCACTACGTAGGACAACACGCACGCAGACCGTTACGACGTCTGCCCTTAACACCACTGCATCGTCGCCAAAGACTGCAATGGTGTCGAGCTCGACTATCATGGAGTCACTCAGAAAGGCAGCGGGTGATCTTCATTGACGAGTCCCGCTTATATCTTGGAGGAGACGACCAACAAATCCGTGTGTAGGGGCACCGTGGTCAGCGCCAAGATGAACGGTTTGCTGTCGAGCGTCACAACTACAGAAGGCCTGGTGTCATGGAGTGGGGTGCAATTGCCTACGATACCAGATCTTCTTTGGTGTTCATTACAGGGACTTTGACATCCCAACGTTACGTTAATGAGGTCCTGCAACCAGTGACCCTACCTTTTCTGAACGCTCACTCCGGTGCGATTTTCTAACAGGACAACGCTCGTACTCATATTGCTTCTGTCTCGATAGCTTGCTTTCAAGGCACTGACGCTCTGCCATTTCCAGCCGCATCGCCAGACCTATCGCCGATTGAAAATGTGTGGGATGCTATTGGACGCGCTATCCGCACTCCACCCCTACAGCACAATCTGCAGGAAATGCGTGAGAAGACTCAAGCTGCATGGGATGGCTTATTGGAGGACACCATTAGGAAGCTGTAGAACTCCATGCCGCGACGTCTGGAATGCTGTGTCGGCAAACATGGTGGCCCGACGCCACACGGAGAGACGCTACGTATTGGCGTGTACCTTATTAAATATTGTCCATATCAGTCTCAATGTTTAATTATTTATTGTTCGTAGTAACCTTTATCTTCCTCCCTAATAGCATTGCAATCCGACACGTCATCTTGGGTGCAACTACTTTTTGGACGATGAGTGTATTTTTCAGGTAATTCACAACTTTCTCGTTTGGAGATTTTTTTTCAGATTATTCAAAACTTTCTCGTTTGGGGATTTTTTTCCAGATTATTCACAACTTCTCGGCAAAGTCATATCACAATTCTTTCACATTTACAGAAGTTCCTCCAGTGCCCAACGCAACGGTCGATGTCGCCACATCCTGTTGCTTACATCATGCGATACCGTATCCTGAGATGCACGATTTTTCTAGTATTCTCCTATCAAATGGCTCTTAAATTGAAACTTTGTGTGCTGAAGAACTAAAAATGTATTGTAATCCTTCTTCATATCTTACGAACCCAACATTCGGATTTCTCTGATAGCTACATTAGATTCCTTGCCTTGTGACGTATACTCTAATTTAAGCTTTCCTTTGTGTTCCTGTATTAATGGAAATTTGGGTTTATTCTCGATATACGTTTTTCGACTGAAACCATATATTCTGTAACGTATATTCTATTTTAACTTTCCTTTTGAGTTTCTCTTTGCATGTAAATTTGAGTTCGTTCTCTTAGACTTTTTTTTGATTGGAGGTTTAACGACCACCGTGAGCAACGCCCGTCCCTAATTTAGATTCACTAGTTCCAGGGAAGGGAGAGAGACAGTGCCGTAAGACAAACGCAACATCCATGCCTCACAGGGATTCGAACCCGGACTCCTTCCGGACGAATGGTCATAAGCCATCGCTTAGACCACTCCTCTTAGTCATTTTCAAACCTTAACGTTATGTCTTTTCCGTCAAACGATAATAATGTTGGCAACACATTGAGGTCGGAACAAGAGTGACATATGTATGTGATAAGAATGTTAGGTAAAAAGACGATGCAGAGGTTAATTTGGGGGTGGAGATATTCGACCGTTGCTAAGTTTGATTTTACGACAGATAATTAAGGTACGTGAAGTGTATGTACCACGCCGTGCTATGTTTTAGATTTCGTCTAATGTTGCTGGACCAATAAAAAGTTGACGTAACTTGGACTTCTTGATTAAGATATGTGAAGTCGTGTGTTTTGGATTTCGTCTAATGATGCTGGACCAATAAAAAGTTGACGTAAGTTGGACTTCTTGACTAAGACACGTGAAGTCGTGTGTTTCGGATTTCGTCTAATGTATCTGGACCAATAAAAAGTTGACGTAAGTTGGACTTCTGTATATGTTTCGTCTGGCCTTTGTAAAAGCTTTACTCTAACGTGAGCTATTCGGCACAGTTAGTTGCATTGGATTTACCCTTAGTTTAACATCTATTCATCCGGAAATCTTACATAACGTAAAAAAGTGTTACGTTATACACTGAAGAGCAATTGAATTAGAGACAGCTGGCGTTATGCAAATATGACGCTATGGGCGGCCCTGTAAACGGAAACGACATGACGTATGCAGTGATCCGACAATATAAGGGAGTGATGCGACGGGAATCAGTAAGAGTCGGACGCAGTATGGGTAAGACGAAGGATCTAAGCGCGTTTCATCGTGGGTAAATTGTCGGGCCCGACGAAGGGGTCACTCCATCTCGGAAGTCGTGCAAGCACTGGGATTTTCACGAGCCACTGTGTCACGGGTGCACCGTGAGTACACCGAATCCGGTAAAACCATCCCTGCAAGGGCCAACTGCAGTGGTAACAGCGTGTGGATGAGCGGGGTCATCGTCGGCTAGCTCGCATTGTAACAGCGGATAGACGGGCCACAGTGCAAGAAATAACTCGGCAATTTAACCCTGGTGCACAAAAACGTGTAAGCAGCCACACCATCCAGAACCATCTCCTCGCTATGGGGTACAGAAGCCATCGTCCCACGAGGGTACCGCTGCTGACCTCACATCCCAGGGTGCAAAGATTTGCATGGGCGCGGGAACATCGCCACTGGACCCTAGATATGTGGGAAAAGGTTGCCTGGACTGATGAGTCGAGATTCACGTTGGTACATGCGGATGGAAGGATGCGAGTACCGCGTGAAGCAATGGATCTTTCTTGCCAGCAGGGTACTCTTCAAGCTGGTGGGGATGACATTCTCGTCTCGGGACTGTTTACGTGGACTGAAATGGGACCCCTGGTACGTGTGACATCGTTCCTCACAGGTCAACGTTACCGGGGTATCCTTGACGACCATTTGCTCCCGTTTGTGCGTCTTCAACATCCCACTGGAGACCTCATCCTGCAACAAGACAATGCACCGTGCCATCGCTCCCGAATTGTATCCGAATGGTTGGATGAACACTTCACCGACGTGACCTCGCTTTCTTGGCAAGCTAGGTCACCTGACTTCAATCCTATCGAGCACATCTGTGATGCCATCGAGAGAGATATTCGAGGCTCTGACCCCCTCCATCAAATCTTCGTTAACTGTGGGAGCTTGTTCAGGGGTCGTGGATCCGTATGGCTTTCCAACGCTTCCGTTGTCTTGTCGAGTCCATGCCGAGACGAATCGACGCCGTCATCAGGACGAAAGGTGGTGCTACACGTTACTAGACAGGTATCTCTAATTGAATTGCTCTTCAGTGTAATTCCTTTTCGACGAATTTGACGTTTGCATTTCCTGGTAACAGATCAAAGTGCAACCTACGTAGCTAGAGTAGAAAGATAAGAGCAGGTATGCTCATTGTTTAGGGTGCAGTGATGTGTTATACGATCTTGTGTGTGCTAACTTCATTCTTTTCGGAAAGAGCGAGCTATATTTGTCTGAAGAGAAAGTCATCACATCGCCAGCGTATAAATCCAGGCTTGAGTGACTACACTTCTTGAGGAGATTACCTGAATTCCTGATGTACAAGAAGATTGCTGAATAAACACGTTGAAACTGAACTGTAAGTCACGTTGATTCATTTCTTCGGTTGCAAAGAAAGTTGTGTCTGCAAATGCAAGGCAGTAGAAAAGTGCTAATTGCCGTATATACAAGTGCAAATCAGTCCAAAATGCGGTCGCCATCCTTTGCCATGACATGCTCCCATCGTCTGGCCAACTCTTGGATACCGTCCCTGTAGAAGTGTAACTGCTTGGACGGAAAGAAGTGAGTAAGTGCGCTTTCGACATCGTCGGGGTTGGTGAACCACTGTTCGTCATGCACTCATGCGATTTGATTTCTGCTTAACTGTAATTTGATGGGGTACCTATAGGCTTCCTTCTTGTGTACCTTCCCAAGTTGATGCAAGTGCGTGATAATGCTCGTGTGGGTAGTCTCTAGCTGTTCGGCCAACTACCGCTTGGTCACACGGGGGTTGAGCTCTATTAAGGTTTTCAGCATGTCCATATTCACTGTTGCGGAACTTCATGCTTTGGAACGGTCTGACAAAGCCTCCTCTAGATACTGTTCGAACCAACGACAGTACTGACGATGTAAAATGGCATTGGGGTACACACTGGCAATGTTCCTTACAGCACTTGCGGGGGTGATACCGCGACGAAACCATACAGCATGCAATGACGGTTGTGCTCCTTGTCCACTTCCACGTTGGCTGACACTTACACTCTTCAGCTTCTGACTGCTAAATGCCACTGATTTCAGCCACTTGCCTGCTCATGCCATGCCGGTATGCTGCGCAATATCAGAGGCTAACTCACTTAAAAAAAATCTACTTGAAAATGAGAACCTGAATCTACTTGTTTTTGTTTTAAGTACTAGGGGCTGCGCCTCTAGGCTTGCTACGCTCGTTTCCAGAGTAGCGCTCGGGCGCTGCAGCCCGATCTCCGAGTATATCACATGAAATAAAAACTGGAAAATTCTTATAAATTTCAATTTTTATTGCATGTCTAAGCAAATAAGGCTTGTTATTCCGAAGTTTCAGAGGTTTTTTTTTGTCGTTAATTTTTGGAAGGTCAGACTTTTGTCATTTGAACTTATGGCACTTACTAAATTTACCACTAAGAAAAACAAAAGCGGTCCAAAAAGCATTTCCGTAAATCGTAAACCGTTATGCTAAACCGTTAAGGTGGACGCAACAAGATAGATAAGTTGGGTGGACGTCAAGTAATTTTGTTTCCTATACTTCCAATGGAAAATCTTTTGAAAACATTTCCTTCATAATTAATGTGTTCCCAAGGATGAAAATTTGAACATCGATTAAAATAACTTCATATTATAACTTGGAATACTTAATATTTTCTAAAACATAACCATAATTATATTAAAAATCAATAACTTCTCCTTTGGTGGTGTTGGAACCAGAAAAAAGATAGCGCGACCTGTACTTTGATGACGTCAGTAGAAAAACAAATGTTGGACTGCACAATTATGGTTATGTTTTAGAAGATAGTAAGTATTCCAAATTATAAAATGAAGATATTTTATAAGATAGTACAACTATACTAGTTATCCGAATTTATTGGCGTATATAAAATCAAGGTTTCCAAGCTTTCGCACATCAACCAGATGGCTTTCTCAAGGAAGGTAGACAGCAAACTGCAAACTGGATAATAGAACGTTTCAACAATTTGAACGCGGTGAGTTGACTTGACAATAAACGAAGAGATGCGAACGTAATTATTCAATAAAAACACGATACGTCATGTTCGTATTGCACGCAGAATCCTTGGAGGAAAACAAAAGGCATTCATTATTTGAAGAATTGGTTCCAAATTCGTGGTAATTCTAGCGAGACGCTATCATTGCAGGCCTCATCGTTGGTAATGATCTCCAATGTTTCCCGAATGGCAGTGGATTTAGGAGTAGAATAGGCAGCTAATTTCTTTATGTTATCCCACATAGGATCGGCGGACTTGAACTAAACTTCTCTGGATAGGGCCGTGATTAATTTGCCGTTCTTTATTTTAATCGATGTTCAAATGTTCATCCTTGGGAACGCATTAATTGTGAAGAAAATGTGTACAGAAGTTTTCCCATTGGAAGTATAGGAAGCAAAATTACTTGACGTCCACCTTAAACAACTGAGATAGCTTTGCCAACAAAGCATATGCATAACACATTCTCTGCGTCACCATATCAGCAATCCACGGGAACAGAACGTTCCTCTGTGGTTATTGTGAAGACAGACGAGCCGTTCGTTTCTTTCCTTTGCGTCTTTAGAAAACGCTTAAAAATCAGAAAATGACTTTTTCTTAAATTTTGTTTTTGTAAAAAAGGGATGATTGTTGTACGTTTATGCTGTATAAATTGCAAAGCGTTATGATTTACAGTTTGCTATATATCCGTTTTTTAAATGGATCCCATCGTGAAATAGAGAATTTGGTGAAATAAATCAAAATTCAAAAAAAGGGCGACGAGATGCGAAAATTTGGTCATGGCACTACATGCCTACAAAGTTTCGTATTTCTGTTGCTGTTAGTGTGTCCGGAACGCGACCTGATAGCACTGTTTTGATTACCTTAACTTTGAAATACAACAGCTCTTGAAGTATCGCCAGAATCGAGAAACGGTTTATTTCAGCGTGTTTTCCAAACAATTCTCTACAAACGATGTAAATCTCGTATTTTTGTGTTCAATACGTTTTGCGCTACGAGCTAGGAAAGTAAGAGTGTCGCGAAATTTCTAAAACAGCGGCAGCAGCAACAGCGGCGGCAGTTACTTTTTGTTAGAATGGAGAGACAATCTTATCGTTGACGAGTACATGACATGCTCAAATATAAATAACCATACATATTTACAAATAACTGCGTCAAGAAATGTAACTATAATCTCGTATTACTATAGATTTCAAGAGAAATTATAGATTTCAGATTTAAAGAGAAATAAATTATAGATATTATAGATTTCAAGAGAAATTGTTTAATAAATGTGTAAAGTGACACCCATAAATAATTAGTACAACAAAGTCACTGATCACAAGTAATTTAATTATGCATAAACTATCTTTGTGAACGCTTTTACATTAACTATATTTGTGTCAATCTCATAAATAATATATTGTCGCTTCATCACTATATTTGTCATAAAATTGTGCGGCATTTGCCCAGCATGTCACAACGAGTATATCTATTATCCCAGATGTGCCATCGAATAATATACTACCAGTTGGTTCTGTAAATAAATAAGTACGTATGGAGTACACGTATTCCAAATTTGAAATCGAGCCGCGGATGGCTTAGTGGTTAGAGATTCAGACTGCTGATGGAGGGACCCGCGGTTCAAACCTGGCGTGGTGGTGTGAATTTCTAATAATCGCTGAATATCCGCCGTGCATCGGATGAGTACGTTAAGTGAGGGCCCTGGGGTAGGAAACCGCCGGTTACTTGTAAAGGTGTTCATTCCTAAGCCCCTCCCCTAATTTCTCTGTGCCTTCTTTGTGTACCCTTTTACGGTGGCGCCATCTAGTGTACTCTCTCTCACTTACAAACTATCATGTCAGAATCTCCAGATTCGCTCTAACTTCCTTCAATTTCTGTGCCTTGCCCGAAAGGGCACAGGAACTGACTGAAGTTAGAGCATATATATTTGAAACATATGTACTCAAAAACTGAGTACATGTACTTCAAATTAGAAATACCAGATATACTCACAATTGATTCCCTGTACGTACTCAAAAATGAGTACGTGTCTTTTTCAAAAATGAGACACAAGTACTTGGAGCTATTTAAGATAATATCCGAAAACTTGAAAATTTCGTCGTCCTGGAGCGGGAATCGAATTCACGTCTCCCACCAAAAATCGGATTGTCATCTTTCAAAATTTTGTAAGTTTTTAACTTCTACGATTGAAGAGGTATCTAAGTTACACGAAAGTCTTAAGTTCAGAGTAAAATTAATTCAATAAGCTTTAAATTCAAATAGAAGTCATCGCTGCTTCCACGTTTTTTATAAGTGAGTCACGGAAAAATTCTCATCGGCCGCCATCGGGAATCGAACCCAGTGTCTTCCAGTTGCGTGCCGGACATGCTTCGACTGCACCACAGTCCTTTCCAGTTATACTTCCACTGTCCCTTCATGATTCCACTGCACCTTCTAGTCATTTGTTCAGTTGCTGCTGTTCATCTATGGTGAATTCCCAGCATTGTGCAGGGCTCTAAAGAAGCAACCTGCCATGTGGTTTGCTAGTTTGTCGTATGTGAGTCTGGAGAATTTCGAGGCCGCTGTGCTGCAGTGGAAGCATGTCCGGCGCGTAATTGGAAGACCCTGGGTTCGATTCCCGGTAGCGGCCGATGATAGTTTTTTCGTGACTCATTTATAAACGTGGAAAGAGCGATCTATTTGATGTTCCTAATCCACGTCAACTGTGTATTTATTAAGCTTTAAATTTACATTGTAATTTTGTAGTGAAGCGAGATCAGAAACTAAGTTAAACCGTGCCTGATCTTATAGTTTTTGATGTTTACAGAGAATCAGCTTAACCAAAAGTTATGTTTAAACAATATTCCAAGTAAACATATAACAATCAGTTAATATACTTACAACCTACTAGCTAAGGAATGCTGGATGTAATAGCTTCATCTATCTGAGTGACTATCCCTGGATTCGTTGGTTTTCCCTAGTTGGCGAAAATCCTGTTTGCCTCCGCTAAGGAAGCGGTATTTACAAGAAGTCACGTGCCATTTACCAGACGTCACCTTCTTCGTACGTAATCTAAAATTCAGGAGTATTTAGATTAATGAAGGCATGATATTCCTCATTATTTAACTGGTAGGTAACTTCCTCTTTATACCTACCACTCAGGGTGTAATGTTGGGTTCATATAACACGAATCATCACCTGTTTTTCCAAGAAGAAATACTTTTTTGCTCTTCCGACACAAATGAAGTCCTTTTAAGATAAGGTGACCAGACGTCCTCATATTCTGGGGACAGTCCTCAATTTCAGTGCTTTGTCCTCAATTCTGTAAAAGCTGTTCGAGGACGTCAAATGTTTTCAATTTCTTATCTTTTGTCCTCAATTTATGAAATTTCCCAAAGAAACTGAAATGTCCTAAACAAAATTTGTAGAACTCTATTGAATCTACAAAATGCAACCAAATTTAGCATCATTTACTTATTTAATTGCAAGATAATGGACTCTCAAAGGTATGAAACTATTTTTTAAGTGGATGAATTTTTCCTTGAACTTAATTAGAAATCACGCAATATTAATGGAAGACATGTCGAAGCATGGAACAAAGTCATATCGATAATCGTGGTGCTATTTCATTTCTGCTTTAACTGGATTTAACTAAAATATTTATAGGATGGGGCATAGGCGTAGCCACCTGGAAGGGTCGGGCGGTTAGGACCCCCCATATTTTCAGAGTAGGGATCCTTATGTATATATATATATATATATATATATATATGTATATATGGCTCAACCGAGAGAACATGCTAGATTCAGGAGTGGCTACAGCACTATAGATGATATCCACGTACTGAGAAAACTAATTGAAAGAGCGAGGGAATATGAACTTTCATTGTGCATGGCTTTTATCGATTATGAAAAGACCTTTGATTCGATGAAACCGTCAGCAGTTACAATGACTTTGAAGTCCTGCGGTATCGAAGATGCATACGTTAATATTATTTATAACGTCTATGGAAATGCAAGTGCAAAGATTCGGCTGTTTGAAAATACAACACCCATAAAAATTGGAAAGGGAGTGAGACAAGGTGACACCATATCTCCGAAGCTCTTTAATGTCACATTGGAAAATGTCTTTCAATCACTGAACTGGGAAAACAAAGGGATAAAGATTAATGGACATTTTCTAACTCACCTTCGTTTTGCTGATGACGTAGTCAGTTTTGCAACTACCCCATCAGAGCTGCAGAGTATGATCAAGGAACTTGCTGACAAGAGTCAAGAAGTGGGATTAAAAATGAACTTTCAGAAGACAAAAGTGATGTTCAATACTTTTACAAGAAATGAAGATTTATCGATTGATGGGGAAGTTGGAGATAACCAATACCTACATTTATCTTGGACAGCAGATATCAAGTGAAGGCCACATTGATGAAAAAAATAATTGGCGTATAAAACTTGCCTGGACAGCTTTTCAGTATAATTTTCAAAAGCAATATGCCATTATGTCCTAAAAGAAAGGTGTTTGATCAATGCATCCTTCCAGTGCTTACGTATGGTGCAGAGACGTGGGCCTTAACTAAAAGAGACATACAAAGGCTGCAGACAACTCAAAGCAGCATGGAGAGGTGCATGCTTGGTGTAACCAGGAGAGATAAGAAGAGGAACTCGTGGATCCGAAGAATGACAAGAGTGGAAGACATCATGATCAGAGTTAAATCCCTGAAATGGCAATGAGCTGGACATATTGCCAGAAGGACAGACCATCGATGGACAGCCGTAGTTTTAGACTGGATTCCAAGGGATAGGAAAAACCCAGAAGAAGACAACATGGGAGATGGGTGGATGAAGTTCGAAAGTATGCGGAAGTAACATGGAGGAGACTGGCACAAGACAGACCGTTGTGGAAGAAACTTGGGGAGACCTTCGTCTAGCAATGGATTGATAATGGTTGACAATGATGATGATGATGATGATATAATGTGTGCATGTGTGATCCCCCCCCCCCAACGATTTTGAAACATGGTTGCGCCACTGGGATGAGGAATAAATCTCATATTTTTCAGCATTCACTTCCTTGTAATTAAATAAATGGCTGATGCCAAATTTGTCTGCATTTGGTAGATCCTGTTAAGAGTTCTAGAATTTTTGCTCAGTACATTTTTTCATTAAACTGTTTCTTCAAGTGAAGTTGTTGGGCTTGGAATATTCTTTCTCATAGAGATAACATACAGCTATTCCATGATTTTTCTCCGCCCAGTTCTGGTCTCAGATATTTTTTCTTGTTCAAAATCACAATGAAATTTCAGTACAAAATCAAAATGTAGCTTTGTTTGCATGTTGTGCTCCCTATGAGTCATTCTGCATAATAGTTTTGATTGCTATTTTATTCTTATTTTATATGAAAATCATCCTTCAGATTCATCGTATATTTTCTCATGAAACTGGGCAAATATGGTACAGTTCATAACATTTTTGGCTAATCACCGACTTTACCATAATGCGTCAGATGTTGTTCTCAATCATGTCCTCATTTTGAGATGAAATTGTCCTCAATTTTGCATTTAAATTGAGGAGAGCATGCCATTTTGTCCTCAATTTCGTTTTAAAAATCAGGTCACCTTATTTTAAGAGCCATTTGTTCAAAAAATAAAAAAAATGTGTCTGAGGGTACAGTTTTGTATAATGTAAGCGCGTGGATGTGGCGACATCTAGCGTCGTCTGGAGTCATTTCTTTAAATGAGCATAATATTATCGATGTCCCTTCCTCTAACAGCTCTTGGGGCCGCGGGTGGCAGAGTGGGCAACGTTCGTGACTGCCACGGGAAGGGCCTCAAGTTCGATCCCAGGCAGGTACGAACGCTCGATCCACTAAATAGCCGTCGTGCGTCGGATGGGCACGTTAAGCCGTCGGACCCCGGGCACTGGCCCCCGGTAATAAATAAGGGCGTCTTCCTCCCCCTTTCTACTTCGCTTCCGTGTCACTTTCCTATCGGGCTCTCTAGCCCAAATCTCCTACTTTCCTATTTCTAAGGGTTGTTTAAGACCTGGGGTCAGACACTCCCTTCCTAAAATCCTCTACATATGATCCTGATCCTCTAACAGCTCGATTTATAAATTTTTTCAGTCTCGGATATAGTTTATTCCGTGAAATATTTTGTACCCAATTCGTGATTCTTTTTCGTAATATAACTTGTATAAATTTGTTTTACAGATTACAGAAATTTGGGATATTCTTTTTTTGATATCGATTTCACTCAACATGAAGTACACTACGCACATTGCGTGTTTTAGTGATACCCAGTTTCCCGCCCCGGTGGCGCAGTGATCTAAGCAATGGCTTCTGACCATTCGTCCGCAAGGGGTCCGGGTTCGAATCCCAGTGAGGCATGGATGTTGTGTTTGTCTTACGGCACTGGCCCTCTCCCTTCCCTGGAATCAGTGACCCTAAATTAGAGACGGGCGACTGCTTATGCTCACGGTGGTCGTTAAACGTCCAATAAAAAAAAACAAAAACGAAAACGCAAGGGTCTACGAGTCTATCCTATATACGAAGGGCCATATTTACATGGGATTTGATAAATTCCCCACGAGTTGTTATTATACTGTATTTAAAACAATGCAGCAAGGAGAAATTCATTTACTTCAAGTAGAAAATATTCTTTTGTAGTTTCTAACGTCGACTAATTATCACTTGGAAAAACGTCGATTCTCAAAAACACTGATGCTTTTTCCCATCCGTACTCCGGTTAGAAAACTCAGTTTTCCAAGGGTGGAACGTAAATGAATTCCCTTTTGCGATGACGCTTTTCTTTTCTTAAAAAGTCTATTTTGGAAAATTCCTTTCTTGTCTCAAATGATTCAACAGACGTGTTCTGTACACTCTAGAATTCTGTGCTTTCTTTCTCGCTTCTTTTTTTCTGTCGCTACAGTTTTTCTGGCCAACATTTTCAGATTCTTTATTTACTTTTTTTTTCGGAGGAAGAAGGTTTAATCATTCCCGTGGAAATCAATTAAGAGTATGTACAATAATATGATACGACTTCTCAAGCATAAGCAAAGTTTTGCCGCAACGGCAAGTGTGGATGTTGGCAAAGAAATGAAAAACATTGGGATTCACCTTTCCTTTTCTTGCCTTGGGATTTAACGACCGCCGTGAGCAACTCTAAAGACTATTAGCTGTCTCACGCCTCTAATCTAGGGCCAGTGGTACCAGGAAGGGACCGAGCAAATACCGTAAAACAAACACAGCATTCATGTCTCACCTGGGACTTGGATCTGGGACCCCTTGGACGAATGATCAGAAGCCAGATCATTCGTCCAAATGATCCCAGATCCAAGTCCCAGATGAGACATGAACACTACTGCGCCACTGGGTGGGGGTTGGGTGAAGGTCTCACCTTTGAAATAATTTTATGGGCACTTTTGGAGGTACACACGTAGAAAACGAAATCAACTTTGTCAGTTTGAGGGAATTCAAAACTTTAGCTAAAATTATTTGTTTATATATTTTTGGGGTTTTAGTCTTTAAGCTTTTTTTTTTTCCACATGAAGGCATGTCCGTTGAAGCATGATACGACATTCTCAAAATACGCAAGGTTGTCGCAAATCGAGCGCTTCCGCCACATGTTCCGGAGGTGGAAATGGAAGGAAAGAAGATACCGAACGCAATAGCAGCACGACTGCGGTTGATCTTTGAAACCATTTTCATGCCCCCCTGTTAAAGTCACCGATGGGATTTGTACAATCTGGAGCGGATCATCAAGCTTGCTCAAGCAATACGGCCGCTAGATGAGAGGGCTATGTTTGCTAGAATGAGTGGATGAACTCTCCTATGTGGGCTTCACGCTCTCGTTTAGGACAATTTTAAATCGAACATGCACATATATACCGTAGTTAACAGAAAACAACGCTGTTTCCAAACAAAACTCGCAGAACGTGACCAACCCCCACCATTTACGATCTCGTTAATGATGGAAACAGGGAAAGGAGCAGGTGTTTCATGTACTTAAACTCACAGCATTTTCCTTATCTTCCTAGTACTTCGGAAACAAGATTTTTCTATAAGTTCCGCATGCGAAATGCAGGCAAGGTGGATGTTCACACATTTCCAGGACGGTTGTTCAGCAATATAATTAATGTTTTAAATAAAATTATTTCTTTCTTAAATCTTCTCTCTCATATCCCTTTCTCTGGAATGAATCTACATTTAGATTTCCAAGATAACAAGATATTTCTTAAAATTGAAAGTGGTATTTTATTCCATTGCTTTCCATACTCCAATCATTGTGTCAGGTCTGCGTTAAGAAAGCGCTCTTTTTAGCTGTCCGAAAGCACAATAGTCATTGGTGACAGGAGGATGTTCACACTTTGAAGGAATAGGAGCAAAAGGTATAAACTTTTTTCATTTTTTCTTTTTTCATTTTTTAAAGAAATAGAATGGTAGATTTGGATGTATGACTGATAGCCTTATCCTGATGGAGATCTACTCTTTGAAGGCTCTGTGGATAAAGAAATGGTATTTCTTCTTTACATATAGGAGTTAAAATATTGGTTTGGTAATATGTAGAATTGATTTTAACATTTCTTTCAACTTTTCTTGGCTTTAAGTTCCCATTGTGCAAGAAACCAGCAATAATCATGAATCCTTTACTGAAACTTTCTTTGGATTCTTGGAACCAAGTTTGTAAGTCCTTTTCTGCTCTTTTTTTCGGATAGTAAATCGACCTTTTTTGCTATACAGTCGTTTAGGTGGATCCATGCTTTATCAATAGCCACAATAAATTTCCATCTTTCTTCGGCTAAGTGATTTTCATAACGAAGTCTACACCGTGTTCTGCGCCTAGCCACGTGACTAGTTATTGCTTTGCTAACAGTTGATAACAGTGTTTTAACGAATTAGCAAATTGCCATTTGGGTTGGTGGATTTTCTTTTAAAGCCAAAGACCTTGCGTTTGAAATAGCCTTAAAGGTACATACCTTCTTCGGAAGTTCGCTCGGTGTTCTTTTCCCTGTTGAGAGCAATACTTGACAATTTTTCCCTATGTTATTAATAATATTGCTTATTTTACATGTAGAAATGCTAATTCCATGATTTTCCCAGCGTTTTTAATTACATAATTCGAATGCTTCTCTTCATAAAGAGCAAACACATAACCTTCTATCCCAGCCCTTTTATGCGCACCATTTTCTTCAATTTTAGCAGACAAAATTTAACTGCAGCAGATGTTTCTTTCGCGTTCATCTGACACACTGTTCCCAGTTGTGCTTCTTTGAACTTTTTTAATTTTCTCTAATTTCTTATCAAAAACGTTCTAAAAATGTGTGAGCATCCTCTGTATGTTCACTTATGCATGTTAAAAATGACTGCTGTTGGCTTGTTTATTTTACGTATTGTGGTGGACGGCAACTTATCAGAAGAATCGTTGTTGGTTGCAGGTTCCTGTCATTGGAGCAGGGAAGCAAATTAATAAGTAGTTAAACAAACTGAATGTTATGACAAATGATTTCGTTCGCTCACATTTTTATTCTTCAGATTGGGGAATAAAAGGGGAAATATTTGTTGGTCTGATTGAATAGTAAATACTTCCAGCGGGTTGATAGATTCTCGGGCGACATCGTCTACGTAATTCCCGCCGAAATTTCTTTCTACTTCATCCCGTACAGAAGCGTTTTCCGTGCCTTGTCTCAGCAAAATCCTCCGTCCTTCCCCCCTCAAAATCTACAACAAGACTCCCCGTTTATGACTCCTATCCGAGCCCATTGCCGATCTGTCCTCCAGGAAAATGCTGCTGATGTAAGAAATCGACTTTTAATTGCTTACTCCCATTCTCTCTGGCGGGCTCTCTCTCTGAGGAAGAGTGGTGTCCCACGACGGGGGGGGGGGTGCTCTTTTGTTCGTAAGAGGTCCCGGTCCCTGAAAGAAGGCTTTACCGAAATGAATCTGTTTTAAGCTCTTTTTTTACTGAGGGTGAATTCCTCTAGCTGTCGTTCGTCCACAAAAATAACCGAAGTTACAATTTAATTAAAGTTTAAATATTTCCATATAATATGGCCAAGTCCTGCAGATGGCAGCAAAATAAGGATCTGTTTTCATTTGGGATAACATCTATGACATACAAAATTGGCAGCTTTGACAGGTGACGAGTTACCTCCAGCACAGGTCTCATTGTATTTTTTTTTTTTTTTTTGAGTGGAGGTTTAACGACCACCGTGAGCAACTCAATGGGCTATAAGCAGTCGCCCGTCCCTAATTTAGGGTCACTAGTTCCAGGGAAGGGAGAGAGCCAGTGCCGTAAGACAAACACAACATCCATGCCTCACCGGGATTCGAACCCGGACCCCGTTCGGACGAAGGATCAGAGGCCATCGCTTAGACCACTGCGCCACCGGGGCGGCCATTGTATTTGAAAAATATTCGTAACAGTGAAGAATCTTCAAATGAAAAAAAAAAAAAAAAAAAGCTACGGTAGCACTCTTTGTTTAATTCTTTGTTACATTTCTAAGCACAGAGCATACTTTAATTTAGAAAATGCGTAGGTGCAACTGTAGTTCTCAAAGATCATAGGTATGGTACTCCTTCCCCCGTCACGTGTTAACATAGCCGACTTACATTATGTTGAGTTTCGAAAGCTTCGGTGATTTTATATTTTTTTCCCTGACAAGATTTAAGCATGTAATTACAACGATGTCATATTTTTTGAAGATCAGATAAGCGCAATTTTGTAGTGTCATTTTTTGACGGCAGGTGCCTCTTTGACGGGGGAAAAGGGTAGGGCGGGGGAAGAAAACACGTTGCCACGCATCTCAAGTAATTTCCGAGTTTGTCTTCACTGCTGGGGGCAGAGATACGATAGCTAGCTCGCGGGGCTGCTCATGTTGTGAGTAAGTACCTTCTGTTGAAAGCTTCAGCGTTTAAAGGAAGAGTATCGCTATGGGGGAGGGGAGGTCTAGGCATCTCTTGGCAAATTCACTCTGATGGGTGATGCACTTAAGTTTGAAACTCCTTTACGAACGCAAACTATTTCTTGATAAACAAATATTCTGTCGACCTGGCGGGAGCCACTTTCGCTGAGAGTTAAGCTGAAGTCATGACGGGATTTCTAAAGCGAAGGAAAACTAATTTTCGAAGCACGGCAGGTCAAGTGATGGAAACACGCGTCTGCTTTTAAAGCGAAAACAGCGTCTTCTCCCACCTTTTGAATCCAATGACATAATATTACGTCATAGTTCATATCGCACATGCAAATTTAGAAACACTTATTCATTGAACCCACCTCGTTCTTCCGTTTTCTTGATCCAAACGAAAAATGACTTAAGTATCTTATGAATTCACTCTGGGCAAACAAAAACCTTCGGATCTGTTTTGAAAACATGATATCAAGGGTAGAGTTCGTCGTTCATAGTTCCTTCATTTCTGCCACCTTTTGCTTAAGTGTCTGATCCAAAGCAAATAATATTGAAAACAACAACAACAACAACAACAACAACAACAACAAAAGAACCAAGAAAGATGATACCTGCGATATTAGTTCTAAATAAAAAAGTGCCTTGAACGGATTTGCCTAATGCTACCCAGTGAAAGCTCTAGGTTTGGAGATGCGGCATACCCACCTAAGATGCTGATGTGCAGAAATATAATAAAACATATATTTTTAATTTTTTTTTTTTTAGGATTTTAAAAGAGACATACAAAGGCTGCAGACAACTCAAAGCAGCATGGACAGGTGCATGCTTGGTGTAACCAGGAGAGATAAGAAGAGGAACTCGTGGATCCGAAAAATGACAAGAGTGGAAGACATCATGATCAGAGTTAAATCCCTGAAATGGCAATGGGCTGGACATACTGCCAGAAGGACAGACCATCGATGGACAGCCGAAATTTTAGATTGGATTCCAAGGGACAGGAAAAGACCCAGAAGAAGACCACATGGGAGATGGGTGGATGCAATTCGAAAGTATGCAGGAGTGACAAGGAGGAGACAGGCACAAGACAGACCGTTGTGGAGGAAACTTGGGGAGACCTTCGTCCAGCAGTGGATTGATAATGGTTGACAATGATGATGATGCTAATTTTAATTAGTGATGTTCAGGGAGATAATGGAACATTGTGGTTCACTGGTATATGTAGGTATGTTAACTGTGGCAGCGAACTCGTGAAGCGAAGCTCACCAAGAACAGAAATAGCCAGATAGCGAGTGGAATCGGATGAATGTGGACGGAGTCGGTGTTGTCTTGCTCCGGGATTGTGTGAACCGAAATTACAATAATTTCAATATACACTATATTAACAAAAGTCACTGCTATGGAAAAGTCAAAGGTTCGACCCCAGCAGGTACGAACGCTCGAACCACTAAATATCCGTCCTACGTCGAATGAGCACGTCAAGCCGTCGGGCCGCGCGTACTAGCTTCTCAGGTTACGCATATAAATACGGCGTCTTCCTCCCCCTTTCTACCTCGCTTCCATGTGAGTTTCCTGTCGGGCACTCTAGCTCAAAACTCCTAGCTTCCTATTTCTAAGGGTTGTTTAAGACCTGGGGTCAGACACTCCCTTCCTAAAGTCTTCTACATAATTCTCAAATCTTGGTATGAGGTGTGTTGACCCTCAAAATATCCGCAGGCCGTCGCATGGGCATGTTAAGGCGTCGGACCCCGTGTACTGCCCACAAAGTTAAAAATAACGCCGTCTGTTCCTCCCCCACCCATTTCTCTGTCCCCGACGGTTAGTGTGTACTTTGACGTTATGTGACGTCAGTGACGTGCACTAGTAGCTAGGACTTTTTTTTTTCGATTGGGGGTTCAACGACCACCGTGAGTAACTCAATGGGTTATAAGCAATCTCCCGTCCCTAATTTAGGGTCACTGGTTCCAGGGAAGGGAGAGATCCGTGGGATTCGAACCCGGACCTTTTACGGACAAATGGTCATAAGCCAGCTCTTGCCGCCCCGATGGCGCAGTGGTCTAAGCGATGGCCTCTGATCATTCGTCCGAACGGGGTCCGGGTTCGAATCCCGGTGAGGCATGGATGTTGTGTTTGTCTTACGGCACTGGCTCTCTCCCTTCCCTGGAACCAGTGACCCTAAATTAGGGACGGGCGACTGCTTATAGCCCATTGAGTTGCTCACGGTAGTCGCTAAACCTCCAATCAAAAAAAAAAAAAAAAAAAAAAAAGCCAGCTCTTAGACCATTGCCCCACCTGGGCGGCATTCTGACTTCTTTCTATCCACCCACTTTCCTATCGTGAGCCTGTATATTCCGCCTTCATTTCTCATACTCGTCTCAAAAGCCTGTAACAAGCATACCTAGTCAACTCTAAACTTGCCGCCCCGGTGGCGCAGTGGTCTAAGGCGCTGGCCTATGATCATTCGTCCGTAAGGGGTCCGGGTTCGAATTCCGGTCAGGCATGGATGTTGTGTTTGTCTTACGGCACTGGCTCTCTCCCTTCCCTGGAACCAGTGACCCTAAATTAGGGACGGGCGACTGCTTATAGCCCATTGAGTTGCTCACGGTGGTCGTTAAACCTCCAATCAAAAAAAAAAAACTCTAAACTTCATCTTGGGTGTAAGCCCTACAAGCTGATTGTAAAGTCAGGTGATTCCAGTGGGGATTTCTAGCCAGGATCTCGTTACCCCACCTCCCAACCGGATTGATCAATTAAATCAATGATAATGAGTACATATTAAGGAATCTAACAACATAGCCTTCAGGTGTAACTACACTCTTTATTCACTTAAATGCAAAAGAAAGGTATTTAAAAATGAAAGTTTCTTCTTAATAAGATGATCCTCCCCCCCCCCTCTATTTTTTTTCATCCCGTGCATCGCGACTTTTCCGTACGAAATTCTGGTTTCGAATCAACATCGCGGGCACGGATAATACCGAGATTTCTCCCTTGATTTTTCCGGCTTGCGGATTATATGAAATATATATTTTTCTTCCTGAATGTCGCAGTCTCCAGATTATACGAAGAATAATACTGTGTACACAAAAATCTCCGTTGATTGTTTATAGATCATTCATATTGTGTTAGCGCACTAGGAGGGTTTGAATATCATCACGTTTGAAAAGCAACAAGTGAAAAGCAATCTTTGTTGAGTTTATGGGGCAGGGAAGTTTATTTTTGTAACTCTGAAGAGAAAGATATGGTGAACTGTCATTTTTTAAGGTGAATATACGTCTTTCCTACCTGTTACGGTGGATCCACCTAAAATATTTGCCTTGTATTTATAATAGGCAAACTTCTGTAGCCATTTTCTTCACAATTAATGCCTTCCGAAAGACGAAACTTTGAACAACGATAAAAATAACTTCATATTAGAGCCTAGTATACTTAATATTTTCTAAAACGTAAGCATAATTATATTAAAAATCAATAACTTTTCCTTTGGTGGTGTTGAGACCAGAAAATAGATGGCGCCACATCTATGACTTACTATATGTGACTTACTAAATGCTATCACGTCGCACTTTTTTCAATAAGTTCATTAATGTTTGGACTGCAATCAACACTTGTGTCTATCCATGCAATAGTCCGCAATGTTTAGAATGATTCGAGCTGTTTAGATTAAATATTCTAACATACATGTAGCTGAAAATGTTGCAGACTGACCTGCAGCATTTTCAATTGTAGATCAGCAGCATCTATAGTTCTGTTAATATTTTCAGCTACATTATTATCAGAAGTGGCTCAAATCATTCAAAACTTTCCAGACTGTCACATAGATACACTCAAATTTTGATTCCATTCCAAAAATTAATAAAATTATTGAGAAAAACAAAAACAAAAACAAAAACGACGTGATAGCATTTAATAAGTCACATGTAGATGTGGCGCCATCTATTTTCTGGTCTCAACATCACCAAAGGAAAAGTTATTGATTTTTAATATAATTATGGTTAAGTTTTAGAAAATATTAAGTATACTAGGCTATCCTATGAAGCTATTTCTATCGATGTTCAAATTGTCATCCGCGGGAACGCATTAATTGTGAAGATAATGGCTACCGAAGTTCGCCCATTGTAAATACAAGGCAAAGATTTTAGGTGGATCCGCCTTAATGGACAACATCAGCGCTTTTGTGAGAGCTGGCGTGTAAGCGAAACTCATATGATTTAGCTAACACAAGTATTTTAGACGGATTGTAATACTGCATATCATAAACACAGAATACCGTTAATTTGAAGGAAACCTTTAGATGAAGGAAAGACAAAACACAAATCAGTTTGCACAGTTATGATATCTGGAAAAGGAAACTAATTTCTACATTTTCGAGCTCTGTACTTATTTTTACTGGCACTCAGGACATATCTTTATTGCATCTGGGAAAACGTGTTTTCGTCTCACAAAATGTGATCGTCGCTATTACAGGAATGTCATTCCATTCTTCCTGGAAATGGAAAGCGTGCTCATTTCAGGCTAAATTTGGGTGTGGAGAAAAGGTCCTCTTTTGCTTTTCTTTACCCCTGCTTACGCTGATACGTTTCCTCTGTAAGAGAAATCCAAATGTGTTTCAATACAAATGATACTATTAGAGGGTTTACATTATGTAAAATAAAAAATGCCATTTCGAAAAGCAACAGCTCTGCTTCTGCCAGAGGAGCCAATGAGAATCAGCACATCCTCATGCTTTCAATCCCGTGAAATTCTAACCAGCTCATGTATCCGTTGTAATCTCTGGTAAAATATTCATGCTGTTCAGAGGAACCCACGCCGACAGACTACCTGAGGGCCAACTGAAGCTTTGATATAATATGCATGCGGCTATTCTATTGCAAGGGACCCAACAGCAGCGTGACCCTGTTTACTTAATATGTCCGCGTAATGCTATCAACTGGGTAATCGGATTATCCACGTGCGGTTACGGTCATAGTTTCTCATCACAACTAAGCCGGATTGGAACTCGGTTGCGCCTTTAATACTGTAATCTACATTCTGCTAACCGGATCCTTTAAAGACAGAGTTCTTGCCGAGAGGATGTCTTTACGATGAACGTCTGTTGTTCAAGAGGAGAAAATTTGCTGAACTCCTCAACGCACATTAAATATCTGTTTTTGTGCGTCTTTCAATAGATAAAAACAATCTAATTAAACTATTTAAACAGCAACCGAAAATGTACAGAGGATTTTCACACATTTTTAAAATGAGTTTCCAGCAATAAAATAAAATTATTTCTTTCCTAAATGTTCTGGGCCGCGGGTGACCTAGTGGTTAACGTGCGTGGCTGCCACGGGGAAGACCTCGGGTTCGATCCCAGAGAGGTACTAAATGTGCGTCGGATGGGCACGTTAAGCCGTCGGGCCCCGGGACTCACCTCTCCTATCTTTACGGGCTTCGCCATCGTTTTTGTGACGTCACGCTAAGCGACGGAGTTGTGCACCGAGAAGGTTACAGTACTGAACGTTTCTGGGCATTCAATCTTACTTAATGCTTGAAGTAACAGCTTAATAAAGTCCATATTCCAGTTTTTTGCAAATTATTATATGACACAGCAGTTCTACCGACAAAAAAAAAAAAATTGCGTCTGTTCTTCCTTTTTCAGGAGTTACGCATTGCATTTTCGTTATTTCTGTTTTGTGCAAGTACAACAGCTTCAAACAGGAACAGGAAATAACTGAAAAGCAATCTGTTAGTACGTCGATCTACTGCTACATTGCAATTTGCATCTATAAAAGAAAAACTGGCGAAAAATTAATAAAACAGCATCAAAAATTGCGTTTTTAGACCCTAACTTTTTCTGATCAAATAACATTTCTTTCATCCATAAAAATAATAAATTTGAAAAGGCAAACTGTTCTAAAATTAATATTCTAAGAATATAAAAAGATAATTCACAAAGAAGAAATATTATGATAATGCTGTACCAGATCAATGTTGCAGTACATACAGGAATTAATAAAAATTGGGGGAGGCCAACTATATACTAAATTAATACTGAGAACGTATTTGGAAAAGAAAGACACAAAAAATAAAAAATAAAAAATAAATAAAAAGAAAATGCTACTGCAGTCTATATTTATGTGTGGTTTTAACAACTTGGCCTCTCCCCTCCCCTAATATATTTTGAAATTAAAGGAATTAGCGATATAATCTTACTATTTATCTGCATAATGTTGTAAGGTATACAGATATAAATAAAAAAAGTTTTGAGGCTGCCATCTAGACTAAATTATTGCTGAGAATGTGTAACTCTCAGCTTAATGCACACACAGAAATAAATAAAGGAAAAATAAACTTACTTTTGACCGCTTTCGTATCCCATGGTTACAAACATGTGTTAGAGCACGCACACTTGATAATTTTTCCCTCCACATGAAATGAAGATTGAAACTACATAAAAATGAAGATTGAAATATATTTATTTGTGTGGGGTTTAGGGTAGTTAGACTATTATTAGGATTTAGTTACCCTGTAATGATGATTATCAAATATCTTTGCTAAAATTTCAAAATATTCCCATTTTTAGTGAGGCACACAGGAAGACCAGATTCATTAAGTAGCTACTGCAAACACTGCATATTTTCTTTTCCCTGACTTGTTATTTAAGCAGTGATTTTTCAACTTTGAGTAGTTATTTAAAAATATCTTTCAAAAATACAGAAGCGCACTTATGTCCCAGTTAAAATTTAGTTTGATTTGATTTTGAACATTTTTCGTTTACCACATTCAACTCTTCAACCTTCTCTGCAACTAATTTTTTTAACAGAAATTTTACATTTTCTACATGGGGTAACTGCTCACAATTATCAGTGTAAAGAAATTTAAATAATTTGAAGCAAATAATGAATATTTTCACAGTCTTCAGCTACCCATGGACGGTGCCCGTCGCTTAGCGTAACGTCACAAGCAAGTTCTTAATCCGGTGGCCAGGCGCGTAAACATAGAGAGGAGGAGGAGGTCCCGATATTGACCCTCCGGTAATAAATAAGGGTGTCTTCCTCCTCCTTTCTACCAGGAGCCGCGGATGGCTTAGTGGTTAGCGGGTCAGACTATCAATGCAAGGTCCTCAGGTTCGATCCTGGGCTGATTTTTCAGAGATGGTGTGATTTACTAACAATCGCTGAATATCCGCCGTACGAGCACGTTAAGTGACAGCCCCAAGGCTGGACCCACTGGTTAAATGGGTATCCTTTCCTATGGCCCCCCTGAAATTCTTCCACCCTCTATGTGCAACATCGTACTTGTACGGTGGCGCCATCTACTGTACTCTAACCTCACTACAACATGTTCTGTCAAAGTCGCTAGACCTGCTCTCATTCCTTCCGTTTCTGTGTCCTGCCCAAAAGGCGAACTCGCTCTAGGTGGCTGGTACCTAAACTCTACCTACTGTGGACGGAAGTCCTACAAGAAAATGAGAAATTCAGAATACTCCTTTCTACCTCGCTTCCGTGTCACTTTCCCATCGGGCACTCTAGCCCAAATCACCTATAGCTTCCTATTTCTAAGGGTTGTTTAAGCCATGGGGTGAGACACTCCCTTCCTAAAATTCTCTACATATGATCTGATCTTTTCTTAAATGTTCTATCTGCTAGCCCTTTCTCTGGACTGTGAACAAACTACTAGATTAGCAGGGCATTTCTTAAAATTATTGGGTTGTCGGAAAAGTCATGACGTATTTTGGCGGTTGGGCGGTTTTGGAAGTACTAGAGGCATGCGCAGCTCTGTTATCGCTATGGCATTCGACAGGTGCCAGTTCTAGCTGCAGTGTAAAGGGAATAGTGAGCGATTTGGTTGATTTGCGGAGATTTGACATCAAGCTGAAGATGGAAGACCAAACCGTGCATTTTCGCCATATTTTACAGCTTTACTTCCGTAAAGGGAAGAACGCGCATCAAGCTTTTGAAAAGTTACGTAACGTGTACGGTGATAATGCTCTATAAGAACGTCAGCGTCAGCGGTAGATCGCAAAATTCTGTGCTGGTGATTTTGACCTCAGCGATGCTCCTCGATCGGGGAGGCCAACCGAGGTTGATGGCAACCAAATCAAGGCATTGATCGAGTCAAACCCACGTTACACGACACGAGATTTTGCAGACACATTGCACATTTATCATTCAAGCGTTCACGACCACCTGAAGAAGCTGGGATACGTAAACAAGCCCGATGCAAGGGTTCCTCATGAACTCAGAGAAGCTCAATTGACGGCGCGTATAAACATCTGCGATATGCTCATTAAACGTGAAGAAAACGATCCTTTTTTGAAGCGACTGATAACTGGTGACGAAAAGTGGATTGTGTACAACAATGTGCTGCGCAAACGGTCTTGGTCCCGACGTGCTGCTTCGCTTCAAACGACATCCAAAGCAGACATTCATCAGCGGAAGGTTCTGGTCTCAGTGTGGTGGGATTTTAAAGGTGTCGTGTTTTTCGAGCTCCTACCACGGAATCAAACAATCAATTGGAATGTGTACTGTCGGCAATTGGACAGTTTGAACGAATCCATCATTCAGAAACGTCCAGAGCTCGTTCATCGTAAAGGTATTGTGTTCCATCACGGCAACGCGAGACCACACACAAGTTTGATCACCTGCCAAAAATTATTGGAGCTTGGGTGGGATGTGTTGCCACACCCTGCATACTCGCCTGACCTTGCGCCGTCATACTTCCGCTTGTTTCGCTCTCTTCAACAGTCCTTGCGTGGTATAACGTTCAATTCAGATGAGGCTGTAAATCAGCACCTTGTACAGTTTTTCGCCACGAAAGACAGGTCCTTCTATGAATGAGGCATTCTGCAGCTCACTGAAAGATGGCAAAAGGTTATCGAACAAAACGGGTATTATATCATTGATTGATCTCTGTTCTTTCTATCAATAAATGACCTTTGCAAAACATGACTAAAATACGTCATGACTTTTCCGTCAACCCAATAGTAATGGCATTTTATTCCACTACTTTCCATACTCCAATCATTGTTTATGGTCTGCTTTTAGAAAGCGCTCTTTTTTAGTAGTCCGAGGGCACAATAGTCTATTGGTGACACATCAGGAGATTTTGGTTGGTTGGTTGGTTGGTGGATTTTTATGGCGCAAGGGCTATGCTTTGCCAAAGAGAGCCAGACACAAGACCATCGAAGAAACAGTTTTAAAAACGCGGCATAATGGTTAAAAATCAAGCTGATTCGGTAAAAGTGAAAAATGAGAATGATGAAAAGTGTAAAATCTAAACAGAACAACAAATTAAACTCCGGCGCTGGCGCATAATCACAATCTCAGCAACCTACAACTGTTGTGGCTGCACGGCAATACAAAAACAAATGCTAAAAAATACGGGAAAACATCATAAAATACACGTCAGCTCGGGCCGTGGGGTCACCACTCCCCATCAGCTAGATGAATAGCTGTCCCTACGATGATGTAATCATTCAAAGATCAGTAGACAAGATTTTCCGTCACTAGGCCAACTCGAGCCGTGGGGCCGATACTTCCCAAATAACTGGAAAACCAGTTATCCCAGTGCAGGGCAGGGGATTTTGAAGGAATATGAGCAAAAGGTACAGACTTGATAATGTCTCTTTTTTAATTTTTTTTAAGAATTAGAGAGTTAGATATTGTTGTATGATTGGTAGCCTTATTCTGATGAAGTTCTACTCCTTGAAGGTTCTGTGGATAAAGAATGGTATTTCCTCTTTAAATATTTCTGAAGGAAGTGGATACATGGAATACAGTGAAAATATGCCAATTATAGAATTACAATGCTTACCATGTATTTATGAAGAATTATTTCTTCTTGGAAATTTGTTTCCCAATTGTATATTTAAATATAGGAGTTAAAACATTATTTTGAGAATATGTAGAATTGATTTTAATAACATAATGAATTTTGACGAGAAATTGTAAAATCTTGTCATTCTTCTGTTCTTCACGTTTTTTTAAACAAGGTCGTTTAAAATGATGATGTCCGGACCCAACAGCACCATATTTAGTCAGTGGACGTCCAACTGAGAGTGAGTAATATAAACAGTTATAACGAAGTAAATTTCTCCGTCATTTTTGTCCACGCCAGGGCTCGAACCCGGGGCTCCCTCATTCTGGAATAAGTCGCTCTACCAATTGAGCTACGCGGGCGTTCGTTATTGCTGTTATCTGCCTTTATATCGTGTGCGTCCCACTGGGCAGGCACGTCACACAGGAAAATACGAACCAAATACAAATAATTCTTAAAAGTGAGGATAAAATAATAGCCTTTCGTCGGCCAGTAGTTCGTTCTCGGCTATTCTCATTTGGCAAAATTTCGTCATTACCATTGGCCTTCGACTGACGCACATTCATCAGGAAGAAACAAAGTGAGAGAGAATTTCATGAAACCGAAGTATCTTTCGGGCAGTATGCAGGGTCCGACTTAGACAGTTTGGGGCCCTGGGCAAGAGGCTTTCAGGGATCTCCCGGCATCCCGTGTGAATAAGTTTGGTGCAAAGCAAGTAATATATAACAATATTTTAGGGGCCCCCTCATAAGTCAGGGCCCAGTGCTCGTGCCTCGAATGACTTCCCGTAAATCAGGCCCTGGCAGTATGTAGCCAAGAAAGGTTTGGGGGTGGCAGACACTTCGCTACAAGACACAAAAAAACGTCGTCGTTGTGTTTTCTAGCGAAGTGTCAGCCACCCCCAAACCTTTTTGGCTACATACTGCCCGAAAGATACTTCGGTTTCATGAAATTCTCTCTCACTTTGTTTCTTCCTGATGAATGTGCGTCAGTCGAAGGTCAATGGTAATGACGAAATTCTGCCAAATGAGAACAGCCGAGAACGAGCTACTACTGACCGACGAAAGGCTATTATTTTATCCTCACTTTTAAGAATTATTTGTATTTGGTTCGTATTTTACTGTTTATATTACTCCTTCCCAGTTGAACGCCCACGGAGTAAATATGGTGCTGTGGGGTCCGGACATCGGAATTTTTAACGACCTTGCTTAAAAAACGTGAAGAACAGAAGAATGACAAGATTTTACAATTTCTCGTAAAAATTCATTATTGTAAGCCATGTAATGACGTTCAGGTAGTTTGACATAACCATTTGAACCGATGCTGGTTTTAACATATTTTAAAACTTTTTTTAACTTTAATTTTCCATTACAAGTACAAGAAATTAGCAATAATCATGAATCCTTTACTGAAACTTTCTTTGGATTCTTGAAACCAAGTCTTTTTCTGCTCTTTTGCGATAGTAAATCGATCTTGTTATGTTACAATCGTTTATGTAGGTCCATGCTTTATCAATAATCGCAAGAAATTTCCACCTGTCTCCGGCTAAGTGATTTTTATAAAGAAGTCTACACCGTGTTTTGCGCACAGCCACGTGAGTAAACAAAAGACGATGGACATTATGTTTGTTTTTTCGTTTTTTTTTCAGATTCAAATCTTTGCTTATTACCTTGCTTACAGTTGGTACATAGATTTTTAGCGACTCAGCGATTGCTCTGTGGGTCGGTAAATTTTCTTTAAAGACGTTACTTTGAAATGGTCGTTAAAGCACGTACTTTATTTAGACACTCGTTTGGTGTTCCTTTTCCTGCTAAAAGCAATGCTTGGCAATTCCCTCCGCCTTAAATCAAAATAAGCAATATTATTAATATTATTTTACATTTAAAAATGCTAAGTCCATGATTTTCGCAGCGTTTTTTAATTACAAAATACGAATATTTCTCTTCGTAAAGAGGAAAAACATAACCCAACTAGTTTACGTATCTGCAGCTAATTTGTGTGCCCCATTTTCTAAGCAGACGACATTTAACTGCAGCACATGTTACTTTTCGTGCTCATCTAACCCGGTGTTGCCACTTTCAAAGGACAGACGCCGAGAAGTCTGGCTGTCTGCACATCAGCATTGTATGTGGGCAGGAAAATGTATTGTGTTCATATATGCTTGTATCTTTTGCGGTAGGTTAAGCCAGTATAAGAAACACCGCCGATGCGGTACATCAAACGGTCCGGCTATCCAGTGGAAAGAACAAACGTTCGCCGAACGGATAGGGTGTCGACGCCGTCGAGGGGGGGGGGAGCAAACGCGCTGGCCACGATGACGTCGCTTGACAACAGAAAGAGGAGTAGTAGGCCCTGGGGCCAAGGAAGCGGCAGTGACGTACGTACAGTGAGGAGGCGAAAGAGGGGAGAGCGCCAAGCGAAAAGGGTAGTCTGTCGGTTGTTCGCGGAACGGGGAGGAGCAGGGGAACTCCAGCTGACGTGACTCGAAGGTTTTTCGGTTGCGTGTGTACCCAGAGAAGGGGTACGAGATGGTTTAGTCATACCATGTACGGTGACGGAACTATTATTTTCTAGGTTAAGGAAAATCGGCGACACAGGTCTCAGGAAGAGAGACTCCCGCGATTTCTTCCGTTAGCCGGAGAGTGTAACTTAGAAATCTGATGAAACGGGAACTCTCACAAATTGCGTTGATCGTCGGATAGATAGGAAACCACGGAGAGGTACAGGTCTTAGGCGTTATCGAGAAAGACTCTCTCTCTAGTTCAAGAGTATCGGTAGATGATAGGCGCCAATTGGTAGGTTGTCCGATTAAAAACTTTTCTCTTTCCACTGGAAGAAAGACATTTGATTTATCACTACGGAGAGCGTTTTCTTTTTCTATGGACAAGCTTAACTGCAAAAGCCTAGTATATTATTCATAAAATGTTGTTACGTTTCAATCAAGTCTTTCAGCAATTACTTTGTAGTAATCGGTAGTTTTTTTAATTTAGTCCCACATAATTTAGGGCGTCCCACATAATTAGTTGGGTACGTTCGCCCCTACAAGGGCTTTAATTTTCCTATAGTTTAAGTAATGTAAAGCTGCAGTAACCTTACAAATACCAAAAGGGCTTTCAACAATAGTTTCAAGTTCTTTAATGAAGTCAACAAAGCTGAATAATGGTTGCTTGTTTTTACCATTACCCCTGTTGCCTCTCCTATTTTCGTAACCAACGTCCTGAGGCCCTGCGTGAGCCGCAACCATCATAGTATGAGCGTTTCTTTTTATATCATAGGGGACCATTCTCTCATTGTTGAAGACGCGGTTGAGTCGATTAGGGTACAGACCTTTGTTTAACAACAGTTGGTGACTCTCCATCCATAGTCTTATCTTTTCTTTGGGTTCTATACCTAATATGATGATTGTAATATTCCCAAAGTCGTGATTTGGGTAATGTATAAGTTCAATATCTTTTTCGTTCTTAAAGTTCTTCACATCCAACCTGTGGCAATTAATTTTTCAATTCAAACAATTTGAAATTTGACCAATGTATTTTATATTGCAAACATTACATGTAATAAGATAGATACAATTTTTAACCTTCCAAAAAATTGGTGAAGGCCCTGTTCATCTAACTGATCAGCACACATAACCACACATGTTTTGCACCTTGGATCACCTCATCTACTGAAACTATAATTATACTCAAAAGAAGCTGAACCAGCATTTTCACAAAACTCCAAATTATTCCAAACACCAACGGAAACAGACAACGAAGCAACATTTTTTTAATTTTGTCAATTTTTTATTTTTATTAATACTTTTCATTAAAAAAAAACTTAAATGGAGCCGGTAACCTACTTACCAAATTTAGACCCGCTGCCTCATCTAAATTCGCAGTTCTTTTAAACCAGCGCGACGGCTGATCCTGTATGAATTTCCTATGGTCCGAGATATCCATGTAAAGTTCTAGTTGCGAAGGAGCATAGTTGAAATACAACTAACGTTCCACTTATGTTGTACAGAATACCGCGCAACGCAGCAGGTGCACATGTACAACAAATATAAGTAGGTGTAATCGTCGGGTATCACAGAATGGATCGGCCATTTCTGTGATACCCGACGATTACAACTTTCTCGAAATCAGAGAGCTCCGAAATGCGTGGCATCTTACACGCGACTGGTTGCGTTGTTGTTTCCCACACGATATTTAACGGCGGCGGCCGTGACGTGTATCACGACCGCATATATCGTCGATTGCATGGGTGTCCAATTACTTGTTGGTAGATTGTGTAGTTTAAAGTTCAAATCGACGACGTGGTTTTTCTTAAACTTTTGGTATGTCCACTGGCATGTTATCATTACAGCACCTGTCCCCCAAGGCTTCAACGTACAGGCTTTCAGCAAGGTGCAGTGAGTGTACGTACGCAGGGATGTTCAGCAGTTAAAATGTTCGCCCAGTCTGGTTGCAGTGTTCCATTTACGACATTTCTAGATAATGCCGTATTATTGCGGAAAGTTCGAATATCATACTTATGTTCCTGGACACGAATACCCAAACTTCTCCGTGTCGAGCCTATATAGTTACTAATGTGTTCTCCTGTTGAGGTGTCTAAGAGTTGTATGTCGTACACTCGCATTTTCTCATAATATCGGACGCTGCCTGATCTTTTCTAATAGATATTATGAGATTCTTTGATCGGGTACCAAATTGTATGTTATGCTTTGAGCATATGCGTGATAGTGCGTTAGTGGTATGTGGGTGCTGGTCCAATGCTCCCAAAAACCGTTTGTTAGGCTTTGGGTCTTGTTCTAGACTTATGGTTCTTTCGTTACTAATTCTGTAGAATAATCTGTTAACCAACGTCCTTGGATATCCGTGTTTATCCGCCAATTTAAAAATAAACTTTATTTCATACTGTAGATGGCTCTCGCTTGAAGAATGCGTGAAGGCTCTTCTTATAAGAAAGTTAATAGCAGATAGTTTTGGTGGAGTTGGATGTGAGGAATTGAAAGGAATAAGGCAATTGCAATCAGTTGGCTTACGATAAATAGAAAAAGACAATGAATTAGGATCTGGGTCACGAAATATGCGAAAATCCAAAAAAGGTAGTGAAAGATTAGATTTAAGTTCTGTCGTGAGCCCGATACTAGGAAATACTGACGAAAGTGCGTCGGCGAATTGAGTTAAATCATCCCTTGAGTGAAGCCAAAACACAAATTGTATGTATTGCTCGGCTGCGATGGCAACACCTTAACCCTCTGACGCTTGAGAACTATACCATGGTGCATTGCTGCACTCCTATAAAAGTCTACGCGAGTACTGCATTACCTCTCTGTTCCACCTAATGATGGGGTAAATGTTACCAAGAAAGTGCTAGTGAAGGTTTTAATTTGTGAATAGTTTTAATCTTTTATTAAATATCGTACATAGACGGTGGTATTTATTTTGTATGACATATTTATTGTACGAATTGTGCTTTTATCTACACTTTCCTTAGCGTCATGGGCCATGCTATCGCCTTTACAGCTTCCTGAAAATGCCAGTTAACTTTGAATTTCCTTGCGGTTAAATGCCTTAAATAACCATTCTAAACATTACCTCTTTACAACTTAATAAGTTCAGTGAATTACTGATAAAATTTTCAGTTACCTCTTTTAAATGCATTTAATTTGCATTCATGAATTATTTTAGACTACGCTATGATTAACAGATGCTACGTGTTGTTCCTAGGGACATCTATTAGCGTATTCTTGATAAAAAAATTGTAAGCAATAAATTTAGTTGCCTAGCTTATAACTGAAGTTTAACACCTTTGAGTTTGATAAATGTGTTCGAAACTAAACTTCTAAATTCTGGAATAAATCAGAGATTTTGAAAGAAACGAGCGAACAAGAAAACGATATACTCCCATTCAATTTTTCGTAATACAGCCAGAAAATGTTATCTAGATGAAAATGCATTTTACGAAAGAGAGTATCAGCATTTTATCATGATCTTAAAGGAGAAGAATCGATCAAAAGTAAACAAAAACCCCGAAAATAAAGAACACAGGCGTCATAGCAATTCTGAATGATATTCTTTTTCTCTGAGTTTTCCCCTGTGCTCAATTTTTATGAATAACGAAATGAATTCCTCTTTTCAAAACTTTTCATCTTAGCGCAGCGTGGTAGCATTTTACCTCTGCGTCATGTGAAAGGATTGAGGCAGACAATCAAGTCCTTTCGCTTTAATTAAGGACTTCAAAGAGGTTGTGAAGTGAATATGTCAGCGCATAAAGAGTGTTGCCATAACTCACCACAAGATTTAAATTTCTTCTTACAATTTGCTAAGAACATTGATGGGGAATTCTGTTAAGGGGCGGTATAATCAATAACACTGTTCAATAACGCGACAATATTAATTAGGAAAAAAGCTTTCAGGCTTCCACATTTGTCATGAAAGAATGTACGGAGCTGCTAATGAGTAAACAGCGAGAGTGAAATATTAAGTTGTGTTCAAAACTCGCAATTATTTTATTTGAAGAAACCTCAGTAAATTGATTTAAAAATGTTTTTGTAAGTAACCTTAAATCTGACAATTTGTTTCACGGAATCTAAAAATAATTTTACGTCATGTCACATGGAAAACACATTCGGATTTAAATAACTTTTTTGAAACAACTTATTTTTTCACATGAAGATGGAGTTTAAGTTATTCACTCATTTCTGTACACTAGACAGAGATATACACAGTGCGTCAAAGAATTTTTAAGACTGGGTCTGTAAAATGAAATAGAAACCAGAAATTATAATTTGTTTTGGTTTGTTATTCAAAATAAGTCCCTCCGGCTTCAATACACTTGTTACAGAGATTTAATAATGATTCGAATGTCTGTTCCAGTTCACTTTGCGGAATTGCCTCCAAAGCACGCGTCGAAGCTGTGTGTATGGTCGAAATATCATCAAAATAACACCCTTTTAACGCCATTTTAAGTTTTGGGAACAAAGAAAAGTCGCAGGGTGCTAAATCAGGTGAATACGGTGGATGATTCAACACACAGACGTTATTTTTCGCCAAAAATCTACAAACAAGAAGTGAGGTGTGACTGGGTGCATTATCGTGCAACAAACACCAACTGTTTTCATCCCGATATTCTGGACGAATGCGACGAATTCTGCCCATCAAACGGCTCAAAACATTTAAATAAAACTCACCAGTAATTGTTTGTCCACTCGGAACAAATTCTTTGTGGATAAATACCCTTATTATCGAAGAATGTAATGAGCATTGTTTTGATTTTCGATGGAACTTTTCTTGTTTTTGTTTTTGGTTTGTGGCGAGTTTTTTGACTTCCATTCCGCACTTTGTCGCTTTGTTTTAGGATCATATTGAAAACACCATGTTTCATTACCAGTAACAATTGGTTTTAAAAGTTTGGATCATTTTCAGAGGCTGAAATGATGTCTCTGCAATGTGCACTTCTCCTTGATTTTTGTTCATTGGTTAACGTGTGTGGAACAAATTTAGTACAGTTTTGCCCAAATCTTCATGCAGGGTGGTTAGAATCGTTTCTTTGTTGATGTTTAAAGACTCTTCCATCATTCTTAGTGACGCACATCGATTATTTGCCACGAAATCACGCACGTTTTCAATAATCTCAGGTGTCCTAGATGAAATTGGTATCCCGGTATGCTTATCATGCTCTAGCGTCTCTCTTCGGTCCAAAAAACGTTTGCGCCACAGGAAAACATTTGATCTATTTAAACAAAACTCGACGTAAACTTGTTTCATCATTTGGTACGTTTCCGAGGCAGTTTTAGCAAGTTTTGCGTTAAATTTAATAACAGCCCTTTGTTCCATCTTAATAATTCAACATGAAAAAAGTTTTACTTCTCTAATGAACGCCCGTTTCCCTTGAGTTACTTTAACAACTGCGTACTTTTGGCAGAAAGCAAGCAGATGGTCATGGTTTATAACGCATTCGCGATTACACAGGTGGCGCCACAGTAGGCTGAAATCTAGTGCCAGTCTTAAAAATTCTTTGACATACTGTGTATCTCCAGAAAAAAATAAAGACTTTACAATTTACGTCATGTCAAAAGCATATAACATTGAAATTTAAATAACCTGTAAAAATAACCTTTCAATCTATTGGGCTGTCAGATAACTTCGTTCGTTTTTTTTTACAATTATTGGAATCCTTCATGAATGAAATACGGGATTACGTGATATAATACGAATTTTGAAGATCATGATCTGTTTTTTGATGTAATTGTGACAAGGATTTTAAGTCACAATTACACAAAAATAAAACGGATTGTCATCTTCAAAATTTGTATTGGAATCTTTATTTTTATGAAAAAGGTTTCACAAATCATCAGTTAATAATATATTCTCCTTCATTGTTCACGACCTCTTTCCAACGTTCCACTAGGCTGTCAATGCCTCGGCGATAGAAATCACCGGGTTTTGATTCGAAGAAGTCATCGAGCTACCGTTTCAGTTAGACTTCGTTGTTAAACGATGCGCCTCGCAGAGCGACCGGAAAAGGTGATAATCTGAGGGCGCTAGATCATTTCATTCATTTTATTTATTCATTTTTCAGTTGCCACATATTACAGCTCAAAATACACTGACGGAAAAAAAAAATCCCAACACCAAGAAGGGGTTGTGTTAGATAAACGGCAGTTGGTAGGCGGTGAGAGTACATCTGTAAGATGACGTCTATGCAAATTTCGCGCTCGGCGCATACGTGTGGCGCTAGTAGCGACCCTCGGAACACGCAAAGCAGGTTTGCTGTAAATACGCGCTGTAACGTTCGTGAGCGTTAGTTATCATTGAGATTCGACGTAGTGTGTTGATGTTAGTCAAGAATGCCTTTAAGAAGACGAAGAAGCCGTTATCAACAGCTCACGGAGTTTAAACGAGGTCGTGTAATAGGGCTACGAGAAGGTGGATTTTCTTTCCGCAATATTGCAGAACGACTTGGCAGGAATGTAGCCACTGTGCATGATTGTTGGCAGCGGTGGTCAAGGGAAGGTACTGCCTCAAGAAGACCGGGTTCCGTCCGGCCACGTGGCACTACTGAGAGGGAAGACCGCCGTGTACGGCGTATGGCCGTGGCGCATCGTACCGCGTCTGCGGCAGCAATTCGAGCTGCATTTGCCACCACAGTGACGCAAAGAACTGTTACAAATCGGTTACTTGAAGAACAGCTCCGAGCCAGACGCCCTGTAGCGTGCATTCCACTTACTCCAAACCACCGCCGTTTGCGACGTCAGTGGTGTCAAGCTAGAGCTCAATGGAGGACGGAGTGGAGATCTGTTGTGTTTTATGATGAAAGCCGGTTCTGCCTGGGTGCCAGTGATGGCCGTGTGTTGGTTAGAAGGCGGCCAGGTGAGCGCCTGCAACCAACCTGTCTGCGGCCGAGCCACACTGGACCTACACCTGGAGTTATGGTCTGGGGAGCAATTGCCTATGACAGTAGGAGCACTCTCGTGGTTATCCCCAGCACCCTGACGGCACAGTGGTACGTCGGTCTGGTGATTCAACCTGTTGTGCTGCCATTCATGAACAGCATTCCAGGGGTGTTTTCCAACAGAATAACGCTCGCTTGCATACCGCTGTTGTAACCCAACATGCTCTACAGAGTGTCGACATGTTGCCGTGGCCTGCTAGATCACCAGATCTGTCACCAATAGAGCACGTACGGGACATCATTGGACGACAACTCCAGCGTCACCCTCAACCAGCATTAACCGTCCCTGTATTGACCGACCAAGTGCAACAGGCATGGAACTCCATCCCACAAACTGACATTTTTTTTTTTTTTTTTTTGATTGGAGGTTTAACGACCACCGTGAGCAACTCAATGGGCTATAAGCAGTCGCCCGTCCCTAATTTGGGGTCACTGGTTCCAGGGAAGGGAGAGAGCCAGTGCCGTAAGACAAACACAACATCCATGCCTGACCGGGATTCGAACCCGGACCCCTTACGGACGAATGATCAGAGGCCAGCGCCTTAGACCACTGCGCCACCGGGGCGGCCAAACTGACATCCTGCACCTGTACGACACAATGCATGAACGTTTGCGTGCTTGCGTTCAACATTCTGGTGGTTACACCGGTTATTAAGGTACCAGCATTTCACATTTAAAATGGCTCTTCTCGCGTTTACATTAAGCTGTGATCTTGAAACCTTAATCGATTAAATATGTTACCTATACAAATGTATTGCCGCCATTTCATTCCTCTACAACTATTTTTTCGTGGTGTTGGGATTTTTTTTCCGTCAGTGTACATACAATATAATCAATTACAGAAAATGTAGCAACCAGGAGGAGGAGGGAAAAGGCCGTAATGCCTGACATAGCCCTCCCACCCCTAGTACTAAAAAGGGAAAAAAAAGACACAAACAACAAAGAACAATACAAAAGACAAGTCAAAGGCGTATTGAATATAACTGAAAGATTAAATGAATACATAAGTGTATATAGATGCAAGGTCTATCCATAAGCCGTGAAGTCAACCCAGCGACCAGATCAGGTCAACTCAGCACTAATTGAGAGACTTGTTAATAAGGTAGTGCTTGAATTTTCTTTTAAATAGGTCAAAATTGTTAATAGATTTTATGTCACAAGGCAAGGAGTTCCAAAGTTTGGACCCGAATAATTAATATTCATTTTAATTGTTTCTGTCCAAGGGAAATTAGGTATGAGTGTTGATCGATTCCTGGTTTCATAAATATGAGTGCGAATATTTAATGATATTAAGTCATGATATAAATCATTTTTAATTCTTCTGAACATTATGTTACCGAGGTTATAGTCAAATAATTGTTTTATTATAAGTATATTATATTTTTTGGGATTTACTTCTGACCTAAAGGTAAGATTAGGTATATAATTATTAAGAGTTTTTAGGTCTATTAATCTTATGTATCTATTCAGTAATACCTGTATTTTTTTAAAATTTATATTGTGTTGTTTGCCCCCATGTCAGTATACAGTAATTTATATGTGTTTGTATTAGTGTGTAGTATAACAGTATCATTATTTTAGGGGACAAATTTATTATAATTTTACTAACTACCCCAATGTTTCTAGATAATATATTAGTCAGATTGTCAATATGCATATTCCATTTCAAATCACTTCGAATCAATACTACCAAGTAAGAATGACTATTCGCAAAATCAATTTTTGCTCCATTCAAGACCACCACGTCACTCATAGATTATAGTATTTGTAGTTTCGAAAACATCACAGCCTTAGTCTTGTTTATATTAATAATCAATTCATTACCATTTAACCAATTTGTTACCAACAGAAGTTGTGCATTTATTCTAGATGTAAGATCTAAAGTATTATTACCCTTGAAAGAGGAGAATAAGGTGGGAGCCATAGAGCTTTCCAACCAAGATCTTGAATAGCAGTTTTTGTCAGATTAGCGACGTGGGGGAAAGCGTTGTCATGTTGAAGCAACACACCGTGCCGCCGGGTGGGTCGTTTCAGCTGAATTGCCTGTGCATTTACTGAACGTAAAGCTGTGCATTAATCGTGGTGTTCTTTTCAAACAATTCATAGTGTATTGCACCTTCCCAATCCCACCAAACGCAGATCATAGTCTCGCGTGGATGCAGCTCGGCCTTGGCTCGAGGTGTTGCTTGCTTGTGAGGGCTCAGCCATTCTTTCCTCGGCTTCATATTGACAATGGGGGGACACCATTTTTTCATCGCCGGTGACGATGCGGTAACGAATACTCTTGGCGTCAAGCGAGCAAACTGGCGGCGATAGTGGAACGCTGGAGTTTCTGTCTTGTGTTCAGAGAATGTGGCACCAATTCACCGAGGTTTTGGACTTTACCCATCGACTGAAGGTGACGGGGGATGGTATCACGAGAACATACCATCTGCTGGGCCAATTCCTTAGTGGATTGACGCAGATATTCGTGTATGAGGAGCTCATTCAGTCCGTCCTCATCGAACTGAACAGGTCTGTCGCTACGCGGAGAGTCAGGGAGGTCGAATTTCCCCTTTTTGAAGCGTGAATACCATTTCTGTGCTGTTCTGTCAGTAATAGCGCCTTCTACGTACACAGTACAAATGTCTCGAGCAGTTTCGGAACCTTGATTGAAAGCGAAGAGAAGCAGGTATCAAAAATGCTCATTTCCGTCTACTTGGCACTTCATCTTCATAGAGTCAAAAAGAGTTAAACCAAATATAATATCGAAACCGATGAACAAAAGTTGTACAGGAAGAATAGAGCTACGAAAAACATACACTGGCGTGCAAAAATTAAGGACGAGACGGTTTTTCGAATGTAACGTCGTGCAGAAGTGCTCCACATCGACTCAAATCATACCATAAGATACCCAAGATGTAAGAATTTGGGACAAGTGAGCAAAACCGTCCAAACAAGGAATCCAAAGGATACAAAGGCACTTTATTGAAAAGGTAGCTTCGAGCACAACTGGACAGAAGACAGTAACGTCCATGCGACAGGCAGCTGCCAAGAAAAATCCAATCTTTACTAGGGGATATGATCATCCCTGACTGAGTTGCAGGATTTACAACGTCTGCCCATGCTGAGGACGAGGTTGTCAAGGAGCTGTTGAGGCATCGCGGCCCATTCCTCTTGTAGTGCCAATCGCAGCTGCGGAATCGTTGCTGGCGGCTGGTGACCTGCTGCCAAGTGTCTCCCGAGACGGTCCCACACGTGGTCAATTAGATTTAGGTCCGAGGACCTTGCCGGCCAATCCATGCGTTAAATATCTTTACTCTCCAACAGCTCTGAGACAACCACTGTACGATGAGATGCAGCGTTGTCGTCCATGAAGAGGAACTCAGGACCCACAGCACCTCTAAACAGACGCAGGTGAGGTAGGAGAACCTCGATACAATAGCGGACACCAGTGACTGAACCTCCTTGGGAGATGTGGAGGTCAGTACGGCTACCAAGCATGATATCGCCCCAAGCTAGAACTCCGCCACCACCAAACCGGTCCCTTTCGATGGTGTTGGAGGTGTGATTGCGTGTTCTCTGCTCTCTCCAGATGTGTATACGTCCAGAATCGCTCGTCAGACTAAATCAGCTCTCATCCGTAAAGAGAACTTGACCCCATTGCTGATGTGTCCACTTCTTGTGTTCCTGGCACCACAGAAAATACCGTCTCCGATGAGCAGGCGTTAATAGTACACACCGTGCTAGTCGTCATTTAAATAGACCACCTTTGTGCAGCCTCCTGGCCACGGTAAAAAGCAATAACGGACGCCCAGTTGTCTGTTGCTTGTGCCTTGCGATTTCTCCTACTGTCTGCCGTCGGTCTCTGCTCGCCTGTAGGAAAATATACCGGTCGTCCGCCGCCGTGGCTGCTCGTGGACGACCACTGCTAAACTCTCGGACAGCTGTTCCTGTCGTTTGAAATGCTCTCCAAGCTAGTGAAACGATGCTGTGAGCGATCCCAAACTCCTCTGTCACACTAGTCACACTTCGACCTTCTTCCAACTTCCCAATGACGCGATATCGGGTAAAGTCATTCAGATGTCGTCTACTGGATTGCCTGTTGGCCATATCACACGGTGGCAGCAACTCGACGTCGTTCAAACCGATGTACACCGTGAAATAGCTTTCACCGAATTGCTGAGCGTACATCGTGCAATAGCTTTCACCGAATTGCTCAACGTACACCACCGTGTGCTTTATACCCTTCCGACACTCCCCCTTCCTACGTCATGCTGCATATATGCGCATGCCCTACCGTACCGGACCCTAGTCTATCTCCTGAGTGGTCTTTCGGTCCGTTCTGCCTGCTCGTTCCGCTGTTATGCTAATTTCTCCTCTTCGTCCTTAATTTTTGCACACCAGTGTATAACACTATTATCAAAATATTGTTCGTGTTCCTTCAAATAACATCGAAAAAAAACTGAACGATCTTATCTGAAAACCAAATAAAAGAAAATAAAGCCTTTTCTGTAGTTTCGCTCGAGTTGGGAACTCTACAAAATAGGGAATGGAGCTCGTTCTACAGATGTTCTGTTGAAGTTAGGTACAGATTTTGGGTGGGCCAATCCACCCAAAGTCCTTACCTAAATTCTCACCCTTTAATCCCTTTCTCCTAAAACTAGGCAACGGCCACGTATACCGAAGCCCGAAAACGTTATGACTACCTGTCTAATACGATGTTGTTCCCCCATTTGCCGTTAAAACAACTCTTACCCTGAGGCGCTACAAGATTTCAAAACGTGTCTTGTGGTACCTGGTACCAACAGATTACCACCATATCATTTAACTCCTGAGATTTATGTGGTTGAGCTACCGTAGATTGGATTTACTGTTCAAACACAAACCAGAGATATTGGATTGGATTGCTGTCTGCGAAATTTGGAGGCCACGGCAATATTCATGTTCCGCGAACCATTGTCGAAGAACCCCAGCGTTGTAGCATGGTGCGTTATCTAATGGAAGAAGGCACTACCAGATGGAAATGTCATTGCCATGAAAGAATGTACCTGGTCTGCAATAATGTTTAGATAAGTGGTAAATATCATAGTTTCCTGCAAATGAATTACTGCATTGTAAAATATAAGGGGTGTGAATTCAGGGTAAATTTATAAAAATAACGTGCAGCGACGTTGCCGGTAGGTGTCCGTGTTTTTCAGAAATTTCCGTTTTTAAAAGTGCCCGTTTATTTTAACTTCCGTATTTTCACAGATTTTTCCGTAGACAGAAATTTCGTTTATTTCAGAAAAGTCCATTTCAGGTGTTTCCGTATTTAAACTGACATTCCGCAAAATCGACGACCCTGCACTTCCTAGCCCTTTCCTCAGGTATACTTTCCGCTGAAATCAGAATCGAACCCCGACGTTTGAGCTGGCTGAACAAGTAACTCGCGCCTTTAACTACTGAGCCACGAACGCTTGGCATGCCGCTTCACGTATATCGCAAAACGAATTCCGCGACGATGAAATTTTGTTTTTTTTTTTTTGTTATTAATGCGAGGGATTTTGTCATTTTATTTTCTGTTGGAGCTTATTAGTTCACTGAATAGGTTAGTAATATATAGATTTTTTTCTGTAGGAGGACCTTTCACAAATTAAGCATTTTTCATCCTGATTTTTCGAAGCAACAAAATACTTTGCAACCTGATTTTTTAAAACTGACAATGACTTTCTATTATCTTTAAATAAGTGAAATGCACTTTTTTATAGTATTATTTCTCCAAAAAACCAAAAAAAAAATAAAAAAAACCAACTAAACATAAAATTTAGTCTTGATAGATACAGTATAATAGCCTTTGTCTTAAGTTGCCCAAACACTGTTACATAGACTTCATATAATCATCTGTACAATACTTTAAATACCCTGTTTCTCACAGTAACGCAATATACGTATAATAAATAGCTGGCGCACAAAATAGGGGTGAGGAGAAGAAATATTATTTACCACAACAATAAACAAAATCCATGCGATATGCTATTCACAATATACGATTGGTGAGAATACTCGAGGCTTGATTAAAGTTTTAAATTTCAATGGTCTCTCGAATTTTGGAACTTCAAAATTCGAGAGACCATTGAAATTTAAAACTTTAATCAAGCCTCGAGTATTCTCACCAATCGTTCCTATTAGCGGCCATTTCCCATCATACGGATGCGGAAAAAGTGAGGACGGAGATTTTCCGTTAATATACGAGAGGAATTGCAGATAGGTTTCTTAAATCTCAGAATTTTCCGTTAACACATCTCTAAAGCGGTAATTTACCGCCAATATAAGAAAGAAACTGCGGAAAGGTTTCTGAACATTCATAATTTTCCCGCGGTACAAAAAATCAGTGAATTTCAGGTTTCTTTAAAAAACGTTGTATCAGAAATATGCTTCGTTAATTCACGAAAGAAATGACGGAAAGTTTCCCGTGAATTTCAGATTTTTTTACAGTGTGTGGACCTAGGGTTTCCTAGCAGAACAATACCCAAAGCAATACACTTCCTCCACTGGCTCGTTTTCGCGTCACGGTGCACCTAGGGCCAACATATCCCTAGATAAATGACGCACACGTACCCGGTCCCGTCATTATGGTGGGCATAAAACGAGATTCTCCAGACTTTACGGCCTTCTAAGGCCCAGTTTTGATGTTCGCGTGACCGTTGTAAGCATTTTTGATGATGAACCGAGGTTAACATAGACACTCGAAGCAGACTGCGGCTTCGCAGAACCATTTTCAGCAGAGTTCGATAAATTGTGTGTTGTGACGTATTAATTCCTTCACGAGTTTTCAAATTGCCGGTGAGTTGCGCCCCCAGTATCTCTTCTAATGGTTCGTGCCATTCGAAATTGCATGCGCTAAACTTTAACATCAATGATCCATGATTGACCCACACATTGCCGGAGGTTCGCGGTTTTTCCCTTCTCGGACCGCTTTTTGAAGGTACTAACCACGGCTGATCGTGAGCACCTCACTAGCCTTGCCGTCTTGGAAATGCTTTGTCCCTGCTGTCTCGCCATTACAATTTGGCAGTTGTCAAACTTGCTTAAGTCTGTTGCCTTTCCTTCTTGGTCCTCAAATTTCATTGTCCATGAATGTAATTCGTCTCCATATCATGTGCGAGAGATTTTACGGAGACAAGCCATATCAATTTGTGTAAATGAAAAACAAACAGATGCCTGATGTTGTCCTGCGGCAGACTGGACCGCACGTGTTGCACGGTGTGCTCCAAATCTCGCATAGTGCGGCACGACGGTAGCCGGCGTTTCAACTGGTCCCCCACATGATCGACAGGGGACATATCCGGGAAGCGGGTAGGCCATGGAAGTGTATGGGAAAGACGTAGGCAGTCCTGGGCAACCCGAGCCGTGTGCGGGTGAGCATTATACTGCTGGTATAGCGCGCTTGTAATCCCGGCCAGGAATGGGAGCACATGGGGCCATAGGATCACATTCACATGCCGCTGGTCCGTCAATGATCCACGTATTGCTACTAGAGCTGATCGGCTGTCGTAGGCAATGGCGCCCCAGACCATAATGCCTGCAGTGGGGGAGGTGCGGTGCTCATTTGTCCCGGGGACCTCCACACCCGGACAGGATGATCATCTGTCTCCAAAAACGAAGCGGCACTCATGGCTAAACACCACAGGTCGCCAGTCTGTGGTGTTCCACGTCGCTTTGGCCTGGCACCACTGCACACGGAGCCAGCAATGTTCCGGTGTTAATGGCAGCATACGTAAGGGGCGCTGAGATCGCATATTCGCTTTCGTGAGGCGTCGGGAAATGGTTCGTGGGCACACAGGAGCCGCTACATCTGCCTGTATAGTGGACCGGGCCCGCGTGGGATCCGTTCGTGTCTGGCGCACGATCCGTCGATCTTCTCTATCGGTGGTCCTCCTGGTCTGTCCGGAGCTCGCTCCTCAGTGTGACAGTGCCGTCACGTGTCCATTACTGCCAATACAGTCGGACGGTATGGTCAGAACGATCCAGGTGGCTAGCTATACGGCGCGCAGACCACTCTGCGGTTTTCAGCCCGATGATCAGGCCTCTCTCGAAGTCCGTAAGTTGAGTAAATCGGCGTATCTGGCGTCTACCCAGCATTCTTGTCACTCTGCCGGTGCCTTTCGATTTCATGGGGCATCGACTACACGCCGGTTTATAAGGCTGCCGGTTCGTACGTGCTGCGCCACCACAGGGTGTGCGGTCTGCGCACTCGCACCAAACGTGGATCATTTGCGTGCCAGCATGCACTCTAGCTATTTACAAAGTTTCGCAGTTATAGCATGCTTTCTTCTAGGAGCGCAAAATTCACTGTCCGTGAGTGTACTTTGTGTCATGAAAATGGTGCAAGGTCATACTGAGATTTTGGATCAGATCGGTAATTTCGTAAGTTGTTCTTCAGGGATGTAACAAGACATTCGGAATACCCTATACAATGCTTTTGAAAGAAATGAAGATTTATCGATTGATGGGGAAAATCTAGAGGTAACCGATACCTACATTTATCTTGGGCAATAGATATCAGGCTAGAGCAACATTGATGTAGAAATTAACGAACGTATAAAACTGGGTTGGTGAGCATTTGGAAGAAATAGTAAAATTTTCAAGACGAATTTACCATTATATCTTAAAAGAAAAGTGTGTAATCAGTGCATCCTTCTAAGATCTTATCTCTATCTCGCCGTAGCTTTCTGATGAATGGAACAGGGGCTAAAAAGATTAACAAAGACTGCAGACAACTGCAAGACGCGTGGGGAGATGCAGGCTTGTTGTAACCAGGAACGATAAGACGACGAACTCGTGGATCACGAAAGTGACAAAAGTGGAAGACATTTTGATCAAAGTAAATTCCACGAAACGGTAGTGGTCTAGACATAATGCTAGGAGAGCGGAGCATGGATGGACAACTGAAATATTAGACTGGATACTAAGGAACAGAAATGACACAGAAGAACACCTCGCAGATATGTGGATGAAATTCGAAAACATGCTGGAGTGACAGGGCCATGGAACAGATTAGCACAAGACAGACAGTTGGAAAGAAACTTCGGGCGTCGTTCATGCAACAGTGAATCGATAATGGTTGACGATTATTTTCAAGATACATCATTCATTATATCTTGAAAATAACAGGCATACCACAAATGTCTGTAGGTCAGTTGTTTGAACAATATCATCATACCCTGTAAAGAAGTTTCCATTAAATTCAGTTCTTCGTCTAACATGAATCTTATCAACTAATAAGCTAACAATTTTATCTTGATCATACAGCTTACTGCTTTTTCGCCTTGACATAATCAAGGTTATTTTGCTCAAAACTGGCTGCTGAAGTTTTGACTAAGAAGATACATTCTTTGCAATGTATCTTCTTAGTCAATGCCGGTGAGGCATGGATGTTGTGTTTGTCTTAAGGCACTGGCTCACTCCCTTCCCTGTAACCAGTGGCCCTAAATTAGGGACGAGAGACTACTTATAAGCCCATTGAGTTGCTCACGGTGGTCGTTAAATATCCAATAAACCCCCCCCCCCAAAAAAAAAAACTCCGCATGCAAGTACCACAGGGCCGAATATGTTAATGATTAAAACATAACGATCAATGACTAAACAGTGGCCTACCACAGCGCATAGGAAACGCACATCGAGGTGGGTATATCAAGAGCTACAGCTCGCACGCAGGGACAACTGTGACAGCGGATTGCGGTTGCATCAACATCCACGAGCTGTGAAGATGCCTCGACGTCGGATCAGTGCACAACACGAGCAGCTCAGCGAGTTTGAGAGAAGCCGGTTGGTCAAGTCGGTGTCTTGCCAAGCGTTTGGGTCATACGATGTTGGGGCCAAAGGCGTTGAGGAGGGCACAACCAAGTGGCACGCCATGCCCATAGGACAATATCCGTGAACTGTATGCGTCTATGCTGCTACCGGTAACCGCTTCTATCCGACACAGAGGTAGCACTACAACGTACTTGTCGCACTGGCGTAGCTGTTTTATCCGAATAAATGACTCAGCTGCTCTGCAACTGCAATAAGTTTCTTTCCCATTCATGTACATTGCACATACCAATTTTCATTTTGATTGGACCATTCCTTCTGGGTACTTCGTTTTCTTTCTTTTTTACGCTTTCCAACCGTAGGTTGAAGAAGCGTATATGCTCCAGCTTTGTCCATCTGTCCGCACGATAACTCACATAAAAATGGTTCGATTTCGATGAAATTTTAGTATGTGGTAGGGGACCATCTGGGAACGTACCATATTGAAAATGGGTGACATGGGGTCAAAGGTCAGGACATAGGAGCGGGATGCATTCCATTGCCCTTATGCGTCATAACTAGTGTAAAAACAGTTCGATTTCGATGAAATTTTAGTATGTGGTAGGTGATAACCTGGGAACGAACCTTATTGAAAATGGACGAACTGGGGTCAAAGGTTAGGACATAGGAGCGGGATCCATTTCATCGCCCTTACGCGTCACAACTTAGGTAGAAGTGATTCCATTGCGACAAAACTTTAGTATGTTGTTCCGGAGGTACACTGAACCGGTTCTGTACTGAATATAATCGATATGGAGTCAAAGGTCAGAGCACAGGAGCGAGATTTATTCCACAACCATTATCCGTCATAACTTGACTAAAAGTGCTTCCATTGCGACAAAACTTTAGTATGTTGTTCCGGAGGTACACTGAACCGGTTCTGTTGAATATAATCGATATGGAGTCAAAGGTCAGAGCACAGGAGCGAGATTTATTCCACAACCATTATCCTCATAACTTGACTAAAATGCTTCTATTGCGATAAAACTTTAGTATGTTGTTCCGGAGGTATACTGAACAAATTCTGTTTAATATAATAGAAAGGAGGTCAAAGGTCAGAGCACAGGAGCGAGATTTCTCTCACAGTCATTGTCCTTATAACTTAAGTTAATTATTTCTGGTATGTTGGAAAGCGTATCATAATCTATGCATTGCGTGATTTTACTAACTTGTTCTTTATTGTTTTTTTTTTGGCAAAGAGTGTGTTCAGATCATTTCCATGACGATAGAAGATTATAGTCTATTTATAGTCCTTCTACAGACTTTAACTCTATCATCTTTGGCGATATGGGCACAATTTACGATGCGTACTACGAGAATGGGAAAGCAATGAAGCTACCATGAAAACAGATCCCATACCATTACTGAAGTGCCAAAAAAACTGGTGTACCTCTCTAATACTGCGTTGGTCCTCCTCGCGATTGGATAACGGCAAAAACGCAGAGGGGTATGGACTCCACGATATCTCTGTAGTACTGTGGAGACAATACACACCATTCTTCCTGAAGAGCTTCCCACAATTCGGTAATATTCACCGGTGGTGGATTTCTGGCATTGACGGCAGGTTGAATAGTATACCAAATGTGTTCGAAATCCGGCGAACGAGAGTCCCAAGTCAGGACACGAAACTCTGTGGAATGTTTCCTCAGCTATAATCGGGCGATCGTGGAGGTGCGCGGGGGTGCACCGTCCTGTTGAATCGGAGTAGTCTCATGACATGAACGCATGCAAATGATCCCCAAGGATAGTTACGTAGCCTACGCCGATCGGAGCGGTCTGCAGATGCGTATGGGATCCTAATGCGTGACAGACGCCGCTGTCCACGATCGTCCAGGGCTTTTGTGCGGCCTCCCTGGCCGCGCACTTTGGATCCCCCCCCCGAGTTGGCGTAGTCCAGGTACACTATTGAAATTGTTGACCGTGTAAATCCAAATTTCGTGGTAATTTCCGAAATGGAGTGCACCCCATCTCCCATACCGTATTCTAAATCACTTAAATCCTGATAAGCTGCCATCTGAACTGCGAATGCTACTACTTGAGCTTGTGGAGATTTCTGCATCTATATATATGTTGTTTACGGACGATACCATTTAGAGCATGGGTGTGGTGGCATGTAATGGAAATGGTAGCGCCCTTTCCAATTGTTTTGGCAACTGAATGTATATCTCGTCCACCAGCTTGTATAGGTAACACTAAGCAACTGGCATCCATACATTCGTCCGGTTAACGTCACATTGTAGTTTGTCCATCTGCTTGTACTAGGGAGGATCGAAAAGTAACGCACAGCGATTTTTTCTCTCTTGCAATTTGCAGTTTGGCAGAAAACGAATTTGAATATCACGCTACAGATCGGTTTGGCTGGATCAGGTGTCGCTGTGGTGGAAGGCAGTGTGAACGACGGCAGAAAGACGTGGCGTTTGTTAGAGTCATCTACAAATGAAGAGCAATGCGGTGTAGTTCGATTTTTGTGTAGCCTACTAAACGGAAAACTCCGACGGAAATTTGCAAAGAAATGGTCGAAGTGTATGGTGGTGATTGACTGGACAGCAGCAATATCTCAAGATGGTGCAGTTTCTTTGCGGAGGGACGTGGCAATCCTACCAATTTGCCACGATCGGGTCGAACTGTAACTGCATCATCACCTGCCACTGCATTTGAAAAGGCAATTCTGAGTGAACGCATTTGAAAACGGCAATTCCGAGTGACCGCATTTGAAAAGGCAATTCTGAGCGACCGGGTTCATCTGCGCACATTGGCACAGAAGTTCAAACGGTATAGCTTATGATATTGTGCATGGCAAATAGCAAATCCGCAAGGTCAGTGCACGATGAGTGCCCAAGATCTTGACAGACGACCAGAAGGGGCAGAGAAAATTGCGAAATTTGACTGGGAGGTCCTCCAGCACCCACCGTGCAGTCCGGTCCTAGCTCCTTCGGACTTTCATCTGTTTGGTCCCTTGAAAACATCCCTGGGCGGCCAACGCTTCCATTCAGCTGACGAAGTCAAACCGCTTGTCCACATGTGGCTATACGCCCAGAAAACGGATTTTTATGAACAAGGTATACTAAAACTGGTACCACGTTGCGATAAATGTCTCCAGCGTCTCGGTTCTTATGTTGAAAATAGCTAAGAAATGTCTATACGCCAAGGAAACGGACTTTTATGAACAAGGTATACTAAAACTAGTACCACGCTGGGATAAATGTCTCCAGCGTCTCGGTTCTTATGCTGAAAGATAGCTAAGAAATGTATATATGCCCAGAAAACGGACTTTTATGAACAAATTATACTAAAACTGGTACCACACTGGAATGAATGTCTCCAGCGTTTCGGTTCTTATGCTGAAAGATAGCTAAGAAATGTCTATACGCCCATGAAACGGACTTTTATGAACAAATTATACTAAAACTGGTACCACACTGGAATGAATGTCTCCAGCGTTTCGGTTCTTATGCTGAAAGATAGCTAAGAAATGTCAATACGCCCATGAAACGGACTTTTATGAACCAAGGTATACTAAAACTGGTACCACACTGGAATGAATGTCTCCAGCGTTTCGGTTCTTATGCTGAAAGATAGCTAAGAAATGTCTATACGCCCATGAAACGGACTTTTATGAACCAGGTATACTAAAACTGGTACCACACTGGAATGAATGTCTCCAGCGTTTCGGTTCTTATGCTGAAAGATAGCTAAGAAATGTCAATACGCCCAGAAAACGGACTTTTATGAACCAGGTATACTAAAACTGGTACCACACTGGAATGAATGTCTGGAGCGTTTCGGTTCTTATGCTGAAAGATAGCTAAGAAATGTCAATACGCCCAGAAAACGGACTTTTATGAACAAGGTATACTAAAACTGGTACCACGCTGGGATAAATGTCTGGAGCGTCTCGGTTCTTATGTTGAAAGATAGCTAAAAAACGTAGTCTGACTGTGTATATGTTTTGTTTTGCCTTTCTAATAAACTGTTGCCAAAAAAACGCATAGTGTGCGTTACTTTTCGACCCACCCTAATATTAACTGAAAATATGATTCATTGGACCAGGCGACATTTTCCCAAACATAAAGGGTTCGGTTCTTGACGCTCAAGCTTCCATTTCAGACAAATTTGCTGTTTTTTAGCAGAGTCGAGTAGTACATAAAGGGGACTTCTACTGTTAAAGCTTATTTGTGCGGCGGCCTGTGTATGCTGGAATCTCCTTTCGAAACCACTGTTGTACTGCACGCTCACTTGAAGCCATAAAACTCGTCGGGTACCCTGTGTAATCGATCAATCGTTTCTTCCTATACAAACACCGCTGCCTGCTTGTCTGATTGTTTATGAATTACTCATTTTACACCTTCCATGCAGTTGTTCATGCATAGCCGAGAAGGTTTGCCGTTCCTAAGATGCTTGCAACTTCCCCCTTAGCGCGCACCATCCATCATTCCTCCTTCCAGGTCAATTAAATCAATCAAATCAGGAGTGTTTCCTGTATTGTCGTTATCTATGCTTCGTACACGCCTGAAACTTTTGCACTTTTGCAGTGAGTTGCCTAAAGTCGCCTCAACGTCATAGTTGCGTACGTGCGGACGGTACGTGTCTTACCGATGTTGAGTGTTCTTAATGATCTTCTAATTGAGCGTATATGAAAAATATTATATTATACTAAATCTACAACATACTGAAAATAACGTACTATAATAATGCTTCTACAGCCTTTCTCTTTGACAGAAGAGTCATGTTAATTCTACAGTCATCTGCAAAAGTTTAAGACCACCTGTCAATTTATTGAAAAATTGAAATTTTCAAAGAAACAACTATTTCCTAGTCAGAGATATTTGAAGAAATGACATCACACATGAATATTTATATTCTTTTGAACACAAGAGGACCGAAATCAGTACTCTATGTGGTCACCTTCGTTTCATACCGGGTGATCTAAAAGTCTTGCACATTTTGAAAACGTAATAACTCGTGGAGTTTTGAGAGTAGGGCAACGCGGTTTGCGTAGAAATGATCAGAATGACATCGGATTTGTTATGAAATCACATAAATTTTTATTTATTTTATTTACATTTTTCATCTCCAGATGGCGCCATTGGCGAACAGGTCTGGGATAGTGGGTATAAAAGCAGCGTCTGAGAAGCAACCACAAGTCACAGTGGTCCGTCTCAGTATGCTGTCATTACCGGACAGAGCGCTCTTGGTGAAATTGTTCTATTACAACGCTGAATGTGCGAGTGCTGCGTTGAGAGCCTACCGGTCGCTGAAAGGTGATCGCAGTGCAAAAGGACCGATGGAAAGTGCTGCGCTGCGGCGAATGGCGAAAAAATTCGAGGAAACGGGATCTTTGGCAGCACGCGCACGAAGTGGTAGACCACGAACGCGTGCTGCTGCAGCAGAGACGATTACGCAGGAAATGGATGTGATTGCAATGACTTCCGCACATGGCGACTCCACGGCTCACCATGTTTCTCGGCAAACAGGCATTCCATACGGGACTGTATGGCGAACACTAGGACGAATTCTGCCCAGATACCCGTACAAACTGCAACGGCATCACGAACTGCAAGCTGGCGATTACGTGGAGCGTCAGGAGTTCGCAGCATGGATTTTTCGACAAATGGATGTCAACGAGAACTGGCTGATGAACGTTTTATGGACTGATGAGGAACACTTTTCCCTAAACGTAGCGGTAAACACGCACAACAGCCGCATTTGGGCCACGGAACATCCCAGAGCAGTCGTTGATGCGCCACGTCTTCAGCCTAAAGCGACAGTGTGGTGTGGATTCACGGCTTGCTTCATTATCGGTCCTTTTTATTTGAAGATGTCCGCGGCACCTCCTTCGAAACCGTTTCAGTGACAGGTGCACGTTATGCGAACATGTTACGAACGTACGTTATCCCTAGCTTGCAAGAGCGGGATGCAGTGAATCTGTGCACATTTATGCAGCATGGAGCACCACCCCACATCGCACGTTCCGTTAAGCAACTGCTGCAAGAGACATTTGGCGCAAATCTTGTGTTGAGCCGACACTTTCCGAAGTCCTGGCCTCCTCAGTCACTAGACCTGACACCCTGCTATTTCTGGCTTTGGGGTTACCTAAAATCACGAGTGTACAAATGTCGCCCCACTTCATTGGCCATGCTGAAAGATGCCATTCGACACCACGTGACAGCTATACCACCGGAAATGCTCTTCAATGCCGTCCATGGTGTTTTCGCTCGATTGCAGGCAGTGGTGGAACAGGACGGCCATCACATTGAACACCTGGTACAATGAGGTGTCTAACCTGGTACAATCAGGTGTCTATTTTTCTCGACACTTCCAACCTGTGGTTGCTGCGCCATCTGGCGATGAAAAATGTAAGTAAAATGAGCAAAAATGTATGTGATTTCATAAAAAAACCCGATGTCATTCTGATCATTTCTACGCAAACCACGTTGCCCTACTCTCAAAACTCTGCGAGTTATTACTTTTTCAAAATGTGTAAGACATTTGGATCACCCGGTATAATGGACAGAGTACAATGTGGCATACTCTCAGTGAGGGATTTGCAGTAGCAACTTGAAATGTTTTTGCACCCACCACACGTACTTTATCGCGTCAATCAAAGCTCGGGACTTTGGTGGCTGTTTTTCTGCTACCATGGTTTTTAAGATGATCCACAAATTTTCGATGGGGACTATTATCGGGCCAGTCAAACACAGTTAGGTTTTTTCCTCTGTAGGTAATACTTTACTCTCTTCGATCTGTGACATGGAACACCATCATGCATAAAGATTGTGCATCTGTGCACTTGCATATGAGTTAACAGATCCTCACGTAACATTCCCACACACACAAAAAAAGGACCAGTGATGGTAGTGTCTGTCGGCAAAAAGGATAATGAAGCAGTACCGGATGCTGGCATAGCACCCGATATCATATGACTAGGAGGATGTCTCACGATGCTAACGGTGTATTTTTCATCAAACCTTTTGCCATTTGGTCGTCGAACATGTGCTTCACGTGATTCAAACTGACGCACAGTTGATTCATCGGAAAAAAGAACCTGGCTCCAATTTTCAGAAGTCACTGATTGATGACACTTCGCAAAGTGGTGTCTTTTTTTAATGACAGAAGTTAGTCTAGGTATATGTGCAAATTTATAAAACTTTAAATCCAAAATCTTTACTAAGACGTCGGGAAAGAGTACTAATATCAGACCCTTTTGAATGTAGAAAGGCTTTGATGTTCTTGCACGAACTCCTCGGAGAACGCATAACTATTCGCGTTATTGTATTTTCATCACGTGGGGTTGTTTCCCTTCGAAGTCCACTTCTCTTTCGGTTGCTAAATTCACCTCTATCACGACATTTCATGATCGTACTATGAATAGCAGTCTTTCTAACATTTACCTTTCTGCTTATATCACGTTCGGAGTATCCTTCATGATATATAAAGTCACTATTTTGTGCCCTCTCAGTAAAACTTAATGACGCTTTTTTGCCCATTTTTCGCTTTATAGAAAATACGTACAAAACCTCTCAACATGAAACCCAGAAGCAAACTGACGCTCGCACGTTTCCCCCAACTCTATCAACAACTGCCACTGTAGGATGATGTAATACCTGCGGGAAATGGAGTAATACAGACAGTAGCTGATGCAATCGGCGTGAATCTCCTAATACCGATAACTGGTCTTAAACTTTTGCAAATGACTGCAAATACCTTAGATTTTATAAAGTTAAATGAATTTGCATCAGTAAAAGAGAGAAAGATTTTTCTCAAAGTTCTAGCCATAAATTTCAATAAAAACGTAACTCCCAATTTTTAACACGCCTGTTGTAAAAATGATCGTGCTTATAACTTTTCAGCACGTCTCTTGCAAAAAAAAGGGGATCAGTTTATGTTTTGGGCTAGGATTTTTATGATTTTGCATTTTTTTTGGCAATACTAAACGTTACTCAAGTGTATACAAATGTGTTTCATACAAAACTAAGCTGATTTAAGTACTTTGGTTAAGACATTTTTCTGCATTTTTTTTGTGTGATTTTTACGTGATATGGTATTTGTTCAGCTTTTTGGTCAGTTTTTGGCATTTCTTTTTGTTATTTTTGAGCCATTATTTTGCATATTTTGGTAATTTCAATATAAATGGCATTTTTGGATGAATTCCCATGAAACTCTATGTTTTCCTGAAAGCCAGTAGCAAGACTGAGAGAATATGGTGGTGGTAGTTGGGGGGCTCGTGTTCAGAACATCTGCGCACACGTTGTAGCAAACCGCGGCCGACTCTTCCTTCAAGCCGTCGATGAGCAGTTCTCCCATTTGGAGTACGGCCGTTGCCATTATGTTGGAAGGCGAGGTTCGGTGCGGTGGAGGATACATTTTTATGTCTTTTTCTTATTTTCTTTTATAGGGCCTATTTTTTGTTAACTAAAAAAATGATTGAGTTTAGCACAGAAACTGTAAAAAGTGAAATTGCAGTTTTCAAAACTTTTTTTTTGTCTCACACAGCACGATTTTTGGGCAATAAATTTTTAGTTTGGCACAGAAATTGTAAAACAATAAATTGTGTTTGTTGTTAATTTTTTGCTTTGTCCTACAGGCCATGCATTGGTTAGTAAAATAAAGAATTTCAGTTGACGCAGTAACAGCAAACAGATAGAGTTACATTTCTAGGTTCTTTTTCTTTTATTTCATACACTTCTTCTGTTTTACGCTTTCCAACCGTAGGTTGAAGAAGCGTATATGCTCCAACTTTGTCCGTCTGTCCGTCAGCACAATAACTCGTGTAAAAATGGTTGGATTTCGATGAAATTTTAGTATGTGGTAAGGGACCACGTGGGGACGAAACTTATTGAAAATGGACGAAATGGGGTCAAAGGTCAGGACATAGAAGCGGGATCCATTCTATCGCCCTTATGCGTTATAACTTACGTAAAAATGTTTCGATTGAGACAAAACTTTATCATGTTCTTCTGGAAGTATACTGTACCTGTTCTGTTGAATATCATCGAAATGGGGTTAAAGGTCAGGGCACAGGACCGAGATTTATTCCACAGCCATTATCCTCATAACTTGAGTAATAACTTGAGTAATGATTTCTGGTATGTTACAAAGCGCATCATAATCAATGCATTAAATGATTTTACTAACTTGTTTAATTTATTAGCTTTGTAAGGAAATAAAAAAAGGTCAGGGCACATGATCGAGATTTATTCCACAGCCATTATCCTCATAACGTGAGTAATAACTTGAGTAATGATTTCTGGTATGTTGGAAAGCGTATCACAATCAATGCATTGCATGATTTTACTAACTTGTTTTCTTTTCTAAGAGGTTCCGTTGACTTGAATAATTTTGATCAATTTTGTTCGTATCGGAAAGGATCGAAAAGACGTGCTCATTACAACCGAAAAATTGATCTCTCGTGTTTTGATTTGGTGTCACGCTGGGTGTAAAAGTTGTTCTTCGAGATTTGTAAGAGCGTTTACATACCTTTGTAAGCAAAGATAACTGGGCACGAGCTATGAGACACTAAAAATTTAAATAATTTATTTATGCTACGTCAAAACTATAGCGAAAATTTATTGGAGAAGGGGAAAAAGGGGGAGGGGGTTAGAGCAGTGTGCGAAAACAGCTTAATCAAAAAGACAGTGTATGGGTTTCTAAAATTGTAAATAAGAATTAGTTGTAAATAAAAATGTGAGAATGTCTTTCCTGTTTTTTTCTTTTTTCTTTCTTAGCAAGGAATTTAGTTAAACTTCCTTAGGGTGAAAAAAAGGATGTAACGCATTACTTCAATCATAGGATGGAGGAAAAAGTGAACTTGCATTGATTTATAATCAGCTTACGTCACCATCTTCATCGTTGTGACTACTCAGTTTTCCTTATGAAGTCTTCTGCTCTAGAGCTGTCAATCGGTGTTCTTCACGTTCACTTTCTAACTTAAACCGGACAAGTACTTTATTCTTTTTTTTTTTTTCAAACCGAAACTTAGAAGACAGGTTTACTTTTATCTCTCGCTCCGGAAATTTGAGAATGATGTTTCTGCAGCCCAAAGTTGCGGTGACACAGCGTACGTCTCCAGTGCAGCTAAAAAGTGAAAGGTCTTCTTTCTGAATCCTGTGGCTTATAACAGCATAAACACTTCCGCAGGGTTACTGCGAAGGCTTTTGATTTTTCTTTTAAAGGATATTACAAAACAAAAACTTTTGCACGTTGAAGATCCAAATACCGCGTTTTTTATGGATTCAACAAATATTAATCATTATGTACGTGACTGCTTACAAAGAAGTGCCAAAACATTATGACCACCTGCATAATATGATGTACGTTCTCTTCATTTCGCCGAAAAATAGCTCTTACCTGGCGAGGCAGGGTCGCTACAAGATTTCTAAAGGTGTTTTGTGGTATCAACACGATACCAGCAGATCCTCTAACTCTTGTAAGTCTACGTGGTTGTTCCGCCTTATAATGGATTTGCTGTTCCAACACAAACCACAGATTGTTGAAATTAGATACTACCCCATACAGCACAAAACGTTTCAGATATGTATCAATAATGTCACAATCTCTCATTTTCATGACACTTTCAGAGATATCTTACAATTACGTTTCAGCAACATCTGTTTTGGAACATAACTCTTTGTACATTACGGTTACGTTAAAAATAACATTCACCGATACTACTGTTTTATAGTTTCTATTGGACATAATTCCTACCTTGATGTTACATTCCGGCGATATTTAAGATTTTTGGTTTGGCAACGGCGTGGATGCGCATGCGCATTTAATCCAACCGTAGTCGTATTTCCACCTGCTACTGGGATATTCTTTGGTGATACTGTCGTACTCGAGTTAGCTAGTTATATCAACTGTAGTTAATTTAATATTTCAACCTTTTTTTTCGTGATTCAAGATCATCTGAAAGTAAGTAATTGTTTTGATTATTATAATGTTTTAATTCTAAAAAAGGATTTTATGAAATCTAAGTAGATGGCTGTGTTGTTGTATTAGTATACTATACCAGCATGTTGTTATTTAATTGAAGCTGAAAAAATTCATATTGGTAGGTATTTAGAGAAATGACGAATTTGATTTTCTTTCTTTTTTCCGCTGAAATATAGTCTATTCCACACGTATAATAGAAATTAGACACCCTCATTTGGGACCGATTTTTATTTCTTTTGTTATCAATATATAAACGCCGCCACTCTTGCCAATGGACAGAGGACTGCGTTGTACCTGTGAAAACGTAAACAACTCATAATACTACTGTTGTTGCTTTTGAAACAGCTGTCGAGTGTAATGTTTTTTATTGTGATTTTACAAAGCTTATTAAAACTATAACGTTCAACGTAGTAAATACGTAACAGTAATATGATGATGTCACAAATATCTTTCAAATACGTAACAGTAATGTAACGAAGTTACAAATATCTTTTAAATACGTAACAGTAACATGAAGTTGATATGTTGAAGTTTCAAAGACCTTTCACTGTAACATATTGATTATATCAAAGTTATGTAACGTTTGAAGACATTTGGACGTAACCGTAAGGTTTCTGAAACATTACTGTTACATCGCGCAACGTATCTGAAAAGTCTCAATGTTTCAGTGCTACGAACTTGTAACACATACGAAATATTCTGTGCTATGTGGGCAGTTTTGTGGCAATTATATATATTAAAATAGTACAATGTTTGTCACAAATATTTTATTTTTCAAGTCCATCAAGGTTTTGCTTGGTATTGACCATGTTCATCAGGACGAACGTAAATAAAAGTAATAATTTGCGTGCCATTCGCCCTATTGAAGCTTGGTCAATACCAAGAGAAACCTTGGTAGGCTTGAGAAAATGAAATATTTGTGACAAACGTTGTATTATCTTAATACAAGCCACAGATGCTCGAATGGATTGATATCTGGAGAATTTAAAGGCTAGGGAAGTACCTGGAAATTTTCGTTATGTTCAACGAACCATTCTCCAACAATCCGGCCAGCGTGGCATGACTCATTATCCTTCTGAAAGATAGCACTACAAAAATAAATTCTTTTGCTATGAAAAGATGTACCAAGCCTGCATGTTTAGGTAGGTGGTAGACGTCATTGTTTCCTGCATATGAATTACTGGACCTAGAGTTTCCCAGCAGCAGAACATTGCCCAAAGCATTACACGTCTTACACCAACTTGTTTTCCTCCCACGGTGTATCCTCGAGTTCACACTTCCACAGGTAAACGATGCACACGTACCCGGCAGTTCACGTGGTGCAACAGGAAACGAGATTCATCGGACCATCTTCCAATCATTCAAGGTCCAGTTTTGATGCTCCATTGTAGGCGTTTTCGACGGTGGACATAGGTTAGCACAGGCACTCGGATTAGCCTGCGGCTACGCAGCTCCAATTCAGCAGGGTCCGATGTATTGTGTATTGTGTCACATTACGCTCACCAGGATTTAAATTACCGGCGAGTTGCACCACAGTATCTCTTCTGTTGTCTTGTACTGGGCTCATCGCCTTGCCTAGGCAAAAGCACACCGACCCTGGACCACAGAAGAGTGGAAGCAGATATTCTGGAGTGATGAATGCCGTTTAAACTACATCGAACCGATGGGAGGGTGAGGATCTGGCATTAAACTCATGAATCCGAGACACTTCATTTCGAGTTGGAACAGTACAGCCTGGTATGGCTCGGTGTTGTCCTGGAGTGTATTTTCATCTGGAATGCTTTGGGATCTTTGGTACGTGTACTGCCAGCAAGATTGCCATCTACGAATAGGGGAAGCTGGCAGTGAGCAGATGTCTATTGCAAAGCAAGAATGCTGGATTCATTTTATGATGTCCTGCAGAAATTACGAAGAAGGAATGTTCGTGTACGACCGAGAACGTTCTAGATCAAATTATATATAACAAGTGCTCATAACATATCCGAGAAAAAACAAACAAGACTAGTGAGCAAGAAAATACGAGGCTATATCGCGGCCGGCCATATATCCAGAAATAAAAAGAAAGACAAACGAAACTATTAAACAGGAAATTTCGTGTCACATACACTTAAAAGTATATCAAAATCTTAAAGATTTAGAACTGAAATACTCGGGCAAACAGGTCAACACACTAGTTACTCTCAACAATGGCGACTTTCAATGCATGCTGGAAGTAGCATGCTATTTGCCAGTCTATATATATGCTGGAAGTAGCATGCTATTTGCCAGTCAAGTATTAGACTGGTGTACCAGAAAAACTGGTACACCAGTCTAATACTTGGTAGATCCTCCACTGGAGCGCAAGACTGTGGAAATACGACGGGGCATGGACTCCACTAGCTTCTGGAAATATGCTGTAGGCAATGCACACCATACCTCCTGCAGAGCGTTCCACAATTCGGGTGAATTCCGAGGTCTTGGATTTCTGTGTTTGATTGCGCGTTGCATGGCATCCCAAATGTGTTCTATCACGTTCAGATCTGGGGAATTGGGTGGGAACGGAAACACCCCAAAATCATATGAATGCTCCTCTAACCATAATATGGCGTCCCGACACTTGTGTGGAGGTGCATTGTCGTCTTGAAACAGGCCCAACTCATCAGCATGAATGCAGGACATGAACGGGTGTACCTTGTCAGAAATTATGCGCACATAGCGTTGGCCGGTCACAGACGTTTGTAGACGTACCAGGAGTCCCAGTGAAGTCCAGAAAAACAGATACCATGCCATTACGGACCCCACCAGCCGGTACAGTTCACTCTTGACAGGCGGGATCCATGGCTTCACGGGGTCTGCGCCACACACGAATCCTTCCATTTGCCCGATAGAGTTGGAAATGCGACTCGTCAGACCAGGTTACTGGTTTCCAGTCATCAAGTGTCCAGTGTCGGTGTTGCCTAGCTCAAGCGAGGCGCATAGCTCTGTGTCGTGCACCCATTAAGGGGACTCGAGTTGGGCGTCGGCTCCCAAAGCCCATATCGTGCAGGGTATGTTGCACAGTCCGGACGCTGATGCTTGTTGAGGCTCCAGCATTGAATTCCGATGATAACTGCAAGAGTGATGCACACCTATCGCCTGAAACTATTCTTGACAGTCGACGATGCTCACGTTCACCCAAAGTCTTTTTACGGCCACACTGGTATCGTAGCTTGGAGGTTTTGCCGAAATTCTTGTAGTCACGGTACCCCCTTGCAATGGTCGTCCACGAAAATACGAACTTCGTTTCTACCTCCGAAATACTATGGCCCATCTCACGAGCGCCAACAATGACACGGCGTTGAAAATCGCTTAAATTGTTATTATTTGTCATTCTCATGCCGAAAACAGCTCTGACAGCTGGCAAGGATGTCTATTGCTTTATATACGCGCTGGCGGACGCAACCAAGAAAGCGCATAGGTGACGTTGCAATGTATTTTGCATAATCTCGTCAGTACCAGTTTTTTTGGCACTTCAGTGTATTTTCCTCCAATGTTTTTACAATCGCGAGCGTGCTGGGTTGCGGTTCTGACGTCGCGTACATTAAACAAATCGATTTGCGGCTAAGTCCAAGTTCCAACACCACTAAAACATTCTTGATGGTGCAACGGTCCAGCCTGCACTACTTCTTTTACCCAGCCCGGCTAGCTTGAACCGCCGCAGGAAAGACTGTCTTAAGTAAGTTGATATGTTAGATTAAAACAAAATATTGACAGTGCTCGAAAACTTTACAACACAATTTCCATTCGTCAAACTGTTTAATTTTACAAAAAATATTAGCTTTCAAATAAAATATCGCATTTGCCTTGAGATGATCTACCCGCAAAGGTGGCACGAATAATTCTTGACCGAACAGTGCAACACAAAACAAAATAATGCAATAATAATCACCCTCTACAGAATTTCGGCGCACATCCCACTCCTCTGCACGAACGCACACCGGCAGGCATCTGCGAACCAAATGTAACACGAAGCAGGGATCACAGGCAGGAGGCAATCGACGAATTCAGTCCGATACAAGGCAAGTGTCAATTTCAGCAGCAGTCCGAATGCAAGAAAACCAAAAGCAGCCTCGAATCTATAATACGTGTTCTTTTTTCCGACTACACAACAAAGAGCCCCATGCAGTGGTCTAAGCGATGGCTTGTGATCATTCGTCCGGAAGGGGTCCGGATTCGAATCCCGATGTGGCACCGACGTTGTGTTTTTTTTATGGCATTGTCTCTCTCCCTTCCCTGGAACCAGTGGCCCTAAATTAGGAACGGGCGACTGCTTACAGCTCACTAAGTTGCTCACGGTGGTCGTCAGGCACACGCGTTACAAAGATATGCAAGTACACTCTGAAACAAAGAGCCCAAGAACTCGCATTCTCGAGATATGTAGATATACACGAAGAAGAAGCACTGAAAGAAATGTCGCGAGGCCTTTTTTTTTTTTTTTTTTTGATTGGAGGTTTAACGACCTCCGTGAGCAACTCAATGAGCTATAAGCAGTCGTCCGTCCCTAATTTAGGGTCACTGGTTCCAGGGAAGGGAGAGAGCCAGTGCCGTAAGACAAACACAATATCCATGCCTCACCGGGATTCGAACCCGGACCCCTTTCAGACGAATGATCAGAGGCCATTGCTTAGACCACTGCGCCACCGGGGCAGCGCGAGGCCTTTACATTTCATTAATGTTACTACCGGATACCCGCAACGTGACAATCGTGCAAAAAAAACAACAACAAAAAAAAAACCCCCCAAATCCTACAGAAGTGGTTCTTGTGGAAACACCAACAGTTTGCAAATGAATAGGCCGCCCCGGTGGCGCAGTGGTCTAAAGCGCTTGCCTCTGATCATTCGTCCGTCTGGGGTCCGGGTTCGAATCCCGGTCAGGCATGGATGTTGTGTTTGTCTTACAGCACAGCACTGGCTCTCTCCCTTCCCTGGAACCAGTGACCCTAAATTAGGGACGGGCGACTGCTTATAGCCCATTGAGTTGCTCACGGTGGTCGTTAAACCTCCAATCAAAAAAAAATGAATAGAAACAGAAAAACTGATTCAGCGAAGAGAAAATAGCTGAGAATGAAGCAAGACAACGACTGGGAGCGCAAGAAGCTAACGCAACAATAGGACTTTCAACAGGCTCTTCCTGTTGCTTTGTGTGACGTCACAGCAGTCGTACATTTTTGTCGCCCAGGCTTCGACCAAGGGACGAAGGAAGAATATTGGCCCTGGAAGACCCTGCCTTATTGTCCTTTACGGGTATCAGGGTTCGGTGTGTGTGTCTCAGTTTCTTTTTTTTGTTTGAGGATTTAACGACTACCGTGAGCAACTCAATGGGCTATAAGCAGTCGTCCGTCCCTAATTTAGGGACACTGGTTCCTGGAAAGGAAGAGAAGCAGTGCCATAAGACAAACAATATCCATGCTTCACCGGGATTTGAAACCGGACACAACTCGGACGAATGATCAAAAGCCAGCGCTTTGACCACTGCGCCATCGGGGCGACTGTCTCTACTTCGACTAGGATGTCAGTGTTAGTGGTCTGTAGACGTTCTGACTTCGTCTTGTCTTCGAGCCTGGTGTCCACAGCATTGAAACGCCATAGCCATTTTCGTGAAATACTATTGTCCATTTTTTTCTCTGACTTCCACTGCACAAATTTCACTTCGTGCTGCTGCAAAGTTTAAATCCTTTTTCTAATAATGACGTAGGGGCACGCAAACAGCATCTTTATTGGCCTCAATTCTACGCTCATCTGATAACTGAGTGTGGCTTCATGCTGCTGCTGTAGCATTTAAATCCTTTTCCCAATAATGACGTAGGACACCCGAACAGCACCTTTCTTGACCTCAATTCTACGCTCATCTGATAACGCAGTGTGGCTCTGCGCTGCCGCAGCGTTTAAATCCCTTTTCCAATAATACAGTAGGGCGGGCACCCAGTGACGATGTGGAATTATAAAAAAAAAGAGAGAGAAAAATGCCAGTAGTGTAAGATTTAATTTGAAATGTGAAATTCCAAAGAATGGGAAAAACTCTGAAAATGGATTGTGGAACGCTATTGTTAAGTTAAAAGGAAGGAAGGAAAAAACAGACGGCCATTTTGTGACAAGGTCAGAAAAACAGGGAGAGCCATCGAATTTCTTAGAACTTGGAATGTGGAATTCAAAGAGACCAGAGACCCTAGCAACAGTAAAGGTATGGCAACTGGCATAATGATGTAGGATAACATAGGAAATAGAAGGAGAGAGAGAGAGAGAGAGAGAGAGAGAGAGAGAGAGAGAGAGAGAGAGAGAGAGAGAGAGAGAGAGAGAGAGAGAGAGAGGCACAGAACGAGGAGGTGAAGAATGCAAGCTTCTCATTGGCTGTACAAAGTCCAGGCGCGAAAAAAGTTACGAGAAGGCGGGAAGAGAAGATTTTTAGTGGGTACTTCTCGTCTATCGGATAGTCAAAGCGGAGGTTATGTCACCATATGGAACCTATATCTAGCCTTCGGCCTCGTCTGAGTAGCTTAGGTAGAATTATACTAACTGCGATTAGTATTTAACTTTGATAATTATTATTGATTCAGGGCTGCGGTCTAGAACACCTGAAAATAGATAGCTGGCGAATTACCATGCACAAATCCAGTTTCATTATCTATAGCTGTATCGTCTATTGAATGGACTAACTGTGCTGTTAGCGTTGTAAACGAATTTTGTGTGTACCTTGTGTGACGTGCCTGCCCAGCAGGACGCACACGACATAAAGGCAGATAGCAGTCAGAACGAACGTCCGCGTAGCTCAATTGGTAGAGTGATTCCTCGCGCACAGAGAGCAAGGGGACAGTCGCGCGCACAATGTATTGCGCAGTACGCGAATTGGACTCCATGCTGTTTACGAATATGCTAACACGATTAGAGTGCGGCACGTATTTTTAACGCTATAATGATTTCAATTGGGACAAATGTTTGTCACAGGCGGTCGGTCATAAGTCGCCCCATACTATCCGCGGAGTTAGACGCAGTCCTACGTAAAATAATTCAACAGTGAGTGATCACAACTCACACCCCATCAATAAATTAAACTCACGCGAAGTAATACAACACACCCGAACAGCACCTTTATTGACTTCAATTCTATGTTCACCTGATAAAGCATTGTGGCTCCGTACCATATGCACGTCATGATCCTCGCGTGTTCCACGTCATCGTGGTACCCAAAGGGCGGTGGTGCGCGTTTCGTACAGTTATGCAGCCCCAACATTATGTGTAGCTGAAAAAGGGGCAACAAGAGTCATTGGTACAACACGAGTGATGATAAAAAAATCAGTTGAAAATTCTGTTAAATTAGAAGCAACTGCTCTCATTCTATTTTTCCAGAGGCGAAAAGTTTAATTGATAATTGTGTGGAAGAGTTTTTATTTTCATTCCTGAAAGTAAACCTTGGGGCGAGATGTATGAATCAGACCAAGAACAAGATTTCCTCTGAGGTAAAGTAATTTCTGAAAACTTCAGGTGCTAAAGTAAACATTCTGCAATGTTTATGTTTGCGTGCATAGCCTCTTGCGACCTTAGAATGTCAAAAGTGCACACTTCTCGCGGCACACAGCGATACGACGTAACCGCAGCGGTGAACAAAACATAGTTGTGAATTCAGCGAGCGGAAATTCGCTCTATTCATGTCACCAGCATTTTGCAAAGCCTTACGCTTAATCATAATTTAAAAGTCAAAGTTCCCCCACAAATTGGTCGTTATGAGACCGCCAAGCGGATAGAGGTAACAAGCATGGCTAAAAACAAACGCCGACCCCGAAACTCTTTACGTGTATTACTCTCAATTGCATATTCAAGTAGTTCTTCGCTCTTTGTGGTTAAGTTCGGTGTGAATCTTAATTTAAGCGTCCCTTCCACTCTCTCTCCCTTTTGATGGATATGCAGCGCAGAGTTGGCCACAGCCAGCAATACAGACATTGCGGCGTGCATACATTTGCATATCATTATCGATTTCTCGTTACAAGTCTCTTTCGGAGTTTAGCTGTTGGTACTTCTGTCCCTATACACACACACACACACACACACACGGGCAGAGTTTGAGAGATGGTGTGGGAAAGAGTGGTGGGTTCTTAGAAGATGGAGTGCAGGTGGGGGGAGTCGCATCTTCAAAAGGTACTTTCTTTTCGAGTCAAAATGAAATTAATGCTCCTTTAATGAGTTTATGAGTTTTTGGGTGCCAGAGTCTGAATTAATGTTCATGCTACGTTAAGGGTCTGCTTCAGTGTTCTAGGTGCGCTTTCTGCTTTCTTGATTGCCATCAGCAAGCTCTCACAAGATCTTCACACGTCGGTAGCTGTCATCGCTCAAGTGACCGGAAGTTAATGCTCCTCCACTGTCACCGGTTACAGCTGAAACTATTCAACGTCAGACCACTTTCGCGAGATTAAGCTTCTTCATTCAATGTGCGGAAAGGCTTTTAGTCAAACTGAATTTATGGGCGGTCATCGCTTAATGCAATTTAAGTTTAAAGACGGAATATATTGGATAATATTAGACCAGTTCGAGCATCAGAACTTAAAGAACTTGAAATAAACTCAGTGAATTCTCCACAGAAACTACGAAACGCGTTTAGTAAGTATTAATCTACGGTATCTAAGCATTGTGTTACGGTAATTTTGTATCATTTTACTCTCAGTTCAGAATGTATATATACACTCCGTGCATTTTTGATCCAGCTGTACCTGTCCTAGTCTTTGCTATGTTCTCATTCACGACACTGTGACTTCCTGAAGCGTCATTTTGTAAAAGTATTTCCCAGTTCTTAAAATAATGAAGTATCGCTTTTAATTTTCTTTGACTCACATTTTTGACACAGCATGAAAGTACGAGTGACTGACTGAAGAAACAAATGAACAACTGTTATCTACAACTGGAAGTATTTTTTCCGTATTAAATGGTGTAACAGTTTATAAAACATACAACGACTGGCCTTGAAAAAGCCTGCCGTTCGGAGTGTGAAAGCTCGGCACTTAGTCGTTGTATGTTTTATAAATTGTTTCACCATTTAATACGGAATAAATACTTCAAGTTGTAAGTTCCATTATTGTAACAGTTATCTAGTTCTGCATCATAGATTTTAATGAAAAATATGATTGATTGATCTTCAAGTAAATCCTACTGCCGATTTATTGGAGAACGGGAAAAAATCATTGACGGATACATGCAGTATTTTCCCCATACATCATGAAAACTATAACTAACTAATTGGTGAGACAAATAAACAACTGGCATCCAGCTGATTGATTGGCGAAATATATTAACATTTAATATTCAGTTTCTATTTTTAGTTTGAAGATATAACGACCACCGTGAGCAAATGGGTCAGCTATAAGTAGTGGCATTCCCTAAGTTAAAACCGCCACCAAGGTGGCGCAGTGGTCTAAGCGATGGTTTCTGATCATTCGTTCCATATGGGTACGGGTTTGAATCCCCCTGAGGTATGGATATTGTTCTTCTCTTACGGCACTGGCTCTCTCCCTTTTCTGGAACCAGTGACATTTGTGAAAACACAAGCTTTTCAGCGACGGCATCGAATCCGAGTCCCCTCACTCCGGAGTAAGATGCTCTCCCAACTGAGCTAATGTCTCGCTGCAGATTTATCGCCTTGACACGTGTTTTCTCCTCGCCAGTACGCCACATCATCTCCGCCTTAATTTTTAGTTCTTTAATTTGAAGCGAAGTAGGAATTTTTAATTGATTCCGGATGATGTGTGGAACAAACATCACACATTTTTCGAAGAACCCAACGGCCATTAGATCCATTTTTACGTTAGGGCGCCAATGGGAAAACACAAGTTTGTCTGTGTCCTCTCACTCCGGAGTAAGTCACTCTCCCAACTGGGCTACGCGGACAGAATGTCTCGCTGCAGATATGTCGTCTTGACACGTGTTTTCACCTCTCCAGTACGCCACACTCTAAATTAGGAACGCCGCCCCGGTGGCGCAGTGTTCTAAGCGATGGCCTCTGATCATTCGTCCGAAAGGGGTCCATGTTCGAATCCCGGGGAGGCATGGATGTTGTGTTTGACTTACGGCACTGGCTCTCTCCCTTCCCTGGAACCAGTGATCTTAAATTAGGGACGGGCGACCGTTTATAGCCCATTGAGTTGCTCACGGTGGTCGTTAAACCCCCAGTCAAGAAGAAGAAATTTAGAAGCACTGGCTACAGGGAAGAGACGGAGCAAGTGCCTTAAGATAAACACAATATGCATGCCTTACTGGGATTTGAACATGGGCCATTACGAACAATTAGTCAGAAGCCAGAGCTTAGACCACTGCACCGTCAGGTCGGCTATACAGTTCTTGCGTCAGAGTTTTCGTAAAGCATGGAAACTGGGAATGACTGCAAAAGAAATGCACAAAATGTTATTCAACTGTTGCTCCATATAGTTTTCATAAATATGACTGATGAATTGGTGAAATAAATCAAGTACTAATACAGAGCTGTTGATTCATACATGCAATCTTTACCCTATACATCAGGAAAACTATGACTAATTGATTGCTGAAAAAAATGATGTCCAACTGGCAAGACAAATTAACAGCTGATATCCAGTTTTCGCGTCAGCGTTTTCAACAACATTAAAACTGAGAAGAACTGCCGAAAGAAATGCACAAAAGCTATCCATTTGTTACCCCCATAGTTTTCATGCACATGACTGATTACTTGGCGAAAGAAATCAAGAACTAATATGGAGTTGTTGGTTCATAACTTTCACACAGCATGAAAATTATGAGTGTCTGACTGGTGATCTTAAATCGTTATTACTTGTCATTCTCATGCCAAAAACAGCTCTGACAGCTGGCAAGGATGTATATCGCTTTATATACGCATTGGCGGACGCAGCTGAATACGCACATAGGTGACGTTGCTATGTATTTTGCATAAGCTCGTCTGTACCGGTTTTTCTGGCACTTCAGTGTATCTAGTACTTGATTCATATTAATTATTTTCATACATCATGAAAACTATGCCTGACTTATAACACAAATTCACAACTGATATTCAGATGTAACCTCATAGAATTTATACACCATAGGGAAATACTAGCAGGCACTGTCGACATCCGTGCATTAGTAAGAATGCTTCTTACAACATCCGTGCACCAGTAAGAATATCTGTAACCGCGTACTTTAGTTGCATCACTGGTTGGTTGTTACGCCATTTCGGTTCTATTGCTGGCATGTTTTAAGAAGACTCTCGTACAATGCAGAAGTGTCTCGGTTTCCGAAATGTGTGTACCAACTGTTTGTGCGCGCATAAAGTGGCCTTTTGTAAACTCAATAAATCTTTGGTTTTGCCCGTCACGACTGAAATTTCGCTCTCAACTAATACGATACGATATGATAGGATACGATAATATTGGTAGATTTCGGAGCTGTGTGACATTCAGTTGTACAACTGGAAAAATTAAGTAATAGCTTCGGGTGAGGGTCCTCTAATGGGAAAGCATATTTAGCCCTTTAAATGGCTGAAACGAATTAAATTGGAGTAGACGAAATGTGCTGTGATCGGTTCGAACGAATATATTCGCTGTCCAAGAGGTGAACTAAACGCCCCTGGAACGAGCGAACGTGCGCATAAGAAAGCGTTACTTCACCCTTAACTGTGTTATTCAAAGTTGCCATTCAGGGGGATGATTCACACTAATTCTTTCTTACTGATCACCTTCTGTAAATGTAATAAAAATAGTGACGAACCTAAGAAAGAAGATGATTGAGTCACTCGTTCCAACCCAGTGGCACAATGTCCGTATCAGGGGGACTAGCTCTTTCCCATCATGCCTTGTGCCATAGAACAGAGTATAAGGGATTACAAACGAGCGCTTATCCCTGTGACACGTTTATGGTCTGTACTGCTGAGATATAGAGGGAAAGTAATTGTTTTGCCGCAGCCGTCGTAAAATCCGGACGCTATATGAACTTTTTTGTTTGGGGAACGCAGGAAATTTTGGGTACCATTTGGTTCAGCGAAAAGGAAAGGTGAAATAAGAGTTGAAGAAGTATGCTGATAATTGTGGAGATAATCCATTTATCTCTGCGCCTCTAAGAGCTACGTAAAAAACACAAACCAAGCAACAATCTAACAAGTTGGACTTAACAGAATAAAATAAAATAAATAGTCTAGCGAGGAAATGGCGGCAAGCTAAAAGGAGGAGGAAAAGACTCAGAAAACGCAATTTTTTTATTTCAATTGTTAATAAAAGATGTAACGGTTAGAAGGAATAAACTTTATTGGGAGTGTGGAGGGTATGCCTTTCATGTGTGCAAGGTACTCAATGATGAACAAAGTAATTCCAGGCGTGACGAGTACGATTTATTCCGTGGTAATTTCTTTAGAGTTGTGCAGGTGACGTAGGAAATTATATACGAAAGTTTTTGGAATGCAAAACATTGATTTGGGAAATAAGGGAGAATTAGAAAAGGCTATTTTGAAAGAAAATCTTTTGAGATTTAAGGGGGCTTGATGGGCTCGCCTGTTTGAATGTAAAAGTTCTATGGAATTAAATAGGATTCCTCAAAAATTATTTTAAGGGCCAAACAAGGACATTAAAGTGTTATCAGAAAAATCTGGAGTATGTAGAACCTGCAAAACAGAAATCTGTCCAGAAAACTGGGAGCTATATGCATGGCGTGTCCTGAAGAGGGCATTATTAAAAACACAGATTGGGCATTATTAAACACATAAATTGGCATTATTAAAACACAGAAGATTGGGCATTATAAACACAGATATTTTTACTTTAATTTTTACTTTATAAAAAAAAAAACTTAAAACAAAAAGTATATTTTAAAAATTACAGTTGAAATATATATACACAAAGTTAAAACATTAACAATTTCAAGTCCACGGTGGACCCGTCACACCATCTGATGACGGGTCCACAGTAGAATTGAAAGTGTTAATATTTGAACTTTGTGTATATATATTTTAACTTAAATTTTTAAAGTCGTGTATAGATGAAGTCGTGTATAGAAGAAATTATGTATGTTGCAGGATATAAAAAATAAAGATTGTGCTGTGCAAAGGAATTTTTATTGCGTTGTAAATTCAAAACATTAATGAAGACCCCTTTTGCCTGAAGGTCACTTTCTCCCCATCATTACGCTATTTATGTGTCTCTCATTTTTTCTACACTGCTCAAGTTATTACGGCGAGTCACAATAAAATCACACCATCCCGGTGACTGAGTGGTCAGAGGCGCTGGCCTCAGGGTCTGCGTTGGAATTACGGACGAAACATGGGTAGAATGCTTTTCCTGTTACTCTGGCTCTGCCTCTTCATGGAACCAATGGTCCCAAATTAGGGGATAGCCTTAGATGCTGTCGGTGGTCATTAAACACAGAAGCAAACAAACAGAAAACAAGAAAGCAATAAAACCTCTTTGCGTGAAAAGAAACTAAATCTTCTCGTGACATGATACCCATAAGCATGTTTTGACCTAGTATAATGAATAACGCTTTTGCTACCAAGCTAATTATCGTGAATATGGCTTTCACTAATATTATAATGAATTCAATGCTTGTACTAAGCTTCTAATAGTGAATTCAAATGGTTGTTGTCACTAGTTATTTAAGATCATGAATAAAGTCTCCTGCTAGTAGTGTAGTAATAGTAATGAACAAACTTATAACTGGTAGTAATGTTGTAGTAGTAATTAAGATGAATAAAGTCTTATGCTGGTTGTTACTAATAACACTAAATGAAATAAACCTAACAGCCAGACAGAGGTCTGACAGTACTATGAACTGAGAAAGACGTACTTACGTAAAACCTTTTATTATGAACTTCTACTGGTATCTTCACACACAGCTACTCAAATAACACGTAGCTCCTTGCACATGAACAAACGATCTCGGTATACAACAACCGCTCTCCCTATACAACAACAACAAACGCTCTCCGTACAACAACAAACGCTCTCTTTAGGTATGGTTGAACGCGCCTATTTATACTGGCTACCACCACGTCATGACTTACACTCATTGCCAGATCTCATTCAGCGAGTGAAATAACATCTCGTTCAGTAAGAAGATAATTTACATAGAAAAATAAAATAACCAGAGATAGTAAAATCAAAAGGAAAGTGAATCGAGAGTATACGTTACATCATCTCCCCCTTAATTTTTTTTCTCTTTTTTTTTTTTTTCCGAAAAACCTATCGATTTTGGAGTGTAAGTCTTACACTTCGTTGATTGACGTTTCTCGACCTCTTTTTTGTTTTGTTGTTTGGTGGCAGCAGTATTTACAATATCAAACTTGGCATGACAAAATCAAGAAATCTGTATTCGTCTGTGAAACACTTGTATTTTTGAACAAAACAAACCTGCATCGGCATACCTTCCTTTTATTCTGCCTAGCAGGAATCACTTTTTTAATTTAAAATTACGTTCTCATTATTCGTTGAATACACACCAACTGTATCAGCAGCGAAGATTGCCTGGAGCTGCCTAACAGTAACAATTTTATTATTTTACCCCTAAGCACATAGATATATATAAAAAAATTTGGATTAGTAGATGGACATAGAAGAAATATAAAAAAAACACATATATACACAAAAAAGAATGCATAGGCCCACACGAAAAAAAAGAAATTCTGACACGCCAACTGGTCGTGCAGGAAAAACAACAAACGGAGAAAAGAACCTGTCCACGAGAACTTACTTATCTCGAGGACGCATAAAAAACTCTAGTACGATAACGTTTTCCAGGCCTAATCGGACTGGTAAATTCAGGTGGCTTAGCGCGTTTCAAGGATTTGAATGGATCTGGAACATCTGTATTCTGTCGGTCAAGAAATCCCGGCGGCTGACAGGAACGGTCAGGAACGGCTGAAATCCGTCGGTCAGGAACGGCTGAAGTCTGGTGGTCCGGAAATCCCTGCGGCTGATAGGAACGGTCAGGAACGGCTGAAATCCGTCGGTCAGGAACGGCTGAAGTCTGGCGGTCCGGAAATCCTTGCGGCTGACAGGAACGGGCTCCCCAGGCTTTTGATATGTAGTCCCTTTGTGCTGGGGCCCGTGGTGTCCTTCCAGCATTTTTTGGACGGACGTGGCTCCGGCCACATCGTTTGCTTTCGCTTTCGACCTCGTGGCATAAGAGTAGCAGCAGGCATCGGCCCTGTTTGCCCTGAGCGTAGGTTCCAGGGGCGAAACCCGGGCGGATGCAAGGATCTCTGCCTTCGTCGCTGTTGCGGCGAAGCAGATTGGGGAGACAAGTTACGTTTTCGCCCAGCTTTTGGTGTTACTGGACGGTTTGTAATTGGTGTTTGACGTTTAGGAATAGTCAAATTATTGTTCATAACTGATAAATCAGAAATATCCGAAGCCTCTGAGTCGCTGCTGTAATTTAGTGGTCGTGCATGGCGATGTTTATTCCTGCCTATAGGAATACTCTCTGATGAGGTATTCTAGGAAGTAGGAGCTTGTGGTGTTGCAGAGTTATCGGGAAATGGTGCAGCAATAGTCTTGGCAATGGTTGGAGGGAAAGGAACGATACTAGTATTTGAAGAACTTGATTCGAGCCTTGGTCTCATGGGAGAATCAGGTTGCGTGTTTGGAAACCCGTCTTGAGGAGGGGAGGGTGAAGAAAAAACCACGGGAGATTCTTCAAAAATGTTTGTTGGTTCATCCAAAATTTCTGGAGGTTGATCGTGAGATATAGACCCTTGAGTCTGTGGAACAGAAGGTTGAGTAGGGCTGATTATAAAATCGATATTTCGTTCATGATACTTGCGACACTGAGCAACGTGTACGTATTGAAATTGATTGTCAGGTTTTTCAAGAACAATGTTATTTTCAAACACATTTGCCACCCGATATGGACCTTCGTAGCTGGGTGCAAATTTCTTCACTAAAGTATGAGAAACAGAAGACTGGAAGTGCGTTTTCACGAGAGTGAGATCTCCAACGACAAGATCTGGTTCCCTACGCCTAGTATTATAATATCTTGCTTGAGCCGCTTGTGCTCCTAGCATTGCAACACGAGCTTTTTCTGCCATGATTCGTACTGATTGCGGAGTTGGTCGCTGATTTAGTTCGTCGATAATCCCCGTTAAATTTTCAAAAGGGGTTTTAATTTTGCGACCCAGAAAAAGTTCTGCAGGAGTAATTTTAGTAGATTCGTGAACAGACGAGCGGAGAGCGAACGAAAAAAGCTCAAGATGGCCATCCCATCGTTCGTGATGATCCATGACAAATGTAGCAATCATTTTCACTAGCGTGCGGTTTACGCGTTCCGCAGGATTACTCTGGGGATGATATGGGGAAATGAATTTATGCTTAATGTGTAGTCTCGCACACATTCTTTCAAAAATGTCAGAAATAAATTGAGGACCATTATCCGAAACTACTTTATTAGGTGCACCATATCTAGAGAATACTTCATTAACTAATATATTACAAATAACTTCTGCCGTAGCGGCTTTAATGGGAAAAACTTCAACCCATTTAGAAAAAATATCAGTTAATACTAAAACGTAACGAGCTTTGTTTTTAACAGATAAAGGATAAGGTCCTAATAAATCTATGGAAATAATATCAAAAACATGAGAACTTGAACTAGATTTCAAGTGACCGGCCGGTCTTACATTACGGTAATTATTAATCTGACACAAGTGACATGATTGAACGTATGCGAGCACACTTTGGTACATGCCAGGCCAATAGGCAACATCCCGCAATTTACAACGGGTCTTGAGAATACCTAAATGGCCTGCAAGAGGTTTGTCATGAAATTCGTTTAAAAGGGCCATTCTAAAGGTTCGCGGAATACATGGGCGAAACTCTGCCCTAGTAGTCCTAGATTTCGTATAGTAAAGGAGACCCTCTATGACTTTAAAATGTTGTGACCTTCCAGCCAGAGAAGGATCACTTTGTAGGGGCGAACCCGCAAGCAAAAAATTATAGATATCCCCAAAATCTGGATCTTTTATTAATTCTGCCATTATCTGCTCTCTGGATGTTATATCAGCTATTAGAAGTAAAGGCTGACATCCAGGAGTAGTTTCTGTGGGGACCCCACTAATCGGAACGCGAGACAATGCGTCCGGTAATTGATTCTTATGACCTGGCTGATACGAAATTTTGATATTGCTCTCTTGTAACTTCAGAGCCCACTTCATAAGTCTTTGAGATAGGTGCTTAGCAGAATTCAAATACTGAAGGGCAGAATGATCCGTAATTATGTTAACTGTCAATTCGTTAAGATAACATTGAAATTTATCCAGAGCATACACAACAGCAAGACATTCACGTTCCGTAGCTGAATAATTGCGTTCAGCTTTAGCTAAAGTACGAGACGCAAAAGCTATTGGATGCCCAGCTTGTGACAAAACGCAACCAAGACCAACTCCGGATGCGTCAGTATAAATATCAAATTCCTTAGTATGATCTGGGAAAGCCAACACAGGAGGCTGAGTCAACGCAGACTTCAATGTTTCAAAAGCAGCGTTAGCCTCAGGTGTCCAAACAAACTTCTTGTATTTACGTTTCAAAGCATACAATGGCTCACAGATTGTAGCATAAGCGGGGACGAACTGCTGATACCATCCGGTCATTCCCAGAAAGCGTGATAGTTCTTTTGCTGTCTTAGGCCGAGGAAAGTCAACAATAGGCCTAATTTTTTCATTATCCGTAAATAAGCCGTGGGGAGTGATTTTCAACCCCAGATATACAATCTCGTCCCTCGCTATCTGGCATTTACTAGGTTTTAACGTCAAGCCAGCATTGTATATGAGTTGGAACACCTGTTTGAGCAGAGAAAGGTGCTCGTCAAAAGTCTCGGATGTAATAATAATGTCATCCAAATATACATGCACATGGGGACCGAGAACAGGTCTGAGAACCGTATCCATAAGCTTTTGGAAGGTAGCAGGTGCAGAAGCTAATCCAAACGGCATACGTAGGTATTCATAAGCCCCAAAAGGAGTCACAAAGCCTGTTTTATCAACAGAGTCCGGATGTACTGCTACCTGCCAATATCCACTCGCCAAATCTAAGGTTGACATCCATTTGGTTGACGACAGGTCATGCAAAATATGTGACATGACAGGTAGTGGATAATTGATCGTTTTTGTGACTCGGTTGAGCTTGCGGAAATCTGTCACAAAACGAAATTCATTGGGTTGTTTCTTTGGAACCAAAAAGGCAGGAGCAGCCCAGGCGCTTGTTGATTCCCTTATTATGCCCTGTTTAATCATTTCAGCAATTTGACGTTGCATTTCCTGTTTCTTATGTGGAGCACAAGGGTAAGGTTTCGTCGCTATCGGTTTCGAACCATCAGTGTCAATGACATGATAAACCACCTGTGTGAAACCAGGTTGATCAGAAAATAAACCAGGGCTTTCCTGCAAAAGTAGAGAAAGCTGGTTTCGTTGCCTCTCATTCAATTGGTTACTCAATAACAAACTCGTTATATCCATAGGAACCGTAGGAATCATTTCGACAGGTTCCGGAAAGGAAATCACATGTTGTACGAAATTCAAAGTTATTTGAAACGTATGAATAAAATCCATTCCCATTAGACATTTCACAGGTAGTTCGTCTATAAGCAGGAAAGAATGCGTAAAACGAGCCTTTCCCAGCCCTAGAGATAATGTGACAGTTCCTGTGATACTGAAGATTTCGTTATTTGCACCTCGCAAATACTGCGTCGCAGGCTGAACGTGTATTGCAGGAAAATTGTCAGTGCAAAACTTCGTATTTAGGGCTGATATTTTAGAACCAGGGTCGAACTTTGTCTCGACAATAATATCTTCAATTGTCAAGAACACATCAGGCAACTGAGGAGTTTGGACAGTCACTAATACTGTTTTAGGGTCAGAATGCTCGGTATCAGGAAGCAGGATCGAGCTTTGGTGTACTTCCTTTGGAAGTTTAAAGGATTCCTGGTTGGATTATCATGCGGTCTGAAACCTCGACCCTGCCGGGTATCGGGAAAATTTTCACGATGAGGAAAACTGCGTGAAACCTGCGTCGGGAACTCCGCGTGTCTGTTTACATTGTCATATCTATTACTTCTTCCCTCAGCACGGGCAGAAAATCATCATTGTCCTGAGCATGAAAACGTTCCGAATGCTGCGGATTGGAACGGGGTCGAGCATACTATGCATTTGTACGATATCCCGAAGATTGTTCAGAAACTCGCTGTTGGTTTGCCACTCTTCTGTGAGGTGGAACGTATGAAGCTTGGGTGTGCACTTGTGCATGCTCGCTCTGAAAGTTATTATGCCGCTGAGGGTTTTCGTAATAAGCCTCGCTGGGTGCCCGAGCATGGTGAGTTGAACCATGTTTGCCATGTCGCTCTTCATACGTTCGTATGAGGCGAAGGCATTCATGAATTGTAGTAGGGTGTCAAACCTCAAGAAAATCTTGTAGAAATGGGTCGAGCTGCTGCAATAGGGTATCCAACATGTCGACATGACTGGCATGTGGATCCCATAAGTTATATAAGAGTGTTGTTTCCAACGTAAATGCAACAGGGCTATCGTTGGGTCCTGGCTGACGAGAAAAAAGTTGTTGTGCAAGGCTAGCTCGACTGAGGCCGAAAGGAAAGACCTCCAAAAATTCTGCACGGAAATTCTCATAATGAGAATCCGGGTTCGACACTCTCCACTGTCGATACCAGGTCTTAGCGGTATCCTTCAAGCAAGTGCCTGCGATTTGTACTTTGCAGTCTTCAGGAATATTGTAGAGATCAAAATGATCTTCCAAATCTTCGAGGAACTTTAAGGATCCCTCCAACCTATTGAAATGAATTGTTCCTGCATGCGGCACGAAATGGGCAAGCATTCTGTTTCGCTGAGAGGATTGAACTCCCTCAGGTACGACCCGCGACTCAGAGTAATAGGAAGCTGGTGCATTACGAAATTGTGAAGAATGCCTGGGTACGTGTAGATCATTCATATCAAAGTGAGACCCACAGGATTCTTGCAAATTGTCAAAAAAAAACACCATCACCATCGAAACTTGCCTTAGGGTGGAAAATTGAAGTTGTCTCAGGTAAGGAAGACATGGGTAATAATTGTCAAGACCTCGTGTTCGAGAAAAGTTCGGGCGCCAATTATAATGAATAAGGCTTTTGCTACCAAGCTAATTATCGTGAATATGGCTTTCACTAATATTATAATGAATTCAATGCTTGTACTAAGCTTCTAATAGTGAATTCAAATGGTTGTTGTTACTAGTTAATTAAGATCATGAATAAAGTCTCCTGCTAGTAGTGTAGTAATAGTAATGAACAAACTTATAACTGGTAGTAATGTTGTAGTAGTAATTAAGATGAATAAAGTCTTATGCTGGTTGTTACTAATAACACTAAATGAAATAAACCTAACAGCCAGACAGAGGTCTGACAGTACTATGAACTGAGAAAGACGTACTTACGTAAAACCTTTTTATTATGAACTTCTACTGGTACCTTCACACACAGCTACTCAAATAACACGTAGCTCCTTGCACATGAACAAACGCTCTCCGTATACAACAACCGCTCTCCCTATACAACAACAACAAACGCTCTCCGTACAACAACAAACGCTCTCCGTACAACAACAAACGCTCTCTTTAGGTATGGTTGAACGCGCCTATTTATACTGGCTACCACCACGTCATGACTTACACTCATTGCCAGATCTCATTCAGCGGGTGAAATAACATCTCGTTCAGTAAGAAGATAATTTACATAGAAAAATAAAATAACCAGAGATAGTAAAATCAAAAGGAAAGTGAATCGAGAGTATACGTTACACTAGTAGCAGCAGCTAAAGTACGGTACACTGCAAATACAAGTCTGTTATTGTACCTTCGGTATCCCCTGTGGCTCAGTGGTCTAAGCGATGGTTTCTGTCCCTTCCTCGAGCTGAATCCCGGCTGAGGCATGGGTTGTGTGTTTGTCTTATGGCACTGGCTCTCTCTCTTCCCTGGAGCCAGTCGTCCAAAATTAGGGACTGGCGACTGCTTATAGTAACAACTATTAAGACACACGGCTAATGGTAGCCGCTGAAACCCGGGATTCAACTCGGGAAAGAAAAATTGCAGATAGGCAGTTATTATCTTATAGTCGCAAAAACCCAGGATTCAGCTCGGGAAAGAAAAATTGTAGATAGGAAGGTATTCTCTTATAGTCGCTAAAACCCGAGATTCAGCTCCCGAATAAGAAAAATTGTAGATAGGCAGTTATTCTCTTATAGTCGCTAAAACACGGGATTCAACTCCCGAATAAGAAAAATTGTAGATAGGCAGTTATTCTCTTACAGTTGCTAAAAGTGGGATTCAGCTCGAGAAAGAAAAATTGTAGATAGACAGTTATTCTCTTCTAGTCGCTAAAACCCGGGATTCAGCTCGAGAAGGAAAAATTTTAGATAGACAGTTATTCTCTTATGGTCGCTAAAACCCGGGATTCAGCTCGAGAAAGAAAAATTGTAGATAGGCAGTTATTCTCTTATAGTCACAAAAACCCTGGATTCAGCTCGAGAAAGAAAAATTGTCGATTGACAGTTATTCTCTAATAGTAACTTAAACCCGGGATTCAGCTAGAGAAAGAAAAAATTGTAGATATGCAGTTATTATCTTATAGTCGCTAAAACTCGGGATTCAGCTCGAGAAAGAAAAATTGTAGATAGGCAGTTATTCTCTTATTGTGTCATCATCTCGCGAGAAACGCAGGAAAGCACAGAGTTTAGTTTTTGTTGTTTTGCTGTGCATGTAGATCGTGCCATTAACGGCCTTGCCCACTTGGCGGAGTTCCGTACAGTTCTTATGAAAAGAAGAAAAGTAAAGATTATATTGTTTTTAAATGATATGTATATCCAGCGAACAGCGAACCTGCAGGCCAGTGAAGAAGCGATATCTGCCGTGCATGAAAGAGGTCTTGAATGTTCGAGCCACATGTGGTCGAACATTGTCCTGAAGGAAGGGTAGCACCTGTGCCTCTAAAATATTCCCAATGTATAGCTGGCTGTTGAGGGTTCCCTCAATTTATATCAGGCGAGATTGTAAATTGAACACAGCAGGGCCCCAAAGCATAACGCTTGGCATTGGGCCGTTATGTCGCTGCAAAATGTACCCTGCAAGGTGCTACTCACCACGTCTTCGAACAATTGTGTGGCCATCATGGTACATCAAGTTCAATCGTGACTCGTCAGAAAACACGACCTGTTTCCAATCAGCGCGCCAGTGTCTGTGTTGGAAACCCCATTGCAGCCTGAGATGTCTGTGGTTGAGTGTCACTGGCCGCTAGCAGTCCATGCGCAGCAATGGACTGCTAGCGACCAGTCCTCTGTTAAGCAGACGAAATCAAAGTGTGCTGGAGGACAAAACCTGACCTATGACTGTGCTCCACTGCTGCGCTGACACCGTCGATGTCGCTGTGCGATTGGTCACTGCAATGCGGTGGATGTGAATGTCATCCCGTGCAGTCGTGCGATTTTGCGTTTCATTTCCGGCGTTTCTCTCCGTCTGAGCCTCACCTGTCCACTTACTTCACGTTTGCATCACTGTAGTGGCGTTTCGTCCCATAAGAGTGGCAATTTCGCTGTTGGAAAATCCAGCTTCTCTCATCCCAACAATCCTCCCACTGATCATCACTGATTGCAACATCAGTGAAGAATATACAGGGTGCATAGGGAAGTCCCTTTAGCCTGGAATAACTTGCAAACGGAGAGAGGTACAGTTATGCAAGTAAGATAACGGTATAGTAAAGCGACTACGCCCGATTGAATGCAATCAATAGCAACGCCCCTAGTGGCGAAATGCGGAAGTTAGCCATTGCAAATCGAAAACGAAAACAGATAGAGCAAAATTTCCAATTACAAAGTTGTAGAGCATCAATAAATTAGTACAAAACGACATTTGTTTTACACGGATAACATAAATTGTAACCTGAATATCCTACAATGTCCGAAATCCATGCGCGACGATTCGAATATGCATATTCACATTGCGCAAATGTAGCCGTATGCAAATGCAGATTGTGACGTACCTACGATATAAAAACCAGTAGTAGGATATACCCTGATCAGAAGTTTAGGTCTACGTACGCTGTGTGAGAATGGTGAGCTTGGATTTCTGGCGTTACGTAAAAAATCAGGTGTATGCAACAGCGCCTACAAGTCTGCTGGATTTGCGTCGTCGTGTTACAGATGCTTGCAATAGTGTTTCACCTTCCATGCTGAGGAATGTGCATGCAGAGTTACTTTCACGAATACCAATGTGTATCGTGGGCAATGGCAAACTCTTCGAACATACTCGACATTAACTTTTTATCATTGTGCATCTAGTTTGCCTTTTTTGTTTTCATTTTGTCTGACGTCATCAAACTGTATTGACATAAGTACGCATTTATGCAATAAATTGTGTGTATTTGCTCATACCTATGCCTGTTCCCTTCAAACGTTCACACAAAAGGTAGCAGATCGATTTCGGACATTTTAGGGTATTTAGGCGACAATTTATCTTATCCGTGTGAAAAAAATGTCGTTTTGTACTAATTAATTGATGTTCTACAACTTTGTGATTGGAAATTGTGCTCTATTTCTTTTCGTTTTTAATTTGCAATGGCTAACTTCCGCATTTCACCACTAGAGACGCTGCTATTGGTTGCATTCGATTGGGCGTAGTCGCTTTACTATACCATTATCTCACTTGCATAACTGTACCTCTCTCCGTTCGCAAGTTATTCCAGGCTAAATGGACTTCCCCATGCACCCTGTATATATATATAAAAGAGAATATATATATATATATATCATCATCATCCACAACCATTAGCAATCCACTGCTGGACGAAGGTCTCCCCAAGTTTCCTCCACAACTGTCTGCCTTGTGCCAGTCTCGTCCATGTCACTCCCGCATACTTTCGAATTTTATCCACCCATTTCCCATGTGGTCTCCTTCTGGGTCTTTTCCTGTCCCTTGGAATCCAATCTAAAATTTTGGCTGTCCATCGATGGTCTGTCCTCCTGGCTGTATGTCCAGCCCATTGCCATTTCAGGGATTTAACTCTGATCATGATGTCTTCCACTCTTGTCATTTTTCGGATCCACGAGTTCCTCTTCTTATCTCTCCTGGTTACACCAAGCATGCACCTCTCCATGCTTGTTTGAGTTGTCTGCAGCCTTTGTATGTCTCTTTTAGTTAAAGTCCACGTCTCTGCACCATACGTAAGCACTGGAAGGGTGCATTGATCAAACAATTTTCTTTTAAAACATAATGGCATATTGCTCTTGAAAATTATGCTGTTTGTTCCAAAAGCTCTCCAGGCAAGTTTTGTACGCCGATTAATTTCTTCATCAATGTGACCCTCACTTGATATCTGCTGTCGAAGATAAACGTACGTGTCTGTTATCTCCAGCTTTTCTCCATCAATCGATAAACCTTCGTTTCTTGTAAAAGCATTGAACATCACTTTTGTCTTCTGAAAGTTCATTTTTGATCCCACTTCTTTACTCTTGTCAACAAGTTCCTGGATCATACTCTGCAGCTCTGATGGGGTAGTTGCAAAAATTGACTACGTCATCAGCAAAACGAAGGTGGGTTAGATAATCTCCATTAATCTTTATCCCTTTGTTTTCCCAGTTCAGTGATTGAAAGACATTTTCCAATGTGGCATTAAAGAGCTTCGGAGATATGGTATCACCTTGTCTCACTCTCTTTCCAATTTTTATATGTTTTGTATTTTCAAACAGCTGAATCTTTGCACTTGCGTTTTCATAGATGTTATTAATAATATTAATGTAGGCATCTTCAATACCGCAGGATTTCAGAGCCGTTGTAACTGCTGATGGTTTCACCGAATCAAAGGCTTTTTCATAATCGATAAAAGCCATGCACAATGGAAGTTCATATTCCCTCGCTCTTTCAATTAGTTCTCTTAATACGTGGATATGATCTATTGTGCTGTAGCCACTCCTGAATCCAGCTAGTTCTCTCGTTTGAGCCATGTCCAGTGTTACCTTCAAACAATGTGAAAGAACTTTAGTGAAGATTTTATAAACCACTGATAGGAGGCTGATAGGTCTGTAGTTCCTGAGATCCTCAATGTGACCTTTTTTATGTAGCAGGATCATTGTAGCGTTGTTCTAATCCTCAGGAATCTTCCCTTCATTAAGGCATCTGGTGAAAACTTGGGCTAGTACTGTTTCGATTTCTCCACTTGCTTCTTGTATGATGTCTACAGTAATTCCATCTTCTCCTGGAGCTTTTCCCCGCTTCATGTTCTTGATTGCATGTGCAACGTCTGCTGGGAGGACTGGAAGAACTCTGGTACTGGTACCTTTCATGATGTCCGGAGTACATGTATCATCTCTTTCATATAATTTGGAGTAGAAATCTTTCACTCTTGTCAAAATTTCGACTCTATTTCTTATTACAGAACCATCTTCTTTTCTCAGTGCAATAATCTGTTTTCTTCCCTTACTGAGATGTCCCTTTGCTATCTTTAAGCTATGGTTGTTTTCAATTGCTTTCCTCACTAGTTCACAGTTGAATTTCCTTACGTCTTCAGTGATACGTTTTCGTACTGTCTTGCGTAGCTCTATATATTCCACTTTGGAAGTCACATCTTCTTTAGTTGTCCTCACATCTCTTCATTTTTGCATCAACATTTTGGTTTTTCCTGATAAATTGTTCACATGCAACTTGTTTTTAGACCCAGCTAATTTTGTTGCTGTGTCCATAAGAGCATTGGTTACTTTTATGTTAACTTCAGAAATATCCACTTCTTCCGATGTTAGGCCTTCTAACGCAGAGAATCTGTTCTTCAGTTCCAACTTGAAGGTATTATGGTGTTTTTTAAGGTTGGTTATGTCAATACATTTTGTTTCGTGTGTGGCGTTTTCTTGAAAAAGGAGTTCAAGATGATAAACCCTTCTGCCTCTGCAAACTCAACGAGTGTATTTCCACGCTGGTTTTTGTTGCCGTGACCGAATTTACCTACTGAAGTTTCATTCTGTTGCCGTTGCCCTATTTTTGCATTGAAATCTCCCATAATTATCTTCAAATGCTGCTTACCTTTATTATTTAGATGACAAATTTCCTCATAAAATTCTTCAATTTCTTCTTCAGGATGACTTGTGGTGGGTGCATAAGTTTGAATAATCTGAGCCTTGTACCTTCTTCAGAGCTGGATAACGAGTCGTGCAGCTCTGTCAGAGGAACTTTCAACTTCTACAACTTTATCCTTCAGTTTCTTGTTTATTATAACTCCAACACCACTAGTTCTGCCAGTATCTGTCCCACGATAGTAGAAGAGATGTCCAGTTCAATTAGATCTCCTTTTCTTCTTACCTCACATAGCCCAACGATGTCCTACTTGATCCTTTGTAGTTCCTCTTCCCATTCAAGAAGCCTTGAATCAGAAGATGGGGAGCGTCCACTATACGTAGCCAAAGTCAGCATCAGATGGCAGCCTAGTCCGGTCCTCCGGGGATTCTTATATATATATATACATGTATATACATAATATTTCATTCGTCTTAGAGTGTTCATATACATTATATTTCATTCGTCTTAGAGTGTTCATATACATTATATTTCATTCGTCTTAGAGTGTTCATATACATTATATTTCATTCGTCTTAGAGTGTTCATATACATTATATTTCATTCATCTTACAGTGTTTTACAATCAGCGCATTGACACTCATCTGATAAACCCAGGTAGCCTAAGGGAAGAGGGTTCCAAGGACAAAGCGCCTCCTGGCCGACTTTAGAGGGAACCATTTACGCATTCGTGGTCCCCAACACGGGGAGTCTGCGTGAAACCCCGGATAAACCGCAGACCAGATGCCCTGCAGGACCGGGATTCGAACACCAATCAGAAACGTCCTCCTCACACACAGTGCATAGCGACTTAAGGTGGATCCACCTAAAACCTTTGCCTTGTATTTCCAATGGGCAAACGGCTGTAGCCATTTTCTTCACAATTAATGTGTTCCCAAGGATGGAAATTTGAATAACTTGTAACGTACCAGGAGATGTGACGTACCTGCCAGAAGGACGCACACGACATAAAGGCAGATAGGAATCAGAATAAAATGTCCGCGTAGCTTAATTGGTAGAGCAACTTATTCCGGAATGAGTGGACCCGGGTTCGAACCCCGGCGCGGATAAAAATGACGGAGAAATTCACTTCGTTATAATGGCGCCCGAACTATCCGGATGACCCGACCGTTCACAATCTCGCAATGGTGTGATGTTATTTCCACACCGCGAGATAGGAAAAATAAGAGCAGCACTTCGAAAAAAAAATAAATAAGGGGGAGATGATGTAACGTACCAGGAGATGTGACGTACCTGCCAGAAGGACGCACACGACATAACATAAAGGCAGATAGGAATCAGAATAAAATGTCCGCGTAGCTTAATTGGTAGAGCAACTTATTCCGGAATGAGTGGACCCGGGTTCGAACCCCGGCGCGGATAAAAATGACGGAGAAATTCACTTCGTTATAAACTATTAAAATAACTTCATATTATAGCCTAGTGTGCTTAATATTTTCTAACATTTAACCATAATTAATCAATCCAACATTTGTTTGTCTACTGACGTCATGAATGTACAACTCGCGCCATCTATGTTGTGGTTTCCACCCCACCAAATGAAAAATTATTGATTTTTAATATAATTATGGTTAAGTTTTAGAAAATATTAAGTATACTATGCTATAATATGAAGTTATTTGTATCGATGTTCAAATTGTCTTCCTTGCGAACGCATTAATTGTGAAGAAAATGGCTACAGAAATTTGCCCATTGGAAATATAAGGCAAAGACTTTAGGTGGACCCACCTTAACCAACTGCGCTATGGCGGTGGTTGTATATACGTAATTCAGACCTGACATCAGGACTGTTGCCAAATAACATTCAGTGAATGAGAAAATACAACGTTAAGTTTGAAACCCTTAAAGAGAACGAATTCAAAATTTTCATAGGAAAAGAAACTATTAAAAATGAAAGTTAAATTAGAAATATACGTTACAAGATACAAGTTCCGCACGATCAACACACCTTTACGCAGTCGTTGAAACGGTAATCTGCAATAATAGGCTGCTCAGACATTTTTCTAAATGAATTTTTGAAACTTTTCACAATCTTTAATGCTAGCATTTCAGAAAAATTGTTCCTGATGCCATACATCTAACCGAATTCAATCCTTTGTAATACGAAACAGAAACGATTTACAGGGTAGCAAGATCTATAATGAGGACTTTACTAGCGTTGTTTAATCTCCAATAAGAATTGAGTTCGGTTACTTGTGTTAAATACGGCGTCTCTTAGAGACGACAATTACCATAGTCAGTGCTCGAAATTCGAAAACGTGCCGCTTAATTATTTTCTGTCTAGAAAGGTATAATGAATTAATGGCTAGCAATAACCTTTGAAAAAAAATTATCTTCATTTCTAGATTTTAACAGTTTTCATTATTCTGATACGTTGAAATTTAAATACGGAAATGATCCGATTCAAAGTTGCAAGAAAAAAAAAAGAGAAAACAAAGAGGAGAAACACACTCCATTCTGGAGAGCACTTCATTCATTTACAGGAGGAAAAAAAAGCTCTCATTGCAGTACAAAGGAAAACAAATCCCACCGTCTTTAGAGCTTAAATCGAATTCTTCGTTTAATCCTCACTGAACGTTTTGCGTAATGCATTTTCGCAGAACAATGTTTTTCTCTTCTTTTTAAGTCGTTTGAAATTCTTTATGCCTGAGCTCTCTCCTTTGATAAAAAAAAATAACACGGAACTGGGAAAAAGAATTTGAGCGAAAGTGTTCCTAAGAAAGGAAAATCTCATTGTGTAAAAAATTTACATAACAATTGTGTTTGTTATTAGTTTTCACAGCTGCTTTTATCTTGGTAAGGAATTATATGCTCGCTGTCTTTCCTTTGTGTACTTTAGAATTCTGAACTAAACCTAAAACAGATATTTTTCGTAATAGAGTCTTTAGAAGTGAAAAACCATGTGCTACGGAATCTCGAATAACTTTTTTCTTTCCGTGCGTTTGTTGCTTCTCTAAGGGAATAACGGTAAACAAATGTGACAGCGTTTTGATATCTTTTTACTTTTTACAAACGGTTCGTAAGAAAAGATTTATCTTGATTTGAGCGGAAACGCAGGTTTTAATACATTTCCGACTGAAAACTTCACTTTTTCGGTTTCGCTGATATGCATATTCTCTTATAATAATCATGTGTTTCTGATACCGACTTTAAAAATTAAAATGTAAGGCTTCTTTATCTGCGCGTGAAAAACAAACAAGCTAACAAAGAAAAGGGGAAAATTCTTTGCGCAAGAAACACAATAAGCAATATTTAATGTTTATCCGAAAGAGCAGTGCAATTTTTTCTTTCATGGATAATTCAAATTGCTTCCTAAATAGCCACATTTTTAGGCAATAAATTCCTTTCTCCATCGATGTACCATTTCTTCTTCCATGGATAATTTAATTACATCCTAAACAGTCACATTTTTAGGCAATATATTTTTTTCTCCATCGATGCGCCATTTCTTCTTCCATGGGTAATTTAAATTGTTTCCTAAATAGCCATATGTATAGGCAATAAATTCCTTTCTCCATCGATGTATCATTTCTTCTTCCATGGATAATTTAATTACATCCTAAACAGCCACATTTTTAGGCAATATATTTTTTTCTCCATCGATGTGCCATTTTTTCTTCCATGGATAATTTAATTTGCTTCCTAAGTAGCCACAGTTTTAGGCAATAAATTCCTTTCTCCATCGATGTACCATTTCTTCTTCCATGGATAATTTAATTACAACCTAAACAGCCACATTTTTAGGCAATATATTTTTTTCTCCATCGATGTGTCATTTCTTCTTCCATGGATAATTTAATTTGCTTCCTAAATAGCCACATTTTTAGGCAATAAATTCCTTTCTCCATCGATGTACCATTTCTTCTTCCATGGATAATTTAATTACATCCTAAACAGCCACATTTTTAGGCAATATATTTTTTTCTCCATCGATTTGCCATTTCTTCTTCCATGGATAATTTAATTTGCTTCCTAAGTAGCCACATTTTTAGGCAATAAATTCCTTTCTCCATCGATGCGCCATTTCTTCTTCCATGGGTAATTTAAATTGCTTCCTAAATAGCCATATGTATAGGCAATAAATTCCTTTCTCCATCGATGTACCATTTCTTCTTCCATGGATAATTTAATTACATCCTAATCAGCCACATTTTTAGGCAATATATTTTTTTCTCCATCGATTTGCCATTTCTTCTTCCATGGATAATTTAATTTGCTTCCTAAGTAGCCACATTTTTAGGCAATAAATTCATTTCCCCATCGATGTACCATTTCTTCTTCCATGGATAATTTAATTACATCCTAAACAGCCACATTTTTAGGCAATATATTTTTTTCTCCATCGATGTGCCATTTCTTCTTCCATGGATAATTTAATTTGCTTCCTAAATAGCCACATTTTTAGGCAATAAATTCCTTTCTCCATCGATGTACCATTTCTTTTTCCATGGATAATTTAATTACATCCTAAACAGCCACATTTTTAGGCAATATATTTTTTTCTCCATCGATGTGCCATTTCTTCTTCCATGGACAATTTAATTTGCTTCCTAAGTAGCCACAGTTTTAGGCAATAAATTCCTTTCTCCATCGATGTACCATTTCTTCTTCCATGTGTAATTTAAATTGCTTCCTAAGCAGCCAAACTTTTAGGCAATAAATTCCTTTCTCCATCGATCTGACAAGACGATGTGCTCCTGAATGCCAAAGTTTAGGCCCACTAAAATATCGCAGTAAGTTCTAAAAGTTGTTTTAGCCATCAATAGGAAAATTATTTTTCCGCTTGCCTTCTGGCACAATTAATACAGAGATTGTTCAGAAAGTAATACTTCCATATTATTATATATACAGGCCCAGTGGTAAAGTATCAAATTAAAGCAAAACAAGAACAAAGCTCAGAATTTCTGCTCTAATTGACATATTTTATTTTTGTTCATAGTGCATCTCACGCTCGATACAGATGCGCCAACGTTTAACAAGTTTTTTAAACCGGTTTGTATAAAAAGCTTCAGGTTGTTTTCGGAACCATTTTCTCACAGCTGCTTATACCACTTCGTTACAGCTGAACCGAATTCCTTTCAGATGTTTCTTGAGAGCAGTAAACCACCAGAAGTCGGACGGCGCCAAATATGGGCTGCAGGTATAGGGTATTCAAGAACTTCAAATCCAATTTGCTGTGTGGCCTCTGAAGTGAAATCATTGGCGTTGGGTTTGGCGTTGTCGTGTTGCATAATCATTCGCTTTTTTTATCCAAACGCACGCAGTTTATTCTTTGCTTTACCTTTTTTTACGCTTTCCAACCGTAGGTTGAAGAAGTGTATATGCTACAGCTTTGTCTGTCTGTCTGTCTGTCCGTCCTTCCGCATGATAACTCGCTTTAAAATGGTTCGATTTCGACGAAACTTTAGTATGTGTTAGGTGACAACCTGGGGACGAACCCTATTGAAAATGGACGAAATGGGGTCTAAGGTCAGGACATAGGAGCGGGATCAATTCCATTGCCCTAATGGGTCAAAACTTACGTAAAAATGCTTCGATCGCGACAAAGTTTCATCATGTTGTTCCGGAGATGAACTGAACCGGTTCTGCTGAACATCATAGAAATGCGGTCAAAGGTCAGGGCACAGGAGCGAGATTTATTCCATAGCCATTATCCTCATAACTTGATTAAAAATCCTTGTACTGAGACAAAACTTTAGTATGTTGTTCCGGAGGTATACTGAACCAATGCTGTTTAATATCATCGAAATGGGGTCAAAGGTACGGACACAGGAGCGATATTTATTCCACAGCCGTTATCCTCATAACTTGAGTAATGATTTCTGGTATGTTGGAAAGTGTATCATAATCAATGCATTGTGTGATTTTACTAACTGGATTTAAGGAATGCATGTAGCTCTCTGAGTTGATAGATTGATTTGACCACTTACTCCTGAAGAATAATGCTTCTGTTGTCACAGAACACAGTGATCATGCACTTAGCGGCAGAATTTAATTTTAGTTTTGAATATTTTCGCTCGAGTAGTATTCCAGCGATGGGTTTTTCATTTCTGGAACACAATGTTGAGTCCAACTCTCATCACCAGTCACAATGCTATTGAGAAAATCACTTTCATATTTGTCATAGTGAGCATGAAACCATTGGCATGTTTTAAGTCTTGATTTCTTCATTTCAGTCGTTAAGTGACGCGGTACCTAACGAGCCCAAACTTTGTCCACAGACTTTGTTCTTTGAGTTATGCTTCGATTTTCAATGGTGAGCTCATTGACTTTTTGCCTATTAAAATCGCACGTTGCCATTACAGGCCTCCCACTCTGCGGATGATCCTTTGCGGCCGACATTCCTCCACTGTCCTTCGCTTTTCTTACCCAACGACGGACAGTGCTTATCTCCAAAATTCCAAAGCCACGCACTGCTATTAATCTGGCATGCATTTCTTTGGGAGGCACATTTTCATGAGTTTAAAACTCTATAACTGATCTTCGTTTGACACCTGCCGACTGAGCTGAGAAAGAATCATCCATTTTGAACACAATTATGGAGTTCTATTACGATGTGTGTTGAAAACATCGTGGCTGTTGTGCTTTTCCAATCATCAGGAGGGAAGTTCATGACTCCCATTGGCGTTACAACATGCCATCAATGTGACGAGTTGTTTTTGTTGTTTATACCCACAAGCTTCCTTTTCGTTCTTGGCAGCAAGGGTTTTTGAAGGGAGTATTTAAAAAAAAGAGGCGGGTCTCATCAGCGTTGTACACTGCAGCAGGAGTTAGTTCTTCTTCCTTTATCATCTTCTCCAACATTTTTTAAAACTCTTCCGTATAATTTTCGTTTGCTGAGCGACTTTTCCCGGTGATTGTCAGCTACCGCACACCACGTTTTTTCTTCCACTTGGATATCCAGCCCTCGCTTGCTGCAAACCGTTCACTGCCACCAAGTTTTTTACGCTTTCCAACCGTAGGTTGAAGAAGCGTATATGCTCCAGCTTTGTCTGTCCGTCCGTTTGTCTGTCCGCACGATAACTCGCGTAAAAATGGTTCGATTTCGATGAAATTTTAGTATTTGATAGGGGATTATCTGGGGGCAAACCCTATTGAAAATGGACTAAATGGGGTCAAAAGTCACGACATAGGAGCGGGATCTATTCCATTGCCCTTATGCGTCATAACTTGAGTAAAAATGGTTCGATTTCAATGAAGTTTTAGTATGTCATAGAGAACCACGTGAAAATGAACCCTATTGAAAATGGGTGAAGTGGGGTCAAAGGTCAGGACATAGGAGCGGGATGCATTCCATTGCCCTTATGCGTCATAACGACCGTAAATATAGTTCGATTTCGATGAAATTTCAGTATGTCGTAGAGGACAAACTGAGGACGAAGACTATTGAAAATGGGTGAAGTGGGGTCAAAGTTCAGGACATAGGAATGGGATGCATTCCATTGCCTTTATGCATCATAACGAGCGTAAATATGGTTCGATTTCGATGAAATTTCAGTATGTCGTAGAGGACCAACTGGGGACGAAGCTTATCGAAAATGGGTGAAGTAGGAGTCAAAGGTCAGGACATAGGAACGGGATGCATTCCATTGCCCTTATGCGTCATAACTTGCGTAAAAATGGTTCAATTTCGATGAAATTTTAGTATGTGGTAGGGGACCATCTGGGGACGAACCCTGTTAAAAATGTGTGAAATGAGGTCAAAGATCTTGTCGAGGGCTTTAAAACGATACCACGCACAGTTGTTTTGCACTCATGTTTGCCTAGATAAACCGCGATATTGTCAAAAGTGTTTACCGGTTCAAAAGAAAACAATTTTTAAAATGTTCATTCAGTTCAAACCACTGCGAAATGTTCTTCGTATATTTTAATAGATCTTGTCGAGAGCTTTCGCACAGTCGTGTTGAGCTAACGGTTGTCGTGATAGACTGAGTCAAACGTGGCGGCACCCCCATAAATATTGCACCATCTCCTCCGAGCACATGGAGCGTCTCGCGCACGATGTATTGCGCAGTACGGGAATTATACTCCATGTTGTTAACGAATATGTTAACACGAATAGTGTGCGATACGTTTTTTAACGCTATAATGATTTCAATTAGGACCTAGTTTTGTCACAAACGGTCGGCCGTAAGTCGCCTCATACTATCCGCGAAGTTAGACGCAGTCCCACCTAATAAATAAATAAATAAATGAACCGTGGTTCTTGAGGAAAAGTAGGCCATAACACAATTTTTGTGACGTCACACTCTTTGTCCGAGGCAGATAATTTTATGTTAAATATCTTTTCTAAAGTGAAAAGAGATTATTGTGAAATTTTTGTATCTTGCTCGATTATTCTTCATTTTGAATTAAAATAAATTAGAAGATAAGGGATAGGTCAAGTTTATCATTTTGACTTTTTAAAGGCAAAAATAATGAATATTCGAGTTATTTTTATATATTTATTAGTTATTTTAGAGCAACTTTGTTCACTTTCAAAAAATATTTTAAGCGAAACTATCTGGATGGAGTTTATAGGGTGACGTCACAAAATAAAATAGCATGACCTATGGGCCGCAGGTGGTCAACGTTCGTGACTGCCACGGAGAAGACCTCACATTCGATCTCAGGCAGGTACGAACGCCCGAACCACTAAATATCCGCAGTGCGTCGGATGGGCATGTTAAGCCGTCAGGCACCGGGTACTGACCCCCCCGGTAATCAATAAGGGCGTCCACCTCCCTCTTCCTACCTCGCTTCCGTGTCACCCTATCGGGCACTCTACCCCAAATCTCCTAGTTTCCTAATTTTAAGGGTTGTTTAAGACCTGGGGTCAGATACTCCCTTCCTAAAATCATCTACATCTGATCTGATCTGAGTACCGAGGCCTTTCACATCCCGGGGATCATCAGGACAGACGCACAACCAATGCTGAACTTGAGCAGTGGTCTTCGAGAGGAGAAAGACATTAAGCGGCACCACATTGTCAGATTCAGTCATATTTATTTAAAAATTCTTTTCCAAAGTACACCGCGGGTACTGTGAGATCTTTTAATCTTGCCCAGTTATGCTTTTTATTGTATTAAAGCAGATTAAAAGGAAAAAGTTATGTTAATTTTGTCTTGCTATTAGCTTTTGATCCGAAATATACAGTAATTGAGCAAAATTAATACACCTCACACAATCCGGCATTTACTTTGAAAAAAAAATTAATATGAGCTGACCTCATGGGTAGTGTGACTCACCCAATTAAGTATTCATGGGTTTTTTTTTTGTCTGGAGGTTTTTCAATCAAAGTGTGCAACACGATGGGCTATATACACTAAAGTGCAAAAAGTCACAGGATAGCAATATGCAAATTTTTAACTGGCGCTGCCTTCGTATAAAGACTTCGACGCACGCCACGATTTTTATCATTTGCGAAGTGTAATCTCGTCAATCAGGTTGAACAACCGCCAGTAGGATTATGGCAAGCCGAGATGAATTGTCTTAGTTTGAACGAGGCATGGTAGTGGGAGCCAGACGGATGGGACATTCAATTTCCGAAGTTGTGCGAATATTCAACATTCCTCGATCCACAGTGTCACGTGTGTACCAACAATACAAGAAAGGTTGAAAAACAGCCAGTAGGGTTGTGGCAAACCGACGTGAATTATCGGGTTTTGAACGAGGCATGGTAGTGGGAGCCAGACGGATGGGACATTCAATTTCCGAAGTTGTGCGAACATTCAACATTCCTCGATCAGCGGTGTCACGTGTACACCGAGAGTACCGCGTGGAAGGTATTCCCACCCACCGTGGACAGCGCAGTAGCCGACCACGGGTGCTGAATGACCATGACCAGGGGTATTTGACCAGGATTGTCCATGTTAACAGACAAGCGACACTGTCTCAAATAACATCCACATTCAAGCTTGGAACTTTGGTTTTCTATTCTATACCAAGAAATTCGTGTTACTCGTGTAGTTTAAAAAATTGCATGTGGTATTTGTGTATATTATTCTTAGTTACAGTTTCTGTTTGCCCCTCCTGAAAACTAAGATCGCAGTGGTCTAAGCGCGGGCTTATGATCATTCGTCCGTGAAGGGGTCCGGGTTCGAATCCCGTGGGGTGACATGGATGTTGTATTTTTTCTTACGGCACTGGCTCTCTCCCTTCCCTGGAAACAGTGACCCTAAATTAGGGTCGGACGACTGCTTATAGCCCATTGAGTTGCTCACGGTGGTCGTTAAACGTTCAAGAAAAAAACAAAACAAAAAACAAACTAAGATATGGGCGCCCATGAGTGCATATACAAGTTTGGTAAAAGATTTTGCCGTTTCACAAAATGAAGTATGCTAATTTGCCTTGAAATTGCTTTTACATTTTGGTACTAGGAATCAATTTTCTCCCTTCTGCGTTATGACGTCCAAGATAATCTAAGCACTCGTGCATTCACTTTTGGTTGGGCTTTTGTTCTAATTAAGCCATAAAACTTGGCAGGGATTATTTTTGTTCCATCAGTAGTCAAAAGTTCTCAAGGGAAAGACACTTAAATCTCTGCCTGAAATGGGTCTGGTGCTTTAAAGTTAATTTAATTTCAGGTTGGAGGTTTTAAAAACGCGAAGTTAACGACCGAGCGCGGCGCTCGTCTTCGCAAAGATAAACTGGACTATTACTTCCTCCTGGGATGGAATGCAGTCTCTGAAGGGGATTTTCCTCGGAGGGAGGAGGGTAAGGCTTTCAGCGGTTGATTGACGGTAAGGGGTGTAGGGCTCGCGACAGGGGGTGGTTTGGAGAGGGATTTCCGCATTAGATGAATCTGCAATCCGTTGAACCTCTTGGGTATATACCCTTTAATCCTTAGTTCGTAAGGAAACGCAAACGGGTAGAAAGGATTAGTTGTGGGAGATAGGAGGAAGTGCCATCAGGCTTGCGCAATCAATGTGGAAGCCGAACGGCTTTATTGTGTAGCAATGCCGAAACCTAGCTCACGGAACAGGGGGACCAGCAAACAAGGAAACGGCGGTAAATCCTCAGGCTTTGTAACGGAATAGTCGTTATTTTTCTACTATCTCCGTTTTTATTTTTATTTTTGCGATTCCTTCCGCTCTGTTTTTACGATTGCACTCTTTCTGTTCCGTTTTATTTTTAAGGAGAATAGCAGGGGGAGTGGCTTTTTGTCATCATACCTAATGTGATACACTGTAATGACGTATTACTAAACCCCGTGTCTGTAGGAATATCTTCACGTCGTTTTGACGAAGCGGGCTCATAAACTGAAACATAGGAACATACAAATTAATGGCTGCCTTAAGATCAAAGCAGTAGACCTCGGGTTTTCAACCTTTACTTAATCGCGGGCCACACGGCAAATAGGAAATGGAACTGGAAGGCCATATAGGCCACGTGAAGAGCAAAAATGCATGTTTTCTTATCAACATCGCTTATTTCAGAGAGCTTTGGAGTCCTAAAATTTAACTTTTGGATAAAGAAGCGACGCACTCAATATACATATACACTATATTGAAAAAATGTCACCGGACACCCTTCAAAAGCAAATGAACGGATCTGCTGCGTTGTTAAGGTGCGTGGTACAGCTGCGAACGGTAAAAAAAACAAGCCTGCAGCTGACCGCGATCATATCGCACTGTGAGGTTGAGTGAAAATGTCTCTGCGGGAGAGAACTGGCTTTAAGAAAGGAAAGATTGTTGTTTGTTATGTTAGTGGGTTGTCCATAAGAGGAACCGAAAGGCGTTTAAACATACCAAAGTCAACTGTTTTGGATGTACTGAATAAGTGGAAGACACGTGGCGTGCCTGAAGCAGCAAAACGTACCGGCGGAACAAAGAAAATCAATGATAGAGGACGTCGAAGCCTCGGGGGTATGAGGAAAGAATGCCCACGGAAAAAACGCCCACGGAAAAATCGCCCACGGAAAAAACGCCCACGGAAAAAACGCCCACTTCTCGAAAGTAGGAAAAAACGCCCACGGAAAAATCGCCCACAGACAAAATGCTCACGGGAAAAATATGTGATCGACTGATAAGTTTTTATGTCTGTTATAAACGGTGACAGGACAACTGGTCACAGACTGCTGGCCAAAAAATCGTTAGGGGTCATATAAAATTGCGGTTTCTTCGCCACCTCACCTACATAACGAAAATGGGTGTAGGAGAATTGGCCACAAAAGTTCAAGGGTGTGTGTGTGCGGGGGGGGGGGTAAGTATTATCGATTTTTGGCCTACATTGAGAATTGAATTAGGAACTCCAAACAAATTTCGAGAAAACGTTCTATGTAAGCCAAGCGAGAATTACAGCATAATTCATGTATGTTCGGAAAAGGACCCTAAGGGGTGGGATTTTTTAATAACGCTGCACTTTTACGTAGGTACTAAATATTTACATAACATGTCAAGTTTGCAATATTTTTCTTTTACTTAATTAATTCTTTTTTTTTTTTTTTTTTTGATTGGAGGTTTAACGACCACCGTGAGCAACTCAATGGGCTATAAGCAGTCGCCCGTCCCTAATTTAGGGTCACTGGTTCCAGGGAAGGGAGAGAGCCAGTGCCGTAAGACAAACACAACATCCATGCCTCACCGGGATTCGAACCCTGACCCTTACGGACGAATGATCAGAGGCCATGCCACCGGGGCGGCACTTAATTAATTCACAGGCGAAGAAAAAAGTGTTGAATTGGCTTGGGCCTACGGCCTATTAATTAATGTATGGATTGAATGTATGGTGCATAAGTAGAAGCGCAATATTATTGACAATTAATACAGACATTTGACGTGGAATAGGAATAGCTGTGGTGCCGTGGAAGCATATCCGGCGCGTAACTGGAAGACCCTGAGTTCGATTCCTGGAGGCGGCCACTGAGAATTTTTCAGTGACTCACTTATAAACATGGAAAGAGCGATGACTTGCCGCCCCGGTGGCGCAGTGGTCTAAGGCGTTGGCCTCTGATCATTCGTCCGTAAGGGGTCCGGGTTCGAATCCCGGTCAGGCATGGATGTTGTGTTTGTCTTACGGCACTGGCTCTCTCCTTCCCTGGAACCAGTGACACTAAATTAGGGACGGGCAACTGCTTATAGCCCATTGAGTTGCTCACGGTGGTCGTTAAACCTCCAATCAAAAAAAAAAAAAGAGCGATGACTTTTGTTTGATTATTGACAATACTTGTATACTTGTTATGTAAATTTTACGAATATGGGAATGACGGAACGAAAACTTTTAGAAGGGCCTAAACGTTAGTCCTAATATTATTTTGTGCCTGAGTAATACCGCAATATTAATAATTTGATGTGTTACGTAAACGTTATGAATATAACATCGTTAGAATAAAAACTGTTAAATAGGCCAAGGCCTACGACTTATGACTTAAGGGCCGCGGGTGGCCTAGTGAAGAACCAAATAAGATTGTTAACTTTCAACTTCCTACTGTAGAGTAGCTACTTTCTTAAAAAATTCCAGTTCGGCTGTACTATAATAAATTTGTGACTGTTCTTATTTTTTAAAGTAAGGTCTTAATTTTTATAAAACTATGCATGTTTATTATTTAACTATATCAATTAAAAAAGAAATCATTAAAAGTCAGATTATTTTATTTATAAATACTTTTAAAGTTTAATGCATTTAATTGTAAAAGCGATTTTCGTAAAAGCCGCAGTGTACTGATATAACTTTGTGTAATGTGCTTTCTTTCCACTGTTGTCTGTTGAGTACGGCGAGCGGAAGGGGGGGGGACATCTGTCTTTCGTCAAAGTGGTACTTTGCAGCTGCAGCTTGAACGTTTGCTAGAGACCGCACCTCAAATAACAAGCGATATATTTCATTTAAATTTATCGGTTGGCCACCGGTCGGGGTGTGTCTTCCCCGTGAGTAGTATAATCTCAAGTTACAGGCATACTTTTTTCTTCCCAGTGTAAAGAAAAATACGCACTCATAGCTTCCTGGGAGTTTTCCAAAGGACAACTAAAACAGTTAATTTCTACATGACGGGTGTAGGAGAACTGGCCACAAAAATTTTAAGGGGCCGTATAAAAATAACGTTTTTGACCGCTTCATGCCCACAACCCCCAGAGGTTGGTAATCAGAGTCATATATAGTTTCCGTAATTTCGTCTTTTCTTAATTGCGATAATTAATGTAATTCTTTATAAGAAATGTTTATGATCTACATCTGAGCAAAAGATTTAAGGGTTTTCAAACTACAAGTTCGTAAATTATCTGAGCGCATGTGCTGACTCAGGAAACCTGTCGGGGGGAGGGGGGATATATCAAAACTTGATTTGAAAAATGTATCGTCCCATCGGGAGATTTTCAGCATTTACAAGCTACAGTTGGACAGATTATTTGAGGGTACGTGCCTACTCAGCAAACCTGGGGTGGGGGTGGGGGGTTTATATGATAATTGTGAATTATATAGAATTTCTTGTCCGATCGGGCGATTTTCAGCATTTACAAACTACAACTGGAGACATTATCTCCGGGCATGAACCTACTGAGCAAACCTGTCGGGGGTGGGGGGGGGGTAATACCAAAAGTGTAGAATATGAAGAATTTCTCTTCCGACCCGGAGATTTTCATCATTCACATGTCTTCAGATAATGTGTCGAGTTGTAGCTGCTAATTGCCGAGAATCTCCCGATCGGACGAGAAATTGTTCATATCTTGCACTTTTGGTATTACCCCCCCCCCTCTTCGCCGACAGGTTTCCAGAGAGTGACATGCGCTAAGAAAATTTGTCGAGTTGCAGTTTCTAAATTGAAGATCTCCAGATCGGAAGAGATATTCTTGATATTCACGATTTTGGCCCCCGACTAGTTTCCTGAGGCAGCAGATACCCTCAGATAATTCGACGTGTTGTAGCTTGTAAACGCTGGAAATCTCCCGATCTTACCAGAAATTCTTTATATTTCATATTTTAGATTTTAAGCACCCCCCTCCCCAGACAAATTCCCTGGGTTTGCACATACTCGCAGAGAATTTTTTATTTGTAGTTTCTAGAAAAATATCGTATAGCAGTTGGCTTGAAGACAACGGTGAATCATTAGTGTGTTTTTAAATAAATGTTGCATAAGACTACCACGGCTTTCAGGCCAAGACCATACACCTCTACAGTCAATCAGTGCAATCCGAACTTTCCTCTCATATTTGTAAGGTTTGCAGAAAATATTTTACACATCAAATTATTAATATTGCGGTATTACTTAGGCAGAAAATAATGTTAGTACTAACGTTTAGGCCCTTCTAAAAGTTTTCATTCCGTCATTCCCATATTCGCGTTATGTAGGTGAGGTGGCGAAGAAACCGCAATTTTTATATGACCCTAACGATTTTTTGGCCAGCAGTCTGTGACCAGTTGTCCTGTCACCGTTTATAACAGACATAAAAACTTATCAGTCGATCACATATTTTTCCCGTGAGCATTTTGTCTGTGGGCGATTTTTCCGTGGGCGTTTTTTCCTACTTTCGAAAAGTGGGCGTTTTTTTCCGTGGGCGTTTTTTCCGTGGGCGATTTTTCCGTGGGCGTTTTTTCCGTGGGCATTCTTTCATACAATCGCCTCGGGAGAGTCGTTACAGCTAATCGATGAAGTACTGCACAAGACCTCAGTGTACAGGTGAGTAAAAATGCTGGAACCTCGGTATGTACACGTACCATTCGCAGAGAACTTCATTCCATGCGCTACCGTGGTCGTGCGGCTGCTCATAAGCCTTTCATCTTCACTTGGAATGCTACTCGTCGTTTAGCATGGTCTAAAGAACATTCATCGTGGACCGTAGATCAAGGGAAACTGGTCGTATGGACTGTTAAATCCAGATACACGATCTATCAGTCTGATGGCCGTGTGTGGGTATGGCGACAGCCGGGGAACCCTGTTTACCACAGTGTACGGTTCCTACGGTGAAGTTTGGAGCCGGCAATGTAATCGTGTCGGGGTGTTTTTCGTGGTATGGTCCCGGTCCATTGGTTATCGTGGACAAAACTGTTAACCAGCACGTCTACTACGATATTCTGGGCAATTATGCCCTACCAACTCTGTGGCAATACTACGGAACCAAACCTTGCTGGTACCAGCAGGATAATGCACCGAGCCATGAAGGAAAGACTGTTACGGCGTGGTTTGACGATAATTCCGCATCGTGGGTTGACTGGCCAGCACAGAGCCCTGATGTTAATCCCATAGAGCACCTATGGGATGAATTAGAGCGCCGCATAAGAAGTTTGGAGCCAAGGCCTACTACTAAGCAACAGTTAGCGGTAGCATTGTGTACTGAATGGAAGCGCATACCTATCGCTGTGTTTCAAAAACCTTGTCGAAAGCATGTCTCGAAAGATCAGTGCATACAATAAAGCCAGATATGAAATGACACCGTACTAATGTGTCTCAATAAATTCTATGTTGTATTTCTCTTCTAGGTGTCCGGTGACTTTTGTCAGTATAGTGTATAAACAATCCGAGTATCGGCTTTCGGTAAGTAGAATGTTCGGAGTCAAAATGGGAAAAGCTGCTGATTTATCTGCCGAAATTGTGACGACACGGCGTCTTGGAACTACGATCTCGGAAACGATGCGACTTGTGGGTTTGTCGCGTGCTGCTGTAGTGAATACGTATCAAAAGTGGTGCACAGATGGCCAAAAGACGAACTGTTGTCCAGCCGCATGTCGTCAGCAGCTCATTGATGCCAGAGGGGAGCGGAGATTGTAGCGCATTGTTCACAGCGACCGCAAGGTCACAGTGCGACAAATCACCCACAGCTACAACAGTGGTGATCAGGCCAATGTGTCACAGCACACAGTTAATCGCAGTCTTCTGCGCATGGGCCTGTGTAACTGAAGACCCAGACTGGTCGCCATGCTCACATCGCCAACAACGCATGAAATGGGCCCCAAATAATCGAGATTGGACCATGGATGATTGAAAGAGGTTGCCTGGTCTGACGAATCAAGATTCACGGTGCATCACGCAGACGGCCGAGCCCGGATACGCCGATCACCGACGGAGGCTAATGCATCTGGGAACACTGTTGGGCTGAAACAGGCCGGCGGCAGCTGTATTATGCTGTAGGCGATGTTTTCGTGGGATGGTTTAAGCCCCGTTATCCCAATAGCACAATCTCTGACAGCTGTCAGGTATCTGAACATCGTTGCGGACTAAGTTCACCCTTTATGACAACTGTGCACCCTTCTGGTGATGACCATTACCAACAGGATAATGCGCCATGCCACACTGTCAGAACCTAAAATTATGAAGAGCTTTGTCGGCATTAATTATGTATAATTTTAGGTATCACTGTCATGATACCTAAAATTATGCTCGAGGAGTGGTTCGAGGAACATGCTGGTGACTTTCTGTTAATGCCCTGGCCTCCAAATTTACCTGACATGAACCCAATCGAACATTTGTGGTTCGACTTGGAAAAACGGCTCCACGCAAAATCACCACCAGCCCGAAATATACGGGAACTGCAGGATCTGTTGCTGATATTATGGTACCAGATACCCCATGATACCTATCGCCATGTCATCCAATCGATGCCTCGCCGTGTGGCTGATGTTTTGCAGGCTAAAGGGGGTCCTACAGCTTATTAGGTAGGTAGTCATAATTGGAGTATAAACAATGGGATTGTTTATACACAAACAATGCTCATTGGAGTATAAACAATGGGATTGTTTATACACTGATGTGCAGGATTGATTCAAATACCTGGCATTTTGTCAACACAGAACATATGTTCCATGTAACCCACCATTTCCTTCGTGGCTGGTTTTTCTTTGAAATTTGTTGTCTAAAAATATTTGACCACCAATTTGTTTAATTTTAGACAACAAATGTCAAAAGAAAAGGGTCACTAAGTAAATGTTCTTTGAAATTTGTTGTTTAAATATTAGACAACAAATTTTTCTGATTTTTAGACAACAAACGTCGAATAAAATGGACAACTAAGGAAGTTTTCTTTGAAATTTGTTGTCAAAAATAGGACACATTTTTTATTTTTAGACAAAAAATTTCAAAGAAAAAGGGCACAAATGAAATCTATGAAATGTGTTGTTTAAAAGTTATACAAAAATAATTGCATAATTTTTTATACAACGAAATTGAAAGAAAAAGGTGTGCTAAGGAATATTCTTCGAATTAAGGAAACCTAAAAAAAAAAAAAAAAAACAGTTATCAAAATAATGCATAATATCGCTCTCAACTTTGTATATAATATACTTATACAAAATGCCTTTGCAAATTAAATATAATCGCACTTGATGCAACCGGTCTTGCATCTGCTTTGACACTGCATTTAGTTCAGACATTCAATACTTTTGATCTACGTTTGACTGTATTTTGAACCCACTGATAAGCTGCCAACTTTTACGAACACGTCGGGAAGAGCTTTGTCGGCATTAATTCAGAAGATAATTGACGAAGAGATTCCAAATTCACAAGAGAACACAGAAACTCAAAAAGAAAGTTAAATGAAACTTAACGTCACAAAATACTTGATTTTCCTTTGTCTGCTGGGATGCTGAAGAACCATTTCGACACGAAGCACTAATCTGCATTTAGCCTGCAACAAAGTTGGAAACAATTTTTGAAAATAAGTTGATCTACCATATGTTGAAGGAAATTTTTGAAGAAGAGTAGCTCTGCCACTATGTCGCTGGTAAAATTTTATTGGTGCTACGACGTTGAAAAAACGTTTTGATAAGAGGTTCTTATCTTTCTTCGTCACCTACGATGTTTAAAATGCTATGCTTGTAAATTCTTGTAATGGTGTGAAGATACTAATTTCATATCCTACAGAGCGGGACTGTTATTATACACTGACGGAAAAAAAAAATCCCAACACCACGAAAAAATAGTTGTTGAGGAATGAAATGGCGGCAATACATTTGCATAGGTAACATATTTAATCTATTAAGGTTTCAAGATCACAGCTTATTGTAAGCGCGAGAAGAACCATTTTAAATGTGAAATGCTGGTACATTAATAACCGGTGTAACTGCCAGAATGTTGAATCCAAGCACGCAAACGTTCATGCATTGGGTCGTACAGGTGCTGGATGTCAGTTTGTGGGATGGAGTTCCATGCCTGTTGCACTTGGTCGGTCAATACAGGGACGGTTAATGCTGCTTGGAAGTGACGCTGGAGTTGTCGTCCAATGATGTCCCATACGTGCTCGATTGGTGAAAGATCTGGTGATCTAGCAGGCCACGGCAACATGTCTACACTCTGTAGAGCATGTTTGGTTACAACAGCGGTATGCGGGCGAGCGTTATCCTGTTGGAAAACACCCCCTGGAATGCTGTTCATGAATGGCAGCACAACAGGTTGAATCACCAGACCGACGTACAACTGTGCCGTCAGGGTGCGTGGGATAACCACCAGAGTGCTCCTGCTGTCATAGGAAATTGCTCCCCAGACCATAACTCCAGGTGTAGGTCCAGTGTGTCTCGGCCGCAGACAGGTTGGTTGCAGGCGCTCACCTGGCCTCCTTCTAACCAACACACGGCCATCACTGGCACCCAGGCAGAACCGGCTTTCATCAGAAAACACCACAGATCTCCACTCCGTCCTCCATTGAGCTCTAGCTTGACATCATTGACGTCGCAAACGGCAGTGGTTTGGAGTAAGTGGAATGCACGCTACAGGGCGTCTGGCTCGGAGCTATCCTTCAAGTAACCGATTTGTAACAGTTCGTTGTGTCACTGTGGTGGCAACTGCAGCTCGAATTGCTGCCGCAGACGCGGTACGATGCGCCACGGCCATACGCCGTACACGGCGGTCTTCCCTCTCAGTAGTGCCACGCGGCCGGCCGGAACCCGGTCTTCTTGAGGCAGTACCTTCCCTTGACCACCGCTGCCAACAATCATGCACAGTGGCTACATTCCTGCCAAGTCGTTCTGCAATATTGCGGAGCGAAAATCCACCTTCTGGTAGCCCTATTACACGACCTCGTTCAAACTCCGTGAGCTGTTGATAATGGCTTCTTCGTCTTCTTAAAGGCATTCTTGACTAACATCAACACACTACGTCGAATCTCAACGATAACTAACGCTCGCGAACGTTACAGCGCGTATTTACAGCAAACCTGCTCTGCATGTTCCGAGGGGCGCTACTAGCGCCACACGTATGCGCCGAGCGCGAAATTTGCATAGACGTCACCTTACAGATGTACTCTCACCGCCTACCAACTGTCGTTTATCTAACACTACCCCTTCTTGGTGTTGGGATTTTTTTCCGTCAGTGTACATTATATCTAATAACAGGCCAGCACTGATTTGTCATGCAGTCCAAATAAGAGGGTTCTACCGAAAGTAATGCAAAAGTTGGCATAACATTTTTATTAACTGACAAAGTCGTTCGAAATGCACATGCTGGCAGAGTACGAGTAACTCTTCCTCTGTAGTAACCCTTCTTCTTCATTGCATGTAAATAATGGATTCCAAGCAAAAGCTACGCGCCGTCATTTAGTTCTTGACGATGGAAGGATGCAGGCTGTCCGACATGCTCAGAAGGCCACAGAAGCCCACAGAATGTTTACGGAGATGACACCGCTGACAAGAGCAATCTGCACAGATAGATGAAGAAGTTTAAAGAAGGGGGAAACCAGCATTGAAAACAAACCACGCAGTGGGAGACCATCATCTGCGACCACTGACACACGAATAATCAGCGAGTGGACGATTGATTCGCGTGGAGAGAAGAGTCACAATCCGTGAGCATGTTGCACAACTGAACTGTGGTCATAATGTCATACAGCAGATGGTGGAAGACTTAGGGTATCGGAAAGTGTGTGCAAAGTGGGTACCTAGGCAGTTGACACCCGATTTGAAGGACAGAAGTGTGGAAGTCTGCTCTGATCTGCTGGAAGCATTTGAAGCCAATGAAGATACGTTTTGTTTTCGATCTGGTGACGGGTGATGGAACGCGGGCGTATCTTTACGATCCAGAAACGAAGAATCATTCCATGGAATGACGTCACTCCTCTTCAACAAGGCCTAAGAACTTCAAGAACCAGCGATCAGCACAGAAAGTCATGGTTACTGTTTTAGGGGTGTCATTCTCCTTGATTTCCTGGAACGTGGTTGTACCTTGACCAGCGAGCGGTACATTGAGACACTCAAGAAGCTTAGAGAAGCCATAAGGAGGAAGAAACCGATTAAGAATATCACCATGACAATGCGAGACCACACACATCTTTGGCAACAAATCAGGAGGTCAGCAAATTAGGCTGGTTGGTGGTCCACCACCCACCGTACATCCCAGATTTGTCGCTCTGCGACTTCCACCTGTTAAATCTAATGAAGGACAGTCTCCGGGGATGACGATTTGATGACACAGACGAGATGAAAGTGGCTGTAAAGTAGTGGGTACAACAGTCCACACCTGTATTTTTACAAAGGGGATTCGAGAGTTGGGTTGTAATGGAGACAGATTCGAGAGTTGGGTTTTGATGGAGATGGATTCGAGAGTTGGGTTGTGTCGCTTGTGATGGAGACTATGTTGAGTAGTACCTTTGTAAAGAGGAAGAGTTACTCTACAAACATGTGCAATTTGAACGACCTCTGTCAGTTAATAAAAAGGATATGTGCAGTTTTGCATTATTTTCGGTACAACCCTCATAGTTGCCTATGTAAGTTAGGATTGCACGTGTGTGATTACTATTGGGTGTTCCTAATAGCTTTCTACGTGTGTTCCTAATAACTATATAAAATAAACAAGAAATATGACACCGAATTTTCGGGTTTAATAAGCACGTCTTTTGAATCCGTTCTGACGCAAATTAAATTTATCAAAGCTATTCAAAGTCAATGGAACCGGTATGGAAAAATATTGATCAGACGAAAGAAAGAAGATTTTGAATCGGGTTTTTAATCCCTCAGATATTGCTGTAAACGGAATCGTGAGCTTACGAACTCTTAGAAACAGAGATATCGACATAAATAAGATGTCACTTTACGTCTCCTGGTGGGAAAACCATGCATTATTTTAGGAAGAAAGTATTTTCAAAAGGTTTATCCATATAAGCGGTATCGGTCGAAGAAAAAAATTGTCGAGTTTTCAGGAGCCCAGATTTTGCAACAAATACTTCAGAAGCAGAAATTAACACTTATGACCGCTGTTGGCTAAACCATTCTTTACCAAACATTAGAAATTATGTTAAAAATATTTACAATCAGGTCTTGTATGCGATACAGGAAGAATTTTTCAAATCAGAGCTTTAGGAGCAGAAATAACTCAGAAAACGCAATTTACCTTTGTGCCCCCTAGCGGAAAGTCTATGATTTACTTGTAAATTTTAAATTATAGGAAAATCATTTCGCATCGGAAACACTATCCAACAAAGAAGGAATTTTTCAAATCGTACTCTTAGAAGTAGAGATATTGACAAAAATAAGATATACATCTACGCCCTCTGGCGTAGAAACCATGCATTTTTTCAAGAAGAAAATTTTCCTAAAAGGTTTGTCGACATAAGTAGTATCGTTCAACAAACGACTTTTTTTTTCAATCGAGATTTTAGAATCTCATATTTTGCTGCAAATACAACAGAAGCGGAAATTGAGACTTACGACACCTGGTGGACAAACCATTTCTAACAAAAATTAGAAATTTTCTTCTTGAAAAAATATGTGCAAAGGATTTCCCATCAGGAGCTGTATGCGGTGCAGAAAGAATTTTTCAAATCGGAAATTTAGAAGCACAGATATAGGGGGAAACGCAATTTACATTTGCGCCACCTAGCGGAAAGTCTATGAACTACTTGAAAATTTTGCAATTATATGAACCACATGTCACACTAAAACTACTATCCAATAAAGAAGGAATTTTTCAAATCGGACTCCTAGAAGTAGAGATATTTACAAAATAAAGATATACATCTACGCCCCATGGCGTAGAAACCATGCACTATTTTACGAAGAAAATGTTTCTAAAAGGTTTGTCAACATGAGTAGTATCGGTCAACAAACGACGTTTTTTCAATCGAGAATTTAGAAGCTCATATTTTTCTGCAAATACAACAGAAGCGGAAATTAAGATTTACGCCCCCTGGTGTCCAAACTATTTTTTTTTACAAAAATTAGAAATTATGTGCAAACGATTTCCCATCAGGAACTGTATCCGGTGCAGAAAGAATTTTTCAAATCAGAAATTTAGAAGCAGAGATATAGGGGGAAACGCAATTTACCGCTACGCCCCGTAGCGGAAAGTCTATGAATTACTTGAAAATTTTGAAATTATATGAAAAACATGTCACACGGAAAACACTATCCAACAAAGAAGGAATTTTTCAAATCGGACTCCTAGAAGTAGAGATATTGACATGAATAAGATGTACATCTGCTCCCCCTGGCGTAGAAACTGTGGAATATTTTAAGAAGAAAATATTCCGAAAAGGTTTATCGATGTGAGTGGCATCAGTCCACAAAAAATTTTTTTAATCGATATTTTAGAAGCTACGATTTTATGGCAAATACATCAGAAGCAAAAATTAACACTTACTCCCCCTGGTGGCCAAAGTATTCTTTACCAAAAATTTGAAATTATATGTAAAATAGTTTCCATTAGGAGATGTATCCACTGAAGAAAAAAATTTTAAAATCGGAGTTTTAGAAGAAGAGTTATCGGGGAAAATGTAATTTATTTTTGCATCCCCTAGCGGAAAATCTATGCGTAATTTGACAAAGTAACTATATCTAAAATACTCTTCGACATAAATGGAATCGAAAGATATAATTTTTTTTTCAATCGGATGTTTAGAAGCAAATATGTGGAATAAAACGTATTTTTGAATTCGACATCATCTGCATTTACGCCCCTACCGGCGAAATGGTACATCGTAAAAAAAAACGAAATAAAGGATCATCATTTGCATATTTCAAGCTTTCCAACGCAAAAATAATTTTTCAAATCGGACTAATAGTTGCAGAGATATTGTGGGTACAGACGGACGGACTGACAGACGGACGGACAAACCGATAACAGAAGCACGATCTTTTTTTACAAAAGACGTGCTAAAAATATGGGAATGTGGAAAAACCATGCTGACTAAAAGACTAAACTAGTAATGGCTGAGTTATAGAGATCGAGTGATAAGGCGGAATTTTGCTATTTGGCAGCACATATGTGCTCTCGTTTTGTTTCGGGAAACTGACGGAAGATCCTTAGCTCTACACAACCCAGAAACAATAGGCATTAAGGTTGCGCCTAATTTAGAAATGCTTATGGGGTCAGTCACGTAAATATGTCACTCGAAAAGTGGATTTAGGACAGATGTCGATACAACATTTTCTTCCTCTATCTAGCGATTAACATATTAACCGGCTTGAACAAATTAACCAGAGGTTAGCAGTAGATTAAACAGGTAGATATTCGCTGTCTAAGAAGTGATCCGATCGCGGCTGGAACGAGTGAACATGTTCGTGAGAAAGCATTGCTTTCTCCTTATCTTTGTTATTCAAAGTGTTGCTTAGGGAAGGTGATTGACACAAATTCTCGTTAGCAGATTACCTGCTAACACGGCTATAAACATTGGCGAAAAACCCAACAAAGGGAAAGAGAATATGTTTGAGTAACTTGTACCTGCTCAGTGGCATGTTGATGTCCATGTCGAAGGGACTAGCCCTTCTTTATCAGGACTAGAAGCGATCGCTTATCCAAGGCTGTCTAGAAAGTATAAGGCCATGACATTGGAGAGATGAGTTCCGTCCTTTTGTGATGTCACGCTCATGCTACACGGCCTGATACGTCGCTGTCGTGTTGACGTCATACACGACAACGTTAGAACCCAATCGGCAGCATTGGTTTCCACGCGACGTAATTAAAAGAGGGAATTCATATTTCCAGTGTCATGGTCTTGTATTATCTAGACGGCCTTGGCTTATCAGGAATAACATGGTAGGTACTGTTTACATGAGAGGGAAAAAGGAATTTTTTAGTCGTAGCTTTCGAAAAACCAGGCTGCTATGTGAATATTATCTAAAGAGTGACGACATTGCGTAAATATGAGAAGTGGTCTGCGCTAATGTCAAGGAGAATACTGCAGCGCTCAAATGGTTTCTAATAACACAACTTGAAACTAGCCGTTAAAATGTGATACGTACTTATCAAAGTTACAAATTTTGCTTCAGTATGTGGGGTTTCATAAGTATTCCATACATTTGCAGGCAATCAAGACTTTCATAAATGCATTCTTCAAATGTGCAAAATGACAATCGTTGCTGAAGCTGTTTCCTAATGTAAGGAATTCATTGGAGCTCTTTCCAAGTAGCTCTAAGCTTTTAATCACGATGTACAATGAAAAGTGGATTATTAGATTATCTTCGACGCCAGTGACGCGACATTGTTGGATTTAATGAGATAGATTAAAATTAAGTCCCATAAGCGGGCACTGTTATTTACATAATGCTTGGACCTACAGCCTTAACTCAAAACGATTACGTTATTCACCGTTCTCGGAAGGAATTGTTTGGTGCAGTAAATTGCTATGTCGAAAGTTTATTTTCTCTCTGATGTTGGCTTGTCTGTCTCAAAGGAATCTCCTACTATATTGCTCAAAGTGAGAGTACTTAGTATTTCATAAATATAATATTCGCTTTCTTAACCCTTTTTTTATGAAAAAAAAAGCGAGTTTAGTGAAGTACAGTCTTTGACAAAAGTAAGGCCTGTGTAACAGTGATGTACCATTCTAAAACGATTCGTTCACAACGAATGAGTATTCACTGTGAATGTTTCCTGTGATTGATCATTCATTTCGCCATTATTGCAATACATACTGAACTCGAAGCACGTTTAACGTTATTTCGCCCCCATGTGTTCGGAAACGAATTCTCAATAAGAAAAGTAGTTTTGAGAATTAATTAGTGTCACCTGTTATGAGTGAATAGTCAGCTAGGAGATAATGTTGAAGCTTAAGAACGGGAATGATACGTGAATACCATTTATTTGAATAATGTCCTGTAATCGTTCTCCCTAAGCCGGATTGTGGCCAATAACTCATCGTGAATGGTGAAGACGGAAGTTAGAAAAAAAAAGATGTGCGAATGAACATTCACAATCCTCCATTACCACGACACACGCTGAAGTAGCAGTACCTTTGATTTTCTTCCGCCCGCGTGAGTTTAGAAACGATTTCTCAAAAAGAAAAGTAATGTCAATCATTAATAAGTGTCAACCTTTTACAGTGAGCTGTCAGCTAGGAAAAAATGGTGAAACTTAAAAATAGGAATAATACGTCAATGTCATTCATTTGAATGGCGTGTCATAATCGCTCGCCATGAGCCGACTCGTGGGAAATCATTCATTGTGAATAATGAAGAGCTCGCGCTTTTTTTAGGCTCTTTGCAAAGATGTGTTATCATTTGTTCAGCGATTAATCCGACACACTCTGAAGTCGCTACATGTTTAATTTTATTCCTCGCTTGTGAGTTAATAAAAGAATTCCCAATAGGAAAAATAATGTCAAGGATTAATATCTGTCAGCTTTTTACAGTGAGCAGTCAGCTTGGAAATAATGGTGAAATTTAATAATAGGAATTATTCACCAATGCTACTCATTTGAATGGCGTGTCATAATCGCTCGCCATGAGCCGACTCGTGGGAAACCATTCATTGTGAATAATGAAGAGCTCGCGCTTTTTTTTAGGCTCTTTGCAAAGATGTGTTATCATTTGTTCAGCGATTAATCCGACACACTCTGAAGTCGCTACATGTTTAATTTTATTCCTCGCTTGTGAGTTAAGGAACGAATTCCCAATAGGAAAAATAATGTCAAGGATTAATATATGTCAACCTTTTACAGTGAGCAGTCAGCTTGAAAATAATAGTGAAACTTAATAATAGGAATTATTCATGAATGCTACTCATTTGAATGGCGTGTCATAATCGCTCGCCATGAGCCGACTCGTGGGAAACCATTCATTGTGAATAATGAAGAGCTCGCGCTTTTTTTTAGGCTCTTTGCAAAGATGTGTTATCATTTGTTCAGCGATTAATCCGACACACTCTGAAGTCGCTACATGTTTAATTTTATTCCTCGCTTGTGAGTTAAGGAACGAATTCCCAATAGGAAAAATAATGTCAAGGATTAATATATGTCAACCTTTTACAGTGAGCAGTCAGCTTGAAAATAATAGTGAAACTTAATAATAGGAATTATTCATGAATGCTACTCATTTGAATGGCGTGTCATAATCGCTTGCCATGAGCCGACTCGTGGGAAACGATTCATAAACGGTGCTCTACTGCAGCATGCAACATTATTCATTTTCTTGTGAAACATTATTCATTTGTTGCTCTACTGCAGCATGCAACATTATTCATTTTCTTGTGCAACATTATTCATTTGTTTCTCTACTGCAGCATGCAACATTATTCATTTTCTTGTGCAACATTATTCATTGTTGCTCTACTGCAGCATGCAACATTATTCATTTTCTTGTGCAACATTATTCATTTGTTGCTCTACTGCAGCATGCAACATTATTCATTTTCTTGTGCAACATTATTCATTGTTGCTCTACTGCAGCATGCAACATTATTCATTTTCTTGTGCAACATTATTCATTGTTGCTCTACTGCAGCATGCAACATTATTCATTTTCTTGTGCAACATTATTCATTGTTGCTCTACTGCAGCATGCAACATTATTCATTTTCTTGTGCAACATTATTCATTTGTTGCTCTACTGCAGCATGCAACATTATTCATTTGTTGCTCTACTGCAGCATGCAAAATTATTCATTTTCTTGTGCAACATTATTCATTTGTTGCTCTACTGCAGCATGCAACCTTATTTATTTTCTTGTGCAATATTATTCATTTGTTGCTCTACTGCAGCATGCAACCTTATTCAGTTTCTTGTGCAACATTATTCATTTGTTTCTCTACTGCAGCATGCAACATTATTCATTTTCTTGTGCAGCTTTATTCATTTGTTGCTCTACTGCAGCATGCAATATTATTCATTTTCTTGTGCAGCTTTATTCATTTGTTGCTCTACTGCAGCATGCAACATTATTCATTTTCTTGTGCAACATTATTCATTTTTTGCTCTACTGCAGCATGCAACATTATTCATTTTCTTGTGCAACATTATTCATTGTTGCTCTACTGCAGCATGCAACATTATTCATTTTCTTGTGAAACATTATTCATTTGTTTCTCTACTGCAGCATGCAACATTATTCATTTTCTAGTGCAACATTATTGATTGTTGCTCTTCTGCAGCATGCAACATTATTCATTTTCTTGTGCAACATTATTCATTGTTGCTCTACTGCAGCATGCAACATTATTCATTTTTTTGTGAAACATTATTCATTTGTTGCTCTACTGCAGCATGCAACCTTATTCATTTTCTTGTGCAATATTATTCATTTGTTGCTCTACTGGAGCATGCAACATTATTCATTTTCTTGCGCATATTATTCATTTGTTGCTCTACTGCAGCATGCAACATTATTCATTTGTTGCTCTACTGCAGCATGCAACATTATTCATTTGTTGCTCTACTGCAGCATGCAACATTATTCATTTGTTGCTCTACTGCAGCATGCAACATTATTCATTTTCTTGTGCAACATTATTCATTGTTGCTCTACTGCAGCATGCAACATTATTCATTTTTTTGTGAAACATTATTCATTTGTTGCTCTACTGCAGCATGCAACCTTATTCATTTTCTTATGCAATATAATTCATTTGTTGCTCTACTGGAGCATGCAACATTATTCATTTTCTTGCGCATATTATTCATTTGTTGCTCTACTGCAGCATGCAACATTATTCATTTTCTTGTGCAACATTATTCATTTGTTGCTGTACTGCAGCATGCAACCTTATTCATTTTCTCGTGCAATATTATTCATTTGTTGCTTTACTGCAGCATGCAACATTATTCATTTTCTTGTGCAACATTATTCATTTGTTGCTCTACTGCAGCATGCAACATTATTAATTTTCTTGTGCAAAATTATTCATTTGTTGCTCTACTACAGCATGCAACATTATTCATTTTCATCTCCCTCGACCGGGCGTAATATTAGAAGTCCGGTTTCCGCGAATCGAGTGAGTTTTCATTCTCATGAGAGCTTGTGGATTCATATAATGAACATATGTAGAGGATTTTTAGGAAGGGAGTATCTGACCCCAGGTCTTAAACAACCCTTAGAAATAGGAAGCTAGGAGATTTGGGCTACAGTGCCCGATAGGAAAGTGACACGGAAGCGAAGTAGAAAGGTGGAGGAAGACGCCATTATTTATTACCGGGGAGCCAGTACCCGGGGTCCGACGGCTTAACGTGCCCATCCGACGCACGGCGGATATTTAGTGGATCGAACCTGAGGTCTTTTCCGCGGCAGTCACGAACGTTGCCCACTCGGCCACCCGCGGCACTGCTTGTGGATTCAATGGTCCTCGGCGTAATTTCTTACGACGGTGAAATTCCCGAAGCGCAGGCTCAGCATTGTCGTTATTTTCTTAAAACAACATCACAAGAATGCGCGTTTCGGCATGATGATGGTCAACGTAGTTTATAAGACTGATATTCAGATTAGATCAGATCATATGTAGAGGATAAGAATGGAGTGCGTGACCCCAAGTCTTAAACAACCTTTAGAAATAGGAAGCTAGGAGATTTGGGCTAGAGTGCCCGATAGGAAAGTGACACGGAAGCGAGGTAGAAATGGAGAGGAAGACGCCCTTATTTATTACCCAGGAGGCCAGTAGCCGTGATCGGACGGCTTAACGTGCCCATCCGACGCCCGACTGATATTTAGTGGTTCGAGAGTTCGTGCCTGCCTGGGATCGAACCTGAGATTCCTCCTTGACAGTCACGAACGTTGACCACTATACCATCCACGGCCCACGACTGATATTTAGCAGTTGTAGCCACTGTTGTACCAAAACCTGGATGCAACGCGTGTGCTAATGCAAATGAACCTGCTTTTTCGTTGCTTGCAGCGCTACAAGTGCCATAGTCATGAGTTTTTTTCGTACAATTTTTTTTAAGGAAATGTCTTCCACATGTCCTGAAATGTCACCATGCCAGATTTGGTTGCATTTTGACTGCTAAATATCACTCTGGACAGCGTTGAATAAGGGTAATGCAGAGGGGGGGGGGGGGTTTGATTGCCCCGTGTCATTATTAGTAATAAGGGTAATCACTCGAATCTCAAAAACTATGTTTTCCCAGTATTAGAGAAAACACAGGCTCGCTATTCGAGGATGGGCGTTGTGTTTCACCCAGCCGACGTTCCGTGTATCGGGGTCCGCTGAGTGCCGCAATGTTTTAAAGTAATCGTCTAGCTTTTCATTTCTTTTTGAATAATTCGTTAACTTACAAATTTTGATTTGTTTACTAGCACTGATGCGTAAGTTACTCAGTATTGCACTGGAGGATTTTTCTGAACATTCATCCCAAATCATTTATTCACACCTCCAACACTCAGTCGTATTAACCCTTTTTTTTTACTTTACAAAATTGTACACTCAAATGAAATGTAGCCGACTCATAATAACGGGAAAATAAAATATGTTTATTTTGCCTGATGAAGGCTTGAAATCTAGTAAAATATACACTCATTCATATGAAAATGTTTGAAGACCCTTTTAGCAAAATTATTTATTTAAAGGTTAACTTTAATTTCTTATTTTCATTTAATATAATTCTGAAATATTTCGAAACATAATTTACTAAAAATGATTCCCTATACTACACAATTTCCTGCTCTGATCAATGGTATTTACTTTACTCAACCATTTCATTATTCTTCTATTTCTGCCCTACTTTTCTCAGCATTAGTTTAGAGCTGGTTTTACTTTCAACCTTAACTTAGTCTACTATGCTCTTCTTAAATTTTCGGTTCAACATACTAATTATGTAAACAAGAGGAAACTTTAATGTCGGATTATCCTACCTTCTATCCCACGATGAGGGCTGGAATATCATTCTAGCGAAGTTTTTATGCTATCTCCTCTCTTCCTGAAGTATTCATGCCGACTCTGACTTCTGTCATCCTTCTTTCGAAGTATTCATGCCGACTCTGACTTCTGTCATCCTTCTTTCGAAGTATTCATGCCGACTCTGACTTCTGTCATCCTTCTTTCGAAGTATTCATGCCGACTGATATATTTCTCTCGCTCCTCTTCCTGTCCTACCAAAAATTTGTTCTTCCCGGATCCTCCTACCAATTTACAGATTGGTCAAACAATTATCATTTCCCGATCTGATTTGCTCTGGGTTTCCCGCCATTTCTCTGACTTGCCATCCTTCGCCCCGTCCAAAATCTGTGTCCGCCCTCAAATTCTAGGAACTTCGTTGCCTACGGATCTCTGAGGTCGTAAATCTTACTATCATAAAACTGCTATAGTATTCCTTGGCCTGGCGTCAAGCTATTCTTTTCTTCCAGACCTGGTGCATCAAATCTCAAGACGACTGGCGCCGAGCTCCAATAAAATGTCTACCCGCTATTTCTCTGATTTGAATTACTATGTCTTACCCAATATTGCTGGCTCGTAGCAGTTAGGGAAAGGATGCCCCGCGGTCCCATGCCACAGCAAGCGGACTGCTGGAAACCCTTCGACTCTGAGAGAAAGAGAGAGAGGGTGGGGTGGGGGTGAAGGGGAAGAGCGGTACTTTCCTGACCTTCCTAGGCGCGAACCCACGGAAGAAAAGCTAAGGGGAAAATTAAATTGTGAAATGCAGAGCGTCTGAAGAGCGTGAAGTTTATAAAATCCTTATTTTAATAATTCTTACACCAGCTCCCCAAAATCTCTCCATTCATTTGATTAATTTTTTTTCCATTTCTTTTCCGCTTTTCCGATTACTTCTCAATTTCCAATACAGTGAAAAGGTGCGCACTCGCTCCCGAGTGATGCAACATTATCTCCCTTCGCAGAATTGAAAGACTGAAATCAGGGCAAGAAGACCCTGAGTTAGAATATCCCGTCTTCATTATTTCTGCCGATGCCCTACGTTGATCAGAGCAAGTAAATAACATAATCACATACATCACACTGCAATACATAAATGCACAATTTTTAGAGTTAAATGACTATAAAGAATGGTTATTAGGGTCTTGCATAAATAATTGAAATATATGTACAGGTAGTCACTTTTTTTTTTTTTTTTTTCATTAGTAATTGACGATGACAAGTAACACACTGCTTAGGTATGAATCATCTAAAAAGTGTTTTTTTTTTTCGTGAACGCACCATGCGCTTATCAGCATCGCACAACAATTAGAGTAGTGTTTTTTTTTTTTTTTTTTTCTTTCACTTTATCTGGTGCTCAGATTCAGCACAGAATTCGAAATCAGTGGACACTACGGTCACACTTGGAATGTCACACCACCTATTCCATAAATTCCAGGATAAGTGTACTTCACAGTTTTATAATACAATGTCCAAGACCACCACATTGAGTGGTCCGTAGTAACGTCATCTCCGTTGCTCAGTTCCACACAGGATACACGAAATTGTCCGCTCCAGTCACTCTGAGTAACATTTGCCGTATTCCGTCCGTACCTTCCCGCAGTTCGTTGATCAGTTTGAATGCAGCGACGGTTGTTCAGTTCGAATGAAGCGTCGGTAACTTCAAGTGCCGCTGAAGTTCCTGGTTAATGTTATTTGCACAAATTTATAGCACTCGCTCCTTCAGGCGAAGCCTTTTTTTTACGAAAACCGCAGACAGCATATCGTCTACACCAATGACAGTAGAGGTCCTTTATACCTCCACAAATAGCAGTAACAACGCGAACTGATGCTGCCAACACTACATAGCTCATGCACTGTTGATTCCGAACGGCTTGCACAACACTATTATCGTAATATTTCTACTGGAAGCTCCTTCTTTCGACGCTTTTCCGTCCTCGGATATTGACTGTCAGAGGAAAGAAAATTTTCCTCTTTTCTTTTCGCTGCGTCCAGAGTCCTGGCAGACTCACTGCGCTTTGTACGCAAATTCCACTGAGAGGATGAGATCACTCACTTTCACAAGTCCCTTTGTCATCTCTCTGTGGCGCTTCCACTGTCCCCACAATAGTGGTAGGAACGCTCACACTCTGGAGAATTGATTCTTTCATTCATAAGCAATGTCTGTCAAAGGGCATTGTCCCACAGGAATGTATATTTAGTGTTCTTTTCTCTTTTTTTTTTTCTTTCAAAGCAGCGGTCCGAATACCTCGACACGGACAGCTATTGGGATGAAGCTGCTATATGTGTCTGCACATAGTCTCTGCTTTGCATGTAGCCACTACTCTGGTTATTGCTGACCTAGCCCTATAAAAAAACTTCAGCATAGAAATAGGACACTCCGCCATACGGTTCCTCTTTTTTTTTTTTTTTCGATTATTGTTAGAATTATGCCTAATCTGTTTAACCTTTCCTTCTGGAAATCAATATGAGCATAGTAGAACAAGCTTATATCAAACTAACACATATCTTTTTTTTTTTTTCGTGAATCCGTGGATTCTTAACATTACCTTGGCGCACGGCCACTAATCTCCTCGTTTTGACTCGGCTCTCCTTTTCTCTTTGCTTCTATTTTATTTTATTCACTTATTTCTTTTTATTATTATTATTATTATTATATTGTATTTTATTTTTCTTTTATCCTTTCATGTAAGTGTGCATTTTTGCGATTACGATTACAAGGAAATGACAAGAAATTTCGATGCTCTATAATTAAGCCAAAATCACTCAATCATTCACACACACACATCCATTTCACACATCACCTTCACCTAAACAAAAATTTATTCCTGAAACTCCCATCGTCGGCGCGCAGAATGTACACGACCATGCTTCCGAATCAACACTGAATTTTCGCATAAGACACTATTTCTTCCATTTAACTACTTTCCCCTTTTGTGATTTATACTTTTACTTTAAAATATTCTCCTTTATTTGTTTTACTAACTGCTTAAGTGTTTAGCCCTCTACATCGATTTCGCTCTAAACACCCTTTTCTTTAGCTGGGTCTGAGAGAAACCCCTTGCTTGCATTCGGGGGGTCATATGAAGTCACCCCTTTCGCTCAGGTACTCACGCCAAAAGCTGGGAGTCAATCTTGACCTTTCCACCCAAGGTTATTACAACCCGCTTCCTGCTTGCCTTTTCTGGTCCATTGGGGCTTGGGGGTGTAGGAACGATAGGAATTACTTCCTGTCGCCGTTTCCTGTTTTTTACTCCTTCTTCCAGAAAGGAAGCCCCGTTGACTCTGCCACGCTTTTTTTTTTCTTCATTCTTCTAAAAGACACGCCGCATGGTCTTACGCTCTTGTACGTTATGGTCAGATACCCTTTGCCAAAGTGCCTTGACCATAATGTCACCCAATATATATATTTTTTCTTTCTACCTTATTTCCCTTACACATGTTTTTTTTTTTTTTTTTTCCTTTTTTTTTTTTTTTCAGCTACATTATTTGGATTACACTGGATACACACAAGGTAAGTGAACCTTTATTTTTCGTAGGGTATCCCAGGCGTGGTCCGAATTATTATCTCTCCCATTCATTATTCTTAGCCTAGTGAAACCGCTATTTTCTGCTTAACTGCCCTAAGCAAATCTCCCAAAAGGTAATACTCTCCTGATATCCTCTACTCACGTGCTTGTCAAGAAAATTACTAATTTGCTTTACAATACCGAGAATATATATCATTACTGAACTGATCGAAGAATTAGCGATGAATTATTCATTCGCTACTGTAAACTGCGAAATGCTGTCGAGAGTTGACATCGCTAACTATTCTTACTATCTTTACTACTCAAAATTGATATGCAACTGAATGTGCTAACTTTTAATAAGTATTGGTGACAATTATTATTCTATTATATAAGTGCCTCCCACAGCAGAATGTCCATCTAATAAAATTCCGAACACTACGGATACTACTCTGATGCGAATTACTGTTATTACCTTTATTCTTATCTAGGTAACTGAAATTTACGCATAAATAAGTTGATACTACTTAACCTATTTGGACAATTATGTTAATCAATAATCAACGTAGCGAACATAATTTTAACCTGAAAGCACTGAACTCAATCATTTTTCTCCTGCAACTAAAGTACCTAAACTATTCCTGGCTGATGAGTACTTGCCTTTCACGCAATCAATATATGCACTGATAGAACTGTTGGCTATTCAAAGTTATACCTTCCCAATTTATCGCATGAGAATTAACAATTACAAGTGATATACGCAGTGAATTAGAAGAAATATACCTGAAGTAAAGTGACAATTATCATAAAGTGTGACAAATCATTAACATTATTTGCAAAAATGTTTTCAGAGGAAAAAAAAATATTTTCTCTAAATTTTATCCCACAAGTTACCCAACCTTTACGAATGCGTCCGTGAAGACAAAATAACTCTGACACACAGGTTTTTTTTTTTACAATGAAATTTGATACCATACTCTGGTTATCAATAATACCCTGCTGTGCTAAACCTGCTGAATTGCCAATACTGAGTGCGATTAAAATGTAGGCTTCTACTGATTTTGATTTTCAGCGTTCACAACCAAAATTGAGCACTCAAGTTTTTTTTTTTTTCGGCTCTCCGCTTCTGCCTAGCTCTCCATGCTATACCCAAGATTCCTGGGATGTTCGTCGTACCTCAGCATACTTCGGATACACATACCGTACAGTATCATCATTCGAATTTTCTGCTGTCGAGTTCTCGCTTACATTCTGAATATCCTGTAAGCAATTTTCCGCCTGCTCGATTCACGATTCTCCCGATGATTTAGGTGCTAGCTTCAGTTGAGCAATAAATTTCCCTATTAACTCAGCCTTGTCCGTGGCTCCAACTTTTTGATTCCTTTTAGCCATCTCCTGCTGCTCTGGTTTTGTGACACTCACACCTTCCGGTATATTGCTATATACTGGAGTATACACCGTTTTAGGCTTCGTAACATGATTCACGGTCGGCTCTGGTTGCGAGTTACGGTTTCTCAGCATGTACGGTTCTCTAAGGAACGGCGTCCTTCTCACCTTTTCGGCGATCGGATTGCTAGCTTGCTGAGGCGTGCTCTGCACTGCCACCGCTGTCGGTGTAACCTCCAAATCAAATTGAGGAATAAATTCGTACTCTTCTGTCGAATCCGAATGAGCTGTTAAATCTTCTAACTCCTCATTATCGTTTTCTGCTTCTTCGACGTGCTCTCGCTCCGGTGAGTTATTCTCTAGGTGATGTCTCCGTAGAGGTGCTTTGAATACGCGGTTCTTATGCACTACCTGTTGTTTCCTCTCGTCCTTCAAAGATACTAGTCGCACATTGACGGCTGATGGAAAAGACACAATTTTCCACTCACCGCTGTTTTTTCTGGCAATTTTATCAGAAAGACCACGGTCGATATAAGGCGTATGCAAAAATACTCTGTCACCAATTCTCAGGTCCTTTTCTCTGGCAAACCTGTCTGCATACTTTTCCTGCTTAGCTGCAGCCTCCTGCAGATTTCCATGAACCAACTCGTAGGCTTTTCTCATCTTATTGTTGAATGCCTCTACATAATCCTCTTCACTATAATATGTTTGTCGGCGAGGCGGAAGTAAAATGTCGGATGGAACCGTTAAATCTCTCCCAAACACCAAATAGCTTGGAGCATATTTGGTTGCTGAATGGTTTGTAGTATTATATGCTAGTCTTATCATAGGAATGTAGGTGTCCCAGTCGTCTTGTCTCTCATTAACTAGACAACTTAATGATTTGTTAAGAAACCTGTGGCTAGCTTCGTGTTGGCCATTACTCCAGGGTGCAAAGGATGTCGTATTCAATCTTCTTATGCCCAATCTTGCCAATAAATTGGTGAATACCTCAGAGATGAAGCATCCACCGTTATCTGACAAATTAGCTTCCGGCGTACCATAAATACTCATGACATGGTCGAAATATGCCCTTGCGACTGTAGTTGCTTTTTGGTCTGGCATAGGCACTAAAACAGCATACCTGGTGAACGAATCAATCATGACAAGTAGGTATTTATTTCCGTCAGCAGTTGTAGGATACGGGCCACAAATGTCTAAAGAAATTTTTTGAAAGGGGTAAGAACCCGTTTCCACTCGCTGCAGTTTCTCTACTCCTTTTAGTTTGTGGTTTGTCCTTTCATTACATTTTTCGCAAGAAGCTACATAATTTTTAACATCCGCATACAAGTTTATCCAAAAATAACGTTTTCTAACATAGGAGACAGTTTTGTCTCCGCCGAAGTGACCTACCGAGGGAATATCATGACAACGTTTTAAAACTTCATGTATCATAGCGTGAGGAACTACAAGCTGCTCCCAAAATTCATCTCCAGATGCGCTCCTGTCAGGATATTGGAAATGATATAACAATCCTTCAGAGTTTAGGAAAAAACTATCCTTAACCCTATGTTTGCCTACTGGGATGCGTTGTTTTTCCAGCATGTCAATGATCGGAGCGAGATCGGCGTCTGCTCTTTGCAGTGCTTTAACACGAGCTGTTTCTGATTGGTCCTCTTCAGCGGTCAGAAGAGACACGCCCCTGATTTCTCCTTCAGCGCTCTCCGGTGACTCAACTCCGTGCTGCCTGCTCAAATAATCAGCCACGACATTTTGCTTCCCTTGTTGATACAAAATTTTGTAAGAAAATTCACTAAGAGCCATTCTCCACCGATTCAATCTGCTATTTGCGTCTTTGATATTTTGAAGATACGTAAGAGGACGATGGTCGCTAATCACATAGAACTCTTTTCCTAGTAAATAATGTCTCCAATGCTTTAGGGCACAAACTACGGCCAACATCTCCTTTTCGATAACTGGGTAGTTCATTTCGGCTGGATTTAATTTCCGTGACATAAATGCGATTGTCTGCAATATGCCATCAGATGAGTATTGTTCCAAGACCGAGCCCACTCCTGTATGACTTGCGTCACAGTGAAGGTAAAAAGGTTTGCTGTAATCAGGATGAATTAATACCGTGTCACTTAATAGACAATTCTTGATTTGAAGAAATGCTCGGTTGGCTTCTGGTGTCCAATTAAATTTCCCTTGTTTTGTCAAGTCGGTCATGGGTGCTACAATGTCAGAATAGGATGGTATAAATTTCCGGTAGTAATTGCATAAACCCAAAAATCCCCGTAAGCTCCTGAGAGTCTTAGGAGTTCCAAAAATATTGACCTTATGCAGATTACTGGGATCTGGACGAATTCCTTCTCCACTAACCACATGACCCAAAAATTTTACTTCCGTTTTCATAAATGAGCACTTGTCCGGCGTTAACTTCAAATGGTGTTCTCTGAGACGTTTAAAAACAGCTTCCAATTTGATAAGGTGTGTCTCTTCATCTTTTGACGCGATAAATATATCATCTATGAAACACATTATGTTAAAATCTGCCAATCCGTACAGAAGAGCATCACTCAATCTCTGAAAGCTATTCGGAGAAGTTTTGTAGCCAAAACACAACCTCTCGAATTGAAACAAGCCCCATGGGGTAGTGAATGCTGTTTTGTGCTTGTCGCGCTCCGCTATCTCCATCTGATTAAAGCCTGCTTTCATATCTAACGTGGTGAAGAATTTGTTGCCCTGAGCCTGCTCTAATAAGTCTTCTATTCTAGGCAAGGGATAGCTATCGGGTATAGCTGCTTCATTTAAAGCCCTGAAGTCTATACATAAACGAAATTGATGGGATGCTTTTTTAGCAACGAGCAACATTGGTGCTCTGTAGGGTGAAGCGCTCTCCGTAATAATGCCGGCATCCAACAAATCCTTGATTTGCTGTTGAGCTTCCTGCCTGAGGTGATGTGGAACTCTATACATTTTTCCTACGATTGGCACGTCCGTGTTCAGATTGATCTCATGGTAGAGTAAATTGCATTTACCCAACTCGCTCATAGAACGGGCAAAAACGTCTCTATAATTCATTATAAGAGAAGCGAGTGGTCGCCTCCACTTTGGATCCACTTCTTCAAGATTAAAATCCTTAGGAGTAAGCGGAGGTAATTTTTCTCTTTTACCCTCCTGGAGCGTCCCCGCATCAACGATAGGCTGAATGTACACTAACTTCGTGCTTTTGTTAAGGTGGAAGGGTTGCTCTGTTAAATTAGCCATTAAAACTGGAATTTTACCCGAGGTTCCTAGAGTATTCACTGAACGCCCTACCCTAACACATCCTTGACTAAATTTTTCCACTGGCTGCACTAACACTTGCCCTAAATAATTCCTCGAAAAAGGTGGGCAATTGACCCAAACGATTTTCTCTGCGCTCGGAGGAATTATTTCCTTCCTAATTAGCTTTCCTGCTTTGGTTTCATCCGGAGGATAAGTAATCTCTTTCCTCTTTATCTGCTCTTCTCTTCTCACCACTGGTGCAATCTTATTCACACGAGCTGCCCTACGTTTCTCTTCTCTACGCTGCTTACGGGCCCTCCTCTTCGATACCGGCGTTCTTCTCTCTAAAATCCCTGACCCTGCATCAAATGCAAAACCGTGGGCCTTTAGAAAATCCCACCCCAAGATAAGCGAATAATCTGGGTGCAACTTCTTCCGAGTAACGTGATAGGTATGTTTAACAACATCCTTCCCTATCTGTATTGGTAACTCATAACAGGCTGCTATTTCTAAAGGGGTTCCAGTTATTCCTGAGATTTTCATTAATGATTCCTGAGGCCTGCACTGCATTCTCTTACAAATTTCCTGCAACGCTGTAGGACACAAAATTGACACCCCTGCCCCAGAATCCAGTAAACTGCGATATCAATGTCCTGCAATTTTTACTTCAATCAGTGGCAAAGCTTCGTGCTCCTGGATTGAACAAGTGGTTAACACTACAGAGACCTTTTTCTTTCTATTTCTCCGGCCGAGAACGGTCCCGTTATCACGACCTCCACCTAGTTTAAATTCCTCTGTCCTTGCCTCCTATCATTTGCTCTGCCAGAATAATTATCCTGGAAGTGCACCTGCTGATTCTGCCTACTATATCTTTCCACATCATTTCTCCTTGAATCGTATCCTCTATCCCGGAAATTTTCGTGTTCTGCTCCTCTATCGTAATTCGCCCTGCGCCCGCTAGGATAGCTGCTGCGTCCTCGAGTTCCTCTTACATCTGGCGGAGGAGGCGAATGCACCGAGCGCCCTCCCGTAGGGAAATCCTGCTCCCGATGGCTGCCTTGGCTTAATGGGTTAGCCGTTCGCCTTTCCCCGGAAAAACCTTGCTCCCTAAAATTATTGTCTCCGGCATATCCATATCTCCTTGAATTATTTCCTACGTATCTATTACCAAAAGATGTTGGATTGCTAAGAGAACATTCCTTTAAAAAGTGGTTTGGGCTTCCACACCTAAAACAAATTTGGTTCGGATCCCTTCTATCTACTCTTTGCTGATTATTGTTTTCCTCTAGCCTTCTAATTCTTTGCACATGCTCCCGGTGTGTCTTCTCCGCTTGTTCTAACCTCCTGTTTAACTCCGTTGCTTCATTTCTCAACGTATTGACCTGTGATTCGTGGTCGGCCATCTGACGGGCAAGCAAGTTGCATAATTCAGATACCGCACTATCTGTGTTATCTTTCGGTACTCCTCTCCGAACTCTATCTTGGTTCCACTCTTCGGTGTCTGTTATGTTTACACTAGAGGCAATAAGTTCATTATTCTGCTCCTCTAAGGTCGCCCGCTTGACTGCTTCAGCGAAAGTGTTCGGTGCAAATGATAATACCGATCTTTTTAACTTCGGGTCTAGCCCGTTAAGGAATTGGGACATTTTTGCCTGGTCTGCCATTTCCCTTACCTCACGGTTCGACTGATCTACCTGCCCTAGGTATTGGTGAGCTAGCCCTCAATCTGGTCACGTATTCCGAAACTTTTTCTCCTGCTCTTTGACGGCACGTTGTAAACTTATGCATACGGACCATCACCGGTTGCTGGGATTCGAATCTTTCAATAATGGCTTCTTTGAACTTCTTATAACTGGTCTCCCTCCTGATATCAGCTACGTCTGTCAGAAATTGGCTCGCCGCTGCCCTGCATTTTGCTTTCGCCGCCAGAATTTTAACGGCGTCCGTCCATCCTGCTACCTCAGCCACACTATCAATCATCTCGAAAAATTGTTTTGCATTGATTCCCTCATCGGTATTTCCTGAAAAATTTGGCAAATAAGATAGCATTCCCGCCATTGATTGGATGGTTCTTTGAGTATTTCTAGTTGCGTCTACTTGTCTATTGCTGTCTTCTTGAATCTCGTTACTTTCTGCTCCCTAGCTTCGTTTGAATTTTCCTCACCATCACTATCCCCCATCTTGATACAATTAGAATTCTTACTGTTCCACCGACACTTTATTCAATAACAAAATTCCTTGCTACTCACTACCACCTTTGCTACGCATATAAATACTCTGCAGTTACTACCCAACTAACTTCCTGCCTTGCTTACTAGTACCCAATTATTTTTCTCAATACTTACCTGAGGATCAAAACATAACTCTTAGGTCACCCCTAACCCAATTCGACATCTGGGGAAAATTCCCTATACTTATCATGAAGTACTGCACTTTACACACTATACAGAAATACAAATTATATACATACACTTATCAACTGAATGAAAAATTGAATTTTTCTCTTCTCGTTAACTCGTCGCCTATATATTTCCATTTAATCTTCATTTATTATTCCTATGTTGATTATTCCGAACTATTATCGTGAACTGTATTCTCATCACTAATATCAACCAACAAACAAATTTTTATTTTTTACTTTTAACTTCTAATATTTCCTTTCCAGTCCGCTATAAGTCATGGTTCGAAAAATCCTGGTGACACGGCACCATTTAATGCAGAGGGGGGGGGGGGTTTGATTGCCCCGTGTCATTATTAGTAATAAGGGTAATCACTCGAATCTCAAAAACTATGTTTTCCCAGTATTAGAGAAAACACAGGCTCGCTATTCGAGGATGGGCGTTGTGTTTCACCCAGCCGACGTTCCGTGTATCGGGGTCCGCTGAGTGCCGCAATGTTTTAAAGTAATCGTCTAGCTTTTCATTTCTTTTTGAATAATTCGTTAACTTACAAATTTTGATTTGTTTACTAGCACTGATGCGTAAGTTACTCAGTATTGCACTGGAGGATTTTTCTGAACATTCATCCCAAATCATTTATTCACACCTCCAACACTCAGTCGTATTAACCCTTTTTTTTACTTTACAAAATTGTACACTCAAGTGAAATGTAGCCGACTCATAATAACGGGAAAATAAAATATGTTTATTTTGCCTGATGAAGGCTTGAAATCTAGTAAAATATACACTCATTCATATGAAAATGTTTGAAGACCCTTTTAGCAAAATTATTTATTTAAAGGTTAACTTTAATTTCTTATTTTCATTTAATATAATTCTGAAATATTTCGAAACATAATTTACTAAAAATGATTCCCTATACTACACAATTTCCTGCTCTGATCAATGGTATTTACTTTACTCAACCATTTCATTATTCTTCTATTTCTGCCCTACTTTTCTCAGCATTAGTTTAGAGCTGGTTTTACTTTCAACCTTAACTTAGTCTACTATGCTCTTCTTAAATTTTCGGTTCAACATACTAATTATGTAAACAAGAGGAAACTTTAATGTCGGATTATCCTACCTTCTATCCCACGATGAGGGCTGGAATATCATTCTAGCGAAGTTTTTATGCTATCTCCTCTCTTCCTGAAGTATTCATGCCGACTCTGACTTCTGTCATCCTTCTTTCGAAGTATTCATGCCGACTCTGACTTCTGTCATCCTTCTTTCGAAGTATTCATGCCGACTCTGACTTCTGTCATCCTTCTTTCGAAGTATTCATGCCGACTCTGACTTCTGTCATCCTTCTTTCGAAGTATTCATGCCGACTCTGACTTCTGTCATCCTTCTTTCGAAGTATTCATGCCGACTGATATATTTCTCTCGCTCCTCTTCCTGTCCTACCAAAAATTTGTTCTTCCCGGATCCTCCTACCAATTTACAGATTGGTCAAACAATTATCATTTCCCGATCTGATTTGCTCTGGGTTTCCCGCCATTTCTCTGACTTGCCATCCTTCGCCCCGTCCAAAATCTGTGTCCGCCCTCAAATTCTAGGAACTTCGTTGCCTACGGATCTCTGAGGTCGTAAATCTTACTATCATAAAACTGCTATAGTATTCCTTGGCCTGGCGTCAAGCTATTCTTTTCTTCCAGACCTGGTGCATCAAATCTCAAGACGACTGGCGCCGAGCTCCAATAAAATGTCTACCCGCTATTTCTCTGATTTGAATTACTATGTCTTACCCAATATTGCTGGCTCGTAGCAGTTAGGGAAAGGATGCCCCGCGGTCCCATGCCACAGCAAGCGGACTGCTGGAAACCCTTCGACTCTGAGAGAAAGAGAGAGAGGGTGGGGTGGGGGTGAAGGGGAAGAGCGGTACTTTCCTGACCTTCCTAGGCGCGAACCCACGGAAGAAAAGCTAAGGGGAAAATTAAATTGTGAAATGCAGAGCGTCTGAAGAGCGTGAAGTTTATAAAATCCTTATTTTAATAATTCTTACACCAGCTCCCCAAAATCTCTCCATTCATTTGATTAATTTTTTTTTCCATTTCTTTTCCGCTTTTCCGATTACTTCTCAATTTCCAATACAGTGAAAAGGTGCGCACTCGCTCCCGAGTGATGCAACAAGGGTACTTTGGTATATAGATGTTGTGCTGGTTATTTGGTCCCCTATTTCTTTCACTTCTCTGGAACAGCTGGCCTTAAATTTCGGATTAGCGATACCATATGTGTACAATTGTTTAATAAGAGAGAAGGCATCACATGAAATTTAACGAATATTTCTCTTACATTTGCTAGTTGTTTTAAGTGATATAACCCATAAATATCTTTGTAAATTGTTGAAAAAGAATTCCGAGTAGAACAAGAAGATGACGTTGATCTGTATCTAGTTCAGCCGATTTTTTAAAAGAAGTTTCGAAAGTTATTTTTGAATGGTTTCCAAAACTAGTTTATTGGACTTGCTTCATGGCATTATTCGGAATCGGAGGCAATTAGAACTCAGTTGTCTCGATTCCTTTTGTACGAGAACTGAAAGTCAGCTTTCTTTTCATAGCATTCCGCTCTCGAGATGATGAGCGTAGAAGAAAAGCAGAAGAGGCAACAAAAGGAGTGTCGTTTACAACACAAGTAGCAGTCGTTATCCGGCAATTGTGACGGTGCTGACACCGACTAAATGGTAACTCATTTTCTCGCCGAGAATGGGAGTCGTGACAAGAGTTAATGCCACCCTTAAGCCTCGCTGACGCGCGCTAGACATGAACGACGAAAAGCCATCTGCGAGTGCCATTCGTATTTACACACCTGGGTGCGAGGCTACAAGCTGGTCTGTCTCTAGTGCGGCGGCGCCTTTCGACATTACTGCTAAATGTTTTCGCTTCTTTTACGTGACTTGTTAGAAAATACACACCTTTATTTTCAAGACTTAATAGAAACGACGACAGTTCAAAGAAGAGAAAAAAATAGTGTCTTCAGAATACCTGAAAACAAGATCCGAACTTTTTTGATGAATTTCTACTTTCTTTCTGACGGTATTGTGAGAAACATTTCACGAAAACTTCTTCCCGGTTCCGAAATTTTGCCGACCAATATTTTGGTCTTTGTTCTGCTTTTCTGCTTGGAGAATAACTTGAACACTCTCTCTTTTGAAGATTCGTGAAGAAAATGATCAACTAACTCAGGCCACCGAACTGCCTTGGTGTTCAAAAGGAATCCATTGTGTCGACAAGAATGCGTGAACAAAATTTTTCATTAAAGCAAGATGCAGTGCAATTTTACATCACTCTTCAAAGTAAAGTTTCAGTGCTTATTTAATTTTTTTTACAGCACAAAACTATTGAATGAAATTTGAAAAATTTGTTAACGCTTTTCAAAGCAATATGAAGACAGCTATAAATTTTATTGTAAAGCACAGCCAGATCAAAGGGGTGGGGTGGGAGGCGCAAATTCGTACCCCCTGAAGAAACTTTATTTCACGTAATTAAACAGTTTCGAAAGCTTTTGACTTGAAAATTTGTAAAATATCAATGCAGTGTTAATATTTCATGTTTTGATCTGTACCATCAAAAGGATTTGCATGTCAAGCAGTCGCCAGTAACAAAATGCAAGCCTGATTACTCATCCTGAGGGCACCACCTTCATGAAGTAAATGTTCGATACGTTACACAGTGGTCATTTTACATATTCTAAGTAATAATAAATAGCAGTGTCAAGTACGTTTGTTTAAACTACATTATAATTTGTTTTTCAAGTTTAACATGCGGTTAATGTAAGATGGAGACATTGTCTATGATAGAAATCATAAAAAAAAAAAAAAAAATATTTTGACTTTTTCAATCCAAAGTGTGGAAATTACATTGAAGAGTATATGAATTACAACATAACATAAACAGAAAACTGCTTTAGAGAAAAACTGTAACTTATAACATTATTTCTCAAGTACTAAAAATCTAATCGATAAAATATCGGTAAATAAATCTGTTTCTTTTTCGAAAATCAGCTTATGAGTCTGCAGTATGTCCTGAATGATTGACGCGGGTTCTGATATAATATATGTCCATTCTCGGTGCGTAGCTGCAGGAGAACAATAAATATAGCAAACACATGCGTGTCACTTTTGGATTGACAATCCTCCCCGCTCAACCTTTGTTTGTAGGTCGACTGACCAGCACTACCGTCACAACCCCATTTATAAAGTAGAGTCACGCCTTGTGATAACTAGGACAGTCTCTGATTAAAGACGTCTTTTTGCACTTCTGTGATTCTATGCCGGTATTTGTTATTTTTATTCTGTATTTTCGCTGCCTTTGACAAACATACACTTCCTGACAGAGAAAATGCCACACCACGAAGACGTGAACGCAGAGCCATGCAAAATTGCTGGGTGGGTGCACACTTACAAGTTATGCAAATGATTGCATTTGAAGGCCAATCGCACGAACAGCGTGCGGGATATAAGCGGACAACCAGCCCGTGAGGCCATCAGTCGATACGTCGTCACGGCCGCGAGAAGTGAGTTGTTCTGCTGTAACAACCGTGTCTGGAGAGCGGACAAAGGGTGCCAATGCCATAAGACGCCGGCGTACGCGATTTCGTCAAACAGACGAGTTAACGAGAGTTGTCATCGTAGGCCTTCGTACCGCCGGATGGTCGTTGCGTCGTATTGCGAAAGAAACGCTACGTGATGCCACAACCGTCTGTCGCATTTGGAGACATTAGACCCAGGAAGGATCTGCGCAATGTCGTAGGGGAACCGGATCACGGAGACTGACGTCCGAGCGCACCGATCGTCGCATCCAACGTCATGCCGTAGCGGACACTAGAGGCCTCAACGAGCGACATTTCGCCGAGTGTATGGGGAGGCTTGGATACACCGATATCGACGAGGACAGTGTCGCGAAGGCTACCCTTAACAGCGAGCCATCGTCGTCACTGCTTGGCGCGATACCGCCCCAGAGCTGCGTCAGGTGCCGAATGGAACAGTGTTGTGCTCAGCTACGAATCACGGTACTGTCTCACCACGGATGATCGCCGTGTGAGAGTCTGGAGGTTACGTGACCAACCTGCGGATTCCTCCACCATTGTGGAGCGCCACACGGCCCGTCAATGTGAAATCATGGTGTGGGGTGCTATCAGCGCCAACTACCGCTCACTGCTGGTACGCATTACGGGAACATTGACAGCACGCCGCTACGTTGACGAGATGCTGCTGCCCGTGGCACTACCGTATCTGCAGGGCATCTCAAACGGTGAGCGGATGCTTCCGTGGCCAGCACGATTCCCCGACCTCTCGCCCATCGAGCATCTGTGGGACACAATTGGACGTCGGTTGAGTACCCTCCCATCGCCGCAAAATGAAGATGAACTGTGGACTCGGATCAACATCACATGGTCCACGATACCCTAGGACTCTGACTCTCATTGCCTCGATGCTACGTCTAATTCAACGCTGTATCCGTCAAATTTTGGTCCACACTCCTTATTGATCATCCTGTATATTCGGCCACTGGAGCCTAGTCTGTATGTGAAAATTAAATCATTTGTTTAGGACCTACCTGGCTTTCTGTATCTTCAGTTTGGTCTGTTTTCGAGCATTTCGTCACGGTGTGGCATTTTCTCTGTCAGGCAGTGTATTATTAAAAAGTCCCACCGATCTCGTCCCAAATGGAGCAGATACCAGTGCTGAGACGATATTTCACCCATAATGCTTGATTCTGGTGATACAAATATCTCGCCACAAATAAGGGTTGATGATAGTGCTACAAAGCCTTGCAACACATAATGCTTGATGCTAGTACTACGACAATCTCGCCACACATAATGATTGATACTAGCTCTATGACGATCTCGCGATGCATCATGATTGATGCTGGTGTTCCGACGATCTTGCCACACATAATGATTGATGTCAGTGGTACTACGATATAGCCACACACAATGGTTGTGCCAGTGGTACTACGATATCGCCCCACATAATGATTGATGCCAGTGGTACTAAGATATCGCCACAGATCATGAATGATGCTAGTGCTCCGAATATCTGGACACACATAATGATTGATGCTGGTGTTCCGACGATCTTGCCACACATAATGATTGATGTCAGTGGTACTACGATCTAGCCACACATAATGGTTGATGCCAGTGGTACTAAGATATCGCCACACATAATGATTGATGCCAGTGATACTAAGATATCGCCACAGATCATGAATGATGTTAGTGCTCCGAATATCTGGACACACATAATGATTAATGCTGGTGTTCCGACGATCTTGCCACACATAATGATTGATGTCAGAGGTACTGCGATATAGCCACACACAATGGTTGATGCCAGTGGTACTACGATATCGCCACACATAATGATTGATGCCAGTGGTACTAAGATATCGCCACAGATCATGAATGATGCTAGTGCTCCGAATATCTGGACACTCATAATGATTGATGCTAGTGCTCCGAATATCTGGACACACAAAATGATTGATGCTGGTGTTCCGACGATCTTGCCACACATAATGATTGATGTCAGTGGTACTACGATATAGCCACACACAATGGTTGATGCCAGTGGTACTAAGATATCGCCACAGATCATGAATGATGCTAGTGCTCCGAATATCTGGACACACATAATGATTGATGCTGGTGTTCCGTCGATCTTGCCACACATAATGATTGATGTCAGTGGTACTACGATCTAGCCACACATAATGGTTGATGCCAGTGGTACTACGATATCGCCACACATAATGATTGATGCCAGTGGTACTAAGATATCGCCACAGATCATGAATGATGCTAGTGCTCCGAATATCTGGACACTCATAATGATTGATACCAATGGAACGACGATTTTGTCACGCATAATTGACACCAGTGGTACTACGATCTGTCCACACATAATGATTGATGCTGGTGGCACGACGATTTCGCCACACATAATGGTTGACGGCAGTGGTACTACGATCTAACCACACATAATGATTAACAGAGGCGTAACGCGGGCAGCGCAGACGGCACCGGGTACAGCTCAAGAATGCGTGCAAAGATCACTGTTTGCAATTTGATTAAAACTGAAATTGAAACTATATATATATATATCATCATCATCATCGTCAACCATTATCAATCCACTGCTGGACGAAGGTCTCCCCAAGTTTCCTCCACAACGGTCTGTCTTGTGCCAGTCTCCTCCATGTCACCCCTGCATACTTTCGAATTTCATCCACCCATCTCCCATGTGGTCTTCTTCTGGGTCTTTTTCTGTCCCTTGGAATCCAATCTAAAATTTCGGCTGTCCATCGATGATCTGTCCTTCTGGCAGTATGTCCAGCCCATTGCCATTTCAGGGATTTAACTCTGATCATGATGTCTTCCACTGTTGTCATTTTTCGGATCCACGAGTTCCTCTTCTTATCTCTCCTGGTTACACCAAGCATGCACCTCTCCATGCTGCTTTGAGTTGTCTGCAGCCTTTGTATGTCTCTTTTAGTTAAGGTCCACGTCTCTGCACCATACGTAAGCACTGGAAGGATGCATTGATCAAACACTTTTCTTTTAAGACATAATGGCATATTGCTCTTGAAAATTATGCTGTTTCTTCCAAAAGCTCTCCAGGCAAGTTTTGTACGCCGATTAATTTCTTCATCAATGTGACCCTCACTTGATATCTGCTGTCCAAGATAAACGTACGTGTCTGTTATCTCCAGCTTTTCTCCATCAATCGATAAATCTTCATTTCTTGTAAAAGCATTGAACATCACTTTTGTCTTCTGAAAGTTCATTTTTAATCCCACTTCTTTACTCTTGTCAGCAAGTTCCTGGATCATACTCTGCAGCTCTGATGGGGTAGTTGCAAAAATGACTACGTCATCAGCAAAGCGAAGGTGGGTTAGATAATCTCCATTAATCTTTATCCCCTTGTTTTCCCAGCTCAGCGACTGAAAAACACCCTCCAATGTGGCATTAAAGAGCTTCGGAGATATGGTGTCACCTTGTCTCACTCCCTTTCCAATTTTTATGTGTGTTGTATTTTCAAACAGCCTAATCTTTGCACTTGCATTTTCATAGATGTTATTAATAATATTAATGTATGCATCTTCAATACCGCAGGTTTTCAGAGCCATTGTAACTGCTGATGGTTTCACTGAATCAAAGGCTTTTTCATAATCGATAAAAGCCATGCACAATGGAAGTTCATATTCCCTCGCTCTTTCAATTAGTTCTCTCAGCACGTGGATATGATCTATTGTGCTGTAGCCACTCCTGAATCCAGCTTGTTCTCTCGGTTGAGCCATGTCCAGTGTTACCTTCAAGCGGTGTGAAAGAACTTTAGTGAAGATTTTATAAACTACTGATAGGAGGCTGATAGGTCTGTAGTTTCCGAGATCCTCAATGTCACCTTTCTTATGTAGCAGGATCATTGTAGCGGTGTTCCAATCCTCAGGAATCTTTCCTTCATTAAGGCATCGAGTGAAAATTTGGGCGAGTACTGTTTCGATTTCTCCACTTGCTTCTTGTATGATGTCTACAGTAATTCCATCTTCTCCTGGATCTTTTCCTCACTTCATGTTCTTGATTGCATGTGCAACTTCTGCTGGAAGGACTGGAGGAACTCTGGTATTGGTATCTTTCATGATGTCTGGAGTGCATATATCATCCCTTTCATATAATTTGGAGTAGAAATCTTTCACTCTTGTCAAAATTTCGCCTCTATTTCTTGTTACAGAACCATCTTCTTTTTTCAGTGCCATAATCTGTTTTCTTCCCTTACTGAGATGTCCCTTTGCTATCTTTAGGCTTTGGTTGTTTTCAATTGCTTTCCTCACTAGTTCACAGTTGAATTTCCTTACGTCTTCAGTGATACTTTTTCTTACTGTCTTGCATAGCTCTATATATTCCACTTTGGAAGTCACATCTTCTTTAGTTGTCCTCATCTCTCTTCTTTTTTGCATCAACATTTTGGTTTTTCCTGATAATTTGTTCACATGCAACTTGTTCTTAGACCCAGCTAATTTTCTTGCTGTTTCCATAAGAGCTTTGGTTACTTTTCTGTTAACTTCAGAGATGTCCACTTCTTCCGATGTTAGGCCTTCTAAAGCAGAGAACCTGTTCTTCAGTTCTAACTTGAAGGTATTATGGTGTTTTTTAAGGTTGGTTATGTCAATAGATTTTGTTTGTCTTATGAGCTTGCCACGTTCAAGTTTAGTGTTGAGGTGCATCTTACATCTCACCAATCTATGGTCACTACCTGTGTTGAACTTGTTTAGCACACTGCAGTCTTCTATGACGAATTTTTTGTTACACATAATAAAATCAATTTCACTTGTCGTCCCATTTGGATGTCTCCATGTCCATTTCCTGTGTGGCTTTTTCTTGAAGAAGGAGTTCAAGATGAAAAACCCTTCTGCCTCTGCAAACTCAACGAGAGTATTTCCACGCTGGTTTCTGTTGCCATGACCGAATTTACCTACTGAAGTTTCATTCTGTTGCCGTTGCCCTATTTTTGCATTGAAATCTCCGATAATTATTTTCAAGTGCTGCTTACCTTTATTATTTAGATGACAAATTTCCTCATAAAATTCTTCAATTTCTTCTTCAGGATGACTTGTGGTGGGTGCATAAGTTTGAATAATCTGAGCCTGGTATCTTTTCGAGAGTTGGATAACAAGTCGTGCAGCTCTGTCAGAGGAACTTTCAACTTCTACAACTTTATCCTTCAGTTTCTTGTTTATTATAAATCCAACACCACTAGTTCTGCCAGTATCTGTCCCACGATAGTAGAAGAGATGTCCACTTCTCAGTTCGATGAGATCTTCTCCTTTTCTCCTTACCTCACTTAGCCCCACGATGTCCCACTTGATCCTTTGTAGTTCCTCTTCCAATTCAAGAAGCCTTGATTCAGAAGATAGGGAGCGTCCATTGTAAGTAGCCAAGGTCAGCATCAGATGGCAGCCTAGTCCGGTCCTCCGGGGATTCTTAGCACCCTCTGCCTTCATGTCGCACTGGCCGCTGCCTTGGCCAGGTACATTCCAGCTGCCGGAGACTGAGGGCCAAGATTTAAGTTGTGGAATCATTTTGGAGGGGTTTGGCCATAACTCACCACGCTGGCCAAGCGGGTTGGTGAGTGTGGGATAGAATTTCCTCTAATCCCGATGGTATAGTTATACCGCTATGGGCGGTCGTCAGAGCCCCTTTAGTGGGAACAGGATGCACCACGAGAAGGCGGGGTTGACAGTTGTCAAGGAGAGGCTGTGATGTTACGCATCACCTGACCTTACATCCCATATATATATATATATATATATATATACATTATATTGACAAAAGTCACCTGACACCTAGAAGAGAAACAGAACATAGCATTTATTGACATGCATTAGAACGGTGTCGGTCCACCTTTGGCCTAAGTCACGTTTTTCTGAGCTCCGTGTTGTGTGCCTATTTAGTGTGTTTTATCGTGTGGTTCGTCATTTTCCTTTCGTGTTCCTTCAAGCTGAAGGTTCGTGCTTTGTTTTGATATATCTCCCAAGTTGGTGAGTAGTTTATTTTTTCTGTTATCATCATTTGAATTGTCGACCGAGCTGGTCGATTTCTCAGGTAGCCCTCGTCATTAACAATGGCGGCGGCTGCTGCTGATAAGAGCGATGTCCACGCCCATATCAGCGAGGCATTTCCTGCCGCCTCCTCCTCCTCCTCGACACGAGACCAATCTCCTCCAATGCTTGTAGGTGACGTCACCCAACCATTAGAAGTGGAAAGTGACTCCTCAACTACAGCTCAAGCTTCTTGCCCTGCTTCGACCAGTGACGTCAGTGCAGCGCAACTCTCTGTTGCTTTAAGTGAAGACATGGATGTGTCTGACAGCGCTGCTAATTTACCCTCTACTTCAACTCAGTTCAAACAGCCGGTTGCGTTGCAGCCCTCACGCTCGAGTCCTGCTCCTAGGGCATACTCTGCCTCTCTTACTGGAACAAAAGCTCCTTCCAAGTTTGTTGCAGAAGTCTTACCAGACTCGTACGTCATTGTTGATGGCCTTACTGCCACCATAGATATTCCCGAAGATTCCCCAGCGGGAAAACAATTCTATTCTAGAATGGACTTCGGAGTGTGTTTTGATGCGCTCCCAGACACAAAGTTGAAAGAATATAGTATGGCTCTCAAGCAGATACTTCCAGCTGGAGCCAGTATTACTCACATGGCTCGAAAACCTCGAGCTGTGTTGGTGTACTTTGCTCTTAAAGAGCATGCGGATCTTGTCTTGACAGAAGGTTTGTCCCTCAAAGATGTCCATCTTCTACCAGAACCTGTCTCTCAGCGTCCAATCCAGGTTACATTTTATCCGGTTCCACCTGAGGTGTCAGACGTTGCGCTGTGCACTGTACTCAGTAAGTTCGGCCGAGTTGTTGGGCCAGTTACTACTCTTTCAGCCGCGCCGAGAGATCCAGACGATAAATCCATAGGAGGATTTCGCCGAAGTGCAAGAGTGATCTTTCCATCTGATGAACATTTGCTCGCCTGCCCAAAGGTGCTCAACGTTCGTTGTGGACAGCAACGTAGGAGAATTGAAGTGACTACCTTCCTCCACTGCACTTTTTGCCACGGAGAGAATCATTTACGTGTGCATTGCCCACATCTAGCATCACAGGCTCCTAATAATTCTCCTACAACTTCTGGCCCTCTTCTGAGCCGAGAAACACCTTCTTCCACTGCACAGAAAGCTTCAGAATCGAAACTCTCACAAAAGTCGACTGCAGGAGTTGGTCAACGCGTGTCTACGGACCCTTTATCCTTCGACCAGCAACTGGATTTTCCCTCACTTAATTGTTCGCTTCCCATGCGTCGTCATTCTGTAGCGGAGTCCCCTTCAGGGGGTTTCTCCACTGCCCTTATCACCGATACTTCTAAATCTGCTGATGACGGATTTTCTGGCCACGAATCTCGAGTTGATGAGAGCTCAACTGAGCCTTCGCTGAAATGTCGTGGTTCTTCTCGAAGACGCCCACCGAAGAAGCCGACTGCCGCATCACCCCGCACCTCTCCCCGTACTGGTAGTACCTCTCGAAAGAATTCACCATCAAAGGCTGCTACCTCTTCTGTCCAGGCCGACGAAGAGCCTCCTCTTAAATTTGAGGATCTTGTCGAATACCTTAAGGATGGCTCGGTTCCTACTGGGCCGATTTCATTTGAAGATTTACATCAATACCTGTCACATAAGACAGACCACTCCACAACGCATGCTTTACTCTCAAAGTATGCATCGTTTCTCCTTCTAGTGCTTGATCAGATCCAAGTCCTTAATCAATGCATCTCCCGCCTTCGCAAGGAACATCCGTGGGCTAAAACCTATTTTAATCGACTCAAATCATTTCCTCCTGTTGTGAAGGCTCTTCAGCAAGCATTAATGGAAAAAAGTCTTCAAGATTGTATCTCTTAATTGCAGGGGATTTGCATCCCCATTTTCTAATACCTTGGTACATGAAGACCTCACTCCGTTAGGAGCTGATCTTCTCTTACTACAAGAGACGAATTGCCAATCCACTACGATATTCTCACGATGGCGCCAGTGGAACTACACATTTCACCACGCCTACCAACTATCATCCCATAGTGGTCTAGCTATAGGTATCCGCCATACTTTCAACTCCATAATCACCTCTTTTTCGGTTCGAAACTTATGTCGAGACCTATTACAGTGTGCATCCTTCACCATAGCTTCCACATCTTATCATATATTTAATATTTATATTCCAAGCTCTTCAACCCACTTGACAATACTTTTTATTCGCCTTCGTCGTGCCTTGTCTTGCATTCCTCCCATAGATCATGTTTTAATTGGAGGGGATTTCAATTGCACTCGGAATCCTACCCTGGACCGATCTCCTTCCACCAGAGAACGCCGTGTTAACTTGGTGAATCTTCTTCAGTCAGTGGTCTCCGACAACTCATTTATTGATGTTCACCGTCACTTCCATCCTTCATCGACTGTACATACTTGGCGCTCGCAACATAATCAAAATCCGTACACAGCTCGCCTTGACAGATACTACGCCTCATCTACTCTGCTTACAGCTGTGACAGAATCTATTATCACTCCTACAGCTTCTTCTGACCATTGTGCCATCGTTCTTATTATTCAAGCAGTTCCAGCACAACCCCGTACAATTCGTCCATGGACTCTTGACGACACTCTTCTTACAGATCCAGACTTCTGTACTTCAGTACGCTCCTTCCTTGAGGACAAACGACCTCAACTTCAATCAGCTCCTTGTGGTCTGACTTTTTGGTTGGACATTAAACAGCAACTCGTTCTCCACGTTCGCAGACTTTCTTTTAAAGCAAAAACGCTTCAAAACATGCGTCTCAACCATGTCCGTTCCATGCTCTCCATCCTAAGCCTAAGTGATTCTCTCTTCTGCCACTATCAAGAAGAACTGCGACCAATCCTCCTTCCTCTGGCTCAACAAGCTCTACGACGTTTCCGGCTACAACATCTATCGCCAGACGCATCTAATTACGATTTCCTTACATCCATGGAAAAAACACGAACAGCATCGAATTCACTTCGGCACCTTCGCCTCGCATCTGGAGAGGTGTCTGATGATCCACTCACTCTATGTTCCCAGGTCCGAAAGTTCTATACAGAGAAGTTCTGTGAATCTCCTCCGCCATCCTCTTCAGCTTTGGCATCACTTCTTTCTAACCTACCACAAGTTCCTCCCCATCTTGCCTCTTCCCTCCTCCTTCCTCCCACGTTCTCTGAACTATCCTCTACGTTTTCTTCTTTAAACTCTAGGGCCACACCGGGTCCGGACGGCCTCACTTTCCTCTTCTATAAAACCTTTCTACCTCTCCTTCTACCATTTCTCTTTTCTGCACTTTCTGCTGCTTTCAATCACTCCCGTCTACCAAGGCGATTCACAGTAGCATATGTTGTACTATTCCCTAAGAAAGGTGATCTCCTTGACCTGGGGAATTGGCGCCCTATCTCCCTCTTAAATCTAGATTATAAACTTTATACTAAACTTCTTTCCCAACGCCTTAACCCCATTCTCACTCACATTCTCTCCCCAAATCAAACTTACACAGTTCCCGGCCGTTCACTTTCTCATAACATCCATCTACTAAATGATCTAATCCATCTTGCCCGATCTCGCTCTGAACCCCTCGCCCTTCTCTCTCTTGACCAACAATCCGCTTTTGATAATATCTCACATTCCTATCTATCGGCTACACTCCTTCACTTCGGTTTTCCTCCTTCCTTCGTCTCTCTTCTTTTCTCACTCTATCAAGACGCCGTTCTCCAGGTCAAGCTGCCCACCTTTCTCACAGCGCCTATTCCCTTCCGCCGGGGAGTGCGGCAGGGTTGCCCACTCTCCGGACAACTCTTTGCAATCGCAATTGAACCCTTCCTCCGCTCTGTACACCAATCCTTTAAAGCAGTTCTGCCACCACTCTCTGCCTGCACAAGACATCATGCCACTACCTCTGTTGCATACGCAGATGATGTCACCATCTGCATCCGTCATGACTCACAGTTTTCGTGTCTCCAACGTCTATTCGCAGCTTATGCCTCATGCTCCGGTGCAGCGCTCAACTCATCTAAAAGCACTGGTTTATGGTGCGGCTCATGGGCACATCGTGTAGACACCCCTTGGGGAGCAAGCTGGTCGTCCATCTCACAGCGCTTCCTTGGAGTTCATCTTGGTTCCTTGCAAGCTGCCCCCCTCTACACTTGGAATGCTATTCACCCACGCTTGCTCAGGTCAACTGCCTCCTGGAGGAGAGCCCAGTTCTGCTCATCATTCTTCCAGAGAGCTCGCCTCTCTCGAACTTACCTGATTTCCTTGTGCACACACTCTTGGCTTGGTGTCAAGTCTCTACAACTCCGCCTTCATGAAATTACCCGATGTCTTACTTCTCTGATATGGACCTGCCACCACTGGGTCAGTGTCACAAAGCTTTGCCTCCCTCCGGATCACGGCGGCATCGGACTCCTTGATACACAATAGTACTACAAGGCCGTCAGAATTACTACTTTTCTCCGTCTCTTCACGTCGCCAGTACCAGATGCCGTGTTAGCTAGGGACGTCATCGCCTTCCCGAGCAACCCTAACTTTTCTTTTCTCTCCTTACTACTCATGGACCACCGACCCCTCACCCTCATTCGACTTCCCCTGTTTACCGTTAAGCTCTAACTTTCCTTCGTTCCCTCCCTCTCTCTCGTTCTCCACCTGATTCCACAACTGAGCTCCTTGCTGAACCCCTCTTTTATTCTTCGATTATTCACCCCTCTCATCTTCCGTACTTTGCCTATCCTACCTGGCTCCGAGCAGGTGTAGTAACAGTTAAAGATCTCACTAACCCTGACCTTTCTTGGCGACCCTTCGCCAGCCTCCCTCCCTCTCTTCTCCTCTCCTCCTCCTCTCGTGACATCTACGACTCTATTCTTTCATCTATCATTTCTCAATTTCCTCATCTTGCTTCCCACTCAGGTCTTTCCTTTGTTCCTTCTGCTTCTCTCCCATTTCCTCTTTTCTTGCTTACTTCTGGCTCAGCTCATCCCATTTCTTCTCTCTCGGTGTCAGCTCTTTATCGGTTCCTCTCTATGTCCCATTCTTCTCCTCCTCTCCCCATTCCTGGTGTTCCCCCTGCTGCCACTGCTACGGTGTGGTCAGCCGCCCTGTCTCCTCTTTCTGCTCCTCTAGAAATTAATACCCATTGGCTTTTCCTCCATCGCCGCCTTCCTGTTCCCTCCGTTCTTTTCCGAATGTCTCTTCTCGATTCCCCTCTTTGCCCTTTCTGTGCTCGGGAGGCTGATGTCTCCCATGTCTATCAACACTGTGTTATATTACTCCCAATGCTGAACTTGACATTTACTATCGCCCAATGTTCCATTACAGCAGATCTTACATTTGATGCATATCGGACTCTTCTGCTACAGAACTATCCCCCAGTCAAGCTCCCATCAGTCTGTGCCTATATTTTTTATTTTAGCGAAGCATGTAATCTACGTGTTTCATCAACGCTGCAGATATTTGACTACTCCTCTGACTGTGCATGAAGCTTCTACGGCATTATTATGCCATTTCCGCGACCGTCTGACATCTCGACTTCGGCTAGAGTATTCTGTTGCAGTTACTCAGCGTCGGGAGAGCCAGTTCCTTGCCACCTGGTCACCGGCTGTCTCATGGTTTACCAGCTCGCCAGCGTCATTGTACCTGACGGTCGGCCGATTTGGTATTTGACCTTTTTGAATCAGAAATGCATATGTAAATATCAACAATCTGTTTTCAAGATCTTTGCACAGCTTGGAAATTTACTGCATGGGTTTTTTTATAAAGGGCTGTACGTGTTTACACAGCAAATTGTTTTTTGTGACACTCATCGTGTATTTTTTTTTCTTACATTGACGTTCAAGTTAGTTCGTCTTTAGTTTACATTTTGAGTATAAATATTGCAGTTAGTCATTAGCATAGTGCTGTATAAACATAGAAATTGTTTCTGCAGTGCAGTTTTTTGTAATTTTGTTCTATTTTGTTTCCCGAACATGTTTGCACTGTGCTGTATAATTGTACATAGTTTTAAAAATATTGCGGAACAAGTAATCCATCTTATTTGCATCAGGATGTCCAAGTTTAGTTTTTTCCTGTTATTAAACATTCCAATGATTTGTCTGATAATCAGTTTTTTTAAATTGCATAGTACTGTACATCCTTGTAAATATGTTGTGTTAAAACTCACTGTCATATCATACCTTCTTTCAAGAGACATGTTGACTAATGATTCTTACTGTATTTATTTTTGCACAAGTTAGTCAATTGCATGGTGTTGTACTCATGAGTAATATATTTTGAAAAACATTTTACCTATTTTGTTCTTTTGTGTGAGGTGATGCTTGGTACTATCATTCTTCTATTACTACATATGGATAGTGAGAATATGTTAAAGCTTTATTCATCGTGTGTTTTCTTATTATACTTACATTTTCTATCTGGTCAACAGAATAGTGTTACATTTCTGTATATGGTCCGATTTTGATTTGTAACATGTTGACACTGTGCTGTATATCTGTACATTGTTTCTGAATATTGCCGAACAGGTAATATATTATATTTACACCAGGAAGTCCAAGTTTGTTCTTCTCCTGATATTCATCATTTCATTGATTTGTCTTATGATCAGTTTGTCAATTGCTTTGTACTGTACATTCTTGTAACTATGATGTGTTACAACTTACTGTCTTATTGTATTTTTTTCTTTTTTTTTGCAAGAGAAATGTTGTCTCCTGAAGCTCTCAATATTTTCTTGAACAAGTTTGTTAATCGCACAGCAATGCACTTATGAGCAATAAGTTTTTTGTTAAAATCCTTCCTAAATGCCCAGACATGCTTGTCGCTGTTCATTTATCACGAGCTGTAATTTTGCTCCATTTTTCAACTTGTGCACTATGCTGTATATTTTTATATAGGTTTTAGTGGTTTAACGATCTTTGATCGTATTTTATTTGTATTTAGACGTCCTTATTAGTTCGTCTCCTGATTTCTACCTTGAATAAAGATATTTTGAAACCACCTTTGGCCTTAATGCATGCACTGACCATTCGAGACATGCTTTCGATAAGGTTTTGGAACACAGCGATAGGTATGCACTTCCATCCAGTACATAATGCTACCGCTAACTGGTGCATAGTAGTAGGCCTTGGCTCCAAACTGCTTATGCCACGCTCTAATGCATACCATAGGGGATCAATGGGATTAAGATCAGGGCTCAGTGCTGGCCAGTCCACACATGATACGGAATTATCGTCAAACCACGCCGTAACAGTCCTTGCTTTATGGCTCGTTGCATTATCCTGCTGGTACCAACAAGGATCGGTTCCATAGTATTGTCACAGAGTTGGTAGGGCATAATTGTCCAGAATATCGAAGTAGACGTGCTGGTTAACAGGTTTGTGCACGATAACCAATGAGTCGGGAGCATACCGCGAAAAATAACCCCACACAAGTACACTGCCAGCTCCAAACTTGACCATAGGAACAGTACACTGTGGTAAATAGTGCTCCCCTGGCTGCCGCAATACCCACACACGGCCATCAGACTGATGAATCGTGTATCTGGATTCATCAGTCCATAGGACACGTTTCCATTGATCTATGGTCCAAGATAAATGTTCTTTACACTATGTTAAAGGACGAGTAGCATTCTGAGTGGAGATGAAAGGCTTATGAGCAGCCGCACGACTACGGTAACTTATGGAATGAAGTTCTCTGCGAATGGTGCGTGTACATACCGAGGTTCTAGTATTTTTACTCGCCTGTACACTGAGGTCTTGTGCAGTACTCCGTCGATTAGCTGTAACGACTCTCCTGAGGCTTCGACCTCGTTTATCACTGATTTTCTTTGGTCTGCCGGTAAGTTTTGCTGCTTCAGGCACGCCATGTGTCCTCTACTTAATCGGTAAATACAAAATAGTTGACTTGAGTATGTTTAAATGCCTCTCGGTTTCTCCTATGGACAACGCACTAATATAACACCCAACAATCTTTTTTTTCTCAAAGTCAGTTCTCTCCCGCCGCGACATTTACAGTCAACCTCAGAGTGCGATATGATCGCGGTCAGCTGCAGGCTTGTTTTTATACCGTTTGCAGCAGTACCAAGCATCTTAAGAACGCAGCGGATCCTTTCATGTGCTCTTGAATGGGTGTTCGGTGACTTTTGTCAATATAGAATGTATATATGTATAAATAGTAACTGTAAAGCAGATATGCAACGTGGACGAGATTTTCCGAGTTTCAGTGTGGATTGTTTATAGGATGCGATTACGATGCCATTTTTGAAACATACCAAAATCAACTGCAAGTGATATCTTGAAAAGTTGGAAGCAGGAAGTTGCAACTACAGCAAAAAACAAAAACGTTTAGGAAGGCAACACAAACTGACGGAAACTGACAGATAAACCATGGTAAGAAATGGTAAGAAATCTCGTTCTTTCTGTGCCGTTTACATTGCTGCTGAAGTAGGAAATGTTTTTAATGGCTCGTTTAGTACCATAAAAATCCGCAGAAGGTTGCACAGTGTGGGTTATTACGGTAGAGTAGCGGCACACAAGCAAGCCACACATCCCAACCGTGAATGCGAAGTGCCGTTTGCAGTGGTGTGTCTCTGGTGGTTCCTGGGCTGTGAGCTCCTGGAAAGCTGATCTTTGGAGTGATGAGTCACACCTTTCACTCTTCCAATCTGAGTAGCGTGTTTGGATTTGGCGATAGCCCGGAGAACAATTTTCGTCGGACTGTACTGTAGAATTTAGAGGAGTCTCCATCATGATATGGCGTTGTTTTTCATGTACGGGACTCGGCTCGTTGGTTATTATACCACAAATCATACACTCTGAAGTATACCTTGACGTACTGAATAAGTCTGTCCTACCAAAATGTGGCAGTATTATGGAAATGACCGTTGTCTCTTCCAACACGATCACGCTTCCTGCCACACTGCACGGCTTGTGCAGTAATCGTTTTGAAAATGAGGTGGAATTGCTAGACTGTACTGCTCGAGTCCTGATCTTAATCCCATAGAACACTTCTGTGATGAACTGGAGTTACGGATTGGAAATCCACCACAACGACCGTCTTCGCTTGCCATCCTGGTATCATATTTGCTGGACGAATGGCTCGCGAATCCTGTCGAGACTTAGAGGAAATTGGTTGATAGTAGGCCTCGACGTATTGCCGCATTCATACAAGCTAAAGGCAGACCGACTAACTATTAATTACGGTGGTAAAGCTATTTGTGCCAAAACATTTTGGTGTCCGAATACTTTTGATAATATGGTGTATATGTTACCGTTAAAGTGTATAATTCAGTTATTTCATAGAATACTTAGTTATTTCATGAAATAACTCATCAAGTTAGTTAAAGCGTGTGATAAATTGATAATTCCACACTTTAACTAGTTATTCTATGAAATAACTAGGTATTCTTTAAATTAACTAATGATAGAAAGTTAAAGTGTAAAATAAGCAATTTGACTGAATTATACAGCATACAAAATGTTATTTATATAAATACACAATAAAATCATTTGTTACAACAGGGATTACTAAAATGGCATTTGGAATTGCATAGGACATTATTTCTAAAACAAATACATTTTTTGTTGACACACTGCGTTTTACATGAACATTTTTAAAATCCCTGACCGGTACCTAAAGTTTGAGCTGTAGCAACCGACCGGAGCGATTTCTCTATATCCGGCACTTCATTGATCTGAATTAGCTTTAGTTCACAGACGCTGAACTGGGATCGGGAATATAGCTCTTTTATGCGGCCGTTTCTTGCTCCCAATTGAAAATAATCCTACTTCGGTTATTTTCATAACAGCTAAAATAGATCTGGTGTCACCCCTTCCTCTGTCAACTTCAGGTACTGGGATACGGACTGTAAGCCCCACAGAGGCTTACAATCCGTATCCAGTACCTGAAGTTGACTTGAGAAAATAACTTTAACTCAATACCTGATACATCGAAGCAGCGTTAGACGCACAGCAGCCGGCACATGGAAGCAATCAACTAACTTGAATGAACTGGCGCCAACACACCAACAGTTGCACAACACACTGCCGCCCCGGTGGCGCAGTGGTCTAAGCGATGGCCTCTGATCATTCGTCTGCTAAGGGGTCCGGGTTCGAATCCCGGTGAGGCATGGATGTTGTGTTTGTCTTACGGCACTGGCTCTCTCCCTTCCCTGGAACCAGTGACCCTAAATTAGGGACGGGCGACTGCTTATAGCCCATTGAGTTGCTCACGGTGGTCGTTAAACCTCCAATCAAAAAAAAAAAAAAAAACAACACACTAGACGGTCTACCAAACAAGTCCATCCCTACGGACTGGAAGAGTTCATAAATTCAGTAGGGCTGGAAGGTAAATGTGTTTCTTGTTGATGTTCTGAGAGTCTGGCGCAAAAAAATATTCGGCTAAGGTAATCTCTATATATTAAGTTCAGCAAATTATCATTAAGGCTCTACGAGACCCGCCATCTTGTATTGCTGCTTTCTGTTGTTAACCAACGGGCAAGCGTATTTCACAAATTGCTCGCGCAATTTTGCACATTTTGGAACACCGTTTGTGGCTAACGCAAGATATATGATAAATAAAGAGTTTCCTGGTTTCAGAATTTTTATTGACCTTTCCCTTCATTTTTTATCTGCAGCGAAAATCGTACCAAGGCGTCTTCCATAATTTTATTAATTAATAAAAAATACTTAAAGAGTCCGAAATAAAAATCTGAAACCAGGGAATTCTTTATTTATCATATATCTTGCGTTACCCACAAACGGTGTTCCAAAACGTGCAAAATTGCCCGAGCAATTTGTGAAATACGCTTGCCCGTTGGTTAATAAGAGAAGGCACAATACAAGATGGCGGGTCTCGTAGAGCCCTAATTACGGAAATATTGCGTGTAAATGAAAGTAATACTTTCCATATTCTTAAACGAAACATAAAAGTTAATATCATTATTATTATATAACACTTTATAGTGGGTTGAAAACGCTGTGCTATTTCTGACCAGTGGTTCTCACTTTACAGCCTTTTGAATTTGGGATACAGCCTTTTGAATTTGGGATTTATTTATTCGGTTATTTTACACTTTAACGGGGTGTAGATCGTTATTCTATGAAATAACTAGTTAAACCATAAAATACAAGTGAGTTTTACGCTTTAACTGACTTGATCAGTTATTTCATGAAAATTTTTTTTTTTTTTTTTGGAGGTTTTACGACCACCGTGAGCAACTCAATGGGCTATAAGCAGTCGCCCGTCCCTAATTTAGGGTCACTGGATCCAAGGAAGGGAGAGAGCCAGTGCCGTAAGACAAACACAACATCCATGCCTCACCGGGATTCGAACCCGGACCCCTTACGGACGAATGATCAGTGGCCAACGCCTTAGACCACTGCGCCACCGGGGCGGCTTTCATGAAATAACTAGGTATTCTATGAAATAACGGATTTCATACTTTAACGATAACATATATATATATATCCGTACATCCATCTAAATTATTATTACTTTTTAAACAACAAAGTAATAATAAATCATAGTAGTTTATGTAAATCGTCTGTGATACAGATCAATTAATTTCCCTATCAAGTTTTTTTTTAAATTAGAGATCTCTTGTAAGATCCGGAACAGATTTCTAGTTTATATTTCATTGTATCCCAAAGTAATGAAATAAAAGCTGCAAATAAATCATTACAGGAAAATTAAGCTATGTCGGATTAGCTTCATACCTAGAAAGTAAACGAGTACTTGTGCATTAAATAAATTCCGCATCATATGTATCATGAGAGCGCACGTGATTTAAAGAACTAATGAAGCATCTTGAACTCTCAACGTCTAAGGAACGAGATAATAATTGCATTTTAAAGCAATAATCTGCAACATCAGAGAAATAATCTTTTATCACTTGGTGCACTTAATTTTAATCCTTCAGAGTTCAGCTTAAAGTGTCACTCATTGAAGAGGAAAGCGATGCCATAATCCGCTTTTGACCGAAGAGTGAGATTAAGGTTTCAAGATCTATAGAACTGCCTACAGTTAGGGGTGATGGATCACATGGATATTAAAGTAAATAGGCGAATATATTTAGGACTTCATAGGTTTGGATATACAATTTGCATTTGTAGGGCTTTGTTTGGGCATAATAAGTGAAGGCTGGGCATCTGTATTTCATGTCTCAATTAACATGTCTCTCAATGAAGCTATATCACACTTGGTGAACTGTAATTTATTTAATGCAATCAAATCCGCTTTATTTACTAGGGAAATAAATTCATGAATTATGCGAAACAGCGTCCTTCTTTCTTTCTCTTCCTCACGTCTTGTACCCGCCTCCTTTTGCTTTTTCGCTTTTGTAAATCAAAAGCAGTATTCGCCAAAATAGACGATCTTAATATCTGAACATTAAGAAACACAACGCTATCTCACAAATATGTAAAAATTGACAAATGTGAAATGTAAAAATTAATCAATCTAACAAGAAATATGATAAATAGAGGCAGCAGAAGCTGATTTAAGAAGAAAGAGAGAGAAAAATGCTGTTATGTTTTCGATTTCTTTCATCTGAAAGAACTTTAATATTAAATGGAATAAAGAGATTTGAAAAACAGAAATTTCATTTGGAATAGATTTACTTCATCGGAAATAAATTGGAGAATATGCGGAATAAATGGAATTGAAGAAACAAAGATATTATGCTGGGTATCAGTTTCTTTCAACGGAAAGAAATTCAACACTAAATGGAATCAATGGATTTGGAGAAGCACAATTATCACTCGCTATAAATTTATTTCATTGGAAAGAAATTTGATAATATACCGTATCTTTCGGTGAATAACACGCACTTTCCCCCCTAAAACTTAGGGCTGAATTTCTAACTGCGTGTTATGTTATACGCGTACTAGCGACCCGGTCCGTCTGTAACGTATACTCTATATTCACTTTCCTTTTGATTTTACTATCTCTAGTTATTTTATTTTACTATGTAAATTATCTTCCTACTGAACGGAATATTATTTCACCCGCTGAATGAGATCTGGCAATGAGTGTAAGTCATGACGTGGTGGTAGCTCGTATATAGGCGCGTTCATCGAGTAGGGTGTGTGTGTTGTGTTGTTGCGTTGGAGTTGAGGTTGTGTTGGAGTTGTGTTGTTGAGGTTGAGTTGTGTTGTGTTGGTTGTAAGAGGAAAGTTATTCATTATCATGTACAAGATATATGAGTGCCTTAGTTGACCAAGAGTCTTGCCAATAAACAAGTTTGTCAGTAAGTTCAGTCTTTCTCAATTCTTAGTTTTGTCAGACCTCTGTCTGGCTGTTAGGTTTATGACTTTGATTACTTAATATAAATAACCAGCGTTGAGACTTTGTTTAAGTTCATAATTAACGAGTAACAACACCCTTTTGGGAACTCATTATTTTGAAGCTTAGAGCATTATTCATTCATAATAATTAGCTTAGCCAAAAGATTACAAAGCTAATACATTATACGTCTTCGCATGGCAGCAATAGAATTTACGGCGAATCTAAAGAGACGAATATTACGTTCAACAGGCAACTGTTTTGCTCTTTGTAAAGCCATTCTTTGTCTGTCATTTGCCAATCGAGATTCTGTTTTTTGGAAAGTTTCATTATGAAGAGATAAATAAATTCTTTTAGCGTCCAATGTACTACGACCTATATTCAATTTTCGTCTCGGCATAATGTTAATAGAATATTTAAACTTTAATTAAAGAGCTACTCAAAGAGCTACATACGTGTGGACAAAAACAACTGCGCATTTAGTCTGTGCGAGCGCTGATAAGCCAATTCTCTTTCAGTGTCCGATGTAGCTACGCATTTAGTCTGGGCGAGCGCCGATAAACCAGTTCTTTCAGCGTCCGATGTAACTACGCATTTAGTCTGTGGCCTTACATGCTGTCAGACCGGCCGCCGCGCATGCGCCTCGTGTATTTTCCCCAATGAGCAAAATAGTTTCATAAACCGGTCGCCGCGCATCGTTGTTTAGGCAGTGGAAGCCACGAAAGAATGCGACCGGCGTTTTTTTCTTTGACTTGTCACTAAAATCGTTACTTCTCGGGTCCCTTTTGTCATAGATTAATGTTTCCTACACCTAAACCTTCATCGACTAATGCTCTATGGAATGGTGAAAACCGCATCAAAATCCGTCCAGCGATTCTCGAGATTAGCCCGAACAAACAGACAGCCGACTATTGGGGACTTTATTTTATACTATGTATACACTATCTACCAACAAGTAACTGGACACTCCTGCAATCGACGATATCTGCGGTCCTGATACACGTCACGGCCGCCACCGTTAAATATCGTGTGGGAAATAACAACGCAACCAGTCGCATGTAAGATGCCACGCAGTTCGGAGATCTCTGATTTCGAGAAAGGTGTAATCGTCGGGTATCACAGAAATGGCCGATCCATACGTGACATATCCAGCAAGTTGAAGTACCCCAAATCGACAGTGGCCTACGTGATTGGCAAGTGGAAGATGAGAGGCGACTGTCGGAATGTGCGGCAGACCCACAAAACTGGGAGTTAGAGACCAACGGGTACTGGCCAGAGAAATTCGGAAGAACCGCACCAAATCGATGGACCACATCCGCGAGGAGTTTCAACAGGCAGCCGGGAGTGTTTTTTCGATGAATACCATCCGTAAGGAAGCCCATCTGCTCTGTTATCATGGACGTGCTGCCGCCCACAAGCCTTTGATCACCAAGTCCAATAGCGCTGTTCGGCTAACGTGGTGCAAAGAACGTCGACAATGGACCGTTGAACAGTGGAAACAGGTTCTCTGGAGCGACGAATCAAGGTTCACCATCTATCGTTCGGATGACAGGGTCTGGGTTTGGCGTCTGCCCGGAGAACGCCTCCTGCCGGAATGTATTGTGCTAACTGTGAAATTCGGCGGCGGTGGAATTATGCTGTGGGGGTGTTTCTGCAGGTATGGCACGGGACCCTTGGTCGCAATTCCTGGTAGACTCAACGCCGAGACCTACTGCACCATTTTGGATGACCATGCGCTTCCTACGTTGTGGCAGTTTTACGGGGTGGACACATGTTACTTTCAGGATGACAATGCCACCTGTCATGTTGCGAGGTCCACCATATCTTGGTATGGTGACAACCGGGTTAATCGAATGGACTGGCTTGCGCAGAGCCCGGACCTTAACCATATCGAGCACCTCTGGGACGAGTTGGAGCGTCGACTTAAGGGGTGCCCCCACCGTCCGAAATTGGTGAAGTTACTGACCTGTCTTCTCCAAGCCTTGTGTAAGAAAATACCGCTAGCCGTCGTACAACGCCTGGTTGAGAGTATGCCCCGGAGGGTCGCAGCTGTAATCGCCGCTCGTGGAGGCTTCACCAACTATTGAAGGTGAATAAACTTCGTTTTCCTATGCTATCACAGGTATCCAATTACTTGTTGGTAGATAGTGTAGATACTACTTTTTTATTTAAACTTAGGTATAATGAATATTGCTGCAGAGTGCGATGCATTCCGAAGTTGCTAAATGTTAATGGTTTAGCATCACTTTACTCTAACTGCAAACGCTTCTCTAATGCATATCTCTTCTGTTTTCTGACGAATATTGTTAAAAGTGGTATTAATACAATCTTCAGTTCTTCGGAAAGAGTATTCGCACAAAACATTTGAGATAGACTCCTGATTTACTTTTTCTAAGTTCCCGAAAGTAACCTCACTCGTTTCAGCAGCGAAGGTGAGCTGCCGCCTTAAGCCTAAGCGTCTGCTCTCGTTAAGTTGCTTTCACGGCACAACCTGCTTAAGCAGATGCTGCTCGGGGAAATTATGACGAAACTTCCGGTGACGTCTGAACTCCGTGGCTGACGGTTGGTGATAAAAATCATTAGTATATGCGTGGTCTTGTAGTGCTGGTTCGAGGGTATCATTTATCGCGACGATGACCATGCATCACTGGCAAGCGGTTTACGGTGGTTCCACCTAAAATCACCGCCTTATGTTTCCAATGATAAAACTTCTTTACGCATTTTTTTCCGCAATTAATGTATTCCCAAGGATGAAAATCTGAACATCAATAAAACCAACTTTAAATTATAGCATGGGGTACTTAATACTTGCTAGAACGCAACCATAATTAGGCAATCTAACATACAGTATGCTTGTCTACTGACGTCACCAATGAACAGGTGGCGCCATCTATTAACAGTTCTGATTAAAATTTTTGTAACAGGTCTTATATCCAAGTTTTTTTGTTCAAACAGATGCTTTTTCTTTTCTGTTATTTCCCTTGTAACTGGTATAAATATTAATAAACGTGTGTGTTGAGTTATCTCAAAAACGTTCAGAGATCCCAAGTCATTTATTTTAAATTTAAGTTTTTTTTACTCAAACGTCCTTCTCAAAATTAGGGTGCGTGTTATACGCCGATAAATACGGTACATAATAAATATACGAGTATTTGAAGGAACTAACCGCCTCAGTGGCGCAGTGGTCTTAGCAATGGCTTCTGATCATTTGTTCGAGATGGGTCCGGGTTCGAATCCTAGTGAGGCATGGATGTGCATTCGTCTTACGGCACTGGCTCTTTGCGTTCTCTGGAGCAAGTGACAAATTAGGGACGAGCGACTGCTTATAGTTGCTCACGCTGGTTGTTAAACCCTTATAAAAAAAGAAACAGAAATACCGCTTGCTTTTAGCTTCTTTCAGCGGAAATAAATTTAACAATAACTGTTTTAGACAGATGTGTGGGCATAGATATATTATTTGTGTTTATTTCTTTAAATGAAAGAAATTTAACAATAAATGAAATAAGTGGATTTGAAGTAACAGTAGTACCGTTTCGTATTAATTTCTTTTGCCTGGCAACAGGAGGGTTTGTCAAGGCAAAAGACGTACAAGGAAAAAGAAAGCACAAGGAAACGATCATGAGATTTGCAGTCAGCATTTCGTATATCCCCTAATTCGTCTTCTATCTCAAGAATTTGCTAAAGAACTAAAGAAGCATGGAGTTGAAGTAGCACTGAAGCCACCAAAAGTTATTGTTAAGATTTTAATTATAAATAACAAAAAAAAAAAAAAAAACCGAACGAAGGCTATTCAGCAAAGTATATGACCTTAACTAAAAGAGACATACAAAGGCTGCAGACAACTCAAAGAAGCGCATGGAGAGGTGCATACTTGGTGTAACCAGGAGAGATAAAAAGAGGAACTCGTGGATCCGAAAAATGACAAGAGTGGAAGACATCATGATCAGAGTTAAATCCCTGAAATGGCAATGGGCTAGACATACTGCCAGAAGGACAGATCATCGATGGACAGCCGAAATTTTAGATTGGATTCCAAGGGACAGGAAAAGACCCAGAAGAAGACCACATGGGAGATGGGTGGATGAAATTCGAAAGTATGCAGGGGTGACATGGAGGAGACTGGCACAAGACAGACCGTTGTGGAGGAAACTTGGGGAGACCTTCGTCCAGCAGTGGATTGATAATGGTTGACAATGATGATGATGATGATGTTATTCCACTAAAATTCCCGGACTCCTCAATAAAATCTTACGTCGGAATAACGAAAACATCTTTATGCGCGCGATATAAAGAACATGTGAGAAACATAGGGGAAAGAAAAGAAGCAACCGCTTTAGCGAAGGATGTACATTAAAATGCAACAACTCCCCTATGGAATGAAAGGAGACTGGTAGCCCGATCACTACTTATAGGGGAACTATGATCAGGAAATCGGGCCGCGGGTGATCTAGTGGTCAACGCTTGTGATTGCCACGGAGAAGACCTCGGGTACGATCCCAGACAGGTACGAACGCTCGAACCACTAAATATCCGCCGTGCGTCGGATGGGCAAGTTAAGCCGTCGGGCCCCGGGTACTGCCCCCCACCGATATTAAATAAGGGCGTCTTCCTCCCCATTTCTACCTCGCTTCTGTGTCACTTTTCTATCGAGCACTCTAGCACAGATATCCTAGCTTCCTATTTCTAAGGGTTGTTTAAGACCTGGGGTCAGACACTCCCTTCCTAAAGTTCTCTACATATGATCTGAAGTGATCAGGAAATCTATTGAGATTATCACAAGGGATGATGTATGCAATGGTGGTGTATCCGTTGAACTACCTGCACCGTGGACCTCGATCTTTCGCAGGCCTCAAGCTTGAGACAAACATAAACTATGGCTTGATATATTTTTTTTTATTGAAGGATTGACGACCACCGTGAGCAACTCAATAATCTATAAGCAATCATGCCCGTTGCCGTCTTTTATTTTAGGGTGTGTGTTTGTGTGAAGTGCCGGCCCCGCAGGACGCACACGCATGAGATAAAGGTAGTGAGAGCACATGCCAGTGTAGTATAGTGGATGGCATTCGGAGCTCCGGAGCCGAAAGTTGCGGTTTCGAAAGCTGCCAATGGCATAAAAATTATGGAGAAATCTACTTCGTCATAACGTCCAATAAGTTCCAGGACTGACCGCTTAACTTACGCAATATTAGTGGGATAGGAAATATCACGTGGATGCCAGAAGACAGTAGTCCGTAGTAAAGGAGCGAACAGCTGGAAACCGGTTTATACCGGTACCGACAGGCGGCAGACGGACATTAAGGGAGTCATAGCAAGCGTTGATGTCCCATTTCATTTTGACCATGGAAGAGCAGAGAGTAAACACCCGTTTCTGTTGCAAACTTGGTAAATCAGCTACTGAAAATTACAGAATGCTGAAAGAAGAGTATGGAAACACAGCATTTTCCCGTAGTAGAGTTTTCGAATGGTATGCACGATTTCGTGACGGGCGGGAATTCTTTGATGATGATCTGAGATATAGGCGTCCTTCTAGTGTGCGAGCAGCAGAAAAAATACGAAGAGGTGCGGAATTAGTTTAAGAAAGATTACCGAACTACTGTGAGACATTTGGCTGTGTCGGTGTGTAAGTCTTATCTCTCATCAGGTTCTACAAGGTATCTAGGAAAATGAAAACTTAATACCAGCCGACATTCTAAATGATGATAAAAACGAGGCTCGTTCAGCGATCTGTTCCGATTTGCTGATCACTGCACTTGAGGATTCTGATTTTTGCTCCCGAATCATTGCAGGAGATGAAACATGGTGCCTGTCGTATGATCCACAAACCAAGCAAAAAATGCCGAATGGAGAGGTACCCACTCACAGTATTATGCAGACATTACATCTATCCAAGCAGCCATGACAAAACAACTTGCGGACATCCTGGAAGTGCCTTCCATAACTACTTTCAGGACCTTCAGAAACGCTGGAAACCGCGCCTTGAATCAAAAGGGCGGTATTTTGAAGGTAACCAGATTTAATTGTGAGTATGGTGCTTTTTTCCCGCTTTCCAACCTTAGGTTGAAGAAGAGTATATGCTCCAGCTTTGTCCGTCTGTCTGCCCGTCCGCAGGATAACTCGCGTAAAAATGGTTCGATTTCGATGAAATTTTAGTATGTGGTAGGGGACCACTGGGGACGAACCCTATTGACAATGGGCGAAATGGAACCAAAGGTTAGGGCATAGGAGCGAAATCCATTCCATTGCCGTTATGCGTCATAACTTATGTAAAAATGCTTCGATTGCGACAAAACTTTATCATGTTGCTCCGGACGTATACTGAACCAATTCTGATTATTATCAGCGAAATGGTGTCAAAGGTCAGGACACAGTAGCGAGATTTATTCCACAGCCATTAGCCTCATAACTTGACTAAAATTCTTCTATTGCGACAAAACTTTAGTATGTTGTTCGGGAGGTATGCTGAACCAATTCTATTTAATACCATCGAAATTGGGTCAAATGTCAGGGCACAGGAGCGAGATATATTCTACACTCATTATCTTCGTATTTGAGTAATGATCTCTGGTATGTTGTCCCCGTAATTAGTGGTGTACATAGTATCATTTGGACATTATCCTTAACATCTTTCTCCTAGGTTCGATGCTTATATCAAAAGACGGGCTCATACATCAGAGAATTTGATGTCATTCCTCTCGGTTTTCCTTTTTTTGGCTTCAGAAACACGTAGGAAACAAATTCACTGAAAAAAAAAAAAAAGAAAGATAGAAAAGAAAAACGGACTCGAAAGAAAATACGAAAATATTTGTCTGGTGTTCCGTGTTTTTTCAGAGAAGATCGACTTTCTGTTAACCAGAACTGTGGCTCATATTTAAGGGAAAAGAATGAGAATGGTTTCCTGTTTTATATATATATCTTCCAAGCAACCCTTGAGAACTTTCCTTAGTAGCAAAGCGTAACTTATTGCAGGAAAAGGAGTCGAAGTTGCCTGGAAGTACATGGTGTTCAGAAATTTTCTAAAACAAAAAAGCGGCAAATATTGCATGAAAAGGAACAAAGAAATTACGTGATTTTAGTGTGCTTTCAGTGGATCGCTTTAAGATTTTTCTCTGAAAAGAAGAAAAAAAAATACCTCGACGAACACTGTGACCCGATTAATGATGTCATCTGATGCTGAAAATAAGTGTTCTTAATTGTACCTGTGTCAGCATATCAGGTAAACTATCTATGATGCTCTACAACTGCAGTGTAGCTTGTATATAACAAAGTAATACTCGGGAAAGAGGAAATATTCTTAATTGAAATTATTCGGCATTAGCCATTAGGAACTTTATTAAATTTCTTTTGTATTCCAGCTATATAGCAGTTGGAGTCACGGAGTAAAAGTTGTATATACTAAAGTCGTTAATACTCTGGTTGGAGCAGGAAACTCTGTTCGAGTTCCAATAGCGGCTGCAGATCTCGCTATTAAGTATAGCAAAGATTTTAATATGCACGAGCTCACATGTGAAATTCAAAGCTTTAAGTGTGAAACCTGGACAGAAATACAAAACTTTAAATCTGCAACTCCACTTGATATTCTGCAGGCTCTTCATGACCTTGGATTCATTGAGTCATATCTGAATATGAATGAGTTGCTCTTGTGACGTGCCAGCCCCGCAGGACGCACACGACAAAAAGGCAGATAGCAGCGAGAACATACGTCTGCGTAGCTCAGTTGGCAGAGCGACTTGTTCCCGAATAAGTGGACTCGGATTCGATTCCCGGCGTGGACCAAAAATGACGGAGAAATTTACTTCGTTATACTCTCCGAATATTTCTCACTCTTCCTGTTCCGACTACTTCGTGCGAGAGAAGTTTCAGTAAGTTGAAATTAAGAATCATTTAAGATCGACAAGAGCCCGAGCTCGAATTTTATATTGCAACATAGAGCTCGGACCCGAACGAACCAGAAAACTACATATGAATAATCTGTTAAGGCATTAAAAAAAGATCTCCTCTTCCAGACTTCCACTCTTTCCTCATAGTACAATTAACCGATGTCTTTCTCAACCGCGGAGTGAGGAAGGGATGTCTATCAATTTCTATAGTTTCTTTGACAATGAATTTCTTCCTTAAATGTTTCGAGGGGGAAGGGGGATCGGAAAAAATCGGAAGGCACAACAATCTACGTCGTACGTTGCTCAATAGAATTAGCTGGGAGCTGCCCCTTTGAGGTAAGAATCAAAATTTCGTTGGCTTGCTATCTACCATTTATAGTTCTTAGAGAAACTTTTCATTCGCAGAAATTCAGTAATTCATGGCCTATGGTATTTGTTACCCAAGCCCGGAATGAATATTTCGTCGGAGTTCCCACTCCCCATCTAGACCCAGTTGCTGAAGAATTCTATTTAACAACTAGAAAGTGTAAGAAAAGTCTCGTGTGCTAAATCATAGAAAATCACATTTAAAAAAAGGAAGAAAATTCTCTACCTCTTTCAAAGCCCGAGCCTGCCCGAGCCCGAACTCCAGTAAGGAATAATGCAGCCCGAGTCCGGTTCGGGACCGGGCTCGACCCTTCTCAGCACTGGTCTCCAGTAAGGTCTTGAGCACGTACATATCCACTGTTGCGAGTCTTCCGGGTTTGGGATAGCTTGACAGGTCAAAATTTCCCTCTTGAAAACTTTCGAACCTAGGACAGTACTAACGATGTGATATGGCACTGGAGTACACACTTGAAATATTCCTTATAGCACTTGATGGGGTGCTTCCGCGACATAATTCATACAGCATTCAATGGTGGATGTGCTCTTTGTCAACTTCCATGTTTTCTGGCGCCTACACTCTTCGCCTTCTAAGGCCTAACTGCCACTAGCTTACATAAACCACCAACCTGCTGATGTCATGCCGGTGTACTGTGGAATCTTACTGACCAATGTGGAGCTTCGAGTTCGGGTACCTTGTTATCGGACATACAAGGCCTGTCCGGAAAGTAATGAGACTCATTCAATAACAGACGTTTAATTAAAGTTATACTTACATTATAATTCCTCGAAATAACATCCCTGAACATCAATACACCGCAGCCAGCAGTTCTGCCTTGCCGCGTAGCTTGCCTGGAAGTCGGGAACAGGGATCGCTTTCAAAGCACTCGTCGCGGCAGATTGCACGTTTGTAACAGTCCCAAAATAGTGTCCTATCAGGCTGGATTTGAGCCGGGGAAACAAAAAGAAATCAGCCGGGGCCAAGTCCGGGCTGTAGAGAGGTTGGGGCAGCGTTGCTACGTTGGGTTTCGCCAGAAACTCTCTTACTCTCAGCGACGCATGGCTCGGCGCATTATCGTGGTGAAGAACCCAAGTGTTGGTGATCTCTGGGCGGACGCTCGCAACTCTGATCTCCAGCCGTTGAAGCACTTTCACGTAAAATCCAGCGTTGACCGTTTGTTCGGGTGGTACGAACTCCTTATGGACAACACCTTTACAGTCAAAGAAGACAATGAGCATTGATTTCATCTTCGATTTGCATATTCGAGCCTTCTTTGGTCGAAGAGACTCGGGAGTGTGCCACTCTGAGCTTGTCTTTTTGTCTCCGGATAGTACTCAAAGACCCACGTTTCATCACCTGTTATCACTTCCTCAAAAAAAAAACAGGTTCAATCCTCACACGGTCCACAAGCTCACGGGAAATCGAGACACGGTTGTTCCTCTGTTCATCGGTCAAAACCTTAAGAACCAATATGGCGCAAACTTTCTGCATCTGCAATTCTTGCGTGATGATTTCATGCACAATGGATTTCGCTAGTCTCACGTGCTCTGCTACCAATATAACACTCAGACGTCGGTCAGAGTCCAAAACCGCTATCACCTTTTCCACATTGTCCGAATGTGAGACGCTGAAGGGCGCCCTGGGCGTGGCTCATCCTCGACGCTCTCTCTACCCTCTGTGAACGTTTTGTGCCACCGAAACACTTGTGCTTTGGATAAATCCTCCTTCCCGTAGGCTTTCAGTATGATAGCAAGCATCTCGGGTCGCGGATTTTTCAAATTTAACCCAAAACGTTACCGCGTATCGCTGTTCGACACTCTTCTGCATTTTGACCATTACGCGACGCTCACACAGCTGTCCACTTCGCAAGCGATCCTCACTCTGTAAAAGCTCAGATCCAATTGACGAGACATCGATCGTTTACCTAACATACCCCGCCACCCGTCACGCCCGGAGACTCCGCCCTCCCGCCTTTCTGATTGGCACAGGAAAAGTGGCCTCATTACTTTCCGGACAAACCTTGTATATTTCTTTCCAACCCAACAACCCAATAGCTCTTCCTGTTTATAGGGCTTTTATCGATTGGGTAGAAATCCGGTTGATATATTTTTGTAACAGATTTAATGTTTCACGAAGAACACTGCGCATTTAAATTACGCGCAGGTTTTCTTATGAGAGGTGTAACTTTATTCTCTCCGCTGAATGTTTTTTTTATATACGCGAGTTTTGAAGTATTCACTTCGTGCCAGAAGGGGTTCAAAAGATTACACACGAGAATTCGATTTTTAACGATTTTTTACATTACACACGAGAATTCGATTTTTAACGTAAGCTACAATTTCATCACAATGCTCAATCAATACAAGGTCATTTACTTCAGTGTAAAATCAAGGGCTCCCCGCTGAAATAAATTATGCCACAAATTATTTTATTTACTCTGAGGCAGATACACAAATACACTGCCTGACAGAGAAAATGCCACACCATGAAGGAATGCTCAAAAACAGACCAAACTGCACACATAGTTAGCCATGTATGTCCTGAACAAATGATTTAATTGTCACATACAAACTAGGCTGCAGTGGCCCAATATACAGGATGATCATTAAAGAGTGTGGCCCCCATTTTGGGCGATACAGCGTTGACACCGACGTGGCATCGAGGAAATGAGAGTCTGAATAGAGTCCTGGGGTATCGTAGACCATGTGGTATTGATCCGAGTCCACAGTTCATTTTTATTTTGCGAGGGTGTGAGGGTACTCAACTGACGTCCAATCGTGTCCCACAAAAGCTCGATGGGCGAGAGGTCGGGGGATCGTGCTGGCCACGGAAGCATCCGCACACCGTGTAAAGCATTCAGGCTGATCCGAGCCGTATGCGGCCGGGCGTTATTCTGTTGAGAAACGGCGTTTGTGATGTCCTACAGATACGGTAGTGCCACGGGCAGAAGCACCTCATCAACATAGCGGCGTCCCGTCAATATGCCAGTAATGCGTACCAGCAGTGAGCGGCTGTTGGTGCTGATAGCACCCCACACCATGATTCCACGTTGTCGGGCCGTGTGGCGCTCCACAATGGCGGAGCAATCCCCCTGTTGGCCACGTCGCCTCCAGACTCTCACACGGCGATCATACGTGTGGTGAGAAAGAACCGAGATTCGTCGCTGAAAACTATACTGTTCTATTTGGCACCTCACGCAGCTCTGGAGCGACATCACGGCAAGCGGTGACGACGATGGCTCGCTGTTAAGGTTAGCCTTCGAAACGGACGGCTGAACAGCAAACCAGACGCAGCCAGTCGGCGCAACACTGTCTGCGTCGATATCAGGGCTTCCAAGCCTAACCATACACTCCGAAAAAATGTCGCTCGTTGTGGCCTGTGGTTCCGCTACGGCATGACACTGGATGCCCCGATCGGTGCTCTCGGACGTCCGTCTCTGTACTCCGTTTCCCCTACGACTTTGCACAGATTTTTTCTGGGGCCATTTTCTCCAAATATGACCGACGGTAGTGGCATCAAGTTGCGTTTCTTCCGCAATACGACGCAAGGACCATCCGACGGTACGAAGGGTTACGATGACACCTCTCGTGAACTCGTCCGTTTGACGAAATCGCGTACGACGACGTGCTAACGGAATTGGCACTCCTCTGATTGTTCTCCAGACACAGTTACAGCGCAACCAATCACTTCTCGCTGCCGTGACGACGTCTCGACTGATGGCCTCACGGGCTGGTTGTTTGCTTATATCCCGCGCGCCGTTCGTGTGATTGGCCTGCAAATGCAAACATTTGTATAACCTGTACGTGTGCACCCACTCTGCAATTTACAATTTGCATGGCGCTGCGTTCGCGTCTTCATGGTGTGGCATTTTTTCTGTCAGGCAGTGCAATTCTTCTTCAGCTTCTAGTAAAATTTCCAAAGTTGTACCATCAGCTTCGGAGGTTTAACAAGCCTCATTGGGAAGATTTCTTGTCCTACTCCATGTTAACCTCTCTTATCTTAAACTACAGAACGATTGAAGTTTTTTGAAAAAATTGCTTTTATCTTGCTGCATCTCTGATAAACAGTTTGATTGGAATCCAATTTCTTTGTGACACAAGGTTGCTTGGCAACTGCAACTTGTGACTTTAATCACTTCAATTTTCATTTCGATCGTCAGACACCTCCTTTTCACGCCATCCATGATTAACATGACTAACACAATTAGCTGCTTATAAAGTTTTGACAACCATTTAGAGGTATGCATGCTGTATTCTTTCATTTATATAACTGAAACCTTCTCGCCCACTCATTCTCTGTTGCTTACCGAAATGGCAAATGAACCTCTGCATTTCCCTCCCACGGCTCCTTCGCCCGGGAATGACACAAAATGGGAAAAAGTGCTTTCGTAATTGAATCTCATCTGACTGGAGAGAGACAGCAAAGATATTCTTTCAGACGTCAGACTCAAGTTTACTAGGTGAAAAAGGATTAATTTTTTTTTCGTTCAGAAGCTGAAAACTTTCCGGTAATCAATAATTTGGGCATTAATATTACGCAGTGTCAACTGTTTTGAAATACATTGTTTGACATAGAAAATCTCACAGCAAGAAGTACAGAGGATGTTCAGAACGTCTTTGATAAGAAATTAAAGAAAATAAAGGAAGTTCAACTGGCAACAGCGTGTTAGAGAACACGAAAGAAACATCTGCTGCAGTTAAATATCGTCTGCTAAGAAAATGGCGGCGTAAACAAGATCTGGATAGAAAGTCATGTTATGACATTTTACGGAGAGAAATACTCGTATTCTCTAATTAATAAAGCTGTGAAAAGTGGAATTAGCATTTCTATATGTTAAATAAGCAATATTATTAATAATAAATGGAAAGATCGTCAAGTATTGCTTTTAACAGGAAAAAGGACGCCAAACGAATATCCAAAGAAGGTATGTACTTTTATGACTATTTCAAAAGTAAGGTTTCTAGTCTTAAAAGAAAATCCACCGACCAAAAGAGCAATCGCTAAGTTGTTAATAACCTCTGTGTGAACTGTAAGCGAGGTAATAAACAAAGATTTGAATATGAAAAAACAACAACATGATGATGTTCATCACATTTTATCTGGGCACGTAGCTGCGCGTATAACACGGTATAAAATTCTTTTTGAAAATCACTTAGCTGGAGACAGTTGGAAATTTATTGTGAATATTGATAAAGCATGGATATACCTAAACGATTTTAGCAATAACAGCTCGATTTACCATCGCAAAAGTGCAGATAAAAACTTACAAACTTGGCTCCAAGAATCCAAAGAAAGTTTCAGTAAAAGATTCTTGATTATTGCTGGTTTCTCTCACAATGGAAAATTAAAGTTAAGAAAAGTTGAAAAGAATGTGTGACATGCCTGCACCGCAGGATGCACACGATATAAAGGCAGATAGCAGTGAGAGCACATGTCCACGTAGCTCAGTTGGGAGAGCAACTTACTCCGGAGTGAGAGTAACCGGATTCGATGTCCGGCGCGGAAGAACTTGTACGTTATAAATGTTAGAATCAATTCTACATTTGTACATGTTACCAAAATAATGTCTAACTCCTATATTTAAAGAGAAAATAATATTCCTTTATCCACAGCGCCTTCAAAGAATACAACTCTACCAGGATAAGGCTACCAGTTATACATCTATATCTACCATTCTCAACTAAAAAAGAGACGGGTATCAAGTCTATACCTTTTGCTCATATTCCTTCACAGTCCCCCATGTGTCACTGGACTATGGTACCTTCGGACTCCTAGAAATAACGCTTTCTAGACGCAGACTTAATACAATGATTTGATTGACTATGAAAAGCAGTGGAAGAGGAGTGAATAAAATACCATTACCAATTTTAAGAAATGCCCTGTTATCTTGGAAATTTAGACGTACAAAGGCCGTTCCATAAAAAGTGAGAACAATCTTTTTTGAGTTGGCAACAGTGCGAAGGGGTAAAGTAACCACCCAGACGACTAACTGAATTAAGGAAGTATCTATGGCAACAGTTATTGGACGTGGCAGACGATTCTGGTTGTGTTATTGCGCAGTTGTTTAAGGTACGTCTGCATTTTGCCATACAGCTATGGATTTTGCTATCGTTTGGGTAAAACGGCTCCAGAAATAGTTGATTTATGGTGGACGTCAAGTAATTTTGCTTCCTATACTTCCAATGGAAAAACTTCTGTACATATTTTCTTCACTATTAATGCGTTCCCAAAGATGAAAATTTGAGCATCGATTTAAATAGCTACATATTATAACTTGGAATACTTAATATTTTCTAAAAAATAACCATATTTATATTAAAAATCAATAACTTTTCCTTTGATGGTGTTGAAACCAGAAAAAAGATGGCGCGACCTGTACTTTGATGACGTCAGTAGACAAACATATGTTGGATTGCATAATTATGGTTATGTTTTAGAAAATATTAAGTATTCCAAGTTATAAAATGAAGATATTTTAATCGATGTTAAAATTTTCATCCTTGGAAACGCATTAATTGTCCAGAAAGAAGATGGCGCGACCTGTACTTTGATGACGTCAGTAGACAAACATATTATTACGACCCACCCCCGCCATTAATTTAGTAATTAATGGGCGTGGTGGATGTATGAAATTAATTAAGTATTAATTATGTTCAAGGCTTGATTGGAGTTTAAAAGTGTAAACAGCCGAGAAAGTTATCTGGGGTTTGGAAAGAAAGGAGGCGAAGCATTCCCTCTGGCTGGGTGGTCTCAGAATAGCTCTGTTAAGTCATAAATATTAGGGCGCAGCTGACGGCCAGTCTAAACAGGGAAAGTGGTATACGTATCGAAGAGGGACAGTTGAGTAGAAATTAATGAAGATGGGGGACAAAAGGTTTAGCGAATAATCGTAAATTCGTCGATTGTTTGGGGCATTTTCGAGAACAAATGCTCTCTGTGTGGTCCGTGCAGAAAAATAAGATTTCGCACTTAGCGTGAAAATAAGGAAGAAAGTTCAGTTGTCTGTACGCTCTCCGATGTGAATGGCGGGATGCCTTGGATCTGCTATATGGATTGGGATAAATGAAGCAGCTAATCTCTCCTGCATTTGTTAAGAAACGGAGATACAGCAACTCTATGTAGCTGGATATGCCAGTTTTCCATAAAGACAGCGGAATGCCTAAATCCGCGTGATAAAGCAGCAATTTCTAGGCTGGGAGCCTAATGGAAATTAGCGACTAGTTGGCCCAATGAAAGCAAAGTTACAGAGGAATTAAGAAGTCTGCGAGTGGGCGTTGGTCGAAGCGAAGCCAAGGCGAAGATCGGGTTCGAGTCCACCTACGGCAGTGTGCAATTACCATCATCTCCCTGAAGCGGCGAAGGAAGCCAGCTGGTCCTGCGGGGCGAAGTGAGGCCCCATGTGTGTGTGTGTGTGTGTGTGTGTGTGTGTGTGTGTGTGTGGTTACGTAAGCAACGCAGCTTCTATGTGTAAGAGAGACGGGATAAAGCCGGCGCAAGAAAAATATGAGCGTAAGAGCGGTGGCTTGGATACCTAACAAATATACAGGTGAAAAGTGCAATCACAATTTGGATTTATTCTTGACAGCCTTAATGTAAGTAGAAACATTTTGTTTTTATTGTTACATCTGCTATGCAGTTAGTTGAGGAACTGAGAAATAGTAAGACTGAACTGTGGAATTTAAGTTCATTAAAACTATCTCGCGGGAACTGATTTAGGTCAAAGTTGACCCAATACTTATGTTCAGAAGACAGCTAAATTTTATTCGTATGTGTGCCATTGTTATGTTTTTATAGCTAATTAAATATTTGTTCAGGCAATCAGCGCTGTCATAGAAAACATTATTTATGTGTACGCATGTGATTGGTTCAAATTGTTTAAGTGTATGCCCGTATAATATAGTTTTCGCGCCTAGAACTACGTCGAAGGATCTCAGTGAAGAAATATAGCAATTGCTCGGCTACGGTTGTTAAATTGATTGACAGCGGTGGGATAATGACCCACTGTCGTAAAATTTTGGTGCCAGCGGCGGTATCAATATGTTGGATTGCATGATTATGGTTATGTTTTAGAAAATATTAAGTATTCCAAGTTATAAAATGAAGATATTTTAATCGATGTTAAAATTTTCATCCTTGGGAACGCATTAATTGTGAAGAAAATCTGTCAGAGGTTTTTATATAGGAAGCAAAATTACTTGACGTCCACCTTAATGAAAGAAGCTTACAAAAATGAATTTTTGGGTGAGTCAACGTTTTTTTAGATGGTATCATGATTTAAAAAAAGGCGTTTGTCGGCAAAACTCGCTGCTAGGCCTGGTCGACCTCAAAGCGTTGTTACGTAGAGTATTCTTAACACTGAGCAATCCTGTAAGAAGATTGACGAATGACATGCGAAGACATAACAACGTTAACTAATATTTCAAAAACGTCAGCATTCTCTATTTTACCGGACAAATTACTGCTTCATCGTGTGTGTCCTAGATGGGTATCCCCTCACCTCACGGGAGAAAAATTGTTAACCGGAGTTCAGGTGCGTCATGAACTCCAATCCAAACTTTCTAAAGATAGTAATAACTGCCGATTAAACATGGGTCAACTATTTCGAACCCCTCACGAAGCGCGCAATGAGTGTCTGAAAACACACAGGCTCGCCTCCTCCGAAAAAAAGTCTGCCAAACCAAATCAGCTGGGAAGGTGATGATGATAATTTTCTTTTATCACAAAGGTGTAGTCTACTAGCATGCCCTTCCTTCACAAATTACTGTCAATGCTGAGTATTAGATTTCAGTCTTGAAGCGTCTGTGACGAAACATATCGATTAAGCGACCGGAACTGGTGGGCAAGCGGACACTACACCATGATAATGCCCGACCATATGTGGCTGCTTGTGTTCAACAGTTCTTTCGAAATGCAGTATTGAAATCACGCCACAGCCTGCCTACAGTCCTGACCTCAGCCCGAGTGATTTCTGGTTGTTTCCAACAATGAAGGAGAAGTCCCGTGGCGCAATATTGAACGCAGATGCTGACGTTATTTAAAACGGTGCAGAGGTCGCTAAAGCAGCTTCCACAAAATGCCTTCGCCACATGCTTTGAAAAGTGGACTGAACGATGGGACCGTTGCATATCATCCGAGGGAAGATACTTTGAGAATTAATAACATATATTTTGTTGTACCTGTATTTCTCCATTTTGTGTGATTATACTCTGTGTTTTTATGGAACGGCCGTTGTAGATTCACATCCAAAGAAACGGCTGTAAGATAAAACATTTAAGGAGGAAATAATTTAAGTTTAAACATTAATTATATTGATGGAAATTCGTTTTGAAAATGTATGAACATCCTCTGTATTTCACGGAGCACGATTCTAATTGGTGTGTATGTGCCGACAGTTAAGTTATGTAAATGATTACAGTTGCGAACAAATCACGTGAGAGGTGAGGGAGATAAAAGAGCAAAACGGCTCGGCGGAGCTAAATGTCATCATCTTCATCTGGGCGTGTGGACCTCTACGTCAGAGTGATCTCGGTGGTTCTAGACCGAGATCACTCAGAAAAGGATCAACAAGAAGTACGTAGCACGCGTGAGTTGTACGAATGCTTGGGTGACGTCATCAGGAGTCCTAACACCACACGAAGACGTTTACTAAAGGTTTCATAATTCGGCTACGTACTACTGCCTGGTCCCTCTATCACATCGGGACGGAAACGCATTGGGATGCAATAACTTTTACGTATTTGATGCCTCTGATTCACGCAAGGTCATTTTGGTACCGTGTCTGAACGAATGGAACCGTGTCATATTTAGCGACGAGTCTCGCTTCACTCACAGAGCCGACGGTTATCAATTGAGAGCCTGCAGACCACGTAGTCACCGAGACGACCGTGCGCCTCATGCGGCTCCTCAGTGTGGTGTTATACACTGAAGTAACAAAAGTCATGGGTTACAGGTATGCAAATTTTTAACTGTTGCTGCCATCGTATAAGGGCTTCGACGCACGCCACGATTTTTATCAGTTGTGAGGTGTAATCTGGTGAGTCAGGTTGAACAACTGCCAGTAGGATTATAACAAGCCGATGTGAATTATTGGAGTTTCAACGTGCTAGTGGGAGCCAGACGGATGGGACATTCAATTTCCGAAGTTGTGCAAACATTCAACATTCCTCGATACACGGTGTCACGTGTGTACCAAGAATACATCATGGAAGTCATTACCACCCACCGTGGACAGCGAAGTGGCCGAACACGGGTGCTGAATGACCGTGACTAGTGGCATCTGACCAGGATTGTCCATATTAACAGACAAGCAACACTCTCTCAAATAACATCCACATTCAATGCAGGAGGTACCAGAGACATATCCATCAAATCAATGTAGCGTAATATAGCGTCCATTGGGTATGAGAGCAGAAGACCCACCAGAGTGCCTTTGTTAACACCACGACATCAGACACAGCCGGAACACGGTAGTTGGACCCTAGAAGACTGGCAACACGTGGCGTTGTCCGATGAGTCACGCTAGCAGTTGTTACGAGCTGACGCCGACCCCATGAGGCCATGGATCTAAGCTGTCAACAAGGCACTGTGCAAGCTGGTTGTGTTTTCATACATGCATGGGGTGTCTTTACTTGAGACGGTTTCGTTCTCTGGTTCTCGTAAACACGTCATTAACCGGTACTCGCTTTGTTGCTCCACTGGGTGACCATTTGCAGCTCTTCATGGACTTCATGCATCCCAACAACGATGGGATTTTCCAAGCCGACAATGCACCATGTCATCGGGCCCAAGTTGTCTAAAATTGGCTGGAGAGCATTGTGAACAGTTCCGATGGATGGTGTGGCCACCACGTTCGCCCGACATGAACCCAATAGAGCACTTATGGGACGTTGTGGAAAGGTCCATTCGCACCCAAGATCTTACACCTACAAATACCAGGGAACTGTGGGCGGCTATTCAATAACGGTGTGGCTCAACATCTCTCCAGAAGTTTTCCGGCCATTTGTATAATCGAGGCCACGTCGAGTTGCTGCATTCGCCGGGCTAGAGGATGCCCTACACGATAATAGGTACGTATCATTAGACTTTTGGCACTTCAGTGTAGTTTGAGGCGCTATGGGTTTCAACAGATGTTCAACCCAACTACTCATATTAAGTTAAATGACAATGAGATGCTGCAGCCCTTTTCATTGCCGCATCTTCATGCTATCCGTGAAACCCAGTTTCAACGAGATAACGCCCGTACGCACACTGCCGACGTCAGCAGACAGAGCCTACAAAGTGACCAGGTGAAACACTGGCCAGCGCGGTCTCCAGACTTCTCCCCAGTAGAAAACTGTGGGATGTCATTAGCAGACAGCTTAACGTCTCTACATGAACTCTTCGTAATGTCGATGAATTTTTGATCCAGGCCAACGCGCATGATCAGCGATACCTTCAGACGCCATCAGGAGAGTTTTACACCCAATATACAATGAAACACAGTACACAGGTACTATATGTATCCGTTTATGGACGTAATAACGCACTACACAAAGGTAAGTTATCTTTCGTTCTCTACGGAGAGCTTCCTCAGGCAGTGGAACCTAGACAATAAATATAGAACTAGAACGTTAGAAAAGGAATGCATATAAAAGTTTACAATTGCGTCAATATAAGCAGACGGCGTGATGTAATGCTCATAGACACATTGCTCGAGGTAGTTGTGTGAAATGGATTTTTAGCAGTTTGTACCAAATGGGAGGTATATCCGTTGTAACATCTGTGTTGCACGTCTCTGAATGCGTCAGAATCTCAATAGCTTCTCTCGTCTTGCTATGTTACCGAATGTACAGAGGGATTATAAAAGTAATGCTTTCATATTTATATACAAGCCCAGTGGCAAGGTAACAAATGAAAACAAAACAAAAACGAAGCTCAGAGTTTCTACTTTAATTCACATATTTTATTTTTAAACATAGTCCCCCTCGCGCTCGATGCAGATACGTCAACGTTTAACAAGGTTTTTAAACCCGTCTCTGTGAAAATCTTTGGGTTGTTCTCAGAACTATTTCCTCGTAACGGCTTGACCATCTTCGTCAAAAGTGAACTGAATTCCTTTCAGATGTCTCATGACAGCAGAAAACTACCAGGAGTCAAACGGCGTCAAATCTGGGATGTAGCTAGGGTGTTCAAGAAGTTTAAATCCAATTTTCCGTATGGCGTCTGAAGTGAAAGCACTGGCGCGGGTTTTGGCGTTGTCGTGTTGCAGAATCGTTGGCTTTCCCCTCCCCCACGCACGGGTTTATTCCTGGCTTTAACTTTTTTAAGGTATAAACATAGCCCTCAGAGTTGATAGTCGTACGTTTAACCATATACTCCTGATGAATAAACCCTCTGGAGTCCCACAACACAATGAGTGTTCGCTTACCGGCAGAAAATTTGAGTTCTGAATATTTTCGCCGGAGGAATTCCAGTGATTGATTTTTAATTTCTGGGTCATAGTGATGAACTCAACTTTAATCACCAATCACAATGCTTTGGAGAAAATTACTTCCATATTTTTCATTTCTGGGTTATAATGGAGAACCCAACTCTCATCACCAGTCACAATGCTTTGGAGAAAATCACTTCCATATGTTTCATTTCTGGGTCATAATGGTGAACCCAACTCTCATCACCAGTCACAATGCTTTGGAGAAAATCATTTCCATATTTTTCATTTCTGGGTCATAATGGTGAAACCAACTCTCATCACCAGTCACAATGCTTTGGAGAAAATCACTTCCATATTTTTCATAGCAAACAAGCAACCTTTGACATGTTTCAAGTCTTGATTTCTTCATTTCAGTCGTTAGGTGGCACTGTATCTAACCACCACACACTTTGTTGTATCATAAAATGTAAGCAATATCATTGACTTTACCTAAACTAATGTTGAGCTTGGCTGTTATGGTTCACTCAGTTATTCTTCAATTGTCGCCAATTAGCTCATCGATTTTTTGCCTGTTCAAATTGCAACTCGCACTCAGCCCCTGATACTTTACCGACAAAATTCTTTCGCTATTCTTCGATTTTTTGCTCAACGACGAACAGTGCTTATGTGCAAAGTTTCAGAACCATGAACTGCCAATATCACTCTATCACTAAGCTGTTGTCTGAAATTCAGAGGTTAGCTCCACAAAGAAATGCGAACAAGATAACTTTTTAACTGATTATTTACTTACTGTTGCCGTAACTTCACCATTTTCAGTAATCTTAACATACAACGCGGGCTTCACTGGCACCCATCACCCGACGTACACAAGACCTTTTATACTTCATACTCAAAATCTTTCTGTCGTGCAGACACTCCTGAATTTGATTCTCTCATGACTTCCTTGGCCTTCCTCTGCCTTCCTTTCCTGCCACTTGGGCTAAAAACGTTTTCTTAGTAAGCATCTCATCACGCATTCTTGCAATATGGCCAAACCACCGAAGAATATTAAACACCACCTCGTTAACAACATTTTGCTCCACATTACACAACTGCAACACATCATCATTCCTCGCATCAACAGAACATGTTTTGCTACAAAGTAACGCATTTCTGCAGCACACAAACTACTCCTATATCTCTTCTGTATTACCCAGGTTTCACTGCTAAACATCAGAGTAGGAACAATTACACTTTCATACACAGCCATGCGGGACTCTCTTGAGAACCCATCATTCCTGTGAAAACCTCCTAAAGCAGCTATGACTTTCAATGAAGAATTCACTCGCCGACTAATTTCACCATCTAATTTTTTCTCTCTGTCAAACATGCTTCCTAAATACACAAACGCATTCACCTGATCAATCACTGCGCCATTTAGACTTATCTTGCATTCAGTGGTAACAGTTCCTCGCTCAAAAACCATAACTTTGGGTTTTCCCTTATTTATACTCAGTTTGAAAACAAATAACTGCCAATAATATAGCCTGAATTTTTTTGAAAGGTATATTTTCATGAGTTGAGAATTTTATAACCAACCGTTGTTTGACACCTGTCGACACAGTTAAAACGGAATCATTCATTTGAAACACAGTTAAATACACACAAACCGCACCTTCGCGAGAAAAGTGACACAAATCAGAAACGTATAATTAGGTATACCGGGTCTCCGTGATATCCGTTCGTGCCTGGCACTCGATCCGTCGATCCTCTCGACCGGTGGTCCTCCTGGTGCGTCCGGAGCCGCTCCATCGTGTGGCAGTGCTGTCACGTGTCCAGTGCTCCCAGTACAGTCGGACGGTATGGTCAGAGCGATCAACGTGGTAGGCTATACGGCGGCCCAACCATCCTGCGGTTTTCAGGCAGAAGATCAAGGCTCTCTCAAAGCCCGTAAGTTGAGTAAATCGACGTCTCTGGCGTCTACCCGGCATTCTTGTCGCTCTGCACTCTTGCTTGCGTCGGCCGGTGCTTTTCGGTTTCATAGGGGGTAGCCTACACGTCGGTTTATAAGGCTGCCGGTTCGTGCTTGCAGAGCCACCACAGTGTGTGCGATCATGCGCCCTCGCACCAAACGTGGATCATTTGCATACCAGCCGCACTCTAGCTATTTGCTATGTTTCACGGTTGTAGCCTATTTTCTTGTAGATGCGCAAATTTTATTGCCCGTGAGTGTATATTCATATATAAACAAAACATGGAACGCAGTTTTGAAGATGAATTGCAGAGATAGATAACATATTTCTGAACAACCTGAAGCGAATAATATTGTAGATGGACTTATACCTAAAGATAAAAGCCTAGTTTATAATTCGATATCTTTTGCAGGTTTCTATTGTATTTCTCCAGTGTATTCTGTTTGTGCAGAGTTTTATTTCAAAGTTGATTCATTCTGAGCTTCGTTTTCCAGAGAAGTACTACATAGCGCTTCCGTTTTATTTCTTCGTTCACGAATAGGAAAGAAGAGTCAATAATTTAGTATTTAGCATTTAGAATTCTGAGCTAAGGATGTCGATAACCGAATTTGGCCCTCGTTCTGTGCTTATCTCTCGTAGAATTATTTAACAGCATTATTTCTTCAATTTTCTGTGCGAAAGCAGCCACTATTACTTTTGAACAAAGCAAATACATCGGAAAACCAAAACCATTCTGCCTAATATGATCTTGGTTCTCCACGTGCCACCAAAACAGCTCTTACACGGCGAAGCTTGGTCATGTTATCAGCAGATTCTTTAACTTGTAAGTTACGAGGTTGAGCTGGCGATGATCGGACTTTCTGTTCCAACACAAACCACAGATGCTTAATTGGATCGATGTCTGTGAAATTTGAAGGCAAGAGAAATAAGTGGAAGTCTTCCTCATGTTCAGTGAACCATTCAAAACAATCCAGGCAGTGCGGCATGGCGCATTACCCTTCTAAAATAAAGAAACTGCTAGTGGGGAATACCGTTGCCATGAAAGGAAGTTCCTGGTGTGCAATGATGTTTAGACAGGTGGTAGACGTCATGCTTTCCTGTACACGAATGACTGGACCCAGAGTTTCCCAGAAGAACTTTTTCGAAAGCATTACGCTGCCTCCTCTGGCTTGTTTAAGTCCCATGGAGCATCCTATTCATCCTAGTACCGACACCTCCCCAGGCAAACTGTTAACTTGGCTGATAATTAAACTCGTTAACTTGTTGTTCCTTGATGTATCAATAGTTAAAATTGAGCAGTACGATAAAATATTATATGCAAAGCTTCTGTATCTTTTAAAATCTATTTATTTCTCTCTTTGATGTCCAGGATACTTGTCCGTAGGCTTTTGTCTAACTTACTGTCCTTTTCCGAAAACAATATACTGTGTCTCTATTCCCTATAATATCTGCTTCCGACGACTCTCTCGTTTTGCTCCCGCTTCACTGGGAAAACAAAAAACATAAATCCATCCTCTACTTTAACACGTCGTCCCCGAAAAATGAAGCCCCCTGGTCATCTCATGACCTCTCACTCCTAACCCCTAGCGTCGACTGTGCTGCTCACTCCTGTATTCCCAGCCAAGTTCACCCCCTTGGTTTCAACAAGCACTGCGGCCTCTCCTAAGGAATAAAGGTGGCATAAAACTCAAAGCTGAGATCAAATGTTTCCCGCATTCCTTTCGGTTACTTTTGGTCATACGTGCCGAAAAGTGCTAATTGCATTTGACAATACCAAATGCTGCTATGAAGCACAAACCTAAGTCTTCAAATGAGTTTCCCCGTGGTGATATCTTTGTAAAACAAATTCTAAAGATGCTACAGCTTGGCGCCTTCTGAAAATCCGTACTTTCTGACAGCGTGAAATAAATGAAACTTTCTCAGACTCGTAGACAAAGTAAATACGAGGCAAAGGAAAAATGTTGCGAATGTGACTTAATATTTTTGCCATTATTCTTTTATTAAATCTCCGTAATAAAACGATGCATACGTACGCGGTCTTTAACATGGTGCAGCAGGAAACTAGATTCTTGGAGAAGAGGACCTTTTTCCAAACAATCAATGTTCAGTTTTGATGTTCGCGTGCCCATTGTAGGCGCTTTAGATCGTGAACCGAGGTTATTATGGCCACTCAGAGCGGCCTGCGGCTAAGTATGCCCATTCTCAGCAGAGTTCAATGCAGAGAGGGCTAGTAGAAAGTTTTGCAATATTTGGAGCAATTTATGTCTTCATATGTACGTTTACGACGAAAGCTGACTAGCATTCAAAGTATAGGCCATAGTATTGCACCGTCTTTAGCCATCTGTCTGCCAGTTCTTCTATTCCGGCATGGAGCACAATCATGTATAAAGATTGGGCATTTGTGCACTTGCGTATGAGTTAACAGCTTCTCACATAACATTTACACATAAAAAGGACCAGACATGGTAGTGTCTGTCGGCACAAAGGGTAACGAGACAGTACCAGAGGCTGACATAGCACCTCATATCACTTTACTAGGCGAGTGTCTCACGGTGCCAAAAGTGTATCTTTCATCAAACCTCTGCCCTTTGGTAGACGAACATATGCTTCACGTGATTCGAACTGACACACAGTTGATTCAGCGGAAAAAGAATTTGACTCCAATTTTCAGCAATCCACGATTGATGACGCTTCGTAAACTGCAGTCTTTTCTTTTTCATGACAGAGATTAGTCTAGGTTTATGTGCAGGTTTATATGACGTTAATCCAAGATCTTTGCTAAGACGTCGGGAAACCGTGCTGATTCTAATATCAGACCCTCTTGAATGCAGAAAGACCTTGATTTTCTTGCACGAACTCCTCGGAGAACGCATAAATATTCGCCCTATGGCATTGTCATACGTGGGGTTGTTTTCCTTGGACGTCCACTTCTCTTTTAGTAGCTAAATTCAGTTGTATCTCGATATTTTATGATCGTATTATGAACAGCAGTCTGCTCACATTCACCTTTCTGCTTATGTCACGTTCGGAGTATCTTTCATGATATAAAGTCATTATTTGTGCAATCTAAGTAACACTTAATGATGCTTATTTTCCCAATTCTCTCTATATAGAAAATACGTACAAAACCTCTCAGCATGAAAACCAGAAGCAAACTGATGCTCGCACGCTTCTCCCAACTCTATCAACAGCTGCCGCTGTAGGAGGATGCAGTATCGACAGGAAGTTGAGTAATACAGGCAGTAGCTGACGCAATCGGCAGAAATCTCCTAATACGATCAAGGGGTCTTAATCTTTTGCAAATGACTGTAGTTGAATTTGATTAACTTCAGTCATATTGTACTGCAAATACACTAAATTGACAAAAGTTACCGGACACCTAGAAGAGAAACACAAGATAACATTTATTGACATACATTAGTACGGTGTCGGTCCACCTTTGGCCTTAGTGCATGCACTAACCCTTCGAGACATCCTTTCGGAAAAGTTTTGGAACACAGCGATAGGTGTGTGCTTCCATCAGTACGTAATGTTGCCGCTAAATATTGCTTAGTAGTAGGCCTTGGTTCGAAATTTCTTATGCGGCGCTCTAATTCATCCCATAGATGCTCTATGGGATTAACATCAGGACTCTGTGGTGGCCAGTCCACACACGATAAGGAATTATCGTCAAAGCACGCCGTAAAAGTCCTTGCTTTATGGTTCGGTGCATTATCCTGCTAGTACCAACAAGGCTTGGTTCCATAGTATTGCCACAGAGTTGGTAGGGCATAATTGTCCAGAATATCGAGGTACACGTGCTGGTTAACAGGTGTGTCCACGATAACCAATGGGCCGGGATCATACCACAAACCTCCCCCACACGAGTGAGTACACTGCCAGCTCCAAACTTGACCGTAGGAACAGTACAACGTGGTAAATATCGTTCCCACGATATTAATGAATTAGAGCACCACATAAGAAGTTTGGAACCAAGACCTACTACTAAATAATAGTTAGCTGCAGCATTATGCACTGAATGGAAGCACATACCTATCGATGTGTTCCAAAACCTTTTCGAAAGGATGCCTCGAAGGGTCAGTGCATGCACTGAGGCTAAAGGTCGACCGACACCGTACTAATGTATGTCAATAAATGCTATCTTGTGTTCCTCTTCAAGGTGTCCGTAGTAGGTCTTGGTTCCAAACTTCTTATGTGGTGCTCTAATTTATCCCATAGATGCTCTATGGGATTAAGATCAGGGCTCTGTGCTGGCCAGTCCACACACTATACGGAATTATCGTCAAACCACGCCATAACAGTCCTTGCTTTATGGCTGTGTGCATTATCCTGCATGTAGCAACAAGGGTCGGTTCCATAGCATTGTCATAGAGTTGGTAGGGCATAATTGTCCAGAATATCGAAGTAGACGTACTGGTTAATAGGTTTATCCACGATAACCAATGGGCCGGGACCATACCACAAAAACACCCCCACACGAGTACACTGCCAGCTCCAAACTTGATAGTAAGAATAGTACACTGTGGTAAATATCGATCCCAAGACTGCCGCCATGCCCACATACGCCCATCATACTGATGGATCATGTATCTGGATTAATCAGTCAATATGACCAGTTTCCATTGATCTACGGTCCACGATAAATGTTTTTACACCATGCCAAACGACGAGTAGCATTCCGAGTGGAGATGAAAGTCTTATGAGTACGACCACGTTAAACCATATAATGAAGTTCTCTCTGAATGGTACGTGTACATACCGAGGTTTCAGCATTTGTACTCACCTGTACACTGCGATCTTGGGTAGTAGTACTCCGTCGATTAGCTGTAACGACTCTCCTGAGTCTTCGACGTCCTCTATCACTGATTTTATTTGGTCTGCCGGTAAGTTTTGCTTATTCAGTACATCCAAAACAGTTGACTTGGGTATGTTTAAACGCCTCTCGGTTTCTCTTATGGACAACCCACTAATATAACACCCAACAATCTTTCCTTTCTCAAAATTAGTTCTCTTCCGCCGTGACATTTTCAATCAACCTCACAATGCGATATGATTGCCGTCAGCTGCAGGCCCTTTTGCAGTTGTACAGTGCATCTCTTTACAACGCAGAGGATCCGTTCATTTTTTTGAAAGGTTGTCCGGTGACTTTATGCAATGTAGTGAATGTGTATATAAGTTGAAAAATATGCAATTACTTGACTTGACATTTTTACTTACTTTAGGGACCAAAGGCTAGTCAGTCTAACATTAGCCTTTTCCTCTGGTTTCCTGCTATGTTGCTATGGAGTCAACTGCATGTAGCATGACAAAGTAAGTAAATAAATACAATTTAGGGGAGACTTAACCAAAACGTCTGATTTGGAACGAATATTGTCATTCTAGCCACGCTGAGTAGAACAGCCATTGGGAACTGAATGTGTGTTAAGAAAAAATAAAAAATCGTGTGAAAAGCCTTTACAACGGATGATATCCAAGTCAAACGAGATTTTCCAAATCGGCTTCTTAGAAAAGAAGATGCTAACTGGCAGCTTGTCATCTGGTCTTATGAATCGTGCTTTTAACACTGTTTCCCACCGCAGGTGTAGTGTACGTCTCGCGAATATGTGCAGAAGCGTACCACCACGACTGTTTGATTCCGACTGTGAAGCATGGGGGAGAATCTCTGATGCTGTAGGTTGCCGTATCATGGCATTCTTCAAGACTCTGCAGATGGAAGGGGATGCTATGGAGACAGCAGCACTAAAGCATGAACTCATATTGCATCGTCATATGAGTTCATGCTTTAGTCATTATTCTTCAAGTTGGCGGAGGCAATGTTATGTATGGTCTGGAGCATACTTTTCTAGGCCGCCCCGGTGGCGCAGTGGTCTAAGGCGTTGGCCTCTGATCATTCGTCCGTAAGGGGTCCGGGTTCGAATCCCGGTCAGGCATGGATGTTGTGTTTGTCTTACGGCACTGGCTCTCTCCCTTCCCTGGAACCAGTGACCCTAAATTAGGGACGGGCGACTGCTTATAGCCCATTGAGTTGCTCACGGTGGTCGTTAAACCTCCAATCAAAAAAAAAAAAAAATACTTTTCTAGAAGTGACCCAGTTAAATGCATGGTTTATCCCAATGGAGATGGATACCTCTAGAAGAACAATGCTTTATGTTATAATGCTCACGTGGTATGCAAATGGTTTGAGGAGCCTCAGGAAGACATTTCCTTGCTACATTGGTCTGCTCAATCACCAGATCTCAATCCAATGGAGCATTTGGGGGATGAAGTTAAATGTTAGTGCTGTTATGAATCACTTCTTTACGAGTGTTGTAATATCCGAGTGAAGTGCTTATGTCGTATTGATGGAATGAAAGGAAGAGTTGTAGGTAACTATTTCTCGAACTACATGTGAGTTTTGAGTGACAACGTTTTCACTTAAAATGAGTGAATAAGAAGAACTGACTGTATGTAGGGTTCAGTAGGCTACATATACACGTTTAAAATAGTAAAGAACGCTACACTGGTAAAAACTAAAAACTATGTACAAGAAACCTTCTCACATGTAACTCACTAGAAGAAATTCCGTAGTGATTTTTAATAACTTTTAATAAAAGTCATACGACTTCACAATCCGTGAGATCTTTCGGGACACCTTGTTCCCATCTTCAGACAGACTGTCTCAGTCCGGTGCGTCTCCTATATATACACACTGAAGTTACAGCAATGACGCATGTCACAAATAAGCATGCGCACACAGTTTTACTCCCCCTCCCAATGTTCTCAGATTAGGTAGAGACCTAAAACATTACAAAATTATAATAATTGTAAACACACGTACATCTCCCACTCAATTGAATGCCATCATTTTACTACACAGACACACACAAATACCAATCAAACACCTGCTACAGAATACACATACTACAAATTCAAACAATTCAAAATATAAAATTAAAACATACAAAAATCAAAAGTTAATATTGGTGTTGCGAACTGGAACAAGTTGTTTCCAGGGCTCCGGTATATCACAAGGGTAATTATCATTACACAGGGAGTCCCTGTCAGCATAAATGCTCAAACTCTCAGCTAACAATAATGACGGAATGTCAGGTTGTGAAGACAGTGTACTTACATGACTCCAATCTACGCTGGTTATTACAAATTACTCTACATATTTTATTTTCCCCTGTCATTAGTGACGTGTTTTCACGTGGTATCTACAGGGTGATCCATTTAAACCAGTACCATGTGATTTACTTATAACTTTTTTATAAACAACAACAAAATCATACAGCAAGTTGAGAATTATACATGAGGTATTGGAGAATCATTTTATCAAAGCAAATGCTGGAATTGTCCTCCAGTTTCTTGTAAACACAGTTGAACACGCCGCACCATATTCTGTGATGTCTCATGTAGAGTACGAGCAGTAACATTGCCAATTTCAGTCGTGATTGTTTCAGGCAATGCATCCAATGTTTTTAAATGGGTTTTGTAAACTCTATCCTTTAAGTAGTACCATAAAAAAGTCAGGGGAAGTTAAGTCCGGAGATCGGGGAGGCCATATGTTTTTTGAAATTAATCTGTCATCAAAGAAGCTGGTTATGAGTTCCATTGAGACTTTCGATGTGTGACACGTAGTGCCATATTGCTGAAAGTAGCCCTCTGTCAATTCAATGTCATCCAGTTGTTCCACAAATTCATTGAATATGCGACAATAAACGTTAATCCGTAAACCATGTGATGGAGAGAATATCAGATCGCAAATTAAGAAAATTCTGAAACCATTTGCAGTAACTTACTCTCTTTCCCTTGTCCGGTTCCTGCAGCTGATGGATTACGTGCACTTTAAATGGTCGAATATTCGCTTTTTTTGCTGCCCTTTGAAAAGTTCCGTATGAATATCCTGTCTGTTGGCTTAATATGCGCAACGATTTCGTCGGAGAATGGAGTAAACGTCGCCGAACATCTTCCACACGCGTTTTGGGCATCGGCTACCGCTGAGAAGAGAACCGGTTTGCTCCAGTTTTTTTGCCATCGACAGAATTGTGGACTTGCTTGGCACTTTTCGAACTTCAAACTCTCTTCGAAATGCTCGTTGCGTTTTGATGACAGAACTGGTTACCCAATACGATTTCACTAAAAGAACACGCTCTGGAACAGAGTATTGCATGTTTCCGAATGCACGCAAGTAAATGACAACGCAACAACAAACAAATCATGAGCTGAGTTACAGTTACGGTTAAGAATCTTCTTCACGGTGGCGGTTTTCATTCTCCAGGAGTTGCTGCTTCTATTGAAAAAAAGAAGAAGTTCCTTGCGCGATCCCTTGCAAAAATGTAAGGTTTTTTTCAGGGTACTGGTTTAAATGGATCACCCTGTATATATTGACGTTTACGTATATTCATAAAAATATTGAATGATTCTTCAGTGCGTTTCCACTACGGTTATGGAATGAAAAAAAGAATAATTTAAAACGAAACACCCATAATTCTACGTTTATCATTCAATTTGCAGAATTGTGGCAAGTTGTTGACTTGAAGACCTCAAATGAACATGAAGAGTTTCCTAGAAAGGACAGAAGAAAGGTTGTGGATAAAATGTACATTCGTGTGGTTTGCAGAATCGGAAGGAAGAAAGAAGATAAGATAAAAAAAAAAGAAATTCTCTCCTGCGGCAGGTAAAATCTGGCAGAATTGGCGGGACGGCAGAATCAAAATTCATATTTATGTGCAAATATCTTGCAAACAACCTGGCGACATCTGGTCCTACATCTGAAAACTGCTCAGAGTAGCATCCGGAATGAAGGAGAAAAAAATGGAACGCAACTAAGACATTGAGTCAGATCTACAAAATATTCTGTGGATTTTTCACAGTCAGATGCGTTGTGAGGTATTCAAAGCGATCGTAATAATAATATGAAGCATGGAAACGAGCGCATAAAAAGAGATGCGCCCTTACACCATCTGTTCTCGGTACTCAACACCGCCCGTAGCAGAGGAAGAAGAGTCAGTCGATTTTTTGGGTAATCAAAGTGTCGTCCATTTACATTTCGCCGTCGACATTGCGCATGAATAAAAGATGATCTTCGTTTGAACCCGAATACTTCTTCTGGTCTTTTTATATTTCCTTTTTTTGTGTTCATTCCGACCCAGATTGAAATGTTTCAGGGTGAAGGAATAAAAATCTTTAGTCCGGAAATTCTCTGGAGTTATAAAGTCTCTGCAGAATCAATTTCGAGTAGAACTTTGTGCCAGCGACTTTTTAATACAGAGGTTCAAGGGAATGATTTCTTTCTCCAGTGTTTCCCTTTTATTTATTTTTTTATTTATGTTTTCCCCCAACTACGAGGAGTTGGATGAGTTGTAATCTTCTGATGAATACACAACTTGATGCCGTTCTCGGAAAGAGATAACGAATATGGAGTACAAAGTAAAGCAGATCCCATGCTGCAGGAAGAGAGAAGAAATTCCGTTTAATGGAGCAGCTGCCCTCAATCTTCCTGTGAAAAATCACAGCTTCCAACGAAAGAAAACGATTTTACGAAGCGCATTTCCCCAAAAGTATTGAGATTTTTGCCTTTTCTGCTGTTGATGATGTATTTACTTACTATTTGCATAAGAATCCGTTGACTGCTCTATTTGACAGTAATTGAAGACTGGAATGTTATATTAGCAAAATTTTCCTCTTAAATTCGAAATTTAAAACTGGAAAAAATCCTTCTTTCATAACTGGATGATAAAGTACTTTGAATTTCATTACTTGAATGTATCATCATCATCAGGAATTTCTACTGCCAAGTGAATTCCTTCTACCATATACACTATCTACCAACAAGTAATTGTACACCTGTGATAGCAAAGGAAAAACAAAGTTTATTCACCTCCAATAGTTGGTGGAGCCTCCACGAGCGGCGATTACAGCTGCGACCCTCCGGGGCATACTCTCAACCAGGCGTTGTACGAAGGCTAGCGGTATTTTCTTCCACTCGGCTTGGAGAAGACAGGTCAGTTCCTTCACTGATTTCGGACGGTGGGGGCACCCCTTAAGTAGACGCTCCAACTTGTCCCAGAGGTGCTCGATATGGTTAAGGTCCGGGCTCTGCGCAGGCCAGTCCATTCGATTAACCCCGTTGTCACCATACCAAGCCATGGTGGACCTCGCAACATGACAGGTGGCATTGTCATCCTGAAAGTAACATGGGTCCACCCCGTAAAACTGCCACAACGTAGGAGGCGCATGGTCATCAAAAATGGTGCAGTAGGTCTCGGCGTCGAGTCTACCAGGAATTGCGACCAAGGGTCCCGTGCCATACCAGAAGAAACACCCCCATAGCATAATTCCACAGCCGCCGAACTTCACAGTTGGCACAATACATTCCGGCAGGAGGCGTTCTCCAGGCAAACGCCAAAACCCCGACAATTTGCCCACGATCAAATGCGCTTAGATCCTGCGTCTTACCCATACTGCGTCCGACTCTTACTGATTCCCGTCGCATCACTCCTTATATTGTCGGATCGCTGCATACGACATGTCGTTTCCGTTTACAGGGCCGCCCACAGCGCCATATTTGCATAACGCCAGCTGTCTCTAATTCAATTTCTCCTCAGTGTAGATTAGCACCTCGATTTTTAGCACGTCTTTTGTAAAAGAAGATCGTGCTTCTGTTATCGGTATGTCCGTCCGTCCGTCTGTACCCACGATATCTCTGCAACTATTAGTCCGATTTGAAAAATTCTTTTTGCATTCGGAAGCTTGAAATATGTGAATGATGATCCTTTATTTTTTTTTTTACGATATACAATTTTGCCGCTAGGGGGCGTAAATGCAGATGATGTCGAATTCAAAATTACGTTTTAATCCACATATTTGTTTCTAAACATCCGATTGAAAAAATTCTTTTGTCTTTCGATTCCATTTATGTCGAAGAGTGTTTTAGATATAGTTTCCTTTTCAAATTACGCATAGATTTTCCGCTAGGGGGCGTAAAAGTAAATTACATTTTTCCCGATAACTCTTCTCCTAAAACTCCGATTTGAAAAATCTTTTTTTCAGCGGATACATCTCCTAATGGAAAATCCTTTGCATATAGTTTCGAATTTTTGGTAAAGAACACTTTGGCCACCAGGGGACTTAAATGTTAATTTTTGCTTCTGATGTATTTGCCATAAAATCTGAGCTTCTAAAATATCGATTGAAAAAATTCTTTCGTGGACTGATACCACTCACATCGATAAACCGTTTCGGAATATTTTCTTCCTAAAATATACCACAGTTTCTCCGCCAGGGGGCGTAGATGTATATCTTATTTTTGTTAATATCTTTACTTCTAGGAGTCAGATTTGAAAAATTCCTTCTTTGTTCGATAGTATTTACCGTGTGACATGTTTTTCATATAATTTCAAAATTTTCAAGTAATTCATAAACTTTCCGCTAGGGGCGTAAAAGTAAATTGCCTTTCACCCTATATCTCTGCTTCTAAATCCTCGATTTGAAAAATTATTTCTGCACCAGATACAGCTCCTGATGGGAAATCGTTTGCACATAATATCTAATTTTTGTTAAAAAATGGTTTGGCCACCAGGGGGCGTAAATCTTAATATCCGCTTCTGATGTATTTGCTGCAAAATATGAGCTTCTAAATTCTCGATTAAAAAAACGTTGGTTGTAGACTTATGCTACTCATGTCGGCAAACCTTTTAGGAAAATTTTTTCTTAAAATAGTGCATGGTTTCTACGCCAGGGAGCGTAGATGTATATCTTATTTTGTCAATATCTCTTCTTCTAGGGATTCGATTTGAAAAATTCCTTTTTTGTTGGATAGTGTTTCCAGTATGACATGTGCTTCATATAATTTCAAAATTTTCAAGTAATTCATAGACTTTCCGCTAGGGGGCGTAAATATAAATTGCGTTTCTCCCTATATCTCTGCTTCTAAATCTCCGATTTAAGAAATTCTTTCTGCACCGGATACAGCTCCTGATGGGAAATCGTTTGCACATAATTTCTAATTTTTGTAAAAAAAATGGTTTGACCACCAGGTGGCGTAAACCTTAATTTTCGCTTCTGATGTATTTGCAGCAAAATATAAGCTTCTAAATTCTTGATTGAAAAAAAACGTCGTTTGTAGACCGATACTACTCGTGTCGACAAACCTTTTAGAAACATTTTCTTCTTAAAATAGTGCATGTTTTCTGCGCCTGGGGGCGTAGACGTATAACTTATTTTTGTCAATATCGCGACTTCTAGGAGTCCGATTTTAAAACTTCCTTCTTTGCTGATAGTGTTTCTAGTGTGACATGTTTTCTTCCTATAAATTCAAAATTTTGAAGTAATTCATAGACTTTCCGCTAAGGGGCGTAAACGCAAATTGCGTTTCCCACTATTTCTCTGCTTCTAAACCTCTGATTTGAAAAATTCCTTCTGCACCGGATACAGCTCCTGATGGGAAATCCTTTGCACATAATTTCTAATTTTTGTAAAAAAATGTTACGGCCACCAGGTGGCGTAAGTCTTAATTTCCACTTCTGATGTATTTGCAGCAAAATATGAGCTTCTAAAATTTCGATTGAAAAAAAAGTCTTTTGTTGACCGATGCTACTCATGTCGACAAACCTTTTAGGAACACTTTATTCTTGAAATAATGCATAGTTCCTACGCCAGGGGGCGTAGATGTATATCTTATTTTTGTCAATATCTCTACTTCTAAAAGTCCAATTTGAAAAATTCCTTCGTTGTTGGATAGTGTTTCCGATGCGAAATATTTTTCCAATAAATTCAAAATTTTCACGAAAATCGTTTAAGACTTCCGGCTAGGGCGCATATAGGTAAATTGCGTTTTCTGCTCCTAAAACTCCGATTTGAAAAATTCTTCCCGTATCGCATGCAATACCTGATGGAAAATATTTTTCACATAATTTGCAATGTTTTGTAAAGAATGGTTTGGCCACCAGGGGTCATAAGTGTTAATTTCTGCTTCTGATGTATTTGTAGCAAAATCTGAGCTCCTGAAAACTCGACTAAATTTTTTTTTCTTGGACCGATACCGCTCATATGGATAAACCTTTTGAGAATACTTTCTTTCTAAAATAATGCATAGTTTTCCCACCAGGGGACGTAAAGTCGCATCTTTTTTTTGTCGATAACTCTGTTTCTAAGAGTTCGTAAGCTCAAGATTCCGTTTACACCAATATCTGAGGGATTAAAGAAACGCTTGAAAAACTTCTTTCTTCCGTCAGATATTATTGTTTTCCATACCGGTTCCATTGACTTTGAATAGCTTGATAAATTTAATTTGCGTCAGAACGAATTCAAAAGACGTGCTTATTACACCCGAAAATTCGGTGTCATCTTTCTTGTTATATGTTTGATTGCTATTCAAAGATGTTGACAACCATGTCGGGGCAGGTATTGCAAGACTTATGCACATATCTGTATCTAAAGTAACTATCATTACATCGCACGTAAACGAATGCGGAAAAATTCATAGCCTCCCCGGTGCTGCGATGTTCTAAGCGGTGGCTTCAGATCATTTGTCCGGGATGGGACAGGATTCGAATTCCGGTGGGCATGGATGTTGCGATTGTCTTTCGACACTGGCTTCCTCGCTTCCCTGGAGCCAGTGGCCCTAAATTAGGGACGGGCGACTGCTTATAGCGCGTTGACTTGAGCACAGTTTTCGTTAAACCCCAAAACAAGATAAGCAAGCAAACAAACAATCATATTAGGAGAAAACAAGTAGAATTGTAGACGCAAGAGCTGTCAACTGTAGACCCCATAATTCCCACAATGCATAGCGAGGCTAGTCCAGGTTTACAGATAACAGCATGATTAACTAGAGGTTTTTACAAAGGTAGTATTTAATCATTAAAAGTTTTTAGCCGTGTCAATAGTCCTTGCCAAATAGAGTTCACATTGATCGGTATTTTCTCATTGTAGCACTCTTCAGAAAAAAACGTAATGTATAATGCTTCTGTAAATAGTAATGTCTGTTTATTATTAGCAGATGTAAGAATCCTAACCCCATCCAGGTCCGGGTAAAAAGTTCCGTTCGCGAAAGTCCTGGTGAATGATATTGGAATAGTATTGGAACGAAGCTAGTATTCATGTTCCGCCATTCGTAATCCAAGATTCCTTAAAGTGGATCCTTTGTAGCAAATGTCATTGTTTTCCGGGGAAGTAGAACGAAGTGGGATTAAATAAACCCTACAGCGTTTCTTTAATTGCACAAAGTCCCTGTGTTTCCGTATCAGGTCAAAAACATTAGTTGTTTTGATGCCGAAACCCATCGCTTCCTTCCTGCAGAATCTCTTCAGAATGTTCACAATTGGCTGTTAGAAGTTCATTGAACCCACAAAGCGAACATTACGTACATCTCGTTGTAAAGTTGTAATCATGCTTCTTAGTTTCTGACGAATTAGGTTGGAGACCTTATGCCGAGGAAAGCCGTATTGTATTGCCTTGCCAACTGGTAAATTCTATTAAATTCTTCGCGACACAAGACGAGTGGGAAAATGCCCTATTGATCAAAAATCGTAAGGGGGCCAATTTATAGGCAGGTGGATGGGAAGAGTGATATGGGATTAAAGAAGATACAGAGGTGGGTTTTCGATAGACTGAGAATTGTAGCCGATTAGAGATAGGATTTTTACTTAAAAGAAAATCCAAAAGAGGGAGAGAACCAGAACTTCCCCTTCAAGGGAAAAAGGGATACTAGGGTATTGAGAAGAGAAAACATTAGGCATTATCAAACAAAGATCTTCGCTCTTTCCACGTTTATAAGTGAGTCACGAAAAATTCTCATTGGCCGCCACCGGGAGTCGAACCCAGGGTCTTCCAGTTACGCGCAGGATATGCTTCCGCTACACCACAGCGGCCTCGAATTCCTCCAGACTCACACACGCTAACTACCAAGCCAATTTGGCAGGTTGCTTCTTGGAGCCCCGCACAATGCTGGGGATTCACCAAAGATGGTAAGCAGCAACTGAAGAAATAATTAGAAGGCGATTGAAGAATTAATGCAGACATTTAACGTGGACCAGGAACATCAAACAAAGATCTTTGCTCTTTCCACGTTTATAAGTGAGTCACGGAAAAATTCTCATTGGCCACCACTGGGAGTCGAACCCAGGGTCTTCCAGTTACGCGCCGGATATGCTTCCGCTACACCACATCGGCCTCGAATTCCTCCAGACTCATACACGCTAACTGCCAAGCCAATTTGGCAGGTTGCCTCTTGGAGCCCCGCACAATGCTGGGGATTCACCAAAGATGGTAAGAAGCAACTGAACAAATAATTAGAAGGCGAATGGATAATTAATACAGAAATTTAACGTGGACCAGGAACATCAAACAAAAAGTTTTCCGTGACTCACTTATAAACGTGGAAAGAGCGAATATCTTTATTTGATGTTCCTGGTCCACGTTAAATTTCTGTATTAATTAGGCATTATACAATACATTTTTTTCTGAAGGGTACTGCAATGAGGAAATGCCGATCAATGTGAACTCTGTTTGTAAAGGACTATTGACACGGTTATAAACTTTTAATAATTAACTACTACCTTTGTAAAAACCTCTAGTTAATCATACTGTTATCTGGCAACCTGGACTAGCCTCGCTATGCATTGTGGGAATCGTGGGGAGATAACTGCACTGACGGAAAAAAATCCCAGCACCAAGAAGGGGTTGTGTTAGATAAACGACAGTTGGTAGGCGGTGAGAGTACATCTGTAAGATGACGTCTATGCAAATGTCGCGCTCGGCGCATACGTGTGGCGCTAGTAGCGCCCCTGGGAACATGCAAAGCAGGTTTGCTGTAAATACGCGCTGTAACGTTCGTGAGCGTTAGTTATAGTTGAGATTCGACGTAGGGTGTTGATGTTAGTCAAGAATACCTTTAAGAAGACGAAGAAGCCATTATCAACAGCTCACGAAGTTTGAACGAGGTCGTGTAATAGGGCTACGAGAAGGTGGATTTTCTTTCCGCAACATTGCAGAACGACTTGGCAGGAATATAGCCACTGTGCATGATTGTTGGCAGCGGTGGTCAAGGGAAGGTACTGCCTGAAGAAGACCGGGTTCCGACCGGCCACGTGGCACTACTGAGAGGGAAGACCGCCGTGTACGGCGTATGGCCGTGGCACATCGTACCGCGTCTGCGGCAGCAATTCGAGCTGCAGTTGCCACCTTAGTGACACAACGAACTGTTACAAATCGGTTACTTGAAGGACAGCTCCGAGTCAGACGCCCTGTAGCGTGCATTGCACTTACTCCAAACCACTGCCGTTTGCGACGTCAGTGATGTCAAGCTAGAGCTCAATGGAGAACGGAGTGGAGATCTGTTGTGTTTTCTGATGAAAGCCGGTTCTGCCTGGGTGCCAGTGATAGCCGTGTGTTGGTTAGAAGGAGGCCAGGTGAGCGCCTGCAACCAACCTGTCTGCGGCCGTGACACACTGGACCTACACCTGGAGTTATGGTCTGGGGAGCAATTTCCTATGACAGCAGGAGCACTCTGGTGGTTATCCCACGCACCCTGACGGCACAGTTGTACGTCGGTCTGGTGATTCAACCTGTTGTGCTGCCATTCGTGAACAGCATTCCAGGGGGTGTTTTCCAACAGGATAACGCTCGCCCGCATACCGCTGTTGTAACCCAACATGCTCTACAGTGTGACGACATGTTTCCGTGGCCTGCTAGATCACCAGATCTTTCACCAATCGAGAGCGTATGGGACATCATTGGACGACAACTCCAGCGTCACCCCCAACCAGCATTAACCGGCCCTGTATTGACCGACCAAGTGCAACAGGTATGGAACTCCATCCCACAAACTGACATCCAGCACCTGTACGACACAATGCATGAACGTTTGCGTGCTTGGATTCAACATTCTGGCGGTTACACCGGTTATTAATGTACCAGCATTTCACATTTAAAATGGCTCTTCTCGCGCTTACAATAAGCTGTGATCTTGAAACCTTAATCGATTAAATATGTTACCTATACAAATGTATTGCCGCCATTTCATTCCTCTACAACTATTTTTTCGTGGTGTTGGGATTTTTTTTCCTAAGTGTATATAGCACTGTACCTTCACACCAGTGATGCTGATTAGACTTGATGATGCAGCCGTTGCGGCTGTGAAAGATCTTGCGTGTGTCTTTTAGTTGATTTTAAATTTTCGATAAAATCTTTCTATCTCTGCAGTTTAAGTCGGCTAAAACGTTTATGAATCGTGCTGTTGACAGCTGTTGCGTCTACAATCTTACTTGAACTTCTCGCACGAGATATTATTGATGTGACTTAGGAGAAAACGTTTGGATTTCTGAAATAAAAATACGAACTTCAGTCAAGAAAAGGGCGAAAAAAACAAACTATATCAGTACTAATAGGGATGCACATGGAAGCAGCAAATTATTACAAGCCACTATCTGGCAAACATGTGGGACCAACCTAGGCCATTAAGTCAGCCTGCATTCGATGTGTCATTCATCCATCCAGGTGACTTCTCGCAGTCTTTTAGGGTTCGTGTGCTTCGGTGCTGACTGTGAATGCCGGAATTTAACAGAGACGAGTGGTACATGAATGGGACTACTGTCATTACAGCCCTTTCCGAACGGTGTGGGGTTGGCTATGTATTGGAAAAATTCTTCTCTCGAAACTTCTGTTATACTTAGCGAAAATGTGACTCAATGCAGCTCATCTGTTATCTCGTAGATAGAATCCTCACTAGCTGACGTTGCCCTCGAACATCGAGCAATCATTTCCTCCGGCAGGAAAATCTCTGATTTTTGTTCCGTTGTTTGTACACTACTAATTGTGTACCCTCAGTATAGTTCTTGCACAGCCGAGTAAGTTTCACATTTGTGAGATGCTTGCACTTATCCGTTGCGCCCACTATCATGCCTCTTTCAGAGCTGCTTAAATCTTTCCCATATTGATTCTACATACGCTTTGTACACGTCTGAATCCGATGAAGAAGATGATGATGACGAAAACGCAAAAGGTTTGTAGCCTTTCTCGCTGCAACTCGATGAGTCTCTTGGAAATGCTGGAAGAAACAAAAATAGGAACGAGAACAGAATGCCTTAATAGAAAAAAGGTCCTCAAAGAAGAAAAAGTGAGGGGGAAAAAGAGGAGCATACGTTTCTTCTACAGTAAGTCCACCACACAGAGATCAGAACATTACGTGAGTGCCACTAGGGTTTGGACATGTGTTTGGGTGGTTCCCCTTTATCGAGCCTCTGCGCTATTTGCTTCCTGTTTTCATAAAGCATCTATTCTTCGTCAACCGTAAGGATCCGATGCAGAAAGAGAAGGGAGCGCTAGCCTCAGGTTTTTGGTGGGCAATGAATGTTTTCAGACGCCGTATCTGCTGCTATTCGGTGAGCTCGTGTGGAACCCAGGTATTCAGTTTTTTTAACCTTGCCCATAGCTGCGAGTTGTCTGAAAACTGTTGCTGATGATACGACAAGTTCGGCACTGAGCTCACTTACTGTGGACGTTGGGTTTTATTTCACTCTCTGCCTTAACTGTACCGTGTCACACACAACCGGACGACCAACTCCTGGCTTGTGGCCGATAGCAACATCACCAGCACGGAACTTGGAACAGTCTACGGACAGTTCTGTCACTCGTCGTGCCGACAACCCACGCTCTATTGACATTTGTGACCCTTTTGGACACATTCCGGCCAAGTTTGAATTTGTGAAAAATCACTGACCTCACTTCGCGTTGCTTCATCACGTCCCAACTGCTGAGATCTATGAGATCTATTTGAAATAACGTTTTTTACACGTGGACTGAACGATTCACTTTGCAGGGGCGTTAGGTAGTTTTTCGTACGAGACGTACCTCCCATGTAACCGGCTATGCAAATTCGCTTTGCTGGCATCAGCCAATAATTATGAAACGACCCGATAGCAAATATGTGAAACTTGGTGGCAAAATACTTGGGCATATTATTAATAATGCTAGCCTATTCAAAATATCCTCCATCACTTTCTATGCATTTCCAACATCTTTGAAACCATTGGTAAATTCTATTTTGGAAAAATTCCTGAGGCTGTCGTTTCACTCATGAGTTTACAGCCAGTTTAACGTCTGTCACACCGTCGGAACGTTCCCCATGAAGGGTGTCTTTCAAAGGGGCAAACAGGAAAAAGTCTGAGGGAGCCAAATCAGGAATGTAGAGGGGTTGGGACATCACCGCCCACACCATTTTTGCAATAGCCTGTGAAATCTCCATTAAGGTGTGGGGACGTGCGTTATCATGGAGTAAAATTACACCATGAAAAGGAATGTCACGCCTTTTCCTTCTGAACACTTCTTTTACCCTTTTCAATGTCTGCACGTAGTGTGCATTGCTTATTGTGGCAACTCCTGGATGGTTACACGACGATCAGCTGTGATGAGGTCTTTCACTCGTTGCCTGTTGTTATATGTCACTGCAGTTGCAGGTCTTCCACTCCGTTGTTTGTCCGACATTGAACTTTCTCTCTCTCGAAACCTCTTCATCCATCTTCGGACATTACTGATATAGATCGTGGAAACTCCAAACACCGCCAGGAATCTTCTGTGAATTTCTAAAGCCTCACATCTATCTTTTTCCAGGAATTCAAGTACGGCTCGTTGATTTTCTCAGTCATTTATGATATTTACTTCCGATTCTGAAAAAAATGTCTTCCCACATTGGTAAACATATCATAGTTCATGTCAGTGCAGTTTCGTTAAAATTATTTCAAAATTTCAAAAGGTATTAAAGATGAGGCATTACTTTCAGGATGCCCCTTGTACATTATCTGCTTGCACTTCCAAAAACAACCTCAGAGAAAAAAAATAAAGCATCGGAAAAACGTTTTACGCGAAAAACTCGCAGATTTCACAAAAATGCCCTGAAAAGGGGCCCTTGTCTTTTTTTTACCAACTTTGCTTGCCATGTGCGAAAATTCATTTGCGAACGACAGTTTCTAAGTTTTCTGGACTTACAAAGGTTGTTTTCAGCATTTTTGCTTAGTTCGAAAATCCTAAACTTCTGAATTTCCCCCCATTTAACAAGCAAACAAAACTTCAAGCCCCAAGTTGTTGTTGGCTCCCGTCTGAATTCTTTGCAGAAAGCTGTTGAAAAAACCATCTGAACATCATAGTTGCGTACGGAAGTGAGGACGGCATGTGTCCAATTTCCATTAGGCGATCCTAATAATTTGCCATTTCAGTGATACGGCTCGTACAGTTCTCTAATTTTGCCAAGGAAGGAACAGCTCGTGAAACAAATGCGGATTTTGACAAGGCCTATAAATGCTATTGCGGCAGCTGAAATATCGGCTAATGTAGAACCAGTATATATCACTGAAGAAAAAATGTTTTCCAGAAGTCTTCTCTCGGAATGTATTAACCATCTGCAATAAATATGTGCTCTAGCAGCAGTCCAAGCTGTATTAGTGCCGAATGAGTCACGATATCCTACCTTTTGCAAATGTGATTCATCGATTTACGCACACAGATGCCATCTATTGTTCGAAACACAAAAGGTCCAAGGACATTACGGGACACCTTAACGTTCAGTAACTCTAATTCTCAATCAGATAGAATTTTGAAAATTAATTACAGAGTATTACAAAATGCACTTCTCATTAAACAAATTGGTCCACCCTAAAGAATTAGCGCTAAATAACCTTCACTTAGTATGGAAGCACACGATAGTTCGTCAAAAGTCCGTCTGCGATGTATAAATGCTGCCTTACCGTTCAGTGGTGAATAGATTTGCAGGTCAGATTTGGTTTCTTTAATATGATAGCGAAACGAATTTGGGAACATCTAAAACGCTAAGTGTAACACGGATTCGTACAAAAGGTAATGGGTAACGAAAAGTGAAGTTTGTATATTAACTACCGCCATGTGCGACTCTATGAACTGTACATGATTCTAAGAACTCTTATATATATAATTTTACGCTGACGTTTCCAGGCTCTCCGGTGCTGCGTTTCCAGGGAAGAGATAGAGCCATTGTCTTGAGACAAACACACCACCCATTCCTCATCTGGGATTTGAACACGGGTCTAGTTTGGACGATTAATCAGAAACAAGAACATTTCTAGGAATGTAGTAAAGCTCCCTATATAAAATGTCTCACTAAAATGGCCAAAAGTGAACTTAAATTTTAACTCAAACGTGTTAATTAATCGTATTTCTTCAGCTGTGTTACTCCTACACTGAGAATGCGTTTTCAAAGAAAAAACGTTATGCACAGAAAAGAAGTTGTGTTTCGTTTTCTAAAAGCGGTAGTAGGACAGATGAACATTTGTTTCCTCTTTTAAGAGTTTTAAAGAAAAGTTTTCCAAAAGAAAGTATGAAATACTTGGATCTATGATAGAATTTTCCGAGTGGCGGAAGAAGTTTCCTTCGCAGATGATGGGATTTCTGCGAGGAAAAAGAAGAGTGATTTATGGGATAAAGAGGAACAAAAAGGGGTCTTCTCCAGTAAATATTGCTCGGAAAAAAGCTGTTTCAGCAGGTTAGGACCCCGTCAAAAGAGAAGAATCCGTTTTCCTTTTTCTTCTCTTTCAGCCTGTAAGAATGGACTTATACTGCCCGATTTGCCTGACGTAAATCACATATTCTCGGAACAATAGAAACGTAAACATATTGCTTTAAAGTTTCCAGGTTTTTATTGCAGAAGAACAATAATAGTAAAACAAGTGTGCCGTAGGTAAAAATAATGACTCTGGGTTTTCATCGCTTTCACGGGCTATTTGTGGCACCACATGTTGATGAACTCCAAGATGAGTGAATTTTTAGTCTTGCACTCATATATACACAAGAATACAAGTTGTGTCAACGGCCAGTAAAAATGAACAACAGGTAATATTTTTGGAAACCTGATTTACTGGCCTTCAAAATAATCTCATGCAGATACAATACATTTTGGGCTTCTTTGCTATAACTTCTGGGAGCTATGGGAGAACTTCTGCTTTGTTATCCTCTGCACTATAAACAAGAAAGATGACACCGAATTTTCGGGTGTAATAAGCACGTCTTTTGAATCCGTTCTGACGCAAATTAAATTTATCAAAGCTATTCAAAGTCAATGGAACCGGTATGGAAAACAACAGTATCGGACGGAAGAAAAAGTTTATCAATCGGATTTTTAATCCCTCAGATATTGCTGTAAACGGAATCGTGAGCTTACGCCCTCTGGTTGCAGAGTTGTTCGTTAAGAAAAACATGAATTTATATGAGAAACATTTCGCACCGGAAACGCTCTCCAACACCGAAATAATATTTCAAATCGGACTCTTAGAAACAGAGATATTGACAAAAATAAGATGTGACTTTACGTCCCCTGGAGGGAAAACCAAGCGTTATTTTAGGAAGAAAGTATTCTCAAAAGATTTTTCAATATGAGCGGTATCGGTCCAAGAAAAAAATTAGTCGAGTTTTCAAGAGCCCAGATTTTGCTACAAATACATCAGAAGTAGAAATTAACGCTTATACACCCTGGTGGCCGAACCATTCTTTACCAAACATTAGAAATTATGTGAAAAATACTCCTCATCGGGTCTTGTATGCGATACATGAAGAATGTTTCAAATCGGAGTTTTAGGAGCAGAAATAACGCAGAAAACGCAATTTACCTTTGTGACCCCTAGCGGAAAGTCTATGATTTACTTGAAAATTTTGAATTTATAGGAAAAACATTTCGCATCAGAGACACTATCCAACAAAGAAGGAATTTTTCAAATCGGACTGCTAGAAGTAGAGATAATGACAAAAATAAGATGTACATCTACGCCCCCTATCGTAGAAACCATGCATTATTTCAAGAAGAAAATGTTCCTAAGAGGTTGGTCGACATGAGTAGTAACAAAATCGATTTTCCAATTTTTCAGGTCATTGACGTAAATATCGTCTTTTTGGTTCTCAAGCGAAGCGCTGAACTTCGATGAACCGAAGAATCGAAAAATCAATATTGCGAATTAAAAATGAATTCCGAAAAAATTCGATTACGTAATTGGGTGCGGAATTCTGTCTTCCCTTATTGCTACGTGTTTAATACAAAATTCCAGGGAAAGAGATGAAAGTGTGAGTTTGTCCCTCTGGCTCTGATTTTTTCCCTTTCCCGGATCCAGTACGTAGAAGGTTAAATAAAAAAACAATGACACTTTTGTGAATTAAACTGAGGATTTAAAAATTAAACTGAGGCTGCAAGCGATAACAACCGACCAACATGAACACTTTATAACGTCAGTTATAGGCAAGATGGCGCCTACATTGAGAAACGGATGCCACAAGCGACAACAAACGGCACACGTGAACACTTTATAACGTCAGTTACAGACAAGAGGGCACCTACATTGAGAAATTGATTACACAAGCGAAAACAGCCGACACACGTGAACACATCGTAGCGTCGGTTATGGACAAAATGGCACCTACATTGAGAAATGCTTTGCGCCACCCAGATATTCGCGTAATCATATACCTTGATTTCCGTATTTGTGCTCTGGATAAAGCACGGGAGATATGTTTGTTTTATATAATGCACTGTCCTGTCCCTTCCCTAGAACAAGTAGTCCTAAAGTAGAAACGAAATTCCTTATAGCTTTTGCAGTTAGTTGTTCACGATGGTGGATAAATCCCGAAACAAAATAAAAATGAAAGGGAAAACCCTGCGTGTCAATCTAGCATGGTTGTTTTTCTGATGTCACCTCTGTTAAACAGCGTAGCATAATAAGTTATTTTGGGGAGAAGAATTCAAGCCAACTGAAGTTTACAGAAGAATAATAGTTCAGCATAACAACAAGTGTACGGGCCAGCGAAAACTTCAAGAGTTGTAGAAAGGTTTAAATTTGATGGAACATGTGTGGTTTTAGAGGCTCAACTAACACCTTCGTTAACTGTGCGAACTCAAGACCACGTTGATCACTTAAATTCTGTCATTCGAAACCAAACAATTATTGTGTCTCCTATGGCTGATACGTTAGACATAATTTATGGTTCTGCTTATAAGAGGATAAATGACCACTTAAGATATGGGAAACTGTGTGCTGGATGTGTCCGGATACATTTAAACGACCAACACAAATAACAGCATGTAGAGATTTTTTGCGGCATTACGAAGATCCGGGTTTACCTGAAAGAACTGCCGCTCCCCCGTGGCACAGTGGTCTAAGCGCAGGTTTCTGACTTTTCTTCCAAGCAGGTACGGGTTCGAATCCCGTTGAGGCTTCCATGTTGTGTTTGTCTTATTGCACTGGTTCTCTCCCTTCTCTGAAACCAGTGGCTCTTCACTACTGCAGAGTATGATCCAGGAACTTGCTGACAAGGGCAGAGAAGTGGAATTAAACATGAACTTTCAGAAAACAAAACTGATGTGCAATGTCTTTACAAGAAATGAAAATTTATGAATTGATGGGGAAAAGCTGGAGATAACCGATACCTACATTTACCTTGGACAGCAGATATCAAGCAAAGGTCACATTAATGAAGAAATTAATCGACGAATAAAACTTGGTTGGAGAGCTTTTGGAAGAAACAGTATTGTTTTTAAGAGCAATATACCATTATGTCTTAAAAGAAAAGTGTTTAATAACTTTTATTTTAAGACATAATGGCATATTGCTGGCATCTGCATTGAGTACGGAGTACAGACTTGGACCTTAACTAAAAAAGACATACAAAGACTGCAGAAAGAAGCATGAAAAGATGCATGCTTGGTGTAACCAGAAAAGATAAGAAGAAGAACTCGTGATAAGGAAAATGACAATAGTTGAAGACATGATGATCAGAGTAAGATTCCTGAAATGGCAATGAACTGGATATGTTTTCAAAAGAAGAGACCACCGATTGACAACCGAAATTTTAAACTGGATTCGAAGGGACAGAAAGAGACTTAAAAGAAGACCACTTGGGAGATCATGGATGAAATTCGGAAACATGCTAGGATAACATGGAGAAGACAGGCTCAAGACAGACATTTGTGGAAGAAACTTGGGGGAAACCTTCATGCAGCAGTGGATTGATAATGGTTGAGAATGATGATGATGATGAATATATATACATATATATATACACACATATATGGGTAATTTGTAGATTTTACAGATGATAGATCAGATAAAGTTTGATTACTTGCAGAAGTAGATGACGCCTCTTAGTGTGAAGTCATATAGAACACGTGCATGAAATTTATTTTTAAAATGGGGCCCTTGTTTTATGCTGTCGCGGAGCAAATGTTTGCTGCGTTTTTTAGGAGCTACTGACGATAAGACGAGTCAGATAACCGAAAAGATTCCAACTACAAATCCAATCTTGTTCGAAGACATGGCCCAGTCATCATGATTTTCACTTCTGTTCGTTTATACGTCAGTTTAAAATTTAGTAAAAGTATTTTTTTTTGTTTCAGTTTATCACAGCAGTTCTGCTTTTCTCAAGAACAGATTTCTTTGAGACTGAAGACGGAATGACACATTAAGAAACAAAATTTATTCTTCAAGTGATAAGATAAGAACATCTCAGACAGAGTTTGCATATTTTATATGGAATGTTGATTCCTAGCCTCTTTGTATGGAGACCCTTGACTCGATTGTACAATTTCTTTCCTTGAACATGAAGTTGAAGTAATGAATCTAAGATGAGTGATGTCCCAAAAATAAGTTCTGCTAACTAGTCTTCATTTAACAGACTATGGTTTATCTAAAATATTAGGTTTGCATTTGAAAGGGGGAAACTGTCTTTCGAAATGTTTCAAGCCTGTTTGATGCACTGATGTTAAGAGGGATTTCTAAGTATTGTATAATCATGTGGTCATATAAGAATTACGAAGCGGACCCAGGATATCAGCTATTATCATTCCATGAGGTGATTTGTTACGTTTTTCAGTAATAGTGGGACGATTTACAATGACGAAATGAGTATAAGAAAGAAGGAACTACGCCATCACATGTGTAGCAGCTAATGATTAGATCTTGAGTAACCTCAGCAAATCTCTGCGCTACCCTGTAGCTATTTAACGTCCTTAAACCCGTGGGATGCTTTTTCAAGACAATGACGAGCACCATGAGGTTAACAAGCGGTGATTGCTAGGAATGATAAATCCGTTTATTACTTGAAATCCTAAATCTGGCTTCAGCGAAAATGAATACCCTCGAAACCGCATATACAGTGAGACCATTAAGTAATGAGACTGAATTTAAAACACAGAATGGAAAAAGCATTAAACTTACGTGAATATACACGGTCGAGTCCCATTATTGTGACCACCAGCTAATATCCTGAATAACCGTCGTGTGCAGCGCAGACAGCAGCTAGACGGGCTGGGAGTGACACGAAAAGGTGCTGGAAGGTGTTCACAGGTGTGTGGAACCATGCTGACTGCAGTGCATCTGCCAGCTGCTGGAGGGTGCGTGGTGGAGGATCCATAGAGGTAACAACACGATCGAGGTAGTCCGACAGATGTCCAATTGGGTAAAGTCTGGGGAATGAGAGGGCCAGAGAAGTACTTTGAAGTCTTCATCGTGCTCTTCCAACCGCTCTCGGATATGTCTAGCTGCGTGACACGTCGCATTGTCGTGCTGGCAGATTCCATCCGTCTCAGGGAAGACATAAGTGTGCGTGGTCTGCAAGGATGGATTCATAACGAATTCGGTCCATGGTGCCTTTCACAGGTATATATGGACTCAGAGAATACCACGAAAACCTTCCACAGAACATAACGCTTCCCCTTCGAGCTTATGTTTTTCCAGCATGATTGAAGAGCGTTTGTTCTCCGATGTTTCTCGCCTTAAACGCCAATGTCCACCCGTTCGATGAAGCAGAAAACGTGACTCATCGGAGAAGGCAATCCTTTGTCAATCAGCGGAGGCGCAATTCCGATACTTCCGTGCAAATGTAAGCCTTTTTCTGATGTACCTTCGTTAGCATAGGTGTAGTGACCATCCGACTGCATCGGAGCCCCATACGCAGCAGGGTTCGTTTAACTGTCGTTTTAGACACACTTCGGGTAGCCCCCTGTTTCATTCGGCCAGTGAGTTACTCCACTGTAGCGTGTCAATCGGCCCTCACGCACTTACGAAGCCGACGTTCATCTCTCACATCAATGGCACATGTTGTTCCGCAGTTTCCACTCGCTTATTCGCGATGATGCTGTATCTCCAATCACGATACATTTTAACCACAGCAGCACGCGAACAGTTCACAAACTGCGCTGTTTCAGAAATACTGCCAAGCTTGGCCCGAAAGCTGATAATCACCCTTTTGCAATCTAATAAATCTCTCCTTTTATTCACGACAGCAACGAGCGATTTGTTTTTAGAATGCCTACAGTACATCTTATGTAGGTCGCCTTGACGCAGCGTGGACTTCGGAGACCCATGCGAACTGAAGCCATCGTTGCCGATGGACCTGGGTTAACATGGTCGCCTTGACACATCGTGGGTTCCGGAGACTCATGCAAACTGCAGCCGTCGTTGCCGATGGACCTGGGTTAACATGGTCGCCTTGACACATCGTGGACTCCGGAGACTCATGCAAACTGCAGCCGTCGTTGCCGATGGACCTGGGGTAACATGGTCGCCTTGACAAATCGTGGACTCCGGAGACTCATGCAAACTGCAGCCGTCGTTGCCGATGGACGTGGGTTAACATGGTCGCCTTGACGCTGAGTGGACTCCGGAGACTCATGTGAACTGCAGCCGTCGTTGCCGATGGACCTGCGTTAACATGGTCGCATTGACGCAGCTTTGACTCTGGAGACAAAAGCGTAACAGGGTTAGCTGTACTGTTATCAAGGGCACGTACCTGGGTGCCCCAGCGTTCACCTGCGTTGTCAATTGCTGCAGTGTTGCGCATACATTTCCCTTTACTAGTCGACAGAGGTGTCGTCATCCTCTGGGGTCGATGGCCTTTGGGGCTCCAAAGTTATGATGTCACGAGGTACTCGGTGTGCCAGCGGTCCATTCTTGGTACACCCTTACTACAGCACCTCGCGAACAGCCCACGAAGTCTGATGTTTCTGAGATGCTTCCACCCTTGGCGTGGTAATCGATGATCATTCCTTTTTGAACGTCCGTCAAATCACTACTTCTGCCAATCGTGCTCACGTTACGCACTATGTCTCATCGGTCTTGGCCGGCCGCTTATATCTCCATGTTGTCGGCGTTGTCACGTGAAATATATGACGCGCCTGGGCAGGTTCACTGTCATTCCGGGGGTGGTCATATTATTATGATACGACCGGCCCTTTAGTATTGCTTGAAAACTGGTGAACTACAAAAGCAGATGCCATATGTCTCATGACGTTTGAAAGAAGAACATTAAGAAAGAGATATCGTACTCTATACTTTGTGGGAACGGGAAGGTAGAGAGAAGACATAATGAAGAACTTCGGTAGCTTTTTAGAAGGCCACACATTCTCTTACTTGTCCTAAATAAGAGATTGGAATGGTTTGGACATGTGTAGAAAGCAGATGGATAAACTGTGAAGGGGTACTCGTGAACAACATGAATGAGGATGTCCGAGGGAAAAATCCAGTATTCGGTAAATGGACTTGGTGCTTTTGGATATGAGAAGAATGAATGGGTGGTTGGGGGAGAGATATGATTGGGAGCGATAGAGAGGTTTGGTTGAGTCTCGGGCTAAACGGCTGTGATGCTGATGAGAATGAAGAAAGGTTCAGAACTTTTCTGTCCTAAGAAACAGAAGCATTAGATCTGTAGCAGTGGGATTTTAACAAAAATACATAGCAAAAGTACAAAATAAAACAAGAGAAACCTGTGTACAGCTTATGTTTTCTTGATGAGAATAAAGTACTGATAGTCAGCTGTATTTATCATGTGCGTAAAAACCATTGAATTATTGTATCATGTACACAAATTCATTCTTCATATCACACTGAACTATTTCACTGTTCTAATTCAAAAACGATCAGCTCTTTTGTTAACCATGAATTCACCATCATCATCATTCTTAACCCTTATCAATCCACTACTGGATGAAGGACTCCCCAAGTTTCTTCCATAACTGTCTGTCTTGAGCCTATCTCCTCCAGGTTACTCCACCATGCTTTCGAATTTCATCCATCCAAGCCCCATGGGGTGTTGTTCTGGGTCCTTTTTTGTCTCTTGGAATCCAGTCTAAAATTTCGGTTGTCCATTGGTGGTGGTCCTTTCTTCTGCAACATGTCCAGAGCATTCCCATTTCAGGGGTATTTTTTTTTTCAATTGAAGGTTTAACGACCACCGTGAGCAACTCAATGGGCTATAAGCAGTCGCCCGTCTCAAATTTAGGGTCAGTGGCTCCAGGGAAGGGAGAGAGCCAGCACCGTAAGACAAACACAACATCCATGCCTCACCGGGATTCGAACTCGGACCCGTCCCGGACGAATGATCAGGAGCCATCACTTAGACCACTGCGCCACAGGGGGCGGCTCAGGGATCTTACTTTGATCCTGATGTCTTCTACTCTTGTCTTTTTCCTTATCCACGAGTTCCCCACCTTACCTTTGCACCAGGAATTAATTTTTCAATGCTTTTTTCAGCCGTTCTGCAGCCTTTGTGTCTTTTTCTTAGTTAATGTACATGTCTCTGCAACATATGTAAGAACTGGAAGGATGCATTGATTAAACACTTTTCTTTTAAGACACAATGGCACATTGCTGTTAAAAACTGTACTGTTTCTTCCAAAAGCTCTCCAACGAAGTTTTACACGCCGATTAATTTCCTCATAAATGTGATATTTGCTTGATATCTGTAGTCCAAGGTAAATATACTGTATTTATCGGTTACCTCCAACTTTTCCCCATCAATCAAAAAAATTTCATTTCTTGAAAAAGCATTGTACATCAGTTTTGTTTTCTGAAACTTAATTTCTAATCCCACTTCTTTGGTCTTGTCAGCATGTTTCGTGACCACGTTCTGCAGTTCTGGACGGGTAGTTGCAAAAATGCAAAAGAAAGGTAAGTTTACTAATTTCTATTAACCTTTGTCCCTTTCTTTTACCAGTTCAGTGATTGAACGTGATACGCCATAACGCTGTATATCGCTATTTAATTCCGAAAAATCGTCACATATCAATGAAACATTTCAAATGCCCACCAGAATTTCAGTAGAACGTTTGATTGTTTGCTCTAATTCATCAAATAATGGGATATCGGTTAATGGCAGCGTATATATTTTTATAGGGATGTTGAGGGAACTAGACTTTTCTGTAAGTAACTTGGATTGTATTCGAATCAGCTTAATTTTGAATTTAAATTTCCTTTTAAAATATAATGTTTCAATATAAGGTAAATTTTTCTAACTGACTGGTGAAAAATAATATTTCCCTTTTGTCTTGTATAAAATATTATCATCCGTTATCCGAGAGAAATAAAAAAAGTTCTCTGCCATAGTCTTTTAGCTTTGCCTCAAGAGTTTCACTTACAGGAAAAATAATCTCACCAGAGACTGCGTTTTTATTTCCGATTGAAAAAAGCAATAAAAAAGTGTTACCTTAAGAAATCTATCAGTGCTTTACGGTTAAGTGATTTTATTCCTTTACGTTGATGTTATTTCTCCCGACCAGAGATTTGCTTTTCAAGCTGCCTTTCGGAAAATTTTCCAAGGAAAAATCCTCCACGTTTCGTAGAAAAAAAGGCAGTTTCTTATCCGAAGTTTGTCCTAGAAGTGGCGGTTTGTATTAACAGCGTAAAAGGAATCAAATTTGCTGGAATATCCATCATCAAAAAACATAAAAAAAAAAAAAAAAAAAAGTTATTGCGAAACCGTAACATGCAGAGCTACATTAATGCAGGTATGGAAGTGCAGGTAAATGATAAGAACAAAAGAAAACAAAGTTGCCAGGTCTGGCGAAATTTAAACTTCGGCAGATCACAACGATCGCATTAAGTACAGAGGATTACACATGTCCAGAACGATTTTCCAGCAATATGATTAATGTTTAAAATAAAATTACTTCTTTCTTAAATGTTTTATCTGATAGCCCTTTCTGTGGACTATGAACACAAATCTAAATTTCAAAGATAACAAGGCATTTCTTAAAATTGGTAGCAATATTTCATTCCACTCCCCTTCCACTGCTTTCCATAGTCCACTCATTGTTTTAGGTTTGCGTTTAGAAAGCGCTCTTTTTAGCAGTCCGAAGGCACAATAGTCCGTTAGTGACACATCCGTGGACTTTGAAAGAATATGAACAAAAGGTATAGACTTGATACCAGTCTCTTTTTTCAATTTTTTCAAGAAATAGATGTATGACTTGTAGCCATATCCTGATGAAGTTCTACTCTTTGAATTCTCAGTGGATAAAGGAATGGTTCAGGAGTTTTATCTAGAGCTGTGACGTATGCTATAATGTAACTTTCCTTTTCAGTTTCTTTCTCTATGTAAATTTGCGTTCATTCTCCTTAGCGCTTTTCAAATTTAACGTGATATCTTCTTTTTCGAAAGAGTATGATTGGCAACACCTTGAGGTCCGAACGTACGGCTTGTGGATGCGTCAGATATACACAGTCGAGTCACATTATTGTGACCACCTCCTACTTTCAACGTCAACAGCCAATGAAAGAAGGCACGTGTCGTGAGTTGGCTTGGAGGGTATATAAGGGGTGGTGTAAGCATTCTGAAAACATATCACTCGTTGCATTCATGGATAAAAGGAGCGATTTATCAGATTTGCAAACAGGAATGATTATCGGCTTCGGGCCAAGGGTCGCAGTATTTCTGAAACAGCGCACTTTGTGAACTGTTCGCGTGCTGCTGTGGTTAAAATGTACCGTGATTGGAGAAATGGCACCATTGCGAATAAGCGACGTGGAAACTACGGAGCACCACGTGCTATTGATGTGAGGAATGAACGTCGGCTGCGAAGGTGCGTGAGGGCCAATCTACAAGCTACAGCGGAGCAAGTCACTGGCTGAATGAAACAGGAGCTACCGGAAGTGTGTCTAAAACGAAAGTTCAGCGAACCCAGCTGCGTATGGGGCTCCACTCGAGATGAATGATCACTGCACTTATGCTAACGAAGGTGCATCGGCAGGAAAGACTTACATTTGCACGGCATTATCGGAATTGGACCTCCGCTGATTGGCAAAGGATTGCCTTCTCAGATGAGTCACGTTTTCAACTTTATCGAACGGATGGACGTTGGCTTATAAGGTGCGAAACATTGGAGAACAAACACTCTTTAACCATTGCTGGAAGCATACAAGCTAGTGGGGGCACCGTTATGGTCTCGGGAATGTTTTCGTGGCATTCTCTGGGTCCATACATACCTGTGGAAGGCACTATGGACCGAATTCGTTATGAAGCCATCCTTGCAGACCACATACACCCATACATGATGATTGTTTTCCCTGGGACGGATGGAATCTTCCAGAACGACAATGCGACGTGTCACACAGCTAGAAATCTCCGAGAATGGTTGGAAGAGCACGATGAAGACTTTAAAGTACTTCCCTGGCCCTCTAAGTCCCCAGTCTTAAACCCAATTGACCTTCCGTGGGACCACCTCGATCGTGTTGTTCGCTCTATAGATCCTCTACCACGCACTGCTGTCAGCATGGCTCCACACACCTGTGAACGCCTTTCAGCACCTTATTGAGTCACTCCCAGCCGGTCTAGCTGCTGAAATATCCAGAGTACCGTGCTGCACACGGCGGTTACTCTGGATATTAGCTGGTGGTCACAATTATGTGACTCGACCGTGTATAATGTGTGAGAAGCAGCAAAGGCGTGGATATGGTGGAAGTTATTAAACTAATTGTGGATGAAACCTTTGTTAAATTGAAGTTTGAGTTATCTGAAGGCTGCGTGTTCTACTTTAGTGTTATTGTTGTTGTTTTCTTTACCAAGTGTTATTATTATTATTATTTACTGACGTTCGTTTGATTATAACTTGTGGAGGTGCCAAAGTATTAATGGCTGAATTAAGACTAATTGTAAGTAACTTTGTCTCAATGTTTACTTGAATGACTCTTATTTTATTGTAGGTGAAGTTTTTTGCGAACATTGCGAATCATGATGTCACGAACTCCCGTTATTTTCCTGATCCATCAGCTCTTCTTCCAATTCTTCCTGGTTTTACCAAGCATTCACCTCTACACACTTCTTTAATTAATTTGCAGTCTCTGGATGTTATTTTTAGTTAACATCCTTGTCTCTACTCAATAAGTAAGAACTGGAAGGATTGTTTCATCTAAATGCACTTCAACAGAGTTTTATACCCCTATTAATTTCTTCTTAGATGTAACCCTTTCTTGGAATGTGTTGCTTAAGGTAAATATAGGCATTGGTTAGTTCTAGAATTGCTCCATCATTTGCTAATCCTTCAGTTCTTGAAAAAGCATTGTAAATCAGTTATGGTTTCCAGAAGTTCATTTTTAAGGCTACTTCTTCCCTCTTGTCAGCCATGTCCTATACCGTACTCTGCAGCTGTAAGGGGAAGTTGCGAAAATTACTATGTAAAAAAAAAAAGTTTGTCTAAATAGTCTACATTAAATTTTGTCCCTCTATCCTGCCCGTTCAATGATTGAAAAATGTTCTGCAATGCGGCATTGAAGAGCTTAGGAGTTGTCCCATCTCCTTTTCCAATTTTTATAAGGGCTGCAGTGTCCTCGAACAATCAAACTTTTGCACTTTCATTTTCCTAGATAATTATCATGTACGCATTTTCACACCGCAGGATTTAAAAAAACCTTATACATAACTGCTGATGGTTTTACGGAAATGAGTCTTTTTATAATTAATAAAAGCAGTACAGAATAGAGGTTACCGCTCATTCGCTATTTCGATTAGTTCGATAAGTACGTTGATATGATATACACCTATGAGTCATTGCATTATGATCACCCCTATCTCAGAGAAATGAGCGCTCCTGGAGACTGAACCGTGGCACGGGGGAAATTCACAGAGTAGTATATATACAAAACGAGGACCAGCTTTCGGTTAGCAGAGTGTTCGGAGTCGAAATGGGAAAAGCTGCTGATTTATCGGAGCTTGATAAAGGACAAATTGTGATGGCACCGCGCATCGGAACTATAGTCTCGGAAACGGCGCGGCTTTTGGGTTGTTCACGTGCCGCCGTAGTGAGTACGTATCAAAAGTGGTGCACAGATGGTCAAACGCCGAATTTTCGTCCAGCCGTGTGAGTCGTCCACATCTCTCTGATGCCAGAGAGGAGCGGAGACAGTCACGCGTTGTTCACAGCGACTGCAGGGCCACAGTGCGACAAACACCCGCAGCTACAATAGTGGGGATCAGGGCAATGTGTCACAGCACACAGTTCATCGCAGCCCTCTGCGCATGGGTCTGCGTAGCTGAAGACCCAACCGCGTCCCAATGCATACTGCACGTCATCGCCAACAACGCATGAAATGGGCCCAAGATCATCAATGGACCGTGGATGATTGGAAAAAAGTGGCCCGGTCTGACGAATGAAAACAGCAGAGCGCGGATACTCCGATTACCAACGGAGGCGACTACACCTGAATGAACTGTTGGGTGGAAACTGGCCGGCGGTTGCGGTGTTATGCTGTGGGCTATGCTTTCTTTGGACACTTTAGGCAACATTATCTCAATAGCACAATCCCTGATAGCTGTCAGGTATGTTGTCAGGGATTGTGCTTTTTTTTGAAAGTCATCAATATTCTTTCGGACCAAGTTCACCTTTTCATGGCAACTGTGTTCCCTGCTGGTGATGGCCATTACCAACAGGATAATGCGCAGCACCACACTGCCAGAATCATCAAGGAGTGGTTCGAGGAACATGCTGGCGATTTTCTGTTAATGTCTTGGCCTCCAAATGCACCTCACATGAACCCAATCGAACATTTGTGGTTCGACTTGGAGAAGCGGGTTAGCGCTAAATCCGCACCACCCAAAAATGTGCGGGAATTGGAGCACCTGCTTTTGACTTTATGGTACCAGATACCCCAAGATACCTATCGCTACCTGATCGAATCTCTGCCTCGCCGAGTGGCAGCTGTTTTACGGGCTAAATAGTGTCCTACAGCTTATTAGGTAGGTGGTAATAATGTAAGATGTCTCATCAGTGTGCAGTGCTGTTGTTACTCCTGGTTACAGCTTGTTGTTTCAGTTGAGCCGTTTCTAGTGTTTCCCTCAAGCGCTGTGATAGTACTTTAGTGAAGAGTTTATAAGCACCTGTTAGAAAGCTGATGGATTTGTGTCCGAGATCCTCAATGTCCCTTTATTTTCGTAGCAGGATCACTGTAGCATTGTGCCAATCACCATGAATCTTCCTTCTATTGAGACATCTAGTGGAAACTTCCGTAATCTTTGTTTCTATTTTTACAATGCATTCTTGAATACTGTCCACGGTGATTTCATTTTTTTCATGGAGTTCTTTCCCATTTCATATTATTAGTTGCATCGTCTTCAGGGAGGACTGGAGAAGCTTTGGTGCTTGTGCATTTCTTAATACCTTGAACCAGTGTATCATCCCTTTCGTGTAGTTTAGTGTTGAATTTTTTAAATTAAGTTAAAATTTACGCCTCTGTTTATTGTCAATGTACCACTTGCTGTTTTGAGTGGCAAAATCTTCTTTCTTCCATTACTAAATTATCTCTTTGCTTTCTTCAAGCTTTGTTTGTTTTCAATTGCTATTTTCACTAGTTCACACTTGAATACCTTTATGTCTTCAGGGATACTTTTCCTCACTGTATTGCATAGCAGTATATACAGTATTACACTTTGCAAGGTACAGTTTTTGTGTATCTTCATCTCCCTTCCTTTTTGCATCAAGAGATTTGTTACTTTTAAATTTTCTTCATATGCAATTTGCTCCATCTGTTTTTGTCGTTGTTCCTAAAACGGCCCTGGAACAGCTTTTGTTAAGTTCAGAGATGTCATCTCCTTCCGTTACACATTCTAGTGGAGGGAATAGATAAATAAGTTTCTCTGTTCCAATTTTAAATTTTATTATGACTCTTAGAGCCTCTCTCTCTCTCTCTCTCTCTCTCTCTCTCTCTCTCTCTCTATCTATCTTTCTTTCACTCTCTCTCACACACTCATAGTGAATTGTTTCTAACACAGTTGGATAATAAGTGAGTTGTAGGGAGTGTAAGTGCTATTATTTTATCTTTTAATTTAATCTTTACATGACGGTCTCACCTACTGTTTTTCAGTGAATAAGAAGTTCAAAATCTGAGTTGATAACGGCACTTTATGTAAGGTTATTTTTCATTACTGAGCCATTAGTTCTTGCTTTAATCGATGTAGCCAAATCTGGGAAAACGTGGACAGTTTCATTGCGCTGGAGGAGGATTCGAAATTTCATTTCTCGATTCAAATTCATGTATGGTACATTTGCACCATATAGAACACGGATGTTTCCAACGGATAAATCTCATTGTGTAGTTATCTCAAAAGATAATCCTAATCCCGGTTGTCGCACATTATTTCTCTCTCTAGAAGCCTATCAACTGTGAAACGGAAATCCGTGTCAAAATGCTCCCCTCTTAAATCATAAACATAACAGAAATCAGTGAGGAAATAACGGTCAAAAACTTCGGGAGGCACAGGAACTCGCTCATTTATGCATGGAGATGACGTACAATGGGCGAGTAAAACATTTTGCAATATTTGCATGGATTTATGTCTTCAAACGTAGTTATGCACCTTTACGTCGAAAGCTGACTAGCGTTCAAAGTATAGGCCATCGTGTTGCACCGTCTTTAGCAATCTGTCTGCTAGTTCGATTCCGCGGCGGTACCAGTTCTTTTCTTTCGAGGTGAAGAACCCTTTCATCCTAGCTAACAGGTGGAAGCTAGGGTGAAAGGGTTCTTCCTGGTTCTTGAAGTGCCGCCGCGAAGGAAGTGGGCCATGGACCGGAACAAGTAATAATCCGGCGTGGAAAGGTCCGGATTATATGCTGGGTATGGCATCACTTCGATGCTTTCAAGTTACTGGAGGTTTAGGCCAAGCGTTGTCCTGCTGTAGGAGAGCGCACTTTCTGTTCACCAATGCCGTTTACTTTTCCTCCAAAACGGCATACATCCTCTCCTGCTCTTCAAAGTAGATGTTGGCGTTGATGATCCGACCGTCTGGAACAAATTCGTAATGGATTATCCCCTTGAAATTCCACCACACGCAGATCATCACCGTGTGCTCGAAGCGCCCACGTTTGGCAACAGGTTCAGGAAGCCTTAACCACTGCCGTTGTTTGCTAGGATTACGGAAGCAAACCTGCTTTTCGTCGCACGTAACAATTCTTTTGATGAAACGTACATATAACCTATTCGAAAAAAAGAAAACCGCGAAAGAGAAGACGCTCAGGCTGGCGATTTAAAATATTTCGATTGCGATTCTTTGCTTTTTTACGCTTTCCAACTATAGGTTGAAGAAGCGTATATGCTCCAGCTTTGTCCGTCCGTCCGCATGATAACTGGCGTAAAAATGGTTCGATTTCGATGAAATTTTAGTATGTGGTAGGGGACCACCATGGGACGAACCCTATTGAAAATGGGACAAATGGGGTCAAAGGTCACGACGTAGGAGCGGGATCCTTCCACTGCCCTTATGCATCATAACTTGCGTAAATATGGTTCGATTTCAATGAAAGTTTACTATGTGGTAGGGGACCACCTAGGGACAAACCCTATTGAAAATGGGACAGATGGAGTCAAAGGTCACGACGTAGGAGCTGGACCATTCCTTTGCTCTTATGCGTCATAACTTGCGTAAATATGGTTCGATTTCACTTAAATTTTAGTGTGTGGTAGGAGACCGCCTGGGGACGAATCTTATTTAAATCGGTGAAGTGGGGGTCAATGGTTAGGACATAAGAGCAGGATGCATTCCATTGCTCTTATGCGTCATAACGTGCGTAAAAATGGTTCGATTTCGATGAATTTTCAGTATGTGGTAGGGAACCACATGGGAACGAGCCCTATTGAATGTGGACGAAATGGGGTCAAAGGTCAGGACATAGGAATGCGATCCATTCCATCGCTCTTATCCCATATTATTAAGGTGGACGTCAAGTAATTTAGCTTACTATACTTCCAATGGAAAAACTTTTGTACACATTTCCTTCAAAATTAATGTGTTCCCAAGGATGAAAATTTGAACATCGATTAAAATAACTTTATTACAACTTGGAATACTTAATATTTTCTAAACCATAATTACATTAAAAATCAATAACTTTTCCTTTGGGGGTGTTGAAACCAGAAAAAGTATGGCGCGACCTGTACTTTGATGACGTCAGTAGACAAAAAAATGTTGGATTGCATAATTATGGTTATGTTTTAGAAAATATTAAGTATTGCAAGTTATAAAATGAAGCTATTTTATTCGATGTTCAAATTTTCATCCTTGTGAACGCATTAATTGTCCCGAAAAAAGATGGCGCGACCTGTATTTTCATGACGTCAGCAGTCAAACAAATGTGCGGATCCTATTAAAGTTTTATGACGTCACACTTTTGCTAGCAGATGGCCGCGATTCCCATCTGCCTCATTACGTCACGCGTTGTGTGCGTATGTTCGTCCGCACGATAACTTGCGTAAAAATCGTTCGATTTCGATGAACTTTTAGTATGTGGTAGGGGAACACCTGGGAAGGAACCCTATTGAAAGTGAACGAAATGGGGTCAAAGGTCAGGACATAAGAGCTGGATCGATTCCACTGCTCTTATGCGTCATAACTAATGTAAAAAAGGTTCGATTTCGATTAAATTTTAGTATGTGGTAGGAGACCACCTGGGGACAAACCCTTTTGAAAATTGGCGAAATGGTGGTCAAAGGTCAGGACATAGGAGCGGAATCACTCCCATCGCCATTATGAGTCATAACTTACGTAAAAATGTTTCGATTTGGATGAAATGTTAATATGTTGTAGGGACCTTCCTGGGGACGTATCCTATTGAAAATGGGCGAAATGGGGTGAAAGGTAAGGTCCCAGGAGCGGGATCTATTCCATAGCGCTTATGCATCATAACTTACGTAAAATTGCTTCGATTGGGACAAAACTTTATCATGTTATTTCGGAGATGTACTGAACCAGTTATGTTGAATATCATCCAAATGGATCAAAGGTCACGGCACAGGGGTGAGATTTATTCCACAGCCATTTTCCTCATAACTTGAGTAATAGCTTGAGTAATGATTTCTAGTATATTGGAAAGCGTATCATAATCAATGCATTGCATGATTTTACTAACTTGTTTATAGTAAAGAGGGCCACCTCTCCGGAAAGGAGTAGTATTTTCTTTAAGAATAGAAGGTACTAGATTGAAGACCGAGTTTCTCTCATAGGATAGATAAGTATGATAAATCAGTAAAATGCGGAGAAACTGACTCACAGAATAGGACAATAATGCTTTCTCAATCAAACGGCAAAGTAACTACACAACCTACATTACCGGAAAGCTACAGAAAACAGAACACACTACCAACAAGAACAAAACAGGCGAATATCACAGAATGTTTTTTTTGTCAGCGAGTGGGGGGTTTAACGATCACAATGTTCGGCACAAAGGGATATAAACGGTCGTGCATCCCAAATGTAATTTAAAACTACGGCCCTAATTGTAAAACTGATCTAGGGAGCATGGGGCCTTGTCAGGCCTGGCTGGCCTTTCCCCTCTGATTCCTGGCTGGGCATCGTTTCAACTGCTTTATCTGTAGTACTGTTCTTTTGTTTTTCGCTCAGCAAAATAAAATCAATTGAATTGAAAAATTTAAGGCCACTGATTCCGAAGAAGGGAGAGAGAGTCAGTGCTAGAAGACGAACACCACCTTACCCATGCTTTATCCAGGATTCGAACCCGGACCCAATTCAGACGAATGATTACAAGTCAACGATCCTTTCTACTCGATCTTCGGTTCACCGAGTAGGTTTTGACACCTAATATATAACTAAAAAGCATCCCACGGAATTCGGTCATAATTTTACCACATGTTCATAAAGAGGAGCCCATAACCACGGGACCATCAGATTAACGTTACCTTCTAACCATGGCAGGTGTTGGGCAGCAGATAAATACCCATGAGACCGAAACTGTGAGGGCTTATCTGTTAGTTAACCGAGCTACTTTCATCCGTATGAATAGGGAATTATATGTTCACGATTTTCTACGACGGTTACACGAGGTCCGATCAAAAAGTTCCGAGACTAGGCCATTATACAACAACGCATTTACGTTACTTTAGTCTGGCTATGATCTTCCTCAAAGTAGTCTACTTGGGTAGCGTTACACTGCTGCCAGCGTTTTCGCCACTGTTGGAACGCTTCCTGGAGGTCCTGCTCGCGAATCGTGTCAAGCACCGTCTGCGAAGCGCGCTGGATCTCGTCCACGGTTTCTAAACGGCAACCCTTGAGCTTCAGCTTCATCTTCGGGAACAGAAAAAAGTCACAGGGGGCGAAATCTGGCGAGTAAGGCGGGTGAGGAAGCGTAGTCATGCTTTGGCGGCTGCAAAACTGGCGTGTTGCTAACGCTCTGTGAGCTGCTGCATTGTCATGATGGAGCACGAAATCGCCCCTGCTCCACATTTCAGATTGTTTGTGGCGAATGTCCTCTCTAAGACACCGCAGAACATCGCAGTAAAAAAGGGCGGTGACGATCTGTCCCTGGGGGATGAATTTGCGGTGCACAACCCCAAGAATGTCGAAGAACACGATGAGCATGCTTTTGGTTGCGCTTCGGACCTGTCGGGCCTTTGTCGGTCGTGGAGATGAAGGGCTCTTCCACTGAGACGACTGTTGTTTTGTCTCTGGGTAGTAACCGTAGACCCAAGTCTCTTCCCCAGTAATGAAACGCTACAGGAACGTTGGTTCATTCACTACTTGCTGACAAAAATCTTGACAGAGTTCGACACGGAGTGCCTTCTGTTCGGGGTCCAGAATCTTTGGCACAAACTTTGCAGCAATGCGGTGCATGTTCAAAACCGACGTCAGAATTTCTTGCACTGTTCCTATGACACATTGACGATGGTAATAATGTTTTGAATGGTTCTCCGACGATCCTGGTGCACCAGTTCCCTAATTTTGACCACATTTTCGGGGATTGTGCTCGTGGACGGTAGCCCTGACCTCTCGTCGTCTTCCAGTGCCGTTATGCCGCTCTTGAAGCGCGAGTGCCACTCAAAATACCTCGCACGACTCATTGTTGCATTGCCATAAGCCTTCTGCAACATTTCATGCGTCTTCGTTCCCGATATTTTCAAAAGTATTTGGACCTTTTGATGCGTCTCCGTTTCCTATTTTATCAAAAGTGTTTGGACCCTACCAAATATTTGCATAAGTGCAAAGAACGCTTACGCAGGAAGGAGCGCTCTGAGTTGGGAGGTACGTAAATAAATATGACATGTTCTGTCGTGTTTTCAGCAAATTTGAAGCGTATATGTCGCGTAAACGTGAACTTTTCGAGTTTTAGCGTAGGCTGGTCTTAGGATGTCATTTGAGCAACGTTTCCATACGGAGCATTGAAGCTAAACTAAACGTACCAAACTCGATCGTAAGTGATATTGTGAAGCAGGACAGTGCAACTATGAAAAAAATGTTCAAGAAAGCTTCACTAACTGATGGAACGTGGCAGAAGAGTTATGGAAAGAAATGGTAAGACATCTCGTTCTTACTTTGCCGTTTCCTTCGCTGTCGAAGTAGGAAATGCGTGTAATGGGTCGGCTAGTACCATAACTATCCGCAGAGAGTTGCACAGTGTTGGTTACCATGGTAAAGCAGCGGCACATAAGCCATACGTCACTACCGTGAATGCAAAGCGCCGTTTGGAGTTGCGTGTCTCCCGTTGTTCCTGAACGGTGGGCGGCTGGAAAGCTGTTTTTTGGAGTGATGCGTCACGCTTTTCACTCTTTCAATCTGATTGGCGTGCTCGGATTTCGAGACAGCCCGGTGAGCGATTTTCGCCGGAATGTGTTCTTCTAACTATTAGGTTCGGTGGTGGCTCCATCTAGGTATAGAATTGTTTTTCGTGAATGGGACTGGGCCTGTTGGTTACTATACCACAATCCATGAACTCTAACGTGTGTCTCGACATTCTGGATAATTCTGCCTTACCAAAAATGTGGCAGTATTATGGACATGATCGTTATCTCTTCCAACACGATCGAGCTCCCTGAAAATATTATTGAAATAAGCGTTGTCTCTTCCAACACGATCGAGCTCCCTGACAATATTATTGAAATAAGCGTTGTCTCTTCCAACACGATCGAGCTCCCTGACAATATTATGGAAATGATCGTCGTCTCTTCCAACACGATCGAGATCACTCACAATATTATGGAAATGATCGTTGTCCCTTCCAACACGATCGAGCTCCCTGAAAATATCATGGAAATGATCGCTGTCTCTTCCAACACGATTGATCTCCCTGACCATATTATGGAAATAACCGTTCTCTTCCAACGCGATCGAGCTCCCTCACAATATTATGGAAATGATCGTTGCTTCTTCCAACACGATGGAGCTCCCTGACAATATCATGGATATGATCGTTGTCTCATGAAACACGATCGAGCTCCCTGACAATATCATGGAAATGATCGTTGTCTCTTCCAACACGATCGAGCATCCTGACAATATTATGGAAACGATCGTTGTCTCTTCCAACACGATCGAGCTCCCTGAAAATATCATGGAAATGATCGTTGTTTCTTCCAACACGATCGAGCTCCCTGACAATATAATGGAAATGATCGTTGTCTCTTCCAACACGATCGAGCTCCCTGACAATATTATGGAAATGATCGTTGTCTCTTCCAACACTATCGAGCTCCCTGACAATATCATGGAAATGATCGTTGTCTCTTCCAACACGATCGAGCTCCCTGACAATATCATGGAAATGATCGTTGTCTGTTCCAACACGATCGAGCTCCCTGACAATATTAGGAAAATGATCGTTGTCTCTTCCAACACGATCGAGCTCCCTGCCACATTGCACGGCGTGTGCAGGACTGATTTCTTGAAAATGAGGTGGAATTGTTATACTGGTCAGCTCAGAGTCCTGATCTTAATCCTATAAAACACATCTGGGATGAACTGGAGCGACGGATACGAAATCGACTACAACGATCGTCTTCGCTCTTCACTCTGGCAGCAGCTTTGCAGGACGAATGACGAGCCACGTACCGATAATTGGTTGATTGTGTGCCTGAACGTGCTGCCGCTGTCATACAAGCAATAGGTTGACCAACTAACTACTAATTGTGATAATAAAGCCATTTATCCCAAAACATTGTGTTGTCCAAATACTTTTGATAATACAACTGAAATTTATTTCTGACCTGGATCTCTGTTAGGAGGTGAAGAAGAAGAAATTTCGACTATGCGATCTGATCGTTTGAAGATTTGGATACAATAAACAGAGTTCAGTTGTTTGAACTGCAGGGATGTGGTTAGATAATGATGCATGTTAAGATAGGAACCAAGTGGTATACGCGCTAAGTAATTGCCAAGTCTTCGTGGGGATTTTTTTTAGTTTTTAACGACCACTGGTTCCGGGAAAGGAACAGAGCCAGCGCCATTAGATAAACACGCCATGTATCAGCTGGGTTTCATACCTGAACCCACCTCTGACGAATGATTCGAAACCAATGCTTCGTACTACTCGGGCACCGGGGAGGCTTTCTGCTATTGTCCTCATCATTCATTAAGACTATTTCTTCTCCTAAGAAATCACACACTCATTCTCATCATTAGTTTGAGGCGAATGATGGTGTCAATGTGGATCAAGTTTTCCTTGATAACATCTCAAATAAGCTGCTGCGAGTGCTTCATTTTTATGAAAACAAAATGATGAGCTCAGAATCTCAGGTGGATACCGCTTCAGCTTTCGGCCATCAAGTTCAACTATCATAAACTCAAGTAAGAAGAAATCACTACATTTTCAGGACCACAATATTTTTGCCATTCAAAGCGCTTTATCTTGGTAACAGAGGTATGAATCTGATAAATTACAGCGCGACCCGTTTCAATCGGTCATGGAGGCTTACCGCCATGATATTTACTCGCGTGATACTTCTTCGGGTGCCATATACAGTATTGGAAATGTTAAATTTGAAAAAAATTATAAAGCCACTGTTTCCTCACAGTTTGAGGAACTATCTCTCATGCATTGAAAAACCATAACCCGTTGCTACACTATGTATCAGGTTCCTAGACATCCAGAAATTCTAAAAAGGTTTACCAATATTGACTTGTTACCACCTGTCAGAAAAATGTTGCTTCTACATTTTCTTTTCAGTCAAAGCCTAAGGATATTTCTAGGAATAACTCACCATGCAAAGCCCCTGCTGATCAGCTAAGCCTACTGCTCCAGCCCCTTTCGTCACATTCTTTTAAACCAGAACAGGTGAAAGTCATCCTACCTCCCGGTGAAAGCTCTACCTCTCGCTTTAAGGAGATCACTTCGAAACGGTCAATGTCAACATTACCAATTCTGGTACTTCCCATAAAACGTTGTGTATTCATAGATATTTGCTCAAGGGACTTCCACTATACACAGTCTTATCAGAAAAATATGAACACCCCCGGAATCACAGTGTGCCCGCCCAGGCGCGTCACAGAGTGCACGTGACAAGGTCGACCATACGGAGATATAAGTGACCGGCCAGAACAGATGAGCCATAGCATGTCACATGAGCACAATCGGCAGAAATAGTGACGTGACGGAAGTTCAAAAAGGTATGATCATCGGTAACCGCTCCAAGGGACTTGTGGGATGATCGTTGAATATCAGAAACAGCAGACTTTGTGGGCTGTTCGTGAGATGCAGTAATAAGGGTGTACCAAGAATGGACCGCTGGCACACCGAGTACCTCATGACGTCATATCTGTGGAGCCACAAAGGCCATCCACCCCAGAACATAACGTCACCTCTGTCGATTGGTAAAGGGCAATAGACGCGCAACAGTTCAACAATTGACCACGCAAATTGGCGCTGGGACACCCAGGTACGTGTCTCGCGAGCCCTGTTAGGCATGGGTCTCTGGAGTCGACGCTGAGTTAAGGCGTGCATGTTAACCCAAGTTCGTCGACAACAACGCCTACAGTTCGCATGGGACTACCGTCGTTGGACAGTGAAAGAGTGGGAAAAAGGGTGCCTTCTCCGAGTATTGAAGGTTTCTACTCCACAGAAGTGACGGCCGGTGGCGGATACGGCGTCAGACACACGAGAACCAACAAAACCATCGGTCACGCTTTTCTGCTAAGTACAGGCTAGCGGTGGCAGTGTGCATGTCTGGGGGATGTTTTCCTGGTATGACCTGGGATTGCTGGTACACTGAATGGGTCCCTGAACGCCAAAGGCTATCTGCCCATCCTCGCTGACCACATGTATCCCTTCATGTTCGACATTTGCCCGGGTGGTAATGGTGTCCACCAACAGGACAATGCGCACTGCCAAGTAGCTTAGGGGTGCGTTAATGGTTCCAGGAACACGACAGCGATGTCTCCGTTCTCCATTGGCGAGAGAAATCGCCCGAACTCAATCCCACAGATCACTTGTTGGGCTATTTGAATTGACAGGTTCGACATGGCGATCCAGAACCACGTTATCGCCGGAACCTCCGTGCTCTGCTGCAGTCCGAGTGCACACGTGTGCATGGAAAAATCTTCCAGGGCCTCATTGCGTCCATGCCACGCCGTCTCGCGGCTGTCATCATGACCAAAGGTGGGTATTCCCATTATTAGGTAGGTGGTCGTATTATTCTGATACGACCGTGTACGTTACGGAGACTGGGTGCCTTACGGGAATGTATTCCTCTTGAGTCATCCCATTCTCAGGAAACTCACCGGCTTTGGAGTTGAGGAAACTCACCTCAAAAACGGGGATCTCAGAGGAATTCCCCGGTTTTGGTACCAAGCTCAATCCTCGGGGATTTCATAGGTCTATGAGGTGCTCAGTTACACAGAGCCATTTCGGTAATGTCTGAAACCTGTCTCTGAAAGAACATTTGCTGTGGGACTTCCTCACTCCTCCTCAAACCGCAATAGGGACATTTCAAGAAAAAAAAAAGGTCCCCATCATCTATATCGGATGAAGAGAAGCTTGCTTCAAGAACTATTTAAAAGCTCAGAAAATGTGGCGCCTCACAAGGGATACAACGTGTGCTCTTATTTAACCTTAGTCTCCGATCTTCTCTTTCGTTCCCTCCTATACTATAAATTTTGTTTTGGATTAGAAGGGGGGGGGGGAGAAGGGGTTTAACGACCACCGTGAGCAACTATGTTGGCTATAAGGAGTCGCCCATCCCTAATTTATGGCCACTGGTTCCAGGGAAGGGAGAGAACCGGTGCAGAGAGATTAACACAACATCCATGTCTCACCGGTATTCGAACCCGGACCCATCTCGGACGAATGATCAGGAATCATGGCTTAGACCACTGCGCCACCGGAGAGACTGGAGACTCATTTCACCTCATATGATGAGCACATTGTCATATCATGGATCAGACAAGAAAACCGGGAATCCTGCATTGACGGCATTCGTAAACTTGGCTTACGTTAGGGAAAATGTATTGAATGACAAGGCGGTAACGTAAAAAAACTGGTGTCAATTTTCACCTACCATTTTACATTTTCATTTCTCCTTTTTTGAGTGCAAGTACATCTTTTCTCTTTCTGGATATTTGACTGTGCGCAATACTTATAGTCTATCCTCGTATTTTGTCCACTTATTGCTTCATTTCACATTTTATTATAATGTCCAAGCATCCGAGATATTCTCATTCGTACCACATGGTAATGGGTCTCTACTCTTGTCGTGCGCGCTAGATATTACCTTTACTCCATGATTATTTATGAATTTTCCCCTATTTGTTGAACTAATCAACATTGCGAAATTAACACGACTCGTTGGTTACAGACCATTGTAAAAAGACCGTTCCATAAAAACTGAGAGTAATTTTTTCTGAGTTGGCAACAGTGCGAAGGGGAAAAATAATCACGCACACGACAAACTGAATTAAGGAAGTATCTATGGCAACGGTTATTAGCCGTGGCAGACGATTCTGGTTTTGTTATTGCGCAGTTGTTTAAGGTACTTCTGCATTTCGCCATACAGCTATGGAGGTGAGTGATTCATAGTTAAGAAGTGAAATGCGTTGTGAGATAAAATTTTGCTATCGTTCGGGTAAAACGACTCTTGAAACAGTTGATTTAATGAAAAAATGTTACAAAGATAAATCCTTGATTAACTCAACGATTTTTTAGATGGCACCATGAATTCAGAAAAGGGAGTTTGTCGGCAGAACTCGCTCCTACGACTGTCGACCTGAAAGTGTTGTTACGGAGCGTATTGTTAACACTGTTTGGGCAATCCTGCAAGAAGATCGATGAATGACGTGTGGAGATATAGCGGCGTCAACTAATATTTCAAAAACGTCGGCATTCTGCATTCTGCGCGACAAATTACTGCTGCATCGTGTGTGTTCCAGATGGTTACCGTATCACCTGACGAGAGAGCAATTGTTAGCCAGAGTCCAGGTGTGTCATGAGTAGAAACAAATGATTGCAAAGAATCCAAACTTTCTAAACAACATAATAACTGCCGATGAAACATGGGTCCACTATTTCGATTCCCTCACGAAGCGCGCAACGAGTGTCTGGAAACACACAGGTTCGCTTCCTCCGAAAAAGCTCGTCAAGCCAAATCAGCTGGGAAGGTGATGATAATAATTTTCTTTGATGATAGAGGTGTAGTCTACCAGCATGCGGTTCCTTCGCAAATTACTGTCAATGCTGAGTATTACATTTCAGTCTTGAAGCGTCAACGACGACACATATCGATTAAGCAACCGGAACTTGTGGGTAAGTAGATCCTACACCATGATAATGCCTGACCATATGTGGCGGCTTGTGTTCAACAGTTTCTTACGAAATGCAGTATTGAAGTCATACCACAGCCTGCCTACAGTCCTGACCTCGCTCCGCGACCTTTCTGGTTGATTGCAACAATAAAGAAGTTCCGTGGAGCAACATTCAACACAGATGCGGACGCTATTCAAGCTGCACAGGGGTCGCTAAAGCAGCTTCCACAAAATGCCTTTGCCACAGGCTTTGAAAAGTGGATTGAACGATGCATATTATCCGAGGGAAGATACTTTGAGAAAGAACAACATAGATTTTGCTGTGCCTATATTTCTTCATTTTGTGTAATTTTATTCTCAGCTTTTACGGAACGGTCGTTGTACATGAAAAACCATTGTTGTTTTTCAGTGCTATTGATTAGTCGGCTTACATATATTTCCTCCTTTGTTTGACAAAAATAGATAAAAGAAGGAAAATAGAATAGTCTAATGAAATAAGTTCGAATTAATTACATTAGTTAACTCACTTAGATGAGAAATAGCAACCGTTTATTTGTAAATTAATGGAAATGTTGTTTTCTTCACTTTGGAGTATACATAAATTGTAAACAAAAAGTAGCGAAATGTTTTTCGCTTCGGGCATTCCAGTGTAAACTAAATATAAGTTCCAGTTGAAAATTGTGCTTCGCGAAGTAGAAATAAATGAGTTACAGAGAGCAGAGTGTTTTTTTTTTCTCTCAAGGTAAGGATTTTTAGAAATTACTGCTGAAGACGTTATTCTGTTTCCTTAGTAAACATTTTTAAATTTTTGAGAACGTTCCACTTAAACAGCCCTCCACACAGAATGTTTCTCCCGCAAATCCATTTTCGGAGGCATAGCAGCAAGCAGGGCTCTTACTTTATTTCGATCCTTTGAAAAGTAAACACAAAGAACAAATATACATTACAGATGACAACTACGTATACCAAATGACATAACAATATCGTATCATTGTTATCTTTTGGAAATAAATGAAATAGCTTCCCATGTCGGATATTGTGATGACGGTTGATATTCGCTCTCCGGGTTTTATGAAGACTCTTTATTGTTAAGTTCCGGGAAAAAAAACCTGCACGATTGTCGATCATTCCTCCAGAAGAAAAACTCATGTCTGTTTTTCTTATAGAGGGAAGCAGATTTCTACAAATAATCGAAATGAATTCCAGGGACGATTGATGCCTTAGGCGAAATATTTCCGGATGATCTTGATGATTGAAAGTGTTGTTTTGCTTTCAAAGGAACAAAAAAGTTTCAAAAAGAGGTAGAAAAAAAAACTCAAGGCGTTTACATAATGTTCGCTTTCGTATTCTTTCCGAACATTTCTATTAAAGCAATATCACGTGTTTGCTGATATTTCCGTTATCTCTGGAGCATCGTGGAATGCAATAAAACTAGAGTTGCAGTTTTTTTCATCTTGAAGTTTATTCAACTCAGCGGCGCAGGCGCAGAGCTTGGAGGTATCGATGTAATGATATTTGGTAGCGTTGCTCACACCTTCTTAAAAAATTTTAGATTGGTAATAAGTTTTTGTGAATGACGGCATAGTTCCTTAACAGATCTCTTAAAAAATCGAAATAAGTAAAGTGCAAATAGACAGCGTGAATATATTACGCCTTCATCTCACTATGCAAATAGAAATACGTGAGAAATATTTAAATTGAATTTTCAACAGAAAAGGGAAAATATATTTTTTTTTCACTGGTACTTTTATTTATAAGGAATAACTGTCTAAAATGTACAAAAAAATGACTGAGAGTACCCTGGTAATTTTTGTAGATAATATAATTTATACTGTGTATCTTTCGCTAGCCATGACCTTTGTGGGTGAGAAATAACACGACTGATACGAGTCTATATGTTACCGCTAAAGTGCAGAAATCAGTTATTCTACAGATTATCTAGGTAATGTGCAGATTAACTAGGGTGATCCGTTAAAGTACCGAAAATTGTTTCATTGCTCAAATTACCTGGGTAATCTGCAAATTACCTAGATAATCTGCACATTACCTACTAGGCACTCGTTAAAGTGAAAAGAAGATCTTTGCTGGAACAACAGCAACGTTTCTGTACGCTTAAATTAACATAATGTTATTTATTTATTTTTCGATATATAAAGAATCAACTTAATACAATCAAACAATCAACAAATTAGTTGATAGCATCAATCATCAATCAATTAAAAAACTATATTAGAAAGAATCAAACGGTTTAAAATGTTATTATAATTAAGGAAATGAATTTGCAAAACATATGATAAAATTATGCTTACTTATTAGTGCAATCTAAAGATCGGCGACACTTTGAATTACATAGCAATTGGTTTTTGCGACAAGCACACCTATTTGTGGTACATTTAGATTTGCAGACACATTTTCTGAAACCCTGCCCAGTACCAAGGGATTGTTTTATTGCTATTTGACGTAAAGATATTTCTACAGCAGGGACATCTTCTTTCGTTAAAAATCTCTCTTTGCAAACACTGAATTCAGATTTTGCATACAATTGTTTTAAAATACCCGTTTTAGTACCAAGTTTGTAAAAGACATCCTCTGTTTTACTAAGAACCACAAGAAATAAAAACAACCGGCGAAGACTAGACGCTGGCGAAACGAAACTAAAAGTCGAGGCAGAGGGGGAAGGTGTAAGGAAAAGAAATAAGAGAAACAGGCGAAACCAAACTAAAAGTGGAGGGAGAGGGGGAAGGTGTAGATAAAGGAAATGAGAGAAACAGGCGAAACCAAAATTAAAAGTGGAGGGAGAGGGGGGAGGTGTAGGGAAAGGAAATGAGAGAAACAGGCGAAACCAAAATTAAAAGTGGAGGGAGAGGGGGAAGGTGTAGGGAAAGGAAATGAGAGAAACAGGCGAAACCAAAATTAAAAGTGGAGGGAGAGGGGGAAGGTTTAGGGAAAGGAAATGAGAGAAACAGGCGAAACCAAAATTAAAAGTGGAGGGAGAGGGGGAAGGTGTAGGGAAAGGAAATGAGAGAAACAGGTGAAACCAAAATTAAAAGTGGAGGGAGAGGGGGAGGTGTAGGGAAAGGAAATGAGAGAAACAGGCGAAACCAAAATTAAAAGTGGAGGGAGAGGGGGGAGGTGTAGGGAAAGGAAATGAGAGAAACAGGCGAAACCAAAATTAAAAGTGGAGGGAGAGGGGGAAGGTGTAGGAAAAGGAAATGAGAGAAACAGGCGAAACCAAAATTAAAAGTGGAGGTAGAGGGGGGAGGTGTAGGGAAAGGAAATGAGAGAAACAGGCGAAACCAAAATTAAAAGTGGAGGGAGAGGGGGAAGGTGTAGGGAAAAAAATGAGAGAAACAAACTTTGGAACTTTAACGATACGGAAGCCGTTAATGTGCACATTACCTAGGTAAAATGCGGAAAACTCTTGATTCCGCACGTTAACGGAGCAAATCAGTTAATCTGCACATTAACGGCTTTCGAGCTTTAGCGGTTACATATACACCGATGATCCATTCCACTATGATCACCCCCATGCTAGAGAATTGCTCGGGCCTGGAGACCGAAGGGTGGCGCAGGTGAAGTTCACAGAGCAGTATATATACAACCCGAGGACCGGCTTTCGGTTAGTAGAGTGTTCGGAGTCAGAATGAGAAAAGCTGCCGATTTATCGGAGTTTGATAAAGGACAAATTGTGATGGCACGGAGCCTCGGTACTACAATCTCGAAAGCGGCGTGGCTTTTGGGTTGTTCACGTGCCGCTGTTCTGAGTACGTACGTAGCCTACGAGGCTCGTTAAAGAAGCCGGTTATTTTGGGCCGAATTTTTTGAAAAAAAACCCCCGGAAACACTTTTGATTCTCCCCAACGCCAACAGAGGCCGCTTTTACCGAGGACAACTTTGCCTTACCATTAGTGCTTTTAGTATACTGCCGTAGGTTGCGAAACTGCATACTTCTCGTTTTTTTTACGCTTTCCAACCGTAGGTTGAAGAAGCGTATATGCTCTAGCTTTTTCCGCCCGTCTGTCTGTCCGTCTGTCCGTCGGCACGATAACTCACGTAAAAATAGTTCGATTTCGATGAAATTTTAGTGTTTGGTAAGGAACCACCTGGGGCGAACCTTATTGAAAATGGGCGAAATGGGATCAAAGGTCAGGGCATAAAGGTGGAATCCATTCCATTGCCTTTATGCGTCATAACATGCGTAAATATGGTTCGATTTCGATGAAATTGTAGTATGTGGTAGGGAACCACCTAGGCACGAACCCTATTGAAAATGGGCGAAATGGGGTCAAAGGTCAGGCAGGACATAAGAGCGGGATTTATTCCATTGCCCTTATGCGCCATAACTTGCGTAAAAATGGTTCGATTTCGATGAAATTTTAGTATGTGGTAGGGAGCCACTGGGGACGAACCCTATTGAAAACGAACGAAATGGGATCAAAGGTCAGGACACTAGAGTGGGATCCATTCCATTGCCCTTGTGCATCATAACTTACCAAAAATGTTTCGATTGCGACAAAACGTTATCATGTTAATGGAAAATGTCATCGCTCTGTCCACTTTATTTTATACACAACGCATAGCAACTGAAAAATTGTGTTCCGACACCATGTTGTTCCGTAGGTATAATGAACCGGTTTTGTTGAATATCAACGAAATGGGATCAAAGGTCATTGCACAAAAGCAAGATTTATTCCACAGCCATTATTCTCATAACTTGCGTAAAACTACATCTATTGCGACAAAACTTTAGTATGTTATTCTTGAGGTGTACTGAACGGGTTCTGTTGAATATCATTGAAATGGGGTCAAAGGTCAGGACACAGGAGCGAGATTTATTCCACAGCCATTATCCTCATAACTTGAGTAATAATTTCTGTTATGTTGGAAAGCGTATCATAGTCAATGCATTGCATGATTTTACTAACTTTTTGATTGCATTAATCGTGTTAATATCAAACTGGAATGAATTATGTTTTATAAAAGAGTGAAGTTTTTAATTTTAACGTTTTATTTGTTTTGAACTTGCACCGCACGTTTCATCAATTTGAGTTTGAAATAGAAATGGGTAAGTGCCTCAAAATAATTACGATTTATTTAAATTCAGCAGCGTGTTGTAACACATCGGCGGCAACTTAGATATACAATTAGAAATATTTGCTACGAAAAAATGTGATTCTGCGAAAACAACATGTATTGCAATAACCTTGGAAACCACCACCGTTCACACACTTTAATGGCTGACACTCACGGTAGTAGGCTACAAGCAAAGTAGTACTTCGCGATTAACGCTACATTTGTTTTGAACTTTCACGAACGTTTCATGGCGGCAGCATCCAGATATTTCATTCTAATCTCCTTGGGTATAACTGACTGATACATACAATCATACTCATTTGTGTACAACATTTTTTTTTTTTTTTTTTTTGATTGGAGGTTTAACGACCACTGTGAGCAACTCAATGGGCTATAAGCAGTCGCCCGTCCCTAATTTAGGGTCACTGGTTCCAGGGAAGGGAGAGAGCCAGTGCCGTAATACAAACACTGCATCCATGCCTCACCGGGATTCGAACCCGGACCCATTTCGGACGAACAATCAGAGGCCATCGCTTAGACCATTGCGCCACCGGGGCGGCAAACAACATGCATTCTAATATGAAGAATTACTACCCTTCTGATTCATTTTGTAATGTAAAATTTTTAACCAAATTGTGGACAATTCCCTTAATTTAATTTAATAAAAAATTGGACAATTAAGCCAGAGCATTACGCTTTTCCTAAATAAATATTTTCACACGAGAAATTGCGCAAACAACAAACAACAACCCTTTAAGTGCGGAAAACGTTCAAATAAAGAAGAAAGTGGGTAGTTATGTAATCTTACCTTTCAAAATGATTTGGGAACAGTGAATATACACATATTAAAATTTTATATAGCAGGTCATCGATGTATTTAATGTGTCCCGAAATGTGTAACTTCGTTGATCATATCGGAATGCTAGATTACGGCAGGGGACTAATAAATTATACCATCAATGTTATTTATTAGTCATAATATTATTCATCGCTTTCGCAAGAAAAAATAAACAAATTCTGGTGATTATGGAGAAAATTTATGCGCTTTAATTCTGTATGACAGCACACGGACCTGCCACCAGCAGCTGCTAATCGTTGTTGCTATCCTCGGTAAAAGCGCCACCTGGTGAGCTCTCCGGCGTAAATGATTCCTGGTTTTGAAAGCCGAAATAGCAAGCTTCTCTCACGAGCGCGATCCCCGTAGGCTACGGTACGTATCAAAAGTGGTGCACAGATGATCAAAGGACGAACCGTCGTCCAGCGGTGTGTCGTCCGCAGCTCATTGGTTAAAGGGAGGAGCGGAGACTGTCACTCATTGGTCACAGTGCGACAAATCAACCAAAGCTACAACAGTGGTGATCAGGACAATGTGTCACAGAACACAGTTTATCGCAGACTTCAGCGCATGGGCCTGCGTAGCCGAAGACCTAGCCGGGTTCCCATGCTCACTGCATGTCATCGCCAACAACGCATGAAGTGGGCCCAAGATCATCGAGATGGAACCGCGGATGATTGGAAGTGTCATGGTCTGACGAATCAAGATTCCTGGTGTATCACGTAGACGGCCGTGCTCGGGTACGCCGATTACCAACGGAGGCTATGGCACTTGGATGCAGTGTTGGGTAGTAACAGACCAGCAGCGGCGGTGTTATGCTGTGGGCAATATTTTCTTGGTACATTTTTAGTCCCCATTATCCCAATAGCATAATCCCTGACAGCTGCCAGGTATCTAAACATCGTTGCGGACCAAGGTCACCCGTTCATGGCAACTGTGTTCTCTGCTGGGGATGACCATTACCGACAGAATAATGCGCTATACCACACGGCCAGAATCGTCAAGGAGTGCTTCGAGGAACATGCTGGTGGCTTTCTGTTAATGGCCTGGTCTCCAAATTCACCTGACATGAACCCAATCGAACATTTGTGGTTCGACTTGGAAATGCGGGTTCGCGCTAAATCCCCACCATCCCGAAATGCACGGGAACTGGAGGACCTGCTGTTGACATTATGGTACCAGATGCCCTAGGATACCTATCGCCACCTCATCGAATCGATGCCTCGTCAAGTAGTCGCTGTTTTGCGGGCTAAATGGGATCCTACAGCTTATTAGGTATGTGGTCAGAATGTAATGGCTGATCGTTGTATGTTCATGTACGTACAGCACATTGCATCAACCCTCCTTATTCACGACAACACCATGTCACAGGCCGGTATATACTAAGTGCAATTAAAGCATAAACCATAAAGTTTACTAATTCCTGACTTGCAGCGGTAGTTACGTAGGTGGATTATTTAAAATTACGTTCGTAAAACCAATGAAAGGAGATGTGTGAGTCATTATCTGGAGAAGATCAGTATTTGTACCTTTTTCTCCAAATAAAGTTTAGTTTTCACGCTAGATGGCGTTAACGCCTGTAATGATGATATCTCCTCTGCTAAAAGTCAGATTTAAAATGGTCTTTTTGCTAGTGATAGCATTTCCGGAGGGGAATATTTTTTAGCTATTTTCCAATTTTTGTACCGCACAATTTTCCCACTTGGGAGTGAAACTGTTCAATTCATATTTGTGCCATACTTGGAACCATGTCTTCTTTTCTAAGAACTATGTTTGCCACTAGGGGGGTGTGTAAATATTGAGTTCATATTTGTACCATACCTTAAACTTAGCATGTTGGCCCTCCTGTAGCGCAAATAACAACCTGTACACGCCAGTGCATCGACTCCACCAGAGTGTTTCCGGAGGTAATACCAGCCATGCCTGTCGCAGGTTTTTCCACAACTCCGCTCGAGACGTCGGCCCAGGATCGGCCCAGGATCATGGATCTAAAGTTCCGCTCCGCGTCGTCCCAGAGAGTTAGCACAGGGTTTAAATCCTGAGACATTTGAGTTCACTGGATCATTCCAAACTCATATGATTGTTCCTCGACTGGTCGCAGGCCGATGGAGCTTGGAAAGACCAGGATGCGCAAAGGCCATAAAAGCGTGTAGGTGCTCATCCAGAAAATGTTGTACAGCGCAGAGGTTAAATCCCTCTCTAAGCAAACTAAGCGACCTAATTTGTACTACGAGAAGGCTCCCACCACCATCACAGGGCCACCACCGCCTTGAACAAAGCCTACCTGACCCACGGCGCCATAGCCATGTGCTATCGACGCTACTGCCTCAATCTCCCGTCAGCTCGGTACAACTGAAGACGGGACTCGTCGGACCACACGACGCGGCGCCACCTTTCAGAGGTCCAGTTTTGATGTTACCGGCAACTGGCAAGGCGTCATGTCCGATGACGAGCAGTCAACAGTGGCACACGAGTATGGCGTCGGCTCCCATCGCACATGGTATGCATTGTGCGCCATACCATTCACTCGCTGACGCTGCTCAGGCCTCCGACATTTAACCAGGATGCGATTTCCGACGCCGTTAACAAACGGTCGGTCTGTTCGAGGCTGCATAGTCTACGTCGACCCCGGTTGCCAATAGTGTGCTGTCGGTCAGTGCTTGCTTTCTGGGCGCTGGTACGTCCGTCGATGGTATACTCGCGTTTTACCCTTGATATCGTTGCTCTCGGGAACCCTAGGCTTCCTACTACTCGGGCGATAGAATGACCCAATTGTCTGGTCAGGACAATGCGTCCACGATCAAAGTCGCTCAGATCACCACGTTTACCCATGTTTGTCGATTGCAATACACTGTTGGGGAGCCCTGATGTCAATCTATTTATCGCCTGCATTCAGTTTAGGTCTGTTCCACTCTGCGCGGGGGAAGCCCATGTCAACTGCCCATCACCATTATCTCTAATGTTTTGTCTACTGAGTGGTGCAAATTAGATCGGCTTCACCGGTGGCACAGTGGTATAAGCGATGGCTTCTGATCATTCGCTTAAGTTGGGTCCGGGTTCGAATCCTGGTGAGGCATGGATATTTGTGTTTGTCTTTTGGCACTGGCTCTCAATGTGTTATTTGATCAACACTGACTCTCTCTGTACATTGGTCATTTAGCATACTGTAAAAAACCATGTTTGATGTGTACTTGTTCCTAACGTGTTACTTGATCAACACTGGCTCTGTGTACTTTGGTCATTTAGCATACTGTAAAACAATGTTTGATGTGTACTTGTTCATAATGTGTTACTTGATCAACACTGGCTCTCTGAGTACATTGGTCATTTAGCATACTGTAAAAACCATGTTTGATGTGTACTTGTTCCTAACGTGTTACTTGATCAACACTGGCTCTGTGTACATTGGTCATTTAGCATACTGTAAAACAATGTTTGATGTGTACTTGTTCATAATGTGTTACTTGATCAACACTGGCTCTCTGTGTACATTGGTCATTTAGCATACTGTAAAACAATGTTTGATGTGTACTTGTTCATAACGTGTTACTTGATCAACACTGGCCCTCTGTGTACATTGGTCATTTAGCATACTGTAAAACAATGTTTGATGTATACTTGTTCATAATGTGTTACTTGATCAACACTGGCTCTCTGTGTACATTGGTCATTTAGCATAGTGTAAAAGCCATGTTTGATATGTACTTGTTGATGTGAAACATCTTTATTCCTTCTATGTCTGCCTGTTTGTCATGTCTTTGTACCACCAAGTCCAATAAATCATTTAAACCTCCAGTCAAAAAAAAAAAATTTGATCGTCGAGGAGGTGAGTTAATGCTCATATTTTCCGTAGCCAACTCTTTTATTATATTGTTGTGAAATGTTTATTTTTTCCTTTCGAAAATCGTTCAAAATTTGCGCTTAATAAACCTGGTGTCTTCGTTTTTTATTATCTTGTTGCTATTTCGTATTTTTCATTGTAATTGTAGAAGCACTAACTCAGCTTTGGCTCAATCGGGTTTTCTTAGAATCTTAAATCTTTAGTCGCTAACTGTTATATTTTGGCTCCTTAATGCATTTTTATGTGTTGCAAGAAGGGAGGTCCCACGCATGTTTCAACATTGTTTAGTATGACTTTAGCAGTCACCCCTATCAACACAGGCTTCTCCTTCGGTGCCGAACATCACGCTTGATAATGTAAAGGCTTCAGCTGCTGCCGTCGCTGCTGAGATAAGGAGTGACGTTCTCTTCCTTCCAGTTTAGCCACTATCAGCATTTTAAGGCCTCATCATTTCACCATTAAGCCACATCAACCCTCCTAATGATGTATTTAACCGGTCAATCTCGCCTCTTGCTGCTGCTGCTGCTGCCCACTTGGGAGCTCCTCAAGGTCAACCGACTATTGCTCGTTCCTTGGCAATTACAGCTTGCATCATTCACAGATGAGAAATTAAGTTGTCATTAACGCATGCAGAAACAAGAAGAGCGGGAACACTGACTTCCACTTAACACTCACCTTACGGAAGGAACGGTAATTTGTAAGGAGGAAACGAGGATATTTGCTTGTCTCTCCGGGTGCGAGGCTTTATTAAGAAGCACTTCCTTCCCTTGTTAAACAGTTCGTTTGCTTCCCTGCATTCAAAGAAAAGAGAAATTAAGGAGATAGCTCTAGCGAAATGAGTTAAAAGGAAGTAACAATCATCAAGGAAGTAATTTCTCTTATTTTTACTTCCGCCCACTTCAAACACGAGGTTTTAAATGAAATGAATAATCTTTTACGTAGTTATTCAAGCCCTAGTATAAAGGAACCATTTTCCAGGGTTTAAATAGCGCCCAGGAATTAAACGTGACTAACGAAAAGAGAATGACATTACAAGCGCACTTCATTTTCCTTATCATATAAAGGAAGATCACTTTTTCGTAAAATGAATTCGTTCCAGGAAATGACAATGTTTCTGTAATATAGATGAGAAGTCAAACAGTGAAGAAATTGAAAGAAGGAACTGTATCAGTTACACCTTATTCATTTGTTAATTTGTATCTTTACATTAAGAAGAACGGCTTCTTCTCACAAAGACTGTTAGATGGACTTTGTGGAGGCATCGACTGTCATCCAACAACACTGTCCTATCCAAAGTAAGATGAAATATGAGTGCAGTCAACCTGATTGACTTCAAGAACAAGCTATAGCAGGGATGTTTGTTCAAGAGAGAAGAGACAGTAAAAAAATGCAAGGGGAACGTTTTGGAGCTCGGAATGACCAAACATAAGTGGAGGATTTGACGGCCGCCCAAGAGAAGTATTAGCATAAGTATGATATTTGCAAGAGCGGTCACGCAAGTGAGGCATTTGACTTTCACCCCAAGAATAGACACAGAAGTGAGATATTTGACAGTCATTCAAAAAAAAAGTCATTAGAGTGAGACCCTTGGCTATCGCCGAAGAGAAGAGGCCTTAAGAAGTGGCCCAAGGGTAGTTACACGAGTGTGGCATTGAAGGTCAACCAAGAAAAGTTACAGATGTGAGACATTTGCTGGTCGTCAGACATAAATTGCAAGAGTGAGATTTCTGCATATCGCCCCTCAAAATGGCATTCATATGACATATTTGACCAATCAATAGATGTCATAGAAAAGAGAAATTGACATTCGTCCCAGTGAAGTCACACAAATGAGGCATTTGACTATCGTGCAACAGGTGAAACGAGTGAGGCATTTTTCTATCGTTCAAAATATATAGAATTCGGGGTCCCATGAGAGAAGCCATACAAATGAAACATTTGATGGTTGTGGAAGTAGACATTTGATGGTTGTGGAAATAGCCATTTGACGGTCGTGGAAGTAGACATTTGACGGTCTTCCAAGAGAGGCCACGCAAGTGAGGCATTTGACTTTCACCCCAAGAATAGACACAGAAGTGAGATATTTGACAGTCATTCAAAAAAAGTCATTAGAGTGAGACCCTTGGCTATCGCCGAAGAGAAGAGGCCTTAAGAAGTGGCCCAAGGGTAGTTACACGAGTGTGGCATTGAAGGTCAACCAAGAAAAGTTACAGATGTGAGACATTTGCTGGTCGTCAGACATAAATTGCAAGAGTGAGATATCTGCATATCGCCCCTCAAAATGGCATTCATATGACATATTTGACCAATCAATAGATGTCATTGAAAAGAGAAATTGACATTCGTCCCAGTGAAGTCACACAAATGAGGCATTTGACTATCGTGCAACAGGTGAAACGAGTGAGGCATTTTTCTATCGTTCAAAATTTATAGAATTCGGGGTCCCATGAGAGAAGCCATACAAATGAAACATTTGATGGTTGTGGAAGTAGACATTTGATGGTTGTGGAAATAGCCATTTGACGGTCGTGGAAGTAGACATTTGACGGTCTTCCAAGAGAGGCCACGCAAGTGAGGTATTTGACGATCGTCCAATAATAGACACAAAAGGGACATACAAGTATTTCGCGGTCATCCAAGGAAAGTCATAAAAGTAAGACATTTAGCTATCGCCGAAAAGAAGGGGCCTTGAGAAGTGACCAAAGGGAAGTCACACGAGTGTGTCATCGAAGGTCAACCAAGAGAAGTTACATAAGTGAGATATTTGCTGGTCGTCACAGACAAGTCGCAAGAGTGAGATGTTTGGGTATTGTCCAAACAAAAAGCATTCTAATGACATATTTGACTTACCAATAAGTATCATAGAAAAGAGACATTCGTCTCAGAGAAGTAACGCAAATGAAACATTTGCTATCGTGCAAGAGGTGACACAAGTGATAGAATTGGCTGTCCCATGAGAGCAGTCATACAAATAAAATATTTAACGATCTTCGAAGAGAAGCCACGCAAAGGTAGTTTCTTTCTTAAATCATTGACGGTCTCTCAGGAAAAGTCGCAGAAGTGAGATATTTGACAGTCGTCTAAGGAAAGTCAGAAAAGTGAGCAGCCACATCACCATCGCCCGAGAGAAGAAGCATTTGCCAGAAACCCAAGGAAAGTCACACAAGGGTTGTATTTTATGGTCACCTAAGAAAATTCGGAACGACACTCGCTAACTTTTGGAAGCTGAAACGGACACGGTTCGTCGTTAAGGATCTGGTCGCCTTCCAGTGACTCCGGAATGGGGTAATCTGTAGATTTGTCGGACAGCTTTTGATACCATGAACGTGACTGCTCCACTCATACCCAATGCGAAAATACACTGATGAGTCATTCCATTAGGACCACCCTCAGACTAGAGAAATGAGCGCTCGTTGAGACGGAACGGTGCCACAGGTGAAGTTCACTCACTGAGCAGTATATATACAACCCGAGGACCGGCTTTCGGTATCAAAATGGGAAAAGCTGCTGATTTATCGGAGTTTGATGAAGGACAAATTATGTTGGCACGGCGCCTCAGAACTACGATCTCGGAAACGGTGCGGCATGTGGGCTGTTCACGTGCCGCTGTAGTGAATACGTATCAAAAGTGGTGCACATATGGCCAAACGACGACCTTTGTGTCGTCCGCAGCTCATTGGTGCCAGAGGGAAGCAGAGACTGTCGCGTATTGTTCACAGAGATCGCAGTTACACAGTGCGATAAATTATCCTCAGCTACAACAGTGGTGATCAGGGCAATATGTCCCAGCACATAGTTCATCGCAGCGTTCTGCGCATGGGCCTGCGTAGCGGAAGACCTAATCGGGTCCCCATGCTCACTGCACGTCATCGCCAACAACACATGAAATAAGCACAAGTTCATCAAGATTGAACCGTAGATGATTGGAAGTGGAATGGTGTGACGAATCAAGATTCCTGGTGCATCACGTAGACGGTAGAGCGCGGATACGCCGATCACCAACAGAGGTTAAGGCAACTGGATGCACTGTTGGGCAGAAAAGTTTTCTTGGGACACTTTAGGCCCCATTATCACAATAGCTCTGCTGCGAGGTATCTGAACATCGTTGCGGAACCAGTTCACCCAGTTTTCTTGGGACACTTTAGGCCCCATTATCACAATAGCTCTGCTGCGAGGTATCTGAACATCGTTGCGGAACCAGTTCACCCAGTTTTCTTGGGACACTTTAGGCCCCATTATCACAATAGCTCTGCTGCGAGGTACTGAACATCGTTGCGGAACCAGTTCACCCAGTTTTCTTGGGACACTTTAGGCCCCATTATCACAATAGCTCTGCTGCGAGGTACTGAACATCGTTGCGGAACCAGTTCACCCAGTTTTCTTGGGAGACTTTAGGCCCCATTATCACAATAGCTCTGCTGCGAGGTATCTGAACATCGTTGCGGAACCAGTTCACCCAGTTTTCTTGGGACACTTTAGGCCCCATTATCACAACAGCTCTGCTGCGAGGTACTGAACATCGTTGCGGAACCAGTTCACCCAGTTTTCTTGGGACACTTTAGGCCCCATTATCACAATAGCTCTGCTGCGAGGTATCTGAACATCGTTGCGGAACCAGTTCACCCAGTTTTCTTGGGACACTTTAGGCCCTATTATCACAATAGCTCTGCTGCGAGGTACTGAACATCGTTGCGGAACCAGTTCACCCAGTTTTCTTGTGACACTTTAGGCCCCATTATCACAATAGCTCTGCTGCGAGGTATCTGAACATCGTTGCGGAACCAGTTCACCCAGTTTTCTTGGGACACTTTAGGCCCCATTATCACAATAGCTCTGCTGCGAGGTACTGAACATCGTTGCGGAACCAGTTCACCCAGTTTTCTTGGGACACTTTAGGCCCCATTATCACAATAGCTCTGCTGCGAGGTATCTGAACATCGTTGCGGAACCAGTTCACCCATTCATGGCAACTGCGTTTTATATCCATGACACATACTGGTGATGGCAATTACCAAAAGGATAATGCGCCATGCCACACTGCCAGGATGGTCAAGGAGTGGTTCGTGGAACATGCTGATGACTTTCTGTTAATGGCCTGGCCCCCAAATTCACCTGACATGAACCCAATCGAACATTTGTGGTTCGACTCTTAAAAGCGGGTTCGTGCTAAATCACCACCACCCCGAAATGTACAAGAACTAGAGGGTCTGCTGTCAACATTATGGAATCAGATACCCCAGGATAGCTATCGCCACCTCATCGAATCTATGCCTTGCCGAGTGGCCGCTGTTTTGGTGGCTAAAGGTGGTCCTACAGCTTATTAGGTAGGTGGTCATAATGTAATGGTTCGTCGGTGTATATTCCTTGCCGGACGGTTGACATCATTGTCACATTCTGTGAGACGCCTGCACTCGTGGAGAAAAGGGTAGTCATAAAGTTCTGCCCCATGAATGCGTGAAGATACATTTGAACTGTATAATGAGCCGTCAGACTCAACTTTAACTTCTTTGGTTTCGTCAGTAAATTAACGGTGATGAACATACTGTATATGAGAAACACCATCCTACCGTTAATATACAGACCATCATCATCAGCATCATCATTATCATCAACCATTATCAATCTACTGCTGGATGAAGGTCTCCCCAAATTTCTTCCACAATTGTCTGTCTTGGGCCTGCCTCCTCCGTGTCACTCAAGCATACTTTCGAATTTCATCCTTCCATCTCCCATGTGGTCTTCTTCTGGGTTTTTTCCTGTCCCTTGGAATCCAGTCTAAAATTTCGGTTGTCCATCGGTGGTCCGTTCTTCTGGCAACATGTCCAGCACATTGCCATTTCGGTGATTTCACCCTGGTCGTGATGTCGTCCACTCTTGTCACTTTCCTTATCCACAAGTTCCTCTTCTTATCTTTCCTGGTTACACCAAGCATGCATCTCTCCATGCCTCCTTGAGTTGTCTACAGTATTTGTATGTCTTTTTCATTTAAGGTCCATGTCTCTGCTCCATATGTAAGCACTGGCAGGATGCATTGATTAAACACTTTTCTTTTGAGACATAATGGTATACTGCTCTTAAAAATTGAACTGTTTCTTCCAAAAGCTCTCCTTCCAAGTTTTATACGCCGATTAATTTCTTAATCAATGTGACCTCACTCGATACCTTCTTCCCAAGATAAATGTAGGAATCGGTCGTCTCAAGCTTTTCTCCGTCGATCGATAAATCTTCGTTTCTTGTAAAAGATCTATATGCAACGTCGATCTTATATGAATAATGGCACAAGCGGTTAGCGTGGTGTAAAGAACGTCGATCTTAGATGGATAATGCCACACGCTGGTTAAGGTGGCGTAAACAACGTCTATCTTGGACGGATAATGCCACACGCAGGTTAAGGTGGTGTAAACAACGTCATCTTGGACGGATAATGCCACACGCTGGTTAACGTGGTGCATGCAACGTCGATCTTATATGGATAATGCCCCACGTTGGTTAAGGTGGTGTAAACAACGTCTATATTGGATGGATAATGCCCCACACCGGTTAACGTGGTGCATACAACGTCGATCTTAGATGGATAATGGCACAAGCGGTTAGCGTGGTGTAAAACGTCGATCTTAGATGGATAATGCCACACGCTGGTTAAGGTGGTGTAAACAACGTCTGTCTTGGATGGATAATGCCAAACGCCGGTTAGCGTGGTGTAAACAACGTCGATCTTTGATGGATAATACCACACGCCGGTAAGCGTGGTGTAAATAACGTCGATCTTAGATGAATAATGCCCCTTGCCGGTTAGAGTGGTGTAAACAACGTCGATCTTAGATGGAAAATGCCACACGCTGGTTAAGGTGGTGTAAATAACGTCTATATTGGATAGATAATGCCACACGCCGGTTAGCGTGGTGCAAACAACGTCGACCTTAGGTGGATAATGCCACACGCCGGTAAGCGTGGAGAAAACAACGTTGATCTTAAATGGATAATGCCACACGCTGGTTAAGGTGGTGTAAACAACGTCTATCTTGGATGGATAATGCCACACGCCGGTTAGCGAGGTGCATGCAACGTCGATCTTAGATGGATAATGGCACAAGCGGCTAGCGTGGTGTAAACAACGTCGATCCTAGATGGTTAATGCCACACGCCCGTTAGAGTGGTATAAGCAACGTCGATCTTAGATGGATAATGCCACACGCCGATTAAGGTTGTGTAAGCTACGTCGATTTTAGACGTATAATGCTACACGCCGGTTAGCGTGGTGTATAAAATGTTGATCGTAGATGGATAATGGCATACGTCGGTTAGCGTGGTGTAAACGACGTCGATTTTGGATCGATAATTCGACACGCCAGTTGTCTTGGTGCGAGCAACGTCGATCTTAGACTCTAGGCCAGAGGTGAGCAACCTATGATTTCCATTCGGCTTTAGGTGTGTTGAATTGGAAGTGCAATTTGCCACAAAATGTAAAAATGGAGAAATGTATTGCTTCAATTGATTTAAATAAATAAACACTGTTTGAGCAAGTTTATTCAAAAGATGTTCATTTTGATTACTCAGCTACAACTGCCTCAGACGCAAATGGTGAAAATTGTTCGAATTGAAAATGTAAGACAACTTAAAGCGAAATTTTACAATCCTATTGTCTGACAAGCTGCAGAAACATTGGCTGAATATCTGAACTCAATGCACATGAAATTGCCTACCTAGGTTTTAGTACTGCCTCGAAATCACTCACTCTCCGGGAGAAATTGGAAAAATGCCCCAAAATTAGTCTTCTTGTAAAGCAGAGAAAACACGAAACGGACGCAAATATACTCTTAAAAATGTGTGCTATTAGACGCCACCCGTTTAAAGTCGTACCTAGACTTAAACGAAACGAAATGTTGGGAAAGGGAGTGTACTTAGAAAAATGCTGGATGGCAGTGTGGTGTCAATAACACATTCAGAAAGCGGAATGCTTCCAGTGATATGCAGGAGATATTGAGTTAAAACCAGCACACACCGTCACGAAGAAGTTTATTTTACCGTAGGAACTGGTGAACTCAAATGAACCGCATTTCACGGCCGATTCGTCACTTATGGCGATTGGTGACAGGGTGGCTCACCCCGGTTCTAGACCGATGAAAAATTGTGTTTTGAACTGAGGAGTCATGGTTCACAGTCTGCTAGTCTGACGGTCGTTCTTGGGTGTAGCTTATGCCTGAAGAAATATTTATAGCCCTGATAATGATGTTTAAGGGAGGCATCAGGATTTATAGCCCCGAGAATGATGTTTAGTAGAAGCATCGTGATGGTACAGAGCTGATGTTCGTGAATCCACTTGTACCTAATAGTCTTTTTGGACAAAACCATAAATACTGAGCTCCACTTACACACCAAAGACAATTAATTATACAATACCTTCGTTATAGAAATACTTTAGGGTAGTCTCATAACTCTATCCGCAGGATAACTTACTATGTTATACTTCTCGGGTTGCTATAGATTTGTCTAAGCACATGGGTGTCCAAAAGTTGGACTGGGGACCCGAAAGTCTAGACCTAATCTTCATATGCACTGAAGAGCCAAAAGTCATAGGATAGCTGTATCCAAATTTTTAACTGGCGCTGCCGTCGTATGAAGGCTTCGACGCACGCCACGATTTTTGTCAGTTGCGAGGTGTAATCTCGCGAGTTAGGTTGAACAACCACCAGTAGGATTATGGCAAGCCGACGTGAATTATCTGAGTTTGAACGAGGCATGGTCGTGGGAGCCAGACGGATGGGGCATTCAATTTCCGAAGTTGTGCGAACATTCAACATTTCTCGATCCACGGTATCATGTGTGTACCGAGAATACCTCATGGAAGGCATTACCACCCACCGCGGACAGCGCAGTGCCCGACCACGGGTGCTGAATGACCGTGACCAGCGGCGTCTGAAGAGCATTGTCAATGCTAACAGACAAGGGACACTGGCTCATATAACATCCACACTCAATGCATGAGGTACGAGAGACATATCCATCAGGTCAATGCAGAGTAATTTAGCGTCCATGGAGTATGGGGGCAGAATACCCACCAGAATGCCTTTGTTAACACCAAGACATCGGACACAGCGCCTCACCTGGGCTCCCGAACACGGTAATTGGACACTGGAATACCCGCAACTAGTGGCGTGGTCCGATGAGTCACGCTACCAGCTGTTACGAGCCGATGGTAGGGATCGGGTGTGGCGTAGACCCTATGTGGCCATGGTCCCAAGCTGTCAACAAAACACTGGTCAAGCTGGCGGTGGTTCCATACATGTGTGGGGTGTCGTTCTTTACATGGCACAGTTTGAGTCTTTTGGTCCTCGTGAGCACGTCATTAACCGGTAATCGCTTTGTTGCTCTGCTGGGTGACCATTTGCAGCCCTTCATGGACTTCATGTTCCCCAACAACGATGGGATTTTCCAGGCGGACAATGCACCATGTCATCAGGCACAAGTTATCCAAAATTGGTTCAAGGAGCATTCTGGATATTTCCGACGGATGGTGTATCCACCACGTTCGCCCGACACGAACCCGATAGAGCACCTATGGGACGTGATGGAAAGGTCCATTCGCACCCAAGATCATGCAACTGCAAATACACTGCCGGACAATTGCTAAAGACGGATGACAATAGCAACGATAGCAACCATAAAATGGAAGGCAGGAAAACGTGGAAATTAGCATAAGTGCGACATACAGTAAGACGTGTTGTGCGTATGCAAATTTTGGATTGCCGAACGTGTTCGTGACGTCATAGCGCTGATAAGAGATATAAAGGATTTGACGCGTATTGACCGTTGTTGTTCAAACGCAAAGTTGAAAGGGAAAGAATCAATTGACGAACTTGCAATTTTCAGTATGTCTTTCCGACATCACCTAGATGATTTTACGCGTGGCCGTATTATTGGCAAGATTGAAGAAGGGCGAAAAATAACAGATGTTGCCAGGGAGTTCGACGTCAGCCACAGTGTTGTTTCAAGGCTTTGGAAATCATTTCAAACAAATGGAGAGTGTAGCAAACGTCACGGGGAGGTCGTGTTCGCAGTACGACACCTGCAGAAGATCGGTACATAGTGCTATCAACAAAAAGACACCGGCGCAGCACAGCTAGTGAGGTAGCAAATCAGTTTATGGCTGCTACTGGCAAGCGGATCTCCCGAAAAACTGTCGCCAGACGTTTGCATGAAGGAGGACTATACGCCCGCCGTCCTGTTGTGTGCATCCCATTGTCCAGAAATCACCGTACCGCCCGTTTGCAAGGGTGCCATCAACATCGCAATTGGACTGATAACGACTGGTCTGCTGTCCTCTTCTCAGATGAGAGTAGATACAGTCTATCGTCTGATTATCGACGACAACTGATCTGGCGTGATAGTGGTACTGCATATTGTTCAGTAAACATACAGGAAAGGGACCGATATCCGACATGTAGTGTCATGGTATGGGCTGGCATCATGATCAATGGCCGTACGTCCCTCTATGTGCTTCCAACTGGGACTACGACTGGCCAACAATACATTAATGATGTTCTGCTACCTCATGTTCGCATGTTCCGTGGTGCTGTCGGTGATAGATTCATTTTCATGGACGACAACGCAACATGTCATCGAACAGTCGCTGTCCAGGAGTGTCTTGAGAGCGAGGATATTCAACGCCTCGTATGGCCAGCACGTTCTCCAGATCTGAATCCCATTGAAAATGTGTGGGATGCTTTGGGGAGGAGTCTTGCTGGTCGCCAATGCCCTCCAATAAACAAGGACACCCTCATCCGTGCACTGACAGAGGGATTGGATAAATTACCCCAGCAGCTGCTTGATAATGTTGTGCAAAGCATGACACGACGTGTGGAATCTTGCATCGCCCTCCATGGTGGCCATATCCCGTATTGACATCTTACGCCGGAAGGCCTGCGGACTGTAATTGCATTTTTTTCACGTTTACGTATTCTGCACAAAATGGCCTGTTTGTGCCTTGAACACGTTCCAAAGCCTTCTGGATTTCAGAGCACAATAAATTGTCTTTCTTGTAATGTCCTGGCATTCTGACATTATTTTATTTCACTTGGCATCCAACCACACTTACTTTTTTATGCGCTATATAGCCGTTTATGATCCGTCCTTAGCAATTGTCCAGCAGTGTATTAGGGAACTCTGAGCAGCTATTTAGACGGCATGGCCCATCATATCTTCAGAAGTCTTCCGGCCATCACTTGTGGAATCGATGCCACGTCGAGCTGCTGCACTTCGCCGATCTAGAGGAACTCCTACACGATACTAGATACCAATGCCATGACTTTCGGCACTTCAGTAAAGAATCTATATGAATCATCATCAACATCAATTCTGGACTTAGACATTAGAAAAAACAGATTTTGTAGTAGAGAAGTCTTATTATTATTTTAGAATAAACACATTTTGTAGAGAAGTCTCATTATTATTTTAGAAGAAACACATTTTGTAGAGAAGTCTCATTATTATTTTAAAAGAAACACATTTGTAGAGAAGTTTCATTATTATTTAGAAGAAACAGATTTTGTAGATACGCATCTTTATTATTTTTGAAGAGACAGATTTTGTAGAGGTCTCAGTATTATTTTAGAAGAAACGCGTTTTGTAGAGGTCTCATTTTGATTTTAAAAGAAACACATTTTGTAGAGGTCTCATTATTATTTTAGAAGAAACACATTTTGTAGAGAAGTCTCATCATTATTTAAAAAGAAATACATTTTGTAGAGAAGTCTCATTATTATTTTAGGAGAAACACATTTGTAGAGAAGTCTCATTATTATTTAGAAGAAACAGATTTTGTAGAGGTCTCATTATTATTTTAGAACATATTTTGTAGATACGTATCTTTATTATTTTTGAAAAGACAGATTTTGTAGAGAAGTTTCATAATTATCTTAGAAGTTCATAACTGAATTACTCTTCAAAACGTTAATTGCTTATATTTAAATAATAAATTGTGGAAATTTAAAAAGTGTGATGGGATTTTTCCAGCGAGAGAAATACCATGTGATGTGTAACCGTGAATATTTAACTGGCACAATATTTCCCCTTGGATGCACAAATACCTGTAATTCGGGGAGTTTTCATAACTCTTAATGTTACTTTTAATACGTCTAGTGCTGCAACAATTTACTGATGTTCTTCCGAGTTTTATAACAATAATGATAAATTGTTGGATGAAAGAAAACGAACTATTAGGTATAGCATAAAATGTGTAAAGCACTCCGAATAGCATAGCACACCTTTAAATTTGTGCACAGGTGCAGAAATTATCCGTCACCAGGCAACTGCCGCCTTGGAGTTAAATCCGTCTCCAAAACAACATAAGCTTTTTAAAGAAGCATTTTCCTGACAACTTTCAAATTTTCTGGAATTCGCATCTTTGGAGAAACTTATTGAGAAGTTAAATCCGCTTCCAAACGACATGAGCTATCAGTAACATATTCTTAAGTACGGCCAACAGACGTTGTTCGAAACGTCTTTGGTCAAAGTTTGGTGCTTGGAAATGGGCGGACATAACGTTCTCCAGATAGGATTAAAATTCCTCGTACGGTGTGTGTTAAAGCAAGCGAGACTAAATCGTGTCGATCTCATTTTGCGTTGCCAGATCTCATGTCGATTCATTCATCCATGATTTAACCATCGGAAGGGGAGGGGCAGATGAGAGAAGTCTTGACGAGGCGCAAAATTTTATTATTTAATCGACTAATTGGGGAATTCTAGAACAAAAGGTGCTTCATCTCAAATGGAGATTCGGAAAGAGTTTTCATAATGTCTTTGATATGCTTTATCTTTTTGGCTTCCAAACAAATATATATTTTCGCCATTAATTTGAAATAGCTGTTTGGGAATCCAACTTTAGAAATCTTATGCAGAGTTGTTTCTGAAACATTTAACTTCGGAGCAGAGGTAATTACCTTTGATGCTAGAAGATTAAAAGCGTAGAAACTGATTTATGAAGTTCGAAATTTAAGCAGCAAAAGATGCTTTAATTTACGTTTGGAATTGTAAATCATTCGTAGTGTGCAATTTCCCTAAAAGAGAGTTAGGTGAGATTTCCGAAATTATGATCTTCAAGACATTTAGAAATTAAAAGAGCACCTCTATTTTCATCGAACTTTCATTCCAAAATGTCAGCTAAAAATGGAAACCTTCGATCAACACTTCTTTTTCCATACTTGTGTCGCTCTGTTGCTAAGGTAAAAAACGATTTTATGAATTTGATCTCATGAAGTATAATGTATTACTATGGGGCAACAGAACATCTACCAAACTGAGTTATAACGTGCTTCTACCTTTTCAGTAAGCTACTTAAATGAGGTCATCTTAAAAGTATTTTGATTGGCTACTAGAAAGGATTACGTCAAATGCCATTTGCATTACCAATGGTTTGGAGAGAACCGAAAGACCACTCAATAGACTGTTACTTTTCACCACTAAGATATCTGGAATTACAGTTAAGACCAAAGACACTGTTCAGTATCCCAGTATTCCTTCGGCCATAATACCTGTTCCTCATGTTCCAGATCCTCCTGTTCCTGTACCTACACACTCATGGAGTTTAGATGACAGTGATACTGACGAAATAAATCCTCACAGCGAAGAAGATATTAAAGTACAACAAGATCCTGATTTCTTGGAAAATTCTGTGTCTTACCTTATCAGACAGGAAGAATTAAATGATCTGGTTCGTGAATTTAATTTTGCAAAAAGTCAGGCCGAAATATTGGCTTCAAGATTTAAGGAATGGAATCTTTTACAACCAAGTACAAAATTATGTAGTGTTCGTCGAAGACAGCAAGAGTTGGAGCACTTATTTTCGAAGAGTGGTGATCTTGTGTACTGCAATGATATAGACTTATTGTTTGAAGCCTTAGGACGGCAACACAAACCTCAAGAATGTAGACTTTTTATAGATTCCACAAAAATAAACTTAAAGGCTGTCCTTCTTAATAATGGAAACACGCATCCGTCAGTACTTGTTGCATATGCTGCATACATGAAAGAAACATATGGAAATATCAAACTGTTGCTTAAAAGTATAGTATACAAAAAACACTCATGGAATATTTGTGGCGATCTTAAAGTGTGTGACGTGCTTGCACCGCAGGACGCACATGAGATAAAGGCAGATAGCAGTGAGAGCATACGTCCGCGTAGTTCAGTTGGGAGAGCGATTTATTCCGGAATGGGAGGACCCGGGTTCGATGCCCGGCGTGGACAAAAATGACGGAGAAAGAAACTTCGTTGTATTGGCGCACGAACTTCAAGAATGACTTGGCCGTTAAAGTTCTCGCAATGGCGTGATGTTCTTTCCACACCGTGAGACCGGAAAAATAAGAGAATACCGTCTTCAGTGCTTCGAAAAATAAATGTGTGTGATGCTACGTTCCACACACCAAATTGACTGGGATTTCTCCAATGTACGTTCTTTAGCGGATGGTTGCCTACAGCGACACATGGTCCCGGCTGACCTATGGGCCATGCCCCCAGCCCTCATCGGGGGGAGAGGGAGATGTGACTAGGGGACCCGGGTTCGATGCCCGGCATGGACAGAAATGACGGAGAAATTTACTTTGTTATAAGTGATAGTTTTAGTCCTTAGTCTAAAATTTGGATACACAAAATACTGCTGGTTCCTCTGTGTATGGAACAGTAGGGACATAAATTCTCATTACATTAGAAAGACCTGGCCTAAAAGACAGCCCTTAATTCCAGGTAATAAAAATGTTGTTGCTGAGCCTTTAGTAAACCCTCAGAACGTGTACTTACCACCGCTTCACATCAAACTGGGTTTGATAAATTTTTTTAAAGGCATTGAATAAAAATGGAGAAGCCTTTCGTTTTTTAAAGAACAAGTTCCCCAAAATAACTGGAGCCAAAATTAAACAAGGCATTTTCATTGGTCCACAAATAAGGGAACTTATGCGTGATCTTGCATTTGAAGGCATTTCGAATGAAACTGAAGCTGCTGCGTGGAAGTCTTTTAAAGATGTGGTACTGAACTTTTTAGGTAACCGGAAGGCAAAAAATTATAAAGAACTTGTTACTGAGCTTCTAGAAAACTATAAGGCCATGGGATTCAATATGTCCCTTAAAATACATTTCCTTCACTCCCATCTGGATTTTTTTTTGATTGGAGGTTTAACGACCACAGTGAGCAACTCAATGGGCTACAAGCAGTCGCCCGTCCCTAATTTAGGGTCACTGGTTCCAGGGAAGGGAGAGAGCCAGTGCCGTAAGACAAACACAACATCCATGCCTGACCGGGATTCGAACGCGGACCCCTTACGGACGAATGATCAGAGGCCAGCGCCTTAGACCACTGCGCCACCGGGGCGGCATCTGAACTTTTTCCCACAGAACTTAGGAGCTGTAAGCGATGAAAACGTTCTCTAAAAATGGATGTTGCACAACCAAAGTACAGAAGAAAATCTAAAATAACTATTTTTCAATGTGAGTGTAATTAATTGCTTTTAGCGAAATATACATGCCAAAATGAAGGCTTATTGTACACTGAAACAACTCGAGAACTATGCCCGACAGCACAGTTTAGCAAGCAGATTTGTAATCAGCATGACAAATACTGTATGATTCAGGATATGCATGCAGTCTTTCTAACAAACATTAAGTTTATTTGTGAACGTAGAAAAATTGCACTGACAGATTACAAAGCTAAACATGACAGGGTTACAAAATTGATTCACTGGTCATTATGCAGAAAGCACAATCTGCCGGCATCGAAAAACTCATGGGAACACAAGGCTGAGAAAGTCATAGAAAAATGATGAAGTCAAGATCTTGTGGGATTTCAGAATTCAAAACTGATCGACACATACGACATAATACACCAGACATAAGTCATAGAAAATCAGAAAGTCTGGATAACTGATATAGCGATCCCTGGAGATGCCAGAGTCAATGAAAAAGAACTGGAAAAAATGAATAAATATAGAGACCTGGCCATAGAAATTACCCGGTTATGGACTAAACACACAACGGTAGTCCCCATTTGTCATCGGGGCACTTGGAACAATGTCAAAAAATTTTATGAATCATTTTGTAAAATTGCAGCTTTCTGATATACCACCTACAGAACTACAGAAGACAGCTTGAATTGGGACATCATATATTTCACGCCGATTTTTGACTGATCCCTAGGTCTCCGTGTCAGTTCAACAATTCCAGTCAATGATAATTTGTTGTTTATTTTGTTTGTCATAGGCTGTGATTCGTATATTTCGAATAAAGAAATTAATAATATATTATTATTATTATTATTATTATTAACTATTCGAAGTACATTCCTCTTGCGTGAATACAAGAAGTAGTATAATCAGCCAACGAAGAGAGGGAGGAAGGGCTTGTAGAGGTAATCTTTTGGTATGGAGTGAAGAGCTGATGTCACAATTTTTTGTATGTCTTCAATGTCTTAAAAAACTTTTCCTTTTAAAGGCAGCTTTAATTTAGGGAATAGAAAGCAATCACACGGTGACAAATCTGAAGAGTATGGGGATAGTTGGGTATACACATTGGTTTTCATATCAGAAATTGTGTACACTGACTGCTTTGCATGCTGGTCTTGTGCTCTTGCCTGACACGAACAATCCTGTTTCACAATTGTTCCAAACTGGATGTGTAAGCATTGTTAGTGACAACTGTACCTTCAGGAATGAACTCGGTGAGGCAGAATTTTTTTTGTCATAAAAGCACACAAGCATTATTGTGATGTTGGACTTCTGTAATATAATCTTCTTTCCTTTGGGTGACAGTGGCGACTTTCACTGAGTACACTGACGCTTCGTTTCTGGATGGGTAACAAAAGCACCATGTCTCGTCACCTGTCACAACGCTTTGGAGAAAATTTTGCATTGTTTCTGCAGTCTTCAGGATGTCATTTGCGTACTCCACTCGCATATTCTTCTGGTAGCTTGACAAAGCATGCGTAACAAAGCAAGCAAAAACTTTTCCTCCCTAATTCTTGAACAAAAATTTGACGAATCGTCTCCTTATTAACACCAAGCTCACACCATTCTCAAGGTCCTCATATGATCAGTTTTTATGCTTTCGGGAACTGTCTCAATGAATTCGGACGTGCGCATTGAAATCGGGAGTTCGGGCCTTTCGTCGTTTTCCAAATCTTTTCGCCCATCCTTGAAACACGCATACCATCGGAATATTTGTGCACAAAGTAGGCAATTAGCCACATACACATCACGCAACAATTTAACTTTCTGAGATACAGTTTTACCGATCTTCAAGAAAAACGGAATGTTTGTTCTGTGCTCCATGACAGAGCAATGACAATGTTCTTCCACGGAATGACGTCATGCCCAGCGTAAACAATCATCTCCGCAGTTCTCATCCAAACGCTGTTGCCACCACATAACTGATAAATGACTTGTCCCAAAACTATGTCTTCCGGACCCATGTGTTTTACGGAGATTGAAAAAATCTGTCTAATTACTTAATTAGCGCATTGTGCAGGTGCGAAGATATGGAAGTTAAAGATTTATAGACAAAATGATACCAGAAGCATAAACATTTTCTCTAAAGAATCCGCAAATGACACAATTGGCGACGAGTTTCGTTAATCTTCTTAGTCTTCTACACTCAAGTTCGCATTCTGATGGGGGACATAGGAACTTCAATGAATAAAGCCTATATAATGGACTACGTCTGTACCTAACGCACTGACGTCATTCATTACTTGCAGCTCCATCTGCTCTTATCCGGTGGCCGAAATCGGAACTAAGCTCATCGCTATCGCACGATACGTAAAATCAAAGAAAAATACCGTGACGTCAATGCTTTGACGCCATTCAGTACTTGCAGCGCCATCTGCTTTCATCCGGTGGCCGAAATCGGAACTAAGCTCATCGCTATCGCACGATACGTAAAATCAAGGAGAAATACCGGAAAGTAAAAAATTAACATAGTAAGACAAACGACTTCATAAGTGGCAACGCGCACGTGCTCGAACATCTGTCTGCGACGTCTGTTCTGTTACGTAGATGTTATGTCGTGTATTATTTCATTTTCTTAGCATTTCAGAGTAAGTTCATAGAAAGGAATCAGCGTTATTTTATTTCACAAAAAGGAATTCATGAAAAGTAATTCATAAAAAGCAATCATTTTATTTCATAAAAAATACAATAAAAAAGAATCAGCGTCATTTTATTTCATAAAAAATACAATAAAAAAGAATCAGCGTCATTTTATTTCATAAAAAGGAACAAGTAAAATTGTTCGAAAGTAACTGCAGGCGTAGTTTTGATTCACTGTGATGGAAATTAAAAAAAAATATTGGTTTCGTGGAATTTTTTCTTTGCAGTACAAGACGGAAGGAGATAAAGCTGAAAGAAAACGTGGCTTAAATAGAGAACGACAACGGCGATGGAGTGAAAGTTTTTGTCAAACAAAGTGAACTGTAAGGAAATCTGAATAATCAAATGACAATAACAGAAAACATTGTACAAATTTGTATATCAAGAAGGCTTTCATGGTCTTTAATTAACATCATTTTTATAACGTAAAGTTTTACATTATACGTTTGTTAACGAACTGTGATCGTCATATGATTGGTTATAATATGTTATCCTATATAATAGGCTTCAGTCATGGGAATATTGAATGGGAATATTACGAAAATTTTGTTGTTGGTAAACCAACTTATAGACTGCCCATTAATAATTCAACCGTTTATGATTGCTATGTACGAGAGTTGTACCGAAAGTAATGCACGAGTGGGCATAACGTTTTTATCAACTGACATAGGTCGTTCGAATTGCACATGTTGGTAGAGTAACTCTTTCTCTATACAAAGGTACTACTCAACATATTCTTCATTACAATTTCTGATTCAAATATGCGAGGGTTGTACCGAAAGTAATGCAAGAGTGGGCATAACGTTTTTATTAACTGACAGAGGTCGTTCGAATTGCACATGTTGGTAGAGTAACTCTTCCTCTATATAGAAATACTACTCAACATAGTCTCCATCACAATTTCTGATTCAAATAATACGAGGGTTTTACCAAAAGTAATGCAAAAGTGGGCATAACTTTTTTATTAACTGACAGAGGTCGTTCCAATTGCACATGTGGGTAGAGTAACTCTTCCTCTATACAAAGGTACTACTCAATATACTCTCGATTACAATTTCTGATTCAAATAATGTGAGGGTTGTACCGAAAGTAATGCAAAAGTGGGCATAACGTTTTTTATTAACTGACAGAGGTCGTTCCAATTGCACATGTGGGTAGAGTAACTCTTCCTCAATACAAAGGTACTACTCAATATACTCTCGATTACAATTTCTGATTCAAATAATGCAAGGGTTGTACCGAAAGTAATGCAAAAGTGGGCATAACGCTTTTATCGACTGACAGAGGTCGTTCGAATTGCACATGTTGGTAGAGTAACTCTTCCTCTATACAAAGGTACTACTCAATATACTCTCGATTACAATTTCTGATTCAAATAATACGATTGTTTTACCAAAAGTAATGCAAAAGTGGGCATAACTTTTTTATTAACTGACAGAGGTCGTTCAAATTGCACATGTTGGTAGACTAACTCTTCCTCTATACAAAGGTACTACTCAATATAGTCTCCAATACAATTTTTGATTCAAATAATACGAGGGTTGTACCAAAAGTAATGCAAAAGTGGACATAACGTTTTTATTAACTGACAGAGGTCGTTCAAATTGCACATGTTGGTAGAGTAACTCTTCCTCTATACAAAGGTACTACTCAACATAGTCTCCATCACAAGCGATTAATTTGCACCATCGTTGAACCCAAATCTGGAATCATCTTTGAAAAAATTCTGGTGTGGACTGTTGTACCCACTTCTTCACAGCCACTTTCACCTTGTCTGTGTCATCAAATCGTTGTGCCCGGAGACTGTCCCTCATTGGACCGAACAGGAGGAAATCAGAGGGCGCCAGATCTGGGCTGTACGTTTGATAGGAACCACCGACAATCCTAATTTGCTGATCGCCGGATTTGTTGCCAAACATGTGTGTGATCTCACATTTCCATGGTGAATGTGGATCCTTTTCAGAATCTTGTTCGGTCTCTTCCTCCTTATGGCTCCTCTAAGCTGCTTGAGTGTCTCAATGTACCGTTCGCTGGACACGGTACGGCCACGTTCCAGAAAATCAAGGAGAGTGACATACTGTTATTTAAAAAAAGAGTCACTATCACTCTGTGGCTTTTGAACTTCTTAAGCCTTGGTAAAACGGTGTGAAACCATTCCATTGATTGATTCTTCGTTTCTAGATCGTAAAGATACGCCCATGTTTCATCCCTTGTCAACAGATCGAAAACAAAAACGTGTCTTCATTGGCTTCCAATGTTTCCAGCAGATCAGATCGGACCTCCACGCTTCCCCCTTTCAAATCGGGTGTCAACTCACGAAGAACCCACTTTGCACACCCTTTCCGATACCCTTAGTCTTTCACCATCTTATGTATGACCACAGGCCATTTGTGCAACAAGCTCGCTGATTGTGACTCGTCTCTTCGCGCGAAACAGTTCATCCACTCGCTGACGATTCGTGTCATTGGTCGCAGATGATGGCCTCCTACTACGTTGTTTGTGTTCACAATGCTGGTTTCCTCTTCTTTAGACTTTTTCATCCAGCTGTGCACATTGCTTTTGTTAATGGTGTCATCTCTGTAAACATTCTGTAACCCTCTGTGGATGTCGGACAGCCTGCACCCTTCCTTCATCGAGAACTCAATGACCGCACCTTGCTTCTGCTTGGAATCCATTATTTACCTGTAATGAAGAAGAAGGGTTACTGTAGAGGAAGAGTTACTCTACCAACATGTGCAATTTGAACGACCTCTGTCAGTTTATAGAAAAGTTATGCCCACTTTTGCGTTAGTTTGGGTACAACCCTCGTATATGTATTTTACGATTCGTGTTATAAAAATTTCAGCCACATCTTTTTCACCAGTGCAAGACACGGGGTATGAGATATAGTCTCTTTGTTAATAGACGTACAAGTTCTGTGCCGTGTGTGCGTGTGAACGACAGAATTTTCCTTTCAATTCCTTCTGGATGCTGTTCAATAGCAAATTAATTTCAGGGAGGTAGCAGCGGCACGTGATTTTTTTTTACCAAACACAGCTCAGAAGTACTTAAGCAAAACAAGACCGGCGAAAGTAAATTGGAAGTCATCAGAAGTTTAGTTTTCAACAGAGATTCCCTCCGAAAGTGTTTCTGGAGTTCGAGCTCTTTCATCCGTACAGGACACTTGTGCCTAGTAAAATCCATTTGTAAATGACGAAAGAAAGTTAAATGACTTTTTTTCGGCATATGAGTTCTTGCAAAACTGAAAAAAATAAATAAAGTAACAAAGAAACAAAACCTTGTTTTCTAAAAAATCCCATTTCTTTGTTGCGACAGCAAGCGCTGTCGCTGGAAAAACAAAATAAATAAAGGAAAAGTGGAACGAGAAGAAGGGGAAAGAAGCGATATTTTCCTGTAAGGGAGTTGCAGCATTCTGTATGTTGCTTTCGAGTATTAATTTCCGGACAAATTTGAGTTCCATCTTGGTAGAAGCTTCGGAATCTTCTTATTGAAACAGACGGAATAAGGGAAAGATTCATTCAGCGAAATACGATTTCTTTCAAGAATGCAGTGATTTTAGCGTTTTTGTAAAATTCCCTTTAACTGTTTAATATGTTTTGCGCATTTTGAAACGATTAGTGCAAACTGCGTGTTGGGATGCAGAGAAACAGGTTCCCCTGATAATGGGCTTACATCGTGGCCTAACGCATACAACGTATTGTCAAAGGACTTAGGCAGGAATATATCCGAGACTCAAACAGGGAAGAATTTATTCTTGTTTCATTTCCAGGTTTACTGTCATTAACGTATCAGCCGTTCTCGTTTCGTGCTTCGAACACTTCGGAAAACTACGAACAGGAGAAACGTGAAAATGTAAAACGAAGGACGAGTTAAAGTTTCTGGGCGTAAATGAGAACGGCTGCCCAGCTGGCGCAGTCGTCTAAGCGATGGCCTCTGATCATTCATCCCAAAGGTGTCCGGGTTCGAATCCCGGTGAGGCATGGATGTTGTGTTTGTCTTACAGCACTGATTCTCTCTCTTCGCTGGAACCAGTAACCCTAAATTAAGGACGGGCGACTGCTTATAGCCCACTGAGTTTCTCACGGTGGTCGTTAAACCTCCAATAAAAATAATAAGAACGTCTCTTGAGAAACGCTTCGAGCGTATAACCACAACTTCATTGTATTTACACTGCTGTCCGAAATTAACCCTTTAACAACCATGACCCTAAAATCTTGTATCACTTTAACCTTTTAACAACCATAACGCCTAAAACGCCCGTACATGCAAACGACCCTAGCTGCCCGATACGCCAGTCTAGAGTAAGTCAGATTTTCTACCCTTACCTGTTCTTTAAATTTGCCCGACCTAAGAGGGATCAGCAGGAATTACCGTCAGTCACCATTGTTGTTACTACACAAAGAAGTGAAACAATAGACCGTTTCGGGCGTTATGGTGTTTAGAGTGGTACTAGATTTTAGAGTCCCGCTCGTTGAAGGGTTAAGTACCATAACACCCAAAACTGCCTTTTGGTTCACTTCTTCGTTTAGTAACAACAACGATGACTGAATGTCACCCCTGATTATCCCTCATAGGTCGTACAGATTTAAAGAACAGGTAAGCGTGTAAAATATGACTCACTCTAGACAGGCGTTTTGAGCGACTATGGTCGTTTGTATGTACGGGCGTTTTGGGAGTTATGGTCGTTAAAGGATTTTAACCTGACAAGTACAAATTCTAGAATATCTCCATAATCAGATGGCCGCTTGTAAATATTTTTCTGAGACATGTATTTATTTATTTATTTATTTATTTATTTATTTATGTATTTGTAAGCACATCCCTACAGATGGTATATCTAGTTACAGGAAATGCTATAGTGATACTTACAGTTTTGCAAAATATCCTTTACGAAAAAAATTATGTCTTACATTAAAAAAATCTGGACCTTCTTCAAGTGAGTTGTGAAGTCTATTATACACTGAAGAGCAATTGAATTAGAGATACCTGTCTAGTAACGTGTAACACCACCTTTTGCCCTGATGACGGCGGTGATTCGTCTTGGCATGGACTCGACAAGACACCGGAAGCGTTGGGAAGCCATACGGATCCACGACCCCTGAACAAGCTCCCACAGTTCACGAAGATTTCATGGAGGGGGTTCAGAGCCTCGAACATCTCTCTCGATGGCATCCCAGATGTGCTCGATGGGATTGAGGTCAGGTGACCTAGCTGGCCAAAGAAGCGAGGTCACGTCGGTGGAGTGTTCATCCAACCATTCGGATACAATTCGGGAGCTGCATTGTCTTGTTGCAGGATGAGGTCCCCAGTGGGATGTTGAAGAGGCACAAACGGAAGCAAATGGTCGTACAGGATATCCCGGTAACGTTGACCTGTGAGGGTCGATGTCACACGTACCAGGGGTCCCATTTCAGTCCACGTAAACAGTCCCGAGACCATAATGACACCCCCACCAGCTTGAAGAGTACCCTGCTGGCAAGAAGGATCCATCGCGTCATGTGGTTTGCGCCGTACTCGTCCATCCGCATGTACCAACGTTAATCTCGACTCATCAGTCCAGACAACATTTTCCCACATGTCTAGGGTCCAGTGGCGATGTTCCCGCGCCCATGCTAATCTTTGCACCCTGTGATGTGCGGTCAGCAGCGGTACCCTCGTGGGACGATAGTTTCTGTACCCCATAGCGAGGAGATGGAGAGCCTTTCTTCTGGAGTGGTCATCTTGAAGAATGACAGAAGGTCAGCCGTCGGGATGTTCGCTATATAAACATCAGTCAGTTTGTAAAAAAGGTGTCGAAGAATTTTTAATTTTGAACTTTCTCGATTTCATTTACTAGAGTTACGAAGTTAGGGCTCCAAATGATAGCCGCATACTCCAGTGAGAATCTTACTGTAATATCAAAAATGCGAATAAGTGTATGAGTATTTGAGAAATACTTGGAATGTCGCATGCTAAATCCAAGATTTCTATACGCTGTAAGTACAATTCTTTTGACATGACTTTTAAAGTCCAAATTGGAATTAGGCGTGACATCCAAGTCCTGGACATCATTTGTCCGACTAAGAGAATAGTAGCCAGTTTTGTAGTAAAAAGAATTGGGGTTCTTTTCCGCGGAAAGGAAACGGCTTGACACTTGGAGACGTGGAGGTAGAGATGGAAACTTTTCCGCGGAAAGGAAACGGCTTGACACTTGGAGAAGTGAAGGTAGAGACGGAAACTTTTCCGCGGAAAGGAAACGGCTTGACACTTGGAGACGTGGAGGTAGAGATGGAAACTTTTCCGCGACAAGGAAACGGCTTGACACTTGGAGACGTGGAGGTAGAGATGGTTTAACGTACTAGGCGAAATGCTAAGTCGACGTACCCAAGCAACATTGTACTATATTTCAAATATGCAAATGACGACCATACGCCATCCAGCTGGAAGGCACGCAATTTGATAAACAAATAAACATCCACTAATGGGTCTAAATACTATTACGTACCTCTTGATCCATAGTCGATACGAAGCACACTTTTGGTGTGTCAATTCACTTTGTTTGTGGATTGACACACCAATAATGTGCTTCGTATCGACTATGGATCAAGAGGTACGTAATAGTATTTAGACCCATTAATGGATATTTATTTGTTACTATGAAACTTTCGGTGTGAAAAAACAACGCGCACCCAAAAAACACAAACACTTTTGGGTTCCGTTAAGATATTTACTAATTTCATAAACGCTTTTCTGAGCGGGATGCGGCAATTGAAGCTTGAAGACGACTGTTAGTGGAAGAATGGCTCTGCACCGTCGCTTTGAAGTCTCTTTACGATGGAAAGCGATCGGTAGATTGGAAGCAGTGCTATCGCAAGATGGCTTAATGTGTCCAAGCAAATGGTCTCCAATCTCTGAAGGCCCATGCAAGAAATTGGAGCAATACATTGCAAAAAATTTTCCTAAATTCAAGAGCCACCGATTTCTTTCGTGAATTAACGAAGCATGTTTGTGATACAATTTTTTCCGCGAAATGACGGGAAAAACTCTGAATTTCACGGATCATTCGTACGCCAGAAAAATTCTGAATTTTCAGAAACCTTTCAGCAATTCCTTTCTTATATTAACGGTACAATTTTTTCCGTGAAATGACGGGAAAAACTCTGAATTTCACGGATCATTCGTACGCCAGAAAAATTCTGAATTTTCAGAAACCTTTCTGCAATTCCTTTCTTATATTAACGGTAAAACTCCGTTATCTGTTTTCCGAAATGACGAAACATTTCCCATAACAGGAGAGTTCACGGGAATATCTTGGGGTTTGATTAACTGTGAAATTTCCAAAATCTGTCGAAGTATTTGATTTTGAAGTTCTGTAGCGAGATCGGATATTGTGGAGAGTATATCGCATGAATTTTGGTTATTATGACAAAGGATATTTCTTCTCCTCTTTCCCATTTTGTACATCAGCTATTATGCAGTGTGATTCATAAAAAGTATACAGTTTTAACGCACTATAAAGCAAGAACAATGTAATATATTTTATGTTACCTGTAACAGAATTGTGGGGGAATGTTCCATTTTTTAGAGACAGTCACAGATGTTCTATGTGTGCACCCTTAGTCACACGACACACATCGATCCGGTAATCCATTTCCACCCAAACGCGAGGTAAGATATCTGAATCAAGTGCAATGATAGTGGCTGTGATACCGCGCTAAATCAACAGGAAGGGGAGAGGCGAATACCTTGTCCTTTACGCACCCCCACAGGAAAAAGTCACAAGGTGTTAAGTCAGGACTTCTGGGCGGCTATTGTGTCAGTGGCATGTTGTAGTCCGCGGCTCGTCCAACCCATCGGTGAGGAAGATGTTCATTGAGATACTCTCGCACGTCGCCTAACCAGTGCGGTGGTGCACCATCCAATTGGAGAATAAAGTTGTCACTATCGTCCTGCAACTGTGGCATCAACCAAAGACTTACCATATCCAGAAAAACCTGCCGTGACAGTTTTCTCGTGAAAAAAGAAGAAGCTGTACACTTTTTTTTGGACACAGCACAGAACACATTTACCTTAGGGGAATCTCGCACGTGTTGCACTGTAAATCTCGAATACCTGACCACTCACGTGAAATGTAGCTTCATAGGTGAAAACTAAGTGATCGGCAAAATCGTCATTTTCAAAACGGTGTTGCATTTCGGCACAAAATTCAAAGCGCCTTGTCTTGTCAGGGTCAGTGAGATTTTGCAACATCTGCACTTTGTATGGAGTCATTTTCAGCTTCATTCTCAAAATTCTCCAGACAGTGGGTTGTGAAATCTTCACTTCATGACTCACCCTCCGCGTTGATTTTCCAGGGCTTCGTTGAATGGTGGTGCAAGCACTATCGACGACTTCTTCCGATACACGCCATTGTCCAGGACTTTTAAGTTTGTACAAACAGCCCGTAGTTTAAAATCGTAGATAGATTTTCTGTTTGGAGATTCTTTTCCGAATCGTGATCGAAAATGCCGTTGCACAACAGTTACAGATTCTGTTTTGCTCAATTCAAGAACACAAAACGCCTTCTCTACTGCAGATGCTGCCATTTTGACTGACTAGTCACGTGACATGCACGTTATCGGCTACGCCACTTCCCTCAGTAGCGGGACACAAACTTTATGAGTATATCTACCTAACGGTTCGCAGTTGTGGTCCGTGTCTTCAACTGTTACTGTTTTACAGCATCTGGAAACTGTATACTCCTTTATGAATGACCCTGTATATTGTGCTACCGTAACGATTGTACGATGTCCATGTATCAGTCTGTGGAGTCCTTAAGATAAAAGCTCTATAGCTATCTAGAGAAAATTTTGTATTCAAACGTTTTGTAAAATAATATTATAAAACAGTACATTAGACATTCTCTTAAAGATAATTGAAAGCTATTGTTAGTTAAAAAAAATCTCAAAATTCAAATCATTCTGTTGCTTTGAAAAATCACGATTAAATAAAATACGTAATTTGTAATAATACCTCGTGCAAAAAAAAGTAAAATTATTAGAAACGTGTTGTTGAAAAAAAATAAGCTCTAACAGGAAATAAAATTCCAAAATCATTCACATTAGAGAAAAAAAAAAAAATCACGATCGCGCAATTACGTTTTACCTTGTACGTGAGGCTGGTTCTTTACTCTCTCTCTCTCTCTCTCTCTATATATATATATATATATACATATCTTTTCCAACTCTCGAAAAGATACCAGGCTCAGATTATTCAAACTTATGCACCCACCACAAGTAATCCTGAAGAAGAAATTGAAGAATTTTATGAGGAAATTTGTCATCTAAATAATAAAGGTAAGCAGCATTTGAAAATAATTATGGGAGATTTCAATGCAAAAATAGGGCAACGGCAACAGAATGAAACTTCAGTAGGTAAATTCGGTCACAGCAACAGAAACCAGCGTGGAAATACTCTCGTTGAGTTTGCAGAGGCAGAAGGGTTTTTCATCTTGAACTCCTTCTTCAAAAAAAGCCACACAGGAAATGGACTTGGAGACATCCAAATGGGACAAGTAAAATTGATTTTATTATGTGTAACAAAAAATTCGTCATAGAAGACTGCAGTGTGCTAAACAAGTTCAACACAGGTAGTGACCATAGATTGGTGAGATGTAAGATGCACCTCAACACTAAACTTGAACGTGGCAAGCTCATAAGACAAACAAAATCTATTGACATAACCAACCTTAAAAAACACCATAATACCTTCAAGTTGGAACTGAAGAACAGATTCTCTGCTTTAGAAGGCCTAACATCGGAAGAAGTGGACATCTCTGAAGTTAACAGAAAAGTAACCAAAGCTCTTATGGAAACAGCAACAAAATTAGCTGGGTCTAAGAACAAGTTGCATGTAAATAAATTATCAGGAAAAACGAAAATGTTGATGCAAAAAAGAAGAGAGATGAGGACAACTAAAGAAGATGTGACTTCCAAAGTGGAATATATAGAGCTATGCAAGACAGTAAGAAAAAGTATCACCGAAGACGTAAGAAAATTCAACTGTGAACTAGTGAGGAAAGCAATTGAAAACAACCAAAGCCTAAAGATAGCAAAGGGACATCTCAGTAAGGGAAGAAAACAGATTATGGCACTGAGAAAAGAAGATGGTTCTGTAACAAGAAATAGAGGGGAAATTTTGACAAGAGTGAAAGATTTCTACTCCAAATTATATGAAAGGGATGATACATGCACTCCAGACATCATGAAAGATACCAATACCAGAGTTCCTCCAGTCCTTCCAGCAGAAGTTGCACATGCAATCAAGAACATGAAGCGGGGAAAAGCTCCAGGAGAAGATGGAATTACTGTAGACATCATACAAGAAGCAAGTGGAGAAATCGAAACAGTACTCGCCCAAATTTTCACTCGATGCCTTAATGAAGGAAAGATTCCTGAGGATTGGAACACCGCTACAATGATCCTGCTACATAAGAAAGGTGACATTGAGGATCTCGGAAACTACAGACCTATCAGCCTCCTATCAGTAGTTTATAAAATCTTCACTAAAGTTCTTTCACACCGCTTGAAGGTAACACTGGACATGGCTCAACCGAGAGAACAAGCTGGATTCAGGAGTGGCTACAGCACAATAGATCATATCCACGTGCTGAGAGAACTAATTGAAAGAGCGAGAGAATATGAACTTCCATTGTGCATGGCTTTTATCGATTATGAAAAAGCCTTTGATTCGGTGAAACCATCAGCAGTTACAATGGCTCTGAAAACCTGCGGTATTGAAGATGCGTACATTAATATTATTAATAACATCTATGAAAATGCAAGTGCAAAGATTCGGCTGTTTGAAAATACAACACATGTAAAAATTGGAAAGGGAGTGAGACAAGGTGACACCATATCTCCGAAGCTCTTTAATGCCACATTGGAGGGTGTTTTTCAGTCGCTGAGCTGGGAAAACAAGGGGATAAAGATTAATGGAGATTATCTAACCCACCTTCGTTTTGCTGATGACGTAGTCATTTTTGCAACTACCCCATCAGAGCTGCAGAGTATGATCCAGGAACTTGCTGACAAGAGTAAAGAAGTGGGATTAAAAATGAACTTTCAGAAGACAAAAGTGATGTTCAATGCTTTTACAAGAAATGAAGATTTATCGATTGATGGAGAAAAGCTAGAGATAACAGACACGTACGTTTATCTTGGACAGCAGATATCAAGTGAGGGTCACATTGATGAAGAAATTAATCGGCGTACAAAACTTGCCTGGAGAGCTTTTGGAAGAAACAGCATAATTTTCAAGAGCAATATGCCATTATGTCTTAAAAGAAAAGTGTTTGATCAATGCATCCTTCCAGTGCTTACGTATGGTGCAGAGACGTGGACCTTAACTAAAAGAGACATACAAAGGCTGCAGACAACTCAAAGCAGCATGGAGAGGTGCATGCTTGGTGTAACCAGAAGAGATAAGAAGAGGAACTCGTGGATCCGAAAAATGACAAGAGTGAAAGACATCATGATCAGAGTTAAATCCCTGAAATGGCAATGGGCTGGACATACTGCCAGAAGGACAGATCATCGATGGACAGCCGAAATTTTAGATTGGATTCCAAGGGACAGGAAAAGACCCAGAAGAAGACCACATGGGAGATGGGTGGATGAAATTCGAAAGTATGCAGGGGTGACATGGAGGAGACTGGCACAAGACAGACCGTTGTGGAGGAAACTTGGGGAGACCTTCGTCCAGCAGTGGATTGATAATGGTTGACAATGATGATATACATATTTTGTGATTGAAGCTTTATCGACCACTGTGAGCAATTGAGTGGGCTATACGCAGTCGCTCGATCGTCATTAATTTAGGGCCACTTGTTCCAGGGAAGAGATAGAGCCAGTGCCGTAAGACAAACACATAATCCATACCTCACCGGAATTCGAGCACGGACCCTTTTTTCTTTTTTTTTGATTGGAGGTTTAACGACCACCGTGAGCAACTCAATGGGCTATAAGCAGTCGCCCGTCCCTAATTTAGGGCCACTTGTTCCAGGGAAGAGATAGAGCCAGTGCCGTAAGACAAACACATAATCCATACCTCACCGGAATTCCAGCACGGACCCTTTTTTCTTGTTTTTTGATTGGAGGTTTAACGACCACCGTGAGCATCTCGATGGGTTATAGCAGTCGCCCGTCCCTAATTCAGAGACACTGGTTCCAGACAGGAGAGAGAGCCAGTGCCGTAAGACAAACACATAATCCATGTCTCACCGGGGTTGGAGTCTGGGCCCTTTTTTTTGATTGGTTGTTTAACGACCACTGTGAACAAATGAGTGGGCTATAAGCAGTCGCTCGTCCCTAATTTAGGGCCACTGGTTCGAGGGAATGGAGAAAGTCAGTGCAGTAAGACAAACACAACATCCATACCTCACCGGTAATCGAACCCGGACTCTTTGCGGCCGAATGGTCATGAGCCATCGCTTAGACCACTGTGCCACCGGCGCGGCCTCCTGGTTTAGGTTAGCATCATGGTGAACGCGACCGTTTCTGCGTACACAGGCTCCGTTTTAAAAAAGTTAAATAGTACGTAATTTTCTGCCTTTTATTTTTTTCTGCCTTTTTTTTATACCTATCTCCACCTCATTCAATCGATACCTCGCCTAGTAGCTGATGTTTTGCGGGCTTAATGCGATCCTCCAGCTTATGAGGTAGGTCGTCATAATGTAATGAATCATTGGTGTATATTGTGACATGTTCAATATGATATGAAGAACACAGCTTAGACTGCTCGTTTTTAATTATGCTTAGCTTTTCTCTACGAGGCGCAAATGTATTCATTTTTTTTATCGGTAAATACACTATCTACCAACAAGTTTTTGGACACCTGTGATAGCAAAAAGGAAAACGAAGTTTATTTACCTCCAATAGTTGTTGGAGCCTTCACGTGCGGCGATTATAGCTGGGACCCTCCGGTGCATACTCTCAACCAGGCGTTGTACGACGGCTAGAGGTATTTTTTTCCACTCGTCTTGGAGAAGACTGGTCAGTTCCTTCACCGATTTTGGACGGTGGGGGCACCCCTTAAGTCGACGCTCCAACTCGTCCCAGAGGTTCTCGATAGGATTAAGGTCCGGGCTCTACTCTAGCCAGTCCAGTCGTTTAAATTATTGTCACCATACCAAGCCATGGTAGACCTCGCAACATCACAGGTGGCATTGCATCCTGAAAGTAACATGGGTCCACCCCGTAAAACTGCCACAACATAGGAAGCGCATGGTCATCCAAAATGGTGCAGTAGGTCTCGGTGTTGAGTCTACCAGGAATTGCGACCAAGGGTCTTGTGCTATACCAGGACAAACACCCCCATAGCATAATTCCCCCGCCGCTGAACTTCACATTTGGCAAAATACATTCCCGCAGGAGGCGTTCTCCAGGCAGACGCCAAACCCAGACCCTGCCATCCGAACGGCATAGGGTGAACCTTGATTCGTCGCTCCAGAGAACCTGTTTCCACTGTTCAACGGTTTACTGTCGACGTTCTTTGCACCACGTTAGCCAAGCAGCGCTATTGGACTTGGTGAGCAAAGGCTTGGGGGCGGCAGCACGTCCATGATAACCAAGCAGATGGGCTTCCGTACGGATGGTATTCATCGAAAAAACACTCCCGGATGCCTGTTGGAACTCCTGGCGGATGTGGCCCATCGATTTGGTGCGGTTCTTCCGAATTTCTCTGGCTAGCACCCGTCGGTCTCTAACTCCCAGTTTTGTGGGTCTGCCGGGTCGGGGCACATTCCGACAGTCACCTCTCATCTTCCACTTGCCAATCACGTAGGCTACTGTCGATTTTGGGTACTTCAACTCGCTGGATATGTCACGTATGGATCGGCCATTTCTGTGATACCCGACGATTACACCTTTCTCGAAATCAGAGAGCTCCGAACTGCGTGGAATCTTGCATGCGACTGGTTGCGTTGTTGTTTCCCACACGATATTTAACGGCGGCGGCCGTGACGTGTATCAGGACCGCAGATATCGACAATTGCAGGGGTGTCCAATTACTTGTTGGTAGATAGTGTATCATCATCATCATCATCATTGTCAACCATTATCAATCCACTGCTGGATGAAGGTCTCCCCAAGTTTCCTCCACAACGGTCTGTCTCGTACCAGTCTCCTCCATGTCACTCCCCCATACTTCCGAATTTCATCCACCCATCTCCCATGTCGTCTTCTTTTGGATCTTTTCCTGTCCCTTGGAATCCAATCTAAAATTTCGGCTGTCCATCGATGGTCTGTCCTTCTGGCAGTATGTCCAGCCCATTGCCATTTCAGAGATTTAACTCTGATCATGATGTCTTCCACTCTTGTCATTTTTCGGATCCAAGAGTTCCTCTTCTTATCTCTCCTGGTTACACCAAGCATGCACCTCTCCATGCTACTTTGAGTTGTCTGCAGCCTTTGTATGTCTCTTTTAGTTAAGGTTCACGTCTCTGCACCATACATAAGCACTGGAAGGATGCATTGATCAAACACTTTTCTTTTAAGACATAATGGCATATTGATCTTGAAAATTATGCTGTTTCTTCCAAAAGCTCTCCAGGCAAGTTTTGTACGCCGATTAATTTCTTCATCAATATGACCCTTACTTGATATCTGCTGTCCAAGATAAACGTACGTGTCTGTTATCTCCAGCTTTTCTCCATCAATCGATACATCTTCATTTCTTGTAAAAGCATTGAACATCACTTTTGTCTTCTGAAAGTTCATTTTTAACCCCACTTCTTTACTCTTGTCAGCAAGTTCCTGGATCATACTCTGCAGCTCTGATGGGGTAGTTGCAAAAATGACTAAGTCATCAGCAAAACGAAAGTGGGGTAGATAATCTCCATTAATCTTTATCCCTTTGTTTTCCCAGTTCAGTGATTGAAAGACATTTTCCAATGTGGCATTAAAGAGCTTCGGAGATATGGTGCCACCTTGTCTCACTCCCTTTCCAATTTTTATGTGTGTTGTATTTTCAAACAGCCGAATCTTTGCACTTGCATTTTCATAGATGTTATTAATAATATTAATGTCTGCATCTTCAATACCGCAGGATTTTAAAGCCATTGTAACTGCTGATGGTTTCACCGAATCAAAGGCTTTTTCATAATCGATAAAAGCCATGCACAATGGAAGTTCATATTCCCTCGATCTTTCAATTAGTTCTCTCAGTACGTCGATAGGATCTATTGTGCTGTATCCACTCCTGAATCCAGCTTGTTCTCTCGGTTGAGCCATGTCCAGTGTTACCTTCAAACGGTGTGAAAGAACTTTAGTGAAGATTTTATAAACCACTGATAAAAGACTGATAGGTCTGTAGTTCCTGAGATCCTCAATGTCACTTTTTTATGTAGCAGGATCATTGTAGCGTTGTTCCAATCCTCAGGAATCTTTCCTTCATTAAGGCATCGAGTGAAAATTTGGGCGAGTACTGTTTCGATTTCTCCACTTGCTTCTTGTATGATGTCTACAGTAATTCCATTTTCCCCTGGAGCTTTTCCCCGCTTCATGTTCTTGATTGCATGTGCAGCTTCTGCTGGGATGACTGGAAGTACACTGTTACTGGTACCTTTCATGATGTCTGGAGTACATGCATCATCCCTTTCATATAATTTGGAGTAGAAATCTTTCACTCTTGTCAAAATTTCGCTTCTATTTCTTGTTACAGAACCATCTTTTTTTCTCAGTGCCGTAATCTGTTTTCTTCCCTTACTGAGATGTCCCTTTGCTATCTTTAGGCTTTGGTTGTTTTCAATTGCTTTCCTCATTAGTTCACAGTTGAATTTCCTTACGTCTTCAGTGATACGTTTTCGTACTGTCTTGCATAGCTCTATATATTCCACTTTGGAAGTCACATCTTCCTTAGTTGTCCTCATCTCTCTTCTTTTTTGCATCAACATTTTGGTTTTTCCTGATAATTTGTTCACATGCAACTTGTTCTTAGACCCAGCTAATTTTGTTGCTGTTTCCATAAGAGCTTTGGTTACTTTACTGTTAACTTCAGAAATATCCACTTCTTCCGATGTTAGGCCTTCTAAAGCAGAGAATCTGTTCTTCAGTTCCAATTTGAAGGTATTATGGTGTTTTTTAAGGTTGGTTATGTCAATAGATTTTGTTTGTCTTATGAGCTTGCCACGTTCGAGTTTAGTGTTGAGGTGCATCTTACATCTCACCTATCTATGGTCACTACCTGTGTTGAACTTGTTTAGCACACTGCAGTCTTCTATGGCGAATTTTTTGTTACCCATAATAAAATCAATTTCACTTGTCGTCCCATTTGGATGTCTCCATGTCCATTTCCTGTGTGGCTTTTTCTTGAAAAAGGAGTTCATGATGAAAAACCCTTCTGAGAGTATTTCCACGCTGGTTTCTGTTGCCGTGACCGAATTTACCTACTGAAGTTTCATTCTGTTGCCGTTGCCCTATTTTTGCATTGAAATCTCCCATAATTAACTTCAAGTGCTGCTTACCTTTATTATTTAGATGACGAATTTCCTCATAAAATTCTTCAATTTCTTCTTCAGGATGACTTGTGGTGGGTGCATAAGTTTGAATAATCTGAGCCTGGTATCTTTTCGAGAGTTGGATAACAAGGCGTGCAGCTCTGTCAGAGGAACTTTCAACTTCTACAACTTTGTCCTTCAGTTTCTTGTTTATTATAAATCCAACACCACTAGTTCTGCCAGTATCTGTCCCACGATAGTAGAAGAGATGTCTTCTTTTCAGTTCAATGAGATCTTGACCTTTTCTCCTTACCTCACTTAGCCCGACGATGTCCCACTTGATCCTTTGTAGTTCCTCTTCCAATTCAAGAAGCCTTGAATCAGAAGATAGGGAGCGTTGATTACACGTAGCTAAGGTCAGCATCAGATGGCAGCCTAGTCCGGTCCTCCGGGGATTCTTAGCACCCTCTGCCTTCATGTCGCACTGTCCGCTGCCTTGGCCAGGTACATTCCTGCTGCCGGAGACTGAGGGCCAAGATTTAAGTTGTGGAATCATTTTGGAGGGGTTTGGCCATAACTCACCACGCTGGCCAAGCGGGTTGGTGAGTGTGGGATAGCATATCCTCTAATCCCGATGGTATAGTTATACCGCTATTGGCGGTCGTCAGTGCCCCTTTAGTGGGAACAGGATGCACCACGAGAAGGCGGGGTTTACATTTGTCAAGGAGAGGCTGTGATGTTACGCATCACCTGATAGTGTATATGTTGTACTAAACGTCTCTGAAATATTTTTCTCGTGTCGGAAATGATTTAAGGGACCTGCTGATTACACCAGAGTATTCGATGTCGTCTTTCTTGCATCTTGTTTTCTAACATCAGTTTCGTATTTGAATTGTGTAAATTCATAGCACGAATGATCGGAACAATGAAGCGGAATGCACTTATTCTTTAACATGTGGCAGCATGCCGGTGTACATCCACCGAGGCAAACCGAATTGACATCTTTCTCCTACTGGATTAAACGTTGAAGCATAACTCTTTCAAATCCGAATTAAAAATAGAAATGTGGGAAGCCGTCATGAGACGCGTTCTGACGTATCGAAAAGAATTTTGTAGTCCATAATGTGAAATTTTTGCTGTAATTTGAGAACAATAGTTTTAGAAAAATAATTTGACTCCTATCCGCAACAGAGCAAGAGAGGGAACTGAACATACGTAATGAAATTTCTTTTATTCATGGAACCTCATTATTATTTGAAGAAATTTAATCATTTAGATTGCGGTGACTGGTGACTAAGAGACAGGTGGAAGAAATGAGAGATAATAGAATGTCTAGACAGAAATTTAAATAAAAACCAGTTGGAGGTGGAGTTACTGGTAGACCATGTCGACATTAAGATGGTAATTTTCAGAAAAAGGTCAGATAAGTGGGAGTTCTATACTGAACGAAGTAAGAGCGACATAAAGTAAGTTCAAAAAGATTTTGTACTTGTGGCAAAATAGCAAAACTATACTGCTCCCTCTTGAAAATGTCACACCAGGAAAGACCTGAGATATTGAAGTCAGATTTATACAGTACATTACTTATAATACCACACGTAAGTGATCAGAAGTACAGACCTCTAAGTAATGTGGAAGACAATGATACTCAGCACCTTGTGTACTCACCACGAGCGGTGATAACACAAAATACTCAGTACCTTGGGTACTCACCACGAGCGGTGATAACACAAAATACTCAGTACCTTGTGTACTCATCACGATCGGTGATAACACAAAATACTCAGTACCTTGTGTACTCATCACGAGCGGTGATAACACAAAATACTCAGTACCTTGTGTACTCATCACGAGCGGTGATAACACAAAATACTCAGTACCTTGTGTACTCATCACGAGCGGTGATAACACAAAATACTCAGTACCTTGTGTACTCATCACGAGCGGTGATAACACAAAATACTCAGTACCTTGTGTACTCACCACGAGCGGTGATAACACAAAATACTCAGTACCTTGTGTACTCACCACGAGCGGTGATAACACAAAATACTCAGTACATTGTGTACTCATCACGAGCGGTGATAACACAAAATACTCAGTACATTGTGTACTCATCACGAGCGGTGATAACACAAAATACTCAGTACCTTGTGTACTCATCACGAGCGGTGATAACACAAAATACTCAGTACCTTGTGTACTCATCACGAGCGGTGATAACACAAAATACTCAGTACCTTGTGTACTCATCACGAGCGGTGATAACACAAAATACTCAGTACCTTGTGTACTCATCACGAGCGGTGATAACACAAAATACTCAGTACCTTGTGTACTCATCACGAGCGGTGATAACACAAAATACCCAGTACATTGTGTACTCATCACGAGCAGTGATAACACAAAATACTCAGTACATTGTGTACTCATCACGAGCGGTGAAAACACAAAATACTCAGTTCCTTGTGTACTCACCACGAGCGGTGATAACACAAAATACTCAGTACCTTGGGTACTCACCACGAGCGGTGATAACACAAAATACCCAGTACATTGTGTACTCATCACGAGCAGTGATAACACAAAATACTCAGTACATTGTGTACTCATCACGAGCGGTGAAAACACAAAATACTCAGTTCCTTGTGTACTCACCACGAGCGGTGATAACACAAAATACTCAGTACCTTGTGTACTCATCACGAGCGGTGATAACACAAAATACCCAGTACATTGTGTACTCATCACGAGCAGTGATAACACAAAATACTCAGTACATTGTGTACTCATCACGAGCGGTGAAAACACAAAATACTCAGTTCCTTGTGTACTCACCACGAGCGGTGATAACACAAAATACTCAGTACCTTGGGTACTCACCACGAGCGGTGATAACACAAAATACTCAGTACCTTGTGTACTTATCACGAGCGGTGATAAGACAAAATACACAGGACCTTGTGAACCCACCACGAGCGGTGATAACGGCTCTTACAGAGCGCGGCCTCGATTGGAAAAGATTCTTGAAGTTGTACTGCGGAAGGTCATTCCATGCTGTCTCAAATCGTACGCAAAGATTATCTTTGGTAGTGAAAATCCTCTAAATACGTGGAGTCAGTGCTTAAACAAAGACACGTTTATCAACACATAGCAAGCTAAAAATTGTTATCCGGCCACTGCTGTGATCGCACCCAAGATCTTTCGGTATCTAGCCGAGAGCGTTCGCCTAACGCTACCCTGGCCAACAATCAACGGCGCTATGTGTGTTTATCTGTCAAATTCTGACATCACAAATCCGTAGGATGGGCTCAGCAGCTGAGACGCCTTGATCTGGTGGGAAGTAACGGCGGAAGCTATATATTAATTACAGCAAATCAATCCAAAGGTCGAGAACAATAGTGAAAATCCGCATAGCGACGTAAATATCATGGCGTCGTGGACAGCAATCAACAGCGCTATGTGTGTGTGAAAAAACACACTTAGCGCCGTTGATTGTTGACCACCGTAGCATAAGTCGAGCACCCTCGGCTAGATATCTAGAGATCTCGGGTACGATCCCAGCAGTGGACGGATAACAATTTTTCACTTGCTATGTATTGATAAACGTGGAAAGAACGATGTTTTTGTTTATTATATGCGGTAACCGTCACGGGAGCCTAATGGGTTAGGAGTCGAGCTAGCATAACCCACTCTTGTTCAATGGGCTACAGATCAGGCGAAATCGCTGTCCAAGGAAGACCTCACACATGTCAGGTATCCAGGAAGTGTAAGACATTCCGCGCCTCATGTGTGCGGGTATTGTCTTGTTGAAACATGGCACCGGGGATCGCCTATAGATATAGCAACATTTAATCCTCCACAGCTTTCGCGATGTACCGCTGGCTGATCATTGTTCTTGCAATGCCCAGGAGGAGGGAAGGTGAATGGAACCCGACAATCCCGACACAAGAACGTCGGGTGTTGGACCCGTTTGACACTGCATAATGCATTCTTCCGGCAGCCATTCACCAGAGTGTATCCGTACAAGGATACGTCCAACATAGGTCCTTAGGTTCAACCGCGACTCGTCAGAAAACACTATGCGATAGCATTCATCACGCCAGTGTCTCTGTTCACGACCTCCATTGCAGCCAAGGTCGTCTGCGGTTTAAGGCCAAGGGAAGCCGTAAAAACAAGCGGTGACTGACTAGGCCTCTCTTAAGCAAACAGCGTCGGACAGAATTTGTGGGTAGCTTTGAACCTTGCATGTGATACAGACCTCCTCTTTTGTGCTAACCATCGGGGCGTGGCTGTTCGGTCTGCTAACGCCATTCGGCGGAAGCCATTGTTTCCTGTGCGTTCGTCCGTCGCTGGGTTCCGGACCCCTACCGTCGGTGCGGCATACCTTCCTCTTTCCACTGATGCCATATTTACATTACTGTGCTCATGTTTCGTCCAACACGAGCAGTGTTGTCGTAGAAAGAGGATCAGCCTTACCGCATTGCAACACAACAACATCACTCAAAGTCCGTCGGCTGTACGTACGGGTCTCGTCTTGCTTCCACAATTTCCAAGAATCGACTATGGCAATGGGCTAAAGCAAGAGGGAGTGAGATATAGAGAAAGAGAGACGAAGATAGAGAGGGAGAGGGAGGGATAGGAAGAGGTAGAGAGAGACAGACAGACAGAGAGAGAGAGAGAGAGAGAGAGAGAGAGAGAGAGAGAGAGAGAGAGAGAGAGAGAGAGAGAAACTGAAAAATGACATTTTCATGTAACATGGTTAGTACGAGGTTGAACCGCCATGAACTGCGTCACACTGTGCAATTCTGGCGTGGAGTCTGTCGTACAGATGTTGGATGTATGTTTGGGGTATTGATTTCCAAGCATCCTCAACCTGGACGCGTAAATCGTGGATGGTCGTGGTTGGCCGTGGAGACCCTATAAGTCGTTGTCCCATAAAATCCCACACGTGCTCAATGGGGGACAAATCCAGTGAACGTGCAGGGCATGGAAGTTGTCTCACACCCTGAAGTACAAGTTACAACGCACGTGCCTTGTGTGGGCGTGCGTTATCTTGCTGTAAAACACCACAATGGACCGACCTTACAAATGGCACAACAACGGGCTGAATGATGTTGTTGATGTAGAAAGTGCTGTTTAACGTACCCGGTACAAACACTAGTTGTGTACGGGAGTGATAGCTGGTCGCTCCCCACACCAGAAGACCAGGTGTAGGCGCTGTGTGTCGCTGGCGGATGCAAGAAGGGTGGAGACGCTCCCCTGTGCGTCTGCGAACACGCATACGACCATCGGAGGCTCCCAAGCAGAATCTGCTTTCATCGCTGAACACGACAGATTGCCATTGCGTTCTCCAGTGCAGACGTTGCCGACACCACTGCAACCGTTCCTGACGGTGGGCTGGAGTCAGAGGCACACATGCCAGAGGCACACGTGCACGTAGTCCTGCATCCAATAGACGGTTGCGGATTGTTCGCACAGACACCTCAGGTGCAACGGCAGCTAGGATTTGCGTCGCAGTGGATGTTGTGCTAGACAACGCCGCTCTTCTTATGCGTCGATCGGTCCGCTCATTAGTCCGTCTGTGACTCCCGGTTCCACGTCTTCTCGTGTGGGAATGTTCCTCGGAACATATACGCCACCATCGTACCACCACCGATACTTCCCGTCCAATTCCCTCCGTAATACGACGATACGACCACCCGGCCTCGCGGAGTTCGACCAGATGACCTCGCTTAAAGTCCGATAACTGCTGAAATCGTACACATCTTCCATGTCCAGGCATTGCAGCTTCCTCAGGGTCTTCGCACATGTCCGTGCGCCGACGACTGATTACATTCACTTCGCCGTACTTCTTAAATACCACCGACGATAATTTGCATATTATGCCGTGCTGTGGCGTAAGCGCTCACCGGTTGGTCCCGAAATTAACACCACACCTACGTAAACTCGACCCTATTAATATATGTGAACATCATGATCGTCCGCCAATTCCTTCTTGGTGTTCTTTTTTCACTTTCCCCCAGTGTATTAGTCTAATTTGAAAAATTCTTTTTGCATTAGGAAGCTTGAAATATGTGAATGATGATCCTTCATTTAGTTTTTTTTCCTTGATATACGATTTCGCCGCTAGGAGGCGTAAATGCAGATGATATCGAATTCAAAATACATTTTATTCCATATATTTGCTTCAAACATTGAATTCAAAAAATTATTTTATCTTTAGATTTCATTCATGTGAAACATTATTTTAGGTGTAGTCACCTTCTCAAGTTACGCATAGATTCTCCGCTAGAGGTCGTAAAGGTAAATTGCGTTTCCCTCCATATCTCTACTTCTAAAACTCCGATTTGAAAAAATTCTTTCTCCAGCGGATACAGCCCTTGATGGGAAATATTCTGTGCATAATGTCTAATTTTTGGTATAAAACGGTTTGGCCACCAGGGGTGGAAGCTTTAATCTCTGCTTCTGATGTACTGTATTTGCTGCAAAATCTGAGCTTCAAAAATCACGATTGAAAAATTTTTTCCTAAACCGATACTATTCGTGTCGATAAGCCTTTTCGGAATATTTTCTTCTTAAAACAATGCATTGTTTTTCCGCCAGGAGGCGTAGATGTATATTTTATTTTTGTCAATATCTCTGCTTCTAATGATCCGATTTGAAAACTTTCTTCTTTGTTGTATAGTTTCCAGTCAGACACGGTTTTCATATAATTTCAAAATGCTCAAGTAATTCAATGACTTTCCACTAGGGGGAGTAAGAGTTAATTGCGCCTTCCCCGATATCTCAGCTTTTAAAACTCCGATTTGAAATAGTCTTTCTGCACCGGATACAGCTCCTGGTGGGAAATATTTTGATTGTAAGTTCTAATTGTTTTATAAAATATGGTTTTGCCACCACGGGTGTAAGTGGTAATTTCTGTTTCGTAGGTATTTGCAACAAAATCTGAGCTTTTAAAGCTCGATTGAAAAAATTCTTCGGTGGACCGATATCGCTCATGTCGATCAAATTACATGGATGACCAGTAAGTTGTACAAGCAAATTCAGTTTGCTTTGAATATTCTGTCGATTTTCCATGTATTATGAAGAATATTTCTTGCTTCATTGACGGATGTTCATAATCGAAAAGGATTGTTGTTTGTCTTTGAGGCTGGGCGTTAACACAGGACTTATAGTAACCTCAAAATACTCAGGTAGAATTCCTGTCCACGGGTAAAAAAGTTGCAATGTCGGCAGCTATTGATATTTCTGTTGTCTGTTTTCGTCTTCACTTTTTGCACCACAAAATTACTTTACTGTTGTACTAATCACAAAGTTCAAAAATAAGGCTCTAATTGACGCAGTAAAGTCACTTTGTTCGGCGATGTTTTGCAGCAGTGTTGACGCCATTTTCTCGGAACAGAACTGTGTAGGCTATTAGAGGAGCGAAGCATGATGGGGGAGGGATGAAAAGGTTACAATTTTGGCAAAAAATTCCGTTCATGTACATTTCACCCGATGCTGATGTTATTCCGAGTAAAAAAGAAGTTTTCAATTGCATACTGTTCGTAGTATTTAAACAATGTATGTAGTATTGGAAACCATGGATACGAATCCTCATGGCAAATTACTATTTCTCCGAAATTTTAGCTTACGTCGTTTTTTACGCTTTCCAACCGTTATGCTCCAGCATAACGGTTGGAAACGTATATGCTCCAGCTTTGTCCGTCCGTCTGTCCGTCCGTCCGTCCGTCCGCACGATAACTCACGTGAAAATGGTTCGATTTCGACGAAATTTTAGTATGTGGTAGGGCCACCTGGGGACGAACCCTATTGAAAATGGACGGAATGGGGTCAAAGGTCAATACATAAAAGCGGGATCCATTCCATTGCCTTTATGCGTCATAACTTGCGTAAAAATGGTTCTATTTCGATGAAATTTTAGTATGTGGTAGGGAACCACCTGGGCACGAGCCCTATAGAAAATGAACGGAATGGGATCAAAGGTCAGGACATAAAAGCGGGATACATTCCATTGCCTTTATGCGTCATAACAGGCGTAAATATCGTTCGATTTCAATGAAATGTTAGTATGTGGTAGGAAACCATCTGGGTACGAGACCTGCTGAAAATGGGCGAAATGGGGTCAAAGGTCAGGCAGGGCATAAGAGCGGGATATATTCTATTGCCCTTATGCGTCATAACTTGCGTAAAAATGGTTCGATTTCGATGAAATTTTAATATGTTGTAGGGAGCCTCTGGGGACGAACCCTATTGAAAATGGGCGAAATGGGGTCAAAGGTCAGGACACTGAAGTGGGATCCATTCAATTGCCCTTGTGCATCATAACTTACCTAAAATGCTTGGATTGCGACAAAACTTTATCATGTTGTTCCGAAGGTATAGTGAACCGGTTCAGTTGAATATCAACAAAATGGGGTCAAAGGTCATTGCACAAAAGCCAGATTTATTCCACAGCCATTATTCTCATAACTTGCGTCAAACTGCTTCTATTGCAACAAAACTTTATCATGTTGTTCCGGAGGTATAGTGAACCGGTTCCGTGGAATATCATCGAAATGGGGTCAAAAGTCAGGACACAGGAGCGAGATTTATTCCACAGCCATTATCCACATAACTTGAGTAAATATTTCTGTTATATTGGAAAGCGTATCATAATCAATGCATTGCATGATTTTACTAACTTGTTTTTTCTGTCATATGGCTGCTTATAAATTTTGATTTGTATCATGACAAAGAATATCTCTTTCTTTCAACTTTTTAATCATAATTAAAAAAATGATGTCTTTCTATTACTCTGTTAGACATTCGCTCAGAGGATTGTCTCCATTTTCTATAAGAGCACAAACACTAAATTTAACAAAAAATCCTTTTTATAAAACAAGATTTCTGTGCTTTGAAAACACAAGTTTGTCCGCGACGGACATCGAAGGCGTGTCCCCTCACTCCGGAGTAAGTCGCTCTCCCAACTGAGCTACGCGGACAGAATATCTCGCTGCAGATTTGTCGTCTTGACACATGTTTTCACCTCTCTAGTACGTCACAGTGGTTTCAAAAAATTTACGTATCTTTATATAAGTTTTCTGAAATCTTAGATGGTTGCTTTTGTCATGTGTTCTAACTGCTTAAATATATTTTTTTTGGAGAGGTTTCAGAACGTGGGTTCAACGACAATTTCGGTTGTGCTGAAAGCCACCGTATCCCACCCTTAACCCTTTAACCGGGCGGAACGAATTAACTCGAGGTTAGCAAAATATACTGAAATAACATCGAACGAATATATTCGCTGTCTAAGGAGTGGACCCAACGTGGCTGGAACGAGTGAACCTGCGAATCAGAAAGCGTTACTTCCCCCCGTAGCTCTGTTATCCAAGGTTGTCATTTAGGAGCATAATTGACACTACTTCTTTCTGACATATTACTTGGTAAAATGGCTAAATAAATGGCGATGAACATCAGACAGGAGAGAAAGAGAAGAGGTTTGAGTCACCTGTTTCTACCCAGTGCCCGCTTAAAGGGTCAGAGGTATTATCGTAATTTGTATCATGGAGCAGAGGAAAAAAGACTAAAAGGGAAACTTACTATAAATCTTTCACAATGACAGGTTGATGGTCTGTACTGCGTAGATGAGAGGAGAAAAGGAATTATTTGCTGTAGCTTAAGTAAAACTCGGCCGCCATATGAACATTTTTCTTTGTGGACATCAGAAAAGTTTCGGTAGCATTTGGCTCAGGTACATCGGCCGCTTAAAGGGTTAACTACGTAGCGTCGTACCTGTTTTACAGATCTTACTGTCTTACTGCACGGAGTCGGCTGTGTTCTTGGAAGAGTACACACACAGAGAGAGAGAGAGAGAGAGAGAGAGAGAGATGAGAAGTCAGCACACATAGAAAGTGTAATGGTCAGAGGAAGAATGCTAAATATGTAACGTAGCGCACACTGACTTAGCTTTTCATGAGGAACACCTACCCAATAACGAGTTGATCCACATTCCTGGCCAATCACGGTTCACAGGCGTCTAGGAATAGATTCTACAAGGTGTCGAACATCCTCCATGCATAACTTGACCCATGTCCCCTGCAGCAGCACTGTCAGTTCACGTACATTGAGTGAAGGAGTATCATCAGTTCTCACACTCCGTTCTAGCATATCCCACAAATGTTCAATTGGGTCACAGTCTGGGGAATTTGAAGGCCAAGGCAATATGGCGAATTCGTAGTCGTGTTCCTCCAACAACTCAGTATTTATACGAACCCGATGATACGGTGCGTCGTTCTGTTGAAAGATGGCCTGTAGTCCGGGCAAACCTCTTGCAGATATGGATGGAAATGGTCGGCTAACAGTTACCTGTACTATCCACCATTTAGTGCTTGTGGGATGATTGTGACGTACTACAGAGGTGAAAACATGTGTTAAGACGACAAATCTGCAGCGAGACATTCTGTCCGCGTAGCTCAGTTGGGAGAGCGACTTACTCCGGAGTGAGGGGACCCGGTTTTGATGCCCGGCGCGTAGAAACTTGTGTTTTCACATGATAACCAACGTACCCAGGGCTTACCAGGGCAAAGCTCTCCAGACTAGAACGCCACCTTCACGATCCTGCCGAACATAGAAGGTAAAATCAGGAGATATGGCTTCATGGCATTTACGCCATATGGAAACCAGGCCGTCAGCATGGTGCAGGAGGAAACGGGACTCATCACTGTAGACGACCTTCTTCCATCTGTCGAGGGTCCGTTGCCGACGCTCCTTGGACCATGCGAGGCTTTGTTTACGATGATTAGGCGTCATCATGAGTACCCGTTTTGGTATCTGTCAGTGAAACACCAAAGTGAGGGCGCATGGTGCATGTGGAAATGAGTCGTACTGCACTGCTATTGTACTGGTGGGTGAGCTGAGTGACTCATGCACGTCGTTTCTAAGATGCCAGTCGTGACAACCGACGATCATCTTTCGAATAAATCCCGCCTTGCTGAGCAATGTGAGTCTTTTTTTTTTTTTTTGGATGTCTGGGCAGGGTCAGTCTAATCTTGGTGCATCCTTGATACTAGAGCACGGGAGCAGTCAAGTACGGCTATTCCTGTAATACTGGCCCCTACCCTTTGGGCCCCAAATATCTGGCCCGGGTCAAATTGGCTTACGTCACCACGTTTACCCGTTACTGGTAAACGTTTACTGATTGCGTACAGAGGATAGGTGTGCACAATTTATAGTAAATAGAAGATGGCATTGCTCTGTCCGCGTTATCAGCTGTAATTTAGTAGCTTGCACCGTTGAATGCCACCAGATGGCGACACATCAGTTGCTGAGCCCATCAATACGGATTTGTGTGGTCAGATGCTGACTGATAAACCACGTGTGAATTGTTGGCACTCTGGTGTAAAGTAAACTCACTCGTCTAGTTATCGAAAGTTCTGGCGTTCGTTCCCAGCGGTGTCGGATTTACAATTTTTCAGTTGCTATGCGTTGTTTATAAACTAACGTGGACAGTGCGATGTCATCCTCCATTTACATTATCTGTACGTCTTTCAAATTTAATTTTCAAATTTATTCACAATTACAGTAACCGCACGTGATGTTGGTATCACGTGGTACTTCGTTATCGCTCTCAATATGTAAAATGGGAGGTGTTCCTAATGCGAAGCTAACTCAGTGTATATTAACATTCAACTACAGCTAAGCTGATTAATCTTGTAAACTGAAGAACAAAAACGTTGCGCAAACTGTATGTAATTATGCCATTAAAAATATAAGGCTTATTTTGAAATAATTGCATGAAAATAAACACAAAAATACTGCGGGTGAAAATGTTTGAGAGGATATGAACCCCTAGAATCGTCCCCTTGGCTACGTCCCTCTTATGAATTATATTTGTTGGGGAGTGCTGAAAAAACCTTCTTCACAAATACAAGTAACAACTACAGAACTTTTAAGGCGGCAAAATGAGTAGTCATTTATACACTGAGTGGCCACTTTATTATGACCACCTGACAGTTTTAAGCAAATGAGCTATGGCTCCACGCTGTTGCCGCCAGAGGGCGAGGCTAGTATAAAAAGAGAAAGCTTGGTGCTTGCGACAGTAGCAGAAGTGATTTTTGGATGACGACATGGGTAAAAAATGCGATTTGACGGACTTTCAACGTGTGATGATTGTAGGAGCTCGGAGCCATGGAGCGAGTGTCACAGGAATCGTCGCATTCGTGAAATATTCCAGAGCAGCTGTTGTTAAAGTGTTTTAAGACTGGACTGTCAGCCAAAAAACTGGGTCTCTACGTGCAACGTGTGGTCGTCATCGACTAGTGACTGCTCGGGCGGAACGGAGAGTGTCCAGACTGGTAACAGACAGCAGAAGAGCAACAGTGCAGCAAATTACATACCATCTTAATCAAGGATCCCCTCAAATGATCTCTGCACGCACTGTTCGTCGTACACGGATGGGATATGGCAGCCGAAGGCTTGTTCGAACAACACCTTTGCTGTCTGCAGTTAACAAGAGAAAACGTCTCCAGTTCGCACAAGGATTGGACAGTCGATAATTGGAAACAAATTATGTGGTCCGATGAATCACGTTTTCAGTTGCACCATGCCGATGGCCGAGGGATAATTTGGCGGAAACAGCACGAAGGCATGGACCGCAAATGCATTGCTACAGCCCTTCAATCTGGTGGAGGCAACGCTATGGTTTGGAGAATGTTTTTCTGGCATGCTTTGGGCAATTTAATTAGTGTTGATCAACGTCTGACTGGCACATCAAATCTAAACATCGTTGCGGACGAAGTGCATCCTGTCATGCGGATGTATTATCCCAATGGCGATGCGTCCTGCCATAGTGCTCGTATTGTACAGGATTGATTTCAGGAACATGCCGGTGAGTTTACTCTGCTTAGGTGGCCCCCCACAATCTCCAGATCTCAACCCCATTGAGAATTTATGGGATGGAGTTGAACGAGCCATCAGGCAGCTGGATCCACAACCCTGCAATCTCACACTCCTGGAAAGTGCTATTCATCAAGCATGATCTCAGGTTCCACAAACCATCTATCAACATCTCGTGGAGTCCATGCCACGAAGAATCGACACAGTATGGTTAGTTGCTTCCACGCGCTTGATTGAAATGGTGTGGACGCTATGTCATTAACAAGTTCCAAAAACGTCTGATACATGTGGAAAGCTTCCAAAATATCAAGTTTGGCGTTTTAATCTGGCTTGTCAATTAGTTTTGCTTCTTCAAAGAGAATTTTATAGTCCTTTTCGTAACAGTGTTCAACCATCGATGACTTGTTTAGGTCGCAGCTCCAAATGTAGGTCTTGTGCTCCTCCAATCGGAAACGCAAGGCTCTACGGGCTTGTCCTATATACAAAGCGCCACATTCACATGGAAGTTTATAAATTCCCCACGAGCTTTTGTCTTCAACATAGTCCTTTGATCCTAAAACGTTCATTTTGTTTATGGGTTTAAGAATCACTTTAAAATTAAAAGTTTTGAGACTTTTTGAAATTTTGAAGGCAATGTCATGGGAAAATAGAATAATGGCCAATTCTCTCGCATCACAGAAGTTAACGTGAAGATAGGCTTCGGTTTCCGGAATTTTTTTAGAGCGTCACAAGACTGTAGTCTCTGATTTCAAGAGTAGTTATCGCCTTGCTTACCGTTCACCATGTAACAGTGCATCAGAAAATGTGAAAAATTGCTTTATTCTGGAGTGAACTGAAATCGGGAGGTGCGGATTTGTATCCCACTAAAGGGCGAGGTAATTTTCAAGTTTCTGGTGTAATGTTCCGTGTTAAACAGTAAGCAGGGCACTGACTATTTTTGCTTGCTGAATTATATGTTAACTTTAATGGGACGAAATTATATAGAAAAACTGAAGCATTTTAGACATATTTTTAGTAAATAGTCTATCACAGGGGCGAGTGTTTTCAAATCTCAGCTGAGTAAAAAATAAAATCTGTTCCACACCCATAGTAAATTCCTATAGCATAAATACGACTCAATGACAATCTTCGAGGCATATAAACATTCAGAGCGAAATCTGGAAACAACTCTTTACCGAAAATCGTCAGTGGTGTTTGATTGTTTCCGAACAACTACACCCAATCAGGACAATTCTCCGACAAACCACGCCCCTTTTAATCATGGAGGCGCTTCTGAAAAAGGATTTATCGGTGGCGGACTTGCGAATGAAACAGAAACATACCTTTTATTCCTCCCTTCCCGTTTGCAGAGGATTTAAATTCCTCTTTCACGCAATACTTTTGTTGTATTTACTTCGTTCAAAGTCAGCGAATGTATTTTCCCCGCCGCATAAATCACAGCGCCGACATTTTTCTCTTACACAGTGTCATTCTTTAGACAGCATTCCACTGCCAGGCAAAGAAAGGGGTAGGGGGGGGGATGGAATATTCTCTGTAAAAAAAGAGAAAAAAAAAGAAAAAGTAGGTGACATCGGTAACACTTCTTTTTACTTTTGTTTTTGAATAATGCCCGATATATAATGCCGTTCTTGAGCGGGGGTTAAACGCAAAATCATTTCCTTTTTTCGAGGAAAACCTCCATCCAGACGAATCGCTATCCAAAGAATGCATTTGTAACAGGAAAGCGAGAGAAGCTGCTAGAATAATCGGTCTTGGCGACTGCCCATGTCAAAGATGTATGTAAATTGGATAAAATGAAAACTCTCGCACATATTTTGATAAAATAAAATGCCCAACATAAGCAAGGGACTAAAGAAAGTTTTCAGAAACCAATGGAAAGACATACTTCAAAGTTTGCATGTGTCACAAGAAATGTTTTCATAATGTAAACCATTTGCATGTGTGAAGGTATCTGCGAACCCATTAAGAAAGAATAAAGCTTCGATAGCAGTGAAATATTTGGCCATCACCTGCTCCATACAGGCGACGTGAAATCAAAGACGCCGACCTTACTTCATGCTAGGATATCAGCCTTGTATTACCAACGAACCGATTTCAGTAGCTGGTTCCACTGTGGGTCAAAGCTCAGGCTTCTCACTATTCGTGCCCAACTTCAAATCCCGGTGATGCATGGATGTTGTGGCTGTCTTACGGCACTGCCTCTCCCACTCGCCTGGAACCAGTGGCCTAAATTAGGAGCGGACGATTGCTTATAGTCCATCGAGTTGCTCACGGTGGTCATTAAACAAACAAATCACTGTGGAGTTTATTTCCATATGCTCATTGGGTCAACATAGTCCGGTTACTGCACGGAAAAAATGAGCTACAGGTAATAACTAAGAAACTAGAAGAAACCCGTCGGAAACGACGGTAAGTTTTTTTTTTTTTTTTTTTTTTTTAAATAATAAACTCATATGAAACAGCAAATGTAAACTTTATTTGATTGACAAATTCTTTGAACCACTTCAGTAAAGACATTAGTCCAGGTTCGTGATTTTTTAGCATGTCTTTTATAAAAAAAGATCGTGCTTATGTTACCGGTTTGTCCGTCTGTCCGTCAGTCCGTCCGTCCGTCTGTACCCACGATATCTCTGCAACTATTAGTCAGATTTAAAAAAATCTTTTTGCATTCGGAAGCTTGAAATATGCGAATGACGATCCTTCATTTCATTTTTTTTTACGATGTACAATTTTGCCGCTAGAGGGCATAATGCAGATGATGTCGACTTTAAAAATGCGTTTTATTCCACATATTTGCTTAAACATCCGATTGAAAAAAATCTTTTATCTTTCGATTCCATTTACGTCGAAGAGTATTTTAGATATAGTTACTTTTTCAAATTACGCATAAATTTTCCGCTGGGGGCGTAAAAGTAAATTACATTTTCCTCGATAGTTTTTCTTCTAAAACTGGGATTTGAAAAATTTCTTCTTCAACGGATACACCTGCTGATGGAAAATCTTTTGCATATAATTAAAATGTTTTGGTAATAAATACTTTGGCTACCAGGGGGCGTAAGTGTTAATTTTTGCTTCTGATGTATTTGCCATAAAATCTGAGCTTCTAAAATATCGATTGAAAAAATTCTTTCGTGGGCTGAAGCCACTCACATCGATAAATTTTTCTGAAATATTTTTTTTAAATATTCCACAGTTTCTCCGCCAGGGGGCGTAGATGTATATCTTATTTCCGTCAATATCACTACTTCTAGGAGTTCGATTTGAAAAATTTCTTCTTTGTTGGATGTGTTTTCAGTTTGACATGTTTTTTCATATAACTGCAAAATTTTCAAATAATTCATAGACTTTCCGCTAGGGGGCGTAGAGGTATATTGCGTTTCCCCTTTTATCTTTGCTTCTAAATCTCCGATTTGAAAAATTCTTTCTGCAACGGTTACAGCTCCTGATGGGAAATCGTTTGCACATAATTTCTAATTTTTGTAAAAAAAGAATGGTTTGGCCACCAGGGGGCGTAAATCTTAATTTCCGCTTCTGATGTATTTGCTGCAAAACATGAGCTTCTAAATTCTCGATTGAAACAAAACGTCGTTTGTAGACCGATAGTACTCATGTCGACAAACCCTTTGGAAATATTTTCTTCTTAAAATAATGCATGGTTTCTACGCCAGGGGGCGTAGATGTATATCTTATTTTTGTCAATATCTCTACTTCTAGGAGTCCGATTTGGAAAATTCCTTCTTTGTTGGATAGTGTTTCCGATGCGAAATGTTTTTCCTATAAATTCAAAATTTTCAAGTAAATCATAGACTTTCCGCTAGGGGGCACAAAGGTAAATTTCGTTTTCTGCGTTATTTCTGCTTCTAAAACTCCGATTTGAAAAATTCTTCCTGTATCGCATACAAGACCTGATGGAAAATATTTTTCACATAATTTCTAATCTTTGGTAAAGAATGGTTTGTCCACCAGTGGGCATAAGTGTTAATTTCTGCTTCTGATGTATTTGTAGCAAAATCTGGGCTCCTCAAAACTTGACTAATTTTTTTTTTCTTGGACCGATACCGCTCATATGGAAAAACCTTTTGAGAACACTTTCTTCCTAAAATAATGCATGGTTTTCCCACCAGGGGACGTAAAGTCACATCTTACTTTGGTCGATATCTCTGCTTCTAAGAGTCCGATTTGAAAAATTATTTCTGTGTTGGAGAGCATTTCCGGTGAGAAATGTTTCTCATATCAATTCATGTATTCCTTAAGGCACAAGTCTGCAACCAAGGGGCGTAAGCTCACGATTCCGTTTACAGCAATATCTGAGTGATTAAAAACCCTATTGAAAAACTTTTTTCTTCCGTCAGATATTATTGTTTTTCACACCGGTTCCATTGTCTTTGATTAGCTTTGATAAACTGAATTTGCGTCAGAACGGATTCAGAAGACGTGCTTATTACACCCGAAAATTCGGTGTCATCTTTCTTGTTTTTTTATGTGACTGATGATTTTACGACCATTGTGAGCAACTCAGTGGGCTATAAGCAGTCACCCATCCCTAATTTAGGGTCACTGGTTTGAGGGAAGGGAGAGAGAGCCAGTGGCGTAAGACAAACACAACATCTATGCCTCACCGAGATTCGAACCCGGACCCTTCATGAACGAATGATCATAAGCCAACGCTTGGGCTATAAGCAGTCGCCCGACCTTAATATAGGGTCACTCTTTTCAGGGATGGCTCTCTTACGGCACTCTTTCCAGTGCCGTAAGACAAATGAAAAACAACATCCATGCTTCACCGAGATTCGAACCCGGTAGACGAAACTCGTCGGAATCTACGATTAGTTTTTTTTTTCTTTGAAAAGAATAAACTTATATGAAAAGTTTATTTACATCTTTACATAATGAGAAACATCTTACCTACGTGAATAAACTGGATCGAATGAATGTTAAATTGTATATATACATCACACACTCCAATGGAACAACGCAATCAGGTCTTCGAGTGTTCGCTGTTCCGATAAGAACTTTCAAACGAATTCCTGCTAGCGTTGTGGTCCCTCCATACTACCGCCTTCAACAGCGCGTGAGTCAACCGCAGGCGATCGGATATCAACCGCACGCTTCTCCCATATACTTAACATGGGAACATTGCCGCCCCACAAACGCCCGAACCGTTGCCACAATCTCAATTTTCTCTTCGACTGGCACATGTACATGGTAGACCTTTATTTTGATACCTCAAACATATGTTCACGTTTAGCCGTTCTCTCACAACTAGTCTTATAGTAAAAAACCTTATAGAATTAATATTCAGATCTTACTTTACTGGCATTCAAATCAGTTTTCTCAGGATACAATTAACTTTTGGCATCCTTGGTCTAGCTGCTGGAATCTATGGATAAAATCCTCCTCTGGTATCATGTGTAACTATGAGGGTCCTAACAAAAGTTTTGCACACGTTAATGTAAAACGGAAGCCGATGATGTGATCGGGAAAATGATTGCATCATGTCAAGGTCAGAATCTCAGCAACACAGTGCTGTCAGAACGACGCGCTATCATTTGCGGTGTTGACGTGGGAGGGTTTGTAAGTGGAAGCGTGCAGCTCCTCAGGTCAAGTCACAGTGTTAGACCAGCGCTCGTACGGAAAATAAAAATTCTGCGGGAAAAATTCCGACACAGATCCACACTGCCTTACAAGAAGTTTGTGGGGAAAGAACTCTTGATCGAAGCACAATTTATTTCTGAGAACAAAGTTGAAACCGAAAATTCTTCAAAATCGCCCCCAACTTGTTGGAATCGGGAGCGATCTTGCTGCATGACAACGCATCGTGTCAGGGTGCAGCGTCGGTACGGGGACTTTTGTCCAAATACGACTGGAAAAACTTTATCCCACCCACCATACAGCTCTGATCTCACTCCACCCGACTTTGATCTTTTCCCAAAGTTAAAAAATCGGCTCCGTGGCATCCGCTACGAATCGCTGGGTGAACTGTCATTGGGCGTGACCCGAGTAATACACTAGTGTGCAAAAATTAAGGACGAAGAGGAGAAATTAGCATAACAGCGGAACGAGCAGGCAGAACGGACCGAAAGACCACTAAAGAGATAGAGTAGGGTCCGGTACGGTAGGGCATGCGCATATATTCAGCATGACGTACGGGGGGGTGTTAGAAGGGTATAAAGCACACGGGCAGTATACGCTCAGCAATTCGGTGGAAGCTATTGCACGGTGTACATCGGTTTGAACGACGTCGAGTTGCTGCCACCGTGTGATATGGCCAACAGGTAATCCAGTAGACGATATCTGGATGACTTTATCCGAGGTCGCGTCATTGGGAAGTTGGAAGAAGGCCGAAGTGTGACTAGTGTGGCCGAGGAGTTCGGAATCGCTCACAGCATCGTTTCACGAGATTGGAGAGCATTTCAAACGACAGGAACAGCTGTCCGAGAGTCTAGCAGTGGTCGTCCACGAGCAACCACGGCGGCAGACGACCGGTATATTTTCCTACAGGCGAAAAGAGGCAGACGGCAGACAGCGGTAGAAATCGCTAGGCACATGCAACAGACAACCGGACGTCCGTTATCGCGTTTTATTGTTGCCAGGGCTGCACAAAGGTAGTCTATTTGCACGACGACAAGTACGGTGTGTGTCAGTAACGCCTGCTCTTCGGAGACGGCGGTTTCTGTGGTGCCAGGAACACAAGAATGTCAGTTTGAAATTTAGAAGATATATGCAGCAGGTTCAGACATGTAAATGATTAAAATGTCAGTTAAAATGCGTATGCTGGCGGTTTTGGAACAGCGCTCTCCGAACTGGCCGGTATTGGGTACAAAGAGCTTTATCAAACGAGACCTGGTCAAACCATATGTTGCAATCAGTGAAGAGCCGATAGTGAGTCGAAAGGGGGTTTCTTGTGTCTCACTATGCCCCATTGCCGAAGAAGGTCGCGTTATGAACAGCTGACGGACTTTGAGCGAGGAAGGATTGTCGGGTCGAGAAAAGCTGGATTTTCTTGCCGCGAAATTTCCATTCGTACATGACGAAACGCCACTACCGGGATGCGGAGGTTACGTCAGTCGACAGATGAGGCTAGGACGCACACGAATCTGGGAAATGGCCCATAAAATAGCACGATTGCACGGGATGACGGGCACATCTGCGGTATGGCGGTGACCGATCGCACAGCGACATCTACGTAATTGGCAAAGCAGAGGAGCAATGTCACAGGTCAGGCTTATTTCGGCGTCGTCTGCTTATCAGGGGACTGATCGCTAGCAGCTCATTGCTGCGCATTCCTTTGACACTCAACCACAGACGCCCCAGGCTGCATAAGGGTTTCAAACACAGACATTGGCGCGCTGATTGGCAAGACGTCGTGTTTTCTGACGAGTCACGATTCAGCTCGATACATCATGATGGTCGCATACGTGTTTGAAGACATTATGGTGAACGGCACGTTGCCGAGTGCATTTGGTAACGTAATACCGACTCAACGCTAAACATCATGGTTTAGGGCGACATTGGGTTCAATTCGCGATGTCGCCTGACACGAATCAGAAAACTCTCAAAGCCAGCGATACATCCAGGATGTTTTAGACTTAGAGGTTATACCCTACCTTCAGAGTTGTCCCGTCGCTACATTTCAGCAGGACAATGGACGGCCACATATGTCCCGGAATGTGCAAAATCTCTTCCATGCACGGAAGATACCACTTCGTTTCTGGCCTGCATGTTCACCGGATATGTCTCGATGGAAGATATTCCGGGATATGGAAGGTAAGGGAGTGACCAGTTAAGCGCCGTCCCCAGTGACTACAAATGAACTCTGGTCTCGCATAGAAACAGTTTGGGAGGTTACTTCCCCAGGATGATATAAAAAACTTCTTCCATTCAATGCCACGCCGTATAGAGGCTGTTATTGTTGTTCGAGGTGGCTTCACGCAATACTGAGTTTTGAAGATAAAAAATCTTGTATAGCTCTACTAATGTAATCAGTTATCTCCTCTAACATGAGGAACCAGTGATATAAATTCCATTTCAATAGCGCGATTATTTCTTGGTGCAGCAATTTTCACAAACGGTACTGTGAAGAGTGTAGTGTTCATGAAAAGTAAGCCAATAATTTGCATGCTTAATTGATATATTATATTTTCGAGGGAAGGAATTTGTGCACCAATTAGGATCCTAGTCGAATTCCTGCAATGCCAGTATCGGCGACACGGCCCAGTAGCACAAGACTGAAATTTAACTGCAGGAACAGGCTCCCCTTTCCCGTATTGACACGGAAGAGGGTGGGGCGCTGTGAGATCACTTGGCACCTGAATGGATGAATCGTCCACATAGTTGGAATTGATCTATCGGATCGCTCCCAATCTTCTGTGAATCAAGTCCATCCAAATGAGCATTGTTATTGAGCGGATTAAAGTACAGAAATAAATTTATAGCAAAACTATAAAATAATAAGTTCCTCTAAGAATGAACAGATTAAGTTAATGCACGAAATTTATCATAAATATAATATAAAAGCGCTACAGTAAAGGTATGCTACTTCTCTTTGAGATGTCCTCTGTTTTAAATAAGCTGTGGTAACGACATTTTATTTTTATTGTTCGCGTGGTATGCTTCATTAAGTGCTCAACAACTTCTGGAACTGGGAGAATGCTAGCCATGCGTTTGGAAACTTGACTACAGACATCTAATTTGCCTGAGAAAAATCCTAAATTCCTTTAATCCTCTAACCTAGTGGGTTGGAAAAGCTAAGGCGTTGGGTCATACCATAGTGGGTAAGAAAGCTAGGGATACGAACATAATTTAGGCTGCTTTTACTAGCCCCGACCGTAGTCATACTGCTTCACAAGGACTACCGCAGGACTGCGAATAACTTACACCGATAAGTCATTCCATCTCGACCACCCCCAGCCTAAAGAAATAAGAGCGCCTGTAGACCGAACGGTAGCGCTGGTGAAGTTCACAAAGCAGTATCTATACAAATGAAGGATCGGCTTTCGGTTGATAGAATGCTGGAGTGAAAATAGGAAAAGCTGTCAATTTATCGGAGTTTGATAAAGAACAATTTGTCTTGGAACGGCGTCTCGGAACTACGATCTCGAAAACGGCGCTGATTGTGGGTTATCCACGTGCCGCTGTACTGAGTACGTATCAAAAGTGGTGCAGAAGTGGCCATACGACGAACCGTCGTCCATCCATATGTCGCCCGCAGCTCATTGATGTCAGAGGGTAGCGGAGACTGTCGCGCATTGTGACCCCAGGGCCACAGCGCAAGAAATCACCCGCAGGCAGAACAGTGGCAATCAGGGCAATGTGTCACAGCACACAGTTCATCGCAGAGTTCTGCGCATGGGCCTGCGCAGCCGAAGACCCAGCCGGGTTACCTGGCTCACTGCACGTCATCGCCAACAACGCATGAAATGGGCCCAAGATCATTCAGATTGGACCGTGGGCGATTGAGAGAAAGTGGCCTGGTCTGACGAATCAAGATTCGTGTTGCATCACGTAGACATCCGAGCGCGGATTAATAACGTAGGCTATGACACCTGGGTGCACTGTTGGGCGGAAACAGGCTTGCGGCATCTGCGGTGTTATGCTGTGGCCGATGTTGTTGTTTTTCAGACACTTTAGGCCCCATTATCCCAATAGCACAATCCTTGACAGCTGTGAGGTATCTGAACGTCGTTGAGGATGAAGTTCACCAATTCATGGAAACTGTGTTTCCTGCTGGTGATGGCCATTACCAACAGGGTAATGCGCCATGCAAAGCTGCCAGAATCGTCAAGGAGTGGTTCGAGGAACATGGTGGTGACTTTCTGTTACTGTCCTGGCCTCTACATTCACCTGACATGAACCCAATCGAATATTTGTGGTTCGACTTGCAAAAGCTGTTTCGCGCTAAATCGCCAACACCCCGAAATGTAGGGGAACTGGAGGACCTGTTGTTGACATTACGGTACCAGATACCCCAGGATACCTATCGCCACCTCATCGAATCCATGCTTCGCCGAGTGCCCGCTGTTCTACGGGCTAAAGGGGGTCCTACAGCTTATTAGGTGGGTGGTCATAATGTAAGGACTCTTCGGTGAAACTGCTCATTGTTTCGCTGATGCAGTTTGTTTGAACTTCTGCGGTTGTAACGTACCAGGAGATGTGACGTACCTGCCAGAAGGACGCACACGACATAAAGGCAGATAGGAATCAGAATAAAATGTCCGCGTAGCTCAATTGGTAGAGCAACTTATTCCGGAATGAGGGGACCCGGGTTCGAATCCTGGCGCGGATAAAAATGACGGAGAAATTTACTTCGTTATACGGTATTAAAGATGTAAAAAAATATTATTAATAACATCTTTGAAATACAAGCGCAGGTGTTCGAGACTTAATTTCACGGTTACGGATTAATTATTATTATAAAATTTAATTACTCTTTCTTTTTATTTAATGAAATGAATCATTTGAAAATTGAATATCGTTTCCCTCTTTCACTGAAATTACTTCAACAGAAGAGCAAGTCATTCACTGAATGATTCAATTTGTTCAAAATCCTGCGCACAGAAGAAATTCAAATGATGCAGTCAAGAGTGTCTAGTGATGTTTCTCATATTACATTACAGAAAAGGGATTCAGTCTGGAATTTCTGCTGAATGGTTCAGTTGAAAATTCGGTGACGCAACTTCTCATTTCTATTGATGTCCATGGGGCGACGAACAAACGATTACCTGGCATCTCAAGGAAGTGCGAAAATTCCTTCTTGTCGCTTTCAGGGGAGTGAGCTCTGTTAAGCACGATGGTTTTAACGGCTTGTGGAAGACATTTCCGATGCCAGTTGTGGTGACAAATTCGTTTGATGTGTCAGCTATTTATAACTTTGGCAGTATAATGAAGAATGTATTACGCATTGACATCTCTTTAAGAATTCAACGAAGTTTACCAAATACTTTGGGCCTTTCAAATTTGTCCTTAATTAATTAATATGTATTAAAATGATTTCTGTCCCAATAATTTGGAAGATTATATAATACACATAGTCATATCAGAATAATATGACCACCGACCTAATAATGGGAATCACTACCCATGAGCGGGATGACAGCAGCGAGACGGCGTGGCATGGACGAAATGAAACCCTGGAAGGTTGCCTGAGGCTCACGTTCCCATTCGGACAGCAGCAGAACGCGGGGGACCCGGTGATGACGTTTTTGTGGGTCGGCACGTAGCACATGTCGATCCAAATAGTTCCACAAGTGTTCTATGGGATTGAGCTCGGGCGATTTCGCTGGCACAAGGAAGAACGGAGAATTCGTGTTCCTGGAACCAATGACGAGCCCCATTAGTGACGAGACACGGCGCATCGTCCTGTTGGTAGACACAATTACCACCAGGGTAAACGCCCAACATGAAGGGATGCATGTGGTCAGCGAAGATGGGCAGGCAGTCATTAGCGTTCATGGACTCTATCCAGTGGTACCAGCTGTCCCAGATCATATCCCAGGAAAACGTCCCCCAGACATGCGCACTGCCACCGCCGACAAGCGTGTCCCAGTGTTGATTTTCGTGTGTCTGAAGCCATATCCGCCACTGCCCATCACTTCTGTGGAGTAGGAACCTCGATTCGTCGGAGAAGGTAACCTTTTCCCGCTCTTCCACTGTCCAGTGACGGTAGTCCCATGCGAACTGCAGGCGTTGTTGCGGATGGACCTGGGTTTACATGGGCACCTTAACGCAGTCGACTCCGGAGAATCATGCGTAACAGGATTCGTCCCATGTTATTGGGGATACGTACCTGGGTTCCACAGCTATGACGTCGGGAGGTACTCGGTCTGCCAACGGTCTATTCTTGATACACCCTTACTACAGCATCACGTGAACAGCCCACGAAGTCTGCTGTTTCTGAGATGCTTCCACCCTTGGTGCGGTAGCCGATGATCATTGCTTTTTGAACGTCCTTCAAATCACGACCTCTTCCCATTGTGCTCACGTAATGCACTATGGCTCATCTGTCCTGGTTGGCCGCTTATATCTCCGTGTGGTCGACCTTGTCACGTGCACTCTGTGACGCGCCTTCTGGGCGGGTACACTGGAATTCTGGTGTTACGACCGTGTATGTAATTCATGCCAGTGGAACATGTTTCAGAGAGGATGAACAGTACATCCGAGAAGATAAAAGAATGTTACGAACATTAACAGCAAACACTACTCGACATAAGAAAGGCCACACCAAGAAGTTTTTCGAAACGCCGCGCAAGCCGCCCAAGTGGCGCAGTGGTCTATGCATTGGCTTCTGACCATTCGTGTGAGATGTGCCCCGGTGAGGCATGACGCTGTGTGTGTGGGGGGTTTTTTTGGTTGGAGGTTTAACGACCACTATGAGCAAGTCAATTGGCTATAAGTAGTCGCCAGTCCGTAATTCAGGGTCACTGGTTCCAGGGAAGGGAGAGAGCCAGTGCCATAAGACAAACACAACATCCATGCCTCACCGCGATTCGAACCCGGACCCCTTTCGGACGAATGATCAGAGGCCATCGCTTAGACCACTTTGTTTGTTTAACGCGCGGCACTGCCTTTCTCTCTTCCCTGGAAACCAGTGGCCGTAAATTAGGGACGGGCGACTACTTATAGAGCATTGAGTTTCTTATGGTGGTCGTTAAACTCCCAAACAGACCAGAACAAAACAACAACATCAACAACAACATCAACAAAAAAAAAAAAACTCAAATAAGTTGTTAGGTATGTGTCCACAGCGGGGTTGTGTAGATGATTGCAATGTCGAATAAATTCCGTGACAGAGAAGGAAGGCAAATTATCACGGTGTAACAGAGTTTACTATTCCACACCTGGGCGTGTGGATCACTGTGTCGGAGTGATCTCGGTGGCCAAAGAATGTGTAAGGAGTGCCACGTTTAAGGTGACGTCATCCGGAATCCCGTTAGCACACGGACACCTTTATCAGAGGCTTCATCGTAGGGTAACATACGTCTGGTTGGTCACTGGGTCAGATGGGGCGGAAACGCAATGGGTTGGAACAAGTGTTAGACGAATGTGACGAAACTGATTGGACGAAGGTTACGTGCGTCTGTAACGTATACCCTAGTCTAACTTTAGTTTTTTAATTAATGTACTTATAAACATTTTTAGGAAGTTCTCTTTAAATATTTTACAAACTTAACGTTTATATTTTCTCTCTCGAATGAATGTTTTGTTGCAACATGAACAGAGGTTGTAGGTTATTGACGTATGTGTAAAACTGAGATTATAAGACTGTTTACGATGTATCAGGGCTCGTCTCTCGTTAGGTATCACGACTTTCATTATACTGCAGCTACAAGACACCAAATTAGCCTACGCAATGCGAGCGTTGACTAACATCGTGTTTAGAGTTTGACGTTATTGCTTAATTCTTTCGCTGCCATTATCACGCTTGTTTGATCACCGAAGAATTACAGTGATGTGCAAAAGTATTGCATAACCTGCAAAAAACAAAACGTTAATTTGTAAGTTTAACTCGTTCTTTAACTACCTAATTTTCATAGTTACTTTATTGTTTTTTGCCATTAGATTCAAAGTTTAATAGAGATTTCAAAAATGTCTTAGTTTTTCCTGTGGCTACTTGTGTTCTTAAGATATGACATAAAATATGGGGTTTTGAAAAATACATTAAAATTCACGTTATCTGCGCATCAGTTATTACACCCAATCATAGACAATCTTTTATCTGATTGGCTGCTTCCTAATGCTATCCTAATCCTACTTCAGCCTTTATAAGGGTTGACGCAGAACTACTAGAGCAATGTAGTGGTCGCGTCTTGTTGTTATTAGGGTATAATTTGTGTTCATTCTCAATAATGGGTGAAACTGCAGAATTGTCCACAGCGGACAGATAAAAAATAGTTGTTTTGCATGAAGAGGGATATTCATCAAAGCAAATCCCTGAAAGAAAGGGCTGTAATCAATCTACAGTGATTAGGCTACTGAAGAAAGTAAAAGACACTACTGATATTAGAAATATGCGTCACAGTGGAAGGCCCAAATCCAATACAACCTAGTCAGAGTGGTCAGAAATTTAAGCTTGGCAGACAGGAGGATCAATTCACCTAAATTGCTTCAAAGATGGCCTAAAGTGAGTAATGTTACTCTTAGTACATCTACTGTTAGGAGGAGGCTGCTTCACTATGACTTACGTGGCTGTAAATGCAGGCATAAGTCATTGTTAACTGCAAATCAAAGACAGAGTAGACTTCAGTGTGCAAAACAGCATGTCTCATGGGCAACCAAGCAATGGGAAAATGTTCTTTTCAGTGATGAATCAGAATTTTGCCTTAATGGGAATCAGAGTAGTGCCTATGTAACGAGATTCAAGCATGAAGAATTCCATCCAAGTTGCTCAGTAACTACTGTTAAGCATCCGGTGAAGGCCATGGTTTGGAGCTGGGTGAAAGACATGAAGGGTTTTGGCATTGAGAACCTCCATATTGTCGATGGTACGGTAAATGCCCAGAAATGCATCTGGATATTAGAAAACAAGATGCTACCATGATCTAAAAGACTTTATGACGGCAGGTTTATTTTTTAAGATGACAATGCTCCCTGTCATCATGCTATAGTGAAAAAGTGGTTTCAGGAAAAAAATGTTCAGCATCTTGATTGGCAACCGGACTTAAACCCGATCGAAAATTTGTGGTTCAAAGTGTAAATATGAACTATTAAAAAAGAAGCCAACCACCAAAAAACAACTCATGGAAGATGAAATTCAAATTTGGAATCGTGTTGTTCAGCCCAATCTTTTACAAAACCTTGTTCACAGTATGCCAGCAAAATGCAAACCTGTGATTAAAGCTGAAGTCTGGTCAACAAAGTATTGGGTACATTTTATAATTTTACATCATTGTATTTCTGTATTTAAATGTTAATTCATTCCTTATGAATTACAAGAACGCTTTATTGCTGTAAACCTAAGTATTGGATAAATGATCCTTTTCATAATAATTTTGACTTGGTCATGATTTTTGTAGTGTTTCTTAAGAACAGAAGTAGCTACGAGAAAAACTAAGATATTTTTGAAATCTCCATTAAATTTCGCATCCAATAACATATGAACGATGAAATATCTGTGAAAATCAATTTGTTAAAGAAAGAGTTAAACTTAAAAATTCACGGTTTTTGCAGGTAATGTAATACTGTTGCACAGTACTGTAAATTGTTTTTCAAGATAATATGATTTGGAGATTATTTGGTATTACGAGCAAGGTGTTGTTTAGCTGTTGAAGTGTTTAACTTTATGACAAACACAAATTCGAGAATATATCCGAAACCAGACGAGACGACCTGTTGTACAAATTTTTCAGAGACATGTGCAAGGGAAAACGCTGTATCGAGGTACCCAACAAACATTGTGCTAGCTCCTATGGACATATGCGAATGACGACGGTACGTCGTTGAGCTGGCAGGCATGCGACCTGGGTAAACGTTGTTTTGAGCGGGATGCGGCAATTGAAGCTTGAGTGGGACTGTTAGTGTAAGCATGGTTCCATACTATCGCGTAGAAGACACTTTACAGCGAAGAGAGATCGGTAGATTGGAAGCTTGGAAATCGCAAACTGAGGCAGCAAGATGGCTGAATATGTCAAGGCAAGTGACCTCCAATCTCTGGAGACACAGTTTCAGGAAACCGGAGCAATAACCAGAAGGCCGGTTTAAGAACGCACACGAACCACAACAAGTCAAGGCAATCGATCGGTATTTGTCTCTAACAGCTCTCCGCCATAGGAACTCAACAGTCAGGCAACTCTCACAGGATATCGTCTCTGGTACGGGAACAGCAAAATCGAGGGAAACAGTTTACAGAAGATTCCACGTAGATGTCTTTATGAAAGAAGGAAAATTGTCTATATCCCAATCGTGGCAGCTCACAGAAGAGTCTGATTGAACTGGGCAAGACATTTTAACCCCTGGACTCTTGGTGAATGGCCTTTTTTTTCTTCAGTGACGAGTTGCGGTACAACCTAAACACGGATTCTCGACGTACGTACATTTGGAAAGAGGCAGAAAGACGAAATCTTCACCCCAACGTTGCACAAAGTGACCACGATATGCATAGCGAACGAATCCAAATTTGCCACTGATGGGATTCGAACGCACATCTTCTCCACAGTCGGATATTCTACCACTTGAAATACATCGACGAAGGCTTATCGCTTTAGCTTGCCGTTTGACATGTGCTCTCAGCGCATACACCGAGCAGTACTCCTGCACGACTGCTGAGAGTAAACTACTTCTTGTACTTAAAATATCTCAGAGGATTTGGATGTGAGGAAGTCTCAAGGTGAAGATACCCTGCCTAGATGGGCGTAGGCAGGGAAGGTGTGTCAAATGTCAAGATGATGTTGCGAGATGGGACAGACTGCCCATTCCTACTAAAGAGAATACACCAGTAACGTGTTGACTCTTCAGTTCTTCAAGAAGTTCATCTTCGCTATACTCAGTGAGGTTACCAGAACGGACAACACCTCGAGATGAATTAACGTATCCATTACCTTTACAGAAGTCTCCAGCAGCGATGTCGTGTTTAGAAGAATGGTACTGTGTGTCGAACTAGATATCTCCACAACGAGATCTCCCGATTAGAGTTTCTTGACGCACTTCGTAGAGCTTGCTATGGACTGTAGTGCTTTATTAATCCAAAATGGGATTTTTTTGCACTCAAAGGATTTGAGCTGTCTAAGTAGTGGACAAAATTTCGCGACGTATGGAGGAAGGGACTGACCCTTCCTCCATACGTGGCCAACTTTTGCTTCCTGGGAAAATATGAATGGTATCCATACAAAAAAGAAAAAAAATCGTACGTTGAATTACCTGACCACCACCAATCCCAACACGGGAGAACAGGAGTTCCGCAAGCTTATTTGGAGGCAGGAGACGGCTCTAGTGTTCAGCTGTGGATATATTGATAGAACGAGTACCTCGACTTTCCCGTGTCTCGGTAACACCTCTTTGGCATTCCTACTGTATCCCCAGGCTCACCCAGTCGTGTTGGATGTACTCTGAGTGCTGCCCGCTACATTGATGAGATCCTAGCGCCCTATGTACGAATTATCAGGAGAGCTGTTGAGGTCCAATTCCTTTTTATGGAAGATAACGTCCGTCTTCATAGGGCTCGGCTACTCGACACATACCTGGAGAGTGAGGATACTTACAGGATGGAGTGTCCCACGAGATTTCCGGACCTAAACCTGATAGAGCAGGTCCGGAATACCCTGGGAGAATCAATTGCAAGCCGGCAACTCCCTTTCAGAAACCTCCTGGGACTCCAACGTAGTTTAGTGGAGGAGTGGCACTTACACACACACACACACAAGGTCAGGTAATGCTGCGCAAACATATTATAATATTTCCTTGACAAATGTCAACCCCACTTTCTCGTGGAGCATCTTGTTCCCATTAAAGGGGCTCTGACGACCGCCATATATACATACAGTATAACTATACCACCGGGATTAGAGGAAAGGCCATCCCACACTCACAAACCCGCTTGGTCCAGGTGATGAGCTGGAATAGGATTTTGGGATAGCAAGCCCCCACCCCTAAGGTGATTTCAAAACTGAAGACTATTTGCTGACGAGAGTAAAGAAGTGAGATTAGAAATGAACTTTCAGAAGACAAAACTATTGTACAATGGTTTTTGAAGAAATGAAGAGTTTTTGATTGATGGAGAAAAGTTCGAGGTAACCGATACCTACATTTACCTAGGATAACAGATATCAAGCAATGGGTCACACGATGAGAAAATTAATCGGCGTATATAAAACTTTGCTGAAGGGCTTTTGGAAGAAACAGTACAATATTCAAGAACAATATTCCATTATGTCTCGAAAGAAAAGTGTTTAATTAATGCATCCTTTCAGTTCTCACATATGGAGCAGAAACGTGACCGTAACTAAAAATGACATACAAAGAGTGCTGAAAACGGAAAGCAGCATGGAGAGATGCATGCTTGGTGTAACCAGGAAAGATAAGAAGAGGAACTCGTGGATAAGGAAAATGACAAAAGTGGAAGATATCATGATCAGAGTGAAATCCATGAAATGGCAATGAGCTGGAGATCTTACCAGAAGAACGGATTAAGAGTGGATTCCAAGGGACAGAAAAAGACCCAGAAGAAGACTACATGAGAGATGGATGGATGAAATTCGAAAGCACTCCGTAGTAACATGGAGGAGACAGGCTCAAGACAGACAGTTATGGGAGAAACTTGGGCATATCTTCATCCAGCAGTGGGCTGATATTGGTTGACAATATTGTTGATAATGATGATACACAGTATATCAACCTTATAGCTACAGCGTGTCATTCGTCTATCCCCTTGAAAATACAAGCTTCCTACCCCTTCTCTACATCATCACCTCTTCATTCAGGGTAGAATTCATTTATTTCTGACTCACTTGCCAAATCATGCAAGCTGTTCGGGGAAGTAATATAGTTTTCAATTAGAAAACCTTTATCCACGATATAACGAAATTTACTTAAGAAAATAGAAACAAAAAGGAAGGTTACATTAAAGGAATAGTTCACATATTTACGCTATATTTTGAAACTTATCCCTTAGTTTGCCAAAATCATATAGATGAAAGATGATACGAGTGTAAATGTTTATTTATTAAGCAAGCACACACAACCACATAATTCGTAATTGCATCTCCGCTCTGCAGTTCGATAATTATCTTTCTTGACAAACACGTTCTTAGACACTCTTCAAACGAAATCCTGCAGTTTCCTTTGCCTCCCACAGTGAAATGTAGCCTAAAATAATTAACTATTCAACAGAGTCGTGTCCATTCAAGGCCCTTGGTGGAATAAATTACTTAGTTTTCCGTCTGTAGGGTCAATCTGATCATCGATACGGCTGGAAATGGCGATCTTGCGAAAGCACGGGATTCGGTGGCCATAGAATGAATACCCAAATTCAATGGGATGTTTTCCCATTTCAAAGACGATTTCACAGCGGTACAAACTGAATTCATTATTAATAACTCCGAAAACGAATGGTGGTCTCTAGAGGACGAAGGCTAATTTACAATTAGCCAGGGACATTTGAAAGACTTGGATCAAGTGAAATATTGCGCTGAATTCAGCAATATCGTACCTGCATTGCTCAGATATCAGCAGGGAGAACGCCAATGTCGCATCCTGCTCCTAGTGCCGCAGGAGAAATTATTCTCAAACGTTAATCTTTGTAAGAGAGGTCCATAACTCAAACGAATCGTGGTTTCCTCAGCGCCCAGTTTTGTAATACTGCAGTCTTTGATTAAATACGGTAGATTAGAACCTTTCCTCCCCTATTTTAGTATTCGAAAAAGTAATACATACCTTTCCTTATCAGTTGCACATCTTGGATCCGACCAAGAACTTAGAAATCTCAAACTCACATCCCAAACAAGTACTACGTTTCTTAGTGCAATCATAAATCGTCATTTTCATTGTCAACCATTATATAAAGGCCGGTCCATAAAAACTGAGAGGTGGCGCAGTGGTCAAAGCGATGGCCTCTGATCATTCGTCTGAAAGTGGTCCGGGTTCGAATCCCGGTGAGGCATGGATGTTGTGTTTGTCTTACGGCACTGGCTCTCTCTCCCTTCCCTGGAACCAGTGGCCCTAAATTAGGGACGGGTGACTGCTTATGGCCCATTGAGTTGATCACGGTGGTCGTTAAACCTCCACTCAAAAAAAACAACAACAAAAAAACTGAGGGTAATTTGTGTTTGAGTTGGCAACAGTGCGAAGGGGAAAAATAACCACGCAGACGACTAACTAAATTAAGGAAGTATCTGTGGCAACAGTTATTTGCCGTGGCATACGATACTGGTTTTGTTATTGCGCAGTTGTTTAAGGCAAGTTTACATGTCGCCATACAGATATGGAGGAGAGTGATTCAGAGTTAAGAAGTGAAATGCGCTGCGCTATAAATTTTGCAATCGTTTGGGTAAAACGGCTTCAGAAACAGTTGATTTCATGAAACAAACTTACAAAGATGAATGTTTGGTTGCGTCAACGATATGTAGGTGGCACCATGATTTCAAAAACGGGCGTTTCGCGACGGAACTCGCTCCTAGGCCTGATCGATCTGAAAGTGTTGTTACGGAGCGTATTGTTAACACTGCTGGGGCAATCCTGCAAGAAGATCTACGAATGACGTGTGAAGACATACTGGCATCAGCTGATATTTCAAAAACGTCGGCATTCCGCATTCAACGCGACAAATTCCTGCTGCATCGTGTGTGCTCCAGATGGGTACCTCATCACCTGACGAGAGAACAACTGTTAGCCAGAGTTCAGGTGCATCATGAGTAAAAACAAATGATTGCAAAGGATCCAAACATTCTAAACACAGTAATAACTGCCGATGAAACATGGGTCGACCATTTCGATCCCCTCACGAAGCGCGCAACGAGTGTGTGGAAACACACAGGCTTGCCTCCTCCGAAAAAAGTCCGCCAAACCAAATCATCTGGGAAAGTAATGATGATCATTTTCTTTGATCATAAAGGTGTAGTCTACCAGCATGCCGTTCCTCCACAAATTAATGTCAATGCTGAGTATTACTTTTGAGTCTTAAAGCATCTGCGACGAGACATATCGATTAAGCGACCGGAATTGGTAGGCAAGTGGACCCTACACCATGATAACGCCCGCCCGCATGTGGTTGCTTGTGTTTAACAGTTTCTTACGAAATGCAATATTGAAATCATGCTACAGCCTGCCTACAATCCTGATCTCGCCCCGTGCGATTTCTGGTTGTTTCCAACAATGAAGGAGAAGTTCCGTGGCACAACATTCAATACAGGTGCGAACGTTATTCAAGCTGTACAGGAGTCGCTAAAGCAGCTTCCACAAAATGCCTTCTCCACATGGTTTGAAAAGTTGACTGAACGATAGGACCGTTGCATATCATCCGAGGGAAGATACTTTGAGAAAGAATAACACATATTTTACTGTACCTATATTTCTTCATTTTGTGTGATGGTACTCTAATTGTTTACGGAACGGCCGTTGTAAATTCTCTGCTGGGTGAGAGCCTCCAAAAGTTTCTTCCACAGTCTCCTCCATGTCATTCCGGCATGCTTTTGAATTTCGTCCACCCATCTTCCATGTGGACTTCTTTCGTTTCTTTAGTGTCCAATCGAGTATTTCAATATTTGAAAGGTGGTGTGTTCTTCAAGAAATATGTCGAGCTCATTGCTATTTCAGGTATTTTACTTTGATCGTGATGTCTACCACTTTTGTAATTTTCTACATCCAATACTCTTCTTATCTTTCCTGGTTACACAAAGCATACAGAGGTGTGTATATGTCTTGCAGCACTGCCTCGAAATGGTTGTCAATATCTTTGAATAGCAATAAAACATATAAAAAAAGAGGTACTAACCTATATTATATACCAAAGGAAAGGAAAATTCATTTATATTTCAAATTTGAGTTAAAATTTAAGCAATTAATAACGTTATAAAAATTATGAGAAAAAATGCGGTATATGTGTCATATATCCATTTAATGTTTTCTGAAGAAAAGGAAAACGCATCAGTTGCTTACTGATACATTTGGAATTATACAGAAAAACAACTGAAACTGATTGCAGTGAAATTCTGCATACACTTACTGAGACACAAGACATGTCAATATTTGATGGAATAGCCCTTATTCTTGAGCACTAAGATAGAGCACACTCTTGGGCATCGTGTGGACAAGCGTTTTCATTAAATCAACAGAAATTACACGATGCCAATCGTGATTTATGCTTTCAATCAATTCTTGTTTATTCCTTGCCTGCTTCTCCGATATTTCCACGCTTAGTTTCTTCCACACGTTCTCGATTGGGTTAAAGTCAGGAGATTGCGCAGGCCAGTCAAGACGACGCACACTTCTGGTTGTGTACCAGTTGTGCACAGCCTTCACTCGATGGCAAGCGGCGTTGTCGTCCTAGAACACGAAGTCACCATGTGGGAATGAGTCAGCAGCATTAGGAAGCACTTCATCGGTTAGGACAACAATGAACATGAGCCTTATTGCTCCTCCAAAGAATTTGCCAAGGCAATGCATCATTAACGATCATCCGAGATACGAATGTCAAGGCAAATGTTTTCGGCTTAACATTATCACCAGAGACCTGTTCTTGATTGTGGGATATCTTGTAAGGGAAAAAATGCAAGATTTTTTGCTGAACTTGCCGCACTGTCATAGGGCATGTCAAATTGCCGTGATATTGCACTTACACTACTGCTGCCTTGAGAATATTTTCCACTATTGCGGTTTCAATATAAATTTGGAAGATGTGAATCCGTTTATTGGTGTAAATATTGCATGGATGTGAAGTTGGAAAATACCCGAAACCTTCAAAATTTCGTCGTTCTGGAGCGGGAATCGAACCTGCGTCTCCCGGATAGCGCCTGAGTATGCTAATCACTAACCACTACATTGCGGTTGCGATTTCCTCCATTTTCAGAGGTTCAATCGGTTTGCGACCCCATTCTGGTTTCATAGTGAAAGTTCCAGTTTTCCCAAAACGCAAAATCATTTTCCTAAGATTAGTAATAGTCAGAAGACCTCTTCGTAAACCTTTTAACCGTTGAAATTCCTTAAACGCAGCACTGGCGTTCTTGCTTCGTTGATAAAAGAATTTCACGAGTAACTCTCGATCAGGTGAATAAGCACCATGACTCTTCACCTTTCAAAGATTTGGGTAAAGCTTTTGCAACTCCTCTACTACCCGAAACTCGTTAGATAACGTACGTAATATGCAGATTAAGGGAACATCGGCGCCAAATATCTTTCTAGCGGCTCAATTTTGAACTACATTTTTTTTTTCGAAAATCGAAACCGCGTGCTCATACCAAATTTGTTTAAGGTTTGTCCAATAGTTCTTTCTACAGGGAGCTCTGAACACCTTGTCTTTAATTGAGATAGCCCTATATTATTACTCAAGACATGTATGAATCTAAAATTTTCCTTTAATGGCGTAAACACAAACATTTAATATTCGCTGAGCTGTTTTCTTTTACTCTTCTGAGATCTAAGAAATAAAACCAGATGAATCCTCCCAGCGCAATGCGAGAGCTTGGTGAATATTGAATGCATATGTTCACGCCATTAAAGGAAAATTGTTTCTTTAGTGTGTGAAAGCATGCTCTCTACAAAGATCATCACAAAAGTTCTGCACACGTTAATCTAAAGAGGTAGTGGATGATCCGATCGGGAAAATGATTGCGTGATGTCAAGATCAGACGCTCAGCAATGCAGAGGTGTTAGAACGACGCGCTATCATTTGCTGTGTGAACGTGGGAGGGTTTGGAAACGGAAGCGTGCAGCTCCTCAGATCGAGTCATGGCGGTAGACTAGCGGTCGTACGTGAAAATAGAAACTCTGCGGGGGAAAACTCCAAAACAGATCCACACTGCCTAGCAAGACGTTTGTGGGGAAGGAACTCTTGATCGAAGGACAATTTTCCGTTGGGAATCGCGCTTTTTGATGCGCCGAAGCAGCATCATCACCGCTCAGGCCGACCTCAAACGGCGATAGAAAAAACATCTGCCACCATTGTTGCAACTCTTCTCGAAGAGAATCGCCGTTTGACAGTCGAGGAGATTGCTCATCAGGCAAATTTGTCCACCATGTCTGGTCACCGGATTTTGACCGACTCACTGGGAAAATTAAAAATCGCCGCGCGCTGGGTGCCTCATCAACTCACCCCTAGCAGAAGGCAGCCAGAGTGAGCATTGCACTCGAAAGGGAAGAAGACAACGTCCTCAACAGAACTGTCGCAATTGATGAGGCTTGGACCCGTGATTTTGAGCCGCAACAGAAGTCACAGTCAGCGGGATGGAGGCATCCAAGTTCCCTACGCCCCTCAAAGTGTCATCGGCAACAATCGAAACTGAAGCAAATTATGATTTTTTACGTACGATGCCCAGGGTGTTGTGGTCTCTGATCGAGTGCCGGTAGGGCAAAATGTTAACGCACAATATTTTCGTGACTTTCTGAGGTTAAAGTTGTGACCGAAAATTTGTCAAAATCGCCCCAATTTGTCAGAAGCGGGAGCAATCTTGCTGCATGACAACGCATCGTGTCACGATGCAGCGTCGGTACGGAGACTTTTGTCCAAATATGGCTGGGGTAACTTTATCCCATCCACCATACAGCCTTGATCTCAGTCCACCCGATTTTCATCTTTTCCCAAAGTTAAAAAATCGGCTCCATGGCATCCGCTACGAGTCGCTGGACGAATTATCATTGGACGTGACCCGAGTAATACGACAGCTGAACAAAGATGGCGTACTACGAAGCATCCAGGACCTACTTCCTCGCTGTAAGTGGAAGAGAGTACATTGAACGGCAAAAGGGGTAAGCTTTGTCCGTTACTTCACACTATTCTCAAAAATGTACGGTGTGCAGAACGTTTATTAGGAACCCCGTATTTTAATGTCAAGTCCGGTTCAACTTGACCGCTTTAACCGCGATCCAGATGACTTTTGTTCCTGCATTGTGACTGGAGATGTGAGGTGGCTTCACCATTGGGACCGTGGCACGAAAGGTGAGAGCATGCAGTAGAAACATCATGGATCGCCGCCACCACAAAATGGGCAAGGAAAATTATGGCCGCAACTTTCAGGGTTTCATATGGTTGCTGTTAATTGATTTCTTGCCTCATAAAAGGATTGTAAATTATGTACACAGTGTGGAAAAGAATTTTTAAGACTGGGTCTGTAAAATGAAATAGAAACAAGAAATTATAATTTGTTTTGGTTTGTTATTCAAAATAAGTCCCTCCGACTTCAATACACTTGTTACAGCGACTTAATAATGATTCGAATGCCTGTTCCAGTTCACTTTGCGGAATTGCCTCCAAAGCACGCGTCGAAGCTGTTTGTATGGTCGAAATATCATCAAAATAACACCCTTTTAACGTCATTTTAAGTTTTGGGAATAAAGAAAAGTCGCAGGGTGCTAAATCAAGCGAATACGGTGGATGATTCAACACACAGACGTTATTTTTCGCCAAAAATCTACGAACAAGAAGTGAGGTGTGACTGGGTGCATTATCGTGCAACAAACACCAACTGTTTTCATCCCGATATTCTGGATGAATACGACAAATTCTGCCCATCAAACGCCTCAAAACATTTAAATAAAAGTCACCAGTAATTGTTTGTCCACTTGGAACAAATTCTTTGTGGATAAAACCTTTACTATCGAAGAATGTAATGAGCATTGTTTTGATTTTCCATGAACCTTTTCTTGTTTTTTGGCTTGTGGTGAGTTTTTTGACTTCCATTCCGCACTTTGTCACTTTGTTTTAGGATCATTTTGAAAACACCATGTTTCATCGCCTGTAACAATCGAGTTTAAGAAGTTTGGATCATTTTCAGCGGCTGAAATGATGTCTCTGCAATGTACACTTCTCCTTGATTTTTGTTCATTGGTTAACGTGTGTGGAACAAATTTAGCACAGACTTTTGTTTTGCCCAAATCGTCATGCAGGATGGCTCGAATCGTTTCTTTGTTGATGTTTAAAGACTCTTCCATCAATCTTAGTGACGCACATCGATTGTTTGCCACATCACGCACTTTTTCAATAATCTCAGGTGTCCTAGATGAACTTGGTGTTCTGGTATGCTTATCATATTCTAGCGCAACTCTTCCGTCCAAAAAACGTTCGTGCCACAGGAAAACATTTTATCTTCTTAAACAAAACTCACCGTAAACTTGTTTCATCATTTGGTACGTTTCCGAGGCACTTTTACCAAGTTTTGCGTTAAATTTAATAACAGCGCTTTGTTCCATCTTAATAATTCAACATGAAAAAAATTTACTCCTCTAATGAACGGCCGTTTCGTTTGAGTTACTTTGACAACTGCGCAGTACTTTTGGCAGAAAGCAAGCAGATGGTCATGGTTTATAAGGCATTCGCGATTACACTGGTGGCGCCACCGTAGGCTGAAATCTAGCGCCATTTTTAAAAATTCTTTGACGCACTGTGTATGTTATGCCGCACTACTGCAACAATTGCATGAAGCTATCAAGAGTAAACGGCTAGGAAATCTGTGGTAGAATGTTCTGTTTTGCCAGGAGAATGTTCTAATCCACACCGCCGGTGTTTCCATATAAGCAGTCAAAGAATGTGGCTTTCAGCTGCTTTTTCACTGATTTCAACTTGCCCGTATTAACCGCGATCCAAATGACTTTTGTTCCTGGATTGTGACTGCAGATGAGACGTGGTTTTACCATTGCTACAGTGGCACTAAGCAAGAGATCATGTAGTGAGAACATCACGGATCATTACTACCAAAAAAAGGACAAGCAAGATTATGGCCACAAATTTTAGGGACTCATAAGGTTGCCTCATAAAAGGACTGTGAACGATGCCTATTATGTCGCGCGATTGCAACAATCGCGTGAAGCTGGGAAGAGTAAACGGCGAGGAAATTTGCGACGGGATGTTCTGTTTCCCCGGGTCAATATTATAAACCACACCTTCGGTGTTTCCACACAAACTGTGAAACAATGTGGTTTCCAGCTGCTTCACACCCCATACTCACCTGACCTCGCCCCTAATGACTTTTTTCTCTTTAAAAATCTGATAAGTATCTGCGGGGTAGGCTTTCTGCAGGTGATTCTGTAGGAGGGAGAGCGAATTGTTGGTTTAAGGAGAAATAAAGAGCGTTTTTCCCAGAGGGATTTCGCCAACTCTGTGATCGGTACAACAAGTGTATTCAAGTGAAAGGAGACTATGCGGAAAGGTAAGGGTGCGTTTTTGAAAAAAAAATGTTTTGTCTTTGGATGTTAGGCTTAGAACTTATTAAACCCCCTGTGTAATTTCAATTTTAAGCGCTTCTGGGTTCCGAAAAGAAAGTTGGTTTTCTTATGATTTGCATATCAGAACATTTAAAACTGTACAGCGCAAAGAATCTCAAAGATGGCTTTATTTTCCGTGAGATTTATAATGATGTGCCTTATAGTTAAAATAGTGTATTTAAATCAGTTTTTAATAGGATCTTGAATTGGAGGTTAAAGATCTTGGATATGAATTTCTCGAGACTAAAACTCTGTTGAGGAATCTCTCGTCTGAGGAAAGACACGTATTACAACTTTTTCTACAACAATACAAATGGCGCAACTTTTGCCCTGTGGGGAAATCTCAAAATAAATGGGATAATTTTTTCCTTTCTTCTAGTCTACCGTGGTAAATATGTTAGATAATGGCCTGCCCGTGACAACGTCAGGTGGTTTTTGTTCTGAACAAATGTTCGACCATTGAATGGAGGCAGAAGGAGAAAGAGAGAGAGAGAGAGAGAGAGGGAGGACAAGGATGCCTGCTCGCTAGCTGGGCAGCCATCTTCGTGGTTTCCAATCCCGTCTCTGACGATAATAATGCGGAGTGAAATAATGATCCTGACACATGCCTCGGGGATGTCTTATATGCTGCGAGCTTTCATTAGGATACGCTCCGAAGAAAAAAAAAATGTAACACCGTGTTGCTTCCATTTTTTTCTTTCGCTCGTTTCTATGTTTGTGACAATGCTAAATAGGGAACATATCGTGAACACGCTACTGAATAGGACGCGATATTTTGAAAGAGAAGTTCCAAGAAAGATAAAAGTTTTCTGGTTCATTTTTCTCTTCCTTTCACTGTTGTCGTCTGTGTGCTCGACCCATAAATCACTTATTTCTTCCTTTCTTAGGAAATGGGGTTTAGAATTTAAAAAAAAACGTGCGTGGTAATGCATTTGTCACAACCATGCATGCGCTCGAAGTGAATGTTCAAAACGCCAATATAACGAAATAAAATACTAAAAAAATAAGAAAAAGGGGAGTGACTCTTCCCCTCCAAGGAAACGAAATCAATTTGCGCATATATTAATTATGCATCTACAACGTCTTTGTTGGTTGGTGTACTATTGACACAAATGTATGGTTCATCTAAAGAAAGCTAACGGAATTGTTTTCTGCGTAATACAGGTTGTCCCAGCTAAAAGTAACACGCCGTCCGTAGATTAATGTTTCATTTCATTTATTGCATTTTAGTTGTTACAACAGTAATACACATTAGAATGATACATATAAGAAGTAATATATAGTGGTAACAACAGGGAATGAGGAGGGAAAAGGCCATATAGGCCTGACCTGGCCCTCTTCTCTCAAAGTAACAAGAGTAGCTTTAGCAAACAAGATGACAATCTGGGATGCTACTAAAAAGGAGATGAAAGTATAACAACGAATTTCAGCAATATTATTGCACTACATAGCTTTAGGTAATAAATAACACTTTAGTATTTTCTTAAATAACGTAATATTATCAAGTGATGTAAGATCACAGGGCAACGAGTTCCACAATGTAGAACCTGGCTAATTGATATGTGTTTTGCAACTCTATTGTGGGAAGCATAGGGAACAATGATCTTTTATTTCTTGTATAATGAGAATTACCATGTGTGTTAAGTAGGATTAAATCCTGATATAAATTATTCTTACGTTTTTTGAACATTGACTTTCCTAAGTTGCAGTCATGTAATTGCTGTATTGTAAAATATAAAAATCATTGGATTTAAATCTGGAATGGAGAAGCGTACTAGAATAATGATTATTTGATAATTTAAGTTCTAAGAGTCTGATAAATTTATTGTGAAGTGTCTGTAATCTATTAACATTATATTTAATAGTCTAACCCCAGACCGAGATGTAATAATTAAGAAGAGTCTAAATTATTGTATCATATAAGAGGTCCATCAGTTGAGGAGTGAGATTAGTCAATACATACACTGCTAATGTTCTTGGGGATCATATAGGAAAGGTAATTTATATGGCTATTCGATTTTAGGTCATGTTGAATTAAAATCCCTAGATAATTATGACTCTCAACAACTTCGATAGGAGTCCCCTTCAGAGATATCTGTTGATATGTGGGTGAACAATTTTATTTGTTTGAAAAAATCATAATTTTAGTTTTAAGATCGATAGCAAGGTCATTCACAGTCAACCAATCAGTCATTAACATGAAGAGTTTTGTGATATAATTACATCAATATTATTTCCATGTATTAATAAAGTTGCATCGTCAGCATGAAAAATTAGGTCAGAATTATGTAAATAGGTAAAATAACATTAATATAAAATATTAAAAAGCAAAGGATCGAGTATCGAGCCTTGTGGGACCCCTATACTAGTAGGTTTTAAGGCAGATTGGACATGATCAATTTCTGTGTATTGCTGACGTCAACTAAGATAGTTTTTGAAAAGATCATAAGTAGTACTTCTAGTGCCAACGGCATATAATTTCTTTGTAAACGTTGGTTTTGCAGGTTGTATTGTTGTGTTAATGTAAACGTTTGTGTCACAAGTTTTGTAACTGAGATTTACAGGTTTTGTAGCTAGCTGAGTTTTACAGGTTTTGTAGCGGAGATTTACAGGTTTTGTCGTTGAGATTTACAGGTTTTGTAGCTGAGAGTTACAAGCTCTTTAAGTGAAATTTACAGGTTTTGTAGATGAGATTTACAGGTTTTGTAGCTGAAATTTACAAGCTTTGTAGCTGAGATTTACAGGTTTTGTAGCTGAGACTTAAAGGTTTTGTAGCTGATAGTTACAAGCTTTGTAGCTGAGATTTACAAGCTTTGTAGTTGAGATTTACAGGTTTCGTAGCTGAAATTTACGGGTTTTGTAGTTGAGATTTACAAGTTTTGTACCTGAGATTTACAGGCTTGGAACTGAGATTTACAGGTTTTGTAGCTGATATTTACCAGCTTTGTAGCTGAGATTTACAGGTTTTGTAGCTAAGATTCACTAAACGACTGCGATACTGTGAGTGGATACACAACAAAATTGCACAAGGTCTTATGGATCCTCATCTGTATTTCATGTCGGACGAGGCGTGATTCCACCAATCCGGTTATGTGAATAGCCAAAACACACGGTATTGGTCCTCCGTGAATCCCAAAGAAATGTTCCTAACCATGCTTGAAGGAATTCTCTATAGAAGAAGGAATTCTGATTAATCCCGGACGACCTGTGGAAAAAGCATCACACATTTTTTAAAGCTCTGAAGTAGGAATTCTTATTAATTCCAGACTATGTGTGGAAGAAGCATCACACATTTTTTGAAGGACCTTATCGGTTGGAGTTGGCGGCTTTGAACAGATTTTTCAAATTCGTCCTACAAATTCTCAATAGGGTTGAGGTCCGGTGATCGAGGGGGCCATTCGAACGTAGTAAACTCACTTGAATGCTCCTGGAACCAATTGGTCGCCACTCGGGAAGCATTACGCGGTAAGGAAAGTCTCCGGAAAAAATTGTAAGTGGCGTGTGTAATGCAAGATATTGCTGGCCTTCAGTGACCTAAACAACCCAGAGTGCTGTGCGCAATAGAATACGTTCTAAGGACAGAACTCACGCTGTTGTGATGGATATTAGTTTTACGTGGCGATGTCGAAGGAAGATATGCGTGCAATATTGCTCTATGAATATTTGAATAGCGTGAAAGTTACGGAAGCACTTGGAAAATTGAGGAACGCGTTTGGTTACGATATTATCGGACAGAGCACCTGCTATGACTGGTACAGAAAAATCCGAACCGGTTTACGGGGTCTTTCTGATGCGTCCAGAAATGGCAGACACAGTGAGGTCGAAGATGATACACTGCAACATGTGTTATCGACCAAACCTGATCCATCACTACGGGAACTGGCAGAGGAACTGAAGCGCTTCCATACGACCATCAACACCAGACTTTTGAAGTTGGGATATTCGTGTAAACTGTTAAAATGGGTAAGCCATGCTTTGTCTGACCAGAATCGGATGCAACGCTACTCCACTGCTGTTGCTCTACGTGAAAGAGAAAGGAGGCAGCGCTTTTTGCGTCGGTTTGTCACGGTTGACGAAAACTGTGTCATATACGTAAATGTTACGCGACAAAGAGCATGGTCCAAGCAGGGACAACCCCCACAGAAGATCACTAAGCCACCCCTTCATGGACGGAATTTGATGATGAGTTGCTGGTGGAATTGTCGTGGTGTGTTTCACCATGAACTTTTACCGCTGAACAATACCGTCAGAATGGATACTTAATCCAACAGTTGGACTGTCTCCATGCTACGCTGCAAAAAAATCCAACATTGATTAATCGCCATAAAATCGTTTTTCACTAGAATAACGCTCGTCCACATGTAGCTTTACGCATCCAGCAAAACTTGCACGAGCAGTAATGGGAAATATTGTCGCACCCTCCTTATTTCCGAGACCTTTCCCCGTCGGACGTTCATTTCTTCCGGTCTTTGTCGAATTTTCTCGCTGAGAAAACCTTTTCTAATGACGATGATGTGAAACGTTGCATTGATGACTTCTTCAACTTCAACTCCCGCTCTCCAGACTTCTATCGCAATGGGATATTTCTACTATTACAATAGTAGATCGGTGGAACAACGTCAATAGTTCCAATGGAACTACCTGGACGATTAGGTTAAGTGTTGCGTTCCGTTTTTTAAGCTTGATACACATGCTTCTCTATTTTCCGGATACTTTCTTTAGAACCAGATATGCAGTATGACATTGTCCTGTTGGAAGGTGGCGTCATGGTGTAGAAAAAGAATCATTACGGACCGGTCTAGATTGTTGACGGGGATATTCACATAAATTGTGCCGGCGACAGAGGTCTCGACGGGTACAAGGGACCCCACGGAAGGCCATTAAAATGCATCCGAAAGTGTTACACCAGCTCCACCTGTCTGTATGACTCGAACTTAGCATGTTGAATCCATTGCTTCGTGCGGTTTAACCCACACACGCACCCTACCAGTTACGTGACAGATTTGATATGGTGATTCGGCAGACCGGATGACGTGTTTCTAGTCCTCCGTACATCAGTTGCGATAGATCGTGCGCAACTTCAGCCCAATCTTTCCATGCCTTGCAATCAACAAGGCGACACGATGTGGACGCCCACTGTCTATGCCTATTTTCCCATGAATACGCTTATGGACGCGCCCTCATTAAATTCTAACGTTCTGTGGTCCGTGATAGCCCTGCTATTCCTTGGAATGATGAGCGACAGTCTGCGCACATCTGGAGAGTTAGCTGCACGTTTATGGCCACATTTTTCCTGTTGGAAGTTTTGCCGTTTTACAAGTAGCCTTGGTAACACTTATATGACGGTCTCCCATGGAAATCCCAACAGTGCAGCAGTTACGGAGATTGAACAACCGGCCTTCCTCACAGCTACTATCTGGCTTCGGTCAAGCTGGTTTACGTTGTTGTCCTTACCCATGATTATTTTTTCTGATTGTAACAAGATTAAATAAGATTGATTATAATCAATCTTATTTAATCTTGTTTAATTTTGTGTCTGATTTTTTAATGGCCAAGCTTGCATTTATGAATTTCAGTTTTATTACAACGGGGTTGTTGAAACGATTTATTTACATTGCAATTAACCTAATATTTACAACAAGGGTTTGCTTTTTAACTTCGTCCACCTTCGTGTGATCAGTTGTCACCATAAGAACTATTCTAATATTTACAATATAACTTTTCTCGTTACATACACACACCTTAGAGTTTCTAAGGAAGCATGCACTCTCTGGGATGCAGAGATGAGTTAATTCAAATGATTTAAATCGGGTTTCTTGCGTTTGACAGCATGCCTGTGCCGAGCAAGTACAACGCTTCAGTGGTCAAATACAAGCTGGCGAGCTCGCATTCAGCTTAAATGCAGCCTACAAGCACGGTTAATTAAATACCGTGTTCTATCTGCAATTCAAAGGAAGAGAATCCGACTTTTTAAATACTGAATCCAAGAATTATTCTGGTGTAAAAGACTGTGTTGGATTATCTGTTTTGCAGAGTAGAAGGAATGCAGCTATGACGTACACAGTTTTTGAAAACCGTGCTCCCACCCGTGGAATTCAGAGGTGAAATGAATCAAGTGCTTTGAATTTTTTTTTACGTTTGAGGGCAGCCCTTCGGAAAGCAAAAAAGTTGAAATCTCAATCCACGAAGTGCACTACATTATTGAGTAACTCCAAGGCAGTGGGATGAACCGCTAACTAAAGGACGTCAGGGACACAAAACACCAGAACCAAAGGAGTTGTCTCGATGGCCAAGCCAAGGTTGGCAAATGAAGTTCCACCGGCAACGATGACTTCATATGGGCATTAGTAGAATATTTGCTTCATGCAAACACTCACCCGTAAAAATGATAATCATGATTTCATAGCTATAACGCTGCTGAATTCCCCCCACCACATCAAGGTACCAGACACCGTGGGAGGTTTACAATGTGTAAAGACCTGCTGTATTTATAGGCATTGCCAGTTTCAGCGCCCCACGTGACTGGACTTCATACTTCTGCTTTGCATATTGTTATCAGGGTGTATATAATAATTCGCTCATTCAATGTAGCTAATATGCAAAACTTTCTTTGGATACTTAAGTTTCCACAACCGAATTATGTACTGCATCACTGCACTCATTTGGATAGTGTAAAAATAGTTATTTCCACGAAATGAGGAGATGCTCTTAATATACTAATCTTTCCACTCCTGGGAAATTTGTTACTGCGTTAAACAGTTTCCACGAAATGAGGACCTAATTTGCTACTAATTACCATTGCACTACCTAGAAAGTTTAACTGGATTCCTCAAAATGCGAAGCAAACTTTCTTCTGATTTCGGATTGTCTTTGTAAAATATGAATTTAAAGTACACTGTTAAAATGCTTTTAAAAGCAATTGCAAGAGAATAGAAAAGGAACCCAAGCTCTTAAACAGACGGAGGTAGTAACTTTGTAGTTTCTTTTTATCTGTCTAGAAACTTTCAACAGCTGAACGGAAACCTAGTCTGTTTTTCTCCACTTATCTGCATTTGGATATAGATTTCTACTATCTGCAGTTCTATAGATGTAATCTATGTACTGTGACGTGCCTGCCACGTAGGACGCCCACGACATAAAGCCAGATAGCAGCAAGCACGAACGTCTGAGTAGCTCAGTTGGTAGAGCGACTTGTTCCGGAATGAGTGGACTCAGGTTCGATTCTCGGCGTGGACCAAAAATGACGGAGAAATTTAGTTCGTAATAACGGCGTCCAACTTCCCAGATGACCCGGCCGTTAAAGATCTCGCAATGGTGTGATGTTCTTTCCACACCGCGAGATAAGAAAAATAAGAGAATCCCTTCTTCAACGCTTCGAAAAATAAATGTGTGTGACGTTGCATTCCACACACCAGATTGACTGGGATTTCTCAAGTGCACGTTCTACAGCGGATGGCTGCCTGCAACGATTCATGGTCACGGCTGACACGAGGGCCATGCCGTATTGTTCATTAACATGACAAATAAATAATAAATGTTATGCTCATTAACATATCTAATGGGAAATAAAAACATCTAATTCCGCAATGATCATTAACATATCTAATGACCGGAAATAAAAACGTTTAATGACCATAATGTTCATTAACATGTCAAATGACATACATTTTGTGTTAATTAACATATCTAATGAGTAATAAAAACATCTAATGCCATAATGTTCATTAACGTGTCTAATGACCGAGAAATAAAAAATTCTAATGACCATAATGCTCATTAACACGTCTAATGACAAATAAATAATAATACATTTTGTGTTCATTAACATGTCTAATGGGAAATAAAAACGTCTAATGCCGTTATGTTCATTAACATGTCTAATGACCGGGAATAATTTATATGTCTACTGACCGGGAAATAAAAACGTGTTGCCCATAGAGGTGTTGCCAGTTCACTGATTGTACATGAAAACACCGGTACTGTATATAACCACTTTAAGAAGAACGTTGCCAGATTGCCAATACAGTAACAGTTCAAACAGTTTAAACACCGTGAACATGTAGTTTATCTAACAAAAAGTTATGGTTGACCGTCAGATGGCGTGCTACCGATCTGCAAACCGTCTTAATCCGGGTAAAACACTGATTATTCAGGGCAATTTTTTACACTGTTGCGTTACATTCCTTTTACTGTTGACGGTGTTCAGTTCCATAGAATAGCTTTTTTTCTTTAGAGGAAGTCTTGAGGTTTTTGTAATAAGTGTCAGAGAATGCGAGATGAAGGCCTAAAACGGGTAGAGCCGGATCATATACCAGAAAGTGTGAGTAAGACAGGAACCCGGACAGGCTTGGTTTTCCATATTAAGCTCAGTGCAATATCACTTAACGCATTTCCTATTCCAGTTTCTTTTATTTATGAATTTTTCTAGACTTTTAAAGTTATGCCATATTTGTTTTTCGAAATATGCAGTTATTTTGAATTATTTTCGTATTTAGCGTCCAAGTCTGTACATCACATACACTGAGTGATCACTAAATGATGACCACCTGCCTAAAACTTCGTAGGTTCTCATTTCGCCCTCAGTACGGCAGTCATCCGAATTGCGTCGATTCAATAAGATGCCGGAGGCAGTTGGGGGTTATGGCCAATTAAGCTGTGTGTAATGCGAAGTACGAAGGTGATTAGTGTATCCAGACACCTGATATGTCGTTCCATGATGTCCCACAAGTGCCCTATGGGATTGATATCGAGCAGTTCGAAAGCCGATCGATATGCTGGAAGGCTGAACTGTGTTTCTCAAACCATTCGTGCACAATATTGGACCTGTGGATCGGCGCATTGTCGTCTTGGAAGACACCGTCTCCATTTGTGAAGATGTTCAACATTGCTGGGTGTACAGTGTGAGCAAGCAACGCACGATAGTGGGCATCAGTCATACGTTGTTTCACATGTATCAAGGGTCCAAGTTGCTGTTAGGGAGCATGCCCCACACTACACAACCACCTCCACCAACTTTCACTGTGAAGACCATACAGGATGGATCGAGTATCTAATGTTGTTTGCGCCAAATACATACACAACCATCCACGGAGTTGAGTAAAAACGTGACTCGTCAGACCAGCACACTTTTCCCCAGTCATCCGACGTCCAACGTGTACGATCTTTGCACCAGCCGAGCCATTTGTACCGATAAACCATGGTTAAGAGAACATGTCATCGGGTCATCTGCTGTTATGTCGTATACATGCGAGCGTGAGTCGCAGAGTCGTGAAAGATACAGTTCCGGGTTGACCTGTACTGTACGGGGTAGTCAATCGTTGAACAGTGCTGCGTCTGCTGGACTATACGAGGCGTAGGACCCTGCGCTAAACTCACATCAACCTTTCGTTGTCTTGTGCAGTTTTCCTCCAGGTCATTGTCTGACCGTTTTCATACCAGTCCTGATACACTTTACTTACAGCGGCTAGCAAACAACCTACCAGTTCAGCCTTTTAGGAAATCAAGAAACCTGCTTTTCGAGCTCCCACAACCTGTCCTTTCTCAAAGTCTTATAAATTCTTCCGTTTACCCATCACGCTCCCAATTTTACTACCTACTGATCCACTCACGCTTTATAAACGGTCGAGTCACATTAGTGTGACAACCAGTTAATATCCAGAGTAACCGCCATGAGCAGCGCGGACAGCAGCTAGACGGGCTGGGAGTGACTTAATAAGGTGCTCACAGGTATGTGGAGCCATGTTGACTGCAGTGCATTTGACAGCAGCTGAAGGGTGCGTGGTGGAGAATCCATAGAGCGAACAGCACGATCGAGGTGGTCCCACAAATGCTCAATTAGGTTTAAGTCTGGGGAATAAGAGGGCCAGGGAAGTACTTTGAAGTCTTCATCGTGCTTTTCCAACCACTTTCGGACATTTGTAGCTATGTGACACGTCGCATTGTCGTGCTGGAGAATCCCATCCTTCCCAGGGAAGACAATCAGCATGTATGGGTGTACGTGGTCTGCACGGGTGGATTCATAACGAATTCGGTTAATAGTGCCTTCCACAGGTATGAGTGGATCTATGGAATGCCAAAAAACATTCCCCAGAACATAACACTGCCCCCACCAACTTGTGTTCTTCCCGCAATTGTTGAAGAGTGTTTGTTATCCTATGTTTCTCGCGTTATAAGCGAACGTCTATCCAATCAATGAAGCAAAAAACATGACTCATCATAGAAAGCAATCCTTTACTAATCAGCGAAGGTCCGATTCCGATACTGCTGTGCAAATGTAAGCCTTTTCTGCCGATGTATCTTCGGTAGCATAGTGGCATTGACCATCCGCCTGCATCGGAGCCCCATACGCAGCAGGGTTAGCTGAACTGTCGTTTTAGACACGCTTCCGATAGCCCCCTGGTTCATTCGGCCAGTGAGTTGCTCCACTGTAGCGTGCCGATCGGCCCTCACCCACCTTCGAAGCCGACGTTCACCTGGCACACCGATGGCACGTGGTGCTCCGTAGTTACCACGTCTCTTACTCGCAATGGTGCCATTTCTCCAATCACGATACACTTTAGGTACAACAGCACGCGAACAGCTCACAAACTGCGCTGTTTCAGAAATACTGCCACCCTTGGCCCGAAAGCCGATAATAATCCCTTTTTGCAAATCTGATAAATCGCTCCTTTTTTTCATGACGGCAACGAGTGATATGTTTTCAGAATGCTTACAGCACACCTTATATACCCTCCAAGCCAGCTCACGACAGGTGCCTTCTTTAATTGGCTACGCACTGTTGACGCCAAAAGTAGGAGGTGGTCACAGTAATGTGACTCGACTGAGTATATGCTACGTCGGTCAGATAATCGCGCTCTCTCTGTAAGTGGTGAAAGAGCCGCATCCAGTTTTGATGATTTATTGATGAATCGGTGTACATTTTCACTCACGCTAATACCCGAAAAATAAACTGAAGTATAACTGAACAGTCGTATCAGAATAATATGACCACACTGGAATCACAGCGTTCTCACCCAGGTGCGTCACAGAGTGCACATGACATGGTCGACCACACGGAGGTATAAGCAGCCGGCCAGGACATATGAGCCAAGGTGCGTAACGTGAGTATAATAGGCAGAGTTAAGGATTTTACGAACGATCAAAAAGGAGTGAAAGCCGCGGATGGCTTAGTGGTTAGTGTTTCAGATTATCGATGCTGGGTCCCCAGGTTCTAGCCTGGGCTAATCTTTCAGAGATGGTGTGATTTACTAACAATCGCTGAATATCCGCCGTGCATCGGACGAGCACGTAAAGTTACGGCCCCCAGGCTGGACCCACTGGTTAAATGGGTATCCTTTCCTATGTCCTCCCTGAAATTCTCTCACCCATCTATGTGCAATATCGTACTTGTACGGTGGCGCCATCTACTGTACTCTAATCTCACTACAAACTGTTCTGTCAAAAGTCGCTAGACTTGCTCTCATTCCTTCCGTTTCTGTGTCCTGCCCAAAAGGCGATCTCGCTGTAGGTGGCTGGGACCTAAACTCTACTACCTGTGGACGGAAGTCCTACAAGAAAATGACGCTGACGATTCTAGTGGAATCAAAAAGGAGTGATCATCGGCTACTGCGCCAAGGGTTGAAGAATGTCAGGAATAGCAGACTTCGTGGATTGTTTGCGAGGTGCTGTAGTAACGGTGTACCAAGAATGAACCGCTGGCAGACTGAGTACTTTCTGACGTCATAACTGTGGATCCCGAAAGACCATGGACCCCAGAGGAGAACGTCGCCTCCGCCGACTGGTAAAGAGCAATCTACTCTCAACAGTGCAGCAATTGCCGATGCAAATGAACGCTGTGACAACAAGTTACGCGTCTCCGATAACAGTAGAGCGAACCCTGTGTGACGTATATTCTAAATTAACTTTCCTTTTTAGTTTCTTTCCCTATGTAAATCTTGAGTTTATTCTGTTATTCTTCACTCTTAACGTGATATCTTTCTCTCAAACGAATTCGTTTGGCAACACAATTGAGGTTGAATGCACGTGATGTATGCCTGAGTTTTGATAAGAACAAGAGATAAAAACGGCGACTGATCTATTGCTTGAGAGCGTTGTAAGAGAGAGCGTTGTAAGAGAGATGTTGTAAGAGAGAGCGCTGTAAGAGAGAGCATTGGGTTGTTAACTGATTATTGATAGGAGTGTTGTGATAATGTGTGGTGTGTGGAGCGATTACTACAATATGCTATGTGACGATGTGTGTGCTACATCCTGAATAAAGCATCTTTACCGTAAGTTGACTTCTGTTATTTACATGTTTCGTCTGGCCGTTAAGGTTTCTTTCATTTAGGAACTATTTCTTAGTATGTTGATGTGTTAAAAAGACGTAGAAGTAGAAAAGGCTTTTACGCTATACCTGTTACGCATGGGTTTTCGCAGTCGACGCTACGTCAAGGCGCCAATGTTAACCCAGGTCCGTCGGCAATGTCGTCTACTGTTCGCATGAGACTACCGCCATTGGACAGTGGAAGAGTGGAAAAAGGTTAATTTGTCCAACGAATCCAGGTTTTTACTCCACAGAAGTAGGGAGGGGTGGCGGATACGGCGTCAAACACACGAAAACCAACCCCCAGGCACGCTTCTCTGTCATGTATAGGCGGGAGGTGGAAGTGTGCATGTCTGCAGGATGCCTTTCTGGTATGACCTGGAACCACTGGATGGGTCTCTTACCACCAATGGCGGCCAGTCCATCCTCTCTGACCACATGCATCCCTTCATGTTGGACGTTTACCCTGGTGGTGATGGTGTCTACCAACAGGACAATACTCTCTACCTTGTCGCTAAGGAAATGAGTGAGTGGTTTCAGGAACACGACAGCGATGTCTACGTTCTCACTTGGCATAGCCCTAGAGAAATGGAGAAAATAATTGATAATTTTAAAGGAACAGGGAGAATAAATGTCTGGTATGGAAGGATAATTCAAATTAAGGTGGAACCAAGAACTACTGAGAAATGTGTTAAGTGGGAAATAGCTAAAAATATTGGTCTGGCAATATGAAAAGTCTTGTGCGGCTGGTTTTTAATCACAAATTTTGAAGAAATAATAGTTATTCGTGAGGAGTAGGAGGCAGTTAAATCTACGGAGAATAGCGCTACTAAGGTTAGTAGAGAATTTATGGATCTGGATATAAAATGTTCTATAATCGCGTCTTTTGAATAAAATACAGATAAAAAAGGAAGACCTATTAGTGCCATTCTTGTTACTCCTTAGCTGAAGAGGAGAGTTGGTGAATTATTTGAGGAGGCGCCGTGAGCTCGTATGTCTTGGTAGTTAGTTCTATGAATGATTACGCCGGCGCATAAAAATATGGTTCTTTTGAATAGCGCGTGGATAATGAGATAAAAGTAGGCTGTATTTATAGCGAAAATAAAAATAGCGGAGAATAATATGGCAATTTGACTTAGGGTTCTTAAAGCAATGATTTTTTTTAGGTTTTGCTCTCAATTTGCAGAAACTCCTGCCAGAAATATAGTCTCCTATAGAAGAATTTTTTTTTGACTTAAAGGATAATAAAGGCCGGGACTATATGGATCGACGGGTTCGACGTGCGGACCTACAGCCACGTCATCTCAGAGACCTCCGTGATCTTCTGCAGTCCGAATGGGCACGTGTGCCTCCGGCAACTTTCCAGGGCTCATTGCGTCCATGCCAGGACGCTTCGTCGCTCTCATCAGGGACAAGAGTGGTTATTCCCATTATCAGGAAAGTGGTCATATTATTCTGATACGACCGTGTATATGCACTGTACATATCTGCAGGATATGTTGCTAGAGAAAATTTACATTTCGAAAATTTCGCATAGGGCAACTGAAAAAAAAAATGGTTGTAAGAAATTCCTTCATTCTTGTAAAAACAGCAAATACGAAATGTCCGAGTCTCTCTTTCTTTAAAATTAAATTTAGTAAAATTTCACGAAAGAAATTTATCCCTGCTTATTTTATATTCATGTATTCTAGTTTCAGTTAGCATTTAGATCATCATGTGCCCCGGAAACTCTACACAACGTATCTCATTTCCTTTTAAAAACACATTTTTTCTCACATAAGGTTTTCATCTAACTTAGATCATAGTAAAGTGTAATTCAATCATTTTTGTTTAAATTTTTATACCGTGCTCGTGTCATCTGCATGAGCTAAAACTAAAATGCTAGAGGTTTTTTACACTGGTAATAGTAATCATTATGGCGCTTGCATTTTTGTGTTTCTTTAAAATTAAATTTCATAAAAATGCACGAAAATGTTTCTTGTCGGTAGAAGTTACCATTTTCACCTTGAAGCTTCCAGACTCCATTAAATTCAAACAATATAGAAACGCACGAAACCTTTAGCATGTGTTCAAAGAAGAAAAGAAAGGCGAATTTTCCCATAATACCCTGTCAGTCCGTAAGCATAGAAAATAGCTGCATGAAGTCGCATACAAGAACTTCTTTCAGTGCTGTTTAGACGCAAGATTACTACGTGTCAAAAAGTCATATTAAAAAAAGAGGAAAGAAAGGAAAAACTAAAGGAAAACATTTGCATCATCTCTACATACAGAATATTTCCGTTTCCATTTCTCCCCAAAAATTGTGTTTGCAACGCATGTAAATGCATCATCTCGGCTTTTTATGCGTCGTGTTCGAAAAACACTTTTTTTGCGTTTGTTTGTGCTAAGCAGAAGAATGACGCATGATACACGAACATTTTGATTTTTTATGAAACACAACCGGGTCTCCAGCTACGTCACCTTAGGTTGGGTGAAGCCCCGGGCGAATACTGTGGATGTTCACACATTTTTAGAAAGATTTTGATAAGAAGTTACAGAAAATAAAAAGAAGTTCAAAAAATTGAAACTGGCAACGCTGTGTTAGATGAACCCGGAAGAAATATCTGCTGCAGTTAAATACCGTCTGCTAAGAAAATGGCGCACGTAAACAATCTCTGGATAGAAGGTTATATTTTTAGCACGTCTTTTGTAAAAAAGAATCGTGCTTATGTTATCGGTTTGTCCGTCTGTCCGTCCGTCCGTCCGTCCGTCTGTAGACACCATATCTCTGTAACTGTTAGTTCGATTGAAAAAATTCTGTTTGCTTTGGGAAGCCTGAAATATGCGAATGAGGATTCTTCATTTCTTTTTTTTTTTTTTTTACGATGTACAGTTTCGCCGCTAGAGGGCGTAAATTCAGATGATATCGAATTCAAAATACATTTTATTCCATATATCCAATTGAAAAAAATATTTTATCTTTCGATTCCATTTATGTCAAAGAATGTTTTAGGTACAGTTTCAAGTCTCACATACGTTTTCCGCCAGGGAGCGTATACGTAAATTACGTTTTCCACGATATCTCTTCTTCTAAAACTCCGATTTGAAATTTTTTTCTTCGGCGGGCACAGCTCCAGATGGAAAATCTTTTGCACATGATTTCTAATTTTCTTAAAAAGAATACTTTGGCCAGCAGAGTACGTAAGTGTTAATTTCTGCTTCTGGTGTATTTGCCATAAAATCTGAGCTTCTAAAATCTCGATTGAAAAAACTCCTTTGTATACCCACACTACTCACGTCGACAAACCTTTTAGGAATATTTTCTTCTTAAAATAATGCTTGGTTTCTCCTCTAGGGAGCCTTGATATATATATCTTATTTTTGTCAATATCTCTATTTCCAGGAGTCCGATTTGAAAAATTCCTTCTTTGTTGGATAATGTTTCCGATGCGAAATGTTTTTTCACATAAATTCAAAATTTCCAAGTAAATCATAGATTTTCCGCAAGGGGGCGCAAAGGTAAATTGCGTTTGCCCCGATATTTCTGCTTCTAAAACTCCGACTTGAAAAATTCAAACTGTATCGCATACAGCTCCTGATAGAAAATGTTTTTCATATATTTGTTAAAGAATGGTTTGGCCATCAGGGTGCATATGTGCCAATTTCTGCTTCTGATATATTTGCAGCAACATCATCTGAGCTCCTAAAAACCCGACTAATTTTTTTTTCTTGGGTCGATACTGCTCACATCGGAAAATCTTTTGAGAATACTTTATTCTTAAAATAATGCCTGTTTTTCCCACCAGGGGGCGTAGATACATATCTTATATTTGTTCATACCTCTACTTCGAAGAGTCCGATTTCAAAAATTCCTCCTTTGTTGGAGAGCGTTTCCGCTGCGAAATGTTTCTCATATAAATTCAAATGTTTCTTAACGCACAAGTCTGCAACCAGAGGGAGTAAATTCACGATTCTGTTTACAGAAATATTTTCGGGATTAACAACCTAAATGAAAAACTTCTTTCTTTAGTCAGATACTATTGTTCTCCATACCAGTTCCATTGACTTTGAATAGCTTTGATAAATTTAATTTGCATTAGAACGGATTCAAAAGACGTGCTCATTACACCCGACATTTCGGGGTCATCTTCCTTGTTGCTATATACGCAGAGAAATATTCGTATTCGGTAATTAAGAAACACTGTGAAAATCATGGAATTAGTATTTCTAAATGCAAAATATGCATTATTATTAATAATAGAGGGGGAAATCGTTAAGCAATGCTTTTAACAGGAAATAAAACACACCAAACGAATATCCAAAGAAGGAACGTACTTTTATGACTATTTCAAAAGTAAGATCTCAGCTTTTAACTTTGGTAAAGAAAATCCACCCACGCAAAGAGCAATAGCTATCGTTAAAAATATCTGTATCAACTGTAACAAGGTAATAAAAAAGATTTGAAACGGAAAAAAGAAACATAATGTTCGCCGCTGTTTTGCTTAGTGGCTAAGCACGAAACACAGTGTAGACGTTTTTATGAAAATCACTTTGCCGGAGACAGATGGAAATTTATTGTGCCTATTTAGGAAACACAGATATACATAAACGACTGTAGCAAAAAAGAAAAGGTCGATTGGTAGAGCAGGAAAAGGGTAGAACAGAAAAAAATCTTGTTTCCAAGAATCCAAAGAAAGTTTCAGTAAAGGATTCATGATTATTGCTGGTTTCTCTCACAATGGGAAATTAAAGTAAGAAAAGTTTAAAAGGATGTAAATATCAATTCTACATATTACTATGGTGGTCCATAAGTTCCTGCGTTTTTTGTATATATGATTTTCATATAAGTTTTTGAAATGAAATAATTACTGGATTTTTATTTGCAATATATTATTTTGTAGGTGTTGACGTGCTCTTTGCTGGCATATATTTCATATGATTAATTAATTGTGTTCTGTCGCATTATTATAGGGTTGATGCATAAGCTCATGCCTTTCTTTTCACCGCACTACAGGAATGTATTACATCAGAAAGGAAAACGGAATCATTATTATCTATGCATCGCGCCCCCATTGTTTACGATGGTGTCCTAACGTCTGGTTAGGTCTGGAATGTCATTCGAAAAAACGTGCAGGTTTTGCTGCGAAAAACTCATCAAGCTAATTCTGGAGATCAACTTCATTATTGAACGTTCTGCCACGGAATGCATTCGACAGAAATCGGAACAGGTGATTGTCTGAAGGGGCGACATCAAGGGAATAGGCCGGATGTGGAAGGATCTCCCATTTCATGTCCTGAATGGCCATTTTGGTCATGTTTGAACTGTGAGGGCGTGCGTTATCATGTTGGAGAAGGACACCACGGCGCCAATGTAGCCGTTTCTGCTGAATTTATTTTTTGATTGGAGGCTTAACGACCACCGTGAGCAACTCAATGGGCTATAAGCAGTCGCCCGTCCTTAATTTAAGGTCACTGTTTCCAAGGAAGGGATAGAACCAGTGACGTAAAACAAACACAACATCCATGCCTCACCAGGATTTGAACCCGGACCCCTTTCGGACGAATGATCAGAGGCCATCGCTTAGACCACTGCGCCACCGGGGCTGCTTCTGCTGACCTGCGCCCTCCACACGGCGGAGTTGCTCACATTAGAGTTGACAGTCCGATTTCTCGGCAGCGTTTCCAGTGAATAGTGGCTTCCATGCTCCGCCAGATACAAAAGACAATCTTTGCAGGATGAAGGTCATGTTTTGGACTTGGGTGTGGAACTCTTGTTTGGGCTTAACCATTCCTTCCGATGTTTGAAATTCACTTATAAGCACAACTTTTCGTATCCAGTAACAATACGTGACAGAAAGGGTTTGTGTGGCTGAGAACATTCGCGATAACGGGCAAGCAAGGAACCACATATGGCAACACGCTGATTCTTGTTTACCTCAGTGATAGTGTAAAGCACTCAAGACCCCAATTTCTGGACCTTTTACATACGTTCCAGGTGTCGCTCCACTGTGGCCAAATCACAGTCCATCTCAGTGGCCAATTCGTGTATGGTTTGATACGGTTCCAAGTGGATGAGACGGTTCAAACGATCCACATCAAAGTGGGATGGACGACCTGAGCGTCGAGAGTCGTTGAGGTTAAAATTGCCACTCCGCAACCGCTCAAACCATTTGCGGTTTGTCTGCCCTCGGAGCAATAGCATCCTCCCCATACACAGCACAAATTTGTCGAGTAACCTCGGCGGCTGTGGTTCCCTTGTTAAACTCGTAGAGGAGCGGATGTCGGAAATGTTCATTGCTCTCTACTTGACACTCCATACTTCCGGAACTGAAAACCAAAAAAACAGTAGCTACAATCCCACAACGCAATATAATTTAGATACACGATATTACCGGCTACATTTTGATATACAACTGGTGATCTGCACTCTCACTTGCGACCTGGGAAACATGCATCAACCTAATACTTTAGAAAGTAATATGGAAAAATTGGTAATTGGTGTACGTTTTTGTCAGTAATGGAAATATAACTTCAAAGTGGCCGCAATGGCGGAGTAAATATGCCAATTAGAAGGCGAAAGTGCTGTTTCAATTCATGCAGCGCAGAAGTAGTCCAGAAAGTTCAAAGACGGCGACACAAGTCTCAAAGATCAGCCAAATTGCGATCGCCCGGTGATGGTAAATTCTGAAGTCATTCGCGAAGCCAACGAGGCGAATCAATCAACCAGCACTCGCCGATTGTTTGATGAACTCCTCATTCCAAGGACATCAGTTGTTCGACATCTTCATCTGCTCCGGAAGGTCAACAAATGCTGTTGTGAAGTTTGACATGAAGTGACGCCCGATCAAGCTGAGCGGCGTGTCAGCATTTGTCGTCAACTGCTACAGAATCCTGATGACGAGCGTTTTATCCGTCGTATTGAAACCTGAGATGAGAAGTCGGTTCTTTTCCTCTAACCTTTACAAAGGAAATCAATGGTTGGACCCTGGACAAGTGGCGGAACCTGTGGCCAAACGGGACAGATTCTCCAGGAAGGCAATGCTCTGTGTTTGGTGGAATTTCGAGGTCATCGTCGATTTTGAGCTGGTTCAAAATACCCTAGCCATCAACGCCGAACTGTATTCTGCCCAAATCGAGCCAAGTATGCGGAGCTGAGGCAACAATACTCGGCTTTTGTCAACAGAAAGTGGGTCCTCCTTCAGAAGGATAACGTTTCTCCACACACCGCCGCAGACAGACGAAGCCCAAGCTCCGAGAACTATACGCCATCGAACTTTTGCCGCTATTTGCATACAGCCCGGATCTTGAACCATTTGATTTTCATCTTTTTCGCTCTATGGCACATTTCTCGAGAGGGCGCAAATTCCAAACTTTGGACGATGTCGAGACGGGAGACCACGAGGTCTTTGTCTCCAAGGACAAGGCGTGGCACCGCTGCGTAATCAAACAACTCGCCGAAAGATGGATTCGCACCATTGATTCACATGGTCTTTACTTCGAAGAATAGTATTTATTTGTTGTCATATTTACGTTCAAATTTTCAATAAAAAAACGCACGAACTTATGGACCACCCTAATACGAAAATAATGTCTTATCTCCTATATTTAAATAGGAGATACGATTCCTTTTTCCACAGAGCCTCCAAAGAGTAGAAATCCATCCGTATAAGGCTAGCAGTCATACCTCCAAATCTGTTTCTTGAAAACAGACACACACTAACGCTCGCGCGCGCGCACACACACACACAAAAGACGGGAATGAAGTCTATACCTTTTGCTCATATTGTTTTAAAGACATCTGATCTGTCACCAATGAGCTATTGTGCCTTCGGACTGCAAAAAAGAGTGCTTTCTAAACGCAGACCTAAAGCAATGATTGGACTATGGGAATCACTGGAAGAGGAGCAGAATAACATACAATTACCAATTTTAAAAAATGCTGTATATTCTTATTTTTTGGATGTGGGTTCATATCCAGAGAAAAGGCTATCAGATAGAACTTTTAAGAAAAAATAATTTATTTTAAGCATTAATTATATTTCTGGAAAATCTTTCGAAACATGTATGAATATCCACTGTATTTTTTACGGAGCCCCTGTCTGTACAAATAACTTCAATAAAAAATGTATTACAAAATTCATGGCCCCGTGTAGGATATGCTAATGTACCGGTGAAGATACAGAAAAACGGTGAAAAAAGAAAGAATCAAATTGCTTAAACAGACAGGAGCTCAGCAAAAAATAAACGATTGTGTATTTGCCAATTAGTTTTCTCTTGAACTCTATAGGCAGCAATCACACTATTCCTAGAATGTGATCTCTTTCAATGTTGACCAGGGTCTCTCTAGGGATTTGTACAGACCCCAAAAAAACTCCCCAAAAAATCGAGCCACTCCCCCTTAATTTTGGAACCGTTAACCGCATGTAAACAAGTAAGGTGCCCTTGGAAAGCACTTGAAGGAAACTATCATGTGATGTGAAGAAACATGCTAATTAAGATAATTAACATGCTAATTAAGCTAATTAACATGCTAATTAAGCTAATTAACATGCTGATTAGCTCTCTATCTCCGAATTTTTTCCATATAAGAGGTATGTTATTTTATGCGCTTTCTATTCAGAACAAAACAAAACCTTTAAATTCCAAATTTCATACGAATCGACTAATAAATACATGTACAGTAAGCAACGGAAAAAAGGTGCCGCAAATGTTAAACTGCGGAAGTTGTTTTTGATTTGTATCATTTATTCGAAAACAGATAAAGTGATTCGGTGTTGCAACAGTAAAACACAAAGAGGCCCAGAAAATATGAGCCGCTATACAAGAACCGTACTGGTATATTAAGGGAATTATAAATTATGAAATATGATCACGAAAAAAATGAATTATGACCATATCAGGTTTTAATATGAGAGGCTCAAATTTAAATTACAAGACATAGTTGTTCCCATTAATTCGTATGTTAAGTATGGTAACTATAAAAGAAAAGTTAGTTTTTGAGGTGGAAAATAACAAATCATTTAGAATAGATAGCACACTTTTGTACCATTTTGTGAAAGCTATTATAAACAACTGGGTGCTCACTGCGTTCCTCATATGTTGCCAAAGTGTTCCGAATGTGAATCAACGTGTTTTGCATGTGTTATCAAAGCTCTGTCCACCATAAAATGCTTTATAATAGAAGATACTAGTATATTTACATAACACATTCGGGACACTTCGTGGCAAAAGCATGGAACACTGTCGTAGTACACTGGGAACGCATTTTCCAGAATTACTTTCTCGATGTGTTCCGAATGAGTTGTCAACCTTTTCTCAATGTGTTGCACTCAGAACACATTGATGTGCTATATATTCCGAAACGACACGGACGGTTAGAAAAGAAATTCTTGAAATAGGGCATGGCTGAAGCATCTGCATTATTTTAAACTGTACTAATGCTCTAATATACTTAAATAGTGGGGTTTGTGTAAGTGAAACTTGACTTCAAACATGTCATGTGTCTTTCGGTGCACATAGACATTTATCTGAATCCGTTCAGGAGGTTAACAGCAGCGCCAGTCCTTATATATTTCATGGCATATATATAAGAGTTGACGACTTTAATCATTGTGCCAAAGAACCTTTTCATGGTTCGGTATACCAGAGTAGAGCATAAACTACATTTGCGGGTTTATTTCATAAAGAACCAGTCCCTGCCCTAATTTGAACTATTTGGACTCCGTGTTCATGTGTGGCTCTGCCCGGCTCGAATGCGGACTTTTCAGCTGGTTCTGGTAATACGTGACCAATGACAAGCAGCATACAGTTTTATACGTATTTGATATTTAGATCCTCGTTTTCAATATTTGTGCCTTCCAAATATTTGAAATAAAAAGAATGATGACACCGAATTTTCTGTTGTAATAAGCATATTTTCTGAACCGTTTCTGACGCGAATTAAGTTTTTCAAAGTTATTGAAACTAAATGCAACCAGTTAGAAAATAGCAACCGGATTTTTACAATCAATAAAACATTCTGAACTAGAAACAGCTGCATTCCTTCTAACACAATCTGAAACGTACGGTACAAAAATTAACAAATACCTCACAACAATTTTCTCATAGCAGAAAATTATCGGAGACAAACATATTTTCAAATCTAACAGTTTAAAGAACAAATATACACTAACGGAAAAAAATCCCAACACCACGAAAAAATAGTTGTAGAGGAATGAAATGGCGGCAATACATTTGTATAGGTAACATATTTAATCGATTAAGGTTTCAAGATCACAGCTTATTGTAAGCGCGAAAAGAGCCATTTTAAATGTGAAATGCTGGTACATTAATAACCGGTGTAACCGCCAGAATGTTGAATGCAAGCACGCAAACGTTCATGCATTGTGTCGTACAGGTGCTGTATGTCAGTTTGTGGGATGGAGTTCCATGCCTGTTGCACTTGGTCGGTCAATACAGGGAATGTTAATGCTGGTTGGGGGTGACGCTGGAGTTGTCGTCCAATGATGTCCCATACGTGCTCGATTGGTGAAAGATCTGGTGATCTAACAGGCCACGGCAACATGTCGACACTCTGTAAAGCATATTGGGTTACAACAGCGGTATGCGGGCGAGCGTTATCCTTTTGGAAAACACCCCCTGGAATGCTGTTCATGAATGGCAGCACAACAGCTTGAATCACCAGACCGACGTACAACTGTGCCGTCAGGGTGCGTGGGATAACCACGAGAGTGCTCCTGCTGTCATAGGAAATTGCTCCCCAGACCATAACTCCAGGTATAGGTCCAGTGTGTCTCGACCGCAGACAGGTTGGTTGCAGACGCTCACCTGGCCTCCTTCTAACCAACACACGGCCATCACTGGCACCCAGGCAGAACCGGCTTTCATTAGAAAACACAGCAGATCTCCACTCTGTCCTCCAATGAGCTCTAGCTTGACACCACTGACGTCGCAAACGGCAGTGGTTTGGAGTAAGTGGAATGCACGCTACAGGGCGTCTGGCTCGGAGCTGTCCTTCAAGTAACCGATTTGTAACAGTTCGTTGTGTCACTGTGGTGGCAACTGCAGCTCGAATTGCTGCCGCAGACGCGGTACGATGCGCCACGGCCGTACGCCGTACACGGCGTTCTTCCCTCTCAGTAGTGCCACGTGGCCTGCCGGAACCCAGGGATTTTGAGGCAGTACCTTCCCTTGACCACCGCTGCCAACAATCATGCACAGTGGCTACATTCCTGCAAAGTCGTTCTGCAATATTGCGGAAAGAAAATCCACCTTCTCGTAGCCCTATTACACGACCTCGTTCAAACTCCGTGAGCTGTTGATAATGGCTTCTTCGTCTTCTTAAAGGCATTATTGACTAACATCAACACACTACGTCGAATCTCAACGATAACTAACGCTCACGAACGTTACAGCGCGTATTTACAGCAAACCTGCTTTGCATGTTCCGAGGGGCGCTACTAGCGCCACACGTATGCGCCGAGCGCGAAATTTGCATAGACGTCATCTTACAGATGTACTCTCACCGCCTACCAACTGTCGTTTATCTAACACAACCACTTCTTCGTGTTGGGATTTTTTTTCCGTCAGTGTAGAAAGAAACATGATATAATTTCTACGCCTTCTAGTTCAACAATTTTGCATAATAGGAAATTTGCACTGACATTTGGTGCACATGAAGCTGTTGCCAGCTTAAATAAAGGAAACTTCGTAAAATATTGTGGTTTGAAGGATGCCAGAATTGAACCAGGAGGAAATTCTGTACAGTTATGAAAAATCTTGACATTTTACGCGTCTCGGTAACATAACGAAAAATGGAAGACACTGAAAAAAAGAAAAGGCACGCCAAAAAGGAAATAGAAGAAAAACAATGTTATAAAATGATTTTCTGGAAGAAGAAGGCCAAGATGAACCTTTCTACTGTGCTGGAAATTATTAAATAAATGCTTACAGGTATGAAAGTTGTCATTTTTTACTTTAAACGCGTTTATTTCAAAACTTTCTTTTTCAAAGTTTAAGTACATTTTCTCGGAATCCATCAAAGGTTTTAATTTGATATTTTTACCACATACACATACAGTATATTTGTACAAACAAATGAGGCGGATTAACGGTATCTAATTTTTTAAAAATATTAAAAATAAAAGTGTGTCGTTTTTAGGATAAAATTATGAAATGCATATTAAAAATTTGTAAATTTTCAAAAAATTAAAATATTGATAAAAGCTCTTGTTAAAATGTGTACAAATTTACAATAAAAAACAGGTAAAAGTTTTGTTGAAAAACATTGGATAGTTTTTGAGAAAAATGTACCTAAAAAAGGCCAATTTAACATGGTCTCCAACGGAGCGTACCGGTCTTCCTAAAGGTAAGTAATAGAACCTACTGTTGTTTTTATGGTATCATCACGTAGTTTCTAACACTCTGTGTGGTTGAAAGTTTAAGAAAGGTAAGAGAGCCTATGTTACTTTTAAGGAATTCTTAAGTAGATTTTTAACGCACGGTGTGATTAAAAATTAATACAAATAAATAATCTGCTCTTACTTGCAATGAATTAGTAAGTGTTGTTCTAACACAGCGAAGGGTTTAACTACAGATTTAATAGCGGCGGGTGTGGAAGAATTTCCTTTCTTTTTGTATTTATGCGCTCTCAAAGACGTTCAATGTTACGGTTGCAAGCAAACATTTAATTTGAGTCTGTTACAGTAAACACCATGAAAGGATTTCGGTTTCCATTTGAACGCATTCACTGCAGACAGACAGAGAGAGACAAAGATCCCCATGCCACAGTGACAGATTATCTTTGCTGAGATCGTTTCGTGAAAGCTGCGGCGTAAAAAATAAATCGCACCGATCGGGAATCCCTGGAGTCAATCAAGTGTGTACTTATTTAATGCCCGCCAATTGAATGAGAGGAACTTCGGTTATCATATTTCTTACGATAAACCACTTTATGACCGTCTGAATATGATACATCTAGAACGAGTATAAATATGGGAGCCAAGGGACAATAACAACAACGGCCGTCAGGGTGGTTTCCCTCGAAACCACTGGGGAGTGAATGAAAGTATTTTATGGTCATGACTTGCCCTAAATCAAATACTCACAGACATTTATAGGCACTAAATGAACAGTGCTAAATCACTTGCTATTCTTGGACAGAATAAGACCACACTGAACAAAATCTGAATTTTCCTACCATAAATTGCGGCCTTTTTCTAGTGTTCGAAGAATGCTGCTTTTTGCGTGATGAGAAGATTTGAAGTTTTCATGGCTATACTTCAGTGAAATTCTTTTGCTGTTCAAGCAAATTGCTTTGCAATTAGCTTGCTCAAATTTATGGAGAAGAAATTCGCGATATACCCTGTCACAATCTCAATATATATCATTTACGACATAAGCGATAATCACATTTAACGAATTGCCACTATTTTTGCTCCGTTGTAGAACATCAAAACTACCTAGATTTGGCACAGTTCCTTTCCGCTTCCCTTAAAGGATAGCTTTGCTTTTTAAAAATACACTGTTCTACGATTAATTCCGAACACCGCTCCATAGATAGCAAATTGCGCCATTAAATCATGTACCCCTTAAGCAGCCGATCTATCAGGTGTAGAAATAAGTTTCAAAGCGCTTTTTGTGTGACGTATACCGCTAATTTACATATTCTACATTCCCCCGCGTTGTTGTCATGTGACTGAAACTGGTTCAGAGTATACAATGTGTCAGAGAAGTTTGCCTAACAGCCAAGCGCACTTGCACATCGGTAGGTGAAAAACGGCAAGCGATACTACATTTATTCGACACTGCATTCGTTACGAACTTCATCAAGGAAAAAGTGCAGCAAAAACATGGGCATCGATATGTTTTTTTCTGGGGGAGAATATTGTATCGAAAAGCACGAGTGAGTTTTGGTTTAGAGGGTTTAAAGCAGGTGATTTTGATGTTAGCCATCGAGAACGTAGCGGCGCCCCGCAGAAGGTTGCACATGAGGAACTGCAAGCATTGCTGGATGAATATTCGTCTCAAACGCAAAAAGAACCAGATGAGCAATTATGGGTAACTTAACAAACCATTTCCAATCGTTTACGCGCAATGGAAGAGATTCAGAAGGAAAGAAAATGAGTGTCACATGACTTCAGCTAGAGGAACAAGGATCAGCGTGTCATGAAGTGTTTGAATCTGTTGAATAAACAACACAGAAAGTCTTTCCTGTAAAAAATCGTTACGGGTGATGAAAAGTGAATATGGTACGACAATCCCAAACGCAAAAAATACTGGGTAGATCCCGGTGAAGCAACGACTTCGACACCGAAAAGCAATAACCACTCCAAGAAAGTTCTGCTGTGCAACTGGTGGGATATGAAGGGTGTGCTGTATTATGAATTACTGGAACAGGATCAAACTGTTATTGCTAATCTCTAACAAGCAACAATTGCTGCGATTAAACCAGGTAATCTGTCGGAAACGTCCATTCACAGGTAAAGGATTGCATCCAGTGAAATTACTGAATGACAACGCTAAGCCGCATGTTGCGAAATCGGTCAAGTAAAGGTTATTGACGCTTGGCTGGAAAGTTTTGGAGCGCCCTGCGTCTAGTCCCGACATAGCCCCTTCAGACTATCATTTGTTCCGGTTGATGCAGCATGGTTTGTCTGCTGTACTGTTCCGGTCACGTGACGAAGTGCAAAAATGGGTTGACGACTTTTCTCGTCACGCGGCGAAGTATTCTTCATGGCTGGAATCCGTCAGCTGCCCGACCGATGGCGGAAGGTGATAGATAATGACGGCGCATACTTTGATTCGTAAAGGTATTGGTGTTTTCTCTCAAATTACATGTTGCGTTGTCTTAAAACGCTTTAAAACTTATTTGTACACCTAATACTGTATAACCAAATGGTGTCCAAAATCAGGGCATCTTGCGGTCGCATTGCTCCCAGATGTTCTGCACTCCACAAGTAGCAGTGGCCGCATAAGCGGCCGGGTTATAGGAAAGCTGTTTGTCCCTGGGAGTAACTGTTTTCACGTTATACAGTTTTTACAAATACTACAACCTCGAAAATAATTTCTAAAAACTTTACTTCTTTACCGGAGAAACAAAAAAAGGAAAAAAAAAACAACTGCCAAAATGGGTTTTCTTTTAAATACTTCACTCAAGCTGCCGTCAAAAATTCCTGTCTATTCCTTTAATCAGTTTCATATGAAGTTTCTGCAAACAAAATTGTAAAATACGCAGTCGTGTCACTTTATTGTGACCACCTCCGGCTTTCAACGTCAAGAGCGCATAGCCAATGAAAGAAGGCACGTGTCATGAGCTGACTTGGCAGGTATATAAATTGTGCTGTAGGCATTCTGAAAACATATAATTCATTGCTGTCATGGATAAAGGGGGCGATTTATTAGATTTGCAAAAACCGATGATCATCGGCTTTCGGGCCAAGGGAGGCAGTATTTCTAAAACAGCGCAGTTTGTAAACTGTTCCCGTGCTAATGTGGTTAAAGTGTATCGTGATTGAAGAAATGGCACCATTGCGAATAAGCGACGTGCATATTTCGGAGCACCACGTGTCATTGATGTAAGAGGTGAACGTCGGCTCCGAAGGTGCGTGAGTGCCGATCGACACGCTACAGTGGAGCATCTCACTGGCCGAATGAACCGGGGGGGGGGGGGGCTACTGGAAGTGTGTATTAAACGACAGTTCAACGAACCCTGCTGCGTATGGGGCTCCGATGCAGACGGATCGTCAATGCACCTATGCTAACGAAGGTGCATCGGCAGAAAAGGCTTACATTTACATGGCAGTATCGGAATTGGACCTCCACTGATAGGTAAAGGATTGCCTTCTCAGATGAGTCACGTTTTCTGTTTCATCGAACGGATGGACGTTGGCGTAAAAGCGAGAAACATCGGAGAGTAAACAATCTTCTACCATTGCTGGAAGAACAGAAGCTGGTGATGGCAGCGTTATGGTCTGGGGAATATTTTCGTGGCATTCCCTGGGTTCACTCATATCTGTGGAATGCACCACGGACCGAATTCGTTATGAATCTATCCTTGAAGACCACGTACACCCATATATGCTGATTGCCTTCCCTGGGATGGATGGGAACTTCCAGCACTACAATGCAACGTGTCAAACAGCTAGAAATGTCTGAGAATGATTGGAAGTGCAAGATTAGGACTTCAAAATGCTTTCCTGGCCTTCTAATTCCCCAGACTTAAACACGATTGAGCATCTGTGGGACCACCTCCATCGCGTTGTTCGCTCTATGAATCCTCCACCACGCACCCTCCAGCAGCTCTCAGATGCACTGCAGTCAGCATGGCTCCACATACCTGTGAACACCTTCCAGCACCTTATTGTGTCACTCCCAGCCCGTCTAGCTGCTGTCCGTGCTGCACACGGCGGTTAATCTGGATATTAGCTGGTAGTCACAATAATGTGACTCGACCGTGTATTTTTGCTGAGAGAAGAGGCCCCTTAGCCGGCTGGATTTGTCCCCGATCGAACATGTCTGGAACATGGTAGCTAAGCGAATAGTTGGTCAAACGTCTTCGCCAGTAACCATAAATGAACTCTGCTCTGGCATAGAAGCATGTGGTAGGCAATTCTCCAAGAGGGTATCAAAATCCTCTTACATTCAGTGCTACGCCGTGTTGAGGCTGTTATTGTTGCTCGAAGTGGCTTCACACAATACTGAGTTTTGAAGCGGAAAAATCTTGTATAGCTCTACTAATGCAGTCTGTTATCTCCTGTAACATGAAGAACCTGTGAAATAAATTGCATTTGTCGAATGGGAAGAAGAAACATTTCCTTAGAATTACACGGGAACATATTCAAAGCAATTATATTCAAGCAGCACATATATTCAAATCAATCAGAATTATGCACTGAATTGCCCGTGGTTTAATAGTTTTCCATGTAACAACTTTTCAGAGAACTTGCAAATTATATCGACCTGAAACGGGAATCGAACCCTCAGGTCTCGATTTCTGTTCGATTTTGCTAACCGCTACACCATTCAGGACAACGATGTTCCAAGCAACTATTGCCTTAGGAATCTGAAAACTCAGATTTTTTCGTTAGTCGAAGCGATCAACCGTTATCGTATTTTCATTTGACCATCTCACATCCAGGCGTTGATGTAGGTCTTCATTCGCCAGTATTTCAGATATAGAAATTAAGGAAGAAATATTTTCTCAGAAATACATGGGAACATATTCAAAGCAATTATATTCAAGCAACACATATATTGAAATCAATCAGAATTATGCACTGAATTGCCTGTCGTTTACTTGTGTTCAATGTTGCATTGAAAACTAGTAAACGACAAGCAATTCAGTGCATAACTCAATTGATCTGAATATCTGTGCTGCTTGATTACAATTGCTTTAAATTTCATTTGAATAGCGAGATTATTTCTTGGTGTTGCAATTTTTACCTACAGTACTGCATAGAGTAAAGTATATTCGAAGCTAGCTAAGGTAGCTGCGAAGCCCACAAAGGGCACAAATAAAAGTCAATTCAATATACACAAAAAGAAGTCAATTATCAACGGTATTAAGTTATATCGATGCTCTTGCTGAGAAAAAACACCTGCTGATTCGCTTCTTTTGACTAAGAGAATCAGTCTGGCAAACGAAGGCCAATGGGACTCCAAGTGGAGCGATGGTGTCATCGTAACACAACCAGCTCTCCCAGTCTTCGCTGTTCTAATTCAAAGACCTTCGATGCGATCGTCAGTTGGCGTTTCCATGACAAAATGAATGAGCGGGTGAAGGTTGAATGGGCCATTGCTCTGGGTAAAGGTTCACTCAGAAAAGAGAAAATTTAGGACTACATTAGTCACTCGCATGCTCCCTCCTGTAACAGTACGTGTTTTACGAGAGTTGTTTCAGTTTTTGTGAATTGTAAATGAATTAAAATTAGTGATATTATATCTTAAATTCGTGGCTTTGCTGGATTCAAACAGTTTTGATAAATTTTGTGAAAGCTTTTCTGATCATCTACTGTCAGAACTTAAATAACTCTATGCTTCAAAGTTTGATGCAGCTCAACTAAAAATGAACTGAAGATGTTTTATTCCCTAGAAGAGAGCAAAAAAAAAATCAATAAAGGACATTACTTGTTACATAAAGTTAAATAAACTGGCCATTGTGTTCAGTGAGATGTACAAATTAGCAGACCTAATGTTAAAGCTTCCATCAGCAACTGCAACTGCCGAAAAAAGTTTTTCTACATTAAAAAGAACCAAGATATATATCTTAGAGCCACATAAGGACATCTACATTTGATCAACATGGTTGTTTTGTCAGTAGAGAAAACCATTCTTTTTAAATATGAAAAAGTACTCAGCAGAAACTTTTTGTGAAAACGTAACACTCAAGGTCACACACAAGAAAAATAATAGAATTCATGTGCAAATAAAATATTCAGAAGAAGAATGGAGTTCATGTGCAAATAAAGTATTCAGAAGAAGAATGGAGTTCATGTGCAAGTAAAGAATTCAGAAGAAGAATGGAATTCACGCACAAATAAAGTATTGAGAAGAAGAATGGAGTTCATGTCCAAATACAGTATTCAGAAGAATAGAGTTTATGTACAAATAAGTGTTCAAATCCTAAACCTCATAAATTATTTGGTATCATGTAAGGAATAATATGTACAAATTTAGAAAAAAAGGTTACTTGTATTACTCGTACTTAACAACTGAAAAATAAATTTCGCAATTTAAAAAAAAAAAAAAGAGTACTGGGGGTGGAGGTGGGGTGAGGCGGGGGCGGATGAGATAGCCCAGGTCTCAGACCCAAGTTGTGACTGGGTGTATACAAGTTCTCATTACGTGTGCTCTACCTGTTTGCCAAACCACGACTATTAGTGTATTTATTACAAAAACGAAAGAAATTGTTCACAGAAATTTCGGATATCCCATGAATTGAAAGATGTTTTAGTTAGAGTGAAAATGCTTTGTTTAGATAGTGTGGTTTTAGTTTTCTCGTAATAGTTAGCAGCAGTTTAAGCATAATAGCTGAAATTCCGCTGAATCAAAGATTACTAGTTTTATCACTATAAAAGACTGGTTTCTCTGTTGAAATGAATGAGCAGAGCGCCCTAAATATAGCACCATTCCGAACGAACAGCTCATGAAAAATGGTAAACTGTCCGCAAAACATGCTGTTGTTACTCGGCAGGAAGTCGCTCGGTTTTTGTTCTGCTCCGCTCCCCAGCGAGGAGGACATTTAGCTTTATTTCCCCGAAACCGTAAATCCAGTCGACTGGCTACATCTGTCTCGTCCTTTGACTACTCGTTACTCCATTGCAGGAAACCGAGCGAATTCTCCAAATGCATGAATATTATTTGCATCAGCAATGAAGCTTCAGGAGCAGATACTCAGTCACGTGACGTATGCGAGTCCCCAAACGTTGCAACAAATAAAGAAAGAAAGGAGAAATGAGTTCAAGATATGAAGATTTTGAATATAACTCTTTCTAGCATAGACATTTAGTTTTGCGAGTGTAGCGCATTCTGAGCAAAAACATTTAGCTTCTTAAGCTTGAAGAATTTGCATACATATATTCCGCACCTGTTGAGTTTATAAACGTGAAGGCAAAGCTTTTTCTTTAAAAAATGCGCATTTTCGGGAGTTTTTCTACTTTAGACAAAACACTTGTTGTGACATTTTTATTTTGACGTAAAAAATAACGTGTTTAAGTATAAAATAGATTTCATTAACCATGGAACACACAGATTGTTTTCTCATCTCCTAATACACAGGTGGGGTACTAAAAAATCATTTTCAGTCACAGTTCAGTCCAGAAAAACGGTTCATTCTAGACTAAGATTACACGAAACTGAAACCTTCCTTAGCAAACACCGCGCTATCTGTCAGCAAAGGAACAACAGCTGGCGTGCTGTACATTGCCCATATTGCGTCTAAATTTAATGGGTTTTGGTATTCGAATATTACAAATTGTCAAAGACTGGGCTTCAGCTCCAGCAAAAGATATGGAAGGCATATTTCTTATTACCGAATTTACTCGAATCTAACACGTACCTCACTTCTCAGCTACGAAAATGCGTATTTTTTCTTAATACTCGTGTACTAAGACGCAAGAAAACTTGAAAGAAATACAAACTTATGAAACTTACGAAATATGGTAATTCTTGAAAGTATTTAAATTCCACATTATTCCAAATTATCGATTGCTCACAGACATCTCTCCATCTACATTCTCAGATATTTCACTGCAGGAATCTTCATTGCTGCTGTCGGCTGTGGTTTCACTGCTGGATTGTTCGAAGACAGCGTCGTCTTCAGTGCCATCCATCGCATTGGTAATGCCGCACTTCAGAAAAGACCGCTTAACTAAGTCATTAGGAATGAACTCCCAGGCATCTACAATCCACTGTGCTATATAGCGTGATCGAATTGCTGCTTTAAAAGGCCTATTTATGCAGACATCAAAGGGCTGAAGCTGGGAAATCATTCCTCCAGGCAACTAGATCAGTTCTGTTTTCAACAATCCTGGTTTTCACCGATTTGGTTACATGCCTGTTGAATGAATCCATTACAAGCATGGACCGCAGTCGCCCCGCACCTGATCGTCGAAACCACACTTTTTGAAGCCAGTCCTTTATCAGTTCTTCGGTCATCCAGCCATTTTCTTGAACTCTGTCATGAAATTCCCGAGGAAAAGGATTTATATTCGCAAATGTTTTCTCTTAAAAATAACATTCGGTGGAAGCTTGTTCCCATCGGCGGTAATGGAAAGCATGACTGTCATTCGGAGCTTCTCGTTTCCTGTTGTTAGCACTTTAACTTGCTTTGCACCAATACTTTTTACAGTGTAATTTGATGACATATCAAAATACAATGTTGTTTGATCAGCATTCCTAATCTGGCTTAAAACATGGTGCCCTTGCATTCTTAATGATATGACATACTTGAGAAAACTGTATAGCTTTTCTTCAAAGTAAGATGGCATCCTCTGACATATTGAAATACGCCGACTCAGAGAAAATCCTTTTCTTTTCATAAAACGGCAAATCCATCCTCTTGAAGCAGTGAACCTTACACTGGACCTAAGTTCACGATAAATTTCCCGTGCTTTTGCCTGAAGAATTTCTACAGTAACAGGAAAACCTGATGCACGCTACTGCTGGAGATTGTCGGTGGCCATGACAACAGTCAGACGCTTAGAGGAAATTCCATCAGCTGGTTTACCGCAACGACGACATCTAGACAGTCAGGCATTTGCGAGACTCCCGATGTAGGTATTTTGTCACCGATTCTAACGCGTGCCGGATAAACAGGTTCAATTTTGATTGAAAAAGGTGCGCGTTCGATTCGAGTAAATACGGTATACACTCTGTTATGATTCTTCGACTTCCGTGGAACCAAATTCGCATGATCAAAGATGGGTAACATTTTCAGATCATTAATATTCACGGAAATACAGGGTGATCCGTTTGAGTGGGAATAATTTAAAAAATGCTGTGGTATGGCTGCAACAGATGTAATAAGTAAATGTTTGGCAGAAATTACCTTTATGGATGAGAGTTTGTCTGGCGCCTACATAATCCCCTTTGCGGATTCGGCACAGAGTTCATACCAGGCGCCTAATTTTTCCCACGTCACCAGATGTACGGTCCTTTTTTCTTTTCTGAGGAAACTGTAAAATCAGGACGATACTCAGGAATGCTAAAGATCTTCTTGGTACCACAACTAGATAACGATGTCATTTAGCAGCAACACGGTGCCCCACCCAACTGGTCCCTGAAAGTCAAGAGCTTCTTCAACAGCACATTCCGTAACAATTGGTGTGGCCGCGACGGCCTTATTTCTTGGCCTGCAAATTTTTCGAATCTCCCCCCCCCTCCCCCCACGATTTCTTCGTGTGAGGGTTTGTGAACAACAACATCTAAGCACAGCTACCCTAAAGCCTGGATGACTTCAAAGTGAAAATTACTGCTGCGTCCGCACAAATCACTCCGCAGATGTTAGAAAACACGTGGCAAGAACTGAGCACACGGTATGAACTCTGCCGAGTCCGCAAAGGAGGTCACGTAGAAGCCTAGGTTTATTCCCATTCATAAAAGTAATTTCCTCCAAACGTGGACTTATTGTATCCGTTAAAAGCTATACCACAGCATTTTTGAATTATCCCTACCCAAATGGATTACCCTGTAATTCGGTTACCGAATTATTGCAGAATTAATACTCTATATTGATAGAAGTCACCGGGCACCCCTTCAAAAGCAAATGAACGGATCCGCTGCGTTGTTAATATGCGCCGTACAGCGGCAAACGGTAAAGAAACAAGCCTGCAGCTGACGGCGATCATATCGCACTTTGAGATTGAGTGAAAATGTCGCGGCGGCAGAGAACTGACTTTGAGAAAAGAAAGATTCTTGGGTGTTATATTAGTAGGTTGCCCATAAGAGAAACCGAGAGGCGTTTGAACATATCCCAGTCAACTGTTTTGGATGTACTGAACAAGTGGAAGACACATGGCGTGCCTGAAGCAGCAAAACACACTGGCAGACCAAAAGAAATTCAGTGATAGAGGACGTCGAAGCCTCAGGAAAGTCATTACAGCTAATCGACGGAGTACTGCACAAGATTTCAGTGTATAGGTGAGTAAAATTGCTGGAACCTCTGTATGTACACGTACCATTCGCAGAGAACTTCGTTCCATGCGTTACCGTGGTCCATGCGGCTGCTCATAAGCTTTTCATCTCCACTCGGAATGCTACTCGTCGTTTAGCATGGTGTAAAGAAGATTTATCGTGGACGGTAGATCAATGGATACGAGTCTTATGGACTGATGAATCCAGATATACAATCCATAAATCCGATGGCCGTGTGTGGATATTGCGGCAGCCGGGGAACGCTATTTACCACAGTGTACGGTTCCTACGGTCAAGTTTAGAGCTGGCAGTGTACTCGTGTGGGGGTGTTTTTCGTGGTATGGTCCCGGCCCATTGGTTACCGTGTACAAACCTGTTAACCAGCACGTCTACCTCGATAATCTGGACAATTATGCTCTACCAACTATGTGGCAATACTATGGAACCACACGTTGTTGGCCCAGCAAGGTAATGCACCGAGCCATTAAGCAAGGACTGTTACGGCGTGGTTTGACGATAATTCCGTATCGTGTGTGGACTGGCCTGCACAGAGTCCTGATCTTAATCACGCAGAGCACCTATGGGATGAATTAGAGCGCCGTAAAATAAGTTTGGAACCAAGGCTTACTGCTAAGCAACAGTTAGCGGTAGCATTATTTACCAAATGGAAGCGCATACCTATCGCTGTGTTCCAAAACCTTGTCGAAAGCATGCCTCGAACGGTCAGTACATGCATTAAGGCCAAAGGTGGACCGACACCGTACAAATATACGTCAATAAATGCTGTGTTGTGTTTCTCTTCTAGGTGTCCGGCGAACGTTTTCAATATAGTGTATGTTTCGAGTTAAATTCTTGTGGTAGCTGTCTTACTGTTGGCTTTAGATTCTGCAAGGATTCTGAGCCAGAAACACAGGAGAAATAAAAACCACACTATGTTGCCAAAAGTGATTGGACACTGTTAGTAAATAGAAAAACAGTATTGTATTTACATCCCTATCGGGTAGGTCCTTCATTTGCAGAGATTACAGCAGCAACCGGTGTAGTTAAACTGTCCACAAATCCATTGAGTACGGGGAGAGCGGGATGTTCCTCCATTCCGCCATGAGTACATCGACCAACCCTGTCAACAAAGAAAGTGTTATTGGTCTAGACCTCACCCGTCGTTCAAGTTCATCCCATACGTGTTCCATGGGATTCATGTCCGAGCTCTGAGCAGGCCAGTCCATCCGCCAGTTCTGATTTTCCTCATACCAGTCCAGTATAGACTTGGAAACATGACAAGTTGCGTTGTCGTCCTGAAAGAAACAATCGCCATGTCCTTAGAAATGCCTCAGTGTTGGGAACATTGAGTTATCCAGGATATATCTATATAGCACAGGGTTCGTGTTGACATGAATAACAACCAGTAGACCCGCACCGTACCAGCTAAAACAGCCCCATACCCTAACTCCACCGCCACCGTGTTTCACAATCGTCACTGTACATCCCGGAAGCAGACGTTCTCCGGGTAACCGCCAAACCTGGACACACCCATCCAATCGGAATAATGTGAAGCGGGATCTTTTGCTCCATAACACCTGCCGCCATTGCTCCAACGTCCAAATTTTGTGCTGTTGACAGCATTGTAGCCGCATGGCTTTATTTGTCATTGTGCTGAGAGGTTTATGTGCGTCTGCTGAGCCATGAAATCGAGCGCATCCTCTCTTTGAAGCGTCTTTGTGCAGACCACAACATCTGTGGCCAATGGAATTCATGTGCGGTGGCTTGCATAGGTCGAAATTAGGTTTCTCAGATCTCTTTCTGCAACAGCCTCCGGTCCCTGGATCGCCGTTTCGTGGGTTTCCCAGGGAAAGGTGACTTCTTGCAAAGCCCCGTCTTCTTCCACTTGTTGATGACAAAGGCCACAGTCGATTTAGCGACCTGTCTAAGATCAGCAATGCTTCGTAGGCTTATACCTCCAATTAACAGCCTATTACAACGTCATTTTCAATTTCGGGGAGCTGTCTCCTGCTAGCCATTTTATCTACGAATAATCTGAGCGTACTCTCGTTACAGTCTTTTTATCTTATTGACCACGTGTCTGCGGCGGGGGTTCCTATTTGTTTGTATAGTGTAACTTGCAATGGTATGCATTTTCAGGGTAGAAATTCAAGAGGATGCATATCTCTGTTCCGTAGACTTTGCTAGGGCTTTTGACACCATAAATCAAAATGGACTGATTAACGTAATTTGAATAACATGAACAGATGGGGAAAAATTTCAAGTTGTTATTAATGCCCATTATTGGCAGATAACAACAGTTGAATGTATACCGCCCTTCCGTAAATTAAGAGACACCATTCTATTGATATTAAATTAGGTCTGACACAAGCTAACTATAAATATTATCATACGGCTATTATGAGACAATAACACGACTGTGAAAGTAAGATACACCTAAGGGCGTCCTAAGAATTTTCTCCGGAAAGGAGGGGAGGATATTAAAGCAAAGTTCCGTCACACAAAATCTCTCTAATGATTCAAGATAAATGTCAGAAATACAGTCTCAGTCTCGCTGAGTAAAGGGTAATGAACCTATTTATTAAAACAAAGAGAAAAATAATGCTATTTAGTGACACTTTAATTAAAAATAATTGAATAAATGCTTGTAAACCTATTTAGCTAGCAAAGTACAACTTACTATTATAATTAAGCAGCATTATCATTGTGTCACTCTTGGCTGGAAGAAGATAAAAATTGCAGTCTTCTATTGATTTACCTTAATCGGTTGATAATCTTTCTTACAAAATCTACATTTCAGTACACCCAATTTTGATGGACACCCATTACACACAGACACTAATTTCTACTAGATAATGGCTTATCTTTGCCAGTATTTCACTTAACCTAGGGTATTGAAAGGCCTTTCAATGGCATACATTGTTGCAGTGAGTGTGGCTGTAATTTGTTGTGTCCCCTTTAACTGCCGGGCAAAAATTGTCCGCTTACTACTTCTTTTCTGAGATCTGTTTCCGCTACCGAATTGTCTTTCCAAAAGTTGTACCACGACAATGATTCTACGTCTAAAGTATCAAGATATAGCCCATACGTTACCGAAATGTAACCAGAACCTTCGAGTTCTAATCCAATTTCCAGGGGAATCAATTGACTCTTCTTGACCTTCGTAGAAGATGCCCATGGATGCATTGATCGACAAAGTAAACTGTTTTTCAGTGCGTAATAAAAACAGGGTCCCAAGAAAACAATCGCTCTGTATGTGACATTTCAGCGAAACTACAGATCAACGGTTGGTGATATAATAAGCAAATAAAAACGTATTGGAGGCTGAGTTTGCTATGAAACAGCGTTGTAAGCCTGAAAAGCTATCAGAACGTGAGTGGAAAGCTCGGTAAAGAACTGTCTCTCAGGATACAAATGAACATTGCAAAAAATGATGCAAACCAGGGCCGGATCAAATAGAGGGGGTCTAACGATGCTATAGCAGAGGGGGCCCAATATTACCAAGGACCCCGGAGGCATGCCCTACACCACAAGTAACGTACGTACAACTTTTACATATACAACTTTTGTATATACTAAGGAGGATCGAAAAGTAACGCACATCATTTTTTTCTCTTTGCAGGTTACAAGTTGCAGGTTGCAGTTTGGCAGACAACGAGTTTGAATATCCCGCTACAGACCGGTTTGACTGGATCAGGAGTCGCCGTGGTGGAAGACAGTGTGAACGCCAAGCCGCATCAATGTACAGCATTGATGGTCTTACTAGTAATATTTTCAAACCTCATTTCCTTGACCAAGTCTCATCACTTTACAAACTTCGTGAAGGAAAGGATTTTGGTTTTATAGTGGCATTTTCAAATCGCTTTGCCTTGACCATGTCTCATAATTGTATTGATGGTCTTACTAGTAATATTTTCAAACCTCATTTCCTTGACCAAGTCTCATCACTTTACAAACTTCGTCAAGGAAAGGATTTTGGTTTTATAGTGGCATTTTCAAATCGCTTTTCCTTGACCATGTCTCATCATTGTATTGTTGGTCTTACTAAAGTTTTTTTTCAAAAATCTTATATTCTAAGCCCCATCCTCGTATAATACTGTTGGTATTATTTAAAGCTTTTTAAACCTCTTATTATTGGTCACGTCTCATTACTTACTGTACAGTATTTTTGGTGTTAGTAGAGGTGTTTTTCAAACCTCTTGTTATTGGCAGCGCATTAGCACTTAATAGTATTGTTTGACTTACTAGAAATTTTCCCGAACGTGTTGTCATTGGCCTAGTCTCAGCACTTTATTGCACTGTTGGTCTAACTAGATTTGTTTTCTTTATTTCTTGCTATTGTTCAAAACTCAGTACTGTAACAATGTTGTCGGTACAGCCATCAAACCCCTACTTTTCAGCATGACTGGCATCCACTTATCGTACAACATTTCTCCTTGCAATCTAATGTTTCCTGATCCCTTGAGATCTCCAACTTTCTCTAACATCGATCCCAGGTGCTTGAATCTTTCACCTCTGACTACGGGTGTGGAAATAACATAGGGAAGGATAGACGAATATAAGATGAAGCAATAACAAATGCACAAATTTAAAAAGGTTGATGTTTATACTCATATGAAATATCTAAGAGATGTTATGTTCACTTGTAACGTATACTCTATATTCACTTTCCTTTTGATTTTACTATCTCTGGTTATTTTATTTTACTATGTAAATTATCTTCTTACTGAACGAAATATTATTTCACCCGATGAATGAGATCTGGCAATGAGTGTAAGTCATGACGTGGTGGTAGCCAGTATATATAGGCGCGTTCATCGATAGCAAGGGAGAGCGTTTGTTATACGAGGAGAGATTTTGTTGTTATAAGGAGAGCTTTTGTTGTTATAGGGAGATCGTTTGTTGTTATACTAGAGGAGAGAGTTTCGTTCTATGTGATTAGCGATTCTTCATTATTGTGAAACAAGTTGTGTGTGTGTGCTTTGGATGACCAAGAGTTGCATAATAAAAAAGCTTGTAGTAAGTACGTCTTTCTCAATTCATAGTTTTTGTCAGACCTCTGTCTGGCTGTTAGGTTTATATCATTAGTTTATTACCATTAACAACCAGCGTTAAGACTTTATTCATGTTCTTAATTAACTAGTAACAACAACCATTTGAATTCATTATAATATTCATGCAAGCTATATTCACGATAGTATACTTAGCTTAGCTAGCTGGTAGAAAGAGTTTATTCATTATAATTAGCTTAGCGGAAAGCTAATAAAAGCTTATTCATTATACACTATAAGTCTCACGAATGACGAAATCGTTTTTAGCGTCAGAAATTCGGTAATTTTATCATCCGAAAGCTTAAAATGTATTCCTAATTTTAGATTACAGTTTCTCCTTCCTGAGCGTAAAAGCAAGACTTGTACGCAGACTACAGTAGCTGGAAAGAGAAGACAATAAATGCGCAGATCTCGCTAGCGAGAGTCGGTAGGACGCAAAAATCTGATCTCCAACTAATGCCAAGGCCAAATTTAGCGCGAGTCTGAGAGAGGCCTTAAAACACAGAAAAATGAAAAGGAACGACACGGCTTTGTTTACCTTCCTTTTATTTTTCGAAAGGTATTTTTCAAAAGAAAGTTTCTTCTAATGGAGTATCTTGAACCGCCTTTACAACAGGAAGGAGGAACAGAAAATAACCCACAAACACCCAGAAAACGATCGATTCCTGCGACAAACACTGAAGTAGAAGTGTCTCAGCTGATTGATCGTTGATTGTTTTGAACTGCGTCATGTCTTCTACGATGGCAGTTTTTTGAGCGACGCAGCCTCACGCGAAACGGACTGGGAAAAAAGTAATCTTCGAGTTTACCCAGTATTAATGCTAACACTGAAATAGAATTATTTATTGAATGCATTAGTTCCACATTAAATCCAAAAATTTGGGCAGAACGTTTTTTCTCATATCGTATTAGGATTAACATTGAACAAAAACCGTACAAGTGTAAAATTAAATTTCAATGAGTGCTCGCTATCTGTTGCTGCTGCAGTTTCTCTTAGCAGCCAGCCCCCAAGGCGCAGAGGTCTAATGACCATTGGCCCAAGATGTGTCTGGCTAGAATTACGGGTGAGGCACGTAAAAGTGTGTTTGTTCTACGGCACTGGATCTCTTATCTCCCGGGAGCTAACCCACGATTCTAGCCAGATTTGTCTGGCTAGAATCACGGGTGAGGCACATAAAAGTGTATTTGTTCTACGGCACTGGATCTATCATCTCCCGGGAGGCAGCACACGATTCTAGCCAGATGGATCTGGCTAGAGTCACGGGTGAGGTACATAAAAGTGTGTTTGTTATACGGCACTGGATCTCTCATCTCCCGGGAGCCAACCCACGATTCTAGCCAGACGTGTCTGTCTAGAATCTCGGATGAAGCATATAAAAGTGTGTTTGTTCTACTGCAATGGATCTCGCATCTCCCGGGAGCGAAACCACGATTCTAGCCAGACTTCCTCTTACGACATTCTCCTGCCGATATCAGGGGGGATTGTAACATTGGGAGTTTTATTGTATCAGAAAGTCTTCCAGAAAATTCGTAACAAAAAAAAAAAAAAAACGAAAGACACAAATTAGCAAAATATTAGTACGCATGACTCGATTTACGTGTTTCAATTTACACTCGCTTTACTTTTAACCCTCTCATAGATCACGATTGGAGGCGATGGTGACTCATGACTCTGCCAGACTTGCTACAAATGGATGGTCCCGATATTATCATAAAACTATAGTACTAAATAATTAAACTACGGGCTAAAATTTAAGGAATATAAAATGCGACGAGAAAAAGCATGTTACATTAACCACATACTAAGAACTGCAAGTAAATTGCCAAGCATGCACTCGAAGCCGTTTTAGACAACAGGAAGCCCAACAAACAACAAGACAAACAATCAGCGGTCTTCCAGTAGACGAAAGGGATCGGTCTGTGTTCAAAGGCAACGACGACTGGAGAGGATTCTTTCGAGGTAAAATACGAGTTCCACTGCGTCAAGTAATAGCGCAGTAAAACAGCAATTAAGTTATAACATACACAACCCGCTGTACATTGGCGCAAATAAGCACAAACGTCCCATTTTTTGTATCGCTCGTCTGTGCTATAATCCAAGAAATTTGTTTGCAGTGTGAAACGGAGCATCAAAGATTGACCCTTGAGGACGGCATAAAGGGTTCTGATTAATACTCCCCAACTGCCACATTAGATTATGGCGTCAACATCACAAGACGATGGATTTCAGTATTTAACGTTGCCTGCTGAAATTCGTGAAGGCATTGTAATGATCTGGGTTCTGTTTTCATGTCGGACATCGGAATCTTTAATTCCAGTACTTGTATACCACGGGATATCTTCATATCACTCCGGCGCACACACTTCTATACATGTATATAGCAGGAGAGGTCCTTTTGCAACAAGATGTTGCGCCATTTCACAAGTCCCGGACATAGTTGGAAACGGGTCAAAACTTTTGGACCCTGACCCGGCCCGGACAAATTTACTTTGAGCTATAAACTCGAATATATCATCATCATCATTGTCAAATGTTATCCATCCACAGCTGAATGAAGGTCTCTCCAAGTTTCTTCCACAACGGACTGTCTTGAGCCAGTGTCCTTCATCGCCCATCTCCCATGTGGACTTCTTCTGGATCTTTTCCTGTCCCTTGGAATAGAATCTAAAATTTCTGTTATTCATCGGTAGTCAGTTCTCCTGGCAATATGTCTAGCCCATTGCCATTTCACGGATTTTACTCTGATCGTGACGTCTTCCAATCTTGTCATTCTCCTGATCCACGAGTTTCTCTTTTAATCTTTTTTGGTTACACCAAGCATGTATCTCTCCATGCTTTTTTCAGTTGTATGCAGTCTTTGTATGTCTTTATTAGTTAAGGTCCACGCCTCTGCTGTGTACGTAAGCACTGGAATGATACACTGATTAAACACATTTCTTTTAAGATATTGCTCTTAAAAATTGTACTTCAAAAAACTCTCCAACCAAATTTTGTACGCCAATCAATTTCTTCATCAATGTGACCCTTGCTTGATATCTGCTGCCCCAGGTAAAGACAGGAATTGGTTATCTCCAGCGTTTCCCCATCAATTGACAAATCTTTACTCTTCATGTCTTGTAAAAACATTGTACTTTAGTTTTGTCTTCTGAAATTTAATTTTTTTCTCCATTTCTTTACCCTTCTCACCAAGTTCCTTCTGCAGCTCTGAAGTATTATTTCAAAAACCTCTGAAGGGTTCTTTGAAGTAATGTTTTCTATTCAAAAATAAAAATGAAATAAAACCGGGTCGAAATCGGGTGAGGAACACATTGACCCGCCCGTTCGATCCTCAAGAAATTATCGACCAGGTGACACATTTTCATTTCTGGTCCCGGATCGTCAAAACACGTCAGGGACCTCAAAGTGCTCAAACGACCTTCACAGTTCTTAGATTTAAATCCAATTGAGTAGGAGGCAGTTCTGTTGTTAACCACGCTTTATAGGAATACTAGACTTGGTTTCGTTGCAATTTGTTAACTCTTAATGTTAAAAATACAAAACGTACGCTTTTTTTTTTGTGTGCGAAACGCTCGAGTTGAGGCTTTACTGGAAGTGATTCTGAATGATATTCCTTTGATTTTTTGAAGATAGGGTTAAGTTTTTAGGTGTTTTGTTTCAGGATAATTTAAAATGGGATGCCCATACTGAAATTATTTCCTGGGACTGGAGGTCTTGAATAGAAGTTTTATCTAATCTCGAGTCTATTGCCACTAAATAATAAATCAACAATCTATTATTCTTTTATTGATCCCCATCTGTTTTATTGTCTGCTTACTTGGTGTAGGACAACTAAATGTAACATTAATAGAATTTCTTCTTTACAAAATGAAAAAAAAAAAAGTTAGTAAAATCATGCAATGCATTGATTATGATACGCTTTCCAACATACCAGAAATCATTACAAAAGTTACAACTCAAGTTATGAGGATAATGGCTTTAGAATAAATCTCGCTCCTATGACCTGACCTTTGACCCCATTTCGATGATATTCAATAGAACCGGCGAAGTATACTTTCGGAACAACATGATAGAGTTTTGTCTCAATCGAATCTTTTTTACGTAAGTTATTACGCATAAGGGCGATGGAAGGGATACCGATCCTATGTCCTGACCTTTGACCCCATTTGACCCATTTTCAATAGGGTTCGTCCCCAGGTGATCCCCTATCATATACTGATATTTTTACGCGAGTTATCGTGTGGACAGACAGACGGACAAGGCATATACGCTTCTTCAACCTACGGTTGAAAAGCGTAAAAAAAGAAAGAAATAATTCGATCGTTTGTTGAATCCACTGGAAAATGTGGTAAATTCTATTCAGTCGTTACAAATTATTGATCTTTGAGAGATTATGCAGTTGTCGACTGATGTTGTTAATGCATGAGCGTGTTTATGCCAACAAACATCTCAATTTAATAAATTTATGTTACCCGGCAAACAGTTGTCAAACTCGTGGGTATGATATTTTTTTAATTCCAAGAGCTCGTACAAATGCTCTTTATTTCAATATTAATTCTCATTGCCCCCGGCTATGGAACCGGTTGTCGATTCATATAAAATCACTTGCTAATTTTGTATAGTTTAAAAAAGTATTAAAGGAATACTATGCTAATATTCAAATTTGATTAACTTCAGTCATATTGTATTGCAAATATGTGTATATAAGCTGAAAAATATGTAATTACTTGACTTGACATTTTTCTTATTTTAGGGGCTAAGGGCTAGTCAGGCTTTTATTAGCCTTTTTCCCTGGTTCCCTGCTATGGAGCCAACTGTGTGTACACTGTTAAAACTTGTTTAGTAGGTTGCACCAAAAAATTGTGCTACACCAGCTGCACCACTTTCTGAGAAAAATATACACCATCGTGTTTTGCAAACAAAACCCAACAACGCGGTTCAACTTCCACCACGTTATTATACAAGGTTGCACCATGTTGTTATGTTTATTCTGCACCGTAGAATGGTGCAGTTGGTGTAGCACCAAATTTTGGAGTAACCTACCACAAAAGTTTTAACAGTGTAACATGGCAAAATAAATAAATAAAACACCTGGGGGATGAGATTGAGGGTGTAATTCGCAGAAGATATCCACTTCCAGCGTATATTTCGGCAAATAATGGGGCACATCATATCTAGTGGGCTCAACGTCCTTGTAGAACGACACCAGCACGTTGCTGAATCTATACCACATCAAAACTAGAGTGATTTGAAGGCCAAGTACGCTACTGTGACGTATATTCTAAATTAACTTTCCTTTTTAGTTTCTTTCCCTTTGTAAATCTTGAGTTTATTCTGTTATTCTTCACTCTTAACATGATATCTTTTCTCTCAAGCGAATATGTTTGGCAACACAATTGAGGTTGAATGCACGTGACGTATGCCTGACGTTGATAAGAACAAGAGATAAAAGCGACGACTAAATTGTTGCTTAAGGAGCGGATTGAACGGAGCGTTGTGAAAAGAGCGTTGTGTTAAGAGTTGTGTGGTGTGTGGAGAGTTTAGTGCAATATGCTATGCTACGATGTGTTTGCTACATCCTGAATAAAGCATCTTTTCCGTAAGTGTGATTTCTGTTGTTTACATGTTTCGTCTGGCCGTTAAGGTTTCTTTCATTTAGGAACTATTTCTTAGTATTTTGATGTTTTAAATTAACGTAGAAGTAAGACAAGACTTCTACGTCATACTATATACATTATTAGAGATAGTACTACTGCATTATGTGCTATCTCTAATAATGTAATACTTCATGCTTTTAGAAGAACTGAAGATATAAACGTTGATAAGTTGATGGTGCAAAATTTAAAGTCAGCTATTCCCTTCATTTAACCGGAGAACTGATATCCAGACAAGGGGACATACATCCGGCTTTTGGAGGTGTGAAAACACAAGTTTTTTCCGCGACGGACATCGAAGCCTTGTCCCCTCACTCCGGAGTAAGTCGCTCTCCCAACTGAGCTACGCGGACAGAATATCTTGCTGCAGATTTGTCGTCTTGACATGTGTTTTCACCTCTGTAGTACGCCACAGAGAACATGTCCTCATTTTCTTACCATGTCTTCCAGGCGTTAAGGGCAATAGCCAAACTGCCCGGCTTTTCCAATAAAGAATAATTCAAACACGGTCGAATTCTTCTATTGTAATCATATATCTTATGAAGCCACCGCTAAAATGTATTCATTCATTTCTGGATTCTCGCTCGCGTCGTTCCTCCTCCCCCCCGGTCAGTTTATTCCTGCAAACATGCAGTTGCGTGCTGCAGTGCGTCAGTTGTGAGTTAACAGCTCAGAGAAAACCCGTCAGCGCCCTTTAGTCTGTCTGTCGTTCCTCGCACGCAGACAGTGCCGTGCGGTGTAGTCGTGTAAACAGTGAGCTCATACTGCTTCTTTTGTGTGCTGTGCGATCTTTCTGTTTAAATTTCAAGTTTCTTGATCAATCAATGAAGGGTATTCTGCTAGTTAAATACAATTTGAATAGCCTGTCATGCTCTGAACTTTACAAATATTTGTTAAAGCAACCCAATACACTGAAGAAAACCTCTGCCAATGAAATAGGTAAGTAAAATGTCCAGCAGACTAAAACTTTTCTTTTCTGAAGTTTTACATGTATAAACTCTCAAACTGTAAAATTTAAATAAGAGTACATCTGCATTCGTATTTATTTTTGTACAAATGTATTGTGTGTTCTTTTTTTTTAATGAAAATGTCCTCCCGTTCCAAAAAGTTAACTGGTCATTCTACACTGCTGGCCACCCAAAATGCAACACCAAGAAGGACACGAGATAGCAACAACAGATGCAAAGATGAAACGAATGAGCTTACATGCCCGTGCGACTTGCGGAACACGCAGACATCAATAGTTCGTGTGGCCCCCATGGCTGGCAATAACGGCCGCTACACGCCGCGGCATCGAACGAAAGAGGCCTTGGATGTGGACTTGGGGAATGTCGGTCCAGGCTGCTTCCACACGTTGCCACAGTTCATCAGGCGTAGCCGCGGGTGGTGATTGCCGGGTCACTCGGTTGCCGATCAGCAACCAGACGTGTTCGATGGGCGACATATCGGGAGAACAGGTGGGCCACGGCAGCAGTAACACCTGGTGGGCCGTGAAGAATTGTTGTAAGATGCGTGCCACGTGCAGACGCGCATTGTCCTGTTGAAACATGGCCGTTGGCAGGTTTTTCAGGTAAAGGAGGACAACAGGCTCCAAAACGTCGGAGATGTAGCGGTCGCTCTTGAGTGTACCAACGATGCGTAGCAGAGGGGTGCGGGTGTCATATCCAATTGCGCCCCAAACCATAACGCCAGGCGACGGACCGGTATGGCGATGCATAATGCAAGCGTCATACAGTCTCTCGCCGCGGTGCCGCCGCACGCGAATCCGACCATCGTGATGTTGCAGGCAGAAGTGGGATTCGTCGGAGAAGAAAATGTCATGCAATACCGTAGTCCGGGGGCGGCGTACAACGGCCCACTGCCACCGCAGTGGGCCGTTGTAACGTCAATGGTAATCGGAGCAATGGGAGCCGTGCGATAAGTCCCCGCTCCTGCAGACGACGTCGAACGGTACATGCTGACACAGGTTGTTGCGCAACACACCCTAATTTTTGCGCTAACGTTCGTCATGTGGCGGTGCGAGCCGTCAATGCCCGCCGCACAACATTCCGGTCCTCTCGTTCGGTGGTGTGCCGAACGAGAGGACCGGAATGCTCACGTCGGTCCGTCCGTTCCTCCTACACCCGCCGAATCCATACTCGCCTCACTGTGGCTGGATGTCGTTCCACACGGGTGCCGATGCCGCGGTACGATAAACCGCTATCCCGATAAGCCACTATTCGTCCTCTGTCGAACTCCGAAACGTTCTGGAATGACTGCCGTATTCTGCGACGAGGCATTAGGAAGCTTCCCACGCACAGTTCCGGTAGCACAACACACTTCCACTACTTACACCCCGCCTTCTGTGCACCCTTCTTATAGTGCTTCTGGGTGGCGTGCCGGGCGCACATGATTTGCATATGCCCTGCAATGCTAATCGTTTGCATGTACTCTCGCGGGCGACGCATGCTGCGAATTTCAGGCGAATGGGATGCTTCCTTCTTGGTGTTGCATTTTGGGTGGTCAGTAGTGTAGGTATCGAAAATATAACCAGTTTTACTTATGATTTTTTGAGCCTCTTTTTCAATTACAGGATAAATATTTCTTAGTAGAGGGGGGGGGGGGAGGTGCGTTTTCGAATAAACTTTATTTTTTTCCACTATCTTTTGGCCGGGTCAGATATGAATTTTTTACCTGACAGAAGCTGAGAAAACTATCACAAACTACTTGTGAACTTGGGGCTTATTTCCTGGCTAAAATACCTTCATTTCGCGAGAGTTAGGAAAATCACTGAAGATTTAACACGAATAAATCGCTTATCATTTTCCATGAGTTTAGGAAAATCGCTTTACTGTGCTCATGAACTAGCTAGACTTAGAATAGTAGCCAAATATTTGCTATTTTTCAAAATTTAAGGAACCTTTCTTGCACTATTTCTGACTACGGGAAGTATTTCTGCAAGGGAACAATTAAACTTATACACAGATTTTTTTTTTGAGGGGAGAGTTGAACGACCACCGTAAGCAACTTGAAGGGATATAAGCAGCCACCCGTCCCTAATTCAGGAACACTGGTACCAGGGAAGGGAAACGGCCAGTGCTGTAAAACAAACACAACATCCATGCCTTACCGGCATTCGAACCCGGACCAATGTCAGACGAATGGTCAGAAGCCATTGCTTAGACCACTGCGCCACCGGGGAGGCTTCTGCGTAGTTTCTTCTGTATTGGGGGGAAGGGCGGGGGGAAGATTTGACGACCACCGTGAATAACTCAATGGGCTATAAGCAGTCGCCCGACCCTGATTCAGGGACACGGGTTCCAAGGAAGGGAGAGAGCTAGCACTGTAACACAAACACGACATCCTTCCCTCTCTGGGATTCGAACTCGGATTGATATGGAACGAATGGTCAGAAGCAAGCGCTTAGACCACTGCACCACCGGGAGGCTTTTCCATAGTTTCGAAAATCCTCTTATAGAATGGCTTTCTGGAACTATCTGCACTTTCTTTTAAAAAGAAAAAAAAGTAGCGCTGTTTTTCTAAAGATTAATTAATATTATCCGAATATCAGGTTCAAATAATATTAATTAATCTTTAGATAAAACGGAACTTTTGCAAAGGCAAGAAAATTTACAGATAAAAGAATAGGGTGTCTATAAATGATATCTCTGATTACACTATGCTATCATTATTTGAATGACTTGTCTCACATCAGTTTTATTTTTCGGGTGATTTTGTACAAGCATAGAATTTCTGCTTTGGCATGTTTTGCCTACTGCCTCCGCCACAAGAAGTGTTGTAGCAGCTGTGCAGTTTAAATGGCATTTGTGAAATAGAGAGAAGACACAATGTGTTCTTCTACTGGAAGAAACAAAATCTTCTGTCAGTGTTTAGAGAAAATTGAGAACAAACTATGAAGAGAAACTGTTTAATGTGAAATTACTAAAGTCACGGTTGACAAAATTCTTGGAAACAGGAATAGTGGAAATGAGAAAGAGTATTGGTGGATCATCGGTTTGCAATGAGACGGTGGGAAGAGTTCAAACTGCTTTCACACAGAAATAGGCGAAACAACCTGCACGACAACTACATATACTGAAGTCTACGTTGCCAACGTGTCACACAATGGCTTGCAGTTACAGGCCTACAAATTTAAAATTATTTAACAACTGCAGCGTCAAGGACCAATCTAATCGCCCTCTAGATAATCAGAATCTTAGTTCGCAGGATTTTCTTTTGTGGGTTTATATTAAAGATGTGGTTTATGCAACAGTTTCTCCTGATAGGAGGACTTTTGCTAGAACTAACTGCAACAGTTTCTCCTGATGGCAGGACTTTTGCTAGAACTAACTGCAACATTTTCTCATGATAGTAGGACTTTTCCTAGAACTAACTGTTACACTTTCTCCTGATGGCAGGACTTTTGCTAGAACTAACTGCAACAGTTTCTCATGATAGCAGGACTTTTGCTAGAACTAAGTGCAACAGATTCTCCTGATAGCAGGACTTTTGCTAGAAATAACTGCAACAGTTACCCTAGGAACGCTGTAGCAGCTGTGCAGTTAAGATGGGGGCTGTGACAAAGAAGAATAAGACGCGTGTGGCTGGCAGAAACAAAATCTTCTGTTTGTGTTTAGTGAAAGGTTAGAACAAAGTACGGAAAGAAGCTACCTGATGTGAAGTTCATTAGCTGCGGATTAAAAATCTGTTGGGAACAAGAACAGTGGAAAACGGAAAGAACATGAGTAGACCATCGGCTTTTGATGAGACGGTGGGAACTGCTTTCACAAGGTTACCACAGATGGAGAGGAGTTGAATGGTAGGGAGTCGGACTATGGAGGGGTGGGTGATGGGGAGGGAGGAACTAATACTAACATTCTGTTATACAGTATATTTCACCGCAATATATTGTTCATCGCATGCTGGCTTTGTCTTTTGATGAATGTATTATAATCTTCCTTTTAGGGAGAAGAGGTCTATGTCAGATCAAATGGCATGTTTCCTCTTTCTTCCCCGTTGTCTCAACAATCATTAATTGTTCTGATAACATAAATATGACATGCATTTTGATGCGACAACTAAAAATAAAAAATGAAATGAAATATCGCTGAGACCACGACAACTACAGATACCGTCGTATACAGTGTGCAATGTATTACACAATCGTCTGCAGTTACGCTCATACAAGTTACAAATTCTTGAAAAACTGAGGCCTAATGGACCAATCTTACGTCCCCAAAGATCACTTGACCTTATCCTGTAGGATTTTCTTCTGTGGGTTGTGTTAGACATGTGATTCATGCAGTATTTGTTCCAGATGTCGGGACTTTTGATGGAACTCATTATATATGCAATAGCAACGGTTACGCCACAAATTTGGACAACGTATGACGCGAGTGTGAATACCTTCAGACATTTTACTTGCCATTGGAAGTGCACATGTAAAAGTTTGGGAAGTTACATTTACATCATTTTTTAAATTTTTTCTGCTTCTTCTTCTTCTTAGCTTGTTGACACTTACTGCTGGGTATAAACCTCCCCCAGTATTTACCAACTTCCTCGATCCTTAGCCTCAGTCCATCATTTAGCACCTCTAAATTTCCGAAAGTCATCTCTCCATCTTGTTCTCCGGCGTCCCCTTCGTCTCTTTCCATCTCTCGGTTGCAATTCTGTCCTTAATCCGTTATTTATTTATTCCTATTTAAAACTGCTTCTGATTAGTAGTGTTCGTGTAATTGTTATAGCATGCTAAAAACATGGTAACCATTTATGGAGACCCTAAACGTTGAAATCACAGAAAAATTAAAAGCTGTGATCACTCAGTAAACCAAAATACCAAATTATTGGAGCAGTGTGAATAATTGTAAAATCATTTCCGATTTAATGATTAAACTCTTTTCGGGAAAAACCAATTCATCTCAGTAAGCCCAAATGTCTGAGATTTAACATTCGATAAATTTATTTAATCCAGATATTTTACGAGCGCAAATAGCAATGGTAATAAGAAGGGCTTCGTTCAAACGTAAGAGGTAGCCTTGAATTGAAATTTATGTTTTGGTAACGGAACAGATAAGTGACAGTTATTCATAGCATGGTGTGGAGCCCCTTTTTTACGACTTGGTGTGTAGGAATGTATTTATCCATGAGATTGCATAGTTGCCTATTTATATGTATGCTAGAGAAAGTTAATTTCAGCCGTTTCAAAAGAGGTTTGAAGGACGTGATTCGCTGGAAAATTACCCAATCAATTTAGCGAGGAGACGGCATCTTTGGGAGCGGAGCTTTTAAGGGGGAAGTGTGCTTGTCACGTGACAGGGACAGAAATGGAGTAGGTGATTGGGCGGTGTCATGGAAATGATTTATGAACGACCTAGTACGCTGCGTTAGTCTCCTGACGCTTGGGCCTCCAGGACAGGCGATTATTCAGAGCTGGGGAAAAGGATGGATGGATTACTCACCAGAGGGTCTCGCTTGCTGTTCTTTGTAAAGGTCACGTGGCTTGTCGTCGGGAAGGATCCTTTTAAATTCGTATTCCTGTTTCTGACATCGTAAAAAAAGAAAGTTAAAAAAATCTTCCTTCAGCGAGAAAAAGATTATTTGGACTCTGGTGACTTTAAAATGATTTCGACACTAATACCTTTGAAGCAAGTGTGTTTATATTGTCAGATATCCGCAACTCACGCAGCAAGAGTCAAGGCGCGATCGGGAGGCTCGCAACAATGGCAAACGTCTGCTTGCCGAAATTGCCTATCACAGATTGTGTGTACCGTGCCAATAATAACCGCCCTTCGCTAAAAGTTTTTGATTTCAAAGCAGCTTTGCTAAACTTACAGAGCCACAATCTTTACGGAAGAGAAAATTTCCAAGCCTCAGTTAAAAATAATGTAAATATCAGGCTAGTGTATAGAATAAAAACTACAGCTTGATTTTTGTTTGGGGTTTAGTTACAACCTTGAGAAGCTTAATGGACTATTAGCAATCGCCCGTCCCTAATTAATGAAAACCTTGGGAAGCCCAATGGGCTATTAGCAATGGCTCGCCCCTAATTAATGAAAACCTTGGGAAGCTCAATGGACTATTAGCAATGGCTTGCCCCTAATTAATGAAAACCTTGGAAAGCCCAATGGGCTATTAGCAGTGGCTCGCCCCTAATTAACGAAAACCTTGGGAAGCCCAATGTGCTATTATCGATGCCTCGCCCCTAATTAATGAAAACCTTGGGAAGCCCAATGGGCTATTAGCAATGGCTCGACCCTAATTAATGAAAACCTTGGGAAGCTCAATGGGCTATTAGCAATTGATCGCCCCTAATTAATGAAAACCTTAGGAAGCCCAATTGGCTATTAGCAATGGCTCGCTCCTAATAAATCAAAACCGTGGGAAGCTCAATTGTCTATTAGCATTGGCTCGCCCCTCGTTAATGAAAACCTTGGGAAGCCCAATGGGCTATTAGCAATGGCTCGCCCCTAATTAATGAAAACCTTGGGAAGCCCAATTAGCTATTGGCAGTGGCTCGCCCCTAATTAATGAAAACCTTGGGAAGCTCAATGGGCTATTAGCAATTGATCGCCCCTAATTAATGAAAACCTTAGGAAGCCCAATTGGCTATTAGCAATGGCTCGCTCCTAATAAATCAAAACCGTGGGAAGCTCAATTGTCCATTATCAATAGCCCGTCCTTTATAAATGACAACCTTGAGAAGCTCAATGTGTAGTTAATGACAACCTTGAAAAACTTACTGGGCATTTCAAGGTTGTATAGCTTCCTAAGATTATCCTTAATTGGCCTGTCCGTAATTAATGACACCCTTAGGAAGGTTAATGGGCTTTTAGTAATGGCTCGTCCCTAATTAATGACAAACTTGAGAAGCTGCTGCTGACAGAAAAACGCACACAGCGCCGTGGATTGTTGGCTACCGTGGTGTAAAGCTAACGCGCTCGGCTAGATATCGAGAGATCGGGGATTCAATTCCCCGGTGGTGACCGAATTACAATTTTTCAGTTGCTGTGTGTTAAAACGTGGAAAGAGCGATATCTTTGTTTATTTCCTGACATTACGTATTTGGATGATTTTCATATTGGATCTCTCCCTTTGTAATTAACTGCTGTAATTAATATATAGCCAGTGTCGTTAATGCCCACCAGATGGTGACGTCTCAGTAGCTGAGCCCATCTTACGGATTTATGATGTCAGATGCTGACAGAAAACCGCACACAGCGCCGTCGATTTTCGGCCACCGTGGTGTAAGGCTAACGCGCTCGGCTAGATATCGAGAGATCCGGGATTCAATTTCCCGGCGGTGACCGAATAACAATTTTTCGGTTGTTTTGTGTTAAAACGTGGAAAAAGCGATGTCTTTGTTTATTCATTGACGCCACGTATTTGGAGGATTTTCACTTGAGGAGCTCAATGGGCTATTAGCAATCTTCCATCCGTAATTAATGACAACCTTGAGAAACTCAATGGCGCAGGGACGATCGACTGGTAATAGGCCGTCCCTAATTAATGACAACCTTAAGAAGCTCAATGGGCTATTAACAATCGCCCGTTTCGAACTAATAACAACATTGAGAAGCTCAATGGGATATTAGCAATGTCCCGTTCCCAATTAATGACAACCATGAGAAGCTCAATGGGCTATTAGCAACAGCACGTCCTTAATTAATGACAACCCTGAGAATCTCAATAGCTTATTAGCAGTCGATTATCTCTGATTAGGAGCCACTGGTTCGAGAGAGAGAGAGAGGAAGAGAGAGAGAGAGAGAGAGAGAGGAAGAGCGAATGCCGTTAGCCAAGCCTCAATCGGGGATCGAACACGGCTTCAGGACGGCGGACAGTTAGAAACCAAAGCATAGACCATGGTGATACTAGGTTCGCATGGGGAATTTAAAATGTTAGCCTATTGACCGTAACGCATATTTTTTACTGATTTGTACGACCCTTAAAAAAGACGTTCTTCTCTATAAGAAAGCTACTTTTATATTTTTTGTTTTTTAGAGAGAATAAAAACAAAAACACTGACTGTATTTTGAATAAAACGAAATATTGACCCTCACTAAAAGCCACTGATATCTGCGATTTTTAGCGAGAGTCACAGATATCGGGGCACGGAGCAACAAACCAAGGTTTTGCATTTAAATATGATAATAAAGATCCATGGTGTTAGAGTTCTTTTATCATTTTAACGCCTAAGAGTTCTTTACAAACAGGTATTTTCTAAATCGTAACATTGATGCTGAACATAGGCAACGCAACGAGAGTCATCAACCTGCGTGTAAACTTACAAAGGTCGAGGCTTTAGCTCAGATTCACCTTTTCACACACAAATCGCCTATATATTTCCTAAAATCTGCCTCTTGACGCTCCAGTGTTGCAGTGGTCCAAGCGCTGGCTTATGATCAGTCGTTCGAGAAGGGTCCGGGTTCGAATCACATTGAGGCATGGCTGTTGCGTTTGTCTAACGTCACTCGCTCTCTCCCTTCACTGGAACCAGTGGCCCTAAATTAGGGACGGGTGACTTCTTATAGCCCATTCAGTTGCTCACGGTGGCCGTTAAACCTTCAAGCAATAAGAAAGAAAAAAAGAATAAATAAAATCCGCCTCATTGCAAAGACTTTATGGTTTCAAAGGCGGCTATTTTATGCTTGCCCATGAACATCTCTTACAAAGAAGGAGTAAGGTGGTGCGATTCTTGGACGACAAAGGGGCAAGGAACAACCGCAGCTTCTAAGCATTAAAATGCTAGCTGAAGTTTACATTTTGAGATTTTTATTACCATCTCTAGAATGGACACTATTTACAAACACTTTCTCTTTCCAAAGTGGCCAAGCTATGCATAAAAATAATAATTATTTACAAAAAAGAAGGAACTTGACAAATTTCTTTTGAAAATAATAGGAAAGTGTCGAAATTCATTAGGTAGGAAAACGATGAGACACCGATAGATTTAAATATACACTAACGTGCCTGAAAAACTGGTACAGACGAGCGTATGCAAAATACATAGCAACGTCACCTATGCGCGTACTCGGTTGCTACCGCCAGTGCGTATATAAAGCGATAGACATCCTTGCCAGCTGTCAGAGCTATTTTCGGTATGAGAATGACAAGTAATAACGATTTAAGCGATTTTCAACGCGGTGTCACATTTGGCGCTCGTGCGATGGGCCATAGTATTTCGGAGGTAGAAACGAAGTTCGGATTTTCACAGACGACCATTGCAAGGGTGTACCGTGACTACAAAAATTCCAGCAAAAATATACACTGTAGTGCCAGAAAAAGTGGTACTGACGAGCTTATGCAAAATACATAGCAACGTCACCTATGCGCGTACTCGGTTGACTCCGCCAGTGCGTATATAAAGCGATAGACATCTTTCCCAGCTATCAGAGCTGTTTTCGGCATGAGAATGACAAGTAATAACGATTTAAGCGATTTTCAACGCGGTGTCCTAGATGGCGCTCGTGAGATGGGCCATAGTGTTTCAGAGGTTCGGATTTTCACGGACAACCATTGCAAGGGTATACCGGGGCTACAAGAATTCGTGAAAAACCTTTAACCTACGATATCAGTGTGGCCGTAAAAAGACATTGGGTGAACGTGACCATCGTCGGTTGTTAAGAATCGTTTCACGCGATAAGCGTGCAACACTCTCGCAGGTATAATTGGAATTCAATGCTGGAGCCTCAACAAGCATCAGCGTCCGGACTGTGCAACGTACCCTGCACCATATGGGCTTTGGAAGCCTACGCACAACTCGAGTCCCCTTCATGAGTGCACGACACAGAGCTATGCGCCTCGCTTGGGCACGGCAACACCGCCACTGGACACTTGATGACTGAAAACACGTAGCCTGGTCGATTGATTCGCGTTTCCAACTGTATCGGGCAGATGGAAAGATTCGTGTGTGGCGCAAACCCCATGAAGCCATGGATCCCGCCTGTCAACAGGGAACTGTACCGGCTGGTGGGGGTGGGGGGTAGGGGTGGGATCCATAATGGTATGGGATGTGTTTAGCTGGACTTCACTGGGACCCCTGGTACGTCTACAAACGTCTGTGACCGGCCAACGCTATGTGTGCATCCTTTCTGACGAGGTAGACCTGTTCATGTCCTGCATTCATGCTGATGGGTTGGGCCTATTCCAACAGGACAATGCACCTCCAAACAAGTGTCGGGACGCCACATTATGGTTAGAGGAGCATTCATCTGAGTTTGGGGTTCTGCCATTCCCACCAAAGTCCCCAGATCTGAACGTGATACAACACATTTGAGATGCCATGCAACGCGCTATCAAACACAGGAATCCTAGACCTCGGAATACACCCGAATTTTGGAACGCTCTGCATGAAGTATGGTGTGCATTGCCTACAGCCTATTTTCCGAAGCTAGTGGAGTCCATGCTCCGTCGTATTTCTGCAGTCCTGAGCTCCCGTGGGGGACCTACCAAGTATTAGACTGGTGTACCAGTTTTTCTGGCACTTCAGTGTAAGCTTGTTGATCATGTCTTATAATTTTCCATAACTTCTGCAACGATTAGGACAGATATTCTGTAAAAAAGATGGGGTTATTCCTTAATTATCTTACAGAGACTCTTAAACCCCAAGCAGGCAAAGGAAAACATAACTTTTGCACATAGAGTGGTATGGAAAAATATTGCAGATGCATTTCTGGGCATTTACCGTACCATTGACAATATGGAGGTTCCCAAAGCCATGTGCATACATGCAGCTCCAAACCATGACCTAGCCACCCCAGTGGCTCAGTGGTCTAAGCGATAGCCTCTGATCATTCGTCCGTAAGGGGTCCGGGTTCGAATCCCGGTGAGGCATTTTTTATTGGGGGGGGGGTTTCACGACCACAGTGAGCAACTCAATGGGGTATAAGCAGTCGCCGTCCCTAAATTAGGGTCACTGGTTCCAGGGAAGGGAGAGAGCCAGTGCCGTAAGACAAACACGACATCCATGCCTCAACGGGATTCGAACCCGGACCCCTTTTGGACGAATGATCAGAAGCCATCGCTTAGACGACTGCGCCACCGGGGCTGCCAGTCCGAATAGGCACGTGTGCCTCGGCAACTTTTCAGGGCCTCATTGCGTCCATCCCATGACGTGTCACAGCTGTCATCCGGGCCAACGGGGATTTTTATCATTATTAGGTAAGTGGTCATATTATTCTGATACGACCGTGCATACATAACGGCTGTTTTCTATTTAACATATTTTTACCTTAATGCTAATTACTCGATATATCATAACTGACGCAAATTCAATTCACATAAAATAATTCTAAAATTTTATATAACGCAAGCCACAATGTAATGACAGCAGCGGTATATCAGGGTTGACTGTATTAAATTCATGTAAAAAAAAGAAACTATTGACGTAATAACTCATACTTAACATGATTAAAAAAATCGTGTCCCCCTAATTTTTTTGCAACATCATTCCAGCCACCCAGTTTGTATTTTACTTACGGTGAAATAGCAATTCATAATTTTGTGAAATATTTCAGAGAGCGAGGATTGTTAATTGGAACTTTATTCTCAGCATAATGTCTTATTTATTCGGGCTATTTATTGCAGAAACCTACCGCTGATAAACAAGTGTATGATCTTCACGGTTTAAAACGCATCCCTCTATTCCCCACGTACAATTAAACACATGTTGGCAAAAGTCTCCGCCTCCTAATGCATATCTAAAGTAACGTGAAAGAGGGATCGCGAAAGTAAGTATTAATTCCCCACTCCCGCGGCAGACACTGCCGTCATATAATTCATTTCATTCCCTTGTAACATCATAATTGTACCATTTAGCCGCATGATAGGGACATTATCTCTCACGTGGGTTTCTGAGCGAAATCCTGAGGGAATAGCTTTAATATAATTTCCTACACTCGTAACATAAACAACATGTGTAACAAGACTCCCTAAAACTACATCCCAGTTGTTCTTGTTTCTTAGAATTCCATTAAGAATTCAATTCAGTAAATTGGGCCTTTATTGCTTCTGCATATTAGTGCTAATGGGCAACGCTTGTTGCCAGATGGTAAAAAAGAAATATCAGCTGTTGTACGCTATCCGTGCTTTTTTTTTTTTTAATGCGAGGTAGTTGCAAAAATAGTGTTACAAGGAGAAGAAAACTTATTTATACCAGCTCTCTTGACAAAATGTACTAGAATTATAAAAAAACCAATTGAAAGCGTACTCAGGAATCGTGTCAAAGTGTCACCTAATATCACTATTATTTTGCTGTTCTTTGTTTCGAGTTAAAGGAAATTTTCTTATTACATGCATTCAACAAAGCTGCAATAAAAAATGAACATAAAGAAATTTCGTATTTTACTCCTTTTACGTAGAAAGTCTTTTGCGGCATTGTGAGACTAGGGAAAAGAGTGCAAATAGGGCTTTTCGAGAGCAGAAATAACACAATTCTTTTGAGATGAAGTACTTTGCACAAAAGTATAACGTAAGACTTAAATGCAAATTGTTAGAATTACTTTAATAATTAAAAAAAATGATAAACTAGAAATACGAAACATTAGTGATACAATTTGATTTCGTGATACAAAAATGATGTTGCACTTATCAATTTCAGGCTTCCTAAATGTTGAGTTAAACTCTGAAAACAAAGCGAGGCTCTCAACGCATTTCGATCAAAATATACCCTTGCATTTTTGGCGATATATGTATGAAAATGCAAGTGCAAAAGTTTAGCTACTTGAAGATATTGTACCAATAAAAATTGGAAAACGAGTGACAGAAGGTAATACCATATCTCCCAAACTCTTCACGCTATATTGCGAAGTGACTTTCAATTATTGCATTGGAAAAGCAAGTGATAAAAGATTAATGGAGGTTATTTAACTCACCTTCGTTTTGCGAATGACATAATCGGTTTCGAAACTACCCCTTCAGAGCTCCAGAATATGATATAGAAACTTGCTGACAAGATTAAAGAAGTGGGATCAAAATTGAACTTTCAGAAGATTAAACTGATGCACAGTGTATTTACAAGTAATGAAGATTTTGCGAATGAATGGGAAAATCTCGAGGTAACCGATAACGACATTTACCTTGGACAACAGATATCAAACAAGAGTTACGTTACAAATTTTGAAGATGTGAATCCGTTTGTTGGTGTAAATATGACATGGATGTAAAGTCAGATAATATCCAAAAACTTGGAAATTTCTTTGCCCTGAAGCAGGAATCGAAACCGCGTCTCCTGGATAACTCCCGAGTATGCTAACTACAGCACCACCCGGAACGACCAAGTCCCAAGTTTCCGATTAATTTGAATGTAACCAAAACAGGATTCGCTAGTCGAAGCAACCGGCATTACATTGATGAAGACATTTATCGACATGTAAATTTTGGCTGGGCAGCTTTCGGAAGAAACAGTACAATTTTTAAGACAACATACCATTATGTCTTAAAGCAAAAGTGTCTAATCAATGCATCCTTCCAGTTTTTACATATGGAGCAGGGACATGGACCTTAACTAAAAACGACATGCAAAGTCCGAAGACAACGGAATGAAGCATGGAGAGATGCATGATTGCTGTAACCAGGAAAGATAAGAAGAGGAACCCGTAGGTAAGGAAAATGACAAGAGTGGAAGGTATCATGATCAGAGTAAAATCCCTGAAATAACAATGGGCTGGACATGCTGCCAGAAGAACGGGCCACCGATGGACAACCGAAATTTCAGACTGGATTCCAAGGGACAGGAAAAGACCTAAGAGACCACATGTGGATATTGGTGGGTGAAATTCGAAAACATGCAGGAGTAATACTCAAGACAGACAGTTGTGGGAGAAAGTTGGGGAGACCTTCATCCAGCAGAGGATTGATAATTATTCACGACGACGATGATGATGATGAATCAGCGATATACACAGTAAGGCAATTAAGTAATGAGACAGAATTTAAAAAATGGAAAAGTAGGAAAATTTACGTGAATATATTTCATTCGAAGTACATTCCTCCCGCGTTAATACAAGAAGTGGCACGATCAGCCAACGAAAGAATTGACAACTGACAACGACAGCTTGCGCGCATGCGCGAGCTATCGTTGTCAGTTGTCAATGGCGGCAGCGGCACTGACGTCAGTATTAGTCCGTATGAACTCAATTCTTCAATATTTTTACAGTTTGTATGGTTAGAATTAAATTATACTGTCTTTGTATTTGTATGGCATTATAAAATCGGCAGCAAGACTAAGGAACAATTTGAAACAAACTATAACACGAAGGACCTGAAAAATAAAGAGGTTAATGAAAGTGTATTATATAATAAATGTTTTACACAGCCATTGATAAAAGTAGGTCTCTTAACAGTAGACAATTGCCTTAAAAATAGAATATTATGGGCAAAAGCGTAAAAATTAAAGGTACTTTCTGTTATCTTTTTCAATAAGGTTGTCGTCGAACAACCTCATTGAAAAAGATAACAGTGGTTACCCAAACCCCGTTGCTGGTTGCAAAGGGGCCCCCATAACAGTTCAAGATTCAGGGACCCAAAATGTTGGTCCGTCACTGTACCTAATGACAAACTTCTGAGTTTAAAAAATGGAAATTATTATGCAAAACATTTCGCAGCAGAAATGCTCTCGGAAAAAAAGGTAGAATTTTTCAAATCGGAATGTCAGAAGGAGAGATATCAAGGAAAACGTAAGCATCATAGGAATCGCTAGTCGAAGCAACCGGCATTCATTTACAGCGAATCCGGAATTTAAGAATTCATCCCCGTAATTGCCCGGAGACGCAAAATATCAATTAATGAAGTACCAATGAATGATGTGATAGTTATATTAAAATTAATCGGAAACTTGAAACTTGGTCGTTCTGGGTGGTGTAGTGGTTAGCATATCCGGGCGCTATCTGGGAGACGCGGATTCGATTCTCACTCCAGGACGACGAAATTTTCAAGTTTTTGGATTTTTTCCGACTTAAAATCCATGCCACATTTATACTAGTTAATGGATTCTTATTTTCCAAATGTGCATTATTATGGAATAAAGTGCATTTTGATTTCGATAGCATCTGTACTATCGCTTTCCGGTGGCAAAGTTACTCATCAGAAAAAGAAAAACTGAAAGCAAGGATCATGGTACTCATATCTCAAGCTTCTTAAAATAAAAATAATTTTTCAAATCGGTCTAATTGTTGCAGATTTATGGTGTCCGTAGACGGACTAGTAAACCGACGGACAAAGCGATAAAGCACGCACTTATTTTACAAAAAGCGTGCTAAAAGAAGACAGAATTAGAGTGGAAATTTCAAACGTTTAGTGTCTGAGTTAAATCTAAGAAGAACTACGCTCAGGAAGAAAACGAGAGGGGGTGGAGTAAGGAAAAATTGAAAAATTTAATAGCCATACGTTGTGCGTATGTCAGCTACGCTTAAAAACATCTGAGGTTTCATGTATCCTTGGATATTTAGACTACTACAGAATCTAAATAATTCCTAACTCATGTTAAGGTGGATGCTCAGCATTATGACCAGGCATAGAATGAAGAATGAGAGAAGAACAGCAAGTGATAAAGTCGTGGAAGTTTCAAGGATGAAGAAGCAAGTTTGTCCTGTGACTGTTTAGGCGAAGATATAATAATTGAGAACTTGTCGTCCGTTGGTTATTCATGAGTCATGAGCATTTAGAACACTGAAATTCCGCAGTAAGAAAGAAAATGGTAGTTTTTTTACGCAAAACATATTAGGACATAAATAGTTCTTCAATAAATTCATAAAATAAATTCATTAGTCACTGTTACAACAATATGTTAAAAAGCTGATGCTAAATGTTGGTACTTATTTTTCAAATTAATGTTTTCTGTAATTTAACGTCAATAATTTTCTTTCTTTACTCTTGATGCATTTCTTTTATTACAGAATCAAAATTACAGTTACTTTCTGTTTTACTTTCTATGCTTAATATCACTAAAGATGACAAATGGTCTTGAAGACTTCTTTACGAAGATCACGTAGCCGGAGACAGATTGAAATTTTTTGTGACTATTGACGAAGTATGGATCTACTGAAGGACTGTAACAAGAAAATGTCGATTTTGCTGTTATGTATGGATCTACTGAAGGACTACAGTCCTTCAGTAAATGTCGATTTACTGTTATGTATGGATCTACTGAAGGACTACAGTCCTTCAGTAAATGTCGATTTACTGTTATATATGGATCTACTGAACGACTGTAACAAGAAAATGCCGATTTACTGTTATGTATGGATCTACTGAAGGATTGTAACAAAACAATGTCGATTTACTGTTGCAAAAGAGCAGGAGAAGAATTACAAACTTGGTCCCAAGAATCCAAAGAAAGTTTCAATAAAGGATTCATGATTATTTCTGGTTTCTCGTACAATGGGAAATTAAAGCTGAGAAAAGATGAAAATAATGTTAAAATCAATTCTACATATTAATGTTTGAATTCCTATAATTAAAGAGGAAATTCCATTCGTTTACCCACAGAGCCTACAAAGAGTAGAACACCATCAGAATAAGATTACCTGTCATACATCCAACTCTTACACCCTATTTCTTGAAAAAATGAAAAACGAAATGGGTATGCTCATATTTCTTCAAAATCCCCTGATATGTCACCAAAGGACTTCTAGAAAGAGCGCTTTTTGCGCTGTTGCGTCACCAAAGGACTTCTGGAAAGCAATAGAAGAGGAACGGAATAAAATACCATTACCAATTTTAAGAAATGCCCTGTTATCTTAGAAATCTAGGTGTAGATTCATAGTTCAGAGAAAGGGCTATCAGATAGAACATTTTAAAAAGAAATTATTTTATTTTAAACATTAATTATATTGCTTGAAAGTCGTTCAAAGAATATGTAAACATCCTCTGTAACTGATGTTACCTTGTTTACAGTTGATACAGATATTTTTAATGACTTAGCGATTGCTTTGGATTGTATTTCAAGACCCAGAGACCTTAATTTTTGAAACAGTCGTACAACCAAACGGATATCCATTGTTCGCCTTTTTTACGCTTTCCGACCGCAGGTTGAAAAAGCGTATATGCTCCAGCTTTGTCCGTCTGTCCTTCCGCACGATAACTCGCGTAAAAATGATTCAATTTCGATGAAATTTTAGTATGTGGTAGGGGACAACCTGGAGACGTACCCAATTGAAAATGGACGAAATGGGGTGAAACAAGGAGTTTATATTACTGGAGACAACACTGGCTCTGCCGCCATAGGTCACAGCTAATCTGTGGTGTGACGTCACAAGCAGGCAAAAACGAACTAAATTATATTGTTGATAAAACAGTAAGCTTGTGTATCATTGATAAAGATTATTGAATTACTCATTTTATGTGTTTATACGCTTAGAAGCTTTTGTTTCATTGGTTTCAAAGCAGCTTTTTTTCTGCGGCCGCGTCGTTCCTGCTCATGAGGTCATTTGCAGCACGGACGGTGACTTACGGCGGTCAATGCTGCGTGGATAGGAGTGGTGTCTCCAGTAATATAACCTCCTTGGGGTGAAAGGTCACGGCATAAAAGAGGGATCTATTTCATTGCTTTTAACATCATAACTTGCGTAGAAATGATTGGATTTGGATGAAATTTTAGTATGTGGTAGGGGACCACCTGGGGACGACCCCACTGAAAATGGACGAATTGGGATCAAAGGTCAGGACATAGGAGCGGCATCCATTCCACTGACCTTATGCGTCATAACTTGCGTAAAAATTGCTCGATTTCGATGAAATTTTATCATGTTGTTCCAGAGGTGCACTGAACCGGTTCTGTTGAATATAATCGAAATGGGGTCGAAGGTCAGGACACAGGAGAGAGATTTATTCCACAGCAATTATCCTCATAACTTGAGTAAAGATTTCCGGCATGTTGGAAAGCGCATCATAATCAATGCATTGCATGATTTCTCTAACTTGTTGGATATTTTTTTTTCCTGTTAAAGGCAATGCCTGACGATTTTTGCATCAGATATTTTAGTACTTCAGATAGTTTAAGTGGTCTTTCGGTGACTTCTGTTTTAGGCTTGGAAGTGGTATTTAAAATTTACCTCGAATATAGAGTTTTCTGTTAAAATAAGGAAAACGCATGCTTAAGGAAGTACGAAAACGATGGTGTCTGTATATTCAAGTGGAACTTCTGCAACATTTTTTGGCTTTACTTAATTCAGATGGAACATTTGGCATACAAATGGGGTCAAAATAAAATCCAAATGCAAAGCGAAACAAAACGATTTAAATGCTAGTTCATTGAGCCATAGTGTTTCCGTAGCGGCTTGAAGACAATTGTCTGAACAATAAATGTAGAAAGAAATTACGCTGTCAAATCTATGATATAGATAGTAAGATTCCTTGGCATTTTAATTTAACCTAAATTGACTACCTACGGATTATCAGTCTCTATTATTCAAAATATTTCCGTAAGTGATATTATATACAGTGTTAAACATATTTCATTCAAATCTTTAATTTACTTTAAGTGCATTTTTCCTGGAAAAAACATTACAGCAGTTATGATGCGCCTTGCCATCAACAAAACTTAAAGATTTTGTAAAAAAAAAAAAAAAACAAACAAACAAAAAGCTGAAGAGAAGTGTGTGAACTGCGAGTCTTGAAATACAGATATCCAGAATGAATTTTATGAAGGAACATTTCTTAACTTGTGAAAGAGAATATTTATCCTCCTTGGGTGATAAAGAAGAGAATCTGTGCACTCCGGATACATCCACCAATCCTGTTTCCCCATGTCCTATTTCCATCTTATATCCTGGCTCCAGTAGGTCCTTTACGCAAATGGATGGATTTCCCCATTTCTGGAATAATAACTACCTTCGTTATATGGAAAAAAGGGCCGGATATTACTCTAACGACCGGCGGCCTTACACTTTGTCAGGACGCAAGAGTATATTCTTGAAGCTTGCTCACTCTGTGCTTCGTAATAAGAAGAACAAGGTTTCAAAGGGCAGATGGTAGCTAATGGACTTCTGAACGACAGCATTATTTTAAGGTGCGGTTTCGGAGCAAGAATCTCATAGTTGCTTGGGATCTCGTTCCTTTACATGTTACCATTCCATTTTTCTTTCTCCGTCTATTTAACATCCGATTGTCCCTTCTCGTGCACCGAAACTAAAGCCATAGGAATTCCTAATCATCGCAACATATAGGAAATGGATTTTGCAATTTCTTTTCTTTTTAAAATAACTAACCACTAGCATGTTAGAAAAGTCATAAATTTTTGGGGTTTACTGCGGCGATGTGATATGAAGAGCAAAAGATTCCAACCATTGGTATTCTTAATCAGCAAAGTTAAAAAAAGATGCGGAGGATTTAACATTAACATGTGCCATCTTATGTTATATTATAATGTACGAGTATACACCGATAAGCCATTACATTATGACCACCTGCCTAATAAGCTGTATAACCCCTTTAGCTACGTACACCGATGAGCCATTACATTATGACCACCTGCCTAATAAGCTGTAGAACCCCTTTATCTACGAACACCGATGAGCCATTATATTATGACCACCTACCTAATAAGCTGTAGAACCCCTTTAGCTACGTACACCGATGAGCCATTATATTGTGACCACCTACCTAATAAGCTGTAGAACCCCTTTAGCTACGTACACCGATGAGCCATTATATTGTGACCACCTACCTAATAAGCTGTAGAACCCCTTTAGCTACGTACACCGATGAGCCATTATATTATGACCACCTACCTAATAAGCTGTAGAACCCCTTTATCTACGAACACCGATGAGCCATTATATTATGACCACCTACCTAATAAGCTGTAGAACCCCTTTAGCTACGTACACCGATGAGCCATTATATTATGACCACCTACCTAATAAGCTGTAGAACCCCTTTATCTACGAACACCGATGAGCCATTATATTATGACCACCTACCTAATAAGCTGTAGAACCCCTTTATCTACGAACACCGATGAGCCATTATATTATGACCACCTACCTAATAAGCTGTAGAACCCCTTTAGCTACGTACACCGATGAGCCATTATATTATGACCACCTACCTAATAAGCTGTAGAACCCCTTTATCTACGTACACCGATGAGCCATTATATTATGACCACCTACCTAATAAGCTGTAGAACCCCTTTATCTACGTACACCGATGAGCCATTATATTATGACCACCTACAAAATAAGCTGTAGAACCCCTTTAGCTACGTACACCGATGAGCCATTATATTATGACCACCTACCAAATAAGCTGTAGAACCCTTTTAGCTACGTACACCGATGAGCCATTATATTATGACCACCTACCTAATAAGCTGTAGAACCCCTTTAGCTACGTACACCGATGAGCCATTATATTATGACCACCTACCTAATAAGCTGTAGAACCCCTTTAGCTACGTACACCGATGAGCCATTATATTATGACCACCTACAAAATAAGCTGTAGAACCCCTTTATCTACGAACACCGATGAGCCATTATATTATGACCAGCCTACCTAATAAGCTGTAGAACCCCTTTAGCTACGTACACCGATGAGCCATTATATTATGACCACCTACCTAATAAGCTGTAGAACCCCTTTAGCTACGTACACCGATGAGCCATTATATTATGACCACCTACCTAATAAGCTGTAGAACCCCTTTAGCTACGTACACCGATGAGCCATTATATTATGACCACCTACCTAATAAGCTGTAGAACCCCTTTATCTACGAACACCGATGAGCCATTATATTATGACCACCTACCTAATAAGCTGTAGAACCCCTTTAGCTACGTACACCGATGAGCCATTATATTGTGACCACCTACCTAATAAGCTGTAGAACCCCTTTAGCTACGTACACCGATGAGCCATTATATTGTGACCACCTACCTAATAAGCTGTAGAACCCCTTTAGCTACGTACACCGATGAGCCATTATATTATGACCACCTACCTAATAAGCTGTAGAACCCCTTTATCTACGAACACCGATGAGCCATTATATTATGACCACCTACCTAATAAGCTGTAGAACCCCTTTAGCTACGTACACCGATGAGCCATTATATTATGACCACCTACCTAATAAGCTGTAGAACCCCTTTATCTACGAACACCGATGAGCCATTATATTATGACCACCTACCTAATAAGCTGTACAACCCCTTTATCTACGAACACCTATGAGCCATTATATTATGACCACCTACAAAATAAGCTGTAGAACCCCTTTATCTACGAACACCGATGAGCCATTATATTATGACCACCTACCTAATAAGCTGTAGAACCCCTTTAGCTACGTACACCGATGAGCCATTATATTATGACCACCTACCTAATAAGCTGTAGAACCCCTTTATCTACGAACACCGATGAGCCATTATATTATGACCACCTACCTAATAAGCTGTAGAACCCCTTTAGCTACGTACACCGATGAGCCATTATACTATGACCACCTACCTAATAAGCTGTAGAACCCCTTTATCTACGAACACCGATGAGCCATTATATTATGACCACCTACCTAATAAGCTGTAGAACCCCTTTAGCTACGTACACCGATGAGCCATTATATTATGACCACCTACCTAATAAGCTGTAGAACCCCTTTATCTACGAACACCGATGAGCCATTATATTATGACCACCTACCTAATAAGCTGTAGAACCCCTTTAGCTACGTACACCGATGAGCCATTATATTATGACCACCTACCTAATAAGCTGTAGAACCCCTTTATCTACGAACACCGATGAGCCATTATATTATGACCACCTACCTAATAAGCTGTAGAACCCCTTTAGCTACGTACACCGATGAGCCATTATATTATGACCACCTACCAAATAAGCTGTACAACCCCTTTAGCTACGAACACCGATGAGCCATTATATTATGACCACCTACCTAATAAGCTGTGTAACAACTTTAGCTACGTACACCGATGAGCCATTATATTATGACCACCTACCTAATAAGCTGTAGAACCCCTTTAGCTACGTACACCGATGAGCCATTATATTATGACCACCTACCTAATAAGCTGTAGAACCGCTTTATCTACGAACACCGATGAGCCATTATATTATGACCACCTACCTAATAAGCTGTAGAACCCATTTAGCTACGTACACCGATGAGCCATTACATTATGACCACCTACCTAATAAGCTGTAGAACCCCTTTAGCTACGTACACCGATGAGCCATTATATTATGACCACCTACTTAATAAGCTGCAGAACCCCTTTAGCTACGTACACCGATGAGCCATTACATTATGACCACCTACCTAATAAGCTGTAGAACCCCTTTATCTACGAACACCGATGAGCCATTATATTATGACCACCTACCTAATAAGCTGTAGAACCCCTTTAGCTACGAACACCGATGAGCCATTATATTATGACCACCTACCTAATAAGCTGTAGAACCCCTTTAGCTACGTACACCGATGAGCCATTATATTATGACCACCTACCTAATAAGCTGTAGAACCCCTTTATCTACGAACACCGATGAGCCATTATATTATGACCACCTACCTAATAAGCTGTAGAACCCCTTTAGCTACGTACACCGATGAGCCATTATATTATGACCACCTACCTAATAAGCTGTAGAACCCCTTTAGCTACGTACACCGATGAGCCATTATATTATGACCACCTACCTAATAAGCTGTAGAACCCCTTTATCTACGAACACCGATGAGCCATTATATTATGACCACCTACCTAATAAGCTGTACAACCCCTTTATCTACGAACACCTATGAGCCATTATATTATGACCACCTACAAAATAAGCTGTAGAACCCCTTTATCTACGAACACCGATGAGCCATTATATTATGACCACCTACCTAATAAGCTGTAGAACCCCTTTAGCTACGTACACCGATGAGCCATTATATTATATTATTTTACCACCTACCTAATAAGCTGTAGAACCCCTTTATCTACGAACACCGATGAGCCATTATATTATGACCACCTACCTAATAAGCTGTAGAACCCCTTTAGCTACGTACACCGATGAGCCATTATATTATGACCACCTACCTAATAAGCTGTAGAACCCCTTTAGCTACGTACACCGATGAGCCATTATATTATGACCACCTACCTAATAAGCTGTAGAACCCCTTTATCTACGAACACCGATGAGCCATTATATTATGACCAAATACCTAATAAGCTGTAGAACCCCTTTAGCTACGTACACCGATGAGCTATTATATTATGACCACCTACCAAATAAGCTGTAGAACCCTTTTAGCTACGTACACCGATGAGCCATTATATTATGACCACCTACAAAATAAATTGTACAACCCCTTTATCTACGAACACCTATGAGCCATTATATTATGACCACCTACCTAATAAGCTGTAGAACCCCTTTAGCTACGTACACCGATGAGCCATTATATTATGACCACCTACCTAATAAGCTGTAGAACCCCTTTATCTACGAACACCGATGAGCCATTATATTATGACCACCTACCTAATAAGCTGTAGAACCCCTTTAGCTACGTACACCGATGAGCCATTATATTATGACCACCTACCAAATAAGCTGTACAACCCCTTTAGCTACGAACACCGATGAGCCATTATATTATGACCACCTACCTAATAAGCTGTAGAACCCCTTTAGCTACGTACACCGATGAGCCATTATATTATGACCACCTACCTAATAAGCTGTAGAACCCCTTTAGCTACGTACACCGATGAGCCATTATATTGTGACCACCTACCTAATAAGCTGTAGAACCCCTTTAGCTACGTACACCGATGAGCCATTATATTATGACCACCTACCTAATAAGCTGTAGAACCCCTTTATCTACGAACACCGATGAGCCATTATATTATGACCACCTACCTAATAAGCTGTACAACCCCTTTATCTACGAACACCTATGAGCCATTATATTATGACCACCTACAAAATAAGCTGTAGAACCCCTTTAACTACGAACACCGATGAGCCATTATATTATGACCACCTACCTAATAAGCTGTAGAACCCCTTTAGCTACGTACACCGATGAGCCATTATATTATGACCACCTACCTAATAAGCTGTAGAACCCCTTTATCTACGAACACCGATGAGCCATTATATTATGACCACCTACCTAATAAGCTGTAGAACCCCTTTATCTACGAACACCGATGAGCCATTATATTATGACCACCTACCTAATAAGCTGTAGAACCCCTTTAGCTACGTACACCGATGAGCCATTATATTATGACCACCTACCAAATAAGCTGTATAACCCCTTTAGCTACGTACACCGATGAGCCATTATATTATGACCACCTACCTAATAAGCTGTAGAACCCCTTTATCTACGAACACCTATGAGCCATTATATTATGACCACCTACCTAATAAGCTGTAGAACCCCTTTAGCTACGTACACCGATGAGCCATTATATTATGACCACCTACCTAATAAGCTGTAGAACCCCTTTAGCTACGTACACCGATGAGCCATTATATTATGACCACCTACCTAATAAGCTGTAGAACCCCTTTATCTACGAACACCGATGAGCCATTATATTATGACCACCTACCTAATAAGCTGTAGAACCCCCTTTATCTACGAACACCGATGAGCCATTATATTATGACCACCTACCTAATAAGCTGTAGAACCCCTTTAGCTACGTACACCGATGAGCCATTATATTATGACCACCTACCTAATAAGCTGTAGAACCCCTTTAGCTACGTACACCGATGAGCCATTATATTATGACCACCTACCTAATAAGCTGTAGAACCCCTTTATCTACGAACACCGATGAGCCATTATATTATGACCACCTACCTAATAAGCTGTAGAACCCCTTTAGCTACGTACACCGATGAGCCATTATATTATGACCACCTACCAAATAAGCTGTAGAACCCTTTTAGCTACGTACACCGATGAGCCATTATATTATGACCACCTACAAAATAAGTTGTACAACCCCTTTATCTACGAACACCTATGAGCCATTATATTATGACCACCTACCTAATAAGCTGTAGAACCCCTTTAGCTACGTACACCGATGAGCCATTATATTATGACCACCTACCTAATAAGCTGTAGAACCGCTTTATCTACGAACACCGATGAGCCATTATATTATGACCACCTACCTAATAAGCTGTAGAACCCCTTTAGCTACGTACACCGATGAGCCATTATATTATGACCACCTACCAAATAAGCTGTACAACCCCTTTAGCTACGAACACCGATGAGCCATTATATTATGACCACCTACCTAATAAGCTGTGTAACCCCTTTAGCTACGTACACCGATGAGCCATTATATTATGACCACCTACCTAATAAGCTGTAGAACCCCTTTAGCTACGTACACCGATGAGCCATTATATTATGACCACCTACCTAATAAGCTGTAGAACCGCCTTTATCTACGAACACCGATGAGCCATTATATTATGACCACCTACCTAATAAGCTGTAGAACCCCTTTAGCTACGTACACCGATGAGCCATTACATTATGACCACCTGCCTAATAAGCTGTATAACCCCTTTAGCTACGTACACCGATGAGCCATTACATTATGACCACCTACCTAATAAGCTGTAGAACCCCTTTATCTACGAACACCGATGAGCCATTATATTATGACCACCTACCTAATAAGCTGTAGAACCCCTTTAGCTACGAACACCGATGAGCCATTATATTATGACCACCTACCTAATAAGCTGTAGAACCCCTTTAGCTACGTACACCGATGAGCCATTATATTATGACCACCTACCTAATAAGCTGTAGAACCCCTTTATCTACGAACACCGATGAGCCATTATATTATGACCACCTACCTAATAAGCTGTAGAACCCCTTTAGCTACGTACACCGATGAGCCATTATATTATGACCACCTACCTAATAAGCTGTAGAACCCCTTTAGCTACGTACACCGATGAGCCATTATATTATGACCACCTACCTAATAAGCTGTAGAACCCCTTTATCTACGAACACCGATGAGCCATTATATTATGACCACCTACCTAATAAGCTGTACAACCCCTTTATCTACGAACACCTATGAGCCATTATATTATGACCACCTACAAAATAAGCTGTAGAACCCCTTTATCTACGAACACCGATGAGCCATTATATTATGACCACCTACCTAATAAGCTGTAGAACCCCTTTAGCTACGTACACCGATGAGCCATTATATTATGACCACCTACCTAATAAGCTGTAGAACCCCTTTATCTACGAACACCGATGAGCCATTATATTATGACCACCTACCTAATAAGCTGTAGAACCCCTTTAGCTACGTACACCGATGAGCCATTATATTATGACCACCTACCTAATAAGCTGTAGAACCCCTTTAGCTACGTACACCGATGAGCCATTATATTATGACCACCTACCTAATAAGCTGTAGAACCCCTTTATCTACGAACACCGATGAGCCATTATATTATGACCAAATACCTAATAAGCTGTAGAACCCCTTTAGCTACGTACACCGATGAGCCATTATATTATGACCACCTACCAAATAAGCTGTAGAACCCTTTTAGCTACGTACACCGATGAGCCATTATATTATGACCACCTACAAAATAAATTGTACAACCCCTTTATCTACGAACACCTATGAGCCATTATATTATGACCACCTACCTAATAAGCTGTAGAACCCCTTTAGCTACGTAACACCGATGAGCCATTATATTATGACCACCTACCTAATAAGCTGTAGAACCCCTTTATCTACGAACACCGATGAGCCATTATATTATGACCACCTACCTAATAAGCTGTAGAACCCCTTTAGCTACGTACACCGATGAGCCATTATATTATGACCACCTACCAAATAAGCTGTACAACCCCTTTAGCTACGAACACCGATGAGCCATTATATTATGACCACCTACCTAATAAGCTGTGTAACCCCTTTAGCTACGTACACCGATGAGCCATTATATTATGACCACCTACCTAATAAGCTGTAGAACCCCTTTAGCTACGTACACCGATGAGCCATTATATTATGACCACCTACCTAATAAGCTGTAGAACCCCTTTAGCTACGAACACCGATGAGCCATTATATTATGACCACCTACCTAATAAGCTGTAGAACCCCTTTAGCTACGTACACCGATGAGCCATTATATTATGACCACCTACCTAATAAGCTGTAGAACCCCTTTAGCTACGTACACCGATGAGCCATTATATTATGACCACCTACCTAATAAGCTGTAGAACCCCTTTATCTACGAACACCGATGAGCCATTATATTATGACCACCTACCTAATAAGCTGTAGAACCCCTTTAGCTACGTAACACCGATGAGCCATTATATTATGACCACCTACCTAATAAGCTGTAGAACCCCTTTAGCTACGTACACCGATGAGCCATTATATTATGACCACCTACCTAATAAGCTGTAGAACCCCTTTATCTACGAACACCGATGAGCCATTATATTATGACCACCTACCTAATAAGCTGTAGAACCCCTTTATCTACGAACACCGATGAGCCATTATATTATGACCACCTACCTAATAAGCTGTAGAACCCCTTTATCTACGAACACCGATGAGCCATTATATTATGACCACCTACCTAATAAGCTGTAGAACCCCTTTAGCTACGTACACCGATGAGCCATTATATTATGACCACCTACCTAATAAGCTGTAGAACCCCTTTATCTACGAACACCGATGAGCCATTATATTATGACCACCTACCTAATAAGCTGTAGAACCCCTTTATCTACGAACACCGATGAGCCATTATATTATGACCACCTACCTAATAAGCTGTAGAACCCCTTTAGCTACGTACACCGATGAGCCATTATATTATGACCACCTACCTAATAAGCTGTAGAACCCCTTTATCTACGAACACCGATGAGCCATTATATTATGACCACCTACCTAATAAGCTGTAGAACCCCTTTAGCTACGTACACCGATGAGCCATTATATTATGACCACCTACCTAATAAGCTGTAGAACCCCTTTAGCTACGTACACCGATGAGCCATTATATTATGACCACCTACCTAATAAGCTGTAGAACCCCTTTAGCTACGAACACCGATGAGCCATTATATTATGACCACCTACCTAATAAGCTGTAGAACCCCTTTATCTACGAACACCGATGAGCCATTATATTATGACCACCTACCTAATAAGCTGTAGAACCCCTTTAGCTACGTACACCGATGAGCCATTATATTATGACCACCTACCTAATAAGCTGTAGAACCCCTTTATCTACGAACACCGATGAGCCATTATATTATGACCACCTACCTAATAAGCTGTAGAACCCCTTTAGCTACGTACACCGATGAGCCATTATATTATGACCACCTACCAAATAAGCTGTAGAACCCCTTTAGCTACGTACACCGATGAGCCATTATATTATGACCACCTACCAAATAAGCTGTAGAACCCCTTTAGCTACGAACACCGATGAGCCATTATATTATGACCACCTACCTAATAAGCTGTAGAACCCCTTTAGCTACGTACACCGATGAGCCATTATATTATGACCACCTACCTAATAAGCTGTAGAACCCCTTTAGCTACGTAACACCGATGAGCCATTATATTATGACCACCTACCTAATAAGCTGTAGAACCCCTTTAGCTACGTACACCGATGAGCCATTATATTATGACCACCTACCTAATAAGCTGTAGAACCCCTTTAGCTACGTACACCGATGAGCCATTATATTATGACCACCTACCTAATAAGCTGTACAACCCCTTTATCTACGAACACCGATGAGCCATTATATTATGACCACCTACCTAATAAGCTGTAGAACCCCTTTAGCTACGTACACCGATGAGCCATTATATTATGACCACCTACCAAATAAGCTGTAGAACCCTTTTAGCTACGTACACCGATGAGCCATTATATTATGACCACCTACAAAATAAGCTGTACAACCCCTTTATCTACGAACACCGATGAGCCATTATATTATGACCACCTACCTAATAAGCTGTAGAACCCCTTTAGCTACGTACACCGATGAGCCATTATATTATGACCACCTACCTAATAAGCTGTAGAACCCCTTTATCTACGAACACCGATGAGCCATTATATTATGACCACCTACCTAATAAGCTGTAGAACCCCTTTAGCTACGTACACCGATGAGCCATTATATTATGACCACCTACCAAATAAGCTGTACAACCCCTTTAGCTACGAACACCGATGAGCCATTATATTATGACCACCTACCTAATAAGCTGTGTAACCCCTTTAGCTACGTACACCGATGAGCCATTATATTATGACCACCTACCTAATAAGCTGTAGAACCCCTTTAGCTACGTACACCGATGAGCCATTATATTATGACCACCTACCTAATAAGCTGTAGAACCCCTTTAGCTACGTACACCGATGAGCCATTATATTATGACCACCTACCTAATAAGCTGTAGAACCCCTTTATCTACGAACACCGATGAGCCATTATATTATGACCACCTACCTAATAAGCTGTACAACCCCTTTATCTACGAACACCTATGAGCCATTATATTATGACCACCTACAAAATAAGCTGTAGAACCCCTTTATCTACGAACACCGATGAGCCATTATATTATGACCACCTACCTAATAAGCTGTAGAACCCCTTTAGCTACGTACACCGATGAGCCATTATATTATGACCACCTACCTAATAAGCTGTAGAACCCCTTTATCTACGAACACCGATGAGCCATTATATTATGACCACCTACCTAATAAGCTGTAGAACCCTTTATCTACGAACACCGATGAGCCATTATATTATGACCACCTACCTAATAAGCTGTAGAACCCCTTTAGCTACGTACACCGATGAGCCATTATATTATGACCACCTACCAAATAAGCTGTAGAACCCCTTTAGCTACGTACACCGATGAGCCATTATATTATGACCACCTACCTAATAAGCTGTAGAACCCCTTTATCTACGAACACCGATGAGCCATTATATTATGACCACCTACCTAATAAGCTGTAGAACCCCTTTAGCTACGTACACCGATGAGCCATTATATTATGACCACCTACCTAATAAGCTGTAGAACCCCTTTAGCTACGTACACCGATGAGCCATTATATTATGACCACCTACCTAATAAGCTGTAGAACCCCTTTATCTACGAACACCGATGAGCCATTATATTATGACCACCTACCTAATAAGCTGTAGAACCCCCTTTATCTACGAACACCGATGAGCCATTATATTATGACCACCTACCTAATAAGCTGTAGAACCCCTTTAGCTACGTACACCGATGAGCCATTATATTATGACCACCTACCTAATAAGCTGTAGAACCCCTTTAGCTACGTACACCGATGAGCCATTATATTATGACCACCTACCTAATAAGCTGTAGAACCCCTTTATCTACGAACACCGATGAGCCATTATATTATGACCACCTACCTAATAAGCTGTAGAACCCCTTTAGCTACGTACACCGATGAGCCATTATATTATGACCACCTACCAAATAAGCTGTAGAACCCCTTTTAGCTACGTACACCGATGAGCCATTATATTATGACCACCTACCTAATAAGCTGTAGAACCCCTTTATCTACGAACACCGATGAGCCATTATATTATGACCACCTACCTAATAAGCTGTAGAACCCCTTTAGCTACGTACACCGATGAGCCATTATATTATGACCACCTACCTAATAAGCTGTAGAACCCCTTTAGCTACGTACACCGATGAGCCATTATATTATGACCACCTACCTAATAAGCTGTAGAACCCCTTTATCTACGTACACCGATGAGCCATTATATTATGACCACCTACCTAATAAGCTGTAGAACCCCTTTATCTACGAACACCGATGAGCCATTATATTATGACCACCTACCTAATAAGCTGTAGAACCCCTTTAGCTACGTACACCGATGAGCCATTATATTATGACTACCTAATAAGCTGTAGAACCCCTTTAGCTACTACACCGATGAGCCATTATATTATGACCACCTACCTAATAAGCTGTAGAACCCCTTTAGCTACGTAACACCGATGAGCCATTATATTATGACCACCTAAATAAGCTGTAGAACCCCTTTATCTACGAACACCGATGAGCCATTATATTATGACCACCTACAAAATAAGCTGTAGAACCCCTTTAGCTACGTACACCGATGAGCCATTATATTATGACCACCTACCTAATAAGCTGTAGAACCCTTTTAGCTACGTACACCGATGAGCCATTATATTATGACCACCTACCTAATAAGCTGTAGAACCCCTTTAGCTACGAACACCGATGAGCCATTATATTATGACCACCTACCTAATAAGCTGTAGAACCCCTTTAGCTACGTACACCGATGAGCCATTATATTATGACCACCTACAAAATAAGCTGTAGAACCCTTTATCTACGAACACCGATGAGCCATTATATTATGACCACCTACCTAATAAGCTGTAGAACCCCTTTAGCTACGTACACCGATGAGCCATTATATTATGACCACCTACCTAATAAGCTGTAGAACCCCTTTAGCTACGTACACCGATGAGCCATTATATTATGACCACCTACCTAATAAGCTGTAGAACCCCTTTAGCTACGTACACCGATGAGCCATTATATTATGACCACCTACCTAATAAGCTGTAGAACCCCTTTATCTACGAACACCGATGAGCCATTATATTATGACCACCTACCTAATAAGCTGTAGAACCCCTTTAGCTACGTACACCGATGAGCCATTATATTATGACCACCTACCTAATAAGCTGTAGAACCCCTTTAGCTACGTACACCGATGAGCCATTATATTATGACCACCTACCTAATAAGCTGTAGAACCCCTTTAGCTACGTACACCGATGAGCCATTATATTATGACCACCTACCTAATAAGCTGTAGAACCCCTTTATCTACGAACACCGATGAGCCATTATATTATGACCACCTACCTAATAAGCTGTAGAACCCCTTTAGCTACGTACACCGATGAGCCATTATATTATGACCACCTACCTAATAAGCTGTAGAACCCCTTTATCTACGAACACCGATGAGCCATTATATTATGACCACCTACCTAATAAGCTGTAGAACCCCTTTATCTACGAACACCGATGAGCCATTATATTATGACCACCTACCTAATAAGCTGTAGAACCCCTTTATCTACGAACACCGATGAGCCATTATATTATGACCACCTACCTAATAAGCTGTAGAACCCCTTTAGCTACGTACACCGATGAGCCATTATATTATGACCACCTACCTAATAAGCTGTAGAACCCCTTTATCTACGAACACCGATGAGCCATTATATTATGACCACCTACCTAATAAGCTGTAGAACCCCTTTAGCTACGTACACCGATGAGCCATTATATTATGACCACCTACCTAATAAGCTGTAGAACCCCTTTATCTACGAACACCGATGAGCCATTATATTATGACCACCTACCTAATAAGCTGTAGAACCCCTTTAGCTACGTACACCGATGAGCCATTATATTATGACCACCTACCTAATAAGCTGTAGAACCCCTTTATCTACGAACACCGATGAGCCATTATATTATGACCACCTACCTAATAAGCTGTAGAACCCCTTTAGCTACGTACACCGATGAGCCATTATATTATGACCACCTACCAAATAAGCTGTACAACCCCTTTAGCTACGAACACCGATGAGCCATTATATTATGACCACCTACCTAATAAGCTGTAGAACCCCTTTAGCTACGTACACCGATGAGCCATTATATTATGACCACCTACCTAATAAGCTGTAGAACCCCTTTAGCTACGTACACCGATGAGCCATTATATTATGACCACCTACCTAATAAGCTGTAGAACCCCTTTATCTACGAACACCGATGAGCCATTATATTATGACCACCTACCTAATAAGCTGTAGAACCCCTTTAGCTACGTACACCGATGAGCCATTATATTATGACCACCTACCAAATAAGCTGTAGAACCCCTTTATCTACGAACACCGATGAGCCATTATATTATGACCACCTACCTAATAAGCTGTAGAACCCCTTTAGCTACGTACACCGATGAGCCATTATATTATGACCACCTACCTAATAAGCTGTAGAACCCCTTTAGCTACGTACACCGATGAGCCATTATATTATGACCACCTACCTAATAAGCTGTAGAACCCCTTTATCTACGAACACCGATGAGCCATTATATTATGACCACCTACCTAATAAGCTGTAGAACCCCTTTATCTACGAACACCGATGAGCCATTATATTATGACCACCTACCTAATAAGCTGTAGAACCCCTTTATCTACGAACACCGATGAGCCATTATATTATGACCACCTACCTAATAAGCTGTAGAACCCCTTTAGCTACGTACACCGATGAGCCATTATATTATGACCACCTACCTAATAAGCTGTAGAACCCCTTTATCTACGAACACCGATGAGCCATTATATTATGACCACCTACCTAATAAGCTGTACAACCCCTTTATCTACGAACACCGATGAGCCATTATATTATGACCACCTACCTAATAAGCTGTAGAACCCCTTTATCTACGAACACCGATGAGCCATTATATTATGACCACCTACCTAATAAGCTGTAGAACCCCTTTATCTACGAACACCGATGAGCCATTATATTATGACCACCTACCTAATAAGCTGTAGAACCCCTTTAGCTACGTACACCGATGAGCCATTATATTATGACCACCTACCTAATAAGCTGTAGAACCCCTTTATCTACGAACACCGATGAGCCATTATATTATGACCACCTACCTAATAAGCTGTAGAACCCCTTTAGCTACGTACACCGATGAGCCATTATATTATGACCACCTACCAAATAAGCTGTAGAACCCCTTTAGCTACGTACACCGATGAGCCATTATATTATGACCACCTACCTAATAAGCTGTAGAACCCCTTTATCTACGAACACCGATGAGCCATTATATTATGACCACCTACCTAATAAGCTGTAGAACCCCTTTAGCTACGTACACCGATGAGCCATTATATTATGACCACCTACCTAATAAGCTGTAGAACCCCTTTAGCTACGTACACCGATGAGCCATTATATTATGACCACCTACCTAATAAGCTGTAGAACCCCTTTATCTACGAACACCGATGAGCCATTATATTATGACCAAATACCTAATAAGCTGTAGAACCCCTTTAGCTACGTACACCGATGAGCCATTATATTATGACCACCTACCAAATAAGCTGTAGAACCCTTTTAGCTACGTACACCGATGAGCCATTATATTATGACCACCTACAAAATAAATTGTACAACCCCTTTATCTACGAACACCTATGAGCCATTATATTATGACCACCTACCTAATAAGCTGTAGAACCCCTTTAGCTACGTACACCGATGAGCCATTATATTATGACCACCTACCTAATAAGCTGTAGAACCCCTTTATCTACGAACACCGATGAGCCATTATATTATGACCACCTACCTAATAAGCTGTAGAACCCCTTTAGCTACGTACACCGATGAGCCATTATATTATGACCACCTACCAAATAAGCTGTACAACCCCTTTAGCTACGAACACCGATGAGCCATTATATTATGACCACCTACCTAATAAGCTGTGTAACCCCTTTAGCTACGTACACCGATGAGCCATTATATTATGACCACCTACCTAATAAGCTGTAGAACCCCTTTAGCTACGTACACCGATGAGCCATTATATTATGACCACCTACCAAATAAGCTGTACAACCCCTTTAGCTACGAACACCGATGAGCCATTATATTATGACCACCTACGTAATAAGCTGTGTAACCCCTTTAGCTACGTACACCGATGAGCCATTATATTATGACCACCTACCTAATAAGCTGTAGAACCCCTTTAGCTACGTACACCGATGAGCCATTATATTATGACCACCTACCTAATAAGCTGTAGAACCCCTTTATCTACGAACACCGATGAGCCATTATATTATGACCACCTACCTAATAAGCTGTAGAACCCCTTTAGCTACGTACACCGATGAGCCATTATATTATGACCACCTACCTAATAAGCTGTAGAACCCCTTTAGCTACGTACACCGATGAGCCATTATATTATGACCACCTACCTAATAAGCTGTAGAACCCCTTTATCTACGAACACCGATGAGCCATTATATTATGACCACCTACCTAATAAGCTGTAGAACCCCTTTATCTACGAACACCGATGAGCCATTATATTATGACCACCTACCTAATAAGCTGTAGAACCCCTTTATCTACGAACACCGATGAGCCATTATATTATGACCACCTACCTAATAAGCTGTAGAACCCCTTTATCTACGAACACCGATGAGCCATTATATTATGACCACCTACCTAATAAGCTGTAGAACCCCTTTATCTACGTAACACCGATGAGCCATTATATTATGACCACCTACCTAATAAGCTGTAGAACCCCTTTATCTACGAACACCGATGAGCCATTATATTATGACCACCTACCTAATAAGCTGTAGAACCCCTTTAGCTACGTACACCGATGAGCCATTATATTATGACCACCTACCTAATAAGCTGTAGAACCCCTTTAGCTACGTACACCGATGAGCCATTATATTATGACCACCTACCTAATAAGCTGTAGAACCCCTTTAGCTACGTACACCGATGAGCCATTATATTATGACCACCTACCTAAATAAGCTGTAGAACCCCTTTAGCTACGTACACCGATGAGCCATTATATTATGACCACCTACCTAATAAGCTGTAGAACCCCTTTAGCTACGTACACCGATGAGCCATTATATTATGACCACCTACCTAATAAGCTGTAGAACCCCTTTAGCTACGTACACCGATGAGCCATTATATTATGACCACCTACCTAATAAGCTGTAGAACCCCTTTAGCTACGTACACCGATGAGCCATTATATTATGACCACCTACCTAATAAGCTGTAGAACCCCTTTATCTACGAACACCGATGAGCCATTATATTATGACCACCTACCTAATAAGCTGTAGAACCCCTTTAGCTACGTACACCGATGAGCCATTATATTATGACCACCTACCAAATAAGCTGTAGAACCCCTTTAGCTACGAACACCGATGAGCCATTATATTATGACCACCTACCTAATAAGCTGTAGAACCCCTTTAGCTACGTACACCGATGAGCCATTATATTATGACCACCTACCTAATAAGCTGTAGAACCCCTTTAGCTACGTACACCGATGAGCCATTATATTATGACCACCTACCTAATAAGCTGTAGAACCGCTTTATCTACGAACACCGATGAGCCATTATATTATGACCACCTACCTAATAAGCTGTAGAACCCCTTTAGCTACGTACACCGATGAGCCATTATATTATGACCACCTACCTAATAAGCTGTAGAACCCCTTTAGCTACGTACACCGATGAGCCATTATATTATGACCACCTACCTAATAAGCTGTAGAACCCCTTTATCTACGAACACCGATGAGCCATTATATTATGACCACCTACCTAATAAGCTGTAGAACCCCTTTAGCTACGTACACCGATGAGCCATTATATTATGACCACCTACCTAATAAGCTGTAGAACCCTTTAGCTACGTACACCGATGAGCCATTATATTATGACCACCTACCTAATAAGCTGTAGAACCCCTTTAGCTACGTACACCGATGAGCCATTATATTATGACCACCTACCTAATAAGCTGTAGAACCCCTTTAGCTACGTACACCGATGAGCCATTATATTATGACCACCTACCTAATAAGCTGTAGAACCCCTTTAGCTACGTACACCGATGAGCCATTATATTATGACCACCTACCTAATAAGCTGTAGAACCCCTTTATCTACGAACACCGATGAGCCATTATATTATGACCACCTACCTAATAAGCTGTACAACCCCTTTATCTACGAACACCGATGAGCCATTATATTATGACCACCTACAAAATAAGCTGTAGAACCCCTTTATCTACGAACACCGATGAGCCATTATATTATGACCACCTACCTAATAAGCTGTAGAACCCCTTTATCTACGTACACCGATGAGCCATTATATTATGACCACCTACCTAATAAGCTGTAGAACCCCTTTATCTACGAACACCGATGAGCCATTATATTATGACCACCTACCTAATAAGCTGTAGAACCCCTTTAGCTACGTACACCGATGAGCCATTATATTATGACCACCTACCTAATAAGCTGTAGAACCCCTTTAGCTACGTACACCGATGAGCCATTATATTATGACCACCTACCTAATAAGCTGTAGAACCCCTTTATCTACGAACACCGATGAGCCATTATATTATGACCACCTACCTAATAAGCTGTAGAACCCCTTTAGCTACGTACACCGATGAGCCATTATATTATGACCACCTACCAAATAAGCTGTAGAACCCTTTTAGCTACGTACACCGATGAGCCATTATATTATGACCACCTACAAAATAAGCTGTACAACCCCTTTATCTACGAACACCGATGAGCCATTATATTATGACCACCTACCTAATAAGCTGTAGAACCCCTTTAGCTACGTACACCGATGAGCCATTATATTATGACCACCTACCTAATAAGCTGTAGAACCCCTTTATCTACGAACACCGATGAGCCATTATATTATGACCACCTACCTAATAAGCTGTAGAACCCCTTTAGCTACGTACACCGATGAGCCATTATATTATGACCACCTACCTAATAAGCTGTAGAACCCCTTTAGCTACGAACACCGATGAGCCATTATATTATGACCACCTACCTAATAAGCTGTAGAACCCCTTTAGCTACGTACACCGATGAGCCATTATATTATGACCACCTACCTAATAAGCTGTAGAACCCCTTTAGCTACGTACACCGATGAGCCATTATATTATGACCACCTACCTAATAAGCTGTAGAACCCCTTTAGCTACGAACACCGATGAGCCATTATATTATGACCACCTACCTAATAAGCTGTAGAACCCCTTTAGCTACGTACACCGATGAGCCATTATATTATGACCACCTACCTAATAAGCTGTAGAACCCCTTTAGCTACGTACACCGATGAGCCATTATATTATGACCACCTACCTAATAAGCTGTAGAACCCCTTTATCTACGAACACCGATGAGCCATTATATTATGACCACCTACCTAATAAGCTGTAGAACCCCTTTAGCTACGTACACCGATGAGCCATTATATTATGACCACCTACCTAATAAGCTGTAGAACCCCTTTAGCTACGTACACCGATGAGCCATTATATTATGACCACCTACCTAATAAGCTGTAGAACCCCTTTATCTACGAACACCGATGAGCCATTATATTATGACCACCTACCTAATAAGCTGTAGAACCCCTTTATCTACGAACACCGATGAGCCATTATATTATGACCACCTACCTAATAAGCTGTAGAACCCCTTTATCTACGAACACCGATGAGCCATTATATTATGACCACCTACCTAATAAGCTGTAGAACCCCTTTAGCTACGTACACCGATGAGCCATTATATTATGACCACCTACCTAATAAGCTGTAGAACCCTTTATCTACGAACACCGATGAGCCATTATATTATGACCACCTACCTAATAAGCTGTAGAACCCCTTTATCTACGAACACCGATGAGCCATTATATTATGACCACCTACCTAATAAGCTGTAGAACCCCTTTAGCTACGTACACCGATGAGCCATTATATTATGACCACCTACCTAATAAGCTGTAGAACCCCTTTAGCTACGTACACCGATGAGCCATTATATTATGACCACCTACCTAAATAAGCTGTAGAACCCCTTTATCTACGAACACCGATGAGCCATTATATTATGACCACCTACCTAATAAGCTGTAGAACCCCTTTAGCTACGTACACCGATGAGCCATTATATTATGACCACCTACCAAATAAGCTGTAGAACCCCTTTAGCTACGTACACCGATGAGCCATTATATTATGACCACCTACCTAATAAGCTGTAGAACCCCTTTATCTACGAACACCGATGAGCCATTATATTATGACCACCTACCTAATAAGCTGTAGAACCCCTTTAGCTACGTACACCGATGAGCCATTATATTATGACCACCTACCTAATAAGCTGTAGAACCCCTTTATCTACGAACACCGATGAGCCATTATATTATGACCACCTACCTAATAAGCTGTAGAACCCCTTTAGCTACGTACACCGATGAGCCATTATATTATGACCACCTACCTAATAAGCTGTAGAACCCCTTTAGCTACGTACACCGATGAGCCATTATATTATGACCACCTACCTAATAAGCTGTAGAACCCCTTTAGCTACGAACACCGATGAGCCATTATATTATGACCACCTACCTAATAAGCTGTGTAACCCCTTTAGCTACGTACACCGATGAGCCATTATATTATGACCACCTACCTAATAAGCTGTAGAACCCCTTTAGCTACGTACACCGATGAGCCATTATATTATGACCACCTACCTAATAAGCTGTAGAACCCCTTTAGCTACGTACACCGATGAGCCATTATATTATGACCACCTACCTAATAAGCTGTAGAACCCCTTTATCTACGAACACCGATGAGCCATTATATTATGACCACCTACCTAATAAGCTGTACAACCCCTTTATCTACGAACACCGATGAGCCATTATATTATGACCACCTACCTAATAAGCTGTAGAACCCCTTTAGCTACGTACACCGATGAGCCATTATATTATGACCACCTACCTAATAAGCTGTAGAACCCCTTTAGCTACGTACACCGATGAGCCATTATATTATGACCACCTACAAAATAAGCTGTAGAACCCCTTTTAGCTACGTACACCGATGAGCCATTATATTATGACCACCTACCTAATAAGCTGTAGAACCCCTTTAGCTACGTACACCGATGAGCCATTATATTATGACCACCTACCTAATAAGCTGTAGAACCCCTTTATCTACGAACACCGATGAGCCATTATATTATGACCACCTACCTAATAAGCTGTAGAACCCCTTTAGCTACGTACACCGATGAGCCATTATATTATGACCACCTACCTAAATAAGCTGTAGAACCCCTTTAGCTACGAACACCGATGAGCCATTATATTATGACCACCTACCTAATAAGCTGTGTAACCCCTTTATCTACGAACACCGATGAGCCATTATATTATGACCACCTACCTAATAAGCTGTAGAACCCCTTTAGCTACGTACACCGATGAGCCATTATATTATGACCACCTACCTAATAAGCTGTAGAACCCCTTTAGCTACGTACACCGATGAGCCATTATATTATGACCACCTACCTAATAAGCTGTAGAACCCCTTTATCTACGAACACCGATGAGCCATTATATTATGACCACCTACCTAATAAGCTGTACAACCCCTTTATCTACGAACACCGATGAGCCATTATATTATGACCACCTACCTAATAAGCTGTAGAACCCCTTTATCTACGAACACCGATGAGCCATTATATTATGACCACCTACCTAATAAGCTGTAGAACCCCTTTAGCTACGTACACCGATGAGCCATTATATTATGACCACCTACCTAATAAGCTGTAGAACCCCTTTATCTACGAACACCGATGAGCCATTATATTATGACCACCTACCTAATAAGCTGTAGAACCCCTTTATCTACGAACACCGATGAGCCATTATATTATGACCACCTACCTAATAAGCTGTAGAACCCCTTTAGCTACGTACACCGATGAGCCATTATATTATGACCACCTACCTAATAAGCTGTAGAACCCCTTTAGCTACGTACACCGATGAGCCATTATATTATGACCACCTACCTAATAAGCTGTAGAACCCCTTTATCTACGAACACCGATGAGCCATTATATTATGACCACCTACCTAATAAGCTGTAGAACCCCTTTAGCTACGTACACCGATGAGCCATTATATTATGACCACCTACCTAATAAGCTGTAGAACCCCTTTAGCTACGTACACCGATGAGCCATTATATTATGACCACCTACCAAATAAGCTGTAGAACCCCTTTATCTACGAACACCGATGAGCCATTATATTATGACCACCTACCTAATAAGCTGTAGAACCCCTTTATCTACGAACACCGATGAGCCATTATATTATGACCACCTACCTAATAAGCTGTAGAACCCCTTTAGCTACGTACACCGATGAGCCATTATATTATGACCACCTACCTAATAAGCTGTAGAACCCCTTTAGCTACGTACACCGATGAGCCATTATATTATGACCACCTACCTAATAAGCTGTAGAACCCCTTTATCTACGAACACCGATGAGCCATTATATTATGACCACCTACCTAATAAGCTGTAGAACCCCTTTAGCTACGTACACCGATGAGCCATTATATTATGACCACCTACCAAATAAGCTGTAGAACCCTTTTAGCTACGTACACCGATGAGCCATTATATTATGACCACCTACCAAATAAGCTGTACAACCCCTTTAGCTACGAACACCGATGAGCCATTATATTATGACCACCTACCTAATAAGCTGTAGAACCCCTTTAGCTACGTACACCGATGAGCCATTATATTATGACCACCTACCTAATAAGCTGTAGAACCCCTTTAGCTACGTACACCGATGAGCCATTATATTATGACCACCTACCTAATAAGCTGTAGAACCCCTTTATCTACGAACACCGATGAGCCATTATATTATGACCACCTACCTAATAAGCTGTAGAACCCCTTTAGCTACGTACACCGATGAGCCATTATATTATGACCACCTACCTAAATAAGCTGTAGAACCCCTTTAGCTACGTACACCGATGAGCCATTATATTATGACCACCTACCTAATAAGCTGTAGAACCCCTTTATCTACGAACACCGATGAGCCATTATATTATGACCACCTACCTAATAAGCTGTACAACCCCTTTATCTACGAACACCGATGAGCCATTATATTATGACCACCTACAAAATAAGCTGTAGAACCCCTTTATCTACGAACACCGATGAGCCATTATATTATGACCACCTACCTAATAAGCTGTAGAACCCCTTTAGCTACGTACACCGATGAGCCATTATATTATGACCACCTACCTAATAAGCTGTAGAACCCCTTTAGCTACGTACACCGATGAGCCATTATATTATGACCACCTACCTAATAAGCTGTAGAACCCCTTTATCTACGAACACCGATGAGCCATTATATTATGACCACCTACCTAATAAGCTGTAGAACCCCTTTAGCTACGTACACCGATGAGCCATTATATTATGACCACCTACCTAATAAGCTGTAGAACCCCTTTAGCTACGTACACCGATGAGCCATTATATTATGACCACCTACCTAATAAGCTGTAGAACCCCTTTATCTACGAACACCGATGAGCCATTATATTATGACCACCTACCTAATAAGCTGTAGAACCCCTTTATCTACGAACACCGATGAGCCATTATATTATGACCACCTACCTAATAAGCTGTAGAACCCCTTTAGCTACGTACACCGATGAGCCATTATATTATGACCACCTACCTAATAAGCTGTAGAACCCCTTTAGCTACGTACACCGATGAGCCATTATATTATGACCACCTACCTAATAAGCTGTAGAACCCCTTTATCTACGAACACCGATGAGCCATTATATTATGACCACCTACCTAATAAGCTGTAGAACCCCTTTAGCTACGTACACCGATGAGCCATTATATTATGACCACCTACCTAAATAAGCTGTAGAACCCCTTTAGCTACGTACACCGATGAGCCATTATATTATGACCACCTACCTAATAAGCTGTACAACCCCTTTATCTACGAACACCGATGAGCCATTATATTATGACCACCTACCTAATAAGCTGTAGAACCCCTTTAGCTACGTACACCGATGAGCCATTATATTATGACCACCTACCTAATAAGCTGTAGAACCGCCTTTATCTACGAACACCGATGAGCCATTATATTATGACCACCTACCTAATAAGCTGTAGAACCCCTTTAGCTACGTACACCGATGAGCCATTATATTATGACCACCTACCAAATAAGCTGTACAACCCCTTTAGCTACGAACACCGATGAGCCATTATATTATGACCACCTACCTAATAAGCTGTAGAACCCCTTTAGCTACGTACACCGATGAGCCATTATATTATGACCACCTACCTAATAAGCTGTAGAACCCCTTTAGCTACGAACACCGATGAGCCATTATATTATGACCACCTACCTAATAAGCTGTAGAACCCCTTTATCTACGAACACCGATGAGCCATTATATTATGACCACCTACCTAATAAGCTGTAGAACCCCTTTATCTACGTACACCGATGAGCCATTATATTATGACCACCTACCTAATAAGCTGTAGAACCCCTTTAGCTACGTACACCGATGAGCCATTATATTATGACCACCTACAAAATAAGTAGTACAACCCCTTTATCTACGTACACCGATGAGCCATTATATTATGACCACCTACAAAATAAGCTGTACAACCCCTTTATCTACGAACACCGATGAGCCATTATATTATGACCACCTACCTAATAAGCTGTAGAACCCCTTTAGCTACGAACACCGATGAGCCATTATATTATGACCACCTACCTAATAAGCTGTAGAACCCCTTTAGCTACGTACACCGATGAGCCATTATATTATGACCACCTACCTAATAAGCTGTAGAACCCCTTTATCTACGAACACCGATGAGCCATTATATTATGACCACCTACCTAATAAGCTGTAGAACCCCTTTAGCTACGTACACCGATGAGCCATTATATTATGACCACCTACCTAATAAGCTGTAGAACCCCTTTAGCTACGTACACCGATGAGCCATTATATTATGACCACCTACCTAATAAGCTGTAGAACCCCTTTATCTACGAACACCGATGAGCCATTATATTATGACCACCTACCTAATAAGCTGTACAACCCCTTTATCTACGAACACCTATGAGCCATTATATTATGACCACCTACAAAATAAGCTGTAGAACCCCTTTATCTACGAACACCGATGAGCCATTATATTATGACCACCTACCTAATAAGCTGTAGAACCCCTTTAGCTACGTACACCGATGAGCCATTATATTATGACCACCTACCTAATAAGCTGTAGAACCCCTTTATCTACGAACACCGATGAGCCATTATATTATGACCACCTACCTAATAAGCTGTAGAACCCCTTTAGCTACGTACACCGATGAGCCATTATATTATGACCACCTACCTAATAAGCTGTAGAACCCCTTTAGCTACGTACACCGATGAGCCATTATATTATGACCACCTACCTAATAAGCTGTAGAACCCCTTTATCTACGAACACCGATGAGCCATTATATTATGACCACCTACCTAATAAGCTGTAGAACCCCTTTAGCTACGTACACCGATGAGCCATTATATTATGACCACCTACCAAATAAGCTGTAGAACCCTTTTAGCTACGTACACCGATGAGCCATTATATTATGACCACCTACAAAATAAGCTGTACAACCCCTTTATCTACGAACACCGATGAGCCATTATATTATGACCACCTACCTAATAAGCTGTAGAACCCCTTTAGCTACGTACACCGATGAGCCATTATATTATGACCACCTACCTAATAAGCTGTAGAACCCCTTTATCTACGAACACCGATGAGCCATTATATTATGACCACCTACCTAATAAGCTGTAGAACCCCTTTAGCTACGTACACCGATGAGCCATTATATTATGACCACCTACCAAATAAGCTGTACAACCCCTTTAGCTACGAACACCGATGAGCCATTATATTATGACCACCTACCTAATAAGCTGTGTAACCCCTTTAGCTACGTACACCGATGAGCCATTATATTATGACCACCTACCTAATAAGCTGTAGAACCCCTTTAGCTACGTACACCGATGAGCCATTATATTATGACCACCTACCAAATAAGCTGTACAACCCCTTTAGCTACGAACACCGATGAGCCATTATATTATGACCACCTACGTAATAAGCTGTGTAACCCCTTTAGCTACGTACACCGATGAGCCATTATATTATGACCACCTACCTAATAAGCTGTAGAACCCCTTTAGCTACGTACACCGATGAGCCATTATATTATGACCACCTACCTAATAAGCTGTAGAACCCCTTTATCTACGAACACCGATGAGCCATTATATTATGACCACCTACCTAATAAGCTGTAGAACCCCTTTAGCTACGTACACCGATGAGCCATTATATTATGACCACCTACCTAATAAGCTGTAGAACCCCTTTAGCTACGTACACCGATGAGCCATTATATTATGACCACCTACCTAATAAGCTGTAGAACCCCTTTATCTACGAACACCGATGAGCCATTATATTATGACCACCTACCTAATAAGCTGTACAACCCCTTTATCTACGAACACCGATGAGCCATTATATTATGACCACCTACAAAATAAGCTGTAGAACCCCTTTATCTACGAACACCGATGAGCCATTATATTATGACCACCTACCTAATAAGCTGTAGAACCCCTTTAGCTACGTACACCGATGAGCCATTATATTATGACCACCTACCTAATAAGCTGTAGAACCCCTTTATCTACGAACACCGATGAGCCATTATATTATGACCACCTACCTAATAAGCTGTAGAACCCCTTTATCTACGAACACCGATGAGCCATTATATTATGACCACCTACCTAATAAGCTGTAGAACCCCTTTAGCTACGTACACCGATGAGCCATTATATTATGACCACCTACCTAATAAGCTGTAGAACCCCTTTATCTACGAACACCGATGAGCCATTATATTATGACCACCTACCTAATAAGCTGTAGAACCCCTTTAGCTACGTACACCGATGAGCCATTATATTATGACCACCTACCAAATAAGCTGTAGAACCCTTTTAGCTACGTACACCGATGAGCCATTATATTATGACCACCTACAAAATAAGCTGTAGAACCCCTTTAGCTACGTACACCGATGAGCCATTATATTATGACCACCTACCTAATAAGCTGTAGAACCCCTTTATCTACGAACACCGATGAGCCATTATATTATGACCACCTACAAAATAAGCTGTAGAACCCCTTTAGCTACGTACACCGATGAGCCATTATATTATGACCACCTACCTAATAAGCTGTAGAACCCCTTTATCTACGAACACCGATGAGCCATTATATTATGACCACCTACCTAATAAGCTGTAGAACCCCTTTAGGTACGAACACCGATGAGCCAATATATTATGACCACCTACCTAATAAGCTGTAGAACCCCTTTATCTACGAACACCGATGAGCCATTATATTATGACCACCTACCTAATAAGCTGTAGAACCGCTTTATCTACGAACACCGATGAGCCATTATATTATGACCGCCTACCTAATAAGCTGTAGAACCCCTTTAGCTACGTACACCGATGAGCCATTATATTATGACCACCTACCAAATAAGCTGTACAACCCCTTTAGCTACGAACACCGATGAGCCATTATATTATGACCACCTACCTAATAAGCTGTGTAACCCCTTTAGCTACGTACACCGATGAGCCATTATATTATGACCACCTACCTAATAAGCTGTAGAACCCCTTTAGCTACGTACACCGATGAGCCATTATATTATGACCACCTACCTAATAAGCTGTAGAACCGCTTTATCTACGAACACCGATGAGCCATTATATTATGACCACCTACCTAATAAGCTGTAGAACCCCTTTAGCTACGTACACCGATGAGCCATTACATTATGACCACCTGCCTAATAAGCTGTATAACCCCTTTAGCTACGTACACCGATGAGCCATTACATTATGACCACCTACCTAATAAGCTGTAGAACCCCTTTATCTACGAACACGGATGAGCCACTATATTATGACCACCTACCTAATAAGCTGTAGAACCCCTTTATCTACGTTCACCGATGAGCCATTATATTATGACCACCTACCTAATAAGCTGTAGAACCCCTTTAGCTACGTACACCGATGAGCCATTATATTATGACCACCTACCTAATAAGCTGTAGAACCCCTTTAGCTACGTACACCGATGAGCCATTATATTATGACCACCTACCTAATAAGCTGTAGAACCCCTTTATCTACGAACACCGATGAGCCATTATATTATGACCACCTACCTAATAAGCTGTACAACCCCTTTATCTACGAACACCTATGAGCCATTATATTATGACCACCTACAAAATAAGCTGTAGAACCCCTTTATCTACGAACACCGATGAGCCATTATATTATGACCACCTACCTAATAAGCTGTAGAACCCCTTTAGTTACGTACACCGATGAGCCATTATATTATGACCACCTACCTAATAAGCTGTAGAACCCCTTTATCTACGAACACCGATGAGCCATTATATTATGACCACCTACCTAATAAGCTGTAGAACCCCTTTAGCTACGTACACCGATGAGCCATTATATTATGACCACCTACCTAATAAGCTGTAGAACCCCTTTAGCTACGTACACCGATGAGCCATTATATTATGACCACCTACCTAATAAGCTGTAGAACCCCTTTATCTACGAACACCGATGAGCCATTATATTATGACCACCTACCTAATAAGCTGTAGAACCCTTTAGCTACGTACACCGATGAGCCATTATATTATGACCACCTACCAAATAAGCTGTAGAACCCTTTTAGCTACGTACACCGATGAGCCATTATATTATGACCACCTACCAAATAAGCTGTACAACCCCTTTAGCTACGAACACCGATGAGCCATTATATTATGACCACCTACCTAATAAGCTGTGTAACCCCTTTAGCTACGTACACCGATGAGCCATTATATTATGACCACCTACCTAATAAGCTGTAGAACCCCTTTAGCTACGTACACTGATGAGCCATTATATTATGACCACCTACCTAATAAGCTGTAGAACCCCTTTATCTACGAACACCGATGAGCCATTATATTATGACCACCTACCTAATAAGCTGTAGAACCCCTTTAGCTACGTACACCGATGAGCCATTATATTATGACCACCTACCAAATAAGCTGTACAACCCCTTTAGCTACGAACACCGATGAGCCATTATATTATGACCACCTACCTAATAAGCTGTGTAACCCCTTTAGCTACGTACACCGATGAGCCATTATATTATGACCACCTACCTAATAAGCTGTAGAACCCCTTTAGCTACGTACACCGATGAGCCATTATATTATGACCACCTACCAAATAAGCTGTACAACCCCTTTAGCTACGAACACCGATGAGCCATTATATTATGACCACCTACGTAATAAGCTGTGTAACCCCTTTAGCTACGTACACCGATGAGCCATTATATTATGACCACCTACCTAATAAGCTGTAGAACCCCTTTAGCTACGTACACCGATGAGCCATTATATTATGACCACCTACCTAATAAGCTGTAGAACCCCTTTATCTACGAACACCGATGAGCTATTATATTATGACCACCTACCTAATAAGCTGTAGAACCCCTTTAGCTACGTACACCGATGAGCCATTATATTATGACCACCTACCAAATAAGCTGTAGAACGCCTTTATCTACGAACACCGATGAGCCATTATATTATGACCACCTACCTAATAAGCTGTAGAACCCCTTTAGCTACGTACACCGATGAGCCATTATATTATGACCACCTACCTAATAAGCTGTAGAACCCCTTTAGCTACGTACACCGATGAGCCATTATATTATGACCACCTACCTAATAAGCTGTAGAACCCCTTTATCTACGAACACCGATGAGCCATTATATTATGACCACCTATCAAATAAGCTGTACAACCCCTTTATCTACGAACACCGATGAGCCATTATATTATGACCACCTACCTAATAAGCTGTAGAACCCCTTTATCTACGAACACCGATGAGCCATTATATTATGACCACCTACCTAATAAGAACCCCTTTAGCTACGTACACCGATGAGCCATTATATTATGACCACCTACCTAATAAGAACCCCTTTATCTACGAACACCGATGAGCCATTATATTATGACCACCTATCAAATAAGCTGTACAACCCCTTTATCTACGAACACCGATGAGCCAATATATTATGACCACCTACCTAATAAGCTGTAGAACCCCCTTTATCTACGAACACCGATGAGCCATTATATTATGACCACCTACCTAATAAGCTGTAGAACCCCTTTAGCTACGTACACCGATGAGCCATTATATTATGACCACCTACCAAATAAGCTGTATAACCCCTTTAGCTACGTACACCGATGAGCCATTATATTATGACCACCTACCTAATAAGCTGTAGAACCCCTTTATCTACGAACACCGATGAGCCATTATATTATGACCACCTACCTAATAAGCTGTAGAACCCCTTTATCTACGAACACCGATGAGCCATTATATTATGACCACCTACCTAATAAGCTGTAGAACCCCTTTAGCTACGAACACCGATGAGCCAATATATTATGACCACCTACCTAATAAGCTGTAGAACCCCTTTATCTACGAACACCGATGAGCCATTATATTATGACCACCTACCTAATAAGCTGTAGAACCCCTTTAGCTACGTACACCGATGAGCCATTATATTATGACCACCTACCAAATAAGCTGTAGAACCCCTTTATCTACGAACACCGATGAGCCATTATATTATGACCACCTACGTAATAAGCTGTAGAACCGCTTTATCTACGAACACCGATGAGCCATTATATTATGACCGCCTACCTAATAAGCTGTAGAACCCCTTTAGCTACGTACACCGATGAGCCATTATATTATGACCACCTACCAAATAAGCTGTACAACCCCTTTAGCTACGAACACCGATGAGCCATTATATTATGACCACCTACCTAATAAGCTGTGTAACCCCTTTAGCTACGTACACCGATGAGCCATTATATTATGACCACCTACCTAATAAGCTGTAGAACCCCTTTAGCTACGTACACCGATGAGCCATTATATTATGACCACCTACCTAATAAGCTGTAGAACCGCTTTATCTACGAACACCGATGAGCCATTATATTATGACCACCTACCTAATAAGCTGTAGAACCCCTTTAGCTACGTACACCGATGAGCCATTACATTATGACCACCTGCCTAATAAGCTGTATAACCCCTTTAGCTACGTACACCGATGAGCCATTACATTATGACCACCTACCTAATAAGCTGTAGAACCCCTTTATCTACGAACACGGATGAGCCACTATATTATGACCACCTACCTAATAAGCTGTAGAACCCCTTTATCTACGTTCACCGATGAGCCATTATATTATGACCACCTACCTAATAAGCTGTAGAACCCCTTTAGCTACGTACACCGATGAGCCATTATATTATGACCACCTACCTAATAAGCTGTAGAACCCCTTTAGCTACGTACACCGATGAGCCATTATATTATGACCACCTACCTAATAAGCTGTAGAACCCCTTTATCTACGAACACCGATGAGCCATTATATTATGACCACCTACCTAATAAGCTGTAGAACCCCTTTATCTACGAACACCTATGAGCCATTATATTATGACCACCTACAAAATAAGCTGTAGAACCCCTTTATCTACGAACACCGATGAGCCATTATATTATGACCACCTACCTAATAAGCTGTAGAACCCCTTTAGTTACGTACACCGATGAGCCATTATATTATGACCACCTACCTAATAAGCTGTAGAACCCCTTTATCTACGAACACCGATGAGCCATTATATTATGACCACCTACCTAATAAGCTGTAGAACCCCTTTAGCTACGTACACCGATGAGCCATTATATTATGACCACCTACCTAATAAGCTGTAGAACCCCTTTAGCTACGTACACCGATGAGCCATTATATTATGACCACCTACCTAATAAGCTGTAGAACCCCTTTATCTACGAACACCGATGAGCCATTATATTATGACCACCTACCTAATAAGCTGTAGAACCCCTTTAGCTACGTACACCGATGAGCCATTATATTATGACCACCTACCAAATAAGCTGTAGAACCCTTTTAGCTACGTACACCGATGAGCCATTATATTATGACCACCTACCAAATAAGCTGTACAACCCCTTTAGCTACGAACACCGATGAGCCATTATATTATGACCACCTACCTAATAAGCTGTGTAACCCCTTTAGCTACGTACACCGATGAGCCATTATATTATGACCACCTACCTAATAAGCTGTAGAACCCCTTTAGCTACGTACACTGATGAGCCATTATATTATGACCACCTACCTAATAAGCTGTAGAACCCCTTTATCTACGAACACCGATGAGCCATTATATTATGACCACCTACCTAATAAGCTGTAGAACCCCTTTAGCTACGTACACCGATGAGCCATTATATTATGACCACCTACCAAATAAGCTGTACAACCCCTTTAGCTACGAACACCGATGAGCCATTATATTATGACCACCTACCTAATAAGCTGTGTAACCCCTTTAGCTACGTACACCGATGAGCCATTATATTATGACCACCTACCTAATAAGCTGTAGAACCCCTTTAGCTACGTACACCGATGAGCCATTATATTATGACCACCTACCAAATAAGCTGTACAACCCCTTTAGCTACGAACACCGATGAGCCATTATATTATGACCACCTACGTAATAAGCTGTGTAACCCCTTTAGCTACGTACACCGATGAGCCATTATATTATGACCACCTACCTAATAAGCTGTAGAACCCCTTTAGCTACGTACACCGATGAGCCATTATATTATGACCACCTACCTAATAAGCTGTAGAACCCCTTTATCTACGAACACCGATGAGCTATTATATTATGACCACCTACCTAATAAGCTGTAGAACCCCTTTAGCTACGTACACCGATGAGCCATTATATTATGACCACCTACCAAATAAGCTGTAGAACGCCTTTATCTACGAACACCGATGAGCCATTATATTATGACCACCTACCTAATAAGCTGTAGAACCCCTTTAGCTACGTACACCGATGAGCCATTATATTATGACCACCTACCTAATAAGCTGTAGAACCCCTTTAGCTACGTACACCGATGAGCCATTATATTATGACCACCTACCTAATAAGCTGTAGAACCCCTTTATCTACGAACACCGATGAGCCATTATATTATGACCACCTATCAAATAAGCTGTACAACCCCTTTATCTACGAACACCGATGAGCCATTATATTATGACCACCTACCTAATAAGCTGTAGAACCCCTTTATCTACGAACACCGATGAGCCATTATATTATGACCACCTACCTAATAAGAACCCCTTTAGCTACGTACACCGATGAGCCATTATATTATGACCACCTACCTAATAAGAACCCCTTTATCTACGAACACCGATGAGCCATTATATTATGACCACCTATCAAATAAGCTGTACAACCCCTTTATCTACGAACACCGATGAGCCAATATATTATGACCACCTACCTAATAAGCTGTAGAACCCCTTTATCTACGAACACCGATGAGCCATTATATTATGACCACCTACCTAATAAGCTGTAGAACCCCTTTTGCTACGTACACCGATGAGCCATTATATTATGACCACCTACCAAATAAGCTGTATAACCCCTTTAGCTACGTACACCGATGAGCCATTATATTATGACCACCTACCTAATAAGCTGTAGAACCCCTTTATCTACGAACACCGATGAGCCATTATATTATGACCACCTACCTAATAAGCTGTAGAACCCCTTTATCTACGAACACCGATGAGCCATTATATTATGACCACCTACCTAATAAGCTGTAGAACCCCTTTAGCTACGAACACCGATGAGCCAATATATTATGACCACCTACCTAATAAGCTGTAGAACCCCTTTATCTACGAACACCGATGAGCCATTATATTATGACCACCTACCTAATAAGCTGTAGAACCCCTTTAGCTACGTACACCGATGAGCCATTATATTATGACCACCTACCAAATAAGCTGTAGAACCCCTTTATCTACGAACACCGATGAGCCATTATATTATGACCACCTACCTAATAAGCTGTAGAACCCTTTAGCTACGTACACCGATGAGCCATTATATTATGACCACCTACCTAATAAGCTGTAGAACCCCTTTAGCTACGTACACCGATGAGCCATTATATTATGACCACCTACCTAATAAGCTGTAGAACCCCTTTATCTACGAACACCGATGAGCCATTATATTATGACCACCTACCTAATAAGCTGTAGAACCCCTTTAGCTACGTACACCGATGAGCCATTATATTATGACCACCTACCTAATAAGCTGTAGAACCCCTTTATCTACGAACACCGATGAGCCATTATATTATGACCACCTACCTAATAAGCTGTAGAACCCCTTTAGCTACGTACACCGATGAGCCATTATATTATGACCACCTACCTAATAAGCTGTAGAACCCCTTTATCTACGAACACCGATGAGCCATTATATTATGACCACCTACCTAATAAGCTGTAGAACCCCTTTATCTACGAACACCGATGAGCCATTATATTATGACCACCTACCTAATAAGCTGTAGAACCCCTTTAGCTACGTACACCGATGAGCCATTATATTATGACCACCTACCTAATAAGCTGTAGAACCCCTTTATCTACGAACACCGATGAGCCATTATATTATGACCACCTACCTAATAAGCTGTAGAACCCCTTTAGCTACGTACACCGATGAGCCATTATATTATGACCACCTACCTAATAAGCTGTAGAACCCCTTTATCTACGAACACCGATGAGCCATTATATTATGACCACCTACCTAATAAGCTGTAGAACCCCTTTAGCTACGTACACCGATGAGCCATTATATTATGACCACCTACCTAATAAGCTGTAGAACCCCTTTAGCTACGTACACCGATGAGCCATTACATTATGACCACCTGCCTAATAAGCTGTAGAACCCCTTTATCTACGAACACCGATGAGCCATTATATTATGACCACCTATCAAATAAGCTGTACAACCCCTTTATCTACGAACACCGATGAGCCATTATATTATGACCACCTACCTAATAAGCTGTAGAACCCCTTTATCTACGAACACCGATGAGCCATTATATTATGACCACCTACCTAATAAGAACCCCTTTAGCTACGTACACCGATGAGCCATTATATTATGACCACCTACCTAATAAGAACCCCTTTATCTACGAACACCGATGAGCCATTATATTATGACCACCTATCAAATAAGCTGTACAACCCCTTTATCTACGAACACCGATGAGCCATTATATTATGACCACCTACCTAATAAGCTGTAGAACCCCTTTATCTACGAACACCGATGAGCCATTATATTATGACCACCTACCTAATAAGCTGTAGAACCCCTTTAGCTACGTACACCGATGAGCCATTATATTATGACCACCTACCAAATAAGCTGTATAACCCCTTTAGCTACGTACACCGATGAGCCATTATATTATGACCACCTACCTAATAAGCTGTAGAACCCCTTTATCTACGAACACCGATGAGCCATTATATTATGACCACCTACCTAATAAGCTGTAGAACCCCTTTAGCTACGTACACCGATGAGCCATTATATTATGACCACCTACCAAATAAGCTGTAGAACCCTTTTAGCTACGTACACCGATGAGCCATTATATTATGACCACCTACAAAATAAGCTGTAGAACCCCTTTAGCTACGTACACCGATGAGCCATTATATTATGACCACCTACCTAATAAGCTGTAGAACCCCTTTATCTACGAACACCGATGAGCCATTATATTATGACCACCTACCTAATAAGCTGTAGAACCCCTTTAGCTACGAACACCGATGAGCCAATATATTATGACCACCTACCTAATAAGCTGTAGAACCCCTTTAGCTACGTACACCGATGAGCCATTATATTATGACCACCTACCTAATAAGCTGTAGAACCCCTTTATCTACGAACACCGATGAGCCATTATATTATGACCACCTATCAAATAAGCTGTACAACCCCTTTATCTACGAACACCGATGAGCCATTATATTATGACCACCTACCTAATAAGCTGTAGAACCCCCTTTATCTACGAACACCGATGAGCCATTATATTATGACCACCTACCTAATAAGAACCCCTTTAGCTACGTACACCGATGAGCCATTATATTATGACCACCTACCTAATAAGAACCCCTTTATCTACGAACACCGATGAGCCATTATATTATGACCACCTATCAAATAAGCTGTACAACCCCTTTATCTACGAACACCGATGAGCCAATATATTATGACCACCTACCTAATAAGCTGTAGAACCCCTTTATCTACGAACACCGATGAGCCATTATATTATGACCACCTACCTAATAAGCTGTAGAACCCCTTTATCTACGAACACCGATGAGCCATTATATTATGACCACCTACCTAATAAGCTGTAGAACCCCTTTAGCTACGTACACCGATGAGCCATTATATTATGACCACCTACCTAATAAGCTGTAGAACCCCTTTAGCTACGTACACCGATGAGCCATTACATTATGACCACCTGCCTAATAAGCTGTAGAACCCCTTTATCTACGAACACCGATGAGCCATTATATTATGACCACCTATCAAATAAGCTGTACAACCCCTTTATCTACGAACACCGATGAGCCATTATATTATGACCACCTACCTAATAAGCTGTAGAACCCCTTTATCTACGAACACCGATGAGCCATTATATTATGACCACCTACCTAATAAGCTGTAGAACCCCTTTAGCTACGTACACCGATGAGCCATTATATTATGACCACCTACCTAATAAGCTGTAGAACCCCTTTAGCTACGTACACCGATGAGCCATTATATTATGACCACCTACCAAATAAGCTGTAGAACCCCTTTTAGCTACGTACACCGATGAGCCATTATATTATGACCACCTACCTAATAAGCTGTAGAACCCCTTTATCTACGAACACCGATGAGCCATTATATTATGACCACCTACCTAATAAGCTGTAGAACCCCTTTAGCTACGTACACCGATGAGCCATTATATTATGACCACCTACCTAATAAGCTGTAGAACCCCTTTATCTACGTACACCGATGAGCCATTATATTATGACCACCTACCTAATAAGCTGTAGAACCCCTTTATCTACGAACACCGATGAGCCATTATATTATGACCACCTACCTAATAAGCTGTAGAACCCCTTTAGCTACGTACACCGATGAGCCATTATATTATGACCACCTACCTAATAAGCTGTAGAACCCCTTTATCTACGAACACCGATGAGCCATTATATTATGACCACCTACCTAATAAGCTGTAGAACCCCTTTATCTGCGAACACCGATGAGCCATTATATTATGACCACCTACCTAATAAGCTGTAGAACCCCTTTATCTACGAACACCGATGAGCCATTATATTATGACCACCTACCTAATAAGCTGTAGAACCCCTTTATCTACGAACACCGATGAGCCATTATATTATGACCACCTACCTAATAAGCTGTAGAACCCCTTTAGCTACGTACACCGATGAGCCATTATATTATGACCACCTACCTAATAAGCTGTAGAACCCCTTTATCTACGAACACCGATGAGCCATTATATTATGACCACCTACCTAATAAGCTGTAGAACCCCTTTAGCTACGTACACCGATGAGCCATTATATTATGACCACCTACCAAATAAGCTGTATAACCCCTTTAGCTACGTACACCGATGAGCCATTATATTATGACCACCTACCTAATAAGCTGTAGAACCCCTTTATCTACGAACACCTATGAGCCATTATATTATGACCACCTACCTAATAAGCTGTAGAACCCCTTTAGCTACGTACACCGATGAGCCATTATATTATGACCACCTACCTAATAAGCTGTAGAACCCTTTAGCTACGTACACCGATGAGCCATTATATTATGACCACCTACCTAATAAGCTGTAGAACCCCTTTATCTACGAACACCGATGAGCCATTATATTATGACCACCTACCTAATAAGCTGTAGAACCCCTTTAGCTACGTACACCGATGAGCCATTATATTATGACCACCTACCTAATAAGCTGTAGAACCCCTTTAGCTACGAACACCGATGAGCCATTATATTATGACCACCTACCTAATAAGCTGTAAACCCCTTTATCTACGAACACCGATGAGCCATTATATTATGACCACCTACCTAATAAGCTGTAGAACCCCTTTATCTACGAACACCGATGAGCCATTATATTATGACCACCTACCTAATCAGCTGTAGAACCCCTTTATCTACGAACACCGATGAGCCATTATATTATGACCACCTACCTAATAAGCTGTAGAACCCCTTTAGCTACGTACACCGATGAGCCATTATATTATGACCACCTACCAAATAAGCTGTATAACCCCTTTAGCTACGTACACCGATGAGCCATTATATTATGACCACCTACCTAATAAGCTGTAGAACCCCTTTATCTACGAACACCGATGAGCCATTATATTATGACCACCTACCTAATAAGCTGTAGAACCCCTTTAGCTACGTACACCGATGAGCCATTATATTATGACCACCTACCAAATAAGCTGTAGAACCCCTTTAGCTACGTACACCGATGAGCCATTATATTATGACCACCTACCTAATAAGCTGTAGAACCCCTTTAGCTACGTACACCGATGAGCCATTATATTATGACCACCTATCAAATAAGCTGTACAACCCCTTTATCTACGAACACCGATGAGCCATTATATTATGACCACCTACCTAATAAGCTGTAGAACCCCTTTATCTACGTACACCGATGAGCCATTATATTATGACCACCTACCTAATAAGCTGTAGAACCCCTTTATCTACGAACACCGATGAGCCATTATATTATGACCACCTACCTAATAAGCTGTAGAACCCCTTTATCTACGAACACCGATGAGCCATTATATTATGACCACCTACCTAATAAGCTGTAGAACCCCTTTAGCTACGTACACCGATGAGCCATTATATTATGACCACCTACCTAATAAGCTGTAGAACCCCTTTAGCTACGTACACCGATGAGCCATTATATTATGACCACCTACCTAATAAGCTGTAGAACCCCTTTATCTACGAACACCGATGAGCCATTATATTATGACCACCTACCTAATAAGCTGTAGAACCCCTTTAGCTACGTACACCGATGAGCCATTATATTATGACCACCTACCTAATAAGCTGTAGAACCCTTTTAGCTACGTACACCGATGAGCCATTATATTATGACCACCTACAAAATAAGTAGTACAACCCCTTTATCTACGAACACCTATGAGCCATTATATTATGACCACCTACCTAATAAGCTGTAGAACCCCTTTAGCTACGTACACCGATGAGCCATTATATTATGACCACCTACCTAATAAGCTGTAGAACCCCTTTATCTACGAACACCGATGAGCCATTATATTATGACCACCTACCTAATAAGCTGTAGAACCCCTTTAGCTACGTACACCGATGAGCCATTATATTATGACCACCTACCTAATAAGCTGTAGAACCCCTTTATCTACGAACACCGATGAGCCATTATATTATGACCACCTACCTAATAAGCTGTAGAACCCCTTTAGCTACGTACACCGATGAGCCATTATATTATGACCACCTACCTAATAAGCTGTAGAACCCCTTTAGCTACGAACACCGATGAGCCATTATATTATGACCACCTACCTAATAAGCTGTAGAACCCCTTTATCTACGAACACCGATGAGCCATTATATTATGACCACCTACCTAATAAGCTGTAGAACCCCTTTAGCTACGTACACCGATGAGCCATTATATTATGACCACCTACCTAATAAGCTGTAGAACCCCTTTAGCTACGTACACCGATGAGCCATTATATTATGACCACCTACCTAATAAGCTGTAGAACCCCTTTATCTACGAACACCGATGAGCCATTATATTATGACCACCTACCTAATAAGCTGTAGAACCCCTTTATCTACGAACACCGATGAGCCATTATATTATGACCACCTACCTAATAAGCTGTAGAACCCCTTTAGCTACGTACACCGATGAGCCATTATATTATGACCACCTACCTAATAAGCTGTAGAACCCCTTTATCTACGAACACCGATGAGCCATTATATTATGACCACCTACCTAATAAGCTGTAGAACCCCTTTAGCTACGTACACCGATGAGCCATTATATTATGACCACCTACCTAATAAGCTGTAGAACCCCTTTAGCTACGTACACCGATGAGCCATTATATTATGACCACCTACCTAATAAGCTGTAGAACCCCTTTATCTACGAACACCGATGAGCCATTATATTATGACCACCTACCTAATAAGCTGTAGAACCCCTTTAGCTACGTACACCGATGAGCCATTATATTATGACCACCTACCTAATAAGCTGTAGAACCCCTTTTAGCTACGTACACCGATGAGCCATTATATTATGACCACCTACCTAATAAGCTGTAGAACCCCTTTATCTACGAACACCGATGAGCCATTATATTATGACCACCTACCTAATAAGCTGTACAACCCCTTTATCTACGAACACCGATGAGCCATTATATTATGACCACCTACCTAATAAGCTGTAGAACCCCTTTATCTACGAACACCGATGAGCCATTATATTATGACCACCTACCTAATAAGCTGTAGAACCCCTTTAGCTACGTACACCGATGAGCCATTATATTATGACCACCTACCTAATAAGCTGTAGAACCCCTTTATCTACGAACACCGATGAGCCATTATATTATGACCACCTACCTAATAAGCTGTAGAACCCCTTTATCTACGAACACCGATGAGCCATTATATTATGACCACCTACCTAATAAGCTGTAGAACCCCTTTAGCTACGTACACCGATGAGCCATTATATTATGACCACCTACCTAATAAGCTGTAGAACCCCTTTAGCTACGAACACCGATGAGCCATTATATTATGACCACCTACGTAATAAGCTGTAGAACCCCTTTAGCTACGTACACCGATGAGCCATTATATTATGACCACCTACCTAATAAGCTGTAGAACCCCTTTAGCTACGTACACCGATGAGCCATTATATTATGACCACCTACCTAATAAGCTGTAGAACCCCTTTATCTACGAACACCGATGAGCCATTATATTATGACCACCTACCTAATAAGCTGTAGAACCCCTTTAGCTACGTACACCGATGAGCCATTATATTATGACCACCTACCTAATAAGCTGTAGAACCCCTTTAGCTACGTACACCGATGAGCCATTATATTATGACCACCTACCTAATAAGCTGTAGAACCCCTTTATCTACGAACACCGATGAGCCATTATATTATGACCACCTACCTAATAAGCTGTAGAACCCCTTTATCTACGAACACCGATGAGCCATTATATTATGACCACCTACCAAATAAGCTGTAGAACCCCTTTATCTACGAACACCGATGAGCCATTATATTATGACCACCTACCTAATAAGCTGTAGAACCCCTTTAGCTACGTACACCGATGAGCCATTATATTATGACCACCTACCTAATAAGCTGTAGAACCCCTTTATCTACGAACACCGATGAGCCATTATATTATGACCACCTACCTAATAAGCTGTAGAACCCCTTTATCTACGAACACCGATGAGCCATTATATTATGACCACCTACCTAATAAGCTGTAGAACCCCTTTATCTACGTACACCGATGAGCCATTATATTATGACCACCTACCTAATAAGCTGTAGAACCCCTTTATCTACGAACACCGATGAGCCATTATATTATGACCACCTACCTAATAAGCTGTAGAACCCCTTTAGCTACGTACACCGATGAGCCATTATATTATGACCACCTACCTAATAAGCTGTAGAACCCCTTTAGCTACGTACACCGATGAGCCATTATATTATGACCACCTACCAAATAAGCTGTAGAACCCCTTTATCTACGAACACCGATGAGCCATTATATTATGACCACCTACCTAATAAGCTGTAGAACCCCTTTATCTACGAACACCGATGAGCCATTATATTATGACCACCTACCTAATAAGCTGTAGAACCCCTTTAGCTACGTACACCGATGAGCCATTATATTATGACCACCTACCAAATAAGCTGTATAACCCCTTTAGCTACGTACACCGATGAGCCATTATATTATGACCACCTACCTAATAAGCTGTAGAACCCCCTTTATCTACGAACACCGATGAGCCATTATATTATGACCACCTACCTAATAAGCTGTAGAACCCCTTTAGCTACGTACACCGATGAGCCATTATATTATGACCACCTACCAAATAAGCTGTATAACCCCTTTAGCTACGTACACCGATGAGCCATTATATTATGACCACCTACCTAATAAGCTGTAGAACCCCCTTTATCTACGAACACCGATGAGCCATTATATTATGACCACCTACCTAATAAGCTGTAGAACCCCTTTAGCTACGTACACCGATGAGCCATTATATTATGACCACCTACCAAATAAGCTGTATAACCCCTTTAGCTACGTACACCGATGAGCCATTATATTATGACCACCTACCTAATAAGCTGTAGAACCCCCTTTATCTACGAACACCTATGAGCCATTATATTATGACCACCTACCTAATAAGCTGTAGAACCCCTTTAGCTACGTACACCGATGAGCCATTACATTATGACCACGTACCTAATAAGCTGTAGAAGCCTCTTTACCCATCAAAACTGCGTCCACTCGGCGAGGCATCGATTCTGTGAGGTGGGGATAGGTATCCTTTGGTATAAGATACCATAATGTCAACAGCAGGCCCTCCAGTTCCCGCACATTTCGGGGTGGTGGTGATTTTAGCGCAAACCCGCTTTTTTAAGTCGAACCACAAATGTTCGATTGGGTTCATGTCAGGTGAATTTGGAGGCCAGGTCATTAAGAGAAAGTCACCAGCATGTTCCTCGAATCTCTCCTTGACGATTTTGGCTGTGTGGCATGGCGCATTATCCTGTTGGTAATGGCCATCACCAGCAGGGAACACAGTTGTCATGAATAGGGGAACTTGGTCTGCAACGATATTCAGATACCTGACAGCTTTCATGAATTGTGCTATTGGAACAATGGGATCTAAAGTGTCCCAAGAAAGCATGTCTCACAGCATAACACCGCCGCCGCCTGCCTGTTTCCGCCCAACAGTGCATCCAGGTGCCATAGCCTCAGTTGGTAACACTGGTAAACAAAAATTTTGTCCCAGACATAATTTGTTTTTATTCTTTAGTATTTTCATACAAGGAATCCAGATATTGTATCAAAATTTTGCTATCACGTATAGTTTTAGAGGTATAAGAATATGTTTTTTTCAATTTTTTACGTTAAAAACAGTTTTTGTTTTGAGAGAAATAATTCCAGTATTGACTTGGAGCACACAACATCGTTTATTTATAAGAAAAAGTAAAAGAAAAAAGCTGCAGGTGATATACAGACTCTGTTGCTTTCGTGTTGTATCAAAGGGAAGGGGGATTTCTGTCCGCACGTGCGAATGAGTCATAGACATAGCGCCACCTGCACCCTTCCCGGCTGCTCACTCGACTGCTCGACTACGTCTTATGTCTCAGTTCTCTGTAGACAGCCGAAGTGAACGCTGTGCTATTGCTCTTTATTAGTAGCTTGTGTTTGTGTGCGAAAACGGAAAAATGCCAAGCAAGTGCCTCAACCATCTGGATACGTTTTGTTATGTGCGCGCTGAATTGACATTCAAATCTCAAAGGCGGAAATCTACCCCGTTAATACGAAAGTGTTATCAGCTTTACTTTGGTTGCAAAGTAGGAGATCAGGACAAGATTTGGGCCCAACATATTTGTTGTGTTACATGTTCCAGACTTTTAACGGGGTGGGCAAACGGTTCTCTCCATATGAAATTTGCCCCATGGTGTGGAGAGATTCGAAAGATCATTCTTCGGAATGTTATTTTTGTATATCAAATACCAATGGAATCATAAGTAAGTAGAAACACAAATTAAAATATCCCAACTTATCTTCAGCGATGCAACCTATTCCCCACAGTGATGGTATGCCATAGCGATCATCTACGGCTCAATCTTGATGAACTTGTGCTTATTTCATGTGTTGTTGGCGATGACGTGCAGTGAGCATGGGGACCCGATTAGGTTTTCGGCTACGCAGGCCCATGCGCAGAACGCTGCGATGAACTATGTGATGGGACATATTGCCCTGATCACCACTGTTGTAGCTGAGGGTGATTTATCTCACGGTGGTTCTGCGATCGCTGTGAACAATTCGCGACAGTCTCAGTTCCCCTGTGGCATCGATGAGCTGCGGACAACACATGGCTGGACAACGGTTAATTGTTTGGCCATCTGTGCTCCAAGTCTGATACGTACTCACTACAGAGGCATGTTAACAATCCACAAGCCGCGCCTTTCCGAGATCGTAGTTCCGAGGCGCCGTGCTATCACAATTTGTCCTTTATCAAACTCCGATAAATCGGCAGCTTTTCCCATTCTGACTCCAACCGCTCTGCTAACAGAAAGCCGGTCATCGGGTTGTATATATGCCGCTCTGAGAACTTAACCTGCGCCACCGTTTGGTCTCCAGGTGCACTCATTTCTGTAGGCTGGGGGTGGTCATAATATAATGACTCATCGGTGTATATTATATATACAGTTGGATGTCTATTTTACGAAGTCCCATTGTTCCACTTACGACCTTCGTCATTCAGAAAATTCGTTAAACAGAAAAGAACTGAAATAATTCATAACTTAATAAGTAAAATGCATAATATTAATAATATAACTTAATACAAAAAAATGAAAAGAATGGTAAAATGTAGTTGAATTTGGAGAGAAAATTAAACTTTTGAGTAGAAACTTTTCGTAAATGAGTTTAATACTCGCAGAAATAGAATACATTTTCTGAATAACCAAATTAATGAAGAGATGGAAGCGAAGACAATTCCTCTTCATTATTAAAATGTAAAAATTCTGTAATTCTGTTCTGCACAGAGTTCGTATAAAAAGCGGTTTGTTCGTAGAAAGTTTCACGTTTTTTATTTTGTAAACATTGGAACATTTCATATGGAATACTTTCTTGAAATTGTAAGCCTCGTCGAATCATACCGAATGCTTCAGTACTTCTTCATGTGCAGTTTTTTAGATAGCCTCTTCATCATCGTCACTCACTATAGTTTCTCCACTACATACTGTATTATAACACTGATTGAGGCTATATAATGCTTTATAGCCACATCTTTCTTCTTCATTCCTTTATCAACATCTTCTAAAAGTTTCACTTTATCCTTAAGATACAGGCATTTTCTTGTCGTTATTTTGAGCAAATAACACAGGCGCATCAATCGTACTGATTGAATGAGAATGAATACGTAACTTCTACAGAGTCAGGCTTACACCAATTACAACCACTTTCACCCTGTGGAATGCAGTTTCTACTCTGGACTTTTCTGTTCCACATTTGGAAAAATTGTTGTTTTGTACCGTCTCCATGGATACGACTCCTAGTGTGTTGTCCTTTTTCTAACAAGACTCCCAGCACTCACAGAACCCAAAATTTCAGAATAGGAAATTAAGGACGCTTTGCTCTCATCTGCGTGCTAAAATATTGTAAATAAAAACTTTTAACACACCCACCCACCCACCCACACACACACACACACACATACATAATACTGTAATTTTAGTTGTAGAAAACTTCATTATATAGAAATTTATTTTCGCAATTTGGAGATTAATTTTATTACGTAACACAAATGATAAAAGTTGGTACGTAACACAAAATAATAAAAAAGTGCATGTACAAAAACAATTTATTGTGCAGTTTCTGCACAGAACAAACTAACACGGCAGTATAATCAAAATGGTAAATTCGGAGAATGTTTATACCTCTGGATTTCAGTATCCGGTAACACCATCTCTATGTCGAGGAAGATCTTGACAACTACGAGGCATACTTCCAAAGACATTATTGGTGAGTATCCGTGGTAGCTCGTCTCGTATTACATGCAGACAACATATTAAGTAGGTCTGCCAGTGTATTAGGGTATGGAACGTGGTTATCCAGAAGTCACAGTACAAGTCAGGAAACCTCGGACGCAGCTGTAACGATTCAACTCCATGATTTTCCATCTCCTGAAGTATGCACGGGTACTAGTTGCATTCTCATCGAGAAAACGGAATGCGTGTCCAATAGTAGCTTGAATCAGTGTCACAATGGGCACAATGACCCCGTTTCGGTACACTGAGGTATTCATGTTGCCTTCATAAACACACAAGAAAGTACGACCATTAAAATACACTCCCGCACAGAGCAGAACTGACTGCCTCTGGTAAGAGTGGATGGATTGCAGATAGTGTGGTTGCATTCGTGTACCGGATTTCCTCCACACGTGTCCTCGTCGAGTATCAGGATACAGAGCGAAACGTGATTTCTCTGTGAAAAGTGAATGGTGCCACCACTCTGTATCCCATGTCATGTACTGTTGCACCCAGGTACATGTTTGGCAACGGTGAGCTAATGTCAATCCTGTTCATCTCAGCGGTCTGCGTGCTTTGAGTCCCTTCCCATGAAAACAACAGTTTTGTACCGCTTGAGTATATACTGGAACTCCAGAAGCAGCTCGAAGTGATTCCCGGAGATGACTACTGTTGATAGAAGACCTTTGCCGACCCAGGTGGCGCAGTGTTCTAAGCGATGGCCTCTGATCATTCGTCCGAACGGGGTCCGGGTCCGAATATCGGTGAGGCATGGATGTTGTGTTTGTCTTACGGCACTGGCTCTCTCCCTTCCCTGGAACCAGTGACCCTAAATTAGGGACGGGCGACTGCTTATAGCCCATTGAGTTGCTCACGGTGGTCGTTAAACCTTCCAGTCCAAAAAAAAAAAAAAAAAAAAAAAAAAAGAGGCCTTCTCCGAGCATTTACTCTCAGATAAGGATCTTGCCTTCTGGTGGTTACCCTTGGGCTACATTCCTGGGTTGATCTGCCGTAGAAATCTTGTGTAGAAATAGAAATCTTTAAAATCTTTATTTCTTAAGGCCACTGAATAGAAATCTTATGTAGAAATAGAAATCTTATGCAGAAGATAGAAATCCTTAAAATTTTTATTTTTTAAGGCTTCTGAACAGAAATCTTATGTAGAAGGTAGAAATCTTTAAAATCCTTATTTCTTAAGAGCACTGAATAGAAATCTTATGTAGAAATAGAAATCTTATGTATTAAGTGTGCAACTCAATTCTCGTCCCCTAACAGCAAGCGATCATTTTTTTTTTGATTGGAGGTTTAACGACCACCGTGAGCAACTCAGTGGGCTATAAGCAGTCGCCCGTCCTTAATTTAGGGTCACTAGTTACAGGGAAGGGAGAGAGCCAGTGCCGTAAGACAAACACAACATTCATGCCTCACCGTGATTCGAACCCGGACCCCTATCGGACGAATGATCAGAGGCCATCGCCTTATCGCCCTAGACCACTGCGCCATCGGGGCGGCCCGCAAGCGATCATAGAACGTCAGCAAATAATGGCTGATTGCAGCGCCATCCAACAGCTTTCCAGGCAACCGCAACCACTTGCAGCTGTAGTGACAGAAGGGACGAAAATTGACGGTGAAAGCAACGTCATTCGAGAAGCAACATTTGAGGACTGCCTCCTGTTCGCGTTTCAGCCGAAACAAAGTGCCGCGGAAGCCCAGCAAATGATCTGTGCTGCTTTGGGTGAGGCTGATGTGTCTTACAGTACATGTAAGAAGTGGTTCCAGCTGTTTAACCAGGGACATTTCGATCTCCGTGATGTAGAACGTTCGGGAAAGCCACAGAAATTTGACGATGAGTAACTGGAACAACTATTAGTCAACGCTTGCCCAGGAAATCGGAGTAACACGGCAAGCCATTGCAAAGCACCTGCACAAGCTTGGACAGATTCACAAGGAGGGCCGTTGGGTGCCCCACCAACTCACAGCTGCGAACAAGTCTAGGCGCTACGATGTTACTGTGCCCTTACTCTCCAGATTCAAGAAGAAGGATTTATTTCCTCCACAAGATTTTGACCTGTGATGAGAAGTAAATCATCAACGATAATCCTAAGCAGCGCAAATCGTGGGTTTATCCAGGTCAGCTTACCACCAGTACCGCCAAACCGAATATCCATGCCAGGAAGTTGTTGCTGTGCATATGGTGGGATCAGCGCGGTGTGGTACACTATGAGTTGCTCAAACCTGTTGAAACGGTCAATGCTGAGCGTTATTGTCAGCAACTCATTCGTGTGAGTGACGCAATGGAGGCGAAAAGGCCATACACCGGCAAGGGCAGAAGGTCGGTCCTGTTGCTTCAGAATAACGCGCGTCCTCACACCGCGAAAACGACTTTAAACATGATCACCGACCTAGGATGGGAGATTTTGTTCCACCCGGCGTATTCTCCAGACTTTACCCCGTCCGATTATCACCTCTTTAGCTCCCTGCAACATCACCTGAGTGATACACACTTCACTTCTGTCGAGGAGGTCCACACAAGTATTGATGACTTTATCAACTCGAAACATCCCTCTTTTTTCCGCAGTGACATTCGATAGCTCCCTGACCGATGGCTCAAATGTATCCAACACGACGGGGATTATTTCCCTGATTAGATACGTATTCGATTTGCTATAATTTGCTGTCAACGTGTCGTACCTGTGGCCTAGAATTAAGTTGCACACCTAATATAAGGTAGAAATATTTAAAATCTTTATTTCTTAAGGCCACTGAATAGAAATCTTATGTAGAAGATACTGATAGAAGTCTTTAAAGTTTTAGTTCCTTAAGGCCTCTGAATAGAAATCTTATGTAGAAGATAGAAATCTTTAAAATTTTTATTTCTTAAAGCCTCTGAATAGAAATCTTATGTAGAAATAGAAATCTTATGCAGAAGATAGACATCTTTAAAATCTTTATTTCTTAAGGCCTCTCAATAGAAATCTTATGTAGAAGGCAGACATTTTTAAAATCTATAAATATTTTAATATATATATATATATATATATAAATAATTCTTAAGGCCTCTGAATAGAAATCTTATGTAGAAGGTCAAAATCTTAGAGATCATGCCGTAGAAATATTGTGGGTAGCCGACTTACTACTCTTTGCGAAACTCCTAAAGCAGCAGTCACATCGATCTTCCGTATACCAGTCTGTAACAAGTAAAAAGCTCTGTTTCTGTTGGCAATGCTTAAACGTCGTCTGGACATGATTTCAGGTTACTCTCACACTAAAGAAAATATATGCACCAAACTTCCAGATAAAGCGGTGAAACCACCAGTTTTCCACTGCTCGCAGGGTACTTTTATTGGAGCTCCCAAGCAACGCACTCTGTTGTCATGATGCTAATTTGCATACGACGTAGTTATCCACGTTGATAACCGATCACCAGTAGTCGCTAAATTTGCATAACACCGCGTTTCCCCTTCGAAATTGCAGTATCCTTACCTTTTTGCGACAAGTGCTTTTTTTAACTAAACACCTTATAATTTTTTTAATGATAAACCACAATATCCTTATCTTTTTGTGAAAAGTGTTTCTTTTTTAACTAAACACCTTTAATAATATTTTTCAATGATAAACCGCAATATCATTACTTTTTTGCGACAAGTGTTTTTTTTATCTAAACACCTTTAATGATATTTTTAATGATGAACCGCAATATCCTTCTTGCCTTTTTGCGACAAGCGTTTTTTTGTTTTTGGATTGAAGGTTTAATGACCACCGTGAGCAACTCAATAGGCTATAAGCAGTTGCCTGCCCCTAATTTAGGGTCACTGGTTCCAAGGAAGGGAGAGAGCCAGTGCCGTAAGACAAACACAACATCCATGCTTCACCGGGATCCGAACCTAGATCCTTCTCGGACGAACGGCCATAAGCCAGCGCTTAGACCACTGCACCACCGGGGCGGCATGGTGGCAAGTGAATTTGATTTCCAAATTCAAAAGTTCAAGCATTTCAAGAAAATAATACTAAGTACGAAAATCGTGACAGGAAATAAATGAACGCAACGTTAAATATTTAAAGCGAAAACAAATTATGCTAGAAAACTAACGCTGGGTGTGTGTGTGTGTGAGGGGGTGGGAGGTAATCGCCACCCAGTCATTTAACTACTGCGTCAGACATAAAGCCAATTTATTTTCTAATTTTACTCAGTTTGCGTTCTTCACATATATTCTGTTGTCTCTCACAAATTAAACCGGAATCTTCAGACACGATTCGAAATCGATTCTCCTATTTTCTTGTTTTACGTGTTTCAAATGTTACTGTTGATGAAAAAAATTGAAATACAAAAAAGAGACTTGGGTAGGAGCAGATTCAATTCCTACAGATGTCTCTCTTTACCTTCTTTTAACTTCTCGGAACGTATTTTGCCTTTCCCGAAGAAAATTGAAGTAGACTATCAGATTTCATTCCAGCTCGCTACTGAATTTTATTTATTTTAATCGCTTAAAACTTATATTTTCCCTAAAGAAAAGTGAAGTCGAAATTGCTTCCATTGTTTTGTTTATTTCTTCAGATGAGCCAAATGCAGTTTACCTCTTTTTCAAATGTAAAAAATAAGATAGCTACTAAGTACACAGGTTGCAAATGTAGCCGCGCATTCTCAAATAACGCTCGTTTTCTTTTGTTAGAATGATAAAGCCTTCTAAAAGTATTTGCAGTGAATACTATAGTGCATTGTTCAAACAATTCAAACAAAGCAATTTTACTGGGGAAGGAAGGAGACTGCGTTTGTGAGTACGTTTGTCTACAGTTTGCATAAAGTAAATATCTTATATAAATAAAAAACACCACTTATCTTTGTTTTAAAGACAAAAAAAATCATAAAATAACAAAATTTCCTTTAAACAGAAAGAATGTATTATAATAAAGTTCCATGATAAACATAAATTCTTTAGCAAACCAAAATAATTAATAAAAAAGAGAATTTTATTCTCAAAGCAGCTTTTGTTTTTAATAAATGTGATATACCATTTCGCATTAAACATGTATAAATGACATCTTATTCTAAATTTTAATCCCTTATGTTCGCGATCGGTCCTATAACTTTTTTCCATTCTGTTTTTTGAGCGCTTGTTTCAGAAATTAGGCAAATATTCATTGTCTGCTCGTTTGCTTTTTATTTCTCAGCAACTTATAACATATCAACAGATACTGAAAGCTAGGTTTCATCAATAGAAGTGCGTGTGAAGGTGTGGGTGTGCAAGTAGCAATACAGTGAAACCTCTGTTATACGTTTCTCCAGGGGATGAGCTTAAAAAACGTACGAAATTTCAAAATGTTGAAAATACTATTGCAAAATTTATGCTTTAAAGGATGATATGTTTCTTAATAATGGTTTAATTAAAGTCGGAAGGGTGGCGAAAGGAAAAACAAGAACGATGACACCGAATTTTCGGGTGTAATGGTCAGGTATTTTGAATCAGTTCTGAAGCGAATTAAATTTATCAAAGCTATCGAAAGTCAATGTAAGGAAAACAGTATTATCTGACTAAAGAAAGAAGTTTTTCAGTCTGGTTTTTAATCCCACAGATATTGCTGCAAACGGAATCGTGAACCTACGCCCTCTGACTGCAGACTTGTGCTTTAAAAAAAATTTGAAATTATATGAGAAACATTTCTTAGCGGAAACGCTCTCTAACAAAGAAAGACGTTTTCAAATCGGACCCTTAGTAGCAGAGATATCGACAAATATAAGATATGCATCTATGCCCCCTGGCGGGGAAAAATATGCTTTATTTTAAGAAGAAAGTATTCTCAAAAGGTTTTACGATCTAAGCGGTATCGGTCCAGGAAATAATTTTTTCATTCGAGTTTTCAGGTGCTCAGATTCTGCTGCAAATATTAATAAAGCAGAAGCAGAAATTAGCACTTATACCGTCGCGTAGCCAAATAATTCTTTACTTAATATTAGAAATTATGTGGAAAACATTTCACATCGGGAGCTGTATACGATACAGCAAGAAGTTTTTAAATCCGAGTTTTAGAAGCAGAAATATCGCGGAAAAGGCGGTTTACCTTAACGAACCCTAGCGGAAAGTCTACGAGCTACTCAAAAAGTTTGAAATTATGTGAAAAACATTTTGCACCGCAAACTCTATCCAACAAAATAACTTTTCAAATCGGACTGTTATAAGTAGAGATACTGACAAAAATAACATATACATCTACGCCCCTCCTGGCAGATAGATTATGCATTATTTTAAGAAGAAAATATTACAAAAATGTTTATCGACGTGAATAGTATCGGTTCACAAACGATTTTTTTTCCATCGAGAGTTTAGAAGCTCAGATGTTGATGCAAATGCATCAGAAGCGGAAATTAAGGCTTACGCCCCTGGAGCCCAAACCATTTTTAACCAAAAATAGAAATTATATTACAATTACAATTAATACAGTTATTTTATTACACACATTTAAAACTTATAGTTATATGAAAATGCAATACACCAGGAAGAATCTGAACGCGTTGGTTGTAAGGCGATTTCCCTATCAGATGCAAGAAAAGGAATAAAACGATTTCCAATAAGGAGCTATATCCGGTGCAGAAAGAATGTTTGAAATCGGAGTTTCAGAAGCAGAGATATTGATGGAAACGCAATTTACCACTAGCGGAAAATGCATGAATTACTTGAAAACTTTGAAATTATATGAAAAACATGTCCCACCGGAAACTTTATCCAATAAAGAAAATATTTTTTTAAAGCGGACCATTAGAAGCAGAGATATTAACGAAAATAAGATATACATCTATGCCCCCTAGCAAAGAAACCATGCAATACTTTAAGAAGAACATATTTTGAAAAGGTTCATCGACGTGAGTGGCATTGGTCCAAGAACGAATTTTTTTCAATCGAGATTTTAAAGCTCAGATTTTGTCGCAAATCAGTGGCGTATATTCGAGGCTAGCCAGGCAAGTTGCGATGCCCAGAGAATGCACAAATAAATGTCAATCAAATATACACAAATAAAAGTCTATTATCAACGGTATTAAGATATGTCGATGCTTTCGCTGCGAAAAAACACGATCGGATTCGCTGCTTTGACTGAGTCTGGCGAGCGAAGACCAACGGCATAACTCAAGCAGCGCTTCCAGAGGTTTCGCTGTTCTGATCAGAAGACCTTCGATATGATGGCTTGTTAGCGTTTCCATGACAACATGAATGAGCGGGCGGAGGGGAATGGACTATTGCTTCCATGGTTCGCTCAGAAAACAGACTTTCACTACCCTAGTCACTCGCATGCTTCTGCCTGCAACAGCACGTGTTTCGCGAGAGTTGTTTCAGTTTGTGTGAAGTGTCAATGAATGAAAATCAGTGATATTATATCTTAAATTCGTGGCTTTGTTGGATTCGAACTGTTTTGATAAATTTTGTGAAAGCTTCCCTGAACATCTACTGTCAGAACTTAACGAACTCTATGCTTCAAATTGTGATACAGCGCGACTAAAAAATGAACTGAAGGTAAATAAATAAATGCATCGCTCTTTCCACGTTTCATAAACACATAGTAACCGAAAAATTGTTTTTCAGCCGCCGCCGTGGAACTGAACCATGGAACTCTCGATATCTAGCCCAGCGGGTTAACTTTACACCACGGTGGCCAACAAACCACGGTGCTATGTGTATTTTAAAGTCAGCTTCTGACATCATATATCAGTAATTCCACGGCGGTGGCTGAAAAACAATTTTTCGGTTGCTATGCGTTTCTGGAACTTGGAAAGAGCGATGTATTTATTTATTTACTGACGCCACGTATTTGGAGGATTTTCACCTTGGATCTTACCCTTTAGTGCCGTTAATCCCCACCAGATGGAGACGTCTCAGTAGCTGAGCTCATCTTACGGATTTATGATGTCAGAAGCTGACTTAAATATACACATAGCACCGTGGATTGTTGGCCACCGTGGGATAAAGTTAACGCGCTCGGCTAGATATCGAGAGTTCCGTGCTTCAATTCCACGGCGGCAGCTGAAAAACAATTTTTCGGTTGCTATGTGTTTCTGGATCGTGGAAAGAGCGATGTATTTATTTATTTACTGACGCCACGTATTTGGAGGATTTTCACTTTGAACTGAAGGTGTTTTTTTCCCTTGATGAACACAGAAACAAATCAGTAAGATACATTACTTGTTACATGCAGCTGCATGCAATTGGAAGAGGAACTACAAAGGATCAAGTGGGACATCGTCGGGCTAAGTGAGTTAAGGAGAAAAGGAGAAGATCTCATTGACCTGAAAAGTGGACTTCTCTTCTACTGTCGTGGGACAGATACTGGCATAACTAGTGTTGTTGGATTTATAATAAACAAGAAACTGAAGGATAAAGTTGTAGAAGTTGAAAGTTCCTCTGACAGAGCTGCACGACTCGTTATCCAACTCTCGAGAAGATACAAGGCTCAGATTATTCAAACTTATGCACCCACCACAAGTCATCCTGAAGAAGAAATTGAAGAATTTTATGAGGAAATTCTTCATCTAAATAATAAAGGTAAGCAGCACTTGAAGACAATTATGGGAGATTTCAATGCAAAAATAGGGCAACGGCAACAGAATGAAACTTCAGTACGTAAATTCGGTCACGGCAACAGAAACCAGCGTGGAAATACTCTCTTTGAGTTTACAGAGGCAGAAGGATTTTTCATCTTGAACTCCTTCTTCAAGAAAAAGCCACACAGGAAATGGACATGGAGACATCCAAATGGGACGACAAGTGAAATTGATTTTATTATGTGTAACAAACAATTCGTCATAGAAGACTGGAGTGTGCTAAACAAGTTCAACAGAGGTAGTGACCATAGATTGGTGAGATGAAAAATGCACCTCAACACTAAACTCGAACGTGGCAAGCTTATAAGACAAACAAAATGTATTGACATAACCAACCTTAAAAAACACCATAATACCTTCAAGTTAGAACTGAAGAACAGATTCTCTGATTTAGAAAGCCTAACATCATAAGAGGTGGATATTTCTGAAGTTAACAGAAAAGTAACCAAAGCTCTTATGGAAACAGCAACAAAATTAGCTGGGTCTAAGAACAAGTTGCATGTGAACAAATTATCAGGAAAAACCAAAATGTTGATGCACAAAAGAAGAGTGATGAGGACAGCTAAAGAAGATGTGACATCCAAAGTGGAAAAAGTAGAGCTATGCAAGACAGTACGACAAAGTATCACTGAAGACGTAAGGAAATTCAACTGTGAACTAGCGAGGAAAGCAATTGAAAACAACCAAAGCCTAAAGATTGCAAAGGGACATCTCAGTAAGGGAATAAAACAGATTATGGCACTGAGAAAAGAAGATGGTTCTGTACCAAGAACTAGAGGCGAAATTTTGACAAAAGTGAAAGATTTCTACTCCAAATTATATGAAAGGGATGATACATGTACTCCAGACATCATGAAAGGTACCAGTACCAGAGTTCTTCCAGTCCTCCCAGCAGAAGTTGCACATGCAATCAAGAACATGAAGCGGGAAAAAGCTCCTGGAGAAGATGGAATTACTGTCGACATCATACAAGAAGCAAGTGGAGAAATCGAAACAGTACTCGCCCAAATTTTCACTCGATGCCTTAATGAAGGGAAGATTCCTGAGGATTGGAACAACGCTACAATGATTCTGCTACACAAAAAAGGTGACATTGAGAATCTCAAGAACTACAGACCTATCAGCCTATTATCAGTGGTTTATAAAATCTTCACTAAAGTTCTTTCCCACCGCTTGAAGGTAACACTGGACATGGCTCAACCAAAAGAACGAACTGGATTCAGGAGTGGCTACAGCGCTATAGATCATATCCACGTACAGAGAGCATTAATTGAAAGAGCAAGGGAATATGAACTTCAATTATGCATGGCATTTATCGATTATGAAAAAGCCGTTTGATTCGGTGAAACCATCAGCAGATACAATGGCTTTGAAATCCTACGGTATTGAAGACGCATACATTAATATTATTAATAGCATCTATGAAAATGCAAGTGTGAAGATTCGGCTATTTGAGAATACAGCAACCATAAAAATTGGAAAGAGAGTGAGACAAGGTGACACTATATCTCCTAAACACTTTAATCCCACATTAGAAAATGTCTTTCAATCACTGATCTGGGAAAAGAAAGGGATAAAGATTAATGGAGATTATCTAACTCACCTTCGTTTAGCTGATGATGTAGTCATTTTTGCAACTACCCCATCAGAACTGCAGAGTATGATCCCGGAACCTGCTGACAAGAGTAAAGAAATGGGATTGAAAATGAACTTTCAGAAGACAAAAGTGATGTACAATGCTTTTACAAGAAATGAAGATTTATCGATTGATGGAGAAAAGCTGGAGGTAACAGATGCGTACGTTAACTTGGACAGCAGATATCAAGTGAGGGTCACATTGATGGAGAAATTAATCGGCGTATAAAACTTGCCTGGAGAGCTTTTGGAAGAAACAGCATAATTTTCAAGAGCAATATGCCATTATGTCTTAAAAGAAAAGTTTTTTTATCAATGCATCCTTCCAGTACTTACGTATGGTGCAGAGACGTGGACCTTAACTAAAAGAGACATACAAAGGCTGCAGACAACTCAAAGCAGCATGGAGAGGTGCATGCTTGGTGTAACCAGGAGAGATAAGAAGAGGAACTCGTGGATCCGAAAAATGACAAGAGTGGAAGACATCATGATCAGAGTAAAATCCCTGAAATGGCAATAGGCTGGACATATTACCAGAAGAACATACCACCGATGGGCAGCTGAAAATTTAGACTGGATTCGAAGGGACAGGAAAAGACCCAGAAGAAGACCATATGGGAGATAGGTGGATGAAATTCGGAAGTATGCGGGAGTAACATGGAGAAGACTGGCACAAGACAGACCGTTGTGGAAGAAACTTGGAGAGACCTTTGTCCAGCAGTGGATTGATAATGGTTGACAATAATGATGATGATGATATATATATATGTGGTGATGCTCATTTTGCCACTTCGTAATTACACCTACGTAGCGGCCTTTTAATATTTCATATATTCAGACTTCATTGGAATTAAAAAGAAAAATTGTTTTTTTCGATATGAGGTGAAGTGCCTGTTTCATTTTCAAAAAATTAGAAAAACGGATCGGTTACATTATTTGTTGATTAATTTTTATTATCACTTTTTGATTAGCGTCTTTGTCGCCATGGAGAGCGTACACATGTTTCATTAGAAAATAACCCTTTCCCTCATTCATATTTAATTTGTTCTTACATTCTCCTTCAGCATGCTTTTTTTTTACCACATTATTTACTTATGCATTCAGTTGTTCCTCCTCAGATGTTTCTCCAAGTTTCTTTTGCGGTTGTCGACTGTATACTTTTGAGGTAAAACGCATCACACGACATGCATTTTACAAGAACTGAAGATGAAAACATATTCTCCTTTCTTTCAACGCATCCGTGCTTCCTTTTTATTTATTTTTTGCTGCTTCGGATCGTAATCCATCATGCTTCTGTCGATTGACGGATATCATAAATTCTTACATTAATTATTTTCTGGCCTGTTTTTGCGTCCAAGGGGTCATTAAGGGCATATAAAAAAGGTGTGTCTTCCATGTAATGATGAATATAAGGTTCGTGGTAAAAGAAAAGCATTCTTTTTAAAACGGAAGTACAAGAAATGTAGAAAAGAAGAAGTAAAAAAAAAAAGCAAAATGATTCAGAAAAGAAATGCCACGAGGCTCAATTACGCAACGGTTGTGCAAGAGTTCCTCAGTAAAAAGAAGACGTGGTAATAAATGATGGGGAGAGAAGATGATCGAGTGCTGAAAATAAAGAGTTAGTCCAAAGTTCCAGTGAAAGGTTGTACATCTCATCGCTCAGGGTTTTCATCTTTTCAAACTGTCAGTACCAATACACGAACGTGGGTGCAATCATTATGCAGAGGAATCTAAAAGCTTCTCCCCTTTCGTCAGCGACGGAGGACAAGGGAATGCGAAATCGCAGCACACGCTCTGACCATGCATTTGTCTTCCATTTTTTTCTCCACGGATCTTAGTGAAGTTCTTTAATCTTATGCCAATCACGAGGCACTAGGGAGTAATGATATATCTTTGTCCTTTCATTTCATTTTTTATCCATTCTCTAATGGTTTTGTATAAACGCGGATGTGGTTTCTTGCCCTAAATTGGAAGACCGTAGGATTTTTTCTATTTTCAGTGTGCTAGGTAGTATAAAAATTAAGTAACATATCCAAGATGGCAAAGAGTCGATTGCCCTCTCTGAACGGACATGGGTAAAAATACAAATGCACAAAAAGTGAATAAATTAACTGAAAATTATTACTGAAAAATAAAGTCATGCACCTCAGTATTAACCTGATGTAACGAATTAACTCCGGGTTAGCAAAATGTTCTGACATCACCTCGACCGAATACACTCAAGAACCCAAACTTTACGACCATATGCATAATATGATGTCAGCCCTCCTCGTGCCGTCCAAACAGCTCTTTCCCAACGAGACATGGAGGCCACAGGGATAATAAAAGTGTCTAGAACAGTGGTTCTCAATTAGCGGCCCGCGAAGGGTGTCAGTCTGGCTCACGGTAAAAATTTAAACCGGAAAACGTTATATAAAATCCTCAGGCGGGAAAAAAGAATGTTTATCAATATTTATAACATAAAACGGTATAAATATTTTTGTTTGATTTAGTTCTGTGACTTTGTTCAAAGGTTTCAGAACGTCCATTCACAAGTGATAAACGGTAAACGTAATTCAATAGTTTTCTTCATGATTCTCTGATGCTCCTATGCAATCCTCTGCTAGGCGTCACGGGAGAGAGGAAGGAGGACTCTCATATCGGTGTGTTCGATTCCCCACTCGATGTGAAAACTCATTAATGGAAATTTTTTTGATACATTTGAGGTGTAGCATATTTCACTAAATTCTTATACCGAGCTTGAATCTATACTAAGGTAGAGCTAACTGATGATTTCGGGGACAAAGGTCGAACCTATTTTCCGTTCCGTCCATTTAGGGCTTGATAGGGTATTCCATCCAGCTGGAATACACCGGTGGAACTCTGAAATGGTACATAGAAATGTCTAAGAGATCTTTTGGACTCGAGTAGTGGAACATGAAAGAGATATACAAAACTGAATCTTCAGAACAGCTCATTCAAAACAAGTTCGTCTCAATGATGGAATGCTTCAGTGGGCAGGAAGTACGTGTTTTGCACCCATGAACTAATCACATTACGACTTCCATCAGAGAGACTATCGAAATACTTATAACATAGAATGCATGCAACAATTCTGTTCACGAGTTTTTCTCTATCTCTGAATGGATATCATAGAGTCTTAAGGTTTTTCGTTTTTTGTTTGCCAGTGTTTCAGCGTCCAAATTGTGAATTTGCATACAATTTAAAGATAATTCAACACCAGTGCTTCTTTTTTGAATATTAACGTTTCTTGTAAGTCTTCCTCTGCGTAGGTTAGCATAAGTGTGCCTACATACAGCCACCTCTAGGCTTGCGAAAGCATGGCAATATAAGCTGTTTATGTTAATAAAATCGGATTTTTGTGATAGCTTGTATCAACTTGATATAAAAAAAGTGACCTTCATTTATTTATCGATATGGAAGTATTTGTAAGTTCAGTAATAATCCGATAAGTGACTTGCTGAGGCAATGAAGCTATATATTCAAATCATCATCATCATCAACAACCGTTATCAACCCACTGGTGGAGGATGAGGATCTTCCCAAGTTTCTTCCCCAACTGTTTGTCTTGAGCCAGTCTCCTCCATGTTTTTCCGGTATACTTCCGAATTTCATCCATCCATCTCCCACGTGATCTCCTTCTGCGTCTTTTTCTATCCCTTGGAATCCAGTCTAAAATTTCGGTTGTCCATCACTGGTCCGTTGTTTTGGCAACCAATGTTCCCTCCAAGTCGTCCGCGCGCGCGGCTGCGCAGCGACTTAACTTACTCCGCGCGGTAAGCATTTTAGATTAAAATTCCCAAATTCCTCATTTATTTTCATAAATCGAAAATCAATTACCTGCAAAAATAATAATAAGTAAATAAAGTTAGGTCTCTCAAAAGTCAAAACAACACTTTTCTTAAATGCCGTTCGCCTCCTTCTACGTTCGTCTCATTGTCCTCTTCATTCTCAAAGGCTTCTTGCAACGTAGCCTCGTGCGAGCAGATAGTGAACGGGAGAATGCGGATTAGTGATTTTCCCACCCCGACGAGAAAGAGGCAGATATTGAGTCTTTTCTCAAAACAACACAGCAGCGCCAGCCAATCACAGCAAACCATAACCAAGTGCAGTGTACTAACTAATGCACCCATGCTAGAGGCGATTAATTCCTTTGAACGAATGTCCGATCAGAACGATTTTGCACTTGTTCTATTTAGCTAATTATTTTGCATTTCGTTCTTATTCACCTTGGTATCTTGATATGCAAAGAAAACTGTGTACTATGCGTAAACATGCTTTTCCTATTTAAATTTATAACGAGGAACAATACACCAATTAAGTAGTAAATAGTAACGCTGTACTAGTGATCCGATTTATTGGCGTAGAAAATAAACACATAAGCGTTTCCAAGCTTTCGCACATCAACCAGATGGCTTTTTCAAGGTCTAACTTCCTTGAAAAAGCCATCTGGTTGATGTGCGAAAGCTTGGAAACGCTTATGTGTTTATTTTCTTCGCCAATAAATCGGATCACTAGTACAGCGTTACTATTTACTATGTTTTTCCTAATTTCCAGTGTTTTTATTCCAGAAGTAAGTCTGGGCTTCTCACTTTTTATAAATCAAAATTTGAATTAATGAAATGTTTTAACTATTTTTTTTTACTTAAAATCAATAGCGGAAAGAACAGTGATAGAAACGGGGGATCAGAAAAAAATAAGAGTTCCAATCCAAGTTCCAACTTGTACTGCATTAGTGAGAGAAGCTGATAAAATAAAATATTTTGCCCAAGTGGTTTTGATGCCTGTCCAGGTCATTGGATTAGAAAACATAAGGGTTCCAATCCAAGTTCCAACTTCTACTGCATTAGTAAGAGAAGATGATAAAATAAAATATTTGGCCCAAGTGGTTTTTATGCCTGCCCAGCTCATTGGATTAGAAAACATAGGGTTCCAATCCAAGTTCCAACTTGTACTGCATTAGTAAGAGAAGCTGAGAAAATAATTTTTTTGCCCAAGTGGTTTTGATGCCTGCCCAGCTGATTGGATTAGAAAACATAAGGGTTCCAAACCAAGTTGCAACTTGTACTGCATTGGTAAGAGAAGCTGAAAAAATAAATTTTTTTGCCCAAGTGGTTTTGAAGCGTACCCAGCTCATTGGGTTAAGCGCGCATTGCCCATGGCAGCTTAGAGAGAGTATCGTTGGCAAAATATCATTGCAGATCAGGGTATATATACCTAGTCTGCAATGATATTTAAGTAAGTTGTAGATGTCATAGTTTCCTGCACATGAATGACTGGATCCGGGGGTTTCCAGCAGAATTTTGTCCAAGGAATTACACTACCTCCACCGGTTGTTTTCGTTCCACGTTGCATCATGCTGCCAACACTATCCCAAGTAAACGATGCATACTTCCACGTAGGCGAACAGGAAACCAGAGTTGTCGTAGCAGTCGACTTCTTCCAACCTTCCAAGATCAAGTTTTATATTGCTCGCGTGCCACTTGTAGGCGCTTTCGACAGTGAAGCAAGATTATCATGGGCGTCTATGCAGCCCCGCATTCAGCAGGGTTTGATGTATTGTGTGTTGTGACACATGCCACCAGCATTCGAATTCCCGGTGAGTTTTGCTACAGTATGCATTCTGTTGGCTCGTAACATATAGGATAGCCTTCGCTCACCTATAGTATTGATGAGCGGTAATCGGCGGACACGTATCTGGCGGTTGGTGTTTTCTCCTCCTCGGACCACTTTTCGAAGGTGCTATCCACGACTGACCGTGAGCATCCCACACCCCTTTCCGTCTAGAAAATGTTCTTTCGCAGCCGTATGACCATTACAATTTGGCATTTTTCAAAATCTCCCGCATTTTCCATAAGAAGGAGAAGAATAACTCTGATTAACAGAGCTCAGTATCAGTTTATGCCAATTCACGATGTTTCCACGCGCCATCGTTTACCTGCAGTTGTTTGATTTGTATAAAGATAGCATAATGGTTTGTATCTGTATAACTCTGTTTTAAAGCAGGACACCTCCTACAAATCATACAAACTGTTCGCTGGCAAAAGAAAGATGTTATTACAGTGAAACCTATATTAACGGACACCTCCGAACAACGGAAAGTTTTGGTTGATACAGAACAGCTGTCGTGGGATTAATGTTACGGATAACCTCCATACAACGAAACCTCTTAACAGCAGTCAACGGGGAGTTCTGTCAGTCACGAAGAAGATTTAACGGGCACTTTGTCTCGTAGGACTTGACGTAGTTCTTTCGGTACCTCGGCGAAAGGGTAAGATGACGCCAAAGGGTATAGCGAAAAACTTGCGCCTCAGTCAGCATGAGTTGCATTACGGAAGGTACAGTAGTGTGTTTAAGTGAAAAGGAAGGAGTAAAAGTTCAGCTTTACGTGAAGCGAGACAAGACTTACGTATATGTTTTAATGGCACCTCGGGGCCTTCGTGGAAAGTTGCTGGTACCTAGAATGTTACATGTTGCCCTCGGTATCTCTTGGTTTGGTTCCTTAGGGTTCTGTTGCTGGTTACCTGAGCGCAGCTAATAAACGGCGCAGTTACACTTATAGTCTAACATTTCTTTTTTCTTCTTTCTTATAGCATACCCTAATAACTCAGCTTATTTTTTCTCAGGGCTATTTAAGATCAGGCGTGTAAGAAATTGCTTTTCTAAAATCTTCTAGGCAATGATTAATCTAATTACCAGCTTTTTACCGAAAGTTATGCAAAAGTGGCCATAAATTTTTTATTAACTGACATAGGTCGTTGAAATTGCACATGTTGGTAGAATAACTCTTCCTCTATAGTAACTATTCTTCTTCATTGCAGATTTGAAGGAATGTAGGGCGAAAGTCTATTCTGATCTTCTGGAAGTGTTTAAAGCCAACAAAGACACGTTCTTTTTTTCGATCTGGTGACACGGAATTAAACGTGGATGTATTTTTACGATTTGGAAACAAAGAACCAATTCATGGAATGGCGTCACCTAACTACTTCGCCGAGGCCTAAGAAGTTCAAGAGCAAAGAAAGTCATGGTGACTGTTTTTGGGGATGACAGGAGTATTTTTCTCCTTGGTTTTCTGGAACGTGGCCATACGGTGACCAGCGAAAAGTACATTGAAACACTCAAGAAACGTAGAGAAGCCATAAGGAGGAAGAGACCGAAAAATAATCTGAAAAGGATCCACCTTCACCATGACAATGCGAGACCACACACATCTTTGGCAACAAATTAGGCGATCAGAACATTAAGCTGGTAGCTGGTTCCGATCCCCCGTACAGCCCAGAATTGGCACCCTCCGACTTCCACCTGTTCGGTACAATGAAGGACAGTCTCCGAAGACAACGATTTGGTGATGCAGACGAGGTGAAAGAGGTTGTGAAGAAGTTTGTATAACAGACCACACCAGAATGTTTTCAAAGAGGATTCGAGAGTTGGGTTCAACGATAGCGCAAATGCACCTCTTGTGATGGAGATTATGTTGAGTAGTACTTTTGTATAGAGGAAGAGTTGCTCTACCAACATGTGCAATTTGAACGACCTCTGTCAGTTAATAAAAGAGTTATGCTCACTTTTGCATTACTTTCGGTACAACCCTCGTATTATTTGAATCAGAAATTGTGATGGAGACTATGTTCAGTAGTACCTTTGTATGGAGAAAGAGTTACTCTATCAACATGTGCAATTTGAGTGACCTCTGTCAGTTAATAAAAAGAGTTATGACCACTTTTGCATTACTTTCGGTACAACCCTCGTATTATTTGAATCAGAAATTGTGATGGAGACTATGTTCAGTAGTACCTTTGTATAGAGAAAGAGTTACTCTATCAACATGTGCAATTTGAGTGACCTCTGTCAGTTAATAAAAAGAGTTATGACCACTTTTGCATTACTTTCGGTACAACCCTCGTATTATTTGAATCAGAAATTGTGATGGAGACTATGTTCAGTAGTACCTTTGTATAGAGAAAGAGTTACTCTACCAACATGTGCAATTTGAGTGACCTCTGTTAGTTAATAAAAAGAGTTATGCTTACTTTTGCAATACTTTCGGTACAACCCTCGTATTATTTTAATCAGTAAGTCTTTCTCTATACAAAGGTACTACTATGTTTAGTAGTACCTTTGTATATAGAAAGAGTTACTCTATCAACATGTGCAATTTGAACGACTTCTGTCAGTTAATAAAAAAGTTATGCCCACTTTTGCATTACTTTCGGTACAACCCTCGCATTATTTGAATCAGAAATTGTAATGGAGACTATATTGAGTAGTACCTTTGTATAGAGAAAGAATTACTCTATCAACATGTGCAATTTGAACGACTTCTGTCAGTTAATAAAAAAGTTATGCCCACTTTTGCATTACTTTCGGTACAACCCTCGCATTATTTGAATCAGAAATTGTAATGGAGACTATATTGAGTAGTACCTTTGTTGAGAGGAAGAGTTACTGTACCAACATGTACAATTTGAACGATATCTGTCAGTTAATAAAAATGGTATGTCCACTTTCGGTACAGCTCTCGTATTATATTGAGTTCCATTGAGCATTTGGAGAAAGCACTGCAAACGCTTCGTTTATGAGTACTGTTAATGACCTATACGGCTTTTGCAGATACAAATGCAACGGACTAGAAATGTTAACTTAGGCACAACCTACGAACAACAGCCACCTCCCAACATCAGTCACTTTTTTCCCGTCCGAGAAGTGACCGTTATTCGAAGGTTTCTCTGTATTATCCAGACTGTACAACCTCCCGCATTTCGTCTTTGCACCGGCACTGTAAGAGAGTGCATCCTGATCTTCAACGAAAACGCGAAATTTTGAAAACCAATGAAGGGTTTTTGAAAAGAAAGGAAACATTAGAGAAAAGAAACATTATGAAAAGGAAAGGAACATTATTAAAATATTGTGTGATGAGCTGATGATAAAACCATTAAAATATGTGAAAACGTACTTTTTCACCCTTTGATAATAGAGATCAAAGCTCGATTTCACGAAATCTATGCTGGTTTATGTTTTTCTTCCCGGAGAATAAAGACTCTTGATGTAAGGAGGTTAGGCCTCTTCTGTTGTTTCATTTTGTTCGTAGAAACAACGCCCTATTGCATTCCGGCAGAGGAGATCGAAAGCGAAATTGTCTTATGCAAGGAATAGTGAGTGCATGTTGGGTTCTTCTAAGGACATGCAAATGCATGCGATAAGACAAGGAAAGTGCCTCGCACGCTGTTGGCGATGAATAATGCAGATGGCATTCGAATGGCCCTCTGGATTGCGTTCCGCGCTGCCACTTTCTTCGAGCAAACACTCTGTCTTTTAAAATGCTCCCAAACAAAATCGGAAAAAGTTGAAGGAGGTTAAAATAGTTCGGGAGCTATATCTATTATTGATCACTGTTTTCCGTTGGAAGTGCTTTGTTGTATATGGTAATGCAAACCTTCAGGGTGGGATGTCAGAATTTTTTTTTTTTTGACCGCGAATTAAAGATATTGGAACTGAGACGCGAATAAATGTTTTTCCAGACGGTGATGCGCGTTATTTATGCGGTTTTAGGCAATTGTGCCGTGGCTTTGAAGTTGCATCATTTCATTTGGCTCCATTTTCAAAGCTCTTTACTGAGAGCGTCGTGTCCATCTACACTAAACAGGCAAATTATTATACACATCATGGTAACAATATGCAAATTAGACATACTACGTCCAATGACGCTGAAACTGTGTGACCTATACTCTAATTTAAATTTCATTTTCAGTTACTCATTCTATGTAAATTCAAACTTAACGTTGCCGCCCCGAGAGTCCAGGTTCGAATCCCGTTGAGGCATGTTGTGTTTGTCTTACGGCAATGGTTCTCTCCCTTCCTTGGAACCAGCGACCCTAAATTAGTGATGGACGACTGCTTATAGCCCATTGAGTTGATCACGGTGGTCGTTAAACCTTTAATAATAACAATAAAAAACCGCCTTAAATTTATATCTTATCTCTCGCGAGTTGAGGTTGGCACCACTTTTCAGGTCAGATAGTATGAATTGTGTACACTATATTGACAAAAGTCACCGGACACCTAGAAGGGAAACACAACATAGCATTTATTGACATACATTAACACGGTGTCGGTCCACCTTTGGCCTTAATGCATGCACTGACCCTTCGAGACATGCTTTCGACAAAGTTTTGCAACACAGCGATAGGTATGCGCCTTCATTCAGTACATAATGCTGTTGCTAACTGTTGCTTAGTAGTAATCCTTGGTTCCAAACTTCTTATGTGGCGCTTTAATTCATCCCATAGGTGCTCTATGGGATTAAGATCAAGGCTCTGTGCTGGACAGTCCACACACGATACGGAATTATCGTCAAACCACGTCGTAACAGTCCTTGCTTTATGGTTCAGTGCATTATCCTGCTTGTACCAACAAGGCTCGGTTCCATAGTATTGCCACAGAGTTGGTAGGGCATAATTGTTCAGAATATCGAGGTAGACATATTGATTAACATGTTCGTCCACGATAGCCAATGGGCTGTGACCTTACCACGAAAAACACTCCAACACGAGTACACTGCCAGCTCCAAACTTGGCAGTAGGAACAGTACACTGTGGTAAATATCTTTTCCCTAGCTGTCGCCATACCCATTCACGGCCATCAGACTAATGGATCGTGTATCTGGATTAATCAGTCCATAGGACCCGTTTCCATTGATCTACGGTCCACGATAAATGTTCTTTACACCATGCTAAACGACGAGTAGCATTCCTAATGGAGATGAAAGGCATATGAGCAACCGTACTACCACGGCAACCCATGGAATTAACTTCTCTGCGAATGGTACGTGTACATACTGAGGTTCCAGCATTTTTACTCACCTGTACACTGAGGTAATGTGCAGCACTTCGTCGATTAGCTGTAACGACTCTCCTGAGGCTTCGACGTCCTCTATCACTGATTTTCTTTAGTCTGTCGGTACGTTTTACTTTACTGCTTCAGCACACCATGTGTCATCTACTTATTCAGTACATCCAAAACAGTTGACTTGAGCATGTTTAAACGCCTCTCGGTTTCTCTTATAGACAACCCACTAATATAACACCCAACAATCTTTCCTTTCTCAAAGTCAGTTCTCTCCCCCCGTGACATTTTCACTCAACCTCACAGTGCGATATGATCGCGGTCAGCTGCAGGCTTGGTTTTGTACCACTTGCAGCTGTACCGCGCATCTTAACAACGCAGCGAATTTTTTCATTTGCTTTTGAAGGGGTGTCTTGCGACTTTTGTCAGTATAGTGTATGTCACCAATGAGAACTAGAAGGGATAAAACGTTGGAGCAGCAGCAAAAATTACAGATGGTGGTATGATATGATAGTGGAATCGAGATCCTTTAATTAAAGTGTTGTCTATTTGAAGGCTGCGTATTGTGCTGTTATATACACCCATCGTCAAGAAAATAGTTGCACCCAGAAGGACGTGCTGGATTGCAATGCTATTCGTGGGGAAGGTAAAAGTTATCAGGAGCAATAAATAATTAAACATTGAGCCTGATACAGGCAATATTTATTAAGCTACACGCCAATAAGTAGTGTCTCTCAGTATGGAGTCAGGCTACTATGTGTGCTCACGCAACATGCCAGATGTCTCGGCATGGAGTTGTACAGGTTCCTAATGGTGTCCTGGTGTAACGTACCAGGAGATGTGACGCACCTGCCCGAAGGACGCACACGACATAAAGGCAGATAGTAGTCAGAACAAAACGTCCGCGTAGCTCAATTGGTAGAGTGACTTATTCCGGAATGAGGGGATCCGGGTTCGAATCCTGGCGTAGACAGAAATGACGGAGAATTTTACTTCGTTATAATGGCGCCCGAACTATCCGGATGACCCGACCGTTCAAAATCTCGCAATGGTGTGATGTTATTTCCACACCGCGAGATAGGAAAAATAAGAGAATCCCTTCTCCAGCACTTCGAAAACAAAAAAAAAAAAAACGAAAAAACAAAAAATAAGGGGGAGATGATGTGACGTACCTGCCCGACAGAAATGACGGAGAAATTCACTTCTTTATACTGGGACAATTCATCCCATGTAGCTTGAATCTTCTTACGCAGTTCCTACAGATTGTGCGATAGGGGAGGAGTGTGGATTGCGCGTCCAATATCATCACGCACATTTTCAATCGGCGATGCGGTTGGCCAGAGTCTTGAAGGCAAGCTATCGACAGCAGCAGGATGTGGATAAGCGTTGTCCTGTTAGAAAATCGTACCGGAGTGAGCGTTCACAAAAGGTAGGGCCACTGGTTGCAGGACCTCGTAATTAACGTAACGTTGGGCTGCCAAAGTGCCTGTAAGGAACACCAAAGGTGATCTGGCATGGTAGCCAATTGCACCCCACACTATGACACCAGGCATTCTGAACGTGTGACGCTTGAAAACAAACCGTACACCTCGGCACTGACCACGGTGCCTCCACACACGGATTCATTAGTCGTCTCCTCCAAGATAAAAGCGGAGATTGTCACCGAAGATCGCCCGCTGCCATTCTGAGTGTCTCCATGACAGTCTGGCGCGACACCATTGCAGTCTTTGGGAACAGTGCAAAGGTGTTCAGGGCAGTCGTCGTTACGGTCTGCGTGCGTTTTTTCCTACGTGCAGCCATCTACCAATGGTGCTGGCACTAATCGAACGATGCATGGAGGTCACCACTGCTCGCTGAATATCCGTAATTGTGGCTGTTGGGTCACTCCGCGCATGTCGGAAAACCCGTCGATCCTCTCTCTCCGTGGTTTGTCTAGGTCGCTCAGATCTTTTCTGTCGCTTCTGCGTGCCTTGTTCTATCCACTGCCACCAACAGCGTGCTATGGTGATATCCGCACAACCGATATGGCGCGCAATACGGCGATAAGACCATCCCGCTTCCCCAAGACCGACAATGCGGCCCCTCTCGAACTCTTCCAACTGCTCGAATTGCTTCCGAATTTTTCTCTGAGGTATACTTCACTTGCAAAGGATGCAACCAACGCAACAGCACGAGCCAGAATGGCAAGCACGCGCAATAGGACGACCTTATATAGCCGCTCATGCACAGCGCTACGATACTTCCTTGCTTGCGTCACATGCGCGGCTGAGCGTGATTCTTGAATCATTTGCATATCTCACGATGTAAAACCCATCTACCAAGTTTCATTACTGTCGGTTGCTTCCTCTTTTTGGTGCAACTGTTTTATTGGCGATGAGTGTAGATTTATCGTTAAGAGTTAAGTGTTCTTCCGCATTTTAGCTTCTTTCTTCGCAATTGTCCATCTTTCCGCCCCATATAAAGTTATACTCTAAATATAGCACTTGATAAGCCTTTTCTTTAAATTTTTATTCATTTTGTTAACACACAAATTTTTCTTGTTGTAAAATGCATATTTCTCTTTATTAATTCTTTCTTTTATTTCCATGTCACATTTTTCATTTCCTTGGATTATACTGCAGAGGTATTTGTATAGTCTCACTCGCTTTACATTATCGCCATTCATCACCACTAAGTATTTCCTGGTTTCCTGGAGGCTTGCATCGTTTTTGTGTGTGTGTGTTAACTTTCATACCATATTTTATGCAATCCATCATTTGCGTCCTCAATATCCAGAGTAGACGAGTTGGTTCCAATTGCACTAGAGCACACCAAAATACAAAGCTGACACTGTTCTGAAATTCTTGGCCAGAAAAAAAAATGTTTGCATACTGTTGCCTACACCGTATTCACCGGATTTTGACACGTTCGAATTCTTCCTACTCTCGAAGCTCAAGAGACCACAGTGAATGTCAGCAATTTTAATGCCATGGAGAGAATTGAAAGAGCTCTGTTTGAATACTATACCAGACACTACCGACCACCAGTTTTTTAGTGGCATCATAGTCGTTGCATGCAGTGTGTGGACGGAAGTTACTTTGAATAAACTAAGTTTATTTTACTCGTACATGGAATCATTATTGGTTTTCCCTAGCATTATCTCGTTCACCAAATTTCTGCACTATATACAAGTTATGTTCTACAATAACTGAGAGTAAGAAATATAGGTACAGCAAGATATATGTTATTCTTTCTCAAAGTCTCTACCTTGGGATGATATGCAACGGTCCCATCGTTAAGTGCACGTACGTTTCAAAGCATGTGGCGAAGACATTTTGTGAAAGCTGCTTTAGCGACCCCTGCACAGCTTGAATAACGTCAGTATCTCTGTTGAATGCTGCGCCACAGAACTTCTCCTTCGTTGTTGGAAACAACCAGAAATCGCATGGGGCGAGATCAGGACTATAGGCCGGCTGTGGCATGATTTCAACACTGCATTTCCTAATAAACTGTAGAAAACAAGCCGATACATGTGGACGGGCATTATCATGGTGTAGGTTCCACTTGCCCACCAGTTCCGCTTGCTTAATCTAAAATATAATACTCAGCATTCACACCATTATGATCCAAGAAAACTATCATCATCATCACCTTTCCAGCTGATTTGGTTTGGTGGACCTTTTTCGCAGGAGGCGAGCTTGTGTGTTTCCAGGCACTCGTTGTGCGCTTCGTAAGGGGGTCGAAATAGTGAATCCATGTTTCATCGGCAGTTATTACTGTGTCTAGAAAGTTTAGATCCTTTGCAATCATTTGTTTCCACCCATCACATATCTGAACTCTGGATAACAATTGTTCTATCGTCAAGTGATGAGGTACCCATCTGGAACACACACATGATGCAGCAGTAATTTGTCGCCTACAATGCAGAATGCCGACGTTTTTGAAATGCCGCTATGTCTTCACATGCCATTCGTCGATCTTCTTGCAGGATTGCCCAAACAGTGTTAACAATACGCTCCGTAACAACACTTTCAGGTCGACCAGGCCTAGGAGCGAGTTCTGCCGACAAACCCCTTTTCTGAAATCACGGTCCCATTTAAAAATCGTTGACTCACCAAAACATTTATCTTTGTAAGCTTTTTTCATTAAATCAACTGTTTCTGGAGCCGTTTTACCCAACCGATAGCAAAATTTTATCGCGCAACGTATTTCACTTCTTAACTGTGTATCACTCATCTTCATAGCTGTATGGCGAAATGCAGACAACTGCGCAATAACAAAACCAGAAATGTTAGCTGTGGCAGACGATTCTGGTTTTGTTATTGCACAACTGCACAATAAGAAAACCAGAATCGCAATAACAAAACCAGAAATGTTAGCTGTGGCAAACGATTCTGGTTTTGTTATTGCACAACTGCGCAATAACAAAACCAAAAATGTTAGCTGTGGCAGACGATTCTGGTTTTGTTATTGCACAACTGCGCAATAAGAAAACCAGAATCGCAATAACAAAACCAGAAATGTTAGCTGTGGCAGACGATTCTGGTTTTGTTATTGCACAACTGCGCAATAAGAAAACCAGAATCGCAATAACAAAACCAGAAATGTTAGCTGTGGCAAACGATTCTGGTTTTGTTATTGCACAACTGCGCAATAACAAAACCAGAAATGTTAGCTGTGGCAGACGATTCTGGTTTTGTTATTGCACAACTGCGCAATAAGAAAACCAGAATCGCAATAACAAAACCAGAAATGCTAGCTGTGGCAAACGATTCTGGTTTTGTTATTGCACAACTGCGCAATAACAAAACCAAAAATGTTAGCTGTGGCAGACGATTCTGGTTTTGTTATTGCACAACTGCGCAATAACAACACAACAATCGTCTGCCACAACTAACAACTATAGCCATACCTACTTCCTTATTCAGTTAGTCGTCAGCGTGGTTATTTCCCCCTTTCGCACTGTTGCCAACTCAAAAAAATAATACTCTCAATTTTTATGGAACGGCCTTTGTACATATCTGAACACATAAACATTCTTGCTTTGGGCTCAAATGAGTGGCAGTTTTCTTTATAGCTTTGCCATTGGTCAGGAAACGACACAGTGACTAGGAAAATTATCTTTCGTTACCGCCATTTGAGCACCATCGTGGATCACAAAAGACGGCAATTAATATTGAACGTGTATTCGCTGTGGCATTTTTATTACTGGTAATTTAATCTTACGTTTCCCTCAAAGCGGTGCACCAAATCTATACATCATTATCACTCGATCATTTCAACGGTGAGTCTTAAGGATAGCGACGAAAAGACAATGAATTACCATTTAATTAAGGAAGGGACGGCCTATGCCTTCAAATGCGATTAATTTTCAACGACATTATTGCAGCATTAATGAGGTGAGGTAGAAGTGAATCTTTATTCCCTGCTAACGCTGTCAGACAGTTCACGTGCTGTGGTGACATTATCGCACCCAAGTAGTAGGGAATCGTAGTCTAACCTGCCAGATTTCCTGTCAAAGATTTTTCAAGGATTTCACATCCATTTCTGGAATCAAACTGCTTACTTAGAGTAAAAATTACTGCGAAATTCCCATGCTTCCACGCTTTCATATTCTTGAACCAACCAGATAAAGTAAAACAGTTTCAACGGTTTGAGTGGTCCTAGTGGTTGGAGGAGCTATTCTTTGATCATTCGTCTTAGTAGGGACCGGGTTCAAGTCCCGAATGGGAAATGGGCAATGCGCTTACCTGATGGAGCTCTACTCTCTTTGCGACCAGTGACATCACATTACACAGGCCTGCAAAATTTGAGTTAACTGAAAATTAGGAGCAAGTTTTTGGTGTATTTTTTTTTGATTGGTGGTTTAACGACCACCGTGAGGAACTGAGTTGGCTATAAGCAGTCGCCCGTCCCTAATTTAGGATCACTGGTTCCAGGGAAGGGAGAGCCAGTGCCGTAAGACAAACACAACGTCCATGCCTCACCAGGATTCGAACCCTGACCCATTTCGGACGAATGATCAGAGGCCATCACTTAGACCGCTGCGCCACCGGGGCGGCATTTGGTGTATTGATTAATTGCATCTCTCAAACTCGAGAATAATATTCATTTATAATAATATAATACAACGTGATTTGTCATAAACATTTATTTTTTCAAGTCGACCATGGTTTTGCTGGGTATTGACCTAGCTTCATTAGGACGAATGGCACGTAAATATTCAAGTTATATATGATATCATAAACGGTGTTTACAGTCACGGGTTTTGGTGAGTAGCTTCCACGCGCTTGATACAAATGTGGTGGATGCCACGTCATTAACAAGTTCGACGACTTCTGATATATGTATATGGAAAGCTTCCAAAATATCAAGTTTGGTGTTTGAATCTGGCTGGTCAATTAGTTTTGCTTCTTCAAAGATAATGTTATAGTCCTTTTCGTAACAGTGTTTAGCCATCGATGACTTCTTTAGGTCACAGTTCCGAATGTAGGTCTTGTGCTCCTTCAATCGAAAACGCAAGGCTCTACGGGTTTGTCCTATATAGGAAGCGCCATATTCACATTGAATTTGATAAATTCCGCACAAGCTTCGGTCTTCAGCATAAGCCTTTGATCCTAAAAAGTTCAGTTTGTTTATAGGTTTAAGAATCACTTTAAAATTAAAGGTTTTGAGAAATTTCTACATTTTGAGGGCAACGTCACGAGAAAATGGAATAATGGCAAAATTCTTTCGCAATGGGCGCATCACAGGAGTTAACGTGGAGATAGGCTTCGGTTTCCGGAATTTCGTTAGAGCCTTGTCTATAATAGAAGGGTTGTATCCTCGCTGTACTGCAACACGTTTTAGTAAATAAAGTTATTTTTCCAAACTGTCTCTATCTGAACATGTATGTATCGCGCGATATACTCAACTGTAAGAGGCTCTGAGTTTTTGTTGCCAAGGATGATTGGACTTGGCATGATTGAACAAAACAGTCAGCATCATCTATAACGAAGTGAATTTCTCCGTCATTTTTATCCGCGCCGGGGTTCGAACCCGGGTCCACTCATTCCGGAATAAGTTGCTCTACCAATTAAGCTACGCGGACATTTTATTCTGATTCCTATCTGCCTTTATGTCGTGTGCGTCCTTCTGGCAGGTACGTCACATCTCCTGGTACGTTACATCATCTCCCCCTTTTTTTTTTTATTTTTTTGAAGTGCTGCTCTTATTTTTCCTATCTCGCGGTGTGGAAATAACATCACACCATTGCGAGATTGTGAACGGTCGGGTCATCCGGATAGTTCGGGCGCCATTACAACGAAGTGAATTTCTCCGTCATTTTTATCCGCGCCGGGGTTCGAACCCGGGTCCACTCATTCCGGAATAAGTTGCTCTATCAATTAAGCTACGCGGACATTTTATTCTGATTCCTATCTGCCTTTATGTCGTGTGCGTCCTTCTGGCAGGTACGTCACATCTCCTGGTACGTTACACATCTTTTTTTTTTTTCTTTTTTTTTTTTTGATTGGAGGTTTAACGACCACCGTGAGCAACTCAATGGGCTATAAGCAGTCGCCCGTCCCTAATTTAGGGCCGCTGGTTCCATTGAAAGGAGAGAGCCAGCGCTTAGACCACTGCTCCACCGGGGCGGCGCTTCGTCTTTTTCGGGAGGAAGTGTTCTAAGTTAAATCTGAAATTTCTAAAATAAAATGCTACGCAAAATCAAGAAATTGCCATTGAAAAATGTATTGTGTTGCAGATTTTGCCAAGCAATTTTTTAAAACAAATTTCACTCTGATATTGACCTCATGAAGACTAGTCAATACATATTAAGTGCTCCTTTTTCTTAAGATTTGGGGTTATGGAGATCTGCCATTCTTCATAGAATAGTAGTTGAGGTAGTGAAGATCTGCCACTCTTCGCCGAATGTTTCATTTGGTGAGCAGTAGCAGATCTTCACAGTTGTGGAACGAAAGAATAGAACAATATAAATGTATTTCCTTCAAACATTAAAAGTTTTACATGCTTCCTATAAACGGTTGAAAATTTAAACAACATCTGAAAATACTCTTAGGAGAATATCTTTATGTATCGATACTTTTGTAGTGTAGAAAGATAATGGGTACAACATGATAAATGATATTTTTAAACATGCATTCAAACAGAGGAAACAACGAAAATCAAATTACATATTGAAATAGGGACGCATTTCTTCGAAGTCTAATAATAGCTGAAGAAACTTAGCGGAGATTTACAATTCTAAATAAAATGTAAAAATATATGATGAAAATTTTAGCTCGTCACGTAGTTTATGTTATGCACAATTTCAAATAATAAAAAAAGCTTTGAACAAATGTAGAAAGAAAATGTCTTCCTTGCAAATACCCAAAGAATCAAGATATTTTAGGGGATCCAAGCGAAAAGTGTTGAGCATGAACTTTCAGGAATAAAACTCCGTGAAGCATTTGAAGCTGTAGAAAAAAGCCCAAAAATTCAAGGCAACGCTTATATCACTCGCTTCCAAGAACAAGAAAGAAGGGAATGCAAATAAGCAATTTATTTTCTGAAAACATTTTCAAAGCGAACTCCGCATCGGTAAAAATTCAAAGCTGCTTGCGCTGCTTCGGCTTTGATATGAAGACATGTAAGAGGCATTTAGTAACGGAATACGTTATCAGTTAACAGATGAAACATCTCCATTTGAAACACTTTGTTTGCAAAGCCTCTAAGATTTGAACCGAATATTCGTAGTGTCTGTCATTTCTGACATCACAGAAATAAATTTCGTCCATTTAAGAAAGTGTTTGTTTGAATTTCGACATCTTTAGAATGCTTCAAAATTCATCTCCCACTTACAGAAGTAGAAAAAGGTGATAGTTCTCTTTTACTCTTCTTTTACATGTTCCGTTATCCGATAGACGGCTTTTTTGCTCTCATTCTTTAAGCCCAGCTGTCATGGAACATTCCTTTTCGGTCTGCTCCATGGGAATCATTTTGGAAATGCTGAGCTGGTATCCTCCGAAGAGGAATTGAAAAGCGAGGGAGTTTTCTAAGATGAATGGCTCAAGGTGGGACATGATTTGCAATTTTCTTTCTCAGTACGCTTTCAAGATGCTTGATCTACAATCAGATGCTGTCAGTTTAAGGAACTAGGAGTATTTGGAAACGCATTGTAGCTTGTTTTTTTATTTCTTTTTTTTTTTTGTATCTTGTTGTTACCGAGGGTAGTTGAGATGGAGGCATTCCTTTCATACAGCCTACTTATGGTGAAAAATGTGATACCGTTGAAGAGACACAGCAGCAATAAAAATGACGTTTTCGCAAGAGGGCTGGTTGATCTTCGTAGAAAGATTGTGCATTCAATGGTTCAGTTATTTTACAGTTGTATATTTCGTCATGGTTGCAGTGAAATAGCACGACCGAAAAAGGACAATAGCTTTTCTTTAAATATTTTCATTACAGCAAGGGACCATAGACCGATTAATTAGAATTAATTCCTTATCACAACATATCAATGTTTCAGGAACGTTCCCGTTTGAAAAGGAAATGCTTATTAGATATAATGCTGTGAGTTTATTAGAAACAATTCCTTAAGGTGGACGTCAAGTGAAAATGCTCCGCTATACTTGCAATGATGAAAACTGAGTTACATAAGTTCACATGCAAGAAATGCCTCCTAACTCGTGGAAACTGGCACACGGGCGAAGAGGATACTGAACTATAGTCAATAGCTTACAAATTTGAGAAAAATATTATAGGGAACATTTTAAAATTGAATTTCCGCCTGTGAATTTGCGATCATATCAGCAATGGTTGAGCTAATGATCTTCGATGCCGCTCAGATTTCTCGTACGGAGCGATTGCCTAAGTGGCACCCTATAAAAACCCTTACTATTTCATGAATGTGCCAAATGTTAAGGTTTAAAAATATAAGGTGGGGGGGGGGAAGACATTGTAAACTAAAAAAAATATTAAAATACATTTTGGGCTTCCCGCCACAAAATTAAAAAAACACATGTAGCAATAAATTTACACGGTCGAGTCACATTATTGTGACCACCAGCTAATATCCAGAGTAACCGCCGTGTGTAGCGCGGACAGCAGCTAGACGGGATAGGAGTGATTCAATAAGGTGCTTTTAGGTGTTCAAAGGTATGTGGAGCCATTCTGACTGCAGTGCATCTGACAGCTGCTGAAGGGTGCGCGGTGGAGGATCCATAGAGGGAACAACACGATCGAGGTGGTCCCACAGATGCTCAGTTGGGTTTAAGTCTGGGGGATTAGGGAGCCAGGAAGGTACTTTGAAATCTTCATCGTCCTCCTCGAACCACTCTCGGACATTTTTAGCTGTGTAACACGTCGCATTGTCTTTGTGGAAGATCCCATCCGCTCCAGGGAATACAATCAGCATGTGTGGGTGTACGTGGTCTGCAAAAATGGATTCATAAGGAATTCGGCCTTTGGTGCCTTCCACAGGTATGAGTGGACCCAGAGAATGCCATGAAAACATTCCCCAGACCAATACGCTGCCCTACCAGCTTGTGTTCTTCTAGCAATGGATGAAGAATGTTTGCTCTCCGATGTTTCTCGCCTTATACGCCAACGTCCACCCGTTCTTTAAAGAAGAATACGTGACTCATCGGAGAAGGAAATTCTTTGCCAATCAGCGGAGGTCCAATTCCGCTACAGCCGTGAAAATGTAAGTCATTTCTCCCGATGCACCTTCGTTAGCATAGGTGCAGTGACCATCTGTCTGCATCGAAGCCCCATACGCAGCAGGGTTCGCAGAACTGTCGTTTTAGGCACACTTCCGGTAGCCCCCTGGTTCATTCGGTCAGTGAGATGTTCCACTGTAGCGTGCCGATAGACTCTCACGCAACTTTGCAGCTGACATTCACCTCTCATATCAATGTCACGTGGTGCTCCGCAGTTTCCACGACGCTTATTTGCAATTGGTGCTATTTCTCCAATCACGATACGGTTTAACCCCAGCAGCACGCCAACAGTTCAAAAACTGCGCTCTTTCAGAAATACTGCCACCCTCGGCCCGAAAGCCGATAATCATCCCTTTTTACAAATCTGATAAATCGCTCCCTTTTGTCCATGACAGCAACGAGTGATATGTTTTCAGAATGCCTACAGCACACCGTACATACCCTCCAAGCCAGCTCACGACACGTGCCTTCTTTCATTGGATACGCGCTGTTGCCATCCAAAGTAGGAGGTTGTCTCAATAATGTGACTCGACTGTGTAGATAATTCTGGAAAAAAACAATTTTGTTTTACTTTCTAAACGGTGGGGCCCCGTGAAAACGCTGGGCCCGGTTTGACCGGCCCTGTTGACCCAATGCCCAACCGGCCCTGTTGCCCCAATGGCCCAACCGGCCCTCAGCAGTGGAGTAGGAGCAGTAAGAGGATTAACACAAATTAAGAAGAATTACGGGACTGCAATTTTCTTCCAGTGGACTCTAATTTTGTTCATCGTAAACTGTTTGCCAAAAGTGTGTTGGACGAGCAAACAAGATCTCTCTTCCCTTCTTAGTGAACTTTAGTCGCAAAATGAAATCTCAAATAATGGAATTCGCAATTTATTAGAGTAATGATGAGACAACACGTATTCGATGAATTGTTTGCCAGCGATTTCAACTTATTAACTCAGAACTGCAAACATTGTAGATCAGAACGTGCTATTTTTACGATCCGTACATTATCCCTTGGGAAGAAAGTTGCAATTACAAATCTTATCAACAGCGGTTGTAAATGCATAAGACGGCGAAATTGTGAGTGCTGCATTTTCGAAACAATTTAAAATACCCTTGCAGGTGTGTACGCTTCTCGAGTAAAATGTTTAGAATAATTATTAAATGGTAAATGCTCCTGTTTAATCCGTTTAGAGCAGTTACAATACAGGGTTCAAAGAGCCTGCCTTCCGAGAGTTTTCTGCTCTTTCCAGCCGATGACGTATAATTAGTTTAGTTATCACGAGAAAATTTAGCTTTCCTATACCTGGGGAAAGTGTATTCAGCTAATAGACGGAGGTAATTTCTGCTGCTAAAATAAAGGGCAGATCGGAGACTAGCGAATGTTGGCGAAGTGATTTGCTGATGTTAACAAAATCAATCAAGCCTCAGCCTAAATGCGCACTGTGATGAAATTTCAATTACCTGCTTATATGTACATAAATATGTATGAGGACCTTGCATCGCTATATCTCAGTTTTAGCAAAATTGAATATTTCATTGTTATGTTCTCCAAATTTAATTCGCATCAGTTTTATTCATAAGCTGACTGTCAACACAGGAAACAACATCCATCCGAATAAACTTTTAGAGACACGCGTCTTAGCTTGCAACGTGTTGCAGCCAATATGGTGTTGAGATTTAAGTTCTTTTGTTTCGTGACTAATTTTTCAAGACTGGACTAGATTTTGGTTTTATAATGGCTGTGTTAGAAGTATGCTCTTATCTGTGACCAGAGGCCCTATGAGGCATTCTTTCGCCCGGCGCAAACCACAAAATATTGCGTCTATCCCCTCGACATAGACGAAAATATTTAGTATCTGGTGCTTAAAAACATGTATGCGGCATGAGTTGTTTTGGTAAAACTAGTCATCTACCTTAATCCCGCACAAATTTGCATTATTTAGTGTCAATACGCATATGCAATTATTGGGATGGCCAAAAAGTACTTACGTTTTTGTCCTGTGTAAATGAATGACAAATTTTGAGTGGTAAACAAAAAATTTAGTCAACAACATATTGTCCATTTTGTCCGATGACCTTTTGCCATTTCGCAGGCAAGTTCATGATTCCGCGCTCAAAACAGTTTTTGTTTTTCTCGGCACAAAACTGTTCCAAGAACGATTTGATAACCTCATCAGCAGTGAAGATTTTACTATTCAAGGCGTTTTGCAGCAAACGAAACAAATGATAGTCTGATGGTGCCAGATCTGGCGAATAGGGAGAATGTGATACATCTCATCCAGGCGGCAACAGTTTTTGACGAGTGACCAAACTCGCATGTGGTCTTGCGTTATCTTGGTGAAACACTAACACCTTTGCGATTCACCAATTCTGGATGCTTCTGTTTGACTGCAACACTTAACACGACCGAATTGATGGTTTGCTTCCTTGCAAGCAATAGTGATCCCCGTCACATCACTCCTTATATGGATCGCTGCATACGTCATGTCGTTTCCGTTTACGGGGCCGCCCACAGCGCCACATTTGCACAACGCCAGCTGTCTCTAATTCAATTGCTCTTCAGTGTAGTTCACCCAGAGTTTTCCTCCACTTCTCTCTATCCAAGGCCATCATCACCTCATCCAGACCATTATTTTTTAAACTTGATTTTATCTCCTCCATCCACTTTCTTCTTGGTCTTCCTCTTTCCCTCTTTTCTGGAGACTCCCACTCCATCAGAATTTTATGAAGTCTATGACATTCTCCTTACATGGCCGAAACATTGCAATCTCTCTTTTTAATTTTTGTCTTATGTTAATACGGGCTCATTCTCGTAAAGGTTTTACATCAGAACGTCACGCTTTCCTCCCTCGATGGACTTGTTTTTTGGCTGATTTGACAAGAGTTTAACCCCTTAGCCGGCTGGAACGAATTAACTCGGGGTTAGCAAAATGGGTTGATATTAGCTCGAACGAATGAATTCTCTCTCTCTAAGAAGTGGACCGAACGCGGCTGAAACGGGTGATCTTACCCATCAGAGAGCGCTGCATGTTTGAATAACTTATTTCTACCCAGTGGCATGATGTCCGCTCCAAAGAAACTAATATTTCGTCCTTCCCTATTGGGACTTCAGTCATGAAGCAGGGAATAAGGTACTAGAACAGAGAAAGAGAGAGAGAGAGAGAGAGATAGAGAACGAGAGAGAAAGACAGAGAGAAAAGAGAGAAAGGGAGAGAAATAGAGGGACAGACAAAGAGAAAAAGAGAGAGAAAGAGGGGGAAAGAAAGAGGGGAGAGAGATAGAGAGAGACCGACAGAGAGAAAAAGAAAGAGGGGAGAGAAATAGAGCGACAGACAGACAGAGAGAAAAAGAGAAAGAGAGGGGAGAGAGAGAGATAGAAAGAGAAAGAGAGGGAGAGAGAGAGAGATACAAAGAGACAGACAGAGATATGTAGAAAGAGACAGAGAGATAGAGAGATAGAGAGAGACAGAGAGACAGAGAAACAGAGAAAGAAAAACAGAGTCAAAGAGACAGAATTTACGAAAAGTGACAGGTTTGTGGTTGGTACTTCTCAGATGAGAAGGTCAAAGAAATCGTTTTGCCACAGCTTTCGTAAATCCAGACGTCTATGAGAAGATATAGATTTGGTAAGCGCAGAAAAGTTTAGGCAGAATTTGGTCCAGATGCATCGGCCGCTTAAAGAGTTAAAGGGTAGTTACACGTAATGCAGAAAACCATAACCCTGTACCACCTAATTGTAGGCTCAACAGGGTTTCATGGAACTCACTAGGCCAATTTATTGAAGTGAACGTCGAGCTAATATTTTCGATCGAGGAGCCACAGTTTTGGACCTGGGGGACTGGTGTTACGAGCAAGGAACGGACTCGACGATCTAGTTCCGACTGGGAGACTGGTTCGTGCAAACATTCTTATTTCTTTTCTTGGGCTTATGGCCTTTACCACAATCTCGGACAATTGATACAAACACACATTTCAATGGTACAATTACACACTTCCATGAAAAACAAGAAAGACAATAATACAGAGATACAGAAACGCACACACAGTTTTGCGCTTGAACAAGACAAGGGAGAACGAAGCCCTGTGATATCATAAATTAGGATTTTGGGTGACTTTTCGCATTCGTTTTAGATTCACATTCCATTCTAATGATTCACATTGGCGTAGCGCTGTTGAGTCTGCGGAGTTTTCTCAACCGTAGTTGACTCTGTTTTTCTGTAGCTCTAGTTCCCTTTCGAAGCAGTTCCCTGACAAACTGGAATGCTTGGTTTCCAATTTCAGTTTGAATTTTGCATTGGCTTTGCTGCAGGTCGGCAATTCTCTTCGTTTTCACACTTCCAATGTTTGTGCCCTGCTTGGTCGCAGCCAGCGCAACTTTCAAATATCTCCGCTCTATTGGACTTGTAGTGCCCAAACCCGTTGCACTTGAAGAATCTTGTCTCAAAAGGAAGAGATAAGAACGAATGTGTTGAGTCGTCGAGAGGCATTGTAATTATCAGCCTACGAGAGGGCATCTTTTCAAAGGCAATGTTACTTTAGTTATCGGAAAGTAATCTTAAATCACGCAGTTTGTTACGTATCAACCAATGTTTATCTTCTTTACGCAACGATGCTGAAAGAATGTCGACGATATGATGTTGAAACGCTCTTCCGTTCGCAGACTGTGTTAGGCAACCTTTTATTTGCTTTTCAATGTTAATATACGATTAATCAACGATCGAACGTGCTTGATGACGTTCTACTGAAATACAAGTAATATGACATATGTAACCTTTTACTGATTATGGAATCCGAACCCAGGTCTTCCTATTACGCAATGGCATTCTCCCAACTGAGCTACTCCTGCAAAACGTAATACGAAAGGTTCTTAGATATCTCTTTAGGTTGAGGCTTTTCGAATACGAGCTGCTATTGGCTAGAGAAATGACGTCACACAGGAAGCAAAGCAGCGAGCAGCGAGTGCCATCACTCGAACGGGTTCCACATTTGCAAGGAATGTAAACAACAGGTGCGATGGAAAATGTTTTCAAATTCTTGTAATTTCAAACTTCAAAAGTTAACATATTTATTAGCAATCTCTTTATTTCATGTTTCATGAATTAATTAATTTTGAAAACGAAATAACTTAACTGCTTTCGAATGAAGAAATATAAGGACATTGCTATAAACTAACACGTTGCTGAACTTCATAGTTCCCAGGAATTTATATTTACAAACCTTTAACGTTAGTGCGAATGTAAATTCTTAAAAATCCAAACTACACTGCTGGCCACACAAAATTCAACACCAAGAAGGAAGCATCCGATTGGCCTGAAATCCGCACCATGCGTCGCCCGCGAGAGGACATGCAAACTATTAGCATTGCAGGGCATATGAAAATCATGTGCGCCCGAAACGCCACCGAGAAGCACTATAAGAAGGGTGCACAGAAGGCGGGGTGTAAGTAGTGGAAGTGTGTTTTGCTGCCTGACCTGTGCGTGGGAAGCTTCCTGATGCCTCGTAGCAGAATACGGCAATCATTCCAGCACGTTTCGGAGTTTGACAGAGGACAAATAGTGGCTTATCCCGACAGCGGTTTATCGTACCGAAACATCGGCGCCCGTGTGGGACGACATCCAGCCACAGTGAAGCGAGTATGGATTCGGTGGGTGCAGGAGGGACGGACGGGCCGACATGAGCGATTGCCGCAGCCGCGGCACACCACCAAATGTGAGGACCGGCATGTTGTGCGGCGGGCACTGATGGTTTGCAACGCCACATCACGAACGTTAGCGCAGGAATCAGGGTGTGTTGCGCAACAATCTGTGTCAGCACGTACCGGTCGACGTCGTCTGCAGGAGCGGGGACTTGTAGCACGGCGCCCATTGCTCCGGTTACCATTGACGTTACACCACAGGCGAGTGCAGCGCCAGTGGGCCGTTGAACACCGCACCTGGACTACGGAATGGCACGACATTGTCTTCTCCGACGAATCCCTTTTCTGCCTGCAACACCACGATGGTCGGATCCGCGTGTGGCGGCACCATGGCGAGAGGCTGTATGACGCCTACATCATGCATCGCCATACCGGTCCGTAGCCTGGCATTAGGGTTTGGGGCGCAATTGGATATGACACCAGCACCCCTCTGGTACGCATCGCCGGTACACTCAACAGCCACCGCTACATCTCCGACGTTGGTCTAAGCGATGGCTTCTGATCATTCGTCCGATATGCGACTGTGTTCTAATCCCTTTGAGGCATGGATGTCGCGTTTGTCTTTGGGCACTGGCTCTTTCCCTTCCCTGGAACCAGTGGCCCTAAATTAGGGACGTCAGACTTTGTATAGCCTATTGAGTTGCTCACGGTGGTCGTTAAACCTCCAATAAAAAAATGTTTATAAGATCTCTAACTACGTCACTTTTTTTCTCACAGAGTTGGTCCACTGCCCAACATACAGTCTTTATGTACGTTTAACTCATCCCCCAATATCATGTTTGAAAGTGTATTTGATGTATATGCTTGGCTTTGTGTCTCTTGATCGTTTCCCACGTATGAATTTTCCTTCGCACAGTTGGTACATTCCAAGATATCCTGGACATGCACTCAACGGATAACACGACACACTGTGTAATCTGAAAGTCTGTGTAATACACAGACTTTCCACATATGGTGTCTTGTTGACTGCTTGGGTCTATGGCCTCGTGGGCTCTGCACCACATCGGAACCCTACGATCAGCTCGTAACAACTGGTGGGCCACACCACATGTTACCTGTCTTCCAGCGTTAATTTACCATGTTCACGAGCCCAGGTGAGGCGCTGTGTCCGATGTCGTGGTGTTAACAAAGGCACGCTGCTGGGTTTTCTGCTTCCGTACCACATGAACGCTAAATTACGCTGCACTTACCTGATGGATATGTCTATGGTATCTCCTGCATTGAATGTGGATGTTATTTGAGCCAGTGTCTCTTGTCTGTTAGCATGGACAATCCTGGTCAGACGCCGCTTGTCACGGTCATTCAGCACCCGTTGTCGACTACTGCGATGTTCACGGTTGGTGGTAATGCCTTCCATGGAGTATTCTCGTTACACACGTAACACGGTGGATCGAGGAATGCTCAATGTTCGCAGAACTTTGGATATTGAATGTCCCATCCGTCGGTAACCCACTACCAGGCTTCATTCAATCTCCGATAATTCACGTTGACTTGCCATAATCCTACTGGCGGTTGTTCAACCTGACTCACGAGATTACACTTCGCAACCGATAAAGATCGTGCCGTGCGTCAAAGCCTTTATACGACGGCAGCACCAGTTAAAATTTGCATACTGCTGTCCCGTGAGTTTTGGCACTTCAGTGTATATCTGTCGGTCTTATCTGCCATCATACACACGTCACGCACTCTGAATTCAAGACTGCTGCCACAAAACATTCAGTGAGCGAGAAAAATATAACGTAAAGGGATGGATGGATGATTGGAGGTTTAACGACCACCGTGAGCAACTCAATGGGCTATAAGCAGTCGACCGTCCCTAATTTAGGGTCACTGGTTCCAGGGAAGGGAGAGAGCCAGTGCCGTGAGACAAACACAACATCCATGCCTCACCGGGATTCGAACCCGCACCCCTATCGGACGAATGATCAGAGGCCATCGTTTAGACCACTGCGCCACCGGGGCGGCAACGTAAAATGTGAAACTCTTAGAGGATGAACTAGATATTTGCATAGAGAAAGAAATTAAAGATAAAAGTTGAATTTGTGTATACATCATTATCTTAAATCGTTGTATTCTAGATTTTTAAATTCTTTCCAGAGCCAAATACTTTGGAGTGGAAGTTCAAAGTTTGCTGTGAAGACGAAAACAGCGAGCATAATTTGAATTGATATTTTTCAAGACCAAACTACGTACACGGCGCTTAAGCATTGATTAGTTGTTCATGTGCCATTCGTTTCCACAGGCATTTAATTTGTGCACGCTGTATTTACTTGCTCTTAAATCAGTCAAAGAAGGAACTTTAATTTTGCTTCGTGTGACACCCTCTTTCTTCTAGAAAGAAAGTTCCACGGTTTCCTCCCGCGGAACCGGTAAGACAGACGTTAAATCTACATGAGGATATTCTGAAGGAGCTGTCAAAAGATGTCTTCTGGCATTTTGAAAAATAGCGTTCTCTTGAGAGGACCGAAAAATATCATATCAGCATTAAGCTTCAGGAAGAAGCCCTAGCTAGAATGAAGGTCTATCGTTTTCCATAAAAGAATTTCGCATCCTCGGACGCTTTTCGACTCATGAAGTAAATTTACAATTGCAAAATTTTAGGGAATTCAAACCGTTTTGTTTATGTGGTTTTTTCCTTCGTTAGCTGGAGACTGCTGCCACAAAACATTCAGTGAGCGAGAAAAATATAACGTAAAGGGATGGATGGATGATTGGAGGTCACAGTGCATTGTCTTGCTATCAATGTAACCAGTTGCAAATTTAGTAAATGAGAAGGATTTTCTCTAAGGGTTTTTACAGCTTAACAGCAGTGTTTTTTTCGCTTGAGAGTTTAACGACCACCGTGAGCAACTTATAGATTAATAAGGGTTTTGATGACTTTTGAATTATTTTGAGTTTAAGGTTATTAATTGAATTTAGCTACGTGAAGAACGATTTTATTCTAAACAAGCTCATAGCCCGTGCCATGCACGGGTGCAAAAGCTGTGACTGAAATTTTATTACACGAATCGTAAAATACATATACATAACTATACTAAACGGTTGAATTATTAATGGGCAATCTATAAGATAGGTCACCAACAACAAAATTTTCGTAATATTACCATGACCGAAGCCTATCATATAGATATAGGCTTTAAACCGTACGTTAAGACTCATATTGCTCTGCAATGCGAAGAAATAAAATGAAATAAAACACAACATAACACCTACGTAATAGAATAAAACGTCGCAGACAGCTGTTCGGGTACGTGCGTGTTGCGCAGATGAAATCGTTTTTCTTACTAACTTTATTTTAGTTTCTTCTTACGTATCGTGAGATAGCGGCGAGCTTAGTTCCGGTTTCGGCCACCGGATAAAAGCAGTGGCGCTGCAAGTACTGAATGACGACAGAGGGTTATTCCTTTTTATGAAATTATTCTGCAACGCGAAGAAAACGAAGTAACACACGATATAACACCTACGTAACAGAACAAACGTCGAAGACAGTTGTGCGAGCATGTGCGTGTTGCCACCGATCAAGCTGTTTGTGTTACTGAATTTATTTTATTTTCCGGTATTTTTCCTTGATTTTACGTATCGTGCGATAGCAGTGAGCTTAGTTCCGATTTCGGACACCAGATAAAAGCAAACGGCGTTGCAAGTACTGAATGACGTCAGAGCGTTATTCCGTAAATTACTCTGCAATGCGAAGAAAATGAAACAACGCACGGTATAACACCTACGTAACAGAACAAACGTCGCAGACAGTTGTTCGAGCCCATGTGTGTTGCCACAGATGAAGTCGTTTGTCTTTTTAACTTCATTTTATTTTACAGTATTTCTCCGTGCGATGGCAGTGAACGTAGTTCCGATTTCGACCACAGATAAAGCAGACGGCGTTGCAACTACTTAATGACGTCAGAGCGTTAGGGACAGACGTAGCCTATTGTATAGGTTTTATTATATCGTTGGTGCAGAAGTCGAAGCTAGGAAATTTAATTATATATTGTAAAGGTTACTTCAAACTCAATATCTTCCAGGATTCAAGAAGCACAAAATTTACTTACAAGTTCAATATCCTTAGATTCTTTATCCAAGTACATCAACTATGCAGCTTATCAATAACATTAATAATACGATGTTTGTAACAAGATGAATACACTGCACATTACTCTTCCGTAATAATACACATTTGACAATTATTGCTCGCCGTTATCAAATATATCTCACTTAGATCAAATCTACAATGCCTACCATAATCCGCTAATGGCATATAACTATAGCGTTCTCTCGTCCTATCTAAAATATAGCCTTCTCTTGTCCTATCTAGTCAAAACCTCTCTCTTATTTTCTATTTACCTTTGGTGGCACTTGACCCACTGCCAGGTTTCTAACTTTTAGGAGCTTGGCGAGCTGATTAATATATCGTTAAGTGACAAAGATTTTATAAATTATTTTTTTGGATTAATGTGCCGTTATATGAGAAAGTGTTTTATTCATTAATGTGCCGTTAAGTGATAAAATAATTAATTTTGGTGCCAGTTTGACCTACTGTCAGGTTTTTCGACTTTCTGGAGCTCGTGGAGGTAATCAATGTGCCGTTAAAAGAGAAAGTATTTAACAAGGAGAAACAAAAATTGCAGAAACAACACTCAACGGAAAGGTTAAATTAGAGATATTCGTCACACATTCTAACAGCTATAAGAAGTCGCGGGTTTTTATTTTAGGGTCACTGGCTAGAGGTAAGGGAGGGAATCAACACCATATGGCACACACACCATCCAGGCCTTAACAGCGACTCGAACCGGGGTCCATCTTGAACGAATGTTCAGAAGCGAATGTCTCAGACAACTGTGATGTGAATTTGGTAACAAAATTATGTTGACCTTTCTATAGCAGAAAGAAAAAAAAATCCTAGAAAGATGACACCGAATATTCGGGTGTAATGAGCACGTCTTTTGAATCCATTCTGACGCGCATGAAATTTATTAAAGCTATTCAAAGTCAATGAAACTGGTATGGAAAAAAGACCGAAAAAAGAAGTTTTTCAATCCGGTGTTTAATACCACAGAAATTGCACTAAACGGAATCATAAGCTTACGCTTTCTGTTTGCAGACTTGGGCGTTAAGAACAATTTAAAAATATGTGAGAAACATTTCGCAGTGGAAACGCTCTCCAACAAAGAAAACAATTTTCAAATCCGACACGCAAAAACAGAGATATCGACAGATATAAGGTATGCATCTACGTCCCCTGGCGGGGAAAACAGGCATTATTTTAAGAAGAAAGTATTGTTAAACGGTTTTTCGATGTGAGCCGTAAGAGTCCACAAATTAATTTTTTTCAATCGAGATATTAGAAACTCAGATTTTGCTGCAAATATAGCAGGAGCGGAATTTAAGACTTACGCCCCCTGGTGGTCAAACCATTTTATACCAAACATTAGAAATTCTATGCAAAAGGTTTCCCATTAGGAGCTGTATTCGGTGCAGAAAGAATTTTTCAAATCGGAGATTTAGAAGCAGAGATATTGGGGAAAACGCAATTCACCATTACTCATCATAGCGGAAAGTTTATGCATTAGGGAAAATTTTTTAAATTATATGAAAAACATATACTTCTGAATTATATGAATCACCAAAAACTGAATCCAATAAAGAGGGAAATTTTCAAATTGGACCATTAGAATCAGAGATAGTGACAAGACTAAGATATACATCTACGCTACCTGGAGGAGAAACCATGCACTATATTAAAAAGAAAATATTCCGAAAAGGTTTATCGACGTGAGCGGCATATGTCCACGAAAGAATTTTTTCAATCGAGATTTCAGAAGCTCAGAGTTTGGGGCAAAGAGATCAAATGCGGATATTAACACTTACGCCCCCTGGTGGCCAAACCATTTTTTACCAAAAATCAGAAATTATGTGCAAAAAAATCCCAATCAGGAGCTTATAATGAATAAAGCTCTTTTCTAGCTGCTAAGCTAATTATAGTGAATAAAGCTTTTAACTAAGCTAGTAATGTTTTATAATGCTTCTACTACTGAATTATATGCTTGTACTAAGCTTCTAATAGTGAATTCAAATGGTTGTTGTTACTAGTTAATTAAGATCATGAATAAAGTCTCCTGCTAGTAGTGTAGTAATAGTATTGAACAAACTTATAACTGGTAGTAATGTTGTAGCAGTAATTACGATGAATAAAGTCTTAACGCTGGTTGTTAATGATAATCAACTAATAACATAAACCTAACAGCCAGACAGAGATCTGACAAAAACTATGAATCGAGAAAGACGTACTTACGACAAAGCTCTTTTATTATATAACTCTGGAATCATCCAACGCACACACACAACTCGTTTCACAATAATGAAGAATCAAACTAATCACATAGAACGAAGCTCTCAATACAACAACAAACTCTCTCCTTCACATAAACCAACGCTCTCCGTACAACAACAAACGCTCTCCTCGGGTATAGTTGAACGCGCCTATTTATACTGGCTACCATCACGTCATGACTTACACTCATTGCCAGATCTCATTCAGCGGGTGAAATAACATCTCGTTCAGTAAGAAGATAATTTACATAGTAAAATAAAATAACCAGAGATAGTAAAATCAAAAGGAAAGTGAATATAGAGTATACGTTACAAGCTGTATCTGTCGAAGAAAGATTTTTCACATCGGAGTTTTAGAAGCAGGGATATCGGGGAAAACGCAATTTACTTTACACTCCCTAGCGGGAAATCTATTTGTAACTTGGAAAAGTGATTACACTTAAAATACTCTTCGACATAAATGGAATTGAAGGGTAAAATAATTTTTTCAATCGGATGTTTAGAAGCAAATATATGGAATAAAATGTATTTTGTATTCGATATCATCTGCATTTACGCCCTCTAGCGGCAAAATTGTACATTGTAAGAGAAGAACGAAATAGAGGATCATCATTCGCATATTCCAAGCTTCCCAACGCAAAAAGAATTTTTCAAATCGGAATAATAGTTGCAGAGATATGGTGTCCACAGACGGATGGACAAACCGATAACATAAGCACGATCTTTTTTCACAAAAAAAAAAAAAAAAAATCTTTCTTTTGCGCTATGTTGTATTACTGACGTGCTAAAACGTACAGTAAATGCGTGCTTAGGAATACATATCTTCAGCAGGACTTAGGATTTTGACTAAGACCGACATTTAACAACAGAAATCCTGTTCTTCAATAAGAAAAATAAGTCAAACATGGAACAGTGTATGATTAAAACACTTTAATGGATTCAGATTATTAAGGTGACCACGTTAAGAATGATGTAATAAATAAATAATTTCTTTCTTCCTATAGTGTCTGTAATCCTTGATTTTTTCAAATAATCTGTTTTTCTTGATATCATCTGTTTCTACAAGTCCGATTTAAAATGTCCTTTTAACGACGGATACCAGTTTCTGACGCTATGTAGTATTAATGCATATTTACGTTTGCAATCCTATGTCCGCTTCTAAAAATCCCATAATGTGTATACGTATAATAAAAATCTATTCTCGTACAGCACAAAACGTTTCAGATAAGCATCAATTACATCACAATCTCTCATTTTAGTTACATTTTCATAGATATCATACAATTACGTTTCAGCAACATCTATTTTGGAACATAACTCTTTGTACATTACGCTTACATTAAAAATAACATTCACCGACACTACTGTTTTATAGTTTCCATTGTACATAATTGCTACCTTGATGTTACATTCCGGCGATATTTAAGATTTTGGTTTGGCAACGGCGTGGATGCGCATACGCATTTATGCCATTTCACCGAAGCACTCTCATAGTCGTATTTCCACGTACTACTGGGATATTCTTTGGTGATACTCGAGTTAGCTAGTTAGTTGGTATAATATTTCATCCCTTTTTTTTTGTTTGTGATTCAAGATCATCTGAAAGTAAGTAATTGATTTGACTATTATAATTTTTCAATTATAAAAATCATTTTATAAAATCTAAGTGGATGGCTGTGTTTCTGTATTAGTATACTATACCGGCATGCTTTTTTTACTTGAAGCTGAGAAATTTCATATTGGTTGGCATTTAGAGAAATGACGAATTTGATTTTCTTTTCTTTTTTTTTCTCTGAAATCTAGTCTATTCCACATGTATAGTAGAAATTCGACACCCTCATTTGGGACCGATTTTTATTTCTTTTGTTATCAATATATAAACGCGAACCTATGAAAACGTAAACAACTCGTAATACGACTGTTGTTGCTTTTGAAACAGCTGTTGAGTGTAATATTTTTTATTGTGATTTTACAAAGTTTATTAAAACTATAATGTTCAATATAGTAAATACGTAACAGTAATCTGATGATGTCACAAATATCTTTGAAATACGTAACAGTAATATGAAGTTGGTATGTTGAAGCTACAAAGACTTTTCACTGTAACTTATCGGTTTGTTTCAAAGTTATGCAACGTTTGAGGACATTTTGACGTAACCGTAAGGTTTATGAAACATTACTGTTACATTGCGGAACGTATCTGAAAAGTCTCAATGTTTCAATGCTACGTACTTGTAACACATATGAAATATTCTGTGCTGTGTGGGTTAATATACACTCACACTATATATTAGTGTATATTTGAGTTTGCAATCGTAGCTCCGCGTCTAAGAGTCCCATTGAAAATTTTGTTTTGGTACTGTATGCCATTCGCTACTGTAAATATGGGGAACATTATGATCTTTAAATAAAGCAGTTTTCCCCGCTGAGTGGCGTAAATGTCAAACTTTTTTACTCGATGCCTTTGCTTTAAAGACACGTATTTGAAAAAAAAATATCAGCATTACTTTTGCTATGATGACTAATTTTAGCATATTTTGTGCTTTTTCGTTATTCAAAATTCTGCCTCCAGGGGACGCCAGTGTGTACTTCGAATTGAACCAGTCAATTCGATTCAAAGAATGCCTTAGAAAATCTGTTTTTGGTCAGCTTCTTTTCATTATGAAGAATATTTTGAACTCTCTTTGTTTTTTAAGAAACATAAATGTTTTCCGCTACAGGGCTTGAAGTTGTATCATGTTTTCTTATGTATCTCTTCTTCTAATTGTTCGATTTGAAAAACCCCTTGTCTTTCATATCCTTCCATCCCCCACGAAAAACGTTTTGTGCACAATTTTTCAATGTTTGTAAAATATTTTCAGCCGCTAGGGTGCGTAAGTAGCCATTTCTTTTACTGGATGTTTTATCGATTGCAGAAATCTGCTTGAATTTTATTTTTTAACAGGTTCCATTTGCTATGAATAACACAGCTTTCGTTGCGTATTTTACACTACACGCAGTTCTTGTTTTTTTTTTTTTAAATTGGAAGTTTAATGACCACCGTGAGCAACTCAATGGGCTATAAGCAGTCGCCCATTCTCTAATTTAGGGCCACTGGTTCCAGGGAAGGGAGAGAGCCAGGGCCGTAAGAAAAACAAAACATCCATGCCTCACGGGATTTGAACCCGGATCCTTCACGGACGAATAGTTACAAACCAGCACTTAGACCAATCCGCCACCTGGACAGCCGCAGTTCTTCCCCATGGGGTTGTTACGTCTTTGTTTGCGCTCTGTAAGGGAGTAACATCGGGAGCATTGAGGCAACAAAAAGATGTCCCCCTTTGAACACCTATATCCTCGAAACTAATAATCGTAGTGGTTAAATATACATCATTAGATAGCTTATAAAATCCCATTTATAACAAAACAAATTTCAATCCTTCACCTTTGAACCTTTCGGTACAGTAGCGTTAGAAATTTAAACTAAATTTCACGTGATTTTGTTTTGCTGAATGCCGTTTTAAGGTTGATAACTAGTGAATAGATAATGATAGCGATTACCATAGCCCCGCATTTCGCAGCTCACGGTTAGAGCTAACGGATGTATAAGTGATAAACCGAAATAAAGTGGATTATTTATTTTTTAGATAAAAAAGGTCAAAGAGGCGCAGTAGCAACTGTACTGTAACCTACAACTTAGAGCTCTGTCAACTATCCTTCGCTGAATACTTTGAGGACGTAGAACTGGCGAGACAGTACTATGAAATAGTGATAGTTGACAAAGTTCTACGTTGTAGTCTGTGGCACAGTCGCTACTGTGAACCTCCCCTATTTTTTTTTTTTTTTTTTTTGTTGAATTTTAAGATGTTCTAAAAATCTGCTTTGAAATATGATTTTCGTGCCGGAAATGATTTAAAAGACGCACTTATTACAAACGAAAATTCGGTGTCATCTGTGACGTATATTCTAAATTAACTTTCATTTTTAGTTCCTTTTCCTATGTTAATTTGAGTTTGTTCTGCTTATACTTCCGAACTTAACGTTTCCCTCAAACGAGAATGAGGTTGGCAACGTTTGAGGTCAGAGTGAATGTGATGTATTTTTTTTTGATTGGAGACTTAACGACCACCGTGAGCAACTCAATGGGCTATAAGCAGTCACCCGTCCCTAATTTAGGGTCACTGGTTCCAGGGAAGGGAGAGAGCCAGTGCCGTAAGACAAACACAACATCCATGCCTGACCGGGATTCGAACCCGGACCCCTTACGGACGAATGATCAGAGGCCTTAGACCACTGCGCCACCGTGGCGGCAATGTGACGTATTAATGTATGAGATAAGAACGATAGATAAAAGGACGAGATAACAGTTGCTGGTATGGATAGGTGGGTGGATGTGTATAGACGTTGACAGTTAAGTAAAATGTGAATTTAATAATTTTAGCGCGATGTGTGATGTTCTATTGACTTAGTGCTGAAATAAAGAAAGAATTCCCGTAAGTTGACTTTTCTTTATGATTCGTCTGGCCGTAAAAATTTAATTTGGAATTATTGCATCGTATTCTTATCTAATGGTTTAGACATAACGTAACGACAATATCTCTCACGAAAAAGAAAACTACATTATACAACTTTCTTGTTTCTGTGATTTTAAAATTTCCAAGTATATTTTGCTTTCGACGTTCGATGGATTATTATAAACCACAGACCCCGAATTTCCAAAGCCTCTTTAAATTTCGAAGGAAAAATCTTCCTGCACCCGTTTCTGTTATTTCATGACGCTTATCAATTAATCCTTTCCCGACTGTTTTTAATGGCCATGTGCTTATTTCAGCGGATTAAACTAAAGTGAAAAGTATTTTACAGGGTGATTTCTCTGAACTCAATTCCCAGTCTAAGAGCCCGCAATTTATAAATCTTGATTTCCTGCGTAATAATCGCTTTTACTACTCTTTTAGTGTTCTTTTGTGGTAACGTTCGTAACGGCACATTGCAACATAACCCACTAAACAGAAGAATCACGAAGCCCAAAATGGATGTTTTAACACAAAAGCTCCTTGTACTGAAACATCACTGCTGCTCGTTAATGAAAAAGTAACGAAGAACACCGTTGTTAAAGTTACGAAACCTTTATCGCCGGTCCTTAATTTTTCAGTTGGGAGGCACATACTTTCAAAATATTTCCACAAACAGCTTTTATGGAGAAGATCTTGAGTTTAACTGCCGTAGGTATAGCATGAAGTTTCGCATTTGGGCATTGAGGAAAACTACTTGAAACAAAGTCTTAGAAATTCGCAAGTGTTCATTTAGATGTAAGAAACCTCTGATTGCACCGAATCGACTACCATTGAGCGAAGTGATTCCGAAGGCCGAGCTTAGCTATCTTTACGAGACTCGAGACAATTAGTTGTTCGGGCATAGGTACGAGAGGACAAATCCGATCACCGTGTTATTTTGCATGCGATTGGACATCGTCCATGGTCAAGTTTTGACGCCTTCCGATTCCCCAAATTCCGTGTCATTAAGGAATAATAGTTCAAAAACTTGCATTTTTAGGGGTTTTCCGGTTTTGAGAAAGGGTCGTTTGTTACCTATCTCCTCCAAAGATCTTCACCCGATCGTGGTGATACTTGCCACAAAGAAAGGGAAGGACAAGATGAGGGACACGGGGTTGGTATCATAGTGATTGGTCGTGTCGTATAAAAATATATTAACTATTAAAAACTGACCAATTTGAATAAAAATTGAGAAACTCCGCTCTCTATACGAGACTCGGGACAATGAGTTGTTCGGGCATAGCTACGACATGACACATTCGATCACCGTGATTTTTGGCATGAGATTGGCCATCTTCCATGGCCAGGTTTTATCGCCTTCCGATTGCCGAGATTCCGTGTCATTGAGGAATTTCAATGAAAAATAAATGGCCTTTTACTTGAACCGTTTCACGAAAGTCGGCTCACTAACATTATTTTAAAAAAATCGTTTGAATTGAAAAACGAAGAAATGGAAAGATTGCGTCTGTTAGCTCAACACTTGCTTAATCTATATTAATAAAAGGAAGTTGGAGTATGTGTCTGTCTTTCGCAATACAAAATGAAAAACGTCGTTCCCGATCCGAGAGCGTCTTTCCGCTTTGTTTACACGCAACCTGATCACAACCACAGTGAAGGCGTGAAGGAAAGTAGTTCATGATAAATTTTAGGCTTTTCTTTTTCAGAATGTTTCGTACTTTCGTTCTGAAAGTCATAAATTTTACGAGTTCGTTTTTCAGAATTTGTTATAATAGACGCCTTAATGAGCTTAGATTTTGCAATAGCTTGGCTCAAAATTTGCCAGCTGTGCCCGAGTTATCGGTTACCGTTGGCGGCTTGTCCTAGTTATTTCACAAGAAACATGATACCAAAGTACCTGAGCACGTTTTTCGAATACTTCTCGATGCGAAAAATATTTCAAAGCTTATTTTTAGAACATTCTACATAAAAGACAATGTATTTACGCTTCCAAAAGAAATGTCAGATGTAAGCAGTGTTTCCCATAGGGTATAGAGCTGGTTAAAAAGCTAGCCAGAATTTTATGCCATCGGTAAAACAGCCACAAAAAAGTACAGTGAAATCTCTCTTATACGTTTTTCTAAAGGATGGCTTTAAAAACATATAAATGTAAAAAACGTGTAAACGAAATTTCAAAGTGCTAAACACTGTCGTAAAATTTATGCTTTAAAGGAATAAAAGATGTTTCTTAATAATGATTTATTCAAAGTCGAATTGGCGGCGAAAGAAAGGAAACCGTTATAGAATTTAATATACAGGATGTCTATAAATGAAGTATACAAGGACAGTATGCTGTTAAAAATACAACAGAAAGAACTTGCTTTAAACGTCAAGAGACATGGAAAGTGTTAAAGTTTGTTAAGTCAGACAATAGATGGCGCCCGGTGTCTCGTGTAACGCAAAATCTCGTCAAATACGGAGTACAACAGACATGGCTTCCCCAGTGAAGAAAGCAACGTGCGTGTTTTGGTTTGCGGAGTCAAAATCTTTTACAACAGCTCAGTATAAGTTCAGAACAGAGTACAAGAGACAGCCGCCGGCACGAAGATGCATCGAACAATGGGTAAATAAATTCAAAGCAAACAGGATGTGTCTTGAAAAGCAAAAACACTGGGTGACCTTCCATTTCGGACGAAAAAGCGGAAGACGTGCATAAGGCTTATCTAAGGAGCCCGAAGAAGTCCATCCGCGACGCCAGTCGTGAACTCGAAATACCGCAAGCAACGGTTCACAAGGTTCTGCATGAACGTCTACCCCTATAGGCATATAAAGTGCAGTTAGAGCAAAAACTTCGACCAAATGATCAACCACGTCGAAAAGCATTTGCGGTAGAAGTGCTTAATCGCATTGACGAAGACCTCTTTTCACCGATATCTTTCAGCGATCAGTCGACATTCAATGTTTCTGGCAGAGTGAATAAACATTACTGCCGAATCTGGGCACGGAAAATCCCCATGTGGTCATATAGCGCACGAGAGAGACAGTCGAAGGTTAATGTTTGGACTGGTCTAATGGAAGACTGAGCAATAGGGCCCTTTTTCTTCGCTGAACCAACCGTTACTGACATAATGTACGTAAACATGTTAGAACAATTCACAACTTCACAACTCCAGGATATGTAAGACATCATTTCTCAGCAAAATGGAGCCTCCCCCCCCACGCACTGGTTTTTGGATGTACCCATATCTTTAGACCACCATTTTCCAAGGCATTGTATTGAACTTGGGGGTCCGGCAGCATGGTCACCCCGCCTCCCGATATTATCCCCTCGTGATTTTTTTCTTTGATCTTTTTTAAGGACATTATGTACTAGAAAAAGGTTACATCTACCACTGAGCTTAAAGAACACATTACTACTGCCTTAATCCTTGTTACACTTGACATTATGCAGCGTACATGGGTGGAACTGAACTATCGTTTAGACATCCTGCGAGCAACCAACGGAGCACACGTGGAGATCTACTGACATTCTGCAGAGTGCTTGAGTGGAACTGGACTATCGTTTAGACATCCTGCGAGCAACCAATGGAGCACACGTGAAGATCTACTGACATTCTGCAGAGTGCTTGAGTGGAACTGGACTATCGTTTAGACATCCTGCGAGCAACCAATGGAACACACGTGAAGATCTACTGACATTCTGCAGAGTGCGTGGGTGGAACTGGACTATCGTTTAGACATCCTGCGAGCAACCAACTGAGCACACGTAAAGATCTACTGACATTCCGCAGCGTACGAGGGTGGAACTGGACTATCGTTTAGACATCCTGCGAGCAACCAATGGAGCACACGTGAAGATCTACAGACAATCTGCAGAGTGCGTGGGTGGAACTGGACTATCGTTTAGACATCCTGCAAGCAACCAATGGAGCACACGTGAAGATCTACTGACATTCTGCAGAGTGCGTGGGTGGAATTGGACTATCGTTTAGACATCCTGCGAGCAACCAATGGAGCACACGTGAAGATCTACTGACATTCTGCAGAGTGCGTGGGTGGAACTCGACTATCGTTTAGACATCCTGCGAGCAACCAATGGAGCACACGTGAAGATCTACTGACATTCTGCAGAGTGCGTGGGTGGAACTCTACTATCATTTAGACATTTTGCGAGCAACCCAATGGAGCACACGTGAAGATCTACTGACAATCTGCAGAGTGCGTGGGTGGTACTGGACTATCGTTTAGACATCCTGCGAGCAACCAATGGAGCACACGTGAAGATCTACTGACATTCCGCAGAGTGCGTGGGTGGAATTGGACTATCGTTTAGACATCCTGCGAACAACCAATGGAGCACACGTGAAGATCTACTGACATTCTGCAGAGTGCGTGGGTGGAACTGGACTATCGTTTAGACATCCTGCAAGCAACCAATGGAGCACACGTGAAGATCTGACATTCTGCAGAGTGCGTGGGTGGAACTCGACTATCGTTTAGACATCCTGCGAGCAACCAATGGGAGCACACGTGAAGATCTACTGACATTCTGCAGAGTGCGTTGGTGGAACTGGACTATCGTTCAGACATCCTGTGAGCAACCAATGGAGCACACGTGAAAATCTACTGACATTCCGCAGAGTGCGTGGGTGGAACTCGACTATGGTTTAGACATCCTGCGAGCAACCAATGGAGCACACGTGAAGATCTACTGACATTCTGCAGAGTGCGTGGGTGGAACTGGACTATCATTTAGACATCCTGCAAGCAACCAATGGAGCACGCGTGAAGATCTACTGACATTCTGCAGAGTGCGTAGGTGGAACTGGACTATCGTTTAGACATCCAGCGAGCAACCAATGGAGCACACGTGAAGATCTACTGACATTCTGCAGAGTGCTTGGGTGGAACTGGACTATCGTTTAGACATCCTGCGAGCAACCAGTGGAGCACACGTGAAGATCTACTGACATTCTGCAGAGTGCGTGGGTGGAACTGGACTATCGTTTAGACATCCTGCGAGCAACCAACTGAGCACACGTGGAGATCTACTGACATTCCGCAGCGTACGAGGGTGGAACTGGACTATCGTTTAGACATCCTGCAAGCAACCAATGGAGCACACGTGAAGATCTACTGACATTCTCCAGAGTGCTGGGGTGGAACTTGACTATCGTTTAGACATCCTGCGTGCAACCAATGGAGCACACGTGAAGATCTACTGACATTCTGCAGAGTGCGTGGGTGGAACTCGACTATCGTTTAGAAATCCTGCGAGCAACCAATGGAGCACACGTGAAGATCTACTGACAATCTGCAGAGTGCGTGGGTGGAACTGGACTATCGTTTAGACATCCTGCGAGCAACCCAATGCAGCACACGTGAAGATCTACTGACATTCTGCAGAGTGCGTGGGTGGAACTGGACTATCGTTTAGACATCCTGCGAGCAACCAATGGAGCACACGTGAAGATCTACTGACATTCTGCAGAGTGCGTGGGTGGAACTGGACTATCGTTTAGACATCCTGCGAGCAACCAATGGAGCACGCGTGAAGATCTACTGACATTCTGCAGAGTGCGTAGGTGGAACTGGACTATCGTTTAGACATCCTGCGAGCAACCAATGCAGCACACGTGGAGACCTAATTGATTTAAAAAAACTTTCACTGTTACCATGTGCTTTGATCTTAAAAGTATGTAGTTATTTATTGTAGTACTTTTCAATGTCATATTGAAGTTATATTTCATTATGGGCACACTGCATTTATCGCATTGCAAAAATCACAAAGCCTATGAAAACTAATATATATATTTTTTGATGACTCTGTATGTCAATAAAAATCTCGATTCTAGATTAAGTAAAATCCTCACAACTAAGAAACTAAGACCAGCGCTTCAGTATGGAATTCATATTTTAACAGTGTTTTTCAGCGGATCTTGAGTGCATCCATTTGAAACTAAAATGTTGCATATTGATGATACAAGGGGGAGTTAATCAAAAAAAAAAAAAAAAAAAAAAAAGGGGGAGTCCATAACTATCCGCAATGCAGTTGTATTTGTGTTCCTGTTGGCTGCATTGTTGGGGGTTGTTTTTTTTTCTTTTTATTGGGGGTTTACCGATCACCGTGAGTAACTCAAGGGGCTATAATCAGTCACCCGTCCCTAGTTTAGGGCCACTGGTACCAGGGAAGGGAGAGAACCAGTGCCGTAAGTAAAACACAACACCCATGCCTCACCGGGTGAACATCTCGGACGAATGATTATAAGCCAGAGCGTAGACCACTTCGCCACAGAGAAAGCCCCTGTCGTTTTCATTTCATTTCATTTATTGAAATATTCTGCCACACAACTGGTAATTCAATACATAACAGTAACTATGCAATATGCTCAACCACAATAAAACTATACACAAAATTAAGTAATTAGCCAAAGATATTCAATATACACTGAAGAGCAATTGAATTAGAGATACCTGTCTAGTAACGTGCAGCACCACCTTTCGCCCTGATGACGGAGGCGATTCGTCACGCCATGGACTCGACAAGACACCGGAAGCGTTGGGAAGCCATACGGATCTACGACCTCTGAACAAGCTCCCACAGTTCACGAAGATTTGATGGAGGAGGTTCATCTCTCTCGATGGCATCCCAGATGTGCTCGATGGAATTGAGGTCAGGTGACCTAACTGTCCAAGGAAGCGAGGTCACGTGGGTGGAGTGTTCATCCAACCATTCGGATACAATTCGGGAGCGATGGCACGGTGCATTGTTTTGTTGCAGGATGTGGTCCCCAGTGGGATGTTGAAGACGCAAAAACAGGAGCAAATGGTCGTCCAGGATATCCCGGTAAAATTGACCTGAGAGGGACGATGTCACACGTACGAAGGGTCCTATTTCAGTCCACGTAAATAGTCCCAAGACGAGAATGCCACCCCCACCAGCTTGAAGAGTACCCTGCTGGCAAGAAGGATCCATCGCTTCATGTGGTTTGCGTCGTACTCGTTTCCTGCCATCCGCATGTACCAACGAGAATCTCGACTCATCAGTCCAGGCAACATTTTCCCACATGTCTAGGGTCCAGTGGCGATGTTCTCGCGCTCGTGCTAATCTTTGCACCCTGTGATGTGCGGTCAGCAGCGGTACCCTTGTGGGACGATGGCTTCTGCACCCCATAGCGAAGAGATGGTTCTGGATGGTGTGGCTGCTTAAACGTTTTTGTGCACCAGCGTTAAATTGCCGAGTGATTTCTTGCACTGTGGCCCGTCTATCCGTCCACGGAAGTTGGCCCTTGCAGGGATGGTTTTACCGGATTCGATGTACTCACGGTGCACCCGTGACACAGTGGCTCGTAAAAATCCCAGTGCCTTTCAGGACTTCCGAGATGGAATGACCCATTCGTCGGGCCCCGACAATTTGCCCACTATCAAATGCGCTTAGATCCTTCGTCTTACCTATACTGCTTCCGACTCTACTGATTACCGTCGCATCACTTCTTATATTGTCGGATTGCTGCAAACATCATGTCGTTTCCGTTTACAGGTCCGCCCACAGCGTCATATTTGCATAACGCCAGCTGTCTCTAATTCAATTGCTCTTCAGTGCACATGAGTACCATTTTAAATATTTCATAAACTGTTCACCAAACGAAACATGTGGAGTTAGTATTGTAAACACATAAATTATTTATGGCGCCATGAATCACCACGGTGAATGTCATGGAGCCAGGGAAAAAGGCTTTATTAAAAAAGCCTGACAAGCCCCTGAACCCCAATTTAATAAGTGACAGGCCGGAGAGCATGAAACAGAAAATGTGTAGTACAACCCAGGTTAGTCGTGTTAACTAGCATAATGAGAATATCATAAACTGCATCCAGCATGTAACAATATATGAACAAATACCAAACAAACCATCTATTACATGATGTGAAGTTATTTAAATATTACAAAGTTTTGACAAGCCAAAACGCCGAATATCAAACTAATGAAAAAGTCAAGTATAAGATATAATATGTACACTGGTGCGTAGTACAATATATGAGTGTAGCCCGAAGACTGACATCTCGAAGCTACAGATGAAATATTTATCACACGTGTAAACAATAGATGGGAACTGTAAACAGAAAGGAACCGAATATAACCCGCGCTCCACTAACTGGGCTCCAAAAACCATGCTAAGCGATATAACTAAAATTAACAGCAAATTACCATACCGGCAGTACACCACATTAAATAAACACTTACAACGAAGTAAATTTCTCCGTCATTTTTATCCGCGCCAGTATTCGAACCCGGATCCCCTCATTCCGGAACAAGTTGCTCTACAAATTGAGCTACTCGGACGTTTTATTCTGATTCCCATCTGCCTCTATGTCGTGTGCGTCCTTCTGGCAGGTGCGTCACATCTCCTGGTACGTTACACACTAAGCAATAAGTTACGCGCAGAGTGGCGTGACTAATGTAATGTACAGTAAATCAATAATTGTCAGAGAGTTAGGGACAGACGCAGCCTATTATATATAGGGGTTGTCCAAAATAATGGAAACACCTCGCTGAAAACAGTGACTTTGGTACGTGCTGCTTTTTGAGAAAAACGAACATGTAGCTACAATTTTTTTTCTGTAAAAAAAGTGTTGCTTATAAGTTTAAACGGTCTGTGTGAGTGCATTGTAAGTCGGTGTCTGCATAATTTCGTTCCAGGTGAAGGCACAATGAGTGACCGGTCGGAGTTCCAAAGAGGGCAGATTGTAGGAGCCCGTCTGGTTGGTGCGTCGTTAACCACAGTGGCACAGGTATTGGGGGTATCGAGAGGTACCATGTCGAAGATCATGACAGCATACAATGTTCACAGCACAACATCATGTGCGAGACACAACTGTGGAAAGAAAACCAAACTCACTGCGAGAGACAGGAGGACATGAAAGAGGATTGTGACCGCAAGGAGAAAGACCACGGCGACGAAAGTGACTGCTGAGTTTAATGCACATTTCCAAAACCCAGTGTCAACCCATACCGTGCAAAGGGAATTGCATAAGCACAATATTTACGGCAGAGCTGCGATTGCAAAACTCCTGGTGTCACAGGTGAATATGAAACGGAGACTACAGTGGTGCCAGGAACATAAAACGTGGACTTCGGATGAATGGAAACATGTCTTTTTTTCCGATGAATCAAGTTTCTTACCATTCCCCACCACAGGACGGGTTTACGTGTGGAGAACCCCCGTAGAAGCCTACAACCCAGACTGTCTCCTTCTTACAGTGAAGCATGAGGGAGGTTCCGTAATGGTTTGGGCCATGATCTCGCGGTTTGCAGCAGGTCCCATTATCACCTTACACGGACGGATCCCTAGCGGTGACATTGTCACTCTTTTGAACTGAGCAGGTAAACTGTGATTCTAGGGGTGGTCATATTATTCTGATACGACTGTGCATGTTGTCTGAGAAGTACGATGTGTCATGAACGTAATACGACAGGTTTTGTGGATTTGATCTAAGTGCAGTAAAAAATGCAACACTTGCAAGGAATGATGCAAATATGACGAAATTTAGCTGTCGTACATGTAATTGCATGCAAATACTGTAATTAGGTTTGCAGGCAGATCGAAAGGATTGGTCAGCAGCTATCTGGCTCCACAACTGCGGAATAGTCAAGCACAGATAAAAACAGACAGACAAAGTCTCCTGGTAATTAAAACGTTCTGAAAATTGTTCTAAACCACTAAAGATGCCTTCATCGACAGCTGTTCCAACATTTAACAGACTTCGATCGTAGAAGAACCATCGGTCTTCGAGAAGTTCTTTTGATGTATAGAGATATTGCCAAATTTTTTTAGGTCGGAATCCCAGCACCATTGTACACATATGGCTGTGCATTATTTAAAGCGGATAATGTTCCCCGTCTTTAATGTAGCGAATGGCATACACTAAAAACATAGTTTTTCTAATAGAGTTATTGGAAGCGGAGATACAGCTTCAAATAGAGGTACGCAAACACCACCAGCGAGAGAACTGTGAACTACAAAAGACTCTACAAGTACAAGCCAGGTAAATGGTATCGGTGTTAATTATTTTTCAATCGGACATCATCATCATCATTGTCAACCATTATCAATCCACTGCTGGACGAAGGTCTTCCCAAGTTTCCTCCACAACGGCCTGTCTTGTGCCAGTCTCCTCCATGTCACTCCCGCATACTTTCGAATTTCATCCACCCATCTCCCATGTGGTCTTCTAAGTCTTTTCCTGTCCCTTGGAATACAATCTAAAATTTCGGCTGTCCACCGATGGTCTGTCCTCCTGGCAGTATGTCCAGCCCATTGCCATTTCAGGGATTTAACTCTGATCATGATGTCTTCCACTCTTGTCATTTTTCGGATCCACGAGTTCCTCTTCTTATCTCTCCTGGTTACCCCAAGCATGCACCTCTCCATGCTTATTTGAGTTGTCTGCAGCCTTTGTATGTCTCTTTTAGTTAAGGTCCACGTCTCTACACCATACGTAAGCACTGGAAGGATGCATTGATCAAACACTTTTCTTTTAAGACATAATGGCATATTGCTCTTGAAAATTATACTGTTTCTTCCAAAAGCTCTCCAGGCAAGTTTTGTACGCCGATTAATTTCTTCATCAATGTGACCCTCACTTGATATCTGCTGTCCAAGATAAACGTACGTGTCTGTTATCTCCAGCTTTTCTCCATCAATCGATACATCTTCATTTCTTGTAAAAGCATTTAACATCACTTTTGTCTTCTGAAAGTTCATTTTTAATCCCACTTTTTTACTCTTGTCTGCAAGTTCCTGGATCATACTCTGCAACTCTGATGATCATACTCTGCAACTTTGGATCATACTCTGCAACTCAATCGGACATATAAAGGGATAAATACAGATAAAAACAGAATATAATAAAAACAGAATAACAGAATAAATTGTTCCTCCTAGCAACAAAATTCTGAATTATTTTGGGAAAGAAATACACACAGTTAGTAATATCTGACGGAAAAATAATTTCCTCAATCGGGGTTTTAGTCCCTCAGATATTGCTGCAAACGGAAACGTGAACTTACGTTCTCTAGTGGCACACTTGCGCGTTAAGGAAATTTTGAAATTGTATGCAAAACATTTGCACCGGAGATGCTATTTGGAAAAGAAAGAACTTTTTCAAATAGAACTCTTAGAAGCCAATATATCGACATAAATAAGGTATATATCTATGCCCCTTGGCGATAAAACTATACATTATTTTAAGCAGAAGGTATTTTCTCAAAAGGTTTTCCGAGGTGAGCGGTATCAGCTCACGTGCGAAAAGTTCTGACGAAAGAACTTTTGAATCGAATTTCCAAAAGCGCAGATTTTGCTGCAAATACATCAGAAAGAAAAATGAACGCTTGCTTTCCCTGTTGGCCAAACCTTTATTTCCAAAAAAAAAAACAAAAAAAAAAACAAAAAAAACAACATGGTGTTTCAAAACTAATGGAACAAACTTTAAAGGGTGATAGAACACACTGAAACAAGTACTTTTCGTCATAGAATGCGTGGTCGCAATTTAAGCGTTGGAGGGTGCTTGCTGTTTCCCCACACACGCCGTCTTTCGCAACGCAAAGACCCATATCTCTAACCGGAATGTCTGGATGGGGGCACGTACCAGAAAATGTGGTTCCATGCATGATGGAGCGACAGCTCATTTCAGAACTCACGTGCGTGATTACTTGAACTCCACATTTCCAGGCCAATGGATTGGCCGAGGTGGAGCCATCGCTTGTCCGCCACTATCACCAGATCCGTTCCCGGTGGATTTCTTCTTATGGGGACATCTTAAGTCCGTAATGTACGACACTCCCATTAATTCCAATGAGGAACTAGTCGCTGCTTCATCTGTTCACGAAATCTTTGGTATTTTCCACAACATACGGGCATCTTTACGTCGACGATGCGAAGCGTGTACCAGGAGATGCTGTCGCTCTTTTGAGCTGCTATTGTAAATGTAATTAATTTCAGTATTTACTTATTAATGCTTGCAAATTTGATGTAATTTTGTGATGTCACGTTTTGTTTTTTATTTTGTCCGCAATAAAGCTTTATTTTGATTTGTTGTGCCATTCCTGTCTTTGCGTTGCTAAAGACGGCGTGTGTGGGGAAACGGAAAGCGCCCTCCAGCGCCTAATATACGCGTAACTTGCGACCTTGCATTCTATGAGGAAAAGTGTTTGTTTCGGTGTGTTCTATCACCCCTTAAAGTTTGTTCCATTAGTTTTGAAACACCCTGTATAGGGAAAATCGCAATTTAACTTTACCCTTCCTAGCGAAAAAATGCATGCACTACTTGAAAAAGAAACTGTATCTAAAATAGTCTTCTTTATAAATGGCGTCGAAATGAAGAAAAAAACATTTTTCAATCGGAAGTTTAGAACTAAATATATGGAATCAAATTTATTTTGAATTCACGAGCATTTGCATCCTTTACACCTTCTTGCGGCGAAGTTCTGCATAGGAGAAAAAACAGGAAGTAAATCGCACAAACAATTGAAGAGTAATATTGTTCGCAGGCGAACGGTGGGACGGGCCGACCGAGAGACAAAGTGATACTATAAACCGTGACGTACCTGCCAGCAGGACGCACACGACATAAAGGCAGATAGGAATCAGAACAAATGTCTGCGTAGCTCAGTTGGTAGAGCGACTTGTTCCGGAATAAGCGGCCTCGGGTTCGAATCCCGGCGTAGACCAAAAATGACGGAGAAATTCACTTCGTTATAAAACATGTAATTTTTTTTCTTACAAAAGAAGAGCTAAAAATCTATATGCTGTAGTCGTTGCTTTATTAAAAGTTGTGAATCCGCCCCAGTGGTGCAGTGGTCTAAGCGCTTGTTTACGACCATTCGTGCGAAATGGGTCCGGGTTCGAATCCCGGTGGGGCATGATGTTGTGTTTGTCTGTTGGCACTGGCTCTGTCCATTCCCTGGAACCAGTGCGATTAAATTAAAGACGGGCGAGTGGTGCTTATAGCCCATTGAGTTGGTCACGGTGTTAGTCAGATTTCCAAAAAAAAAAAAAGTAGTGGAAGCTTCATGATAAAAGTCCAATCTCTGAAAAATAAAAAAAAATTCATAACATAATTAGAAACTCAGATACCAGGTGAAATTTTTCAGTCGTCATGCACAGAAGTCTGCACGGGCCTAATTTGGCGAGTCCAGCACGGCCCGTTTCAAACATTAGACATTCGGCCCGGCCAGGCCCGGCCCCGTCAATTGCAGCTCATATTTAAACCCGGCCCGTGGTGTGTCATTTTGAATTTTTTTTTTTTTTGCCTTTCTATTAGATTTAATTAAATTGTGAAAATTAAATAATGAAATGAAGTATTATTGAAAATATTTAGTGGAATTTAAGCCTAAAAATATTAACTAAACTTTAGAAATTATCGAAAAATATTACCATTAAAGAGAGAAAAATGAAGACTATGAGCGTGTACAGAATCACCCTTTCTCTGAACTCGTAAGTGGCTTTCTGGTCTCGTCCTGGGCTATATCGTGGAAGTAAAGCCAGCAAAACAACTAAGCAGACCAGGAAATCGGAAAACACAACTTTTTTCTCTCTTTACCATTGCGATAAAAAGATGGGTCTATCTGACCCGGCCGGTAAGTGTATAAGGAAAAGTCCGACCCGGTCGTAAGTGTCTCAGGAAAGGCCCGACCCGGTCGTAAGTGTCTTAGGAAAAGTTCGACCCGGTCGTAAGTGCCTTACGAAAAGCCCGACCCGGTCGTAAGTGCCTTACGAAAAGCCCGACCCGGTCGTAAGTGTCTTACGAAAAGCCCGACCCGGTCGTAAGTGTCTTAGGAAAAGCCCGAATCGGTCGTAAGTGTCTTAAGAAAATCCCGAATCGGTCGTAAGTGTCTTAGGAAAAGCCCGACACGGTCGTAAGTGTCTTAGGAAAAGCTCGACCCGGTCGTAAGTGTCATAGGAAAAGCTCAACCCGGTCGTAAGTGTCTCAGGAAAAGCCCGAACCGGTCGTAAGTGTCTTAGAAAAGCCCGACCCGGTCGTAAGTGTCTTAGGAAAAGCCCGACCCGGTCGTAAGTGTCTTAGGAAAAGCCCGACCCGGTCGTAAGTGTCTTAGGAAAAGCCCGACGCGACCCGGCCCGTTGCTTTGTTTTCTAAAGTAAAAAAAAAAAGTCCTACATGGCCCGCGGGCAGGGCAGGGATTGGGCTTAACGGGCCAGCCCGGTCCGTGCAGACCTCTAGCCATGCATATGTTTACTCTTAGTGGAAATTCATATTCACTCCACTTAGTTACGAAATTTTGAAAAAGTTATTGAAAAATATCCAAAAAATATTTGTGAACAGTCTCAGCTATGTGATGGAAAAATAAATTCTAATCCGGTTTCTCCGATAAAGTGGAAGTATGCATAAATATACAGAAATAACATGCGATAAAACTGTGATTTATTTATTTTTTTTGATTGGAGGTTTAACGAAAGCCGTGAGCAACTCAAAGTGCTATAAGCAGTCGCCCATCCCTAATTTAGGGCCACTGGTTCCAGGGAAGGGAGAGATCCAGTGCCATAAGACAAACACAATACCCATGCCTCACCGGGATTCGAACCCAGACCCCTTTCGGACGAATGATCAGAAGCCATCGCTTAGACCACTGCGCCGGACGATAAAACTGTGAATAAAAGTTATATAAAGAAATGCACATCGTCTCATCAGCGTACAGATTCCGCAACACAAGAAGAGTTTCTTCCATGTCACTTCGAGAGTCAAAGATATCATACCATCGGGTGATTAAAAAATTAACTACCAGCATTTGTAACGATATACCTCCGAAAGTGGCCGAATAATGAATCTTCGTAGTACCATCTTAGCGGCTATGAGCTGGAGATTTTCGACCGAGACATGCAAATGAGAATTGTTCCAGTTTCCACCGCTAGGCGACGCAGCATTATACAGCACAAGGGAATTATATGTGGCCTAGAGGTAACAATGCTGCTGACAGCAATACAACGGGGAGAGCTAATTAAACATTACTACCGTCACATCTTCAAAGCAGAGGCTGCCGTTTGCCAAAACAGACGCCGTCACAGCTTGCGTCATGAACCTATAGCATTAGTCTCGAGGTGAGGGATTTAGTGCGGACATTTAAGCAAATGGACGAACATGCACTGCCAGATGTTCAGCAAGACTCCTAACACCAGTTGAAACAGTTGCAGAAATCTAGCACGCCATATAGGAGCAAGGAAGCAGCAATCCCCATGGAACATCTAGCGAACTTGGCATCTCACAAACAACTTTATGGAAGTCTCTGCGAAAGAGGTTGGGAATGTTACCTTCCAAGTTATAACAACTCGCATAAGTAATGGAAATGTGCATTTTGATTTTTTTTTGTTTCGTGGGTTAACGATCACCGCAAGCAATTCCAAGGAATGTAAGCGCTCGCCAGTCTTTAGTTAGGGGCAGAGGTTCGAGGGAAGGGAGAGAGACAGCGTCTTATGCCAAGTACATCACCCCTGTCTGACCCGAAATTCGAACCCTGACCCTACCAGGGCGACTTGTCCATGATTTTGTCCATTAGGCCACAGGGGACGTGCTTTGCAGTTACTTGAGCAATTGGGAGTTGATGAGCAGTATTCCTGCAGCATATTGTGGACAAATTAAGCTCATTCTTCTTTCACGACAAAGTGCATGCAGGAAATTGTCATTAGGTCTGAGGAAAATTCAGAGCGTTGCTGTATGAAATGGCGCTAACTGTATGGTGAAGCATCACCACAAACGTACTGACAACACGCTACTACTTTGAGCAGATGACTTGGCAATGCCACAGACATCCACCATGAAAACAAAACTCTACGATATCCCGTGAAAACACAAATGTGTCCGTGATAGGATCCAACCCGTGCACCTCACTCCGGAGTAAGCTGTTTTCCCAACTACGCTACACGGAAAGAATGTTTCACTGCATATTTATCGTTTTAACACGTGCTTTACCTCTGTAGTACGTCGCATCATCTCTCTCTCTCTTTTCTTATGTTTTTTTTGAAGCGAAGAACGTATTTTCATTAATTCTAGACGATGTAAATAGACAAAGTCATCGCTCTTTCCACGTTTATCTTTAATTAACGCACAACAACCGAAAAACTGATATACGGACACCGTTGGAATCGAACCCCAGATCTCTCGATAACTAGCCGATTGCGCTCGTCTTACGCTACGGTGGCCAACAATCCACGGCGCTATATGTGTTTATCTGTCAACATCTAACTTCAAAAATCGGTACACATGGGCTCAGCAACTGTGACGTCTCCATCTGGTGGGGCTTAACGGCACAAGCTATTTAATTATAGCTAATAAATCCATGGGGGAGAGTAAATGGTAAAAAGCTTCCAAATACGTGGAGACAATGGAAATAGACAGTCATCGCTGTTTGTACGTTTATCTTGAATTAACACACAGGAACCGAAAAATTGTTATCCGGACATCGCTGGGATAGAACCCCAGATCACTTATTAAACTTAACAGCCAGGTCATCCTAGAAGTCCGGGCGCCAATATAACGAACAAATTTGTCCACACTGGGCATTGAACCCGGGTCCTCTCAGTCCGAGGTAAGTCGCTCTCCCAACTGAGCTACGCTGACATGTGCTCTCGCTGCTATCTGCCTTTTTCTCATGTGCATCCTGCGGTGCAGGCACGTCACATCGCTCCCCCCCCTCCCTCCCGGAAGAGGGCCGAGAGCATGGCCCACGGGTCAGCCAGGACCAGGTCTTGCTGTACGCAGTCATCCGCTGAAGAACGTGCATTTGAGAAATCCCAGACAATTTTGGTGTGTTCAGCGTATCATTACACACATTTATTATTTTAAAACACTGAAGAAGGGATTATCTGTCCCTCCGTGTGGAAAGAACATCACATCATTGCGAGAAACGTAACAGCCGGGTCATCCTGGGAGTTCGGGCGCCAATATAACGAAAAAGTGTGACCGTGCCGGGCATCGAAATCGGGTCCTCCCACTCCGGAGTAAGTCGCTCTCGCAACTGAGCTACGCTGACATGTGCTCTCACTGCTATCTGCTTTTATCTCATGTGCGTCCTGCGGGCAGGCACGTCACACCAGTTATATGACCTTCTTTTTTTTTTTTTTTTTTTTTTTTGATTAGAGGTTTATCGACCACCGTGAGCAACTCAATGGGCTATAATCAGTCGCCCGTCCCTAATTTAGGGTCACTGGTTCCAGGGAAGGGAGAGAGCCAGTGCTTTAAGATAAACACAACATCCATGCCTCACCGGGATTCGAACCCGGACCCCTTTCGGACGAATGATCAGAGGCCATCGCTTAGACCACTGAGCCACCGGGGCGGCTATATATGACCTTCCCTACACTTGCTTGAACTATTGCTTTCTTTTCGGGGACTCTGTTAGTGTTTGCATTGTGTTCTCTGTTTTGTATCTGGATCGAAATGGTGAGAAAATGTTTCATGGCATGTGACGAATCGATCCAAAAAGTATGGCTCACGTTGTAGCCTGCACTTTCATTGGCGACAAGCGATAATACGATCTAATTGTGTTCATCCGTGAGCAAGTGGGAAATCCACTTTGGAGCTAGTCTTCGGTACCCCATTCGGTTTCTCACAATGTCATCAACGGAGTAAACGGACATCTGCGTCACATTAGCAGCCTCCTGAATTGTCATTCGGCGGTACTCGATGTCCAAGACCTACCTGAGATGCGGCCGTTTTCCAGACAGTCTGTTTTTTTTTTTTTTTTTTTTTTTATTGGAGGTTTAACGACCACCGTGAGCAACTCAATGGGCTATAAGCAGTCGCGCGTCCCTAATTTAAGGTCACTGGTTCCAGGGAAGGGAAAGAGCTAGTACCGGAAGACAAACACAACATCCATGCCTCACCGAGATTCGAACCCGGACCCCTTTCGGACAAATGATCAGAGGCCATCGCTTAGACCACTGCGCCACCGGGGCGGCCCAGACTATTCACAAATTTCTTGTGTCACTCAAAATATCTTACACGAGACAAAACAACTTCCTCACAGGCTGTTTGAATCATTTTGCGCGTTTCTGTATCTGTTGTACTCAAACAACGCAAAATTGAATAGCTGCTCTTTGCTCCAGTTTGAAATCCATACTGGGTTACAGAAACACTTCTGAAATCTACGTCATCTGCTACAAAAATGAACTAGCGGGGTGCTGTAACGACACGTCGTCGCGTGACTGACCGTGCTGGTGTTCTAAAACAGGAAGTTGAATTTTTCTATGTTGGTTTGTTTTGGCGCTATGACGTCATTCTCGTTGCTTTTTGAATGACATACATATTATTTCATCTAATAATTCTCCAGGGATCCGAGTTTTTCTGTAACAGGGTGTTGTTTTGCCGGTGTCAGGTGGATTTATGTTAGGCTACAGCTGCCAAGCTATAGTAAATTCCTGTCACAGCAAACCCTAATAATTGATTTTCTGTTTCAACATCTCTCCTAAGCGCTGAACACAGAACAAAACTGCCGCCCCGGTGGCGCAGTGGTCTAAGCGATGGCCTCTGATCATTCGTCCGAACGGGGTCCGGGTTCGAATCACGGTGAGGCATGGATGTTGTGTCTGTCTTACGGCACTGGCTCTCTCCCTTCCCTGAAACAAGTGACCCTAAATTAGGGACGGGCGACTGCTTATAGCCCGTTGAGTTGCTCACGGTGGTCGTTAAACCTCCAATCAAAAAAAAAAAAAAAAGAACCAAACTCACAGCATAAAGTCAAAAATAAAAATGGTCTCCTTTTTTCCTCATCAAAACTTTACTCCCTCAAAATGGATTAGAAATGTAATTTCCCTTCATATTATTTGAATATAGCGCGGCACGTAATAACGGAAAAGTATCGGATGTACACTCTCACACTCATAGTGTGATAACGGAAATATTTGCTTTCAGCATACAGGGATCGGCTGGGTGCACGAACACGTACTCACTGTATGGTAACGGAAATGTTTGTTTTCAGAATAGAGGAATTGACAAGGTCCACACACAGAGATACTCGCATTATGATATCGGAAATTTTTGTTTTCAGCATAGAGAAATTCACTGGTTGAACAGACACGCACTTTCACGCTATGATACATCACCTCTTTGTTTTCATGGTTGAGGGATAGACTAGGTAAGCAGAGGCACACTAACATTGTGATAACATTTTCAGTACAGAGCAATTGACTGGGTGCAAACACTCACACACACACACACACACACACACACACACACACACATTATAATAACGGAACTTTTTGTTTTTATCATAGAGGAATTGACTAGGGGAACACATTATATGATAACGGAGCAATCTGTTTTCAGCATAGAGGAACTGACACAGGGTGCACACACACACACACACACACTCAAATCATGATAACGAAACTTTTTGTTTTCAGCATAGAGCAAAACGACTAGGTGGAAAGCAGACGCACACACTCAGGTCATGATAACTGAACTTTTTGTTTTCAGCAGGGAGGAATTCACTGGTTGAACAGACACGCACTTTCACGCTGTGATACATCACCTCTTTGTTTTCATGGTTGAGGGATAGACTGGGTAAGCAGACGCACACTAACATTGTGATAACGTTTTCAGTATAGAGCAATTGACTGGGTGCAAACACTCACACACGCACACACACACACATTATAATAACGGAACTTTTTGTTTTTATCATAGAGGAATTGACTAGGGGAACACATTATATGATAACGGAGCAATCTGTTTTCAGCATTGAGGAACTGACACAGGGTGCACACACACACACACTCAAATCATGATAACGAAACTTTTTGTTTTTAGCATAGAGCAACCGACTAGGTGGAAAGCAGACGCACACACTTAGGTCATGATAACTGAACTTTTTGTTTTCAGCAGAGAGGAATTCACTGGTTGAACAGACACGCACTTCCACGCTGTGATACATCACCTCTTTGTTTTCATGGTTGAGGGATAGACTGGGTAAGCAGACGCACACAAACATTGTGATAACGTTTTCAGTATAGAGCAATTGACTGGGTAAGCAGACGCACACAAACATTGTGATAACGTTTTCAGTATAGAGCAATTGACTGGGTAAGCAGACGCACACAAACATTGTGATAACGTTTTCAGTATAGAGCAATTGACTGGGTAAGCAGACGCACACAAACATTGTGATAACGTTTTCAGTATAGAGCAATTGACTGGGTGCAAACACTCTCACACACACACACACACACATACACACACGCATTATAATAACAGAACTTTTTGTTTTTGTCATAGAGGAATTGACTAGGGGAACACATTATATGATAACGGAGCAATCTGTTTTCAGCATAGAGGAACTGACACAGGGTGCACACACACACACACTCAAATCATGATAACGAAACTTTTTGTTTTCAGCATAGAGCAACCGACTAGGTGGAAAGCAGACGCACACACTCAGGTCATGATAACTGAACTTTTTGTTTTCAGCAGAGAGGAATCCACACGAACACACACACTCTGACATTAAGATAACGGAATGTTTTGCTTTCAGCATAAAGAAAACTGGATATACAAACACACACTATGTTAACGAAACATTCCGTTTTCAGCATAGATCAATTAACTATGTGGAAACATACACACTCGCACACATTATAATAACTGAAAATTTTGTTTTTGTCATAGAGGAATTGACTGGAGGAACATATTATATGATAACGGAACATTCTGTTTTCAGTACACAGGAATTGACAGGGTGCACAATCACATACACGCCCTAACACTCAAATCATGATAATGAAACTTTTTTGTTTTCAGGATAGAGGAATCACCAGGGTGGAAAGCAGACACACACACTCACGTCATGATAACGGAACTTTTTGTTTTCAGCAGAGAGGAATCCACAGGATACACCAACACACACATTTACATTGAGATAACGGAATTTTTTGCTTTCAGCATAAAGGAGGTGGGATATACAAACACACAATAACATTATGATAACGGAACTTTCCGTTTTTAGCATAGAGCAGTTGGTTGGGTGCACACAAACACACACACACACACACTCATTCATATTATAATAACGGACCACTCTGTTTTTAGCATAGAGGAATTTACAGGGTGAATAAAAACACATAGGCACTCGCACTCAAATCATGATAACGAAACTTTTTTGTTTTCAGCACAGAGGAATCGGCTCAGTGGAAAAGCACACACACACACACACACACACACACAAACACACTCACATCATGATAATGGAACGTTTTGTTTTCAGCAGATAGGAATCTAAAGGGTAACACGACCCCCCCCCCCACACACACACTCACTCACATTACGATAACGGATTTTTTTTTTTTTTGCTTTCAGCATAAAGGAAGCTAGATCTACAAACACACACGGATATTATGATAACGGAACTTTTTGTTTTCAGCATAGAGGAATTGACAGTGCGCGAACATACACTCTCAAGCTATGACGGAACTTTTTTTCAGCACAAAGGAGTTAACAGGGTGCACAAACCCACAGACACTCACTTTATAAAAACGGAACGTTTTGTTTTCAGCATAGAACTGACTGGTTGAACAAACACTCAAAAAAATATGCATAAATTTTGGTATATAGATTTAAGTTATGATATACATATTGGCTATTGGATGGATCTAGCCTGGTCTTTCGTAGGAGAATAAACATTTCCATACAGTTTTTTTGAGGGTGTCAGAGAGAGGTATAACTGCAATTTTCTTTCACAGACAAACCCTGCTCCTAAGTTTAGGCGAATTTCCTAAAAAAATTCCTGCATAAATAAAAATAAGTAGTATTGAATCAGAGAGAAAGTTTTACCATGTGTTGCTTATTCGTGAAATAATATTTATTTTAGGATTGCTGAATTATTAGCGTGATGCTGAAAGGTACGTCACACTACCTTGCCTTTCTGCAAATTTGACGAAGATGAACAAAGTACCTCCGTCAGAATGAGAGCCTGTTGTGATCAACAATGCATTGGTAGTATTTCGTACATAAGAAGTAATTTTGGAAACTAAACAAATGACACGAGAAGTGTTCTTCTTCGGATTATCAACATTTGTATGGAACGTCACAATGATGTTTAAAATCAACAGTTCTCACATTGCTTTCTGAGAAGTAATTTTTTGTAGCGGCACTGCTTTCAGCTGCAGTTGAGTACAGGTTACAGCTCAGAAGTATTAACAGTTAAACCCAGATGAAAGAATTCTAAGACGAAAAACACAAGATATTTCTTAATTTCATGACTTCGTTAAAAACTCTCTGTGCCGTAAAGGGTTATTATTTTTGAACAAATTAAAGCAGTCCTAGAAACTCGCTAAAAAATCCTTTTCAAACTTCTCTTGATTCGGAGTCCGCATTAATGTGCTCATAAATCCTTTAGAAAATATTCGTCTTTTGAGAAAACTATTTTTACAAAGGTCATATAAACTACAAAGACTGTACTTGCAAAAGAAATTAACTTTCGAAATTGTGAGGTAACAGGAAAAGGGGAAAGCTCCTTCTTTCTTCTACTTCTTTTTTATTGAGAAAAAAAGCAATTTAATTCGTACCGAACACATTGTCGTCTTTTCTAAAGAATCAAAAATATGTTCACGAAGAAAAAGGAGAAGGACTGTTAACGTAAAATATGAAAAAAAATCCTTTTGTGCTTGCTACTAATTGTTTCCTAATGTCTAACGGACCTTGAACAAAAGCTTAATAAGCAAAGAGTACACGATTCACTTTAATTAAAATTTCTAGATTGCGTGCAGAATAAAAGAACATATTGTTATCTCAATGTTAAAAACATATTGCTTTTATATTTCTAAACTGTATGCATTGTTTGTTTCGCTGATAATTATCACTCAATGCTTAGTTAATATATACATGAATATTAGTCATGAGACATAATCGGACTACGGAGATCATGTAAAAGCCTTTAGCTATTGGGGTTTTGAAAAAAAATACAGGCAGGCTCAGTTCTGATTGAGCCGTCAGTTTGGAACGTAGGACTACGACTTGCAGATCGGAGAGTTCAAATGAGCTAATCGAGTATGGCTTCACAGCGTTTATTTAATTAGTTATAGCCAACACAGGTCTACGATATGAAAATCAGCTTTCATAATTTTTACAAATAATGATGGGTACATTTCAAACACAAAGCAGAGTTAGAGATGGGCCGGTTACGGGTTCGATCGTATGTTGCAATTCTGTTTGGCGGCGGCTGCTTTCAGCCGTTCTCGTTACTCTCTAGTTCGTTGCGAGGAAGTCGTCTTGGGCTTCTTACATTCCTCATCACTTGCTCTTGCCTCTCGTTTTGATTTTCTTCACTTGTGCTTGCGTTCATTCTGCGAATTCCGTGGCATTGTCGAAAATGTTAACCAGTTCACAGGAAAACAGTTTTTAAAAATTTTAGTTTAAACCACTGCGATATGTTCTTCATACATTTGAATAGATCTCGTCGATAGCTTTAAAACGATAACACGCAAAGTCGTTTTACACTTACGGTTGTCCATATAAAGTGCGATATTGTCCGAAGTTTTCACCGCTTCACAAGAAAATTATTTTTAAAATGTTCCGTTCAAACCACTGCGAAATGTTCTTCATATATTTTAATAGATCTTGTCGAGAGCTTTAAAGCGGTACCACGCACAGTCGTGTTGCGCTCACGGTTGCCGATATAGACTGAGTCAAACGCGGCGGCACACCCAGAAATATTGCATCATCTCCACCGTGCACAGGGAGCTAGGGGAGCATCTTGCGCACGATGTACTGCGCAGTACGCGAATTCGTCTCCATGGTGTTTCCGAATATGCTAACACGATTAGTGTACGACACGTATTTTTAACGCTGTAAATATTTCAATCGGGACCTATTTTTGTCCGAGGCGGTCGGTCGGCTGTAAGTCAACCCATACTATCAGCGGAGTTGGACGTAGCCCTACGTCCAAAAAACAAAACAAAAATAAAACAGCGTTTTAATACAATAGTTTCACATACCCAAAACCTCGAAATTATCCAAGCTAAATTTCAAAGTACATGCTGTAATGTTCAGCAGTTTGAGCCTATACTTTTGCCAGTTCTGCACGGTACCAAGCTTTCGGTTTTGAGGCAAAGAACTGTTGGCACTTGCGCCTGACATCGTCCAAAGTAGTCACACGGAGAAAATGCGCAATAATCCGAAAACAAGTGGTAGTCTTAAAGGGGTAAGGTCAGGGGGCTGTATGCTTAATGAGGAAGCAGCTCAATTCCATGGAGTTTAACTTGGGTCCGATTTGAGGTATGAGGTTATGCATTTTCTTGTTGAAGCAGTGCTTGCTTTCGGTTGGCTTAGGCAGGACGCTCCCACTGAAGTTTATCATATATCCTGTCCAGTTTCTGAGAATACAGTTCAGAACTTACATACCGAACATTTTGAATGATCTCAGAGTGGATTACACCTTCATAATTCCGTTAAACACACAGCATGTACTGTTTCAGGAAACGTCCTCGTTTGGGGCTAGATAAAGCTGGTTCACCTCTATTCAACCACTGTCGTAAAGAATATGGATTGCACAGATATATCCATTTCTTATTCCCAGTAACTATTCGTTTGATAAATCGAGTATCGAGTGGATTTCTGTGCAGTTCCATGAATACCTTGACACGTCGTAGAGTTTGAGTTGGGTTGAGCTCACGAGGCACCTAACGACATCGTTTTTCAACCTTTCCAATGTTATACAGGTGCTCAGTGATTGTAGATTTAGAAACTCCCTGTTCCTCTCACAATTTGCAAGTACTTGTTCTTGGATTGCCTTCCACAGCATCTTACAACAGAGGGCATACCCGATCCTTCCTTTTCCGAATCAATAACAGATGGTCTACCTGAAACTTCCTTTCCCGAATCAATAACAGAGGGCCTACCCAAACCTACCTTTCCCGAATCAATAACAGAGGGCCTACCCGAACCTACCTTTCCCGAATCTACAACAGAAAGCCTACCCGAATCTTCCTTTCCCAAATCAACAACAGGGGACCTACTTGAACCTTCCTTTCCCGAATCAACAACAGATGGCCCACCCGAACCTTCATTTCCCGAATCAACAACAGAAGGCCTACCTGAACATTCTTTTCTCGAATCAACAACAGAGCGCCTACCCGAACCTTCCTTTCCCGAATCAACAACAGGGGATCTACTTGAACCTTCCTTTCCCGAATCAACAGCAGATGGCCTACCCGAACATTCCTTTCTCGAATCAACAACAGAGCGTCTACCCGAACCTTCCTTTCCCGAATGAACAACAGAGGGCCAACCCGAACCTTCCTTTCCCGAATGAACAACAGGGGACCTACTTGAACCTTCCTTTCCCGAATCAACAACAGATGGCCTACCCGAACATTCCTTTCTCGAATCAACAACAGAGCGTCTACCTGAACCTTCCTTTCCCGAATCAAAAACAGAGCGTCTACCCGAACCTTCCTTTCCCGAATGAACAACAGAGGGCCAACCCGAACCTTCCTTTCCCGAATGAACAACAGAGGGCCTACCCGAACCTTCCTTTCCCGAATGAACAACAGAGGGCCAACCCGAACCTTCCTTTCCCGAATGAACAACAGAGGGCCTATCCTAACCTTCCTTTCTCGAATCAACAACAGAGGGCCTATCCTAACCTTCCTTTCTCGAATCAACAACAGAGGGCCTAGCCGAACCTTCCTTCCCGAATCAACAACAGGGGGCCTACCCGGAACATTCCTTTCTCGAATCAACAACAGATGGCCTACCCGAACCTTCCTTTCCCGAATCAACAACAGAGGGCCTACCCGAACTTTCCTTTCCCGAATCAACAACAGAGGGCCTACCCAAACCTTCCTTCCCGAATGAACAACAGGCGGCCTATCCGAAAGTTCCTTTACCGAATCAAAACCAGAGGACATACTCGAACCTGCCTTTTCCGAACCAACAATAGAAGGCGTACCCGAACCTTTCTTTCCCGAATAAACAACAGAGGGCCTACTCGAACTTCCCTTTCCTGAATCAACAACAGAGGACTTGCCCGAACCTTCCTTTCCCGAATCAACAACAGAAGGCCTACCCAAACCTTCCTTTCCCGAATCAACAAGAGAGAGCCTACCCGAACCTTCATTTCCTGAATCAACAACAGGGGAACTACCCGAACCTTCATTTCCCGAATCAACAACAGGGGAACTACCCGAACCTCCCTTTATCTAATCAACAACAGAGGGCCAACCCGAACCTACCTTTATCTAATCAACAACAGAGGGCCAAACCGTACTTTTCTTTCTTTTCAAGCATAAATTCACTAACCGTAAATTCCTGGAATCATGTTTGCGCCATCCGAGTAACCGCCAGGTCTTCACCTTTAACTTCGTTAATTTTTCGGACTGTTTTAGCAACTTTAAACGCTTCATTCCAGTAATGTTACAATAGCACCAATATTTCATGCATTGTAGCCTTTGAAATTGATCGCGGTTGAAATTTCCCGCATGGGTTGCGATTCACGACATGTGCTTCACGCTTCGTTTGATTCCCCGTAACGCGAGGTTTCGATCGCCTGATGCACAAGATAACAGCCCTGCAGAAAATATTATTATTTCCGTCGTGGAGCTGTCCTACGCAAAAATGCTACCCCAATATTAAATGTAAGGTCCACAATCGCCAAGGAGAACTTACATTTCGGTAAAAACACAACATTTAGAAAAACTGTTGCCGCCCCGGTGGCGCAAGCGGTCTAACGTTGGCTTATGACCATTCGCACGAGATGGGTCCAGGTTCGAATCCAGTTAGACATGGATGTTGTGTTTGTCATATGGCACTGGTTCTCTTTCCTTGAACCAGTTGCCCTAAATTACGGACGGGAGAGTACTGATAGTGGACGGGCGACTACTCACGGTGGTCGTTAAACTCCCAGTAATAATAATAATAAAAAAACCTTGGAAGTAACGCCACAAAGAGGCAGAAGCAATCTGAATCTCTTTCGGTTTTCTTACACAATTGCAAGCAAATTACAAACGCAAAGTACGCCTCCAATGTGAGTGCTCCCTGATCGCTGTTAAAGAAGTGAGTAATAATAGAAAGATGTAACCGGAAAAGGAGAAGACTTGCAAGTTTGAGTCTGAGCTGCAAGCTTGGTGTTGAGTCCAAGCAACATCCCTTTAAGCGGCTGAAACGAACTAACTCGGGGTTAACAAAGTGTGAGCAGACATCAGCTCGAACGAATATATTCGTTGTTTAAGAAGTGGGCCGAACTCGGCTGGAACCAGTGAATCTGCGCATCAGAAACGTTACTTTCTACCCTAGCTAGCGTTTTATTCAAATTGATAATTTAGAGGAACGATTGACACTAACCCTTTATGAATGATTACGTGCTAAAAGGACTATAACAATAACGATAAACCTAAGAAAGGAGAAAGAAGGAGTTTCAGTCTCTTGTCTCTAACCAGTGGCATGATGTCTGTGTCGGGAAGACTAGACGTTCGCTACGATGTAATAGGTCATGAATCAGAGCAAACAGCACTAGAAGGGAGCGTTTATTATCAGTGACCGGCTTATGTGATCATTTCTGTTTGTGGAGCGCAGAACATTTTGTAACGCAAGTAAAACGGCCTCTTATAGGCTTAAATAAAAAGAACCAATATAACATCCGTGCATGTGCATTCATTACCGATACGTCAAATTTGCCGCAGACAGAGACCGAAAAATTGTGATTACTCCGTCGAACTGAAGTATCTGCACTACAAATTACGTTGTTCCAACAGAATCGAAGAGGTAAAGGCCCTTACACGATATCATTTGAACTCCTGGAATTGAATAAATAAACCGGCGGTTCGTGGTTTTCCCCTCCTCAGACGAAAATTTGAGGGTACTAACCACGTCTGACTCTACAAACCTTGCCGTCTTGAAAGTGATCTCACCCAGTTGTTTGGTCGTTACTCCTTGGAAATTATTAACATTGTACAGCATCCCTTTATTTCATTCGTATCATACGGGATAACATTCGCTCACCTCCACCGTAGGTAAACCGTGGTCTGGCGCACACATTACCGGCGGTTCGTGGTTTTCTCTTCCTCAGACCAAAGTTTGAGGTTACGAACTAAGGCAGACAGTGAGCACTAACCGTTCGGTCTTGAAAATGATCTGACCCAGTCGTTTCGTCTTTACTCCTTTGTCAAACTCACTTAAGTCCGCTGCCTTTTCCATCTTAAGAACAAGAATAACGCTGATTTACAGAGCTCAGTATCAGGAGTTATTTTCACAGTTTCATAACTTCCACACGTGCCGCCGTTTACCCGCAGTTACTTGAATTTGCATAAAGACGCGCTGATCTTAAAGATTTAAATCTTATGTGTCCATTCATGTACTAAAACGATTCAGACCTTCGGCCATATACACTGATTGGCCACTTTATTATGACCACCTGATAGTTTTAAGCAAATGAGCTATGGCTGAACGCTGTTGCCGCCAGAGTGCGAGGCTAGTATAAAAAGGGAAAGCTCAGTGCTTGCGACAGTAATAGAAGTGATTTTTGGGTGACGAGATGGGTAAAAAATGCGATTTGACGGACTTTCAACGTGGGATGATTCTAGGAGCTCGGAGCCATGAAGCGAGTATCACCAAAACCACCGCATTCGTGAAATGTTCCAGAGCAGCTGTTGTTAAAGTGTTTAAAGACTGGACTGTCAGCCAAAAAACTGGGTCTCTACGTGCAACGTGTGGTCGTCATCGACTAGTGACTGCTCGGGTGGAACGGAGAGTGTCCAGACTGGTAAAAGACAACAGAAGGACAACAATGCAGCAAATTACGACCATCTTAATCAAGGATCCCCTCAAATGATCTCTGCACACACTGTCCGACGTACACTGCATCGGATGGGATATGGCAGCCGAAGACCTATTCCAACACCTTTGCTGTCTGCAGTTAACAAGAGAAAACGTCTCCAGTTCGTACAGGAGCACAAGGATTGGACAGTCGATAATAGGAAACAAATTATTTGGTCCGATGAATCACGTTTTCAGTTGCACCATGCCGATGGCCGAGTGAGAATTTGGCGGAAACAGCACGAAAGCATGGACCCCCAAATGCATTGCTACAACCCTTCAAGCTGGTGGAGGCAACGTTATGGTTTGGGGAATGTTTTCCTGGCATGCTTTGGGCCATTTAATTCGTGTTGATCAACGTCTGACTGGCTCATCATATCTAAACATCGTTACTGACCAAGTGCCTCCTGTCATGTGGATGGTTTATCCCAATGGCGATGGCTACTTTAAACAAGATAATGCATCCTGCCATAGTGCTCGTATTGTACAGGATTGGTTTCAGGAACATGCCGGTGTGTTTGCTTTGTTTAGGTTGCCCCCACAATCTCCAGATCTCAACCCCATTGAGAATTTGTGGGATGAAATTGAACGAACCATCAGACAGCTGGATCCACAGCCCTGCAATCTCACACTCCTGGAAAGTGTTATTCAACAAGCATGGTCACAGATTCCACAAACCACCTATCAACATCTCGTGGATTCCATGCCACGAAGAATCGACGCAGTATTAAAGGCAAAAGGTGGCCCAACGAAGTACTGAGGGAGTGGTCATAATAAAGTGTCCACTCAGTGTATAAAGTGGTGTTCTCATTAATTATTTATGATACAGAACTACAATATTGCCAGTGTATTATTATATGAAAAATCCAGAAGTACGCAATTAAATGCTACATAAAGTATAAGAAAATGACGTTGCCGTGCTCATAGTAAGTTTACTTAAAATATGCACCTATGTACATAGGTAGACTTGATTATAGTTCATTATTAGAATGTTGCAATGAATATTTGTGAAAAATTTAAAACATATAGATCCATTTTTTAACGCGAATGACTATATTATTACTTTAGTAGGTACACGTTTTCTAGATTAGGAATTGAACCTCAATATTGATTATTTCTTCGCGTATATGATAATCATTACTGCAAATTGGAATCACGTTATTACCATAGAGGTCTAGATTTTGCTTAATACACTGCCGGACAATTGCTAAGGACGGATAACAATAGCAACGATAGCAACCATAAAATGGAAATCAGGAAAATGTGGAAATTAGCATAAGGGCGGGATACAGTAAGACGTGTTGTGCGTATGCAAATTTTGGATTGCCGAACTTGTTCGTGACGTCATAGCGCTGATAAGAGATATAAAGGATTTGACGCGTATTGACCGTTGTTGTTCAAACGCAAAGTTGAAAGGAAGGGATTAATTGACGAACTTGCAATTTTCAGTATGTCTTCCCGACATCACCTAGATGATTTTACGCGTGGCCGTATTATTGGCAAGATTGAAGAAGGGCGAAAAATAACAGATGTTGCCCGGGAGTTCGACGTCAGCCACAGTGTTGTTTTAAGGCTTTGGAAATCATTTCAAACAAATGGAGAGTGTAGCAAACGTCATGGGGGAGGTCGTTTTCGGCAGTACGACACCTGCAGAAGATCGGTACATAGTGCTATCATCAAAAAGACACCGGCGCAGCACAGCTAGTGAGGTAGCAAATCAGTTTATGGCTGCTACTGGCAAGCGGATCTCCCGGAAAACTGTCGCCAGACGTTTGCATCAAGAAAGACTATACGCCCGCCGTCCTGTTGTGTGCATCCCATTGTCCAGACGTCACTGTACCGCCCGTTTGCAATGGTGCCATCAACATTGCAATTGGACTGATAACGACTGGTCTGCTGTCCTCTTCTCAGATGAGAGTAGATACAGTCTATCGTCTGATTGTCGAAGACAACTGATCTGGCGTGATAGTGGTACTGCATATTGTCCAGCAAACATACAGGAAAGGGACCGATATCCGACATGTAGTGTCATGGTATGGGCTGGCATCATGATCAATGGCCGTACGTCCCTCTATGTGCTTCCAACTGGGACTATGACTGGCCAACGATACATTAATGATGTTCTGCTACCTCATGTTTGCATGTTCCGTGGTGCTGTCGGTGATAGATTCATTTTCATGGACGACAACGCAACATGTCATCGAACAGTCGCTGTCCAGGAGTGTCTTGAGAGCGAGAATATTCAACGCCTCGTATGACCAGCACGTTCTCCAGATCTGAATCCCATTGAAAATGTGTGGGATGCTTTGGGGAGGAGTCTTGCTGGTCGCCAATGCCCTCCAATATACAAGGAAACCCTCATCCGTGCACTGACAGAGGCATGGGATAAATTACCCCAACAGCAGCTTGATAATGTTGTGCAAAGCATGACACGACGTGTGGAATCTTGCATCGCCCTCCATGGTGGCCATATCCCGTATTGACATCTTACGCCGGAACGCCTGCGGACGGTAATTGCATTTTTTCACGTTTACGTATTCTGCACAAAATGGCCTGTTTGTCCCTTGAACACGTTCCAAAGCCTTCTGGATTTCAGAGCACAATAAATTGTCTTTCTTGTAATGTCCTGGCAATCTGACATTATTTTATTTCACTTGGCATCCAACTACACTTACGTTTTTATGCGCTATATAGCCGTTTATGATCCGTCCTTAGCAATTGTCCAGCAGTGTAATTTAATTCGTTTCTCACTGGATACAAGTTGTAGAATTTTCTTTTAATATTTTTAACTATGATCACGTGGCATGTCCCTTTTTGATGTTGGAGCCATAAATTGTGACGTCATTCGCGGTCTATCTGTATGTAAGGTCGATGGTTCAGACACATAGCATGTCCTAGAGTAAATTTGAATAAGAAATAAGTTTCCAGAAAGAAAAGAAAGAGAAACTTACATCCCTTGGAAATTCTATTATGAACACTCGTCTATACAGGAATGCGGTTTCCAGTTACTGTATTACCGACATGTAAATGAGCTATGCTGCGAAATGCCACCGCGGTCCTTCGTAATGCAGCAAGCGAAGATCTGCTGTTCTCATAAATATGTGGAAGAGTTTATCTGTATTGCCTGAGACTTCGAAAATAAAGTTCGTGAAAGTTGGGATAAATTGGTAGTCGCAGCCTTATACGTATAAGTCTATTCCGCAAAGTAGAGGTAACATGAAGAGAATTCGTGCGCTATGCGTAAGAGAGAGGGCTGTTAGTAATTCTTGCATCTGATAAGTAGAGTTAAATTGGCAGCGTTCAGCCAGACAACATGGTTATGGGCAGTACGATTGTTCTGGTGAAAACGGGAGAAGACTGCATTGGAAAACAATGCTAAGCAGCCATTTAGTTTGTTAGAGACGAACGAAGATGGGTGTTAGGGAATTTAGTGCTCACTGTACCAAGAAAAAGGTGAGAAAGATAAAAGAAGAATCACATTGGCAAATGCAATATCTTTATGCCTATGTTTAGAACGCAATGAATTGAAAATTTACTTAATTCCCTGTGTCTCACAAAATCCGTCGCGTTTCCACACGTAGTTAGACAAAAATTGGACAGAAGGATATTGTGAAATTAATTGTAACTTGGAAAACGCTATCTAAGATTCAAAATATCAAAATCAACAAATGCATTTCTTTCTTTACCGGAAAGAGGGTTGCAGATTTTGATATATACTGCTGTTCACAATTTTTGGAAGTTGAACAAAAATTCAAATAGCGCAAGACATTTTTTGGGGGGAATTTAACAAAACTTTCAGTGGATATTTAATATCGTATTTATTGAAGAAAATAATATTTCGGAAGCTTTTCCAATTAAAAAGTTAAATATTCAATCAAAAAATATATATCGGGAACTTTCTCTAATTCTTAAAAACTATATATTACTGCATGTATAGAAACCAACGTAGTTTAGTAAGGAATATGATTGCCACTAACAACATTATAGCTTCCGCAAGGAGTAACCACGTTTCTAATATTGTTACCCAACAATGTAGGTGGCAGAAAATCTCACTCTTAACGGCATTCCTCAGCTCACGAAGTTTCACGGAGTGCACGACTTGCAACATTCCTCACTTTCACGGAGTTGACGACTTGCAACATTCCTCAGTTTCACGGAGTTGACAACTTGCGACATTCCTCATTCATCAGTTTCACGGAGTTGACGATTTGCGACATTCCTCAGTTTCACGGAGTTGACAACTTGCAACTTGGCTTCCCTAAGCATGCCATACATGTTAGAAGGCATTTTGGTACACTGGTGTTAAAAAAATTAAGGACGAAGAGGAGAAATTAGCATAACAGCGGGACGAGCAAGCAGAACGGGCCGGAGACTAGGGTCCGGTACGATAAGGCATACGCATATATGCAGCATGACGTGGGGGGGGGTATCTGAACGGTATAAAGCACACGGGCAGTGTACGCTCAGCAATGCGGTGAAAGCTATTGCACGGTGTACATCGGTTTGAACGACGTCGAGTTGCTACCACCGTGTGATATGACCAACAGGCAATCCAGTAGACGACATCTCGATGACTTTACCCTAGGTCGCGTTATTGGGAAGTTGGAAGAAGGTCGAAGTGTGACTAGTGCGGCCGTGGAGTTCGAGACCGCTCACAGAATCGTTTCACGAGCTTGGGGAGCATTTTAAACGACAGCAACAGCTGTCTGAGAGTTTAGCAGCGGTCGTCCACTGCTAAACTCTCGGGAAAAAAAAGAAAGAATTTTTTTTATTTTTTGATTGGAGGTTTAACGACCACCGTGAGCAACTCAATGGGTTATAAGCAGTCGCCCGTCCCTAATTTAGGGCCACTGGTTCCAGGGAAGGGAGAGAGCCAGTGCCGTAAGACAAACACAGCATCCATGCCTCGGGATCCGAACCCCGACCCCTTTCAGACGAATGATCAGAGGCCATCGCTTAGACCACTGCGCCATCGGGGCGGCAGAAAGAATTACGGAAAGGTTTCTGAAAATTCTGAAATTTCCGTTAGCACATCTTGAAAACGGTAATTTACCGTCAACATAAGAAAGTTATTCCAGGAAGGCTTCTGAAAATTCTGAAATTTCCGTTAACACATCTTGAAAACGGTGATTTACCGTCAACATAAGAAAGGTATTCCAGGAAGGCTTCTGAAAATTCTGAAATTTCCGTTAACACATCTTGAAAACGGTAATTTACCGTCAACATAAGAAAGGTATTCCAGGAAGGCTTCTGAAAATTCTGAATTTCCCCGTGGTGCGTGAAATTCAGATTTCTTTTTGTCATTTCACGGAAAAGGTTATATCAGAAAAATGCTTCGTTAATTCACGAAAGGAATGAATGAAAGTGGCTGGTGAATTTCAGAATTTTTTTTAGTGAATGAGAATATAGAAGTTAAAACAAAGCGGGCACTAAAAACGGAAATTTCGTTAAAAGACGGACACTTACCGGCATCTTTGCTGCATGTTATTTTCAGAAATCTTACGTGAATTCACACCACTTATTTTGTACAGTGCAGCATCGATTCACTGATATGTGTATTCACGGTGCAAATTCTACGCAATATGGCAAGTAGAACATGCACCCTCTCAGAGAACGATAAACTGCCCAAGTTGCATGTGTTGTTGTGTGCAGACATTCGTTTGATTTTGATTTTTTTTTTCGTAATTAGTTATATTAACTGCGAAGAACACTTCTAGAAATAATGCCCAGTTTTTCAGTTAGGGGCCATATATGGATACCTTTTTTGCTCAATTGCAGTTCCGGAGGCACAGTGTTCAAATCCCTGGCTTCTGACTATTCGCCCGAGATAAGTAGGGGTACGAATCCCGGGTAACGCATGGACGGTATCTTTGTCCAACAGCACAGACTGTCACCCTTCCATGGAACCAATGTCTCTAAATTAGGGAAGGCCGACTGTCTATAGCCATTGAGTTGCTTACAATGGTCGTTAACCCCCCAAACTGTCCTTGTATTTTCTTTTCCCAAAGATCAACTTTGAAAACAAGTTTTCCATGTCGTTCAGGATTCAAAGGATCTACAAATCGTACCTCAAAAATCGGTGTCATGTTCCTACGGCTGGTTCGCTCCCTTCCATGGAACTGGTGTCCTTTAATAAGGGACGTGCGACAGTTTATAGCTCATTGCGTTGCTTAGAGTGGTCGTTAACCCTCCCAAATGTCCTTTGATTTTCTTTTTCCGAAGTGGTGCTTTTAAAACAAGTTTTCCGTGTCGTTCCAGATTCAAAATATCTGCAAATCATACCTCAAAAATCGGTATGATGTTCCTTCACTTGGTTTCCTCCCTTCCATGGAACCGGTGAAGGGACGGGGGAGACTGTTTATAACACATTGAGTTGCTTACAGTGGTCGTTTACCTTGTTAAACGTCCTTTGATTTTCTTTTTCCAAAGATCAGCTTTAAAACAAGTTTTCTTTTCCGAAGATTTCAAATGAAGAACCCATCGTAACTCAGAAATCTGTGTCATATGGGTTTTTCGTTGTTGCTGTTTTCGTCTGAGGTTTAGCGACTTCCAGGAACGCCTAAAGGTATAAGAAATTTCCCGTCTGTAATTTAGAGCCACAAAATTTAGATGAAATAGAGATCCATCACCAAAAGTATAAACTGCTCATCTATTCTTGAATTAATACGTGATTCCAACTCATATTTAAGAGCGAAAGAAATCATATATACACCCCTATGACCACTAAACCAAAAGACGTTACTTGGGATTTGAAACACAAAAATATTCTGAGAAATGAAATAAGAAATTTATCTCTTTCAGGAACTTGAGAAAGGCTGGGTAACTGAACTCAATACGACCGAGGTGCCACAGATTCTCATTCCCATATATTTATTCCCCCACCCATAAAAGTAAAGGTTTTTACAGCCTCCTATTTATAAGGAAAATATGTTCTAAGTTATTAAATTTTTTGAAAACTGGGCATTTAACAACAGATTAGTTCACAGCGTGTAGTTATACAGATAACACCAATAAATTAAATCAGGTGAAAAACTACATAAAAACCGAAAGAAGATTCTGAGCTCAACACGCGAATCAGCTATTAGGGTTACGTAAAATACGTGGCAATTTTCGCCAAAAGATTGCACCTTCATTGCTCTTTTTGTTTTATTTTTCCTTTCAGCACATACTTTAATGTCACAGAAGGCGTATTTTTATTGCTGAATTTCCTTCTCCTAGAAATTAGGGTGGAAATAGCAAGAAGAAGTGTGAGTAGCAGGATAAGGCAAAGAAAAATTTCAGTAGAGCAGATATCAAACACCGTACGTTGTTTTTACATTTACGATCCAATGAATTGAGTATTCACGTCCTTTTTTAACAAAAATCTGGAAGGAGGACCTAATTATGCTACTTCTACAATCCTTGTTCACGCTTTCCAACCGTAGGTTGAAGAAGCGTACATATATGCTCCAGCTTTGTCCGTCTGTCCGCCCGTCTACGTGATAACTCGCGTAAAAATGGTTCGATTTCGATGAAATATTAGTATGTGGTAGGTGACAACCTGGGGACAAACTCTATTGAAAATGGACAAAATGGATTCAAAGGTGACGAAATGGACGAAATAGTGACATAGGAGCGGGATCCATTACATCGCCCTTATGCATCATAACTTACGTAAAAATGATTCTATTGCGACAAAACTTTAGTATGTTATTCCGGAGGTATACTGAACTGGTTCTGTTGAATATCATCGTAATGGGGTCAAAGGTCAGGACACTGGAGCGAAATTTATTCCACAGCTATTATCCTTATAACTTGAGTAATGATTTCTGGTATGTTGGAAAGTGTATCATAATCAGTGTATTGCATGATTTTACTAACTTGTTTTTCGTTTTGAGGAAGTTTTGAAGAAAGTAAGACAGCATTAACTCACTTTGCGTGAAACTTATCATTCTTGGGTTAGAACGTTAAACTTTGATCTCGATGGTAACTACATAGGAAAGAGCAATAACAAGACTGATTCCGACTCTTCCATGACAATTATTTGTAGAAAGAAGAGAGAAAAATTATTTTGAAATTATGCATAATGTCCATCTTGATCTCAGCAGTTCAACGATCGCAACCTCTCGTTTAATATTCCATACTTCATCGATGGTCACACGTAACATCGACATACAGATGTATTTCAAAACATTTCCCGGTTTCATAAGTACATTACACGAAAACGAGACTAAACAATTCACATACTATTTCTTCACGATAAAATATGAGAAGTTGAAACCTGCTGATATATTAAAAGACTTTGTTAAATACTATTAAAAATACAGGTTACAGTTAAAAACATGAAACTAGCGTCGGCCCCATCATCAGATGTAACATTATCATGAAAAGTTTCAAATTTAATGAAACATATTTTTTGTAATTACACATTTTTGTTAACTCCATTAGTTTTTGATATTTTTATTTGAAAAATCAGTGTTCACATTGGCTATGCGTGACGTTTAACGATGATTTACTCAAAAACTAGGACTTTTGAAAAAATACTAAAAAACAAAAAAGTTGCATTTTATAATGAGGATCCAGAAAATGTATGAAAACACGGGGTTTCCCCAAATGCTCAGATAATTATCAGTGATATCATATAACACACATTGAAAGTAAAATTGCGAATCATCTTGGTATTGTCTCTAGGGTTATATCATCTTTGACAGTTAAAACTCTTAAATGTTGTACTATTCATTGATTCATTCATATATTAATTATAGCATTGCCTCTTAAGGACAGACTACCCAAACTAATATAAATAGGTTGCAAATTTTACAGAATAAATTTAAAAGATTATTGGATTTAAAGATATTCTTCTTTATTCTTAACAATTTATTATTATTTCACTATCATCATAATCGTATTGACCCAAATAGGTATGAAATTCTGCTGATAAAACAACTGTTTCATTTTAACGTAGGTAAATTGATGTTTAAAAGGATAAAATATCATTTGTTTTCCGATGTAATAGATCTCGATCTGATGCACAGATCATTTGAACACGTTCATCTGTGATTTTTACAAAATTTCAACCAGGAAGAGTCTGATGAAATATTTAAAAATACTTTTTTTTTCCGTTTGAATTATTCGTAACAAATGTTTTTGTAATCATCAGCAAAAATGTACAATTTACAAAACATAATGTTCTGTGAGAAGGGTTAACAAAGAAATTTCATCGGATCTTCTCTTCACTTTCATTCGCGAACTGCCATCATCACTGTCAAAATCACTTTCCTCCTTTTCTTTTTCACTGTCCTCTTCTGTGGGCGTTTCAAGGTTTTCTGGGAGTGTCGGACCATCGTATCATTTTATGTCGTACCTGCCATTTTCCAAGTACCAGCCATGTTCAGTAGGATTCAGCTCGTTTTCAGGTTTTCTACAAAGAGCTCGTTCCAGTAGCCATGACACAGAATTGTTTCTTTTAATCGTTTGGATAAGAGGTGGTAACATTGTTGGATCAATCAGTTGGATCAACATTGTTGGATCAATCAGTTGGATCAATCAGTTTTCAAGGACAAATCTATGAATAGATAAATGGCGCTCCAATAGCGTCCTCCCTTTTCGCCGTCCTCGCAGGAGAAATATTTCGTCCAATTGAGCAATATACATTTTATTGACAAAAGTCACCGGACAACCCTTCAAAATCAAATGAACGGATCCGTTGCGTTGTTAAGATGCGTGGTAGAGCTGCAAACGGTATAAAAACAAACCTGAATCTAATCGAGATCAAAGCGCACTGTGAGGTTGAGTGAAAATGTCGCGGCGGGAGAGAATTGACTTCGAGAAAGAAAAGATCGTTGGGCGTTATATTAATGGCTTGTCCATAAGGGAAACCGAGAGGCATTTAAACATACCCAAGTCAACTGTTTTGGATGTACTGAATAAGTGGAAGACACACGGCGCGCCCGAATCAGCAAAACGTACCGGCAGACCAAAGAAAATCAATGATAGAGGACGTCGAAGCCTCAGGAGAGTCGTTACAGCTAATCGACGAAGTACTGCTCAAGACCTCAGTGTACAGGTGAGTAAAAATGCTGGAATCTCGGTATGCACACGTACCATTCGCAGAGAACTTGATTCCGTGGGTTACCGTGATCGTGCGGCGGCTGCTCATAAGCCTTTCATCTCCACTCCACTCGGAATGCTACTCGTCGTTTAGCAGAGTGTAAAGAACATTTATCGTGGACCGTAGATCAATGGAAACGGGTTCTATGGACTGATGAATCCAGATACACGATTCATCAGTCTGATGGCCGTGTGTGGGTACGGCGGTAGTCGGCGGAATGCTATTTACCACAGTGTACGGTTCCTACGGTCCACTTTGGAGCTGGCAGTGTACTCTTGTTGGGATGTTTTTCGTGTTACGGTCCATGCCCATTGGTTATCGTGGATCAAACCTGTTAACCAGCATGTCTACCTCGATATTCTGGACAATTATACCCTACCAACTCTGTGGCAGTACTATGGAACAGATGTTTGTTGGTACCAGCAGGATAATGCACCGAACCATAAAGTAAGGACTGTTACGGCATGGTTTGATGATAATTCCGTATCGTGTGTGGACTGGATAGCACAGACCCCTGATCGTAATCCTATAGAGCACCTATGGGATGAATTAGAGCGCAGCGTAAAAAGTTTGTTAACCAAGTCCTACGAGTAAGCAACAGTTAGCGGCAGCATTATGTACTGAATGGAAGCGAATACCTATGCTGTGTTCCAAAACCTGGTCGAAAGCATGTCTCGAAGTGTCAGTGCATGCATTAAGGCCAAAGTTGGACTGACACCGTTCTAATGTATGTCAATAAAGGCTATTTTGTGTTTCTTTACTAGGTGTCCGGTGACTTTGGCAATAGAGTGTATGATTATCCTAGCCTGTCTGAACATCTTTGCAGACAAAATTTCATCCCTTTAGGTCTAATGTTTATCTTCAAGCAGATGAACCTAGTCAAATGTATAATGTTCACCCTCGCATGGTTCGTATCATCACCAAATGGGTCGAGAAATGAAAATGGATCCAGAAATTTGCTGAACAAATTTCGTTGATTCAGTGGCTGGCAAAACATCCGGATTTAAAAGGACCAACCTTGAGATCTGGTGAAACTGGCTACTTGCTGCAAGATTGAGCCACCGTCTAATTTTCGGCAACTGCGCAACCAAGTATCATGTCTACATGGTACAACATTCTTACATGACCTTCACAGAAAAATGGTATGTTGAATACCCCGGTGATTTCGAGTTGTTTTGAAGGGCAAGAGCGGCACATCACAGTTCTAGGTAGATGTACGTAACAAGCTGACATCTCAGTGTATCTAATGTTTCGTAGCGCTCTTCACTTTCTGCTTATTTGTTACCTCAAAAGAAGAAGTAGCAGCCGATGGCACAGTGGTATAACCGCTGGCTTTTTGACAATTCGCCCAAGATGGATAAGGGTTCGAATGCCGGTGAGACACGGATGTTGTGTTGGCCTTTACAGCACTGTGTTTCTCCCTTCCCTGGAACCAGTAACCTTAAATTAGGGACGGGCGACTGCTTACATGCCATCAAGTTGCTCACGGTTGTCGTTAAACCCAAAAAAGGATAACAAGAAAAGTAGGGCATCTGTTCCTTTAACGCATTTTAGTGGGAAAATTTAGAGAACATGTGAGGAGCTTTAAACGAGCGAAAATTTAATGTTCTACGTCATGTATCGTGGACAAACTTTATATACCACTTTCATGCCACGCAAATTAATCTTTGTAAACTTTATTAACGTAAGCAAAATTTGTGGGATGTTTTCATTTTTTTCCTGGAAAAGCTTCCTGTCTCTTTGTCATTTGGTTTTACTTTCTTGTTCTTTCATGATAATTATTTGTCATCGGGTAGATGATTTCGAATTGTCCTGAACGTTACCTGACTTTTGAAACTCACGCACATAAAGAACGTTTTCGCTTCCTTTACAATCAATTCAAATAAAGATGACAAAGCTGTGTGCAAAATTCGCTGAATATCTTACACTCTGTGTCTCTAAGGACCGGAACTGATCGAAATCTATTTTTTCACCGTCAAATGCGAGAGAGAATTCATAAGATCCATCAATCTTGAGAAGACAAAGAAGGAAAACTACAGACGACATTAACAGTCTTCAGTTGAAGAACGTTGAATGGGAATATTGTGAAGAAGATATGGATTTGTGAGCTCTTACGAATCGTAAAACTGAACGAAAGTGACTCGAAAAAGACTTGCTCATATACATTTGCGTTACTGACTTGAAAATAATGGTAAAAGAAACAAAACCATTATAAGGCAACTTGTATTGGTACTTTTAAGAATTTCAAGGAGAACAAAAGTTCGCTTGCGTAAATTTTCCTCTAATAATTAACCTTTTAACCGCATAGAACGAAATAACTAGGGATTAACAAAATATGTTGAAGTCATCTCAAAAGATTATGTTCACAGTTGTAGAAGCGGCCCAAAGTCGGAAGGAGAGACTAAAATTGCTCATTAGAAAGATTTGCTTTGCTATTCAATGTGTTCATTTAGGGTCACGATTAACACTACTCCTTTCTGAACGATAGCGTGTATAACAATAGCGAGGAACAGAAGGAAGGAGAGAAGATTTAGATCACTTCTTTCTACCCAACGGCATGATGTCTGCGTCAGGTGAACTAGCTCTTTCCAATCATGCTTTGGGTCATGCAGCAGAGAATAAAGGACTCAAAGGGAGCGCTTCTTAACAATGACAGGTTTATGGTTGGTACTGCGAGGACGTGAGGGTGAAAGAAATTGCTTTGCCATAGCTTTCCTAAAACCTGGCCGCTATTCCGTTTTGAAGAGCGCAGGAAATATTGGACACCATTTGGTTGAGGTACGTCGACCTGTTAAAGAGTTAAAGCTTCTAGAACAATTGCCATACTGCATAGGACCTAAGACAACGTGCGCTTAAAACGAGTACCTCTCATCAGAAGGTGTCGTACGCTTTGTACAAACTTGGCCAGGAGTTCGTGATACACCACCCGTGTTGTTCAATTCCTCAATAACCATGAAATCACTCTGGGTTGATATTCAAGTTCCTTGCGACCTAGGCCTGATAATATCATGCTTCTAGCCATCCTGCAGCTCGCCATCGTACAGCGTCGTGTCTTCCTCGCCATCGCACAGCGTCATGTATCTCACGTTATCGTATAGCGTCGTGTATTACCCGCCATTGTACAGTGTCGAATATCGCTCGCCATCGCACGTCATCGTACAGCGTCGTATTTGCTTGCCATTGTACAGCGTCGTATACTGCTAGCCATCGCTCAGCGCCGTATGTCGTTCGCCACCGCACAGCGATGTATATCGCTCGCCATCGTAAAACATCGTGTATTGCTCGCCATCGTACACCGTCGTATATTGCTTGCCATCGTACAGCATCGTATATCACTTGCCACGGTACAGAGTCGTATATCGCTCGCCGTCGTACAGCATCGTGTATCGCTCACCATCGTACAGCGTTGTATATTGCACGTCATCGTACAGCGTCGTGTATTACTCGCCATCGTACAGCGTCGAATATCGCTCCACACCGTACAGGGTCGTATATAGCTCGCCATCACACAGCATCGTATATAGCACGTCATCGTACAGCGTCGTATATTGCTTGCCATTGTACAGCGTCGTATACTGCTCGCCATCGCACAGCGTCGTATATCGTTTGCTACCGCACAGCGATGTATATCGCTCGCCATCGTTAAACATCGCATATCGCTCGCCATCGTACAGCGTCGTATACCGCACGTCATTGTACAGTGTCGTATATTGCTTGCCATCGTACAGCATCGTGTATCGCTCGTCATCGTACAGAGTCGTATGAGACATAAGGAAAGCATTTGCAGCCACCAGAATGATTCTTACACGCGCTGGCACGGAAACATCCACGGCAGTTTGTGCTGGCTTTAAGAATGTAACCCAATTTACATATTGAACAGCATTTTACTCACTGATATGCACATTTCCCGGCGGGCATTTGTTTCTACTGTCCATGCATAACTCCTGTAAACACCGTAGCATTTCATTTATAGCTTTGAATTATTTGCCTCTTCCTGACTTTAATTTTGGACACCAGTGTGTACACTGATCAACCAAAACATTAAATAAAACTCTACGTCATGCAAATACGCGCGTGCAGCCAATCAGTGCCACATGCCAAGGTTGCGAATGACATATAACACTTGGGTCGTAGCTCTGTCAGTCAGTATTTCGTTTCGTGTCATCACGGGAAATGCAAATGCTTTATCATATTTAGACAAAGGCCAGATCGTTATGGTAACAATCCTTGGTAAATGCATCTCCGAAGCAGCGACTCTGGTAGGCTGCTCAAGCAAAGATGATCTAAAACAGGCTACACTTCAAGCCGTTGGCATGGCGCGCCTCCTTATTGCTAGAGGCCAGCGAAGGCTACTTCGTCTTGTCCGCAGCGACAGGAGGGTTACTTTGCGGCTGGCATTACTCATAATTTCAACTCTGCTGAAAGGACCAATGTGTTTGTACACACAGTTCTTGCTGCGCTCTTAGATATGAATGTCTGCAGCCGCAGAACCATTCTCGTGCGTATCCTCACTGGCATTCACCGTTGTCAATGTTTGCAGTGGGCGCGTAATCGTCGACACTGGTCCATAGAAGAGGAAAAGAAAGTCTCACGGTCAGACGAATCCCGTTTTCAGTTATATTATGTCGTCGGACGAGCTCGTGTGTGACGTTTGCCTAAGGAATCCTTCTCACTTGGACGCACTGTGGGACTGCTCAAGGCGGTTGAAGAAGTATCATGGCCTGAGCAAGATCTTCTTGGGGAACACTTGGGCTCATTATCCATGTACAGAGAATTCTGACAGCTGTTACGTATTTTAACGTCGTTGCTCACCACGTGCACTCCTTTATGGCAACTGTATTCTCAGGCGATGATGGCATCTTTGAACCATACAATGCTGAATGTCTCACTGCGAAGAAGGTTCAGGAATGGTTCCAAGAAAATGATGAGGGATTTCATTTATAGCCATGGCCTCCAAATTCTCCGGACATTAGTCCAATCATTTGTTGTTTGAGTTGAAGAAACGGTCACTAGGAGCATCACTACAACCACGTAATTTACGCGAATTCCGGGATCTTTCGATGCAGTCATGGTACCAAATATCAAGGGACATCCAATAACATTTCGTTGAATCTATGACACATCAGGCGTGAGCTATTTTGGCGGCAACTGGAGGATCTACATCATACACTCATCGTCAAAAAATAGTTGCACCCAGAAGGAAGAAACCGCCAGGAATGAAACTTGGTGGGTACGTTTGACATCATGGGACATGCAAATGATTCCAGTAACACGCTCGGCCGCGCATGTGACGCAAGCAAGGAGGGTTCGTTACGCTGTGCCTGACCTGCTATATAAGGGCATCTCGTTGTGCGTGCTTGCCATTCTGACTCATGTTGTGGCGTTCGTTGCATCCTGTGCAAATGAAGTATGCCTCGGAGAAAAGTTTGGAAACAATTCGAGCAATTGGAGGAATTCCAGAGGGGCTGCATTGTCGGACTCCGGGAAGCGGGATGGTTTTATCGCCGTATTGCGTGCCATACCGGTCTTCCGTATATTACCATAGCACGCTGTTGGCGGCAGTGGATAGAACAAGGAACGCAGCAGCGACAGGAAGGGTCTGGGTGACCTATACGAACCACGAAGAGACAGGACCGACGGGTTGTGTGACATGTGGGACGTGACACAACAGCCAAGCTTGTCGATATTCAGCGAGCAGTGGTGCCCTTCATGCATCGTACGATTTGTGCTAGCACCATTCGCAGACGGCTGCACGACGTAGGACTACACGCTCGAAGACCGTTACGACGACTGCCCTTAACACCATTACATCGTCTCCAAAGACTGCAATGGTGTCGTGGCAGACTCTCATGGAGCCACTCAGAATGGCAGTGGGTGATCTTCAGTGACGAGTCCCGCTTTTGACTTGGAGGAAACGACCAACGAATCCGTGTGTGGAGGCATCGTAGTCAGCGCCAAGATGAACGGTTTGTTGTCGAGCGTAACACGTCCCGGATGCCTGACGTCATGGTGTGGTGCTCAATTACCTTCGATGCCAGATAAACTTTGGTGTTCATTACAGGCACTTTGACAGCCCAATGTTACGTTAATGAGGTCGTGTAACCAGTGGCTCTACTTTCTCTGAACGCTTACTCCAATGCGATTTTCCAACAGGACAACACTCGTCAGCATACTGCTGCTCTCTCGAGATCCAGCATTTAAAGCACAGGAACCCTACCATGGCGAGCCGCATCGACCGACCGACCTATCGTCGATTGAAAATGTGTAGGATGCTATTGGACGCCCTGTCTACACTCCAACCCCACCGCATAATCTGTAGGAACTGAGTAAGAATATTCAAGCTGCATGGGATGGCTTATCGCAAGACATCATCAGGAACCTGTAGAACTCCACGCCGAGACGTCTGGCGCGCTATATGAGCAAACATGGCGACCCGACGCCATACTAAGAGATACTACTTATTGGCGTGTAGCTCAATAAATATTGCCGATATTAATCTCAATTTTTAATAATTTATTGTTCCTGGTAACCTTTACCTTTCTCCCAAATAGCATTGTATTCCGGCAAGTCCTTCTGGGTGCAACTAATTTTTTTGACGCTAAGTGTATTTGGCAGGTGGATTTAATGTTTCGCCTGATCGGTATATACTGTATATATGCAACCAGCCACACCTGTTTATCACGCATGCGTCGTCGGGGGTGCACAATGTACGTCGTAATAATCGTTTCCTCAACCCCTAACAAATACTTTCGCACTGTGATGTTTCGAAAAATTGATATGAAAGAGGAAGGCAGATGCACCATCAGAATTTGCTGTCGATTTTCAGGTGGTTCCACCTAAAATCTCTGGCTTATGTTTCCAATGGTTAAACTTCTTTGCATATTTTCTTCGCAATTGATGTATTCCCAAGGATGAATTTGTAAATCGATAAAACTAACTTTAAGTTATAGCATGGGATACTTAATACTTGCTAAAACATAACCATAATTAAGCAATCCAACATTTGTCTACTGACGTCATCAATGTACAGGTCGCGCCATCTATTAACAGGTCTGAACATTACTTAAAGAAAAATTATTTTTAATATAACTATGGTTATGTTTTAGCAAGCATTAAGTATCCCATGCTATAACTTAAAGTTAATTTTATCGATGGTCAAATGTTCATCCTTGGGAATACATTGATTGCGAAGAAAATATGTAAAGAAGTTTTACCATTGGAAACATAAGGCAGAGATTTAAGGTGGAACTACCTTAGGAAGTTTGTCGGAGAGACTTTCCATCTTATGCAAGAGGCTTATGAAGATGAATATCTAGGAAAATCAAAAATTTAGAGATGTCATAAAGGATTTATGTAGGGTCGCGAGTCGGCGACTTTAATCCCTCATGAAGGAAGACATTCAGCCAGTGTTACAGAGGTAAACATCAACACAATAAGTGTTATTATACGAGAAGACAGATCAATTAGAGATACGGAAGATATGGTTCACATTTCAAAATAATCTAATCGCAGAATTTTAACAAACCGTTTGAGCATGAAACGAGCTTGTTCAACTTGGGTTCCGGATTTCCTTTCGTGTGCGGCCCAATGCAAGGCCGCATATGGCGAGTTATGTCGTTTCTTATTTGGCGAAAATGAATATTAAGTTGATGTCAACAACCTGCATAGAGTCCAGAGTGACTCCAGACATGTCACCATGTGACATCTGGTTGTTCCCATTTTAAAAAAGACATTACGGGGACGACAATTTAAGACTGATCAATAAGTTGTTACAGCTGTGCAGGGGTGTTTCAACAGTATTTTAGAATAATTCCAGGATACTTTCAAACAATAGGCGTTGGCACACCTGTATTCGATACAATGGAAGGTATTTCGAAAAATATGACCAATTTCTTAATAATTGTGGTACGTATATCCTTTTTATAGAAACATTTTCAGTTGTTTAGCAACAATCCCTCTCTATACTGTATATTATAACGAAGTGAATTTCTCCGTCATTTTTATCCGCGCCAGGATTCGAACCCGGGTCCACTCATTCCGGAACAAGTTGCTCTACCAATTAAGCTGATTCCTATCTGCCTTTATGTCGTGTGCGTCCTTCTGGCAGGTACGTCACATCTCCTGGTACGTTACATCATCTCCCTTATTTTTTTATTTTTTTTTTTTTCGAAGTGCTGGAGAAGGGATACTCTTATTTTTCCTATCTCGCGGTGTGGAAATAACATCACAACATTGCGAGATTTTGAACGGTCGGGTCATCCGGATAGTTCGGGCGCCATTATAACGAAGTGAATTTCTCCGTCATTTCTGGTCTACGCCGGGATTCGAACCTGAGTCCGCTTATTCCGGAACAAGTCGCTCTACCAACTGAGCTACGCAGACATTTTATTCTGATTCCTATCTGCCTTTATGTCGTGTGCGTCCTTCTGGCAGGTACGTCACATCTCCTGGTACGTTACAATATGTTCTGCAAGCACGAATTGTAGAAGCAAGTCATTCCAAGATATGTGTTTTTTAATGAAACATTTTCTGTATTTTTTGCTTTGTAGGATAAAGAGATTTTCATTTGGCTTAGAAGTGTTAGAGTTTTCAAAGGAAACATTTATTCCTGTCTTGGCTAATCACTTTTTTAGTTTTCCTGTTTCCCAAGTTTTGGTCAGTTCTACTCTTTAATTGTTGACTATATAGGGTGTTTCAAAACTAACGGAACAAACTTTAAGGGGTGATAGAACACACCGAAGCAAGCACTTTTCGTCCTGGAATGCATGATCGCACGTTATGCGGTCAAGCGCTGGAGGACGTTTTCCGTTTCCCCACACATTCCATCTTTCGGAACGCAAAGACCCATATCTTTTACCCGAACGTCTGGATGGGAGGACGTACCTTATTTTCCTTCAACACGTCTTGCCTGAATTGATCCAGCATGTATCAGCAGCAGTCCGCGTTAAAATGTGATTCCAACATGATGGAGCGCCAGCTCATTTCAGCACGCAGGTGCGTGATTACTTGAACGCCACATTTCCAAGCCAATGGATTGGCTGAGGTGGACCCATCGCTTGGCCCCAACGATCACCAGATCTGTCCCCTCTGGATTTCTTTTTATGGTGACATCTTAAGTCCGTAATGTACGACACTCCCATTGATTTCAATGAGGAATTAGTTGCCAGACTTTCAATCGCTGCTGCAGCTGTCCGGGAAATGCCTGGTATTTTCCACAACATACGGGCATCTTTACGTCGACGATGCGAAGCGTGTATCAGGAGTGGCTGTCGCCCTTTTGAACAGCTTTTGTAAGTGTAATTAATTTCAGTATTTACTTATTAATGTTTGCAAATTTGATGTAATTTTGTGATGCCACTTTTTGTTTCTTATTTTGTCTGCAATAAAGCTTTGTTTTATTGCAGACAAAATGTCTTTGCGTTGCGAAAGACGGCGTGTGTGGGGAAACGGAAAGCGCCCTCCATCGCCTAACCGCGTAACTTACCTCCATGCATTCTCTGACGAAAAGTGCTTATTTCGGGGTGTTCTATCACCCCTTAAAGTTTGTACCATTAGTTATGAAATGCCCTGTAGAGCTATGCTGTTATAAGAAGTCGATGTATTTTGGCATGTAGGTAGGGAGTTTGTCCTTCAATTTTTCAATATCATGCATTATGTCTTATCCACTTATTGTAAAACAAAATTTGTGTATATAAATATAAATTTTCTTGATGTATTTTTTCACGTGCTTGTGCCTTCAGCAGTTGGTGGCTTTTTGTATTGATAATGAGTGTTGTGAGGTCTGGCCTGATTTGCCAAATTTGTAGTTTTCGTGAAAATTCTTAGTTTTCGAAACTGTGGAGATAGTTTTTTTTCTGTTGAGCCTTTAATCTTTGGTAATTTTAAAGGGGCAAATTGAAATTGTTCTAATTTTTGTCAACGTACCAAGGACTTCCCTAATAACTTCTTTGTTTAGAATAATTTTCCTGGGATTTAAAAAAATTGACATAGCAGAAACCCACGCTTACTTAGTATTTGTAGAAATGAGACAGCTGATAATTGGTCTTTGTAGAAATGAAACAGCCGATAATTGGTCTTTGTAGAAATGAGACAGCTGGTAATTGGTCTTTGTAGAAATGAGACAGCTGATAATTGGTCTTTGTAAAAATGAGACAGCTGGTAATTGGTCTTTGTAGGAATGAGGCAGAAAGTAATAAAAAGAAAATCGGTGCAAATACACAATTGTTTGTAAAAATTGCAACACCAAAAAGGAACCACCCGATTCGAATGAAAGTTATACCACACAGCATTACTGATGTGACTATACATAAGTGATTTAATTTTCAGAACAATACAACAATTTTTACATGCAAAAATCAGTATCTTGTGAAGCCCCCACGAGCTGCAAAAGGAGCTTCTAGACGGCGTGTCATTGAATCGAAAAGGCGTTGGATGGTGTCCTGGCTAATTGCTTGCCAGTCGGTATGTATGCGAGTTCACAGATCGTTGGTACTGACCGTTGGAGGACTTTGAAGGGCCAGATCCCGAGTGACAATATCCCAGACATGTTCAATAGGCGACATGTCTAGGGAACGTGCAAGCCAGGGAAGAAGCGGTATTTGCTGTGCTGCGAAGAGTGTTAGAACATTCCTGGAAACATATGATCGGGCATTGTCCTGCTGGAAAATAGCGCCAGGAGGGCTATGAAGAAAGGTTATGACTTCTGCATGTACAACTTCCTTGATGTAGCGGTCACTGTTGAGATTGCTCTCTAGTCGTAGCAGCCGAGATCGCGAATGGTACCCAATGGCACCCAACACCGTCACACGTGACGTTCGGCACGTATGACGCTCGACAATGAATAATGGAAGAAGGCGCTACCATGATTGCCGCATACGTGTAATGCGTAAGCGGCAATCGTGGTAGTCCAAGTTGAACAGGACTCGTCCGAAAACACAACATATTGCCAATTAGCACGCCATTGTCAGTATTGAAAACCGCATTTCACCTTTGGCGCCCATGTTTCAGGGAGAAAGGTATCCACCGCAAAGAGATGCATGCAATCAGTTCTCTGTGCAGCAGACGGCGTCAAACGGTGAAGGCAGACAATGCCACACTCGTTGCAGTGCTCCGCTGTTGTGCTAGTACTTGCGAAGATGCGGAATGGTTCATCACTGCCATGAGGAAGGGGTGTCGCTCATCCCGCGGTGTCGTCACATTTCTCGGTCCACTGCCAGATTGCTGATGCATCTGGTTTTCCTCGGTCAACTGCCACAACACGCGCATTGCTGTCTTGGCGTTACGTCCCGTCCGGTCTCACGGTACGAAAATGCCCCTTTACACAGACCCATCATTCGTCCCCATTCAAACTCTGTCATAAGGTGATATTGTGCCCTTCGTCGTCGCCGAGGCATTATTGAATCCTGGGGACCCTTTCACAACTCGCTGTCCGCGATGCACTATTGATGTGTGTATCCTAAAATGCTCTTCCTTTACACTCCTCACTTGCAGGTTTAGAGGGCGATACCCGGCCCAGTCATGTCCAATGACTCTACAATTCTAATCATTTACATGGTCTGCATATCCTGTTAGTTTCACGTGATTAACATCATTCCTTCATGGCGTTGCAATTTTCACAAACAGTAGTTTGCGTAATTTACGCTGTCATTAATGAACGTCAAGCATTATAATCTGTAAGAAATAGAAAAAGAAATAGAGGAATCATGGGCTCTGCTGGACATACATAAACTATCGCTGATGCACACCTAGCATGACTGTTCATGAGAAGAGGAAAGAGGAAACATCGTCTGGCTAGATTTATATTTATCTTTTATTGTATGCTTTGTAGTCTTATAAAAAATCCTGAATATGTCTAAGGAAGACTTTTAGGAATTTTTCTTCTCTTTTTATTTCTTCTGCTATCTGGAGATTGTGTTTTTCAGAATAGAAGTCTTTGTTTGCATTCTACACTATAATTACAAAAGTCACCGGACACCCGTTCAAAAGCAACTGAACGGATTCGCTGCATTGTTAAGATGTGCGGTACAGCTACAAACGGTATTAAAACAAGCCTTCTGCTGACCGCAATCATATCGCACTGTGAGGTTGAGTGAAAAAGTCGCGGCGGGAGAAAACTGACTTTGAGAAAGAAAAGATTGTTGGGTGTTATATTAGTGGGTTGTCCATAAGAGAAACAAAGAGGCGTTTGAACATAACCAATTCAAATGTTTTGGATGTACTGAATAAGTGGAAGACACATGGAGTGCCTGAAGCAGCAAAATGTACCGGCAGACCAAAGAAAATCAGTGATAGAGGACGTCGAAGCCTCAGGAGAGTCGCTACAGCTAATCGACGGAGTACTGCACAAGACCTCAGTTTACAGGTGAGTAAAAATGCTGGAACCTCGGTATGTGCACGTGAGATTCTCAGAGAACTTCATTTCATTGGTTATCGTGGGTCCTATATACTGATGAATCCAAATATACGATCCATCAGTCTGATGGCCGTGTGTGGGTATGGCGGCAGCCGGGGAAACGCTATTTACCACAGTGTACTGCTCCTACGGTCAAATTTGGAGCTGACAGTGTACCCATGTGGGGCTGGTTTTCGTGGTATGGTTCCAACCCATTGGTTATATTGGACATACCTGTTAGCCAGTACGTCTACCTCGATATTCTGGACAATTACGTCCTACGATCTCTGTGGCAATTGTATAGAACCTAGCCTTGTTGGTACCAGCAGGATAATGCACCGGTCCATAAAGCAAAGACTGGTACGACGTGGTTCGACGATAATTCCGTATCTTGTGCGGACTGGTCAGAACAGAGACCTAATCTTTACCCCATAGAGCACCTATGGGATGAATTAAAGCGCCGCATAAGAAGTTTAGAACCAAGGCCTACTACTAAGCAACAGTTAGCGGTAGCATTTTATACTGAATGGAAGCGCATACCTATCGCTGTGTTCTAAAACCTTGTTGACAGCATGTCTCGAAAGGTCAGTGCATGCATTAAAGTCAAAGGTAGACAGACACCGAACTAACGTATGTCAATAAAAGGTATATTGTTTCTTTTCTAGGTGTCCGTTGACTTTTGTCAATATAGTGCATATTCAATAAATATCCCTCTTCGTTGAGACAAATTTTCGGCGTACTTGCAACTACTTCCCGATTCCAAATATAACTTCTACGTCTCGTTGACTTTGAATCGTATTGATGTTGGTATTGTCAAAGTTGTAATGAGAGGAATATTCGGCTGAATGGACACAGATTTGACTAAAACATTTTATTCCTTTCTTGTGTAACATTTTCTTTGATAAAACGAAACATGAAAATTGTGTTGCCGAAGTTCCGCGACTCATTTACGGAGGGTGAATCGAAAGTTTTGCAATATTTGGATCACTTTATGAGTTCATACGTACGTTTAGGACGAAAGCTGACTGGCATTCAAAGTATAGACCATCGTGCTGCACCGTCTTTAGCCATATGTCTGACAGTTCTTCGATTCTGCGGCTGTACCAGTTCTTTTTCTTGGAGGCGTAGGACTCCTTCACTTCAGCTGCCACCTCCTCCTGGTTGTTGAAGTGCCGCCCGCGAAAGAAGTGGATCATGGACAGGAACAAATAATAATCCGACGGGGCAAGATCCGCACGGGTCGTTCGCGCAGAATGAGGCCGAGCATTGTCCTGCTGTAGGAGACCGCGCTTTCTGTTCACCAGTGCCGTGTAATTCTCCTCCAAAATGGCATACATCCGCTCCAACTGTTCAGAGTAGAGGTTGGCTAAGATGGTCCGACCTTCTGGTACCAATTCGTAATGGATTGTGCCCTTGAAATTTCACAAGACACAGAGCATCACCTTGTGCTCGAAGCGCCTACGTTTGCCAAAAGGTTCTGGAAGCTGGCCGAGGCTCAAACACTGCCGTTTTGTGTTAGAAATATGGAAATAGATCCACTTTTCATCGCATGTAATAATTATCTTGATGAAACGTACATCGCGCGGGTTTTCTAGGACTTTCAAGCACACTTCCATTCGGCGGTTTTCTTCAGCTGGCGTCAGTTCGGGAGGGACAATGCTGGCAGCTATTGTAGACCCTGCCGAGGTCCTGAAGGTGACGAACTACGGTGGTCTGTGATATGCCCAGCTCTCCTGATAGTCTCCTAGTGATGGTTGTCGGACTTGATTCTACGGCAAGGCCTCCGAATCCTCGGTTCGCTGCCCACCTGACCTTGGCTGATCGCCGAGATTTCTGTCACCTGAGCGAAATTTCTTGAACGATCTGGTACCTGTGCTGTGGTTTACGGATCCTTCCCCTTTCGTATGACAAATGCATCGTGTTGCTGGAGCAGCGTTATGCATGAGTTCAAACTTGTAAAGCAGTTTGAACTCGGCCATAGCGCTTTGAACTGGGCCATATTCCCTAATTAGCCGGTTGTGGCTGTTTGTCTTTTGACGTTCCAACCACAGACAGAACGACGATTTCCAATGCTGCAGCTACGACTACCGCTTTATACCCCTTTCGACAAGCTGCATTGCGCGACTTGAACTAATTTAAACACGTGACATGCCCGCCGCAGCTCATGCGTTTATGCAAGTGTTGCAAAACTTTCGACTCAACCCCTGTGAATTTTGAGAATGGTTCTAAACTGACTGTATTTTTTACTCTTTTTGTTTTCCAAAACATAAGTGCACTACTTTGAACGCTTTGATGAAATGGCCAATCATGTTCTGTTTATTTGTTTCGCACTTAGAAACAACTCATGCAACAATTACTCTAACGCAGATAATAATCTAACACCGTAAAAATGAATACGGCAAATTGTAATTAATATTTCAATCGTTAATGACCACGCTATATTTTAATTAAGACTTACGGAGTTCAGTTTTAGGCAATTTCGACAAGTGACAGCTCTTCCAATTAAAGCCACATCCGAAGATATTTTGATGAATTGTGTTTAATAAAACTGGAAGACAGCAAACATGTAATATTACGTTGCGAAGCCAATATCCAGAAAATTTGCGCTTAGATATTAAAATAAAATTTGCTATCTTATTATTTATTACTGAGCAGGAAGAACATTGCGGAAATAAGAACAGATACATGCTTATTCGGGAATTAATCCTTTGAACAAATATTTTACGCTACATAAGAGGAAAATCTAATTACGTGTGTTGTCATGCAGCCAGCCATGTTATTTGTTTGCAGATAATTAAAAAGGAGTGTCGCACTTCTTCGTTTTAATGACGTATCTATAATCGGTTTACGGAGTTGTTGAGGTGCACAAACAAATAAATTAAATTTTAGTGTCATCAATACAACTGCAATTAGCTAATTAATTCGCAATGCAAGCAAACTGCGTTATTTATAAGGCAGAATACAAAACAAAGGGAGAAAACATTTTTACCTGAAAACAATTAGATTAATTATTTACGCGTTATGTTGATATATCAAGCAGTTAAAATTTCGTGCCTTTTCTTTCAGAATTTATGTTCATTTCTCCGTCTTCGAATAACATCTCTTCACCTATTAGCGATATTTGAGAAACTTTTCTATCGTTGAGTGATAAAAACTGCTAGAGAGATTACCAATACCATTTCGTTGTTTCGCATTGCAATAACAGGACATACTCAGACGTAGAAAATTCTTAAGACACCCCAATGGCAATCGGGAATGTGCCATACTCACTTACACAGTCGTATCAGAATAATACCACCACCCCTGGAATCACAATGAACCTGTCCAGGCGCGTCACAGAGTGCATGTCACAAGGTCAACCACACGGAGATATAAGTGGCCGGCCAGGACAAATGAGCCATGGTACGTCACATGAGGACAATGGGCAGAGGTAGTGATTTGAAGGACGTTCAAAAAGGAATGATCATCGGCTACCACGCCAATTGGCGGAAATATCTCAGATATAGCAGTCTTCATGGGCTGTTCGCCAGGTGCTGTAGTAAGGCTGTACCAAGAATGGACCGTTGGCACACCGAGTACCTCGTGACGTCATAACTATGGAGCCCCAAAGGCCATCGATCCCAGAGGACAGCGGACAGAGAAAATGCTGCCATAGATTCAGTGAAAAAATGTGTTTGAGTCGAAATCTGAATTTTATTTAAGCGGGTTAGGGAAGCTAGTGAATCGAGCCAAAAAGTGTGCCGACTTCAGTTACTGAGATGTTTTCGCGAGGAATTCGAGCGTAAGAAACGCGGGAAATCGGACAGAGGAGCGGAGTCTTCCATCAAGACATTACACCAGTACACACAACGCACTGTGGATTTAAACTATTGGGTCATCCTCCGTACTAACCAGGTTTGGCTCCATTGGACGATTTCCGATTTCTCAAATCTCAAAACGGCGTTAAAATGGCAGAAGTAAGACAGTGCAAATGGTATGATGGATACAGCGAAGAAATGACTTCAGTCGATATCAGAATTTTATTTTAGAGGGTTAGGGAAGTTAGTGAATTGAACCAGAAAGTGTGTTGACTTCTGTTTATTCCACGAGAGAAAGAAACCTTTCATCCGTCCTCTCGTGCGTTATTCGTGGTACTAACCTTTGTGTGTGTTGCATTTCACCGTTTACGTTCCCTAACGAAGCTGACAATTAAAATCAAAACTTGTTTGGTCTAGAAACGTTTAAGGTGGACGTCTAGTGATTTTGCTTCGTGTACTTCTAATGGGCAAACGTCTGTACACATTTTCTTCACAATTAATGCGTTCCCAAGGACGAAAATTTGAACATCGATTAAAATAACTTCATATTATAACTTGTAATACTTAATATTTTCTAAAACCTAACCATAATTAAGCAATCCAACATTTATAATTTATGACTACAAAACTTGTGGTTTTGAGATAAAATAAAAATACTAACGTTTATCACAATCAAAGGTTTACTATATATCGACTATAGTTTCGCAGAGCTATTGGCTCGGCATCATCAGGATCAATACAATCAAAGGTTTATTATATATCGACTATAGTTTGGACGAGCTATTGGCTCGGTATCATCAAGATCAATACAATCAAAGGTTTATTATATATCGACTATAGTTTCGCAGAGCTATTGGCTCGGCATCATCAGGACCAATACAATCAAAGGTTTATTACTATAGTTTCGCAGAGCTATTGGCTCGGCATCATCAGGATCAATACAATCAAAGGTTTATTATATATCGACTATAGTTTCGCAGACCTATTAGCTCGGCATCATCAGGACCAATACAATCAAAGGTTTATTATATATCGACTATAGTTTCGCAGAGCTATTGGCTCGGCATCATCAGGATCAATACAATCAAATGTTTATTATGTATCGACTATAGTTTGGACGAGCTATTGGCTCGGCATCATCAGGATCAATACAATCAAAGGTTTATAATATATCGACTATAGTTTCGCAGAGCTATTGGCTCGGCATCATCAGGACCAATACAATCAAAGATTTATTATATATCGACTATAGTTTCGCAGAGCTATTGGCTCGGCATCATCAGGGCCAATGGTCCTGATGATGCCGAGCCAATAGCTCTGTAAAACTATAGTAGATATACAATAAACCTTTGATTGTTGTAAACGTTGGTATTTTTATTTTATTTAATCCAACATTTGTTTGTCTACTGATGCTATCAATGTACAGGTCGCGCCACCTTTTTTCTGGTACCAACACCACCAAAGGAAAAGTTATTGATTTTTAATATGATTATGGTTATGTTTCAGAAAATATTAGGTGTTCCAAGTTATAATATGAAGCTATTTTAATTGATGTTCAAATTTTCATCCTTGGGAACGTATTAATTGTGAAGAAAATGTGTACAGAAGTTTGCCCATTGGAAGTATAGGAAGCAATATCACTAGACGCCTACCTTAACAGAAAGAAAAGATTGTGATCGAAACGTGATGAACACTATATGGTATGGATTTATGTGCTGAAAGAATGAGGTGAAAAAATGAGGATCAAATTTATGCAGTTCTTTTTAACTGCACAAATTTGATCCTCATTTTAGGCATCTCACATCAAATTTTCAATCACAGGATGTACAGTAGTGTGCAAAAGTATTGCATCACCTAAAAAAACAGTGAATTTTTAAGTTTAACTGCTTTTAAATAACTCATTTTCATAATAATTGCATCATTTATATGTCATTAGAGGCAAAATTTAATGGAGATTTCAAAAATGTCTAAGTTTTTCCTGTAGCTACTTCTGTTCTTATGATACTTTACAAAAATCATGACCAAGTTGAAATTATTATGAAAATAATCATTTATTCATTACTTAGGTTTACAGCAATAAATAATTTTTGTAATTCATAAGGAATTAAATAACATTTAAATACAGAAATATAATAATGCAAAATTATAAAATGTGCCTATTATTTTGTTGTCCAGCCTTTACCTTTAATCACAGCTTTACATTTTACTGGCATACTGTGAACAAGGCTTTGTAAAAGATTGAGTTAAACAATATGATTCCAAATTTGAATGAAATCTTCAGTGAGGTGAATTTTGGTTGTTGGCTTCTTTTCTGATAGTTCATACGATACTTCGAACCACAAATTTTCAATCGGGTCTGCGTCCGGTGATTGTGGTGGCCAATCATGATGTTGAACATTTTTTTCCTGAAACAACTTTTTCAGTACTTTAGCACGATGACAGGGAGCATTGTCATCTTGAAAAATAAAATTGTCGTCATAAAGTTTTCTAGAAGATGGTATCATTTTGTTTTCTAATATCCAGATGTATTTCTGGGCATTTACCGTACCATTGACAATATGGAGGTTCCTAACGTCATGTGCACACATGCAGCTCCAAACCATAACCTTCACCTGATGCTTAACAGTAGTAAGCAACTTGGATGGAATTCTTCATGCTTGAATCTCTTTACATAGGCAGTACTATAATTCCCATTAAGACAAAATTCTGATTCATCACTGTAAAGCACATTTCCTCATTGCTTCGTTGTCCATGAGACATATTGTTTTGCCCACTGAAGTGAACGCTACCTTTGATTTGCAGTTAACAGTGGTTTATGCCTACCTTTGCAGCCACATAAGTTATAGTGAAGCAGCCTCCTCCTAACAACAGATGTACATAAGTCACTTCATATCCCTTTGAAGTAGTTCAGGTAAATTGAGTCTGCAGTTCGCCAAGCTTAGATTTTTGAGCACTCTGCTTGCTTGGTTGTAGTTGATCTGGGCCTTCCACTGCGACGCATGTTTTTAATATCTCCAGTGTCTTTTACTTTCTTCAGTAGCCTAATAGCAATATTTTAATTACAGCCTACTCTTTCACCGATTTTCCTTGAAGAATATCTCTCTTCATGCAGAACAACTATTTTTACTCCGTCCGCTGCAGTTTTAACCATTTTTGAGAATGTACACAAATTATACCATAATAAGAACAAGAAGCGACCACTACAATGCTCTACTAGTTCTGCATAAAACCTTATAAAGGCTGGAGTAGGGTTAGTATAGCATTAGGAAGCAGCCAATCAGGTAAAATAATGTATTTGATTGGCTGTAACAACTGTTACACAGCTAACGTGAATTTCAATGTGTTTTGTCAAACCCAATGCTCTATATCATATCTTAAGAACAGCAGTAGCTACAGGTAAAACTAAGACATTTTTGATATTTCCATTAAATTTCGCATTGAATGACTACAAACGATAAAATAACTATGAAAATTAGTTAGTTAAAAGTAAGACATAAACTTAAAGATTCACAGTTTTTTAGGTGATGCAGTGCTTTTGCACACCATTGTAATTATTTTCTGTGGCAAAACTGTTTGATCAAAATCACGTTTTCCTGTAAAATTCACGTTTATTTAAACCAATGCACTGACACCACAGATTATTAGGATCATCTGCCTAATAACGTGTTACGCTGCCGTTTTCCTTCAAAGCAGACTCGATCCGATATGGTATAGGTTCAATGCATTTCTCATATATTTCTACAGGTATGCACAATAGAGCGGATGGCATGGTGTCCATTGACGGCCGAACATTCGCTGGACGATGACGTTCTGTGTTACGCATGTCTTTCTCAATCTAATTCCACAGGTGTTAAACTGGGTTTTGTTCTGAAGACTGTGGGAGCCATTTTACCACTGAAAACCCAGTCGTGCTCCTAGAACCACCAAATAACGACTAATACCGTGTGGCAGGGAACATTACCATGCTATAAGTAGCCACCTCCATCAGGAAAGACAGTGCTCATGTACAGGTGTGCGTAGTCTGCAGCTGAGATACGGAGTGGCTACCAGATGCTTCTCTATAATTATTGAGAAACTCAGTGTCCACCATGAAAAGTGTCCCTCGTCATTGCACTGCCTCCATCCTGTTGTAAATTTAACGCTAGGAATCTGGGATCCATCCATTCGTGCAGATGACGTCATATTCTCATTCGTCCATTGTCGTGTATTAGATGAAAACCTTATTCATCTGTCCAGATGACCTTCTTTTAGTCTTTCGGTGTCTACAGAGTATGTCCAAACATTTTTAGAACGACTTTCCAGCAAAGTAATCAGTGTTTAAAATAAAATTATTTCTTTCTTAAATGTTCTATCTGATAGCCCTTTCTCTGGATGTGAACCAACATCTAGATTTCCAAGATAACAGGACATTTATTGAAATTACTAGTGGTATTTTATTCCACTCCTTTCCCATTGCTTTCCATAGCCCAATCATTGTTTGAGATCTGCGTTTAGAAAGCGCTCTTTTTAGCAGTCCGAAGGCACAATAGTCCGTTGGTGACACATCAGGGGACTTTGAAGGAAGATGAGCAAAAGGTATATACTTGATACCAGTCTTTTTAGCAGAAGAGAAGAGAATAATAAGTTACAATTATCTGAACTTCTTTTATTTTCTGTAATATCTCATCAAAACTGTTCTAAAAATGTGGCAGCATGTTCTGTAATTTTGGTGGTCCCGTAAACACTACAGGCGATATTTTTAGAAAAGATAAAGCATACATCCGATCTGCAGTTACAACCCATTCTTGCCAATATGTAGTTAGCTGTGTACGCTGAACTTCTGCTCTCGATATTTCTCTTGTACTGCATGGTAAGTTAATGCAATGGCGTTCGTGTGCTATTCTGCACAATCCTCTTCAATCGCCGTTGCTCTCGAGCATCGACTAGTCGTTTCCCCTCACAGGAAGACCGCTGAATGTTTGTTTATTTTTCTTGTGAAGCACTCATTATTTACTCCCGAAAGAGTTATTCTCGCGTAGATGAAAGGTATGCCGTTTCTGAGATGGTTGCACAAAGTTCCTGCTATCCTGCCTTTTCCCAAGTCGCTTAAATCGACTTCGTTTGAAGTAGTTTTTAGGAAGGGAGTGTCTTACCCCAGGTCTAAAGCTGCCCTTCGAAAATGGAAGCTAGGAGATCTGAGTAAGTGAACTCAATAGGAAAGAGAAACAGAAAATAAGTGAGAGGAGAGGAGCTGTTGACATTTGTGCAAATAGCGACACCAGTCCGGGACGGGAAGGAAGAGAGGGCAGGGGAAGGGAGGGGGAAAGCACCACAACATCCATCGCAGCGTACTACAACATCACCCAGCCGTTGACACCCCCGGACGGTGTGACTGAAACTCACAGAATCCACGTCCAGATGGAGGAGCAGCAATCAGTACTCAGTATCTCAATACGAACCTGAAAAAAGGGGGTGGTGGTTTGTCTAACACCCACCTAATGTTAACACACTTACTCTCCATCCGATTCAGTCCTCCACCTGATCCAAGGCCGCCAACCCAGGAAACGGTGCTCGATAGTGCTGCCCTTCCTCAATTTCCCTGTAAGAGGGGCACAGCGATCGCCGCTTTAATTCTAGGATACCTAAGGAACTCGCTCGGATCGTAGTCAACCGCACCCCTAACAAATTCATTCTGGTGGGCTTCCGCTTTCTTGAAGAACTTGGTGAGTCTGGTGGAGAGCTCATGTACCATCTCAATTCTAAGTTTGTTCCTCAGACTCCGAAGTGGGGTCCAGGGTGGAGCCCCAGTCATTATACTAAGTGCTCGGCTCTGCACCCTCTCGATTCCCTCCCGCTGTTTCTTACTAACACCTATCCAGATGGGGGAGGCGTAGATGAGCACTGGCCTGACGACCGTCTTGTATTGCAGTACTTTGTGCCGGGTCGTAAGGAAGCCTCCCTGGTGGAGCAGTGGAGCTAGCTGCCTAAGGCATATTGTCAAGATTTTATTCTTGTGATAGCTGGTGTCTGCTACCCACGAAAGCCGACAAACTAGTTGGAACCCTAGATAAGTAAGTCGTTTACATCAGATCACATGTAGATGTTTTTAGAACGGGAGTGTCTGACCCCAGGTCTTAAACAACCCTTAGAAATGGGAAGCTAAGAGATTTGTTCTAGAGTTTCCGATAGGAAAGTGACACGGAAGCGAGGTAGAAAGGGGGAGGCAAATGGCCTTCTTTATTCTCGCGGTGGGTGGGCAGTATCTGGGGTCCGACGGCTTTAATATCCGCCATTCGGCGTACTGCGGGTATTTAGTGGTTCGAGCGTTCGTACCTGCCTGGGATCGAACTTGAGATTCCTCAGGGGTAGTCACGAACGTTGACCACTAGGCCATCCGCGACCCAAGGCGCTTAAATCGAATTTTTTTTTCAATTTATCACTGCGATCTTTTCAACATATTACTGCTACTTACGAAGTCTTTAAAGTGAGCTGTTAACAAAGATGTCTAAATATAATAGTTTTCTACGATGTAATGTTTTTTTGTTTATTTCAAATACTTTGTATTCCTTTATGACATTATTTGCCATACATTTATTTAATTTCATTTTTTTCCTTATGACATTATTTGCCATATATTTGGTGGTTCTTGTGACACTAGATATTCTTAGTGTTATGCTCCGGATAACTAGCATAAAATTGTTAATCATATAACAAATTTGTACTAGTTATCTGACGATAAAAAGATAATAATCTTTTATTCACTTATGAATAAACGTCTTTACTTTGGTCTTCAAGGCATATCGCACATATCACTCGTCAATGCTAACCATTAGCAGTAACCCACGAGTTACCTTAAACAGTTAGCAGCATTATGCTTCAATAAAGGCAACAAATTGAACCTCTGTGTCTTGAGCTCGAATAATCTCAAAGCAAATGCAATTCCTGCACACAAATATATTTAGTCATGGAAGAACCACATACACTGACGGAAAAAAAAATCCCAACACCAAGAAGTGGTTGTGTTAGATAAACGACAGTTGGTAGGCGGTGAGAGTATATCTGTAAGATGACGTCTATGCAAATTTCGCACTCGGCGCATACGTGTGGCGCTAGTAGCGCCCCTCGGAACATGCAAAGCAGGTTTGCTGTAAATACGCGCTGTAACGTTCGTCAGCGTTAGTTATCGTTCAGATTCGACGTAGGGTGTTGATGTTAGTCAAGAATGCCTTTAATAAGACGAAGAAGCCATTATTAACAGCTCACGGAGTTTGAACGTGGTCGTGTAATAGGGCTACGAGAAGGTGGATTTTCGTTCCGCAATATTGCAGAACGACTTGGCAGGAATGTAGCCACTGTGCATGATTGTTGGCAGCGGTGGTCGAGGGAAGGTACAGCCTCATTAAAGACCGGGTTTCCGGCCGGCCACGTGGCACTACTGAGAGTGAAGACCGCCGTGTACGGCGTATGGTCGTGGCGCATCGTACCGCGTCTGCGGCAGCAATTTGAGCTGCAGTTGCCACCACAGTGACACAACGAACTGTTACAAATCGGTTACTTGAAGGACAGCTCCGAGCCAAACGACCTGTAGCGCGCATTCCACTTACTCCAAACTACTGCCGTTTGCGACGTCAGTGGTGTTAAGCTAGAGCTCATTGGAGGACGGAGTGGAGATCTGTTGTGTTTTCTGATGAAAGCCGGTTCTGCCTGGGTGCCAGTGATGGCCGTGTGTTGGTTAGAAGGAGGCCAAGTGAGCGCCTGCAACCAACCTGTCTGCGGCCGAGACACACTGGACCTACACCTGGAGTTATGGTCTGGGGAGCTATTTCCTATCGCATCAGGAGCACTCTTGTGGTTATCCCACGCACCCTAACGGCACAGTTGTACGTCGGTCTGGTGATTCAAGCTGTTGTGCTGCCATTCATGAACAGCATTCCAGGGGTGTTTTCCAACAGGATAACGCTCGCCCGCATACCGCTGTTGTAACCCAACATGCTCTACAGAGTGTCGACATGTTGCCGTGGCCTGCTAGATTACCAGATCTTTCACCAATCGGGCACGTATGGGACATCATTGGACGACAACTCCAGCGTCACCCCCAACCAGCATTAACCGTCCCTGTATTGACCGACCAAGTGCAACAGGCATGGAACTCCATCCCACAAACTGACATCCAGCACCTGTACGACACAAAGCATGAACGTTTGCGTGCTTGCATTCAACATTCTGGCAGTTACACCGGTTATTGATGTACCAGCATTTCACATTTAAAATTGCTCTTCTCGCGCTTACATAGCTGTGATCTTGAAACCTTAATCGATTAAATATGTTACCTATACAAATGTATTGCCGCCATTTCATTCCTCTACAACAAGTTTTTCGTGGTGTTGGAATTTTTTTCCGTCGGTGTATAACACAAGGCTGAACTAATATACCTATCACATTAGGCTGCTCGCTCCACAAATTATATATATCTTTGTTATTTTGTCAAAACAACGCACGTCATTTAAACTGAGCTCGAGATTGTTGCCGCATAACATTCAGTGAGAGAAACAAACATAACGTTAAGGTTGAAACACTTAAAGAGAATGAACTCAAAGTTTACATAGGGAAAAGAAAGAAACTAAAAATGAAAGTTAAATTAGAATATACGTCATAACGTATGTGAGTTTGACACGAGTCTGATTGCTATTGGTTGTTCCTTATAATTTGCTACTTCGATGCATATGCATAATTTATTGTTTGAATGAAGTAATTTGTGAAAAAGACATTAGAACACAAACGTATGAAAAACTCTGCAAATTAGATTTATCAAGATCTGGTGCACATCGTATTCAAATTTTGAGAAATCATGGGAGAGGAATTACAAATCAAAAAGGCAGTCATTTAAGCAATGCGATTTCTCTGGAAGCGGAAGCATATGCATATTCGATATTTTTCAAAGAATATTTATCATAAAGAAGCAGTGATAAAAACGCGGAAAATTATTATTATTTTACATTACCAGAATATGGTTATGTTCATCTTTATTGTGAGCAGAATACTTACTTTCCTTGTAACGGTATGAAACATACAGCTTTCAAAATGTAATGTATGTGAAGATGTTTGTCAAGCGTACTCAGAAAATTTAAAATAGTTTAACTGAGCTCACTAAAAATAGCTCGACCTCTGATTTACGTAAATGTTTTAATTCGAAATTTTGTTACAGCTTGTGCAGTAAGAAAGAGGCATGTTGATTCCTTAAATATTTACCAACATTCCTTTTCTTTAATGAAGGGGCCTTATTTCTGTCTACAAGTAAAAGAATTATATTAAGCCTGCATAAAGAGCAAATATAGATTGAATTTTTCTTGTAACATAAGCAAACAACGAAGGATAGAAAGTTAATCAGGTTCGTAGTAGCATTATGTCTTTAATTAATTTGCTAAGCATTACAGCTTCTTAGTTGGAGCCATGAAATACTTTAACCTCGGTGGGTGTATTGCTTCCCCCCCCCCCCATCGTATCCATTAAAGCGTCTAATTTCACTTCAAAATTTCAGTAACGTGATTGAATCGAAAGGAAAGAACAAAAATATATTCGCTTCCTTTTTCGTTTCGACTACCTACATATATGAAGCTGTTTACTCTTTATTTTTATTGGAACGTGGACACGCAAAGGGAAAGAAAACGAATTTAAAGGCAACGACGAAGCAAAGATAACTGCCTTTTTCAGGATACAATCTTTCCGATGATGAAGATTTACTGCAGAAACCTCAAACAAAAATTTCTGTAGGGAATCGCAATATTAGATTGAGATTATACCGTACGATTGGGTGTAACGTATTACTCATTGCAGGACGGTACTGTCACCCACAAGATGGCAAAGTTACCCACGTCGTCTAACAGAAAGTAAACAACCAGGTTAGATTATTACGTGTTATGTACACGATGTTTCAGTACTTTGTTAACAAATATATATACCGAAAGAGTAATTTATTATACATAGCAAACTAGTAACGTTGGGTTTCATCTTTTGCGTTCACAACAGCAGCAAGACGTCATGGCTTGAATACTACCTGGTATTAGAAACCTATTACTGCCACCTAATGAAATGTGTAATCACATTTCACTCTCACAACAACCCCAATACATCGCAGCATAGACTTTACTGGACACTAGAAACATTAATTACGTTACCACTTAATAACATACCGTCCCAAATTTCGCCATCATTACAGCAGCAACAATTCACGGCATGGATTCTATCAGGTGTAGGAAACAGTGATAAACATACCCACCTAATAACATTCGGATTCACTTTTAGCCATCACAACAGCACCAACATCGCGTGGCATGGACATTATCTGGTGTTGGAAACATTATAACAGCCATATTATAAAGTTCGGTTCCTTCTTTCGCTCTCACACCACCACCAGCAGTTAGTGGCATGAACCCTACCAGATGTTAAAACATTAAAGCCAAGCCACCTTATAACGTGCGGGTCCGCTTTTCACCCTTAACACTGCATTAACACGTCGTGACATGGACACTACCAGGTGTTGGAATCATCACAGACATATTATAACGTGTGAGCCCCCTTTTCTCCTCACTACAGCACGAACACGTCGTGGGATGCACTCTACAAGGTGTTAGAAATATTATTATACAGAGCCATCTGATAACCCGTTGGTCCATCTTTCTCCCACACAGAAGTGGTAACAAGTCGTGGAATGGACTCTACTGGGTATTGGAAACATAACAGCCACCTAATAATGTGCGGACCCACCTTTTCTTTTCACAACACCAGCATCACGTCATCACATGGATACTACCAGGTATTGGAAACATTATAACAGCCACCAAATAACTTGTAGGGCCACATTTTGCCTTCGACACAGCAGCAACATATCGTGTAATTGACTCTAAAAGGTGTTGGAAACATTATACACGGCCACCGAATAAATTGTGGTCCTACATTTCGCACTCATAACATCAGCAAGACGTCATGGCATGAATTCTACTAGGTGTAAGACACACTGTTATACACAACGACCTAATAACGTGTGGATCCAGTTTTTGCTGAAACAACACCAGCAACACATCGTGGCGTGGTCTCTTTTAAGAACTGGAAACATTATTATGCCTAAAAACGTGTGAGTCCACATTTCTCCCTCACAAGAGCAGCAACACATTGTGGCATGAACACTACTAGGTGTGGGGAACATTTTAACTGCCACCTTATAAAGTACAGATCCACCTTCTGACCTCACAGTAGAAGAAAACCTCGTATAATAGTCTATACCAAGTATTGGGAGCATCACAGGCAACCAATAACGTGAGTTCCACCTTCGCCCTCAGAACAGTACCAACATGGGTCCAGCGTTTGCTCAAACAACAACAGCAACACATCGTGGCGTGGACTCTTCTAGGAATTGGAAACATTATTGTACCTAAAAACGTGTGGTTTCACATTTATTCCTCACAAGAGCAGCAACACAAAGTGGCATGGACACTAACAGATGTTGGAAACATTGTAACTGCCGCCTTATATGTAAAGTGCAGATCCACCTTCTGAACTTGCAATACAAGCAAACGTCGTGTAATAGTCTATACCAGGTATTGGGAAACATAACAGCCAACGTATGATGTGCGGTTCCACTATCACCGTCACAACAGCCCCAAAACGTCGTGGCATGGACACTATTAGATGTTGGAAACATTATACGTAACAGCAACCTTATAAAGTGTGGGTATACCTTTCTCCCCTATAACAGCAGAACACGTCGTGAAATGGCCTCTACTAGGTATTGGAAACAACAGAGCCACTTTGTAAAGTGCGTGTACACCTTTCGCCCTTATAACAGCAGCAGCACGTCGTCGTATGGAAACTACCAGATGTTGAACACGTTATAACATACATCGAATAACTTGTGGGCCTACATTTCTCATTCTTAACAGCAGTAAGACCATTTAATACCGTGTGCAGAAACACATCGTTTTATCTACCGTACAAGGTGTTGGAAGCATTATTATATCTAATGACATGTAGGTCAGCCTTTCTGCCTTACAACAGCAAGAACGCGTCGTGGGATGCACTCTACAAGGTCTTGGAAGTATTAATATACCCAGCCACCATATAACATTCGGTTTCAATTTTTGCTTTAAACAGCGATAACACTTCGTAGTTTAGACACTGCCAGGTGTTGAAAACATAACAGCCACCTAATAACGTGCGCGTTCACCTTTACCCTTCACAACAGCCCCAACACGTTGTGGCATGGACACTGCCAGGTGTTGGAAATGTTAAAACAGCCCCCATATGATGCGCGGGTCCACCTTTCGCCCTCACAACAGCACTAACACATCCTGGCATGGACATTACCAGGGGTTTGAAACATTTTAACGGCCACTTTGTAAGGTGAAGGTATACCTTTCCCCCTCACAACAGCATTGAAACGTGGAGGCATGGACACTTCCAGGTGTTGGAAATGTTATGATAGTCACCTTAACTTATAACGTACGGTTCCATCTTTCGCTCTCACAACTGCACCAGCACGTCGTCGAATGCCCTCTACCAGGTTTGGCCCATTGATTTCTGACAGCACTCGTCTTCTTCCTTTTTTTCCTTTTGTTTGTTCACTTTGTTTTAACTTAATTGTTTTACGTTTTGTAGGTTCTGCAATTTCGTGCCCCCCTCCTGTTCAAAGTATTTTTTGATCTGTGGGCATTAGCACTTAGTTTCTTTTCTAGCATTGTACGATTGACCATCTGAAACTCATCCTGTTCTAGAACGAGTTCTCGCCCTTTTCTATTCAGGAATTTCCCTATAGTGGATTACCAACACATTTGGATGTTCTAAAATTTCTCTCTTGGTACAACGCCAATTCTTAATAATTTCTGTCCCATGGAGGAAATTATTTTTTTGTGAGGAGGCATTTTATTAAACACCTCATAATACACTTCCATCCATCCATCTATCTCGTCCGCCCACAGCGGGTGGAGTCCCACAAAGACGACTAAGCGCCCTTGAAGGTTACTAACAAATTAATACAGCCGGCTTGCCATAACACACTTCCAATTATGTTTAATTATAAAACAGTTCTCTTTAACCATATAAGCGGCAGAACTTTCCGATCAAAGTGGGTGATGAAATTTTCTCCGCTTCTCAAACAGAAATGTTCACGTAGCAATCGGGTTTTACGAAAGCTACTGTAATTCCTTTCCCCTCATCTTATCAGTACAGCCCATAAACATGTCACTAGTGAAAAACGCACTCTTCTACCTTTTTATTCTCTGCTCCATGACCTCAAGAATGATGGGGAAGGACAAATGCCCCAGACACGGGCATCATGCCATTGGGTAGAAGCAGGTGAATCAAACATCCGTCCTCTCCTTCTTTGAATTCGTCGCAATTGTTTCATCAGGTAATCAGGCAGACGGGATTACTGTTAAGAATTACCCTAAATGAACATCTTGAATAACAAAGCTAAAGAGGAAGTAACGTTTTCTGATGCGCAGGTTCTCTTGTCCCAGCAGCATTTGGCCCACTTTTTAGACAGCGAATATATTCGTTCCAGCTGATTTCATCCCACTTTGCTAACCCCGAGTTATTTCGTCGAGGCGGTTAATGGGTTAAAAGAGCGATAAGAAATAAAATGTACCATATAATACGGATCAATCTGACTAAAGAACCCAGCAAGACGTGCATGGTAAGGTGATTCAGGGTGGCAAGGAATTAATTTCATACCTGAAAGAGTGCTGCGCAGGTCAACCTCTTGATTTTTACAAAAGTTCATTCCCTGCATGGAAAATAAGAAGGAAGAAATGTAGAGAATGCGTTTAATTTTACATTCAGTGATATTTTCACGCATTTAAAAGATTGCAATAGTTTATGCAGTAGGGTTATATTATCTGAAGTGCTAAAGCAGCTGCAGCTTTTTGGGATTAACTTTTTGACCCTACCCTGTACAATTTCACATAAAATTAAATATTCGGAGAACAGTGTCGTCATACAAGCATTGGACGTTTACACCATCGTAATTGGGCTCGATTTTAATGGCCCAATGTTCTTTTCACCGATGAGTCCCACTTTAGACTTTAAACTAAACCTCGACGACTATTGGTGTGATCAACATTATCGTTCTGTCTCTTGACAGGCCCAGTTGTAATTCAGCACATTCTCTTCCTCCAGTTTCCTCTGTTCCTTGCTTTCTCCTTCAATTCTTGATAGCTTCCTGGGCCTAATATATCATCAAGCATCATTAGTCGTATCCTTCCTATTGGATTGTTTTTTTTTGGATTGAAGGTTTAACGACCACCGTGAGCAACTCAATGGGCTATAAGCAGTCGCCCGTCCCTAATTTAGGGTCACTGGTTCCAGGGAAGGTAGAGAGCCAGTGCCGTAAGACAAACACAACATCCATGCCTCACCGGAATTCGAACCCGGACCCCTTTCGGACGAATGATCAGAGGCTATCGCTTATATCCTTCCTATTGGTCGCTTTCCTTCAATTTTCCCTTCTATCATTCTTTTCAATAGGCTGTCTCCTCTTAACACATTTCCTATGCAGTTATATTTTCTTTATCGTGTGATTTTTAGTAAATTCCTTTCTCCTTCAACTCTTTGCAAAACTTCATTATTGGTAATTTTTTCAATACACTTTATATTTTCCATTTTTCTCCATAACCACATTTCAAATGCATCCAGCATTTTAGCTTCTTTCTTCCCAGTTGTCCACGTTTTTGCCTCATATAATGTTATACTAATACGCATCTTAATAAGCCTTTTCTTTAAATTTTTATTTATTCTATTAACAGACAAATTTTTCTTGTTATAAAATGCATATTATCCTTTATTAATTCTTTCTTTTATTTCTATGTCACATTTTCCATTCTCTTGGATTATACTCCGAGGTATTTGCATAGTCTCACTTGCTCTACATTATCTCCATTCATCATCATCTCAACATTTCCTGATTTCCAGGAGACTAATCGTTCTTGCTTTCTTTGTGCTGATTTTTATACCATATTTTTTGCATACACTTTCACATTTTGCACTAGATGCTGTAGTTCATCTTCAGTATTAGCTAATATTGTTTGGTCATCTGCAAATCTAATACTCTGTATTGTGCTTCCTCTAATAGTGAATCTTGTTTTCTCTTTATCAAATGCTATTGGTGTACGGACTGAAAAAGGAAACGCTCCACTACCATCCAAGAAAGAGACAATTTTGGAGATGTTAGTGTGCAAACTGGACCGTTCCACTAATATTAGGGAAGAGGTTGTTTTGGAGCTGGTGATATGTGCAGGCTTCAGTCTCAATGGTCTCTCCAACCATGGCCTTCCAGAATGGAAAATATCATCTTTAACGTATCGCAATGACATCACCGAAACCTATATATTCGTGCCTCTTTCAGATTTCATTTTAATGCTGCAAATGCTCGAATTCTCGGAGCTTGTTTAAATACAGATATCTAGGGTGTAAAAGCGTAAGTCTTGTGGATTGACTATCCATATTTCCTGCAAAAATCGGCAGGAATGTGTTTGGAACATTCTAGGATGACCCATTGACAGTCGCAAAATACATTCCGAAAGAGCCTCCAAAAGCTCAGATCTGTACCTTTGCAAGAGTAGCAATTACTTCTTCAAACCCTCACTAACAACGTGATTTGCAGCACGCCGAGTCATTTTTGAGACTATTTTGTGTTAGGGGTTTCACACACCACATACTTATGCTTCTTCAAACCCTCACTAACAACTTGATTTGTAGCATGTGGAGTGATTATAGAGACTGTTTTGTGACCAGGGTATCACACACTACATATCTATGCTTCCTCAAACCCTCACTAACAACTTGATTTACGGCATGTCGAGTCGTTTTTGAGACTGGTTTTTGACTGGGGTATCACACACCACATATCTATGCTTCTTCCAACCTTCACTAACAGTATGATTTATGATTTGTAGAATCTCGAGTGATTGTAGAGACAGTTTTGTTACTGGGGTATCACACACCACATATCTATGTTTTCTCAAACCTTAACTGACAACTTGATTTGTAGCATGTTCAGTGATTGTAGAGATTGTTTTGTGACTGGGTTACTACACACCACATACTTATGCTTCCTCAAACCCTCACTAGCAACTTGATTAACGGCATTTGGAGTGATTCTAGAGACTGTTTTGTGACCAGGGTACCACACACCACATATTTATGCTTCCTCAAACGCTCATTAACAACTTGATTTGTAGCATGTGGAGTGATTGTAGAGACTGTTTTGTGACCAGGGTATCACGCATCACATCTCTATGCTTCCTCAAAACCTCACTAATAACTTGATTTACGGCATGTCGAGTCGTTTTAGAGACTGGTTTGTGACTGGGGTATCACGCACCACATATTCATGCTTCCTCCAACCCTCACTAACAATTTGATTTGTAGCATCTCGAGTGATTGTAGAGACAGTTTTGTGACTGTGTAACGTACCAGGAGATGTGACGTAACTGCCAGAAGGACGCACACGACATAAAGGCAGATAGGAATCAGAATAAAATGTCCGCGTAGCTCAATTGGTAGAGTGACTTATTCCGGAATGAGGAGATCCAGGTTCGAATCCTGGCGTGGACAGAAATGACGGAGAAATTTACTTCGTTATAATGGCGCCCGAACTATCCGGATGACCCGACCGTTCAAAATCTCGCAATGGTGTGATGTTACTTCCACACCGCGAGATAGGAAAAATCAGAGAATCCTTTCTCCAGCACTTCAAAAAAAAAAAAAAAAATAAATAAGGGGGAGATGATGTAACGTACCAGGAGATGTGACGTACCTGCCAGAAGGACGCACACGACATAAATGCAGATAGGAATCAGAATAAAATGTCCGCGTAGCTCAATTGGTAGATTGACTTATTCCGGAATGAGGAGATCAGGTTCGAATCCTGGCGTGGACAGAAATGACGGAGAAATTTACTTCGTTATAACTGGGGTATCACACACCACATATCTATGCTTCCTCAAACACTCACTGATACCTTGATTGGTAGCATGTTCAGTGATTGTAGAGACTGTTTTGTGACTGGGGTACCACACGCAACATACTTATGCTTCCCCAAACCCTCACTAGCAACTTGATTCGCGGCATTTCGAGTGATTGTAGAGACTGTTTTGTAACCAGGGTATCACACACCACGTATCTATGCTTCCTCAAACCCTTACTAACAACTTGATTTACGGAATGTCGAGTCGTTTTAAAGACTGGTTTGTGACTGGGGTATTACACATCACATATCTATGCTTCCTCAAACCCTCACTAACAACTTGATGTTTAGCATGTGAAGTGATTGTACAGACTGTTTTGTGACCAGGGTATCACACAACAAATATCTATGCTTCCTCAAACCCTCACTAACAACTTGATTTACGGCATGTCGAGTCGTTGTAGAAATTGTTTTGGTATCCGGGGAATAACACACCATGTATGAATACTTCCTCAAACCCTCAGTAACTACTTGACTCATAGCAAGTCGAGCAGATGTGCAAATTGCTTTAGTTTCCGGAGTATCACACAACACGTTTTATGTTTCCTCAAACCCTCACTAACAAATCGATTTGCAACACGTCGACTCGTTATAGAGATTGTAATGGCTTTCAGGGTATTACATACATTATATCACTTATAATATAACTTTTACGTACCACAGATCTATAGTATTAATATTTCCATTCCAGTATATCATGTAATATCTGCACGAGTTCATTTATTTCGTAGGTGTCATTGGGATATATGATCTTCACCTGTGAGTTTCCTATAATTCTTTTAATAAATATGTGTTTAATTTTATTTTATTTTTGTGTTTACTTCCTTTCTATTGATCGTCAGTGTACAACAGAGAGTAGAAAGTTTGTCCTAACCAGAATACCATGCTGGAAAATGGGATATCTTTTTAGTGTTAAAACACAGCAAAAATATATCTTCTACAGATAATTTCCGAAGTTCTGTGCGCTGTAAATTTCGAAAGGAAATTAAATTCGTTACTCAGGAACGAATCTCATATCTTTAAGCTATTCTTCATTTGAGATAATTGCCAGTTCACCTTGACATGACCGTTAATAGGCTATTAGAGTTCCAAAGTTGGGTAACAAAAGATCTTTATACGGAGTGATCCTTAGAGACAACCGGAGTGTCCCAAAGAACGTCAACGAACCGCCTTCCATCTTTATTGTTGAGCTAATGTAATCAAGGTCTCTAGCGTGCAGAGTGCTGCCGCGCACGATACTGATTCTTTATCGTAAAAGACCTCTGTGCCTTCATTAAAATTAAGCTGCTGTTGTGCAAAGGATGCATAATAACATCATGTGGTAATCCGTCTTACAGGTTGATTGTCACTAGCTTCACAGGACTTGGTATTATATCGAGCATAACCATATGCATCTGTTTGGCCCGATGCCGCAGAAATTTCCTTTTGTTAAGTGCCAGCAATTCCTATGGTGATGTGCGATAACAATTCAAGTTCGAAGCTTGAACTTCAGTTGCATACAAACAGGCATGAAAACCGATATGTAAGTAGAAGTATTACGATACAACTGAAATTCACATTTACGCCAGTCCTAATTGAGGACGTTCACACATTTTTAGGACGTCTTGGATAAGAAATTACAGAACATAGAAGAAGTTCAAAGAATGGAAACCACTAACATCATGTTAGAAAAACACGAAGGAAACATCTGCTGCAATTAAATATCGTCTGCAAAGAAAATGGCGGACGTAAACAAGCTGTGGGTAGAAGGTTATGATTTTGCTTATCACGAAGAGTAATATTCGAATTCTGTAATTAAAAACGCTGCGAAAATAATGGAATTAGAATTTTTAAACGTAAAATTAGCAATATTATTAATAATCGAGAAAAAATCGTCAAGCATTGCTGATAACAAGAAAAAGAACACCAAATGAATATCCAAAGACGGCACGTACTTTTACAACTATTTCAAAAGTAAGGTCTCTGGTCTTGAAAGGAAATCCAACGACCAAAACATCAATCGCTAAGTAGGTAAAAACCGTTGTGTCAACAGCAAACAAGGTAATAAACAAATATTTGAATCTGAAAAATAAAACAAAAAACATAATGTTTACCGCATTATATCTAGGCTGAGCACATAACACGGTGTAGACTTCTTTATGAAAATCCTTTAGCCGGAGACACGTGGAAATTTATTGTGACTATTGATGAAGCATGGATCTACCTAAACAACTGGAACAAGAAAACGTCGGTTTACTGCAGTAAAAGTGCAGAAAAAGAATCCAAAGAAAGTTTCAGCAAAAGATGCATGATTATTGCTGGTTTTTCGTACAATGGGAGATTAAAGTTAACAAAAGTTGAAGAGAATGTTCAAATTAATTCTACATATTACCAAAATAATGTTTTAACTCCTAAATTTTATGAACAGATAGCATTTCTTTATCTACATGGATTTCAAAGAGTAGAACTCCATTAAGATACGGCTACAAGTCATACATCCAAATCTACCCCTCTATTTCTTGAAAAACAAATCAAAAAAGAGACGGGTATCAAATCTATACCTCTTGCTCACATTCCTTCAAAGTCCCCTGATGTACCCCCAATGGACTATTGCGCTTTCGGACTGCTAAAAACAGCGCTTTTTAAACGCAGACCAAAAACAATGATTAGACTGTCAACACATTATCACAGTAACAGCTTCTTGCTTAGATACGTGGCTGAATTTAGAACACGTTGTAGAGCTCTTTATGAAAATCACTTAGCCGCAGACAGATGGAAATTTTTTGTGACTATTGATAAAGCATGGATCTCTCCAAGCGACCGTAACAAAAAAAGGTCGATTTAGTGTCGCAAAAGAGCAGGAAAAGACTTACAATCTTATTTCCAAGAATCCAAAAAAAGTTTCATTAAAGGATTCATGATTATTGCTGATATCTCGTACAATAGGTAATTACTGTTAAAAAAGTTGAAAAGAATGTTAAAATCAATTCTTCATATTACCAAATTAGTGTTTTAATTCTGATATTTAAAGAGAAAATACCATTCCTTTATCCGTAGAGCCTTCCATACATCCAAGTCTGCCACTCCGTTTCTTGAAAAAATGAAAAAAGAGACGGGTATCAAATACTGTATTTACATTTTGCTCACATTCCTTCAAAGTCCCTTGATGTGCCACCAATGGACTATTGTGCCTTCGGACTGCTAAAAAGAGCGCTTTCTAAACGCATACCTAAAACAATGATTGGACTATGGAAAGCAGTGAAAGAGGAGTGAATGAAATACCACTACCAGTTTTAAGAACAATGATTGGACTATGGAAAGCAGTGAAAGAGGAGTGAATGAAATACCACTACCAGTTTTAAGAACAATGATTGGACTATGGAAAGCAGTGAAAGAGGAGGGAATGAAATACCACTACCAGTTTTAAGAACAATGATTGGACTATGGCAAGCAGTGAAAGAGGAGTGAATGAAATACCACTACCAGTTTTAAGAAATGTCCTGTTATCTTGGAAATCTAGATGTAAGTTCATTCTAGAGAAAAGGGCTATCAGATAAAACATTTAATAAAGAAATAATTTAATTTTAAACATTAATTATATTGCTGGAAAATGGTTCTAAAAATCTCTGAGCATCTTCTGTACTTTGTGCGAGCTTCAATAACATAAATTCATTTTGATTAAACAAATGCACTAAAATCCCAGGAGAAAAATGAATATAAGTTGCATAAAATGTATTCCATTACCTTCCTGGAGTCAATGGAGTTCCGTTTAAGAGTTAACAATTAAGCAACGAAATAAAAGAAATGAATGTAAGAAGAAAAACCATTCTGTTTTGCTTAAGGCCTCAAAGAAAGAATCACGTCGAAATTAAATTACAGTCGAGTCCCGTTAGAACGAAACCCGAAAATTACAGAAATATTTCGTTATAATGAAATTTCGTGAAATTTGAATTTGAACTTTTCCCAAATTCTTTTAATCTATATTTGAATTTGTTTTAAGAATTTCAAATCGAAAATTTCAATCTCAGAAATGTTGCTTGTTGTAACGCAAAAATAATTAAAAATATAAGTAATACAATTGACAAATCAATCCTTTATTTATAGCTTTTTAACCATGATTTTTTAAAAAGGTGATAATGTTGATGGAATAATTTGTCTTTTGTATTTATTGCCTTTGTATTGATCATCAGTGTAAATCTGAGGGTGGAAAGTTTGTCCTAACCAGAATTGCAGGCTGAAAAATGAAATATCTATTTAGTTTTAAAACACAGCCAAAATATATATATCATTCCATCAATGCACTTTAGAATTAAATTCGTCGATCAAATGTTCAGTCTAGAATTAATTTCCCCAATGAAATTTACCTTTTCTTTCAGAGAGAATAGCTCTCCTTTCGAGATACTCATTTCAAACATCTAGCAAGGAATAACCTAAAGAACACGAAACAGTGTAGAAACAGACTGAGCTATAGGTCTGGTTACTGTGTCTGTACTAAGGTACTTTAGACTCCAGACCGGTTTAAGCCGCTTTCGACACAAGGGAAAGCGGGAACTGTCTTGCCTGGGAAGGGTGCTCGTTTCTTTTAAAAAAAGAGCGCTGGAAACCGAATTCGACATATTCGCCGACTTGCAAATATTATTCTAAATGATGATTTTCCTTGGAAACACACCGTTGCCTGTTGAAAAAACAACAGGAATAATGACCTGAGATATTGAAGTGATATTTTTTAGGGTACATTACTTATGATACAAGACGTAAGTGATCAGAAGTATAGTCCTCTATGTGATGTGTCACACACTATACTGAGTACCTTATGTACACCACAAGCGACGATAACAGCTCGTAAACGACTTATCATTGGCTGAAAGAGGTTCTGGATGTCGCACTGCTGAAGGTCATTCCACGCTGCCTGGATTGAAAGTCACAGATCAGGCGTCAAGTAATTGTATCCCACACTTGTTCAATGGGCGACAAATCAGGCGACTCTATGACTAAGGAAAGCGTGGTAAATGTCGGGCAAGAGAGAGAGAGAGAGAGAGAGAGAGCTGTAAGAAATTCAGCTCCACATGTGGTCAGGAACTATCGTGCTGATATACGGCACCGTCTGCAGATATGGCAGCACTTCAGCCTTCACAAATTCCGCGATGTACCGCTGGCTGCTCTTGGTTCCCCTAATACGTAGTAGGCGGGAAAGTGAAATTGATCCAAAAGCATCCGACACCAGAAAGCGCGGTGCCCGGCTCAGATGATGCCACATAACGTATGCCACCAGCAGCCGTTCATTATGATATCCCCTCACATGGATACGTCTATTATGGGTCGTTAGGTGGAACCGGGACTCATCGGAAAACACTATGCGCTCCAATTCATCATGTCTGTATTTTTGTTCCCATTGCAGCAGCTGACGTCTCTTGATTAAGGTCAAGTGAAGTTGAAACAATGGATGGGTAGAGACGAGGTCTCTCTGAAGTTAAATGCGTGTTGTAACCTAGCTCTATTGCTATTTATTTCAAAGGAAAAACATCAGAAAGATAAATTAGACGTTACCTTCTCTCACTAATCTCTTTTCATTCAGAATAAAAAACAATCGAGCAAAACTAAAAAAAAAATCGCTATTTACCTTGAAAAAAAATTCTAGAAGATTATTGATTGGATCTGACGGAAAGTGTGACGTAACAATGAAGTGCCATGGGCAGGTCTTGTGAGCCTGTTCGGGACGGACAGGCTCACAAGACCTGCCAGAAATCAAAGCATCTGACCACTTGTCTACTGGAGCTGCACAAACTTGTTGAAATTTTAACCATAACATCAAAAACTAAAAAAATTGGTTAATATTAGCTGACAAAAGGGAATTATTGTTTTTAATCATCCCAATGCTGAGTGAAGTGAACTCGTTGAAATTGAGATTTTGTTCCAAAAACATAAAATAAAAAATCAGTATAATCTTTTATATTTATAAATGATATGGGCAAAAACTTATAAATCAGATTTGATATATTTGAGTTTTGGGAATATAAGGAATTTCGACTTATTTTTCGAACAAAAATAATTAATGAATGCACATAATTAAGTTTTAAAAATAATAAGAACACATACATTATCCAAATCTCCTTGTTTTTGAGCATAAAGGTTTAGTGTAAAAAAAAATATTCCTTTTTTTTTTATTTTCATTAAACATTAGAGAAAGCTAATGAAAAATAATAGGAACTGATGAATGCTGGCTTCAAGAGCTTTTAACTAGCATTTTTTGAAAATAATCCAAATCACGCGGGGATGAAATCTGGGATATTTATTTCTTACGTAATAAGTTTGCACACACACCCACAAAAAACAAACAAACAGAAAAACACATGAGAAATAAAAAGATGAAAACGACAGGAAACAGCACACATCATGCAGCTTAGCATTATCGCTCCAGAAGAAAGGAAAGCGAAATTAAATCATTAATGGAGAACAGATTAACAATACAGATCTCGTTGTCTCAGAAGAAAATAAAATTCCCGATCAGCTATAGGAAAAGAGAAATGTAATTTTAAACTTGAAAAATCACGGATAAAACAAGTTGGTCAAGTAATATAAACAAGAAAGATGACACCGAGTTTTCCGTTTTAATGAAAACGCTTTTTGAATCCTTTCCGACGCAAATAAAATATTTCAGAGTTGTGAATAATAAATGGAACAGGTTAGGAAAAAATAAACCGGATTTCTACAATTGATAAAATATCCAGAAATAGAAACTGTTATTTAGTTCCACCAGAGGCTAAAAAGTATTTTACGAAAATTAACAAATGGCGCACAAATAGTTTCTCATAGCAAAAGGAAGATAGCATAGCCAAAAAGATTTTCAAATCGAGCAGTTAAAAGAAGAAATATAGAAGAAAATATTGCAGGGAGTAATGCCAATTTTGGGGGCTAAGTTTGGGGAACAGTTGTGAGGTGTTTATAAACGTTCACTGTAAAGTAAGTGTACGCACAAGTGGATGAACTATTCTCCTTTAACTTATGTCAGTGTTTTTGTCTTGCAGATTTACAGAACAAAATGAGTGACATAAAACCCGAGGAGAGCCATGTCGGTCACTGTACGCTGTATGAATTTCACAAGGGGAACAATGCAACCGTGCCCACCAATAACATTTGCGCTGTTTATCCGAATGCGTTAAATGTCCGCAAGTGCCAGCGTTGGTTCGCATAATTCCGGTCAGGGAATTTTGACCTCTCTGATGCCCCTCGTGCAGGATGGCCCGTGGAGCTGGACAATGACCTGCTGCGTGCAGCCGTTGAGGCACATCCTCATGAAACCAATGATGAATTATACCAATATCGTAAGGCATTTGTAGTGCTCAGGATCACCTGCAACAGATAGGGAAGGTCTATAGACCAGAAGCTGGTTCCCACACCAACTTTCAGCTGACAACAAAGCCCTACGTTCCACCATCTGCAACTCTTTGCTCAGCTGACATGAAAATGATTTATTTCTTCGTCGAATCGTCACAAGGGATGAAAAGTGGGTTCCTTACGTGAACAACAAATGCAAAAAACAGTGGCTTTCTCCAGGTCAGACACCAGTTTCTACGCCAAAAACCGGCCTACACCCCAAAAAGATTTTGCTCTGTGCTTGGTGGACCACCGCAGGCATAGCTCACTTTGAGCTCTTGGAACCCGGAATGACTGTAACGGCAGACGTCTATTGTCAACAACTGGACCATTTGAAACAAGCTCTTACTGTAAAACATCCTGCACTGGTCAACAGAAAAGGTGTCATCCTCCAGCACTGGTCAACATAAAAGGTGTCATCCTCCAGCACTGGTCAACAGAAAAGGTGTCATCCTCCAGCACTGGTCAACATAAAAGGTGTCATCCTCCAGCACTGGTCAACAGAAAAGGTGTCATCCTCCAGCACTGGTCAACAGAAAAGGTGTCATCCTCCAGCACTGGTCAACAGAAAAGGTGTCATCCTCCAGCACTGGTCAACAGAAAAGGTGTCATCCTCCAGCACTGGTCAACAGAAAAGGTGTCATCCTCCAGCACTGGTCAACAGAAAAGGTGTCATCCTCCAGCACTGGTCAACAGAAAAGGTGTCATCCTCCAGCACTGGTCAACAGAAAAGGTGTCATCCTCCAGCACTGGTCAACAGAAAAGGTGTCATCCTCCAGCACTGGTCAACAGAAAAGGTGTCATCCTCCAGCACTGGTCAACAGAAAAGGTGTCATCCTCCAGCACTGGTCAACAGAAAAGGTGTCATCCTCCAGCACTGGTCAACAGAAAAGGTGTCATCCTCCAGCACTGGTCAACAGAAAAGGTGTCATCCTCCAGCACTGGTCAACAGAAAAGGTGTCATCCTCCAGCACTGGTCAACAGAAAAGGTGTCATCCTCCAGCACTGGTCAACAGAAAAGGTGTCATCCTCCAGCACTGGTCAACAGAAAAGGTGTCATCCTCCAGCACTGGTCAACAGAAAAGGTGTCATCCTCCAGCACTGGTCAACAGAAAAGGTGTCATCCTCCAGCACTGGTCAACAGAAAAGGTGTCATCCTCCAGCACTGGTCAACAGAAAAGGTGTCATCCTCCAGCACTGGTCAACAGAAAAGGTGTCATCCTCCAGCACTGGTCAACAGAAAAGGTGTCATCCTCCAGCACTGGTCAACAGAAAAGGTGTCATCCTCCAGCACTGGTCAACAGAAAAGGTGTCATCCTTCAGCACTGGTCAACAGAAAAGGTGTCATCCTCCACCACTAATCAGCATAAAAGGTGTCATCCTCCAGTACTGATCAACATTAAAGGTGTAATCCTTCAGCACTGGTCAACATAAAAGGTGTCATCCTTCAGCACTGGTCAACATAAAAGGTGTCATCCTTCAGCACTGGTCAACAGAAAAGGTGTCATCCTCCAGCACTGGTCAACAGAAAAGGTGTCATCCTCCAGCACTGGTCAACAGAAAAGGTGTCATCCTCCAGCACTGGTCAACAGAAAAGGTGTCATCCTCCAGCACTGGTCAACAGAAAAGGTGTCATCCTCCAGCACTGGTCAACAGAAAAGGTGTCATCCTCCAGCACTGGTCAACAGAAAAGGTGTCATCCTCCAGCACTGGTCAACAGAAAAGGTGTCATCCTTCAGCACTGGTCAACAGAAAAGGTGTCATCCTCCACCACTAATCAGCATAAAAGGTGTCATCCTCCAGTACTGATCAACATTAAAGGTGTAATCCTTCAGCACTGGTCAACATAAAAGGTGTCATCCTTCAGCACTGGTCAACATAAAAGGTGTCATCCTTCAGCACTGGTCAACAGAAAAGGTGTCATCCTCCAGCACTGGTCAACATAAAAGGTGTCATCCTCCAGTACTGATCAACATTAAAGGTGTAATCCTTCAGCACTGGTCAACATAAAAGGTGTCATCCTTCAGCACTGGTCAACATAAAAGGTGTCATCCTTCAGCACTGGTCAACAGAAAAGGTGTCATCCTCCAGCACTGGTCAACATAAAAGGTGACATGCTCCAGCACTGGTCAACATAAAAGGTGTCATCCTCCAGCACTGATCAACAGAAAAGGTGTCATCCTCCAGCACTGGTCAACAGAAAAGGTGTCATCCTCCAGCACTGGTCAACATAAAAGGTGTCATCCTCCAGCACTGGTCAACAGAAAAGGTGTCATCCTCCAGCACTGGTCAACAGAAAAGGCGTCATTCTCCAGCACTGGTCAACAGAAAAGGTGACATGCTCCAGTACTGGTCAACAGAAAAGGTGTCATCCTCCACCACTAATCAGCATAAAAGGTGTCATCCTCCAGTACTGATCAACATTAAAGGTGTAATCCTTCAGCACTGGTCAACAGAAAAGGTGTCATCCTCCAGCACTGGTCAACATAAAAGGTGTCATCCTTCAGCACTGGTCAACAGAAAAGGTGTCATCCTCCAGCACTGGTCAACATAAAAGGTGACATGCTCCAGCACTGGTCAACATAAAAGGTGTCATCCTCCAGCACTGATCAACATTAAAGGTGTAATCCTTCAGCACTGGTCAACATAAAAGGTGTCATCCTTCAGCACTGGTCAACATAAAAGGTGTCATCCTTCAGCACTGGTCAACAGAAAAGGTGTCATCCTCCAGCACTGGTCAACATAAAAGGTGTCATCCTTCAGCACTGGTCAACAGAAAAGGTGTCATCCTCCAGCACTGGTCAACAGAAAAGGTGTCATCCTCCAGCACTGGTCAACAGAAAAGGTGTCATCCTCCAGCACTGGTCAACAGAAAAGGTGTCATCCTCCAGCACTGGTCAACAGAAAAGGTGTCATCCTCCAGCACTGGCCAACAGAAAAGGTGTCATCCTCCAGCACTGGTCAACAGAAAAGGTGTCATCCTCCAGCACTGGTCAACATAAAAGGTGACATGCTCCAGCACTGGTCAACATAAAAGGTGTCATCCTCCAGTACTGATCAACATTAAAGGTGTAATCCTTCAGCACTGGTCAACATAAAAGGTGTCATCCTTCAGCACTGGTCAACATAAAAGGTGTCATCCTTCAGCACTGGTCAACAGAAAAGGTGTCATCCTCCAGCACTGGTCAACAGAAAAGGTGTCATCCTCCAGCACTGGTCAACAGAAAAGGTGTCATCCTCCAGCACTGGTCAACAGAAAAGGTGTCATCCTCCAGCACTGGTCAACAGAAAAGGTGTCATCCTCCAGCACTGGTCAACAGAAAAGGTGTCATCCTCCAGCACTGGTCAACAGAAAAGGTGTCATCCTCCAGCACTGGTCAACAGAAAAGGTGTCATCCTCCAGCACTGGTCAACAGAAAAGGTGTCATCCTCCAGCACTGGTCAACAGAAAAGGTGATATCCTCCAGCACTGGTCAACAGAAAAGGTGTCATCCTCCAGCACTGGTCAACAGAAAAGGTGTCATCCTCCAGCACTGGTCAACAGAAAAGGTGTCATCCTTCAGCACTGGTCAACAGAAAAGGTGTCATCCTCCACCACTAATCAGCATAAAAGGTGTCATCCTCCAGTACTGATCAACATTAAAGGTGTAATCCTTCAGCACTGGTCAACATAAAAGGTGTCATCCTTCAGCACTGGTCAACATAAAAGGTGTCATCCTTCAGCACTGGTCAACAGAAAAGGTGTCATCCTCCAGCACTGGTCAACAGAAAAGGTGTCATCCTCCAGCACTGGTCAACAGAAAAGGTGTCATCCTCCAGCACTGGTCAACAGAAAAGGTGTCATCCTCCAGCACTGGTCAACAGAAAAGGTGTCATCCTCCAGCACTGGTCAACAGAAAAGGTGTCATCCTCCAGCACTGGTCAACAGAAAAGGTGTCATCCTCCAGCACTGGTCAACAGAAAAGGTGTCATCCTCCAGCACTGGTCAACAGAAAAGGTGTCATCCTCCAGCACTGGTCAACAGAAAAGGTGTCATCCTTCAGCACTGGTCAACAGAAAAGGTGTCATCCTCCACCACTAATCAGCATAAAAGGTGTCATCCTCCAGTACTGATCAACATTAAAGGTGTAATCCTTCAGCACTGGTCAACATAAAAGGTGTCATCCTTCAGCACTGGTCAACATAAAAGGTGTCATCCTTCAGCACTGGTCAACAGAAAAGGTGTCATCCTCCAGCACTGGTCAACATAAAAGGTGTCATCCTCCAGTACTGATCAACATTAAAGGTGTAATCCTTCAGCACTGGTCAACATAAAAGGTGTCATCCTTCAGCACTGGTCAACATAAAAGGTGTCATCCTTCAGCACTGGTCAACAGAAAAGGTGTCATCCTCCAGCACTGGTCAACATAAAGGTGACATGCTCCAGCACTGGTCAACATAAAAGGTGTCATCCTCCAGCACTGATCAACAGAAAAGGTGTCATCCTCCAGCACTGGTCAACAGAAAAGGTGTCATCCTCCAGCACTGGTCAACATAAAAGGTGTCATCCTCCAGCACTGGTCAACAGAAAAGGTGTCATCCTCCAGCACTGGTCAACAGAAAAGGCGTCATTCTCCAGCACTGGTCAACAGAAAAGGTGACATGCTCCAGTACTGGTCAACAGAAAAGGTGTCATCCTCCACCACTAATCAGCATAAAAGGTGTCATCCTCCAGTACTGATCAACATTAAAGGTGTAATCCTTCAGCACTGGTCAACAGAAAAGGTGTCATCCTCCAGCACTGGTCAACATAAAAGGTGTCATCCTTCAGCACTGGTCAACAGAAAAGGTGTCATCCTCCAGCACTGGTCAACATAAAAGGTGACATGCTCCAGCACTGGTCAACATAAAAGGTGTCATCCTCCAGCACTGATCAACAGAAAAGGTGTCATCCTCCAGCACTGGTCAACAGAAAAGGTGTCATCCTCCAGCACTGGTCAACATAAAAGGTGTCATCCTCCAGCACTGGTCAACAGAAAAGGTGTCATCCTCCAGCACTGGTCAACAGAAAAGGTGTCATCCTCCAGCACTGGTCAACACAAAAGGTGTCATCCTCCAGCACTGATCAACAGAAAAGGTAACATCCTCCAGCACTGATCAACAGAAAAGGTAACATCCTCCAGCACTGGTCAACATAAAAGGTGTCATCCTCCAGCACTGAACAACAGAAAAGGTGTCATCCTCCAGCACTAATCAACAGAAAAGGTGACATGCTCCAGCACAGATCAACAAAAAAGGTGTCATCCTCCAGCACTAATCAGCATAAAAGGTGTCATCCTCCAGCACTGATCAACAGAAAAGGTGTCATCCTCCAGCACTAATCAACAGAAAAGATGTCATCCTCCAGCACTGGTCAACATAAAAGGTTACATGCTCCAGCACAGATCAACAGAAAAGCTCTCATCCTCCAGCACTAATCAGCATAAAAGGTGTCATCCTCCAGCACTGATCAACAGAAAAGGTGTCATCCTCCAGCACTAATCAACAGAAAAGGTGTCATCCTCCAGCACTGGTCAACATAAAAGGTGTGATCTTCCAGCACTGGTCAACATAAAAGGTGTCATCCTCCAGCACTGGTCAACAGAAAAGGTGTCATCCTCCAGCACTGATCAGCATAAAAGGTGTCATCCTCCAGCACTGATACACAGAAAAGGTAACATCCTCCAGCACTGGTCAACATAAAAGGTGTCATCCTCCAGCACTGGTCAACAGAAAAGGCGTCATCCTCCAGCACTGGTCAACATAAAAGGTGTCATCCTCCAGCACTGGTCAACAGAAAAGGTGTCATCCTCCAGCACTGGTCAACATAAAAGGTGACATGCTCCATCACTGGTGAACATAAAAGGTGTCATCCTCCAAGACTGGTCAACAAAAAAGGTGTCATCCTCCAGCACTGATCAACAGAAAAGGCGACATCCTCCAGCACTGGTGAACATAAAAGGTGACATCCCCCAGCACTGGTCAACAGAAAAGGTGTCATCCTCCAGCACTGGTCAACAGAAAAGGTGTCATCCTCCAGCACTGGTCAACAGAAAAAGTGTCATCCTCCAGCACTGATCAACATAAAAGGTGTCATCCTCCAGCACTGGTCAACAGAAAAGGCGTCATCCTACAGCACTGGTCAACATAAAAGGTGTCATCCTCCAGCACTGGTCAACAGAAAAGGTGACATGCTCCAGCACTGATCAACAGAAAAGGTGTCATCCTCCAGCACTAATCAACATAAAAGGTGACATGCTCCAGCACAGATCAACAGAAAAGGTGTCATCCTCCAGCACTAATCAGCATAAAAGGTGTCATCCTCCAGCACTGATCAACAGAAAAGGTGTCATCCTCCAGCACTAATCAACAGAAAAGGTGTCATCCTCCAGCACTGGTCAACATAAAGGTGTCATCTTCCAGCACTGGTCAACAGAAAAGGTGTCATCCTCCAGCACTGATCAGCATAGAAGGTGTCATCCTCCAGCACTGGTCAACATAAAAGGTGTCATCCTCCAGCACTGGTCAACATAAAAGGTGTCATCCTCCAGCAATGGTCAACAGAAAAGGTGTCATCCTCCAGCACTGCTCAACATAAAAGGTGTCATCCTCCAGCACTGGTCAACAGAAAAGGTGACATGCTCCAGCACTGATCAACAGAAAAGGTATCATCCTCCAGCACTAATCAACATAAAAGGTGACATGCTCCAGCACTGGTCAACAGAAAAGGTGTCATCCTCCACCACTAATCAGCATAAAAGGTGTCATCCTCCAGTACTGATCAACATTAAAGGTGTAATCCTTCAGCACTGGTCAACAGAAAAGGTGTCATCCTCCAGCACTGGTCAACAGAAAAGGTGTCATCCTCCAGCACTGATCAGCATAAAAGGTGTCATCCTCCAGCACTGGTCAACATAAAAGGTGTCATCCTCCAGCAATGGTCAACATAAAAGGTATCATCCTCGAGCACTGGTCAACATCAAAGGTGTCATCCACCAGCACTGGTCAACAGAAAAGGTGTCATCCTCCAGCACTGGTCAACATAAAAGGTGACATGCTCCAGCACTGGTCAACAGAAAAGGTGTCTTCCTCCACCACTAATCAGCATAAAAGGTGTCATCCTCCAATACTGATCAACATTAAAGGTGTAATCCTTCAGCACTGGTCAACAGAAAAGGTGTCATCCTCCAGCACTGGTCAACATAAAAGGTGTCATCCTTCAGCACTGGTCAACAGAAAAGGTGTCATCCTCCAGCACTGGTCAACATAAAAGGTGACATGCTCCAGCACTGGTCAACATAAAAGGTGTCATCCTCCAGCACTGATCAACAGAAAAGTTGTCATCCTCCAGCACTGGTCAACAGAAAAGGTGTCATCCTCCAGCACTGGTCAACAGAAAAGGTGTCATCCTCCAGCACTGATCAACAGAAAAGGTAACATCCTCCAGCACTGATCAACAGAAAAGGTAACATCCTCCAGCACTGGTCAACATAAAAGGTGTCATCCTCCAGCACTGGTCAACAGAAAAGGCGTCATCCTCCAGCACTGGTCAGCAGAAAAGGTGTCATCCTCCAGCACTGGTCAACAAAAAAGGTGTCATCCACCAGCACTGATCAACAGAAAAGGGGACATCTTCCAGCACTGGTCAACATAAAAGGTGACATCCTCCAGCACTGGTCAACAGAAAAGGTGTCATCCTCCAGCACTGGTCAAGAGAAAAGGCGTCATCCTACAGCACTGGTCAACATAAAAGGTGTCATCCTCCAGCACTGGTCAACAGAAAAGGTGACATGCTCCAGCACTGATCAACAGAAAAGGTGTCATCCTCCAGCACTGGTCAACATAAAAGGTTACATGCTCCAGCACAGATCAACAGAAAAGGTGTCATCCTCCAGCACTAATCAGCATAAAAGGTGTCATCCTCCAGCACTGATCAACAGAAAAGGTGTCATCCTCCAGCACTAATCAACAGAAAAGGTGTCATCCTCCAGCACTGGTCAACATAAAAGGTGTGATCTTCCAGAACTGGTAAACATAAAAGGTGTCATCCTCCAGCACTGGTCAACAAAAAAGGTGTCATCCTCCAGCACTGATCAGCATAAAAGGTGTGATCTTCCAGAACTGGTAAACATAAAAGGTGTCATCCTCCAGCACTGGTCAACAGAAAAGGTGTCATCCTCCAGCACTGATCAGCATAAAAGGTGTCATCCTCCAGCACTGGTCAACATAAAAGGTGTGATCTTCCAGCACTGGTCAACATAAAAGGTGTCATCCTCCAGCACTGGTCAACAGAAAAGGTGTCATCCTCCAGCACTGATCAGCATAAAAGGTGTCATCCTCCAGCACTGGTCAACATAAAAGGTGTCATCCTTCAGCACTGGTCAACAGAAAAGGTGTCATCCTCCAGCACTGGTCAACATAAAAGGTGACATGCTCCAGCACTGGTCAACATAAAAGGTATCATCCTCGAGCACTGGTCAACATCAAAGGTGTCATCCACCAGCACTGGTCAACAGAAAAGGTGTCATCCTCCAGCACTGGTCAACATAAAAGGTGACATGCTCCAGCACTGGTCAACAGAAAAGGTGTCTTCCTCCACCACTAATCAGCATAAAAGGTGTCATCCTCCAATACTGATCAACATTAAAGGTGTAATCCTTCAGCACTGGTCAACAGAAAAGGTGTCATCCTCCAGCACTGGTCAACATAAAAGGTGTCATCCTTCAGCACTGGTCAACAGAAAAGGTGTCATCCTCCAGCACTGGTCAACATAAAAGGTGACATGCTCCAGCACTGGTCAACATAAAAGGTGTCATCCTCCAGCACTGATCAACAGAAAAGTTGTCATCCTCCAGCACTGGTCAACAGAAAAGGGGTCATTCTCCAGCACTGGTCAGCATAAAAGGTGTCATCCTCCAGCACTGGTCAACAGAAAAGGTGTCATCCTCCAGCACTGGTCAACAGAAAAGGTGTCATCCTCCAGCACTGGTCAACAGAAAAGGTGTCATCCTCCAGCACTGATCAACAGAAAAGGTAACATCCTCCAGCACTGATCAACAGAAAAGGTAACATCCTCCAGCACTGGTCAACATAAAAGGTGTCATCCTCCAGCACTGGTCAACAGAAAAGGCGTCATCCTCCAGCACTGGTCAGCAGAAAAGGTGTCATCCTCCAGCACTGGTCAACAAAAAAGGTGTCATCCACCAGCACTGATCAACAGAAAAGGGGACATCTTCCAGCACTGGTCAACATAAAAGGTGACATCCTCCAGCACTGGTCAACAGAAAAGGTGTCATCCTCCAGCACTGGTCAAGAGAAAAGGCGTCATCCTACAGCACTGGTCAACATAAAAGGTGTCATCCTCCAGCACTGGTCAACAGAAAAGGTGACATGCTCCAGCACTGATCAACAGAAAAGGTGTCATCCTCCAGCACTGGTCAACATAAAAGGTTACATGCTCCAGCACAGATCAACAGAAAAGGTGTCATCCTCCAGCACTAATCAGCATAAAAGGTGTCATCCTCCAGCACTGATCAACAGAAAAGGTGTCATCCTCCAGCACTAATCAACAGAAAAGGTGTCATCCTCCAGCACTGGTCAACATAAAAGGTGTGATCTTCCAGAACTGGTAAACATAAAAGGTGTCATCCTCCAGCACTGGTCAACAGAAAAGGTGTCATCCTCCAGCACTGATCAGCATAAAAGGTGTGATCTTCCAGAACTGGTAAACATAAAAGGTGTCATCCTCCAGCACTGGTCAACAGAAAAGGTGTCATCCTCCAGCACTGATCAGCATAAAAGGTGTCATCCTCCAGCACTGGTCAACATAAAAGGTGTGATCTTCCAGCACTGGTCAACATAAAAGGTGTCATCCTCCAGCACTGGTCAACAGAAAAGGTGTCATCCTCCAGCACTGATCAGCATAAAAGGTGTCATCCTCCAGCACTGGTCAACATAAAAGGTGTCATCCTTCAGCACTGGTCAACAGAAAAGGTGTCATCCTCCAGCACTGGTCAACATAAAAGGTGACATGCTCCAGCACTGGTCAACATAAAAGGTGTCATCCTCCAGCACTGATAAACAGAAAAAGTGTCATCCTCCAGCACTGGTCAACAGAAAAGCTGTCATTCTCCAGCACTGGTCAACAGAAAAGCTGTCATTCTCCAGCACTGGTCAACATAAAAGGTGTCATCCTCCAGCACTGGTCAACAGAAAAGGGGTCATTCTCCAGCACTGGTCAACATAAAAGGTGTAATCCTTTAGCACTGATCAACAGAAAAGTTGTCATCCTCCAGCACTGATCAACAGAAAAGGTGTCATCCTCCAGCACTGGTCAACAGAAAAGGTGTCATCCTCCAGCACTGATACACAGAAAAGGTAACATCCTCCAGCACTGGTCAACATAAAAGGTGTCATCCTCCAGCACTGGTCAACAGAAAAGGCGTCATCCTCCAGCACTGGTCAACATAAAAGGTGTCATCCTCCAGCACTGGTCAACATAAAAGGTGTCATCCTCCAGCACTGGTCAACATAAAAGGTGACATGCTCCATCACTGGTCAACATAAAAGGTGTCATCCTCCAAGACTGGTCAACAAAAAAGGTGTCATCCTCCAGCACTTATCAACAGAAAAGGCGACATCCTCCAGCACTGGTGAACATAAAAGGTGACATCCTCCAGCACTGGTCAACAGAAAAGGTGTCATCCTCCAGCACTGGTCAACAGAAAAGGTGGCATCCTCCAGCACTGGTCAACAGAAAAAGTGTCATCCTCCAGCACTGATCAACATAAAAGGTGTCATCCTCCAGCACTGGTCAACAGAAAAGGCGTCATCCTACAGCACTGGTCAACATAAAAGGTGTCATCCTCCAGCACTGGTCAACAGAAAAGGTGACATGCTCCAGCACTGATCAACAGAAAAGGTGTCATCCTCCAGCACTGATCAACAGAAAAGGTGTCATCCTCCAGCACTAATCAACAGAAAAGGTGTCATCCTCCAGCACTGGTCAACATAAAAGGTGTGATCTTCCAGCACTGGTCAACATAAAAGGTGTCATCCTCCAGCACTGGTCAACAGAAAAGGTGTCATCCTCCAGCACTGGTCAACAGAAAAAGTGTCATCCTCCAGCACTGATCAACATAAAAGGTGTCATCCTCCAGCACTGGTCAACAGAAAAGGCGTCATCCTACAGCACTGGTCAACACAAAAGGTGTCATCCTCCAGCACTGGTCAACAGAAAAGGTGACATGCTCCAGCACTGATCAACAGAAAAGGTGTCATCCTCCAGCACTGATCAACAGAAAAGGTGTCATCCTCCAGCACTAATCAACAGAAAAGGTGTCATCCTCCAGCACTGGTCAACATAAAAGGTGTGATCTTCCAGCACTGGTCAACATAAAAGGTGTCATCCTCCAGCACTGGTCAACAGAAAAGGTGTCATCCTCCAGCACTGATCAGCATAAAAGGTGTCATCCTCCAGCACTGGTCAACAGAAAAGGTGTCATCCTCCAGCACTGGTCAACAGAAAAGGTGTCATCCTCCAGCACTAATCAGCATAAAAGGTGTCATCCTCCAGCACTGATCAACAGAAAAGGTGTCATCCTCCAGCACTGGTCAACAGAAAAGGTGTCATCCTCCAGCACTGGTCAACATAAAAGGTGTGATCTTCCAGCACTGGTCAACATAAAAGGTGTCATCCTCCAGCACTGGTCAACAGAAAAGGTGTCATCCTCCAGCACTGATCAGCATAAAAGGTGTCATCCTCCAGCACTGGTCAACATAAAAGGTGTCATCCTTCAGCACTGGTCAACAGAAAAGGTGTCATCCTTTAGCACTGGTCAACATAAAAGGTGACATGCTCCAGCACTGGTCAACATAAAAGGTGTCATCCTCCAGCACTGATAAACAGAAAAGGTGTCATCCTCCAGCACTGGTCAACAGAAAAGGTGTCATTCTCCAGCACTGGTCAACATAAAAGGTGTCATCCTCCAGCACTGGTCAACAGAAAAGGGGTCATTCTCCAGCACTGGTCAACATAAAAGGTGTAATCCTTCAGCACTGATCAACAGAAAAGGTGTCATCCTCCAGCACTGATCAACAGAAAAGGTGTCATCCTCCAGCACTGGTCAACAGAAAAGGTGTCATCCTCCAGCACTGATACACAGAAAAGGTAACATCCTCCAGCACTGGTCAACATAAAAGGTGTCATCCTCCAGCACTGGTCAACAGAAAAGGCGTCATCCTCCAGCACTGGTCAACATAAAAGGTGTCATCCTCCTGCACTGGTCAACAGAAAAGATGTCATCCTACAGCACTGGTCAACATAAAAGGTGACATGCTCCATCACTGGTCAACATAAAAGGTGTCATCCTCCAAGACTGGTCAACAAAAAAGGTGTCATCCTCCAGCACTGATCAACAGAAAAGGCGACATCCTCCAGCACTGGTGAACATAAAAGGTGACATCCTCCAGCACTGGTCAACAGAAAAGGTGTCATCCTCCAGCACTGGTCAACAGAAAAGGTGTCATCCTCCAGCACTGGTCAACAGAAAAGGTGTCGTCCTCCAGCACTGGTCAACATAAAAGGTGACATGCTCCAGCACTGGTCAACATAAAAGGTGTCATCCTCCAGCACTGATCAACAGAAAAGGTGTCATCCTCCAGCAATGGTCAACATAAAAGGTATCATCCTCCAGCACTGGTCAACATAAAAGGTGTCATCCTCCAGCACTAATCAGCATAAAAGGTGTCATCCTCCAGTACTGATCAACATTAAAGGTGTAATCCTTCAGCACTGGTCAACAGAAAAGGTGTCATCCTCCGGCACTGGTCAACATAAAAGGTGTCATTCTCCAGCACTGGTCAACAGAAAAGGCGTCATCCTCCAGCACTGGTCAGCAGAAAAGGTGTCATCCTCCAGCACTGGTCAACAAAAAAGGTGTCATCCTCCAGCTCTGATCAACAGAAAAGGGGACATCTTCCAGCACTGGTCAACATAAAAGGTGACATTCTCCAGCACTGGTCAACATAAAAGGTGTTATCCTCCCGCACTGGTCAACAGAAAAGGTGTCATCCTCCAGCACTGGTCAACAGAAAAGGTGTCATCCTCCAGCACTGGTCAACAGAAAATGTGTCATCCTCCAGCACTGGTCAACAGAAAAAGTAACATCCTCCAGCACTGATCAACAGAAAAGGTAACATCCTCCAGCACTGGTCAACATAAAAGGTGTCATCCTCCAGCACTGGTCAACAGAAAAGGCGTCATCCTCCAGCACTGGTCAGCAGAAAAGGTGTCATCCTCCAGCACTGGTCAACAAAAAAGGTGTCATCCTCCAGCACTGATCAACAGAAAAGGGGACATCTACCAGCACTTGTCAACATAAAAGGTGACATCCTCCAGCACTGCTCAACAGAAAAGGTGTCATCCTCCAGCACTGGTCAACAGAACAGGCGTCATCCTACAGCACTGGTCAACATAAAAGGTGTCATCCTCCAGCACTGGTCAACAGAAAAGGCGTCATCCTCCAGCACTGGTCAGCAGAAAAGGCGTCATCCTCCAGCACTGGTCAGCAGAAAAGGTGTCATCCTCCAGCACAGATCAACAGAAAAGGTGTCATCCTCCAGCACTGGTCAACATAAAAAGTGTGATCTTCCAGCACTGGTCAACATAAAAGGTGTCATCTTCCAGCACTGGTCAACAGAAAAGGTGTCATCCTCCAGCACTGATCAGCATAAAAGGTGTCATCCTCCAGCACTGGTCAACATAAAAGGTGTCATCCTCCAGCACTGGTCAACAGAAAATGTGTCATTCTCCAGCAGTGGTCAACATAAAAGGTGTCATCCTCCAGCACTGGTCAACAGAAAAGGGGTCATTCTCCAGCACTGGTCAACATAAAAGGTGTAATCCTTCAGCACTGATCAACAGAAAAGGTGTCATCCTCCAGCACTGATCAACAGAAAAGGTGTCATCCTCCAGCACTGGTCAACAGAAAAGGTGTCATCCTCCAGCACTGATACACAGAAAAGGTAACATCCTCCAGCACTGGTCAACATAAAAGGTGTCATCCTCCAGCACTGGTCAACAGAAAAGGCGTCATCCTCCAGCACTATTCAACATAAAAGGTGTCATCCTCCAGCACTGGTCAACAGAAAAGGTGTCATCCTCCAGCACTGGTCAACATAAAAGGTGACATGCTCCATCACTGGTCAACATAAAAGGTGTCATCCTCCAAGACTGATCAACAAAAAAGGTGTCATCCTCCAGCACTGATCAACAGAAAAGGCGACATCCTCCAGCACTGGTGAACATAAAAGGTGACATCCTCCAGCACTGGTCAACAGAAAAGGTGTCATCCTCCAGCACTGGTCAACAGAAAAGGTGTCATCCTCCAGCACTGGTCAACAGAAAAAGTGTCATCCTCCAGCACTGATCAACATAAAAGGTGTCATCCTCCAGCACTGGTCAACAGAAAAGGCGTCATCCTACAGCACTGGTCAACATAAAAGGTGTCATCCTCCAGCACTGGTCAACAGAAAAGGTGACATGCTCCAGCACTGATCAACAGAAAAGGTGTCATCCTCCAGCACTAATAAACATAAAAGGTGACATGCTCCAGCACAGATCAACAGAAAAGGTGTCATCCTCCAGCACTAATCAGCATAAAAGGTGTCATCCTCCAGCACTGATCAACAGAAAAGGTGTCATCCTCCAGCAGTAATCAACAGAAAAGGTGTCATCCTCCAGTACTGATCAACATTAAAGGTGTAATCCTTCAGCACTGGTCAACAGAAAAGGTGTCATCCTCCAGCACTGGTCAACAGAAAAAGTGTCATCCTCCAGCACTGATCAGCATAAAAGGTGTCATCCTCCTGCACTGGTCAACATAAAAGGTGTCATCCTCCAGCACTGGTCAACATAAAAGGTGTCATCCTCCAGCAATGGTCAACATAAAAGGTGACATGCTCCAGCACTGTTCAACAGAAAAGGTGTCATCCTCCACCACTAATCAGCATAAAAGGTGTCATCCTCCAGTACTGATCAACATTAAAGGTGTAATCCTTCAGCACTGGTCAACAGAAAAGGTGTCATCCTCCAGCACTGGCCAACATAAAAGGTGTCATCCTTCAGCACTGGTCAACAGAAAAGGTGTCATCCTCCAGCACTGGTCAACATAAAAGGTGATATGCTCCAGCACTGGTTAACATAAAAGGTGTCATCCTCCAGCACTGATCAACAGAAAAGGTGTCATCCTCCAGCACTGGTCAACAGAAAAGGGGTCATTCTACAGCACTGGTCAACATAAAAGGTGTCATCCTCCAGCACTGGTCAACAGAAAAGGTGTCATCCTCCAGCACTGGTCAACAGAAAAGGTGTCATCCTCCAGCACTGGTCAACAGAAAAGGTGTCATCCTCCAGCACTGGTCAACAGAAAAGGTGTCATCCTCCAGCACTGATCAACAGAAAAGGTGTCATCCTCCAGCACTAATCAACAGAAAAGGTGTCATCCTCCAGCACTGGTCAACATAAAAGGTGTGATCTTCCAGCACTGGTCAACATAAAAGGTGTCATCCTCCAGCACTGGTCAACAGAAAAGGTGTCATCCTCCAGCACTGATCAGCATAAAAGGTGTCATCCTCCAGCACTGGTCAACAGAAAAGATGTCATCCTCCAGCACTGGTCAACAGAAAAGGTGTCATCCTCCAGCACTAATCAGCATAAAAGGTGTCATCCTCCAGCACTGATCAACAGAAAAGGTGTCATCCTCCAGCACTGGTCAACAGAAAAGGTGTCATCCTCCAGCACTGGTCAACATAAAAGGTGTGATCTTCCAGCACTGGTCAACATAAAAGGTGTCATCCTCCAGCACTGGTCAACAGAAAAGGTGTCATCCTCCAGCACTGATCAGCATAAAAGGTGTCATCCTCCAGCACTGGTCAACATAAAAGGTGTCATCCTTCAGCACTGGTCAACAGAAAAGGTGTCATCCTTTAGCACTGGTCAACATAAAAGGTGACATGCTCCAGCACTGGTCAACATAAAAGGTGTCATCCTCCAGCACTGATAAACAGAAAAGGTGTCATCCTCCAGCACTGGTCAACAGAAAAGGTGTCATTCTCCAGCACTGGTCAACATAAAAGGTGTCATCCTCCAGCACTGGTCAACAGAAAAGGGGTCATTCTCCAGCACTGGTCAACATAAAAGGTGTAATCCTTCAGCACTGATCAACAGAAAAGGTGTCATCCTCCAGCACTGATCAACAGAAAAGGTGTCATCCTCCAGCACTGGTCAACAGAAAAGGTGTCATCCTCCAGCACTGATACACAGAAAAGGTAACATCCTCCAGCACTGGTCAACATAAAAGGTGTCATCCTCCAGCACTGGTCAACAGAAAAGGCGTCATCCTCCAGCACTGGTCAACATAAAAGGTGTCATCCTCCTGCACTGGTCAACAGAAAAGGTGTCATCCTCCTGCACTGGTCAACATAAAAGGTGACATGCTCCATCACTGGTCAACATAAAAGGTGTCATCCTCCAAGACTGGTCAACAAAAAAGGTGTCATCCTCCAGCACTGATCAACAGAAAAGGCGACATCCTCCAGCACTGGTGAACATAAAAGGTGACATCCTCCAGCACTGGTCAACAGAAAAGGTGTCATCCTCCAGCACTGGTCAACAGAAAAGGTGTCATCCTCCAGCACTGGTCAACAGAAAAGGTGTCGTCCTCCAGCACTGGTCAACATAAAAGGTGACATGCTCCAGCACTGGTCAACATAAAAGGTGTCATCCTCCAGCACTGATCAACAGAAAAGGTGTCATCCTCCAGCAATGGTCAACATAAAAGGTATCATCCTCCAGCACTGGTCAACATAAAAGGTGTCATCCTCCAGCACTGGTCAACAGAAAAGGTGTCATCCTCCAGCACTGGTCAACATAAAAGGTGACATGCTCCAGCACTGGTAAACAGAAAAGGTGTCATCCTCCACCACTAATCAGCATAAAAGGTGTCATCCTCCAGTACTGATCAACATTAAAGGTGTAATCCTTCAGCACTGGTCAACAGAAAAGGTGTCATCCTCCGGCACTGGTCAACATAAAAGGTGTCATCCTCCAGCACTGGTCAACAGAAAAGGCGTCATCCTCCAGCACTGGTCAGCAGAAAAGGTGTCATCCTCCAGCACTGGTCAACAAAAAAGGTGTCATCCTCCAGCTCTGATCAACAGAAAAGGGGACATCTTCCAGCACTGGTCAACATAAAAGGTGACATTCTCCAGCACTGGTCAACATAAAAGGTGTTATCCTCCAGCACTGGTCAACAGAAAAGGTGTCATCCTCCAGCACTGGTCAACAGAAAAGGTGTCATCCTCCAGCACTGGTCAACAGAAAATGTGTCATCCTCCAGCACTGGTCAACAGAAAAAGTAACATCCTCCAGCACTGATCAACAGAAAAGGTAACATCCTCCAGCACTGGTCAACATAAAAGGTGTCATCCTCCAGCACTGGTCAACAGAAAAGGCGTCATCCTCCAGCACTGGTCAGCAGAAAAGGTGTCATCCTCCAGCACTGGTCAACAAAAAAGGTGTCATCCTCCAGCACTGATCAACAGAAAAGGGGACATCTACCAGCACTGGTCAACATAAAAGGTGACATCCTCCAGCACTGCTCAACAGAAAAGGTGTCATCCTCCAGCACTGGTCAACAGAACAGGCGTCATCCTACAGCACTGGTCAACATAAAAGGTGTCATCCTCCAGCACTGGTCAACAGAAAAGGCGTCATCCTCCAGCACTGGTCAGCAGAAAAGGCGTCATCCTCCAGCACTGGTCAGCAGAAAAGGTGTCATCCTCCAGCACAGATCAACAGAAAAGGTGTCATCCTCCAGCACTGGTCAACATAAAAAGTGTGATCTTCCAGCACTGGTCAACATAAAAGGTGTCATCTTCCAGCACTGGTCAACAGAAAAGGTGTCATCCTCCAGCACTGATCAGCATAAAAGGTGTCATCCTCCAGCACTGGTCAACAGAAAAGGTGTCATCCTCCAGCACTGGTCAACAGAAAAGGTGTCATTCTCCAGCAGTGGTCAACATAAAAGGTGTCATCCTCCAGCACTGGTCAACAGAAAAGGGGTCATTCTCCAGCACTGGTCAACATAAAAGGTGTAATCCTTCAGCACTGATCAACAGAAAAGGTGTCATCCTCCAGCACTGATCAACAGAAAAGGTGTCATCCTCCAGCACTGGTCAACAGAAAAGGTGTCATCCTCCAGCACTGATACACAGAAAAGGTAACATCCTCCAGCACTGGTCAACATAAAAGGTGTCATCCTCCAGCACTGGTCAACAGAAAAGGCGTCATCCTTAAGCACTATTCAACATAAAAGGTGTCATCCTCCAGCACTGGTCAACAGAAAAGGTGTCATCCTCCAGCACTGGTCAACATAAAAGGTGACATGCTCCATCACTGGTCAACATAAAAGGTGTCATCCTCCAAGACTGGTCAACAAAAAAGGTGTCATCCTCCAGCACTGATCAACAGAAAAGGCGACATCCTCCAGCACTGGTGAACATAAAAGGTGACATCCTCCAGCACTGGTCAACAGAAAAGGTGTCATCCTCCAGCACTGGTCAACAGAAAAGGTGTCATCCTCCAGCACTGGTCAACAGAAAAAGTGTCATCCTCCAGCACTGATCAACATAAAAGGTGTCATCCTCCAGCACTGGTCAACAGAAAAGGCGTCATCCTACAGCACTGGTCAACATAAAAGGTGTCATCCTCCAGCACTGGTCAACAGAAAAGGTGACATGCTCCAGCACTGATCAACAGAAAAGGTGTCATCCTCCAGCACTAATAAACATAAAAGGTGACATGCTCCAGCACAGATCAACAGAAAAGGTGTCATCCTCCAGCACTAATCAGCATAAAAGGTGTCATCCTCCAGCACTGATCAACAGAAAAGGTGTCATCCTCCAGCACTAATCAACAGAAAAGGTGTCATCCTCCAGTACTGATCAACATTAAAGGTGTAATCCTTCAGCACTGGTCAACAGAAAAGGTGTCATCCTCCAGCACTGGTCAACAGAAAAAGTGTCATCCTCCAGCACTGATCAGCATAAAAGGTGTCATCCTCCTGCACTGGTCAACATAAAAGGTGTCATCCTCCAGCACTGGTCAACATAAAAGGTGTCATCCTCCAGCAATGGTCAACATAAAAGGTGACATGCTCCAGCACTGTTCAACAGAAAAGGTGTCATCCTCCACCACTAATCAGCATAAAAGGTGTCATCCTCCAGTACTGATCAACATTAAAGGTGTAATCCTTCAGCACTGGTCAACAGAAAAGGTGTCATCCTCCAGCACTGGTCAACAGAAAAGGGGTCATTCTACAGCACTGGTCAACATAAAAGGTGTCATCCTCCAGCACTGGTCAACAGAAAAGGTGTCATCCTCCAGCACTGTTCAACAGAAAAGGTGTCATCCTCCAGCACTGGTCAACAGAAAAGGTGTCATCCTCCAGCACTGATCAACAGAAAAGGTAACATCCTCCAGCACTGATCAACAGAAAAGGTAACATCCTCCAGCACTGGTCAACATAAAAGGTGTCATCCTCCAGCACTGGTCAACAGAAAAGGCGTCATCCACCAGCACTGGTCAGCAGAAAAGGTGTCATCCTCCAGCACTGGTCAACAAAAAGGTGTCATCCTCCAGCACTGATCAACAGAAAAGAGGACATCTTCCAGCACTGGTCAACATAAAAGGTGACATCCTCCAGCACTGGTCAACAGAAAAGGTGTCATCCTCCAGCACTGGTCAACAGAAAAAGCGTCATCCTACAGCACTGGTCAACATAAAAGGTGTCATCCTCCAGCACTGGTCAACAGAAAAGGTGACATGCTCCAGCACTGATCAACAGAAAAGGTGTCATCCTCCAGCACTGGTCAACATAAAAGGTTACATGCTCCAGCACAGATCAACAGAAAAGGTGTCATCCTCCAGCACTAATCAGCATAAAAGGTGTCATCCTCCAGCACTGATCAACAGAAAAGGTGTCATCCTCCAGCACTAATCAACAGAAAAGGTGTCATCCTATAGCACTGGTCAACATAAAAGGTGTGATCTTCCAGCACTGGTCAACATAAAAGGTGTCATCCTCCAGCACTGGTCAACAGAAAAGGTGTCATCCTCCAGCACTGATCAGCATAAAAGGTGTCATCCTCCAGCACTGGTCAACATAAAAGGTGTCATCCTTCAGCACTGGTCAACATAAAAGGTGTCATCCTCCAGCACTGGTCAACATAAAAGGTGACATGCTCCAGCACTGGTCAACATAAAAGGTGTCATCCTCCAGCACTGATAAACAGAAAAGGTGTCATCCTCCAGCACTGGTCAACAGAAAAGGTGTCATTCTCCAGCACTGGTCAACAGAAAAGGTGTCATTCTCCAGCACTGGTCAACATAAAAGGTGTCATCCTCCAGCACTGGTCAACAGAAAAGGGGTCATTCTCCAGCACTGGTCAACATAAAAGGTGTAATCCTTCAGCACTGATCAACAGAAAAGGTGTCATCCTCCAGCACTGATCAACAGAAACGGTGTCATCCTCCAGCACTGGTCAACAGAAAAGGTGTCATCCTCCAGCACTGATACACAGAAAAAGGTAACATTCTCCAGCACTGGTCAACATAAAAGGTGTCATCCTCCAGCACTGGTCAACAGAAAAGGTGACATGCTCCAGCACTGATCAACAGAAAAGGTGTCATCCTCCAGCACTAATCAACATAAAAGGTGACATGCTCCAGCACAGATCAACAGAAAAGGTTTCATCCTCCAGCACTAATCAGCATAAAAGGTGTCATCCTCCAGCACTGATCAACAGAAAAGGTGTCATCCTCCAGCACTGGTCAACATAAAAGGTGTCATCCTCCAGCACTGGTCAACAGAAAAGGCGTCATCCTCCAGCACTGGTCAGCAGAAAAGGTGTCATCCTCCAGCACTGGTCAACAAAAAAGGTGTCATCCTCCAGCACTGATCAACAGAAAAGGGGACATCTTCCAGCACTGGTCAACATAAAAGGTGACATCCTCCAGCACTGGTCAACAGAAAAGGTGTCATCCTCCAGCACTGGTCAACAGAAAAGGCGTCATCCTACAGCACTGGTCAACATAAAAGTTGTCATCCTCCAGCACTGGTCAACAGAAAAGGTGACATGCTCCAGCACTGATCAACAGAAAAGGTGTCATCCTCCAGCACTGGTCAACATAAAAGGTTACATGCTCCAGCACAGATCAACAGAAAAGGTGTCATCCTCCAGCACTAATCAGCATAAAAGGTGTCATCCTCCAGCACTGATCAACAGAAAAGGTGTCATCCTCCAGCACTAATTAACAGAAAAGGTGTCATCCTCCAGCACTGGTCAACATAAAAGGTGTGATCTTCCAGCACTGGTCAACATAAAAGGTGTCATCCTCCAGCACTGGTCAACAGAAAAGATGTCATCCTCCAGCACTGATCAGCATAAAAGGTGTCATCCTCCAGCACTGGTCAACAGAAAAGGGGTCATTCTCCAGCACTGGTCAACATAAAAGGTGTAATCCTTCAGCACTGATCAACAGAAAAGGTGTCATCCTCCAGCACTGATCAACTGAAAAGGTGTCATCCTCCAGCACTGGTCAACAGAAAAGGTGTCATCCTCCAGCACTGATACACAGAAAAGGTAACATCCTCCAGCACTGGTCAACATAAAAGGTGTCATCCTCCAGCACTGGTCAACAGAAAAGGTGACATGCTCCAGCACTGATCAACAGAAAAGGTGTCATCCTCCAGCACTAATCAACATAAAAGGTGACATGCTCCAGCACAGATCAACAGAAAAGGTTTCATCCTCCAGCACTAATCAGCATAAAAGGTGTCATCCTCCAGCACTGATCAACAGAAAAGGTGTCATCCTCCAGCACTAATCAACAGAAAAGGTGTCATCCTCCAGCACTGGTCAACATAAAAGGTGTGATCTTCCAGCACTGGTCAACATAAAAGGTGTCATCCTCCAGCACTGGTCAACAGAAAAGGTGTCATCCTCCAGCACTGATCAGCATAAAAGGTGTCATCCTCCAGCACTGGTCAACATAAAAGGTGTCATCCTCCAGCACTGGTCAACATAAAAGGTATCATCCTCCAGCACTGGTCAACATAAAAGGTGTCATCCTCCAGCACTGGTCAACAGAAAAGGTGTCATCCTCCAGCACTGGTCAACGTAAAAGGTGACATGCTCCAGCACTGGTCAACAGAAAAGGTGTCATCCTCCAATACTAATCAGCATAAAAGGTGTCATCCTCCAGTACTGATCAACATTAAAGGTGTAATCCTTCAGCACTGGTCAACATAAAAGGTGTCATCCTCCAGCACTGGTCAACATAAAAGGTGTCATCCTTCAGCACTGGTCAACAGAAAAGGTGTCATCCTCCAGCACTGATCAACAGAAAAGGTGTCATCCTCCAGCACTGGTCAACAGAAAAGGGGTCATTCTCCAGCACTGGTCAACAGAAAAGGGGTCATTCTCCAGCACTGGTCAACATAAAAGGTGTCATCCTCCAGCACTAATCAGCATAAAAGGTGTCATCCTCCAGCACTGGTCAACAGAAAAGGTGTCATCCTCCAGCACTGGTCAACAGAAAAGGTGTCATCCTCCAGCACTGGTCAACAGAAAAGGTAACATCCTCCAGCACTGATCAACAGAAAAGGTAACATCCTCCAGCACTATTCAACATAAAAGGTGTCATCCTCCAGCACTGGTCAACAGAAAAGGCGTCATCCTCCAGCACTGGTCAGCAGAAAAGGTGTCATCCTCCAGCACTGGTCAACAAAAAAGGTGTCATCCTCCAGCACTGGTCAACAGAAAAGGTGTCATCCTCCAGCACTGGTCAACATAAAAGGTGACATCCTCCAGCACTGGTCAACAGAAAAGGTGTCATCCTCCAGCACTGGTCAACATAAAAGGTGTCATCCTTCAGCACTGGTCAACATAAAATGTGTAATCCTCCAGCACTGGTCAACAGAAAAGGTGTCATCCTCCAGCACTGATCAGCATAAAAGGTGTCATCCTCCAGCACTGGTCAACATAAAAGGTGTCATCCTTCAGCACTGGTCAACATAAAAGGTGTCATCCTCCAGCACTGGTCAACATAAAAGGTGCCATGCTCCAGCACTGGTCAACATAAAAGGTGTCATCCTCCAGCACTGATGAACAGAAAAGGTGTCATCCTCCAGCACTAATCAGCATAAAAGGTGTCATCCTCCAGCACTGGTCAACAGAAAAGGTGTCATTCTCCAGCACTGGTCAACATAAAAGGTGTCATCCTCCAGCACTGGTCAACAGAAAAGGGGTCATTCTCCAGCACTGGTCAACATAAAAAGTGTAATCCTTCAGCACTGATCAACAGAAAAGGTGTCATCCTCCAGCACTGATCAACTGAAAAGGTGTCATCCTCCAGCACTGGTCAACAGAAAAGGTGTCATCCTCCAGCACTGATACACAGAAAAGGTAACATCCTCCAGCACTGGTCAACATAAAAGGTGTCATCCTCCAGCACTGGTCAACAGAAAAGGTGACATGCTCCAGCACTGATCAACAGAAAAGGTGTCATCCTCCAGCACTAATCAACATAAAAGGTGACATGCTCCAGCACAGATCAACAGAAAAGGTTTCATCCTCCAGCACTAATCAGCATAAAAGGTGTCATCCTCCAGCACTGATCAACAGAAAAGGTGTCATCCTCCAGCACTAATCAACAGAAAAGGTGTCATCCTATAGCACTGGTCAACATAAAAGGTGTGATCTTCCAGCACTGGTCAACATAAAAGGTGTCATCCTCCAGCACTGGTCAACAGAAAAGGTGTCATCCTCCAGCACTGATCAGCATAAAAGGTGTCATCCTCCAGCACTGGTCAACATAAAAGGTGTCATCCTCCAGCACTGGTCAACATAAAAGGTATCATCCTCCAGCACTGGTCAACATAAAAGGTGTCATCCTCCAGCACTGGTCAACAGAAAAGGTGTCATCCTCCAGCACTGATCAACGTAAAAGATGACATGCTAAAGCACTGGTCAACAGAAAAGGTGTCATCCTCCACCACTAATCAGCATAAAAGGTGTCATCCTCCAGTACTGATCAACATTAAAGGTGTAATCCTTCAGCACTGGTCAACAGAAAAGGTGTCATCCTCCAGCACTGGTCAACATAAAAGGTGTCATCCTTCAGCACTGGTCAACAGAAAAGGTGTCATCCTCCAGCACTGATCAACAGAAAAGGTGTCATCCTCCAGCACTGGTCAACAGAAAAGGGGTCATTCTCCAGCACTGGTCAACATAAAAGGTGTCATCCTCCAACACTAATCAGCATAAAAGGTGTCATCCTCCAACACTAATCAGCATAAAAGGTGTCATCCTCCAGCACTGGTCAACAGAAAAGGTGTCATCCTCCAGCACTGGTCAACAGAAAAGGTAACATCCTCCAGCACTGATCAACAGAAAAGGTAACATCCTCCAGCACTATTCAACATAAAAGGTGTCATCCTCCAGCACTGGTCAACAGAAAAGGCGTCATCCTCCAGCACTGGTCAACAGAAAAGGCGTCATCCTCCAGCACTGGTCAGCAGAAAAGGTGTCATCCTCCAGCACTGGTCAACAAAAAAGGTGTCATCCTCCAGCACTGGTCAACAGAAAAGGTGTCATCCTCCAGCACTGGTCAACATAAAAGGTGACATCCTCCAGCACTGGTCAACAGAAAAGGTGTCATCCTCCAGCACTGATCAGCATAAAAGGTGTCATCCTCCAGCACTGGTCAACATAAAAGGTGTCATCCTCCAGCACTGGTCAACATAAAAGGTGTCATCCTTCAGCACTGGTCAACATAAAATGTGTAATCCTCCAGCACTGGTCAACAAAAAAGGTGTCATCCTCCAGCACTGGTCAACAGAAAAGGTGACATGCTCCAGCACTGATCAACAGAAAAGGTGTCATCCTCCAGCACTAATCAACATAAAAGGTGACATGCTCCAGCACAGATCAACAGAAAAGGTTTCATCCTCCAGCACTAATCAGCATAAAAGGTGTCATCCTCCAGCACTGATCAACAGAAAAGGTGTCATCCTCCAGCACTAATCAACAGAAAAGGTGTCATCCTCCAGCACTGGTCAACATAAAAGGTGTGATCTTCCAGCACTGGTCAACATAAAAGGTGTCATCCTCCAGCACTGGTCAACAGAAAAGGTGTCATCCTCCAGCACTGATCAGCATAAAAGGTGTCATCCTCCAGCACTGGTCAACATAAAAGGTGTCATCCTCCAGCACTGGTCAACATAAAAGGTATCATCCTCCAGCACTGGTCAACATAAAAGGTGTCATCCTCCAGCACTGGTCAACAGAAAAGGTGTCATCCTCCAGCACTGGTCAACGTAAAAGGTGACATGCTCCAGCACTGGTCAACAGAAAAGGTGTCATCCTCCAATACTAATCAGCATAAAAGGTGTCATCCTCCAGTACTGATCAACATTAAAGGTGTAATCCTTCAGCACTGGTCAACATAAAAGGTGTCATCCTCCAGCACTGGTCAACATAAAAGGTGTCATCCTTCAGCACTGGTCAACAGAAAAGGTGTCATCCTCCAGCACTGATCAACAGAAAAGGTGTCATCCTCCAGCACTGGTCAACAGAAAAGGGGTCATTCTCCAGCACTGGTCAACAGAAAAGGGGTCATTCTCCAGCACTGGTCAACATAAAAGGTGTCATCCTCCAGCACTAATCAGCATAAAAGGTGTCATCCTCCAGCACTGGTCAACAGAAAAGGTGTCATCCTCCAGCACTGGTCAACAGAAAAGGTGTCATCCTCCAGCACTGGTCAACAGAAAAGGTAACATCCTCCAGCACTGATCAACAGAAAAGGTAACATCCTCCAGCACTATTCAACATAAAAGGTGTCATCCTCCAGCACTGGTCAACAGAAAAGGCGTCATCCTCCAGCACTGGTCAGCAGAAAAGGTGTCATCCTCCAGCACTGGTCAACAAAAAAGGTGTCATCCTCCAGCACTGGTCAACAGAAAAGGTGTCATCCTCCAGCACTGGTCAACATAAAAGGTGACATCCTCCAGCACTGGTCAACAGAAAAGGTGTCATCCTCCAGCACTGGTCAACATAAAAGGTGTCATCCTTCAGCACTGGTCAACATAAAATGTGTAATCCTCCAGCACTGGTCAACAGAAAAGGTGTCATCCTCCAGCACTGATCAGCATAAAAGGTGTCATCCTCCAGCACTGGTCAACATAAAAGGTGTCATCCTTCAGCACTGGTCAACATAAAAGGTGTCATCCTCCAGCACTGGTCAACATAAAAGGTGCCATGCTCCAGCACTGGTCAACATAAAAGGTGTCATCCTCCAGCACTGATGAACAGAAAAGGTGTCATCCTCCAGCACTAATCAGCATAAAAGGTGTCATCCTCCAGCACTGGTCAACAGAAAAGGTGTCATTCTCCAGCACTGGTCAACATAAAAGGTGTCATCCTCCAGCACTGGTCAACAGAAAAGGGGTCATTCTCCAGCACTGGTCAACATAAAAAGTGTAATCCTTCAGCACTGATCAACAGAAAAGGTGTCATCCTCCAGCACTGATCAACTGAAAAGGTGTCATCCTCCAGCACTGGTCAACAGAAAAGGTGTCATCCTCCAGCACTGATACACAGAAAAGGTAACATCCTCCAGCACTGGTCAACATAAAAGGTGTCATCCTCCAGCACTGGTCAACAGAAAAGGTGACATGCTCCAGCACTGATCAACAGAAAAGGTGTCATCCTCCAGCACTAATCAACATAAAAGGTGACATGCTCCAGCACAGATCAACAGAAAAGGTTTCATCCTCCAGCACTAATCAGCATAAAAGGTGTCATCCTCCAGCACTGATCAACAGAAAAGGTGTCATCCTCCAGCACTAATCAACAGAAAAGGTGTCATCCTATAGCACTGGTCAACATAAAAGGTGTGATCTTCCAGCACTGGTCAACATAAAAGGTGTCATCCTCCAGCACTGGTCAACAGAAAAGGTGTCATCCTCCAGCACTGATCAGCATAAAAGGTGTCATCCTCCAGCACTGGTCAACATAAAAGGTGTCATCCTCCAGCACTGGTCAACATAAAAGGTATCATCCTCCAGCACTGGTCAACATAAAAGGTGTCATCCTCCAGCACTGGTCAACAGAAAAGGTGTCATCCTCCAGCACTGATCAACGTAAAAGATGACATGCTAAAGCACTGGTCAACAGAAAAGGTGTCATCCTCCACCACTAATCAGCATAAAAGGTGTCATCCTCCAGTACTGATCAACATTAAAGGTGTAATCCTTCAGCACTGGTCAACAGAAAAGGTGTCATCCTCCAGCACTGGTCAACATAAAAGGTGTCATCCTTCAGCACTGGTCAACAGAAAAGGTGTCATCCTCCAGCACTGATCAACAGAAAAGGTGTCATCCTCCAGCACTGGTCAACAGAAAAGGGGTCATTCTCCAGCACTGGTCAACATAAAAGGTGTCATCCTCCAACACTAATCAGCATAAAAGGTGTCATCCTCCAACACTAATCAGCATAAAAGGTGTCATCCTCCAGCACTGGTCAACAGAAAAGGTGTCATCCTCCAGCACTGGTCAACAGAAAAGGTAACATCCTCCAGCACTGATCAACAGAAAAGGTAACATCCTCCAGCACTATTCAACATAAAAGGTGTCATCCTCCAGCACTGGTCAACAGAAAAGGCGTCATCCTCCAGCACTGGTCAACAGAAAAGGCGTCATCCTCCAGCACTGGTCAGCAGAAAAGGTGTCATCCTCCAGCACTGGTCAACAAAAAAGGTGTCATCCTCCAGCACTGGTCAACAGAAAAGGTGTCATCCTCCAGCACTGGTCAACATAAAAGGTGACATCCTCCAGCACTGGTCAACAGAAAAGGTGTCATCCTCCAGCACTGATCAGCATAAAAGGTGTCATCCTCCAGCACTGGTCAACATAAAAGGTGTCATCCTCCAGCACTGGTCAACATAAAAGGTGTCATCCTTCAGCACTGGTCAACATAAAATGTGTAATCCTCCAGCACTGGTCAACAGAAAAGGTGTCATCCTCCAGCACTGATCAGCATAAAAGGTGTCATCCTCCAGCACTGGTCAACATAAAAGGTGTCATCCTTCAGCACTGGTCAACATAAAAGGTGTCATCCTCCAGCACTGGTCAACATAAAAGGTGCCATGCTCCAGCACTGGTCAACATAAAAGGTGTCATCCTCCAGCACTGATAAACAGAAAAGGTGTCATCCTCCAGCACTAATCAGCATAAAAGGTGTCATCCTCCAGCACTGGTCAACAGAAAAGGTGTCATTCTCCAGCACTGGTCAACATAAAAGGTGTCATCCTCCAGCACTGGTCAACAGAAAAGGGGTCATTCTCCAGAACTGGTCAACATAAAAAGTGTAATCCTTCAGCACTGATCAACAGAAAAGGTGTCATTCTCCAGCACTGATCAACTGAAAAGGTGTCATCCTCCAGCACTGGTCAACAGAAAAGGTGTCATCCTCCAGCACTGATACACAGAAAAGGTAACATCCTCCAGCACTGGTCAACATAAAAGGTGTCATCCTCCAGCACTGGTCAACAGAAAAGGTGACATGCTCCAGCACTGATCAACAGAAAAGGTGTCATCCTCCAGCACTAATCAACATAAAAGGTGACATGCTCCAGCACAGATCAACAGAAAAGGTTTCCATCCTCCAGCACTAATCAGCATAAAAGGTGTCATCCTCCAGCACTGATCAACAGAAAAGGTGTCATCCTCCAGCACTAATCAACAGAAAAGGTGTCATCCTCCAGCACTGGTCAACATAAAAGGTGTGATCTTCCAGCACTGGTCAACATAAAAGGTGTCATCCTCCAGCACTGGTCAACAGAAAAGGTGTCATCCTCCAGCACTGATCAGCATAAAAGGTGTCATCCTCCAGCACTGGTCAACATAAAAGGTGTCATCCTCCAGCACTGGTCAACATAAAAGGTATCATCCTCCAGCACTGGTCAACATAAAAGGTGTCATCCTCCAGCACTGGTCAACAGAAAAGGTGTCATCCTCCAGCACTGGTCAACGTAAAAGGTGACATGCTCCAGCACTGGTCAACAGAAAAGGTGTCATCCTCCACCACTAATCAGCATAAAAGGTGTCATCCTCCAGTACTGATCAACATTAAAGGTGTAATCCTTCAGCACTGGTCAACAGAAAAGGTGTCATCCTCCGGCACTGGTCAACATAAAAGGTGTCATCCTTCAGCACTGGTCAACAGAAAAGGTGTCATCCTCCAGCACTGATCAACAGAAAAGGTGTCATCCTCCAGCACTGGTCAACATAAAAGGTGTCATCCTCCAACACTAATCAGCATAAAAGGTGTCATCCTCCAACACTAATCAGCATAAAAGGTGTCATCCTCCAGCACTGGTCAACAGAAAAGGTAACATCCTCCAGCACTGATCAACAGAAAAGGTAACATCCTATAGCACTATTCAACATAAAAGGTGTCATCCTCCAGCACTGGTCAACAGAAAAGGCGTCATCCTCCAGCACTGGTCAGCAGAAAAGGCGTCATCCTCCAGCACTGGTCAGTAGAAAAGGTGTCATCCTCCAGCACTGGTCAACAAAAAAGGTGTCATCCTCCAGCACTGGTCAACAGAAAAGGTTTCCATCCTCCAGCACTGGTCAACATAAAAGGTGACATCCTCCAGCACTGGTCAACAGAAAAGGTGTCATCCTCCAGCACTGATCAGCATAAAAGGTGTCATCCTCCAGCACTGGTCAACATAAAAGGTGTCATCCTTCAGCACTGGTCAACATAAAAGGTGTAATCCTCCAGCACTGGTCAACAGAAAAGGTGTCATCCTCCAGCACTGATCAGCATAAAAGGTGTCATCCTCCAGGACTGGTCAACATAAAAGGTGTCATCCTTCAGCACTGGTCAACATAAAAGGTGTCATCCTCCAGCACTGGTCAACATAAAAGGTGCCATGCTCCAGCACTGGTCAACATAAAAGGTGTCATCCTCCAGCACTGGTCAACAGAAAAGGTGTCATTCTCCAGCACTGGTCAACATAAAAGGTGTCATCCTCCAGCACTGGTCAACAGAAAAGGGGTCATTCTCCAGCACTGGTCAACATAAAAAGTGTAATCCTTCAGCACTGATCAACAGAAAAGGTGTCATCCTCCAGCACTGATCAACTGAAAAGGTGTCATCCTCCAGCACTGGTCAACAGAAAAGGTGTCATCCTCCAGCACTGATACACAGAAAAGGTAACATCCTCCAGCACTGGTCAACATAAAAGGTGTCATCCTCCAGCACTGGTCAACAGAAAAGGTGACATGCTCCAGCACTGATCAACAGAAAAGGTGTCATCCTCCAGCACTAATCAACATAAAAGGTGACATGCTCCAGCACAGATCAACAGAAAAGGTTTCATCCTCCAGCACTAATCAGCATAAAAGGTGTCATCCTCCAGCACTGATCAACAGAAAAGGTGTCATCCTCCAGCACTAATCAACAGAAAAGGTGTCATCCTATAGCACTGGTCAACATAAAAGGTGTGATCTTCCAGCACTGGTCAACATAAAAGGTGTCATCCTCCAGCACTGGTCAACAGAAAAGGTGTCATCCTCCAGCACTGATCAGCATAAAAGGTGTCATCCTCCAGCACTGGTCAACATAAAAGGTGTCATCCTCCAGCACTGGTCAACATAAAAGGTATCATCCTCCAGCACTGGTCAACATAAAAGGTGTCATCCTCCAGCACTGGTCAACAGAAAAGGTGTCATCCTCCAGCACTGATCAACGTAAAAGGTGACATGCTAAAGCACTGGTCAACAGAAAAGGTGTCATCCTCCACCACTAATCAGCATAAAAGGTGTCATCCTCCAGTACTGATCAACATTAAAGGTGTAATCCTTCAGCACTGGTCAACAGAAAAGGTGTCATCCTCCAGCACTGGTCAACATAAAAGGTGTCATCCTTCAGCACTGGTCAACAGAAAAGGTGTCATCCTCCAGCACTGATCAACAGAAAAGGTGTCATCCTCCAGCACTGGTCAACAGAAAAGGGGTCATTCTCCAGCACTGGTCAACATAAAAGGAGTCATCCTCCAACACTAATCAGCATAAAAGGTGTCATCCTCCAACACTAATCAGCATAAAAGGTGTCATCCTCCAGCACTGGTCAACAGAAAAGGTGTCATCCTCCAGCACTGGTCAACAGAAAAGGTAACATCCTCCAGCACTGATCAACAGAAAAGGTAACATCCTCCAGCACTATTCAACATAAAAGGTGTCATCCTCCAGCACTGGTCAACAGAAAAGGCGTCATCCTCCAGCACTGGTCAACAGAAAAGGCGTCATCCTCCAGCACTGGTCAGCAGAAAAGGTGTCATCCTCCAGCACTGGTCAACAAAAAAGGTGTCATCCTCCAGCACTGGTCAACAGAAAAGGTGTCATCCTCCAGCACTGGTCAACATAAAAGGTGACATCCTCCAGCACTGGTCAACAGAAAAGGTGTCATCCTCCAGCACTGATCAGCATAAAAGGTGTCATCCTCCAGCACTGGTCAACATAAAAGGTGTCATCCTCCAGCACTGGTCAACATAAAAGGTGTCATCCTTCAGCACTGGTCAACATAAAATGTGTAATCCTCCAGCACTGGTCAACAGAAAAGGTGTCATCCTCCAGCACTGATCAGCATAAAAGGTGTCATCCTCCAGCACTGGTCAACATAAAAGGTGTCATCCTTCAGCACTGGTCAACATAAAAGGTGTCATCCTCCAGCACTGGTCAACATAAAAGGTGCCATGCTCCAGCACTGGTCAACATAAAAGGTGTCATCCTCCAGCACTGATAAACAGAAAAGGTGTCATCCTCCAGCACTAATCAGCATAAAAGGTGTCATCCTCCAGCACTGGTCAACAGAAAAGGTGTCATTCTCCAGCACTGGTCAACATAAAAGGTGTCATCCTCCAGCACTGGTCAACAGAAAAGGGGTCATTCTCCAGAACTGGTCAACATAAAAGTGTAATCCTTCAGCACTGATCAACAGAAAAGGTGTCATTCTCCAGCACTGATCAACTGAAAAGGTGTCATCCTCCAGCACTGGTCAACAGAAAAGGTGTCATCCTCCAGCACTGATACACAGAAAAGGTAACATCCTCCAGCACTGGTCAACATAAAAGGTGTCATCCTCCAGCACTGGTCAACAGAAAAGGTGACATGCTCCAGCACTGATCAACAGAAAAGGTGTCATCCTCCAGCACTAATCAACATAAAAGGTGACATGCTCCAGCACAGATCAACAGAAAAGGTTTCATCCTCCAGCACTAATCAGCATAAAAGGTGTCATCCTCCAGCACTGATCAACAGAAAAGGTGTCATCCTCCAGCACTAATCAACAGAAAAGGTGTCATCCTCCAGCACTGGTCAACATAAAAGGTGTGATCTTCCAGCACTGGTCAACATAAAAGGTGTCATCCTCCAGCACTGGTCAACAGAAAAGGTGTCATCCTCCAGCACTGATCAGCATAAAAGGTGTCATCCTCCAGCACTGGTCAACATAAAAGGTGTCATCCTCCAGCACTGGTCAACATAAAATGTATCATCCTCCAGCACTGGTCAACATAAAAGGTGTCATCCTCCAGCACTGGTCAACAGAAAAGGTGTCATCCTCCAGCACTGGTCAACGTAAAAGGTGACATGCTCCAGCACTGGTCAACAGAAAAGGTGTCATCCTCCACCACTAATCAGCATAAAAGGTGTCATCCTCCAGTACTGATCAACATTAAAGGTGTAATCCTTCAGCACTGGTCAACAGAAAAGGTGTCATCCTCCAGCCCTGGTCAACATAAAAGGTGTCATCCTTCAGCACTGGTCAACAGAAAAGGTGTCATCCTCCAGCACTGATCAACAGAAAAGGTGTCATCCTCCAGCACTGGTCAACATAAAAGGTGTCATCCTCCAACACTAATCAGCATAAAAGGTGTCATCCTCCAACACTAATCAGCATAAAAGGTGTCATCCTCCAGCACTGGTCAACAGAAAAGGTAACATCCTCCAGCACTGATCAACAGAAAAGGTAACATCCTATAGCACTATTCAACATAAAAGGTGTCATCCTCCAGCACTGGTCAACAGAAAAGGCGTCATCCTCCAGCACTGGTCAGCAGAAAAGGCGTCATCCTCCAGCACTGGTCAGCAGAAAAGTTGTCATCCTCCAGCACTGGTCAACAAAAGGTGTCATCCTCCAGCACTGGTCAACAGAAAAGGTTTCATCCTCCAGCACTGGTCAACATAAAAGGTGACATCCTCCAGCACTGGTCAACAGAAAAGGTGTCATCCTCCAGCACTGATCAGCATAAAAGGTGTCATCCTCCAGCACTGGTCAACATAAAAGGTGTCATCCTTCAGCACTGGTCAACATAAAAGGTGTAATCCTCCAGCACTGGTCAACAGAAAAGGTGTCATCCTCCAGCACTGATCAGCATAAAAGGTGTCATCCTCCAGGACTGGTCAACATAAAAGGTGTCATCCTTCAGCACTGGTCAACATAAAAGGTGTCATCCTCCAGCACTGGTCAACATAAAAGGTGCCATGCTCCAGCACTGGTCAACATAAAAGGTGTCATCCTCCAGCACTGATAAACAGAAAAGGTGTCATCCTCCAGCACTAATCAGCATAAAAAGTGTCATCCTCCAGCACTGGTCAACAGAAAAGGTGTCATTCTCCAGCACTGGTCAACATAAAAGGTGTCATCCTCCAGCACTGGTCAACAGAAAAGGGGTCATTCTCCAGCACTGGTCAACATAAAAGGTGTAATCCTTCAGCACTGATCAACAGAAAAGGTGTCATCCTCCAGCACTGATCAACTGAAAAGGTGTCATCCTCCAGCACTGGTCAACAGAAAAGGTGTCATCCTCCAGCACTGATACACAGAAAAGGTAACATCCTCCAGCACTGGTCAACATAAAAGGTGTCATCCTCCAGCACTGGTCAACAGAAAAGGTGACATGCACCAGCACTGATCAACAGAAAAGGTGTCATCCTCCAGCACTAATCAACATAAAAGGTGACATGCTCCAGCACAGATCAACAGAAAAGGTTTCATCCTCCAGCACTAATCAGCATAAAAGGTGTCATCCTCCAGCACTGATCAACAGAAAAGGTGTCATCCTCCAGCACTAATCAACAGAAAAGGTGTCATCCTCCAGCACTGGTCAACATAAAAGGTGTGATCTTCCAGCACTGGTCAACATAAAAGGTGTCATCCTCCAGCACTGGTCAACAGAAAAGGTGTCATCCTCCAGCACTGATCAGCATAAAAGGTGTCATCCTCCAGCACTGGTCAACATAAAAGGTGTCATCCTCCAGCAATGGTCAACATAAAAGGTGTCATCCTCCAGCAATGGTCAACATAAAAGGTATCATCCTCCAGCACTGGTCAACATAAAAGGTGTCATCCTCCAGCACTGGTCAACAGAAAAGGTGTCATCCTCCAGCACTGGTCAATGTAAAAGGTGACATGCTCCAGCACTGGTCAACAGAAAAGGTGTCATCCTCCACCACTAATCAGCATAAAAGGTGTCATCCTCCAGTACTGATCAACATTAAAGGTGTAATCCTTCAGCACTGGTCAACAGAAAAGGTGTCATCCTCCAGCACTGGTCAACATAAAAGGTGTCATCATTCAGCACTGGTCAACAGAAAAGGTGTCATCCTCCAGCACTGATCAACAGAAAAGGTGTCATCCTCCTGCACTGGTCAACAGAAAAGGGGTCATTCTCCAGCACTGGTCAACATAAAAGGTGTCATCCTCCAGCACTGGTCAACAGAAAAGGTGTCATCCTCCAGCACTGGTCAACAGAAAAGGTGTCATCCTCCAGCACTGGTCAACAGAAAAGGTGTCATCCTCCAGCACTGGTCAACAGAAAAGGTAACATCCTCCAGCACTGATCAACAGAAAAGGTAACATCCTCCAGCACTATTCAACATAAAAGGTGACATGCTTCAGCACAGATCAACAGAAAAGGTGTCATCCTCCAGCACTAATCAGCATAAAAGGTGTCATCCTCCAGCACTGATCAGCAGAAAAGGTGTCATCCTCCAGCACTAATCAACAGAAAAGGTGTCATCCTCCAGCACTGGTCAACATAAAAGGTGTGATCTTCCAGCACTGGTCAACATAAAAGGTGTCATCCTCCAGCACTGGTCAACAGAAAAGGTGTCATCCTCCAGCACTGATCAGCATAAAAGGTGTCATCCTCCAGCACTGGTCAACATAAAAGGTGTCATCCTCCAGCACTGGTCAACAGAAAAGGTGTCATCCTCCAGCACTGGTCAACAGAAAAGGTGTCATCCTCCAGCAGTAATCAGCATAAAAGGTGTCATCCTCCAGCACTGGTCAACAGAAAAGGTGTCATCCTCCAGCACTGGTCAACATAAAAGGTGTGATCTTCCAGCACTGGTCAACATAAAAGGTGTCATCCTTCAGCACTGGTCAACATAAAAGGTGTCATCCTCCAGCACTGATCAGCATAAAAGGTGTCATCCTCCAGCACTGGTCAACATAAAAGGTGTCATCCTTCAGCACTGGTCAACAGAAAAGGTGTCATCCTCCAGCACTGGTCAACATAAAAGGTGACATGCTCCAGCACTGGTCAACATAAAAGGTGTCATCCTACAGCACTGATAAACAGAAAAGGTGTCATCCTCCAGCACTGGTCAACAGAAAAGGTGTCATTCTCCAGCACTGGTCAACAGAAAAGGTGTCATTCTCCAGCACTGGTCAACAAAAAAGGTGTCATCCTCCAGCACTGGTCAACAGAAAAGGGGTCATTCTCCAGCACTGGTCAACATAAAAGGTGTAATCCTTCAGCACTGATCAACAGAAAAGGTGTCATCCTCCAGCACTGATCAACAGAAAAGGTGTCATCCTCCAGCACTGGTCAACAGAAAAGGTGTCATCCTCCAGCACTGATACACAGAAAAGGTAACATCCTCCAGCACTGGTCAACATAAAAGGTGTCATCCTCCAGCACTGGTCAACAGAAAAGGCGTCATCCTCCAGCACTGGTCAACATAAAAGTTGTCATCCTCCCAGCACTGGTCAACAGAAAAGGTGTCATCCTCCAGCACTGGTCAACATAAAAGGTGACATGCTCCATCACTGGTCAACATAAAAGGTGTCATCCTCCAAGACTGGTCAACAAATAAGGTGTCATCCTCCAGCACTGATCAACAGAAAAGGCGACATCCTCCAGCACTGGTGAACATAAAAGGTGACATCCTCCAGCACTGGTCAACAGAAAAGGTGTCATCCTCCAGCACTGGTCAACATAAAAGGTGTGATCTTCCAGCACTGGTCAACATAAAAGGTGACATGCTTCAGCACAGATCAACAGAAAAGGTGTCATCCTCCAGCACTAATCAGCATAAAAGGTGTCATCCTCCAGCACTGATCAACAGAAAAGGTGTCATCCTCCAGCACTAATCAACAGAAAAGGTGTCATCCTCCAGCACTGATCAGCATAAAAGGTGTCATCCTCCAGCACTGGTCAACATAAAAGGTGTCATCCTCCAGCACTGGTCAACATAAAAGGTATCATCCTCCAGCACTGGTCAACATAAAAGGTGTCATCCTCCAGCACTGGTCAACAGAAAAAGTGTCATCCTCCAGCACTGGTCAACGTAAAAGGTGACATGCTCCAGCACTGGTCAACAGAAAAGGTGTCATCCTCCACCACTAATCAGCATAAAAGGTGTCATCCTCCAGTACTGATCAACATTAAAGGTGTAATCCTTCAGCACTGGTCAACAGAAAAGGTGTCATCCTCCAGCACTGGTCAACATAAAAGGTGTCATCCTTCAGCACTGGTCAACAGAAAAGGTGTCATCCTCCAGCACTGATCAACAGAAAAGGTGTCATCCTCCAGCACTGGTCAACAGAAAAGGGGTCATTCTCCAGCACTGGTCAACATAAAAGGTGTCATCCTCCAACACTAATCAGCATAAAAGGTGTCATCCTCCAACACTAATCAGCATAAAAGGTGTCATCCTCCAACACTAATCAGCATAAAAGGTGTCATCCTCCAGCACTGGTCAACAGAAAAGGTGTCATCCTCCAGCACTGGTCAACAGAAAAGGTAACATCCTCCAGCACTGATCAACAGAAAAGGTAACATCCTCCAGCACTATTCAACATAAAAGGTGTCATCCTCCAGCACTGGTCAACAGAAAAGGCGTCATCCTCCAGCACTGGTCAACAGAAAAGGTGTCATCCTCCAGCACTGGTCAACAGAAAAGGTGTCATCCTCCAGCACTGGTCAACAGAAAAGGTAACATCCTCCAGCACTGATCAACAGAAAAGGTAACATCCTCCAGCACTATTCAACATAAAAGGTGTCATCCTCCAGCACTGGTCAACAGAAAAGGCGTCATCCTCCAGCACTGGTCAACAAAAAAGGTGTCATCCTCCAGCACTGGTCAACAGAAAAGGTGTCATCCTCCAGCACTGGTCAACATAAAAGGTGACATCCTCCAGCACTGGTCAACAGAAAAGGTGTCACCCTCCAGCACTCATCAGCATAAAAGGTGTCATCCTCCAGCACTGGTCAACATAAAAGGTGTCATCCTTCAGCACTGGTCAACATAAAAGGTGTAATCCTCCAGCACTGGTCAACAGAAAAGGTGTCATCCTCCAGCACTGATCAGCATAAAAGGTGTCATCCTCCAGGACTGGTCAACATAAAAGGTGTCATCCTTCAGCACTGGTCAACATAAAAGGTGTCATCCTCCAGCACTGGTCAACATAAAAGGTGCCATGCTCCAGCACTGGTCAACATAAAAGGTGTCATCCTCCAGCACTGATAAACAGAAAAGGTGTCATCCTCCAGCACTAATCAGCATAAAAGGTGTCATCCTCCAGCACTGGTCAACAGAAAAGGTGTCATTCTCCAGCACTGGTCAACATAAAAGGTGTCATCCTCCAGCACTGGTCAACAGAAAAGGGGTCATTCTCCAGCACTGGTCAACATAAAAGGTGTAATCCTTCAGCACTGATCAACAGAAAAGGTGTCATCCTCCAGCACTGATCAACTGAAAAGGTGTCATCCTCCAGCACTGGTCAACAGAAAAGGTGTCATCCTCCAGCACTGATACACAGAAAAGGTAACATCCTCCAGCACTGGTCAACATAAAAGGTGTCATCCTCCAGCACTGGTCAACAGAAAAGGTGACATGCACCAGCACTGATCAACAGAAAAGGTGTCATCCTCCAGCACTAATCAACATAAAAGGTGACATGCTCCAGCACAGATCAACAGAAAAGGTTTCATCCTCCAGCACTAATCAGCATAAAAGGTGTCATCCTCCAGCACTGATCAACAGAAAAGGTGTCATCCTCCAGCACTAATCAACAGAAAAGGTGTCATCCTCCAGCACTGGTCAACATAAAAGGTGTGATCTTCCAGCACTGGTCAACATAAAAGGTGTCATCCTCCAGCACTGGTCAACAGAAAAGGTGTCATCCTCCAGCACTGATCAGCATAAAAGGTGTCATCCTCCAGCACTGGTCAACAGAAAAGGTGTCATCCTCCAGCACTGGTCAACATAAAAGGTGTCATCCTCCAGCAATGGTCAACATAAAAGGTATCATCCTCCAGCACTGGTCAACATAAAAGGTGTCATCCTCCAGCACTGGTCAACAGAAAAGGTGTCATCCTCCAGCACTGGTCAATGTAAAAGGTGACATGCTCCAGCACTGGTCAACAGAAAAGGTGTCATCCTCCACCACTAATCAGCATAAAAGGTGTCATCCTCCAGTACTGATCAACATTAAAGGTGTAATCCTTCAGCACTGGTCAACAGAAAAGGTGTCATCCTCCAGCACTGGTCAACATAAAAGGTGTCATCATTCAGCACTGGTCAACAGAAAAGGTGTCATCCTCCAGCACTGATCAACAGAAAAGGTGTCATCCTCCTGCACTGGTCAACAGAAAAGGGGTCATTCTCCAGCACTGGTCAACATTAAAGGTGTCATCCTCCAGCACTGGTCAACAGAAAAGGTGTCATCCTCCAGCACTGGTCAACAGAAAAGGTGTCATCCTCCAGCACTGGTCAACAGAAAAGGTGTCATCCTCCAGCACTGGTCAACAGAAAAGGTAACATCCTCCAGCACTGATCAACAGAAAAGGTAACATCCTCCAGCACTATTCAACATAAAAGGTGTCATCCTCCAGCACTGGTCAACAGAAAAGGCGTCATCCTCCAGCACTGGTCAGCAGAAAAGGTGTCATCCTCCAGCACTGGTCAACAAAAAAGGTGTCATCCTCCAGCACTGATCAACAGAAAAGGGGACATCTTCCAGCACTGGTCAACATAAAGGTGACATCCTCCAGCACTGGTCAACAGAAAAGGTGTCATCCTCCAGCACTGGTCAACAGAAAAGGCGTCATCCTACAGCACTGGTCAACATAAAAGGTATCATCCCCCAGCACTGGTCAACAGAAAAGGTGACATGCTCCAGCACTGATCAACAGAAAAGGTGTCATCCTCCAGCACTGGTCAACATAAAAGGTGACATGCTTCAGCACAGATCAACAGAAAAGGTGTCATCCTCCAGCACTAATCAGCATAAAAGGTGTCATCCTCCAGCACTGATCAACAGAAAAGGTGTCATCCTCCAGCACTAATCAACAGAAAAGGTGTCATCCTCCAGCACTGGTCAACATAAAAGGTGTGATCTTCCAGCACTGGTCAACATAAAAGGTGTCATCCTCCAGCTCTGGTCAACAGAAAAGGTGTCATCCTCCAGCACTGATCAGCATAAAAGGTGTCATCCTCCAGCACTGGTCAACATAAAAGGTGTCATCCTCCAGCACTGGTCAACAGAAAAGGTGTCATCCTCCAGCACTGGTCAACAGAAAAGGTGTCATCCTCCAGCAGTAATCAGCATAAAAGGTGTCATCCTCCAGCACTGGTCAACAGAAAAGGTGTCATCCTCCAGCACTGGTCAACATAAAAGGTGTGATCTTCCAGCACTGGTCAACATAAAAGGTGTCATCCTGCAGCACTGGTCAACATAAAAGGTGTCATCCTCCAGCACTGATCAGCATAAAAGGTGTCATCCTCCAGCACTGGTCAACATAAAAGGTGTCATCCTTCAGCACTGGTCAACAGAAAAGGTGTCATCCTCCAGCACTGGTCAACATAAAAGGTGACATGCTCCAGCACTGGTCAACATAAAAGGTGTCATCCTACAGCACTGATAAACAGAAAAGGTGTCATCCTCCAGCACTGGTCAACAGAAAAGGTGTCATTCTCCAGCACTGGTCAACAGAAAAGGTGTCATTCTCCAGCACTGGTCAACAAAAAAGGTGTCATCCTCCAGCACTGGTCAACAGAAAAGGGGTCATTCTCCAGCACTGGTCAACATAAAAGGTGTAATCCTTCAGCACTGATCAACAGAAAAGGTGTCATCCTCCAGCACTGATCAACAGAAAAGGTGTCATCCTCCAGCACTGGTCAACAGAAAAGGTGTCATCCTCCAGCACTGATACACAGAAAAGGTAACATCCTCCAGCACTGGTCAACATAAAAGGTGTCATCCTCCAGCACTGGTCAACAGAAAAGGCGTCATCCTCCAGCACTGGTCAACATAAAAGTTGTCATCCTCCAGCACTGGTCAACAGAAAAGGTGTCATCCTCCAGCACTGGTCAACATAAAAGGTGACATGCTCCATCACTGGTCAACATAAAAGGTGTCATCCTCCAAGACTGGTCAACAAATAAGGTGTCATCCTCCAGCACTGATCAACAGAAAAGGCGACATCCTCCAGCACTGGTGAACATAAAAGGTGACATCCTCCAGCACTAGTCAACAGAAAAGGTGTCATCCTCCAGCACTGGTCAACATAAAAGGTGTGATCTTCCAGCACTGGTCAACAGAAAAGGTGTCATCATCCAGCACTGGTCAACATAAAAGGTGTGATCTTCCAGCACTGGTCAACATAAAAGGTGACATGCTTCAGCACAGATCAACAGAAAAGGTGTCATCCTCCAGCACTAATCAGCATAAAAGGTGTCATCCTCCAGCACTGATCAACAGAAAAGGTGTCATCCTCCAGCACTAATCAACAGAAAAGGTGTCATCCTCCAGCACTGGTCAACATAAAATGTGTGATCTTCCAGCACTGGTCAACATAAAAGGTGTCATCCTCCAGCACTGGTCAACAGAAAAGGTGTCATCCTCCAGCACTGATCAGCATAAAAGGTGTCATCCCCCAGCACTGGTCAACATAAAAGGTGTAATCCTTCAGCACTGGTCAACAGAAAAGGTGTCATCCTCCAGCACTAATCAGCATAAAAGGTGTCATCCTCCAGCACTGATCAACAGAAAAGGTGTCATCCTCCAGCACTAATCAACAGAAAAGGTGTCATCCTCCAGCACTGGTCAACATAAAATGTGTGATCTTCCAGCACTGGTCAACATAAAAGGTGTCATCCTCCAGCACTGGTCAACAGAAAAGGTGTCATCCTCCACCACTAATCAGCATAAAAGGTGTCATCCTCCAGTACTGATCAACATTAAAGGTGTAATCCTTCAGCACTGGTCAACAGAAAAGGTGTCATCCTCCAGCACTGGTCAACATAAAAGGTGTCATCCTTCAGCACTGGTCAACAGAAAAGGTGTCATCCTCCAGCACTGATCAACAGAAAAGGTGTCATCCTCCAGCACTGGTCAACAGAAAAGGGGTCATTCTCCAGCACTGGTCAACATAAAAGGTGTCATCCTCCAACACTAATCAGCATAAAAGGTGTCATCCTCCAGCACTGGTCAACAGAAAAGGTGTCATCCTCCAGCACTGGTCAACAGAAAAGGTGTCATCCTCCAGCACTGGTCAACAGAAAAGGTAACATCCTCCAGCACTGATCAACAGAAAAGGTAACATCCTCCACCACTATTCAACATAAAAGGTGTCATCCTCCAGCACTGGTCAACAGAAAAGGCGTCATCCTCCAGCACTGGTCAGCAGAAAAGGTGTCATCCTCCAGCACTGGTCAACAAAAAAGGTGTCATCCTCCAGCACTGGTCAACAGAAAAGGTGTCATCCTCCAGCACTGGTTAACATAAAAGGTGACATCCTCCAGCACTGGTCAACAGAAAAGGTGTCATCCTCCAGCACTGATCAGCATAAAAGGTGTCATCCTCCAGCACTGGTCAACATAAAAGGTGTCATCCTTCAGCACTGGTCAACATAAAAGGTGTAATCCTCCAGCACTGGTCAACAGAAAAGGTGTCATCCTCCAGCACTGATCAGCATAAAAGGTGTCATCCTCCAGCACTGGTCAACATAAAAGGTGTCATCCTTCAGCACTGGTCAACATAAAAGGTGTCATCCTCCAGCACTGGTCAACATAAAAGGTCCCATGCTCCAGCACTAGTCAACATAAAAGGTGTCATCCTCCAGCACTGATAAACAGAAAAGGTGTCATCCTCCAGCACTAATCAGCATAAAAGGTGTCATCCTCCAGCACTGGTCAACAGAAAAGGTGTCATTCTCCAGCACTGGTCAACATAAAAGGTGTCATCCTCCAGCACTGGTCAACAGAAAAGGGGTCATTCTCCAGCACTGGTCAACATAAAAGGTGTAATCCTTCATCACTGATCAACAGAAAAGGTGTCATCCTCCAGCACTGATCAACTGAAAAGGTGTCATCCTCCAGCACTGGTCAACAGAAAAGGTGTCATCCTCCAGCACTGATACACAGAAAAGGTAACATCCTCCAGCACTGGTCAACATAAAAGGTGTCATCCTCCAGCACTGGTCAACAGAAAAGGTGACATGCTCCAGCACTGATCAACAGAAAAGGTGTCATCCTCCAGCACTAATCAACATAAAAGGTGACATGCTCCAGCACAGATCAACAGAAAAGGTTTCATCCTCCAGCACTAATCAGCATAAAAGGTGTCATCCTCCAGCACTGATCAACAGAAAAGGTGTCATCCTCCAGCACTGGTCAACATAAAAGGTGTGATCTTCCAGCACTGGTCAACATAAAAGGTGTCATCCTCCAGCACTGGTCAACAGAAAAGGTGTCATCCTCCAGCACTGATCAGCATAAAAGGTGTCATCCTCCAGCACTGGTCAACATAAAAGGTGTCATCCTCCAGCACTGGTCAACATAAAAGGTGTCATCCTCCAGCAATGGTCAACATAAAAGGTATCATCCTCCAGCACTGGTCAACATAAAAGGTGTCATCCTCCAGCACTGGTCAACAGAAAAGGTGTCATCCTCCAGCACTGGTCAATGTAAAAGGTGACATGCTCCAGCACTGGTCAACAGAAAAGGTGTCATCCTCCACCACTAATCAGCATAAAAGGTGTCATCCTCCAGTACTGATCAACATTAAAGTTGTAATCCTTCAGCACTGGTCAACAGAAAAGGTGTCATCCTCCAGCACTGGTCAACATAAAAGGTGTCATCATTCAGCACTGGTCAACAGAAAAGGTGTCATCCTCCAGCACTGATCAACAGAAAAGGTGTCATCCTCCTGCACTGGTCAACAGAAAAGGGGTCATTCTCCAGCACAGGTCAACATAAAAGGTGTCATCCTCCAGCACTGGTCAACAGAAAAGGTGTCATCCTCCAGCACTGGTCAACAGAAAAGGTGTCATCCTCCAGCACTGGTCAACAGAAAAGGTGTCATCCTCCAGCACTGGTCAACAGAAAAGGTAACATCCTCCAGCACTGATCAACAGAAAAGGTAACATCCTCCAGCACTATTCAACATAAAAGGTGTCATCCTCCAGCACTGGTCAACAGAAAAGGCGTCATCCTCCAGCACTGGTCAGCAGAAAAGGTGTCATCCTCCAGCACTGGTCAACAAAAAAGGTGTCATCCTCCAGCACTGATCAACAGAAAAGGGGACATCTTCCAGCACTGGTCAACATAAAAGGTGACATCCTCCAGCACTGGTCAACAGAAAAGGTGTCATCCTTCAGCACTGGTCAACAGAAAAGGCGTCATCCTACAGCACTGGTCAACATAAAAGGTATCATCCCCCAGCACTGGTCAACAGAAAAGGTGACATGCTCCAGCACTGATCAACAGAAAAGGTGTCATCCTCCAGCACTGGTCAACATAAAAGGTGACATGCTTCAGCACAGATCAACAGAAAAGGTGTCATCCTCCAGCACTAATCAGCATAAAAGGTGTCATCCTCCAGCACTGATCAACAGAAAAGGTGTCATCCTCCAGCACTAATCAACAGAAAAGGTGTCATCCTCCAGCACTGGTCAACATAAAAGGTGTGATCTTCCAGCACTGGTCAACATAAAAGGTGTCATCCTCCAGCACTGGTCAACAGAAAAGGTGTCATCCTCCAGCACTGATCAGCATAAAAGGTGTCATCCTCCAGCACTGGTCAACATAAAAGGTGTCATCCTCCAGCACTGGTCAACAGAAAAGGTGTCATCCTCCAGCACTGGTCAACAGAAAAGGTGTCATCCTCCAGCAGTAATCAGCATAAAAGGTGTCATCCTCCAGCACTGGTCAACAGAAAAGGTGTCATCCTCCAGCAGTGGTCAACATAAAAGGTGTGATCTTCCAGCACTGGTCAACATAAAAGGTGTCATCCTGCAGCACTGGTCAACATAAAAGGTGTCATCCTCCAGCACTGATCAGCATAAAAGGTGTCATCCTCCAGCACTGGTCAACATAAAAGGTGTCATCCTTCAGCACTGGTCAACAGAAAAGGTGTCATCCTCCAGCACTGGTCAACATAAAAGGTGACATGCTCCAGCACTGGTCAACATAAAAGGTGTCATCCTACAGCACTGATAAACAGAAAAGGTGTCATCCTTCAGCACTGGTCAACAGAAAAGGTGTCATTCTCCAGCACTGGTCAACAGAAAAGGTGTCATTCTCCAGCACTGGTCAACAAAAAGGTGTCATCCTCCAGCACTGGTCAACAGAAAAGGGGTCATTCTCCAGCACTGGTCAACATAAAAGGTGTAATCCTTCAGCACTGATCAACAGAAAAGGTGTCATCCTCCAGCACTGATCAACAGAAAAGGTGTCATCCTCCAGCACTGGTCAACAGAAAAGGTGTCATCCTCCAGCACTGATACACAGAAAAGGTAACATCCTCCAGCACTGGTCAACATAAAAGGTGTCATCCTCCAGCACTGGTCAACAGAAAAGGCGTCATCCTCCAGCACTGGTCAACATAAAAGTTGTCATCCTCCAGCACTGGTCAACAGAAAAGGTGTCATCCTCCAGCACTGGTCAACATAAAAGGTGACATGCTCCATCACTGGTCAACATAAAAGGTGTCATCCTCCAAGACTGGTCAACAAATAAGGTGTCATCCTCCAGCACTGATCAACAGAAAAGGCGACATCCTCCAGCACTGGTGAACATAAAAGGTGACATCCTCCAGCACTGGTCAACAGAAAAGGTGTCATCCTCCAGCACTGGTCAACATAAAAGGTGTGATCTTCCAGCACTGGTCAACATAAAAGGTGACATGCTTCAGCACAGATCAACAGAAAAGGTGTCATCCTCCAGCACTAATCAGCATGAAAGGTGTCATCCTCCAGCACTGATCAACAGAAAAGGTGTCATCCTCCAGCACTAATCAACAGAAAAGGTGTCATCCTCCAGCACTGGTCAACATAAAATGTGTGATCTTCCAGCACTGGTCAACATAAAAGGTGTCATCCTCCAGCACTGGTCAACAGAAAAGGTGTCATCCTTCAGCACTGATCAGCATAAAAGGTGTCATCCCCCAGCACTGGTCAACATAAAAGGTGTCATCTTCCAGCACTGGTCAACAGAAAAGGTGTCATCCTCAAGCACTGGTCAACAGAAAAGGTGTCATCCTCCAGCACTAATCAGCATAAAAGTTGTCATCCTCCAGCACTGATCAACAGAAAAGGTGTCATCCTCCATCACTGGTCAACAGAAAAGGTGTCATCTTCCAGCACTGGTCAACAGAAAAGGTGTCATCCTCAAGCACTGGTCAACAGAAAAGGTGTCATCCTCCAGCACTGATCAGCATAAAAGGTGTCATCCTCCAGCACTGGTCAACATAAAAGGTGTCATCCTTCAGCACTGGTCAACAGAAAAGGTGTCATCCTCCAGCACTGGTCAACATAAAAGGTGACATGCTCCAGCACTGGTCAACAGAAAAGGTGTCATCCTCCAGCACTGATAAACCGAGAAGGTGTCATCCTCCAGCACTGGTCAAAAGAAAAGGTGTCATTCTCCAGCACTGTTCAACAGAAAAGTGTCATTCTCCAGCACTGGTCAATGGTGTCATCCTCCAGCACTGGTCAACAGAAAAGTGTCATTCTCCAGCACCAGTCAACATAAAAGGTGTAATCCTTCAGCACTGGTCAACAGAAAAGGGGGTCATTCTCCAGCACTGGTCAACATAAAAGGTGTCATCCTCCAGCACTGATCAACAGAAAAGGTGTCATCCTCCAGCACTGATCAACAGAAAAGGTGTCATCCTCCAGCACTGGTCAACAGAAAAGGTGTCATCCTCCAGCACTGGTCAACAGAAAAGGTGTCATCCTCCAGCACTGGTCAACAGAAAAGGTGTCATCCTCCAGCACTGGTCAACAGAAAAGGTGTCATCCTCCAGCACTGGTCAACATAAAAGGTGTCATCCTCCAGCACTGGTCAACATAAAAGGTGTCATCCTCCAGCACTGGTCAACATAAAAGGTGTCATCCTCCAGCACTGGTCAACAGAAAAGGTGTCATCCTCCAGCACTGGTCAACAGAAAAGGTGTCATCCTCCAGCACTGGTCAACATAAAAGGTGTCATCCTCCAGCACTGGTCAACATAAAAGGTGTCATCCTCCAGCACTGGTCAACATAAAAGGTGTCATCCTCCAGCACTGGTCAACATAAAAGGTGTCATCCTCCAGCACTGGTCAACATAAAAGGTGTCATCCTCCAGCACTGGTCAACATAAAAGGTGTCATCCTCCAGCACTGGTCAACAGAAAAGGTGTCATCCTCCAGCACTGGTCAACAGAAAAGGTGTCATCCTCCAGCACTGGTCAACATAAAAGGTGTCATCCTCCAGCACTGGTCAACAGAAAAGGTGTCATCCTCCAGCACTGATCAACAGAAAAGGTAACATCCTCCAGCACTGGTCAACATAAAAGGTGTAATCCTTCAGCACTGGTCAACAGAAAAGGTGTCATCCTCCAGCACTGGTCAACAGAAAAGGTGTCATCCTCCAGCACTGGTCAACAGAAAAGGTGTCATCCTCCAGCACTGGTCAACAGAAAAGGTGTCATCCTCCAGCACTGGTCAACAGAAAAGGTGTCATCCTCCAGCACTGGTCAACAGAAAAGGTGTCATCCTCCAGCACTGGTCAACATAAAAGGTATCATCCTCCAGCACTGGTCAACATAAAAGGTGTCATCCTCCAGCACTGGTCAACATTAAAGGTGTCATCCTCCAGCACTGATCAACATTAAAGGTGTCATCCTCCAGCACTGGTCAACAGAAAAGGTGTCATCCTCTAGCATGACAACGCGAGACCTCACACGGCGAGACGGACCCAGCAGACGATCGGATATTTTGGCTGGGAAGTTTTGCCCCATCCCCCTTATTCCCCTGACATTGCATCATCTGATTACCATTCGTTCAGATCTCTGCAGCACTCTCTTAGTGGGAAAATTTTCCACAATATTGATGGTACCAAAATGGGGCGCTCGAACTTCTTTGCATCACAACCAACGTCTTTTTTATAAAGATGGCATTGAAAGTTTGGTTTCACGATGGGCAAGTGTGATCAATAATGATGACGATTATACTGTATAATTGATTAAGAAATATATTTATTCTGTTAAAAACAGTGTGTCTCTTCTTTCCCCAAAACGACATTACTTTCCGGTCCCCTTAATAAGATGTGATGTAACTCTATGCCCTCTAGTGCAAGCATTTTGCAAACCGGAAAAATTGAAAATATGTGAGAAGTGTTCTTCGCCGCAAAAGCCAAGCTAGGTGAACTACGTCTCCAGGTAGCAGATATAGTGATAAGAAGGTTTTGACATTAAAGCCCGCTAGGGGAAAGATGTTATTATACAAAGAAAATCATGCTCAACAACTTCACTGTAGTGAAAAATGGCATACATTAAAAAAAAAAAGAAAATTTTCAATAAAGATTTAAGAAGCAGAGATACAGCAGCAAACAGAAGTATACAAACACCACCTATACTACAGAAAACTCCACAACCGAAAACCTAAAGTGTTTCACAAGGTAAATGGTATGTGTGTGTGTGTGTGGGTGGGTGGGGAAGGGGGTGTGTGTTAAAAGAATTTGATTAAAATCGGTCATTCAGAAGCAGAGATATCGAGAAAAACAAATTAAAAATTTGCGCCCCACTTGCTGGGAAATTGTGTATTATTCTGAGAACGAAATATGCACAAATATATTTCACATATGACCGCAAAAAGTTCTTTTCAATCGGGGTTTTACTTCCGCAGACATTGTTGTGAAGATGCTGTGAACGGAAATGGGAAATTACAGCCTCTAGCTGCAAATCAGAGCATTAAGAAAAATTTGAAATTACATGGAGAACCTTTCGCCGGTAAAGGAAGAGTTTTCGAAATTAGAAGCAGAGATATCGACAAAAATAAGATATGCATCTGTTCATCCTGGTGGAAAATGTACACACTATGTAGTGGTCTTTACTATTTGATAGGTGTATAGAAAAATCCGCTGGGAACGAGGAGAACTGTCATTCTGAAAACCACGTTATTTCTTAATTTGTTTTGTTTTTTAAGTTCTAAACCTAGGTTTTTTATAGTCGTAAATAATCTTATATTTTAAATTTTTGATTTGTTTGCAGATAAACACATAGGCATTCCTAGTTACATTGCTTTTTAACCTACGGATCTAAAAGAAGTCTCCACAGTCCATTATTTGAGAAACATTACTTTTAATAATTCAGTTTTATAGAAGAAAAGAAGAAAACAAAGGAAATTTTTTATGCAGCCATTATATGATGGGAATCTTTTTAAACTAAAGTATGTTTCACTATTAGCCGCTCACTCGAAGAATTCCGTAGTTACGGAAAATAAAACGTTTACACGTTCAAATTAATTATTTTATAGACACCTAAGGCTCTATAACATTGTCTTAGCGCGCTACTGGGATTGATTTTTAAGCAGATCTTTAGTTACATCTTCTACGACGTGGGGAGATCTAATTTTAGTAATGACCGTTTTCGCAATTAACGAAGGGAAGAGTAAACAACAATGCAATACAATCTGCCCACAGAAATCAGCGATTCTTTTCCTCTTTCTTTCCCTCCTGCATTCCTACTTTGGATCACCAGTACTAATTAAGCGACGTTCATATATATGTAAATAAGGCTGGCTTATGTTTAATTAAAAGTACGGTTAATCAACACATATGCTACTTTTCAATGGTTGTATGTTTTTCACTCTGAGGATTCCTTGTCCTTCCTCAACACTTATTTTTTTAAAGCGATTAATTGCATCTCAGTAGCTTTAAGAAATCCTTCAAGAGATATCTAGAGACACAAATGTCATTAGAGAACTTTCTTAACCTATTTCTGGTGAAATTTCTAAAACTGCAGAGAAGGCCAAATAGGCTTTCTCCCTTTATCATCTAGGCCATGAGGAAAACCGACGATCGTGCCTTCTTTTCGAAAGCAATGTTAGTTGAAGTTCTGATTCGTAGCCATTGTTCACTTAAATTGCGTTGTTTTACAAACTTCGTTACATCTATTTCGACATACGTGAGTGATGTATACTTCTAACTTAATCTTCCTTTGGGCTTCTGTGTAGTTATGTAAATTTGGTTACCCTTTGTTAAATAAGTTATTTTCAACTGAAAGACACCAAGTATTAACAAATTACAAATTTTACAAAATTAATATATCAGATTAATTGATCTAAAATCGCAGCCTAATACTCTACTTTTAATAAATTTTAGAACAAAAGTGTATCCTAATAATGATATTATATTATATCCTATAATATAATATCCTTATTTACATATATATGAACGTCGCTTAATTAGTACTGGTGATCCAAAGTAGGAATGCAGGAGGGAAAGAAAGAGGAAAAGAATCGCTGATTTCTGTGGGCAGATTGTATAATATACTAACTACTACTCAGCTTGGTAAAATTATGTTCAAACAAATTAAATATAATTTATATTGAGATCTTATGTTACATAATACACATGAACATTCTTATGAAACAAGGAATGAACTACAATTAAAACCTATTTTTCCATATACGGAATCAATGAAACTTACCTTAAACTTAAGAAAAATTCTTTAACCAGTGACCTGCCTAATTTGAATATTTTTAACTTATTTTAAAAAATTGAATTTTGCTGCTTCAGTAACTCAAAAGAAAGGGGGAGGGGGCAATCAATTTTATTGTCTGACTTGATACGTCTACGTATTATTTCATTTGTTTCTTTTTTTCGGGGAGTAAAGGGCTACGTCAGGCCATTTTTGACCGTTCCGGACAGCGGGTGCCCTAGTGGGCAACGTTTGTGACTGCCACGGAAAGGACCCCAGGCTCGATCCCAGGCAGGTACGAACGCTCGATCCACTAAATATCCGCCGTGCGTCGGATGGGCACGTTAAGCCGTCGGACCCCGGGTACTGCCTCCCCCTGCGAAAGATAAGGGTGTCTTCCTCCCCCTTTCTACTTCGCTTCTGTGTCACTTTCCTATCGGGCAAACTAGCCCAAATCTCATAGCTTCCTATTTCTAAGGGTTGTTTAAGACCTGGGGTCAAACACTCACTTCCTAAAATCCTTTATATATGATCATTTTCGACCATTTCCCACGTCTTCTTTGTTGTTTCTGTACATGATCGATATTTATGAAATGTCCAATTTTTTTCTTTCACTCTTTTTTTCTTAGAATCATGTAACAATCAGAAATGAAATAAAATGCAAAGTTTCTAGGGTTCTGTGATACAGGGATTGGACAAGATAATGTGAACAACATGATACTTGAGTGAGCTGCGCTAAAAAAAGAAGCGAAATGTTGTAATTATCTTTTGTATATTTTAATTTGTGTATATTCTGTGCGTTTTATGCCAGTGTACACTGTTAAAAATTTTGTTGTAGGTTGTACCAAACATTGGTGCTACACCAGCTGCACTACTTTTAGGGGAAAGTTAAACCATTATGTGACGCATTAAAAATACATAAATACGGTACATTGGGTGCAACTTCGCGTCATTCAAGTTGAATACCATACTTGCATCATGGTCGTGTGTATTTCACGCAGCACACAATGGTTCAACATTTCCCCAAAAGTGGTGCAACTGGTGTGCCACCAATCTTTGGTGCAACCTACTACAAAAATTTTAACAGTGCAGTATTAGTTGTGTCCAACAGCGGTTTGTACGAGCAGTCGGTGAAATGGGTACCTGTCATTCTTCGAAACAGGACGAATTCTGGGAGCCCTAACGGCAGGAGCGTCCGTAACGATAGCAGCCATATTGTTTGATGTTTCAAGAGCAACAATCTCCACGGTTATGATTGCGTACGGGAAGCATGGTAATACTTTACTGACCCAGAAGAATAGTGGGCAAAAACCCGAGATTGAATTAGAATGACCTTCGATCATTACCAAGATTCTGTGCAAACAACACCGTCCTACTGCAGAAAAGGTACACCATAACGTAATATCCACCTGTAACACTCTGGCTCCACAAATAACAGTCAGCAGAGAATTTCACAAGGTCAACAACCGTGGAAGAGTTACAATTGTTAAACCTTTTTCTCACAGAAACCAACAATGTAATGCGAGAAGGATGGTTTCATGAGCATAAAACGTGGACAGCTGATGACTAGAAATGTGTGAAATGGTCCAATGAGTCCCCGTTCATATTATTCTCGAAGGCATATCGGAGTTTTACATGGAATCCCCTTCCACCCTCCAAATGTACAATTCGGAAAGTTTGGTTTCAACTGTCAAGCCTGTGGGTGAATCTGTGATGAGTTGAGCATCCATATCTTGATATTTCCTATCCTTATCTTGCATGGCCGAGTTACTGCCATCGAGTACATGGATATTCTAGGTGATCATACGCATCCAGTGGTCCAAGCGTTGTTTCTCAAAAATAATGCCGTTCTTCAAGGTGACAATGGGCCCAAACACACACACAGCCAGAACAGTTCAGTTTTGGTTTAAGGAGCACCAAGTTGAATTTCAACACCTTCCTGGCCAGCTCAATCACCTCACTTGAATATCATCGAACCACTATGGAAAGTTTTCGAGAACAGAGTGAGAAAAAGATTTCCTCCTTCAACATCTCTGAAGTATCTCGCTGATGTTCCGATTGGCGAATTGTACAGCATTCCACTGGAGACTATTCAGACGCTATATGAATCTATTCTAAGAAGTTTGAAAGAAGGTGTTAAAGGCAAATGGTGTGATTCAACATCTTATTGACAAGGGTATATCGCTTGTTTAGAATGTGTTCACATTATTTTGCCAAACTCCTGTAAGTGTTCACTGCATAGCGGACAGGGTTGATATGAGCAGATTGTGCTGAGCGAGTAGATTGCAGTTGAGGAATGATAAGTGTCCGACGTTATTCTGACACATCATTGATTGCGTTTCATTCACTACATTGTGTTATGAAAGCTGAATGAAACTGTTTATTCAGAGTTAGAACTTCAATAGCCTGCACAAAGAGATTTTCCTAGAACTTGACTGGAATGCAAAAAGCCCCATGGAACTCCTCTGGGATGAATTGTAACTCTGACTGCGTGCTAGACCGAACTGCCTGACATTGCTCAATAACCTGACTATTTAATCTAACCTGAATATCGCTCTTGTGGTAGAATGGATGAAAATTCCCACAGAAATGTATCAAAATCAAGTGGAATGTCTTCGCTGTAGGGTAGAGGCTGTCGTTGTAGCAAAGTGTGGATTAACTCCATGTTAATCCTTTTCCTATTACATGGATTTAGTAGATAGCAAGTGTGCCGGTAGTTTTCATCAGGTAGTGTACGTTTGTTACTTCTTTAACAAACTGTCTGCTATTCTACTCGTCGTTTTTGTTTATCCAATCGTCGACTCTCGCTTTTTTCTGCAAGTATCTAATTTTCATTTGAAATATGACAAGTTGCCGGCTGATGCCAAAATTTGCGGAGGAACTTGAAGGTTTCGATGTGCTCCGCAAAAGGAAAATATTAGTAAGGAATAATAAGACAAAGCAAATACAAAGAATGGTCAAAATGGGAATATACGTTGCTTCCCTGATGGCGCAGTGGTCTAAGCGATGGCCTCTGATCATTCGCACGAAAGGGGTTTGGGTTCGAATCCCGTGAGGCATGGATGTTGTGTTTATCTTACGGCAATGGTTCCCTCCCTTCCCTGGAACCAGTGACCCTAAATTAGGCACGGGCGACTGCTAATAGCCCATTGAGTTGTTCACGGCGGTCGTTAAATCTCCTATAAAAAAATAAAAAAATACGTCAGCCAATGTAGGAGATGTAGGTCATTTCTGCTACCCACAACGCACAGAATACTTCGTATATGTTACAAATACCTAGCACTGAATTATTGAGACTTTTCAGATACGTTGCGCAATGTTACAGTAATGGTTCAGAAACCTTACGGTTACGTCAAAATATCTCAAACGTAAAATAACCGATACGTTACAGTGAAAGGTTTCTGTAACTTCAATATACCAACTTCATGTTACTGTTACGCATTTGAAAGATATTTGTAACTTCGTTACATTACTGTTACGTACTTGAAAGATATTTGTGACATCATCATGTTACTGTTACGTATTTACTACGTTGAACATTATAGTTTTAATAAACTTTGTAAAATCACAATAAAAAATATTACACTCGACAGCTGTTTCAAAAGCAACAACAGTCATACTACGAGTTGTTTACGATTTCACAGGTTCAACGCAGTTCGCTGTCCATTGGGAACAGTGGCGGTGTTAATATACTCATAACAAAAGAAATAAAGATCGGTCCCAAATGAGGGTGTCGAATTTCTATTATACATGTCAAATAGACTATATTTCAGCGAAAAAAAGAGAGAAAATGAAATTCGTCATTTCTCTAAATACCTACCAATATGAAATTTCTCAGCTTCAAGTAAAAAAAACATGCTGGTATAGTATACTAATGCAACAATGCAGCCATTTACTTAGATTTTATAATATGCTTTTTAGAATTTAAAAATTATAATGATCAAAACAATTACTCACTTTCAGATGATCTTGAATCACACACACACACACACACAAAAAGCGATGAAATATTAAATCAACTAACTAGCTAATTCGAGTACGACAATATCACCAAAGAATATCCCAGTAGCACATGAAAATACGACTACAAGAGCGCTTTGGTGAAATGGCATAAATGCGCATGCACATCCTCGCCGTTGCCAAACCAAAAATCTTAAATATCGCCGGAATGTAACCTCAAGGTAGCAATTATGTACAATGGAAACTATGAAACAGTAGTATCGGTGAATGCTATTTTTAGCGTGACCGTAATGTACAAAATGTTATGTTCCAAAATAGATGTTGCTGAAACGTAATTGTAAGATATCTCTGAAAGTGTAACGAAAATGAGAGGTTGTAACATTATTGATACATATCTGAAACGTTTTGTGCTGTATTGGTAGTGGCTACAATTTGCTCTACGATGAAGAAGTCACAATATAACGCCTGTACAAATAAATCTCATACAAGCTTCAACTCTCAATTAAGCAATGCGGTTTATAATTTCATTTTCCATACGTCCACCACACCGTAAGTGCTAGTAGAACTGTTCATTTCTGCGAAAGACGAATTTTCGTGAAACTACAGTTCATGTTCTTTGCCCTTTTGAAAGACGACTACCGAATCCCCTCATTAAGGGGGTTCACCTAAAAACTCTGCCTGCATTTCCAATGGTAAAGGTTTCTGTAAACGTTTTCTTCGCAGTTAATGCATTCCCAAGGACGAAAATTTGCACACCGGTAAAAATATCTTTAAATTAGAGCCTGGCATATTTAACACTTGCTAAAGCTCAAACACAATTTGTACGAGCATTTAAAATCAATCCTTTTTCCTTATGTAATGTTGAGACCTGCTAATAGATGGCGCAACCAGCACATTGATGATGTCAGTGAACAAACTAATGCTTGATGGCTTATTTCAGAATAAGAAATCTTGTTGACATTTTCAACTAAATTACTGTCAAAACTAACCTAAGTTTCTCAAATCATTCTAAACATTTCAGATTATCGCATGGATAGATTTAAATTTTGTTTCCATTCTGAAAATTGACAAAGTTATTGAAAAAAATTAGGAATTCTAATTTCTGATACCGAAATAAGTTAGCAACCATTTGTTTGACCGCAGACGCCATCATTGTACAGGCTGCGCCATCTATTAGCAGTTCTCAGTATTACCCAAAGGAAAAACTATTGTTTTTTAATAAAATTATGGTTAAATTTTGGCAAATGTTATGACATGCTCTAGTTTTAAGTTGTTTTATCGATGTACAAACTTTCATCTTGGGGAATGCATTAATTGCGAGAAAATATCTTCAGAAGTTTTAATCATTGGAAACATAGGGTGGAGCTTTTAGGTGGAACCACCTTAAAAAGTATCATTAAACACTTGGGAATCTCTGTTAGTCTGAAATTTCAAGACACGCAACCGTCAACGTCATATGCGATCTCTTATGCATTTTCCAGCAGCGAGCTCTCGCATTTCGAAACTCAGAATTTATCGGGTTGCTGGCAAGCTGAGCTTATGCATATCCTTCAAACATATCGACATCTGTTAGACAATATTTCCAGTGTACCAGGAACTTTCTTAGGTACAGTGACAAAGCTCGAATCTGGTTTTTTCTTGCAAAGTATAGGCTTGGAAATATCTAACAGGCAACCACTTCACGCACAGACAGATTTTCTTTTGGCTTATGGGTTCCACTACTTCTGGAAGTATTTCAGGTTTAAAAAAATCCATTCCCTGATTTAGGACCACTAGTAACTCAGAAGTGCGCAGAATTGTCGCAGTAAAAAAACAGTTCTTGCCTCATCCGAGATTCAAGTCCAGGCCCATTTCGTACGATTTCCCAGAAAGCTGAGCCTCTGACCACATAGCAGCCGGGAAGGGCCCGCTATGAAACCAAATAATTATATTCCTATTATTATTATTAACCAAGTAATACTATTTTTAATTATATAATAATATTTTTTATATTTTTAACCAAATAATTATGTTCTTATTATTTTGAAAACCAAATAATTTTATTTTTCCTTCCAAGCTTTTATCGCTGAATATTTCGTCGTCACATATTTCTGGAGTGTTCTCTGAGCTTTGGTAGAAAAGTGCGTTTCCCACTTTTTCCATGTGCTTCGTATCAAATTCCATGTTGCCATTACCTATGATATCTCAGTACATAAATGGTAGACAGAAGAAATTATCGCCGCTTCAGTGACGCAGTGGTCTAAGCGCTGGCTTGCGATCATTTATCCGAGATAGTGCTTGGCCGAATCTCGGTGAGCCTTGGATGGGATATTTGATTTACAGCACCGTCTCTCTCTTTCCCCTGGAACTATTGACCCTATATCAGGGACGGATGACTGTTCGAGTTGTGCACGTGGTGGTTAAACCTCCAAACAAAAATGATTGTGAGATCTGACGGATGAAATTTCACCAGTTTTCCCGGTGGCGCAGTGGTTTAAGCGATGGCTTCTGATCAATCGTCCGAGATGGGTCCGCGTTCGAATCACGGTGAGGCATGGATATATAGTATTTCCACAGAATTGTTAGGGCATAAGTGTCCAGAATATCTAGCTAGACGTGCTGGGTAACAGGTTTGTCCTCGATAACCAATGGGCCGGGACCATACCACGAGAAACACCCCCACACGAGTACACCGCAAGCTCCAAACTTGCCCGTAGGAACAGTACACTATGGTAAATAGCGTTCTCCCGGCTGCCGCCATACCCACACATGGCCATCAGACTGATGGATCGTGTAACTGGATTCATCAGTCCATAGGACCCGTTTCCATTGATCTATGGTCCACGAAAAATGTTCTTTACACCATGCTAAACGACGAGTAGCATTCTGAGTGGAGATGAAAGGCTTATGAGCAACCGCACGACCACGGTAACCCATGGAATGAAGTTCTCTGTGAGTGGTATCTGTACATACCGAGGTATCAGTATTTTTACACACCTGTAGACTGAGGTCTTGTTCAGTACTCTGTCGATTAGCTGTAATGACTCTCTTGGGGCTTCGACCTCCTCTACCACTGAATTTCTTTGGTCTGCCGGTACGTTTAGCTGCTTCAGGCACGCCATGTGCCTTCCATTTATTTAATACATCCAAAACAGTTGACTTGGGTATGTTTAAACGCCTCTCGGTTTCTCTTATGGACAACCCACTTATATAACACCCAACAATCTTTCCTTTCTCAAAGTCAGTTCTCTCCCGCCGCGATATCGACAAATATGAGATATGAGAAGAAAGAGATAAGAAAAGAAGCAGAGATATCGACAAATATGAGATATGCATCTACGCCCCCTAGCGAAAAAAAAACAAGCATTATTTTATGAAGAAAATATTCTCAAAAGAGTTTTCGTTGTTAGCGGTATCGGTCCAGGAAATAATTTTTTTCAATCGAGTTTCCAGGAGCTCAGATTTTGCTGCAAATACCTCAGAAGCAGAAATTAACACTTATTATGGCTCCTTGTAGCCAAACCATTCTTTACCAAATATAAGAAATTATATAAAAACATTTCTCATCTGGAGCTGCATGAGATAAAGGAAGACATTTTTCAAATCGGAGTTTTACAAGCAGAAATATCGGGGAAACCACAATTTATCGTAACGCCCCCTAGCGGAAAGCCTGCTAGTTATTTGAAAATTTTGAAATTATACGAAAAACATTGCGCACTGGAAACGCTGTTCAACAAAGAAGGAATTTTTTAAATCGGACGCTTAGAATTAAAAAAAAAAAATTGACAAAAATAAGATATACATCTACGCCCCTGGCGGAGAAACCATGCATTATTTAAGAAGAAAATATTCCGAAAAGTTTTATCGACGTGAGTAGTATCGGTCCACAAACGAATTTCTTTCAATCGAGATTTTAGAAACTCAGATTTTGCTGCAAATACATCAGAAGCGGAAGTTAAGATTTACGTCCCCTGGTGTCCAAACCACTTTTTACGAAAACTTAGAAGTTATATGTAAGAGATTTCCCATCAGGAGCTGTTTCGGTGCAGAAAAAAAAATCAAATCGGAGTTTTAGAAGCAGAGATATCGGGGAAAATGCATTTACCATTATGTCCCCTAGCGGAAAGTCTATGAACTACTTGAAAATTTTGAAATTATATGAAAAATATGTCGCACTGGGAACTCTATCCAATAAAGAAGGAAGTTTTCCAATCGGACCATTGGAAAACGAGATACTGACAACAATAAGATATGCATCAACCTCTCTTGGCGGAGAAATCATGAAATATTTTAAGAAGAAATTATTCCGAAAAGGTTTGCCGACGTGAGTGGCATCGGTCCTCGAAAGAATCTTTCCAATCAAGGTTTTTGAAGCTCAGATTTTGTGGAATATACATCAAAAGCAAAAATTAACGTTTATGCCCCCTGGTGGCCAAGCTGTTCTTTACCAAAAATTAGAAATCATATGCAAAAGCTTCTCATCAGGAGCTGTATTCGCTGAAAAAAAAAATCAACTTGGAAAAAAATTTCTTCTTGGAGAAGAAGTAGAGATATCGGGGAAAACGCAATTTAAATTTACGCCCCCTAGCAGAAAATGTATGCTTAACTTGAAAAGTGACTATATCTAAATTACTCTTCGACATAAATGGAATCGAAAGGTAAAATAATTATCTCATTCGGATATTTAGGAGCAAATATATGGAATAAGATTCCTGAGGATTGGAACACCGCTACAATGATCCTGCTACATAAGAAAGGTGACATTGAGGATCTCGGAAACTACAGACCTATCAGCCTCCTATCAGTAGTTTATAAAATCTTCACTAAAGTTCTTTCACACCGCTTGAAGGTAACACTGGACATGGCTCAACCGAGAGAACAAGCTGGATTCAGGAGTGGCTACAGCACAATAGATCATATCCATGTGCTGAGAGAACTAATTGAAAGAGCGAGGGAATATGAACTTCCATTGTGCATGGCTTTTATAGATTATGAAAAAGCCTTTGATTCGGTGAAACCATCAGCAGTTACAATGGCTCTGAAAACCTGCGGTATTGAAGATGCATACATTAATATTATTAATAACATCTATGAAAATGCAAGTGCAAAGATTAGGCTGTTTGAAAATGCAACACACATAAAAATTGGAAAGGGAGTGAGACAAGGTGACACCATATCTCCGAAGCTCTTTAATGCCACATTGGAGGGTGTTTTTCAGTCACTGAGCTGGGAAAACAAGGGGATAAAGATTAATGGAGATTATCTAACCCACCTTCGTTTTGCTGATGACGTAGTCATTTTTGCAACTAGCCCATCAGAGCTGCAGAGTATGATCCAGGAACTTGCTGACAAGAGTAAAGAAGTGGGATTAAAAATGAACTTTCAGAAGACAAAAGTGATGTTCAATGCTTTTACAAGAAATGAAGATTTATCGATTGATGGAGAAAAGCTGGAGATAACAGACACGTACGTTTATCTTGCACAGCAGATATCAAGTGAGGGTCACATTGATGAAGAAATTAATCGGCGTACAAAACTTGCCTGGAGAGCTTTTGGAAGAAACAGCATAATTTTCAAGAGCAATATGCCATTATGTCTTAAAAGAAAAGTGTTTGATCAATGCATCCTTCCAGTGCTTACGTATGGTGCAGAGACGTGGACCTTAACTAAAAGAGACATACAAAGGCTGCAGACAACTCAAAGAAGCATGGAGAGGTGCATGCTTGGTGTAACCAGGAGAGATAAGAAGAGGAACTCGTGGATCCGAAAAATGACAAGAGTGGAAGACATCATGATCAGAGTTAAATCCCTGAAATGGCAGTGGGCTGGACATACTGCCAGAAAGACAGATCATCGATGGACAGCCGAAATTTTAGATTGGATTCCAAGGGACACGAAAAGACCCAGAAGAAGACCACATGGGAGATGGGTGGATGAAATTCGAAAGTATGCAGGTGTGACATGGAGGAGACTGGCACAAGACAGACCGTTGTGGAGGAAACTTGGGGAGACCTTCGGCCAGCAGTGGATTGATAATGGTTGACAATGATGATGATGATGATGATGATATGGAATAAAATATGTTTTCGTTTCGATATCATCTGCATTTACGCCCTCTAGCGGAGAAAGTGTACATCGTTAAAGAAAAAAGAAATGAAGGATCATCATTCGCATATTTGAAGCTTCCCAGTTCAAAAAGAAGTTTTCAAATCGGACTAATGGTTGCAGAGATATGGTGTCCACAGGCGGATGGACAGACGGACTGTCGAACAAACCGATAACATAAGCACGATCTATTTTTACATAAGACATGCTAAAAAACAGCTACACGAACTGCTTCATTGCCTGGCCTAGTAATCCCGTTTCGGCGAGATATTTTCCACGTATAGAAGAGAATTTGATGCACGAAGAGCAGCACCTTACTTTACCGGACTCCTGTTAGGAAGAATGGTTGAACAAATTGCTTATGTCGAATTTTGAATCTATTTACCCAGACATGACTCCGTCACCTTCCAGCAAAATTTCAAAGCAAGTTAAAGATTATTGCAGATTACGAAATCATCCATGCTCTGTAAGAGGAATTTTTCCGAAAATTCTTAGCATACTTCCATCGAGAAAAATGCACAACGGAAGATAGTTGGACACTATATTGTTCCACTATATTTCATTACTATCGCAAATCCCGAAATCAACACACGCTGTAGTCTAAACGCTGGCTTCTGACAGTTTGTCCGTGATGGGTCCAGGTTTGAATCCTGGTTAGCCATGGATGTTGTTTTTATCATAACGACACTGTTTTTTTCCTGAATTCAGTCACCGTAACTTAGGGCCGGGGGACGGCTCACATTCCTTCTAATTATTCACGATGGTCGTTAAAATTCCAAACAAATGAAGAATTCAACGTAAGTCCTAGACGCAGTGTCTGAAGAAATCTGGTGTGACGATCCGAGAAAGTATTTTGAAAATAAGTTGCCTACGATGCTACTCTTATGAAGCGAAGAAGACAGTTGAGCAAGTCAAACCACGTCAGTACCGAACTTCATAGAACTGAAATGGATCTGCCCAGAACCATACAGAGCAGCAGTTTTCAAAACATGGTTCAGAAGATCGTTTTTTTTTCTATTGGGGGTTCAACGACCACCATGAGCAACTCAATGGGCTATAAGCAGTCGCCCGTCCCTAATTTAGGGCCAGTTACTCTAGAGAAGGGCGAGAGCCAGTGCAGTAAGACAAAAACAACATCCATGCCTCACCGGGATTCGAACCTGGACTCATGTGGGACGAAAGATCAGGAGCCTCAGTAGATCCTATTTGTATAATAATACTCCACTAGGGTAGCGAGGAACGCTGAAATCGCAAGCATTGCTAATATTCGTCTTTCAGCTAGATTCCCCAAATCGAAGTGCGTACTCCAAGGCTTCGAGGAATAGTACAATTAACATAAGTGGACTGAAGTGCTCGGGATTCTTAACTTACATTCCTGAGTTTTGCGTCGTGTTCAAAAACCTTATAAAGAAAGTGTGAGTGGATTTAGGAATTAAATCCTTCTATCCCCGTATATGATATCATAACACATGCCAGACACTTTCAGGATAGAGACAGGAATGTATGAAGTACCCGTAAGGTACCAAGAAAGATCCAAGACATCGTAAATAGGCGATTCTTCGAAACCTGATCTAAGGAGCACAAGACAGAAGTTAGGATATTAAGGTTGCACAGTGGTCTAAGCGGTGGCTTCTGATCATTCGTTCGAGATCGATCCGGGTTGGAATCCCGGTGAAGCATGAATCGTGTAAGCAGTCACACCATCCAGAACCATCTCCTCGCTTTGGGGTACAGAAGCCATCGTCCCACGAGGGTACCGCTGCTGACCGCAAATCACAGGATGCAAAGATTAGCACGAGCGCGGGAACATCGCCACTGGACCCTAGACATATGGAAAAATGTTGCCTGGACTGATGAGTCGAGGTTCACGTTGGTACATGCGGATGGCAGGATACGAGTACGGCGCAAACGACATGAAGCGATGGATACTTCTTGCCAGCAGGGTACTCTTCAATCTGGTGGGGGTGGCATTCTCGTCTGAGGACTGTTTACGTGGACTGAAATGGGATACCTGGTTCGTGTGACATCATCCCTCACAGCCCAACGTTATCGGGATATATTGGACGACCATTGGCTCCCATTTGTGCGTCTTCAACATCCCGCTGGGGGGACCTCATCCTGCATCAAGACAATGCACTGTGCCATCGCTCCAGAATTGTATCCGAATGGTTGGATGAACACTCTACCGACGTGACCTCACTTCCTTGGCCAGCCAGGTCACATGACCTAAATCCCATCGAGCACATCTGTGATGACATCGAGAGAGATGTTCGAGGCTCTGACTCCCCTCCATCAAATATTCGTGAACTGTGGGAGCTTGTTCAGGGGTCGTGGATCCGTAGGGCTTCCCAACGCTTCCGGTGTCTTTTCGAGTCCATGCCGAGACGAATCACCGCTGTCATCAGGGCGAAAGGTGGTGCTACACGCTACTAGACAGGTGTCTCTAATTCAATTGCTCTTCAGTGTAGAATGAAGTTAAAAAAGACTGGCACAATAAACCAGTCAGCACAGAAACCCGTCGGAAACGACGGTTACCTGTTTTTTAAAGAATAAACTCATATGAAACAACAAATGCAAACTTTATTTGATTGACAAATTCATTGAACCACTTCGGTAAAGGCAACAGTCCAAGTTCGGGATTTTCTTTTTGGACTGAAGGATTAACGACCACCGTGAGAAACTCAATGGGCTATAAGCAGTCACCTGTCCCTAATTTATGTCCACTGGTTCCAGGAAAGGGAAAGAGCCAGTGCCGTAAGACAAACACAGCATCCAAGCCTCACCGGGATTCGAACGCGGATTCTTCACGAACGAATCATCATGAGCCAGCGCTTAGACCACTGCGCCACCGAGGCGGCCAGATTCGTGATGAGCATCACGACTGCACCCTTTTTCAGTCGTAAAATGTGAGGCGGAAGTCCACTGATCTCGATCGTGTGCAAAAATTCAACTGGATAGCGCACTCTTTCACTCTCATCTTCAGTCACAACTGTGTTTGTAAGCGTTGTTGGAATGAGATTCGCGTTGCGAATACTCTTCATTCTCTCTTGTCTGAGACATAGCTGCGACCCATTGATCGCTCACGCCTACAGTAAGGCTCTTAGGTTTTATTTATTTATTTTTCTGCGAGAGAAACATTCTGTTAATGGTAAGTATTCAATAAAGTATTTGCTTACTTTAGGACTGATAATAGAACACCATGCGCACACCACGTCTGACGCTGAACTGAGCGCCTGATGTAGATAAGGGCGGCACGATTCTCCCATAGACTTTACGTGGGAAGTTTGCCGCCCCACAAAGCCCGAACCGTTGTCCCAATCTTAGTTTTCTCTTCGACTGGCACATCTACATGGTAAGAGCTTTATGGTGATACCTGAACAGTATCTTTACGTTCAGCCGTTCTCTCAAATAGGTCTCACAGTAGAAAACCTTTTAGAATGAATGTATAGATGGCGCAACTCAATATGTACATTTTAAATATTTTCACTAACAATAGTCAACGGAATGTTTATTTACATCTTTACATAATGGGAAACGTCTTACCTACGTGAATAAACTGGATCAAATGAACATTAAATTGTATATATACATCACACAGTCCAACGACATAACGCAAGCAGTTCTTCGAGAGTGTTCGCTGTTCCGATGAGAACTTTGATACGAATTCCTGCTAGTGTTGCTTTGCACAACGGTTCGCTCAGAAAAGAGAAGACTTCGGAGTTTGGACTACCTCAATCCCTCCATGCTACCGCCTTCAACAGCGGGCGAGTCAACCGCACTCTTCTCTCATAGACTTTACATGGGAACGTTGCCGCCCCACAACGCCCGAACCGTTTCCCCAATCTCATTTTTCTCTTCTACGGGCACATCTACATGGTAAAATCTTTATTTTGATACCTCAATTATATCTTTGCGTTCAGCCGTTCTCTCAAAATAGAACTCATAGTAAAAACCCTTATAGAATTAATATGTAGATACTTGCATGGTGACACTTTAGAGTGTAGAAATTCACACTCATGCAATGAGAATGTCTCTCTGGAAATTTCAATCACATGACGCAATCTTCGAACCGTCTAGTTTAACACTAAGTAGCACGTCACGTGATTCATCATTGTGTGTGCCTTCATTTATCTCTGGTTATTAACACAACTTGTGAAAGTTCAACTTTATGCACGTATTCTTACAGCCGTAGATCACTCCCAGAACGAGAGAGAGGGATGAAAGGTCATCTGAGGGGCGGCTCTGTGTTCAATTATAGACTAAATTTTCTCACGAATACAATCGTACATTTTTCTTTGTTTTTCGCTCCTTTTGTTAATTTACTTCTCTAGCGAATAATTTCTCCACTCCAAAAAGCAAAAACAGTAAAATAAAGTACAAAATATAAACAACGAGGGGGTGGAAGAAACCTTAACTCTCCTAAAATATTAAAAAAATCATATTGTCTTTACTTACTTTATTGTGGTTGAGTTCCGTATTGTTGGATAAACTATTTAATTTTTTAGTTTCTACTGTGAACTCCTTCCATGGATTCTCAAAATAGCATCGAGGTGTTATTGATATCATATTCTGACTCGTTCTACTACCCTTCGTCGGTTCCACTTTTGTTTTCATCTTTTATCACGCATTCTCCTTCGCTGAAGCTCGGAGATGGTCTCTTCTTACCGTGATAAACAGACAAACCCTCTGCATTTTCCACTCAAAATTCAAAAACCCTTAGATTTATGCTAACAAACTCATTTTCGCCGCACGCCGACGCATCGTAAAACCACTCCTATTGACCCACAAAGCAATGAACAGGAAGAAATTCAAAGCTCTCACTCTTTCTCGCACAAGGATTTCCTTTTAGCACTCGATAAACCTTTAGCTACCGCCGAGACCCGACCTTCAGCATTGCTTCTTTGCTGGCAATTAACTGCACAGAAGTTTCTTAAGGCTGTCTTTGACTGAGCTTTATGGTTCATCTTCTACCCTACATCTGCAAGGTAAATTTTTTGCACACATTTTCTCGAACACTATAAGTTTGTAATGTTTTCAGCCCAAATGAAAACGACCCATAGTTGATATATGCCACAGTTATTATTCCGAAAAGTTTGTAGCAATTTATTTTTTAAATTCAATTTATCTGCCTCGAAAGCATTCTAATTTTTCACTAGATGGCGCGATAAGTTAGCATAGCAACGCTTCTATCTCGAAGTAACGAAATCACTCATTTCTGCCTGATTTTTCTAATTATCTGGGCCATATAGGACCTCAATGAATAGGGGTAAAAGTGAGATCTTCTATGGATCATCTTAAATCCTAGTGTACGCTCATTTTTGGAAAAGAAAATGCGTACATTAGGAGGGAACCCCTGAATTTGAGCTACAGAAACTCCGCCCACTTACTGAGGTTTTTTTTTTTTTTTTTTGATTGGAGGTTTAACGACCACCTTGAGCAACTCAATGGGCTATAAGCAGTCGCCCGTACCTAATTTAGGGTCACTGGTTCCAGGGAAGAGAGAGAGCCAGTGCCGAAAGACAAACACAACACCCATGCCTCAGCGGGATTCGAACCCGGAACCCTTCGGACAAATGATCAGAGGCCATCGCTTAGACCAATGCGCCACCGGGGCGGCTGAGTTCCACCTCCAAATAACTTCATTGTTTAAAACGTAACAGCGCGTATTTTGCCTTTTCATTGTGAAGCCAACGAATGACCGCTTCCGTTTTGAACATGGTGAGGTCTGCAGTGATTGGCTGACGCTATTTTCTGGGACTGTCGCTCAAGACGTAAAAGTGACGCCCAAAGAGTGATTTTTTGTGCCATCTATCGCAGAATATGAACCCTAACAATCATTCAAAGACAGTCTTAAGAGAAGCTTAGCATCTCACAATTATTAAACCATGTAGCGAACATCGTTTTGCCCTTCTGCAAACAATGAATTCTCTTCCTTTCTTTTTTTGAGGTGAGGGTATTACTTCTTTCCATATTTCACGGTTCTTTGAAAAACACAGAGCCGCCACTGTAGCGCAGTGGTCTCAGCGATGACTTCTGCTCATTCGTCAGAGACGGGTCCGGGTTCGAATCCTGGTGAGGCATGGATGTTGTGTTTGTCTTACGGCGCTAGCTCCTCACTTCCCTGGAACCAGTGGACCTAAATTAGGGACGGGCGACTGCTTATAGCCCATTGAGTTGCTCACGGTGGTCGTTAAGCCTCCAATAAAGAAAAAAGAGGAGGGCGGAATTTCTCTCTTACTTCACTCTTAAGCCTATGCCTGTGTGGTTGAAAAATCGTAGGTGCAACTGTTCCTACTGTTTCACCCAGAGAAGTAATTTCTTTCGCGTTATCCATCGTTTGCGCTGTATCATTTCAACTTTGCTTTTTCAAAAAGTCCAATACACGAACTAATAAGGCATTCATGCTTATAATGAAATAGAAGTGTAATTTTCATAAACCACCGAAAATAAACATTCAGAATTTTTTTTTTTGATTGAAGGTTTTACGACCATCGTAAGAAACTTAATAGCCTGTAAGCAATCGCCGGTCTCTAACTTAGAGTATCTGGTTCCAGGGAAGGGAAAGAGCCATTGCCGTAAGACAAACACAACATCCATACCTCACCGGGATTCAGACCTGGACCCTTCTTGGACGAATAGTGAAAAGTCAACGGTTAGTCCACTGCACCACCGGGGCGGGCGGCTCAGAGAATTTACAACAACGTCCATCTTTCGAGGGCGGGAATGGAGCGGGGGTAGGGGGGGGGGTGCCTTGACTTACGCGGGGCGGGTGGAGGCAGTGCTCTCTCAAGTTCCGTGTTGGCTACGGCCCTGCTTGTACTGTCCTTGAATTCTGGTCCAACGTATAGCTTTAAAAAGCTTTTCTGAGAAGAGAGAAAGCCTGCAGTTCCTTAGTTTTACTAAGGAAATAAATTTGCCGTCTTATTCACGATGGGTTAAAAACTTTAATTAAAATATTTACAGGCTAAAGGTCCTTCATTACATTACTAATTAAAAGCACTCTCTAACAGTTAAAAACACAACGTTAGACCTTTCAGGCCTTCCTTAGGCCCTACTTCAGGCGCAGTTCAGTTCAATGTTGATTAATTTAAATGTTACAATCTTTATATACACAGGGTAATACAATGATTTAGGTTTACGCATTTGCGCATGTGTTAAAAAATTTGAGAAGTCCAATAGGTTAAGCAAGTGGTTTTTCATTGTCCAACAACCGTTGCCATGGTTCCGCAACTTACACGGGTAGTACTCATTACAGGTTTGATGCCGTAACTTGTATATACATATATTACATACTTTCAGTTAATAACCCATCGTGCATAAGACGGAAAATTAATTTCCCTAATACTTCTAGCACGAAATTTTCTTGTTGGATCTGTTCCTTAGTTTATTTTACGTCTAGTAAATGGATATATAAGACTACTCAATGTTTTCAGTGTATATGTTAACACTTTCCTTTGTTCATTCACCCTAATTACACACGGAAATGACATTGCTTGTAACTGAACAACCTCACGTCCGATAAATCATCAGCTGTATAACTCAATCACCATTGGGAAAGTGAAATAGCCCAAAAATGAAATTATGTTTAGCGACTGAAGATGCTTCAAGGTCTTGATATAAGCTATTTTATTTATGTAAATCGTATTTTTGTGCTAATGACACGCTTCTGTAGAAATAAAGTATTTTGCTAAAATAATTTTAGTGATTCATTCTCATTGCACGTATTTTTGGTTGCTTTAGTTGATTCAGCTGCAAATTTAAAATAAATTTCAAACAGGATTTGGAGAAATAATTTCTCGTTTTTCTTCTCAATCCTTAACAAATGTTGAATTTCTTATGTTGGAAAACCGAATGAATTACCCTTTTCATGAGGGAAGCAAACCGAATTCCGCGTTTCTTGTTTTCAGGTTTGACAAACACACACACACACACACACACACACACACGGTTATGCTACAACCGAGCTACATTTCCATCGATTTTCGCCAACGAAGAATAAGTCCTCGGCGCAAAAAAGGAAGTCATCTGCATTTTAATCCTAACTTTGCCCGTTGTTCTTTTCAACCTTCGGAAAGCAGCGGCGAAGCAAATGAACTTTGACATTTCTTTGGGAAAATGTTTTAATAAATAAAATGTTTACAGAAAGAAGCTGTTTCCTTTCGTACCATGCATTGCCAGGATTAGCTCCTCAGGGAATGAGATTTCTACGATGCCGAAGCATTCTCGAAACACGGCATTGATTGCGAATGCATTGCCTTCATATGCAGATTAGGAAAAAAAACCTTACCTTACACATTTCAAATCAGAGGACTTTTCGTGTCAGGTGACCCAGCATTTTATTCGCAATTGAATAGTTTCCGAATTGAAACGCAAACGAAGATAAAAATGTGCCAAGAAAAAGGGCATTAATTATATTAGTCACAGAACAAGACGAATTTTGATTCTTTGAAGGTGGCAAAAACAGTTGCGGTAATTAACACCTCATCAAAAAGAAAGTAAAACGCATTATTTGAGTAAATATTCGAAATTATAATTTGTTTCCGCAATCCTACTGGGTAATTACACTTGCACAGCTTCTTTGTTTGATATCATTTATCATGCAAAGTGCTTTTATTTGCTCACTGATCTTTCATACATCCGAATTTTATAGCTACGAATATAAAACTAACGCACGAATCTGAATTAAACCGTATCAAGGATAAAAGGCAGCTAAAAAACATAAGTGAATTTTTACTGCCTACCTTTATGCTTTTTTATTCTTCAGAAATATGTTTTTCTGGATTTCGATTTCAGCAAACATAATCTTACATTCCCAATGGCTTCAACTGCACCAGATATTTAATATTAAAATCTTAAAAAGATTTTAAATTTGAAAGCAAATACTGAATCATAGTAAGGTTTCGTATCAATATTTCCAATAACGCATTCCTTAGCAGAAAAACTAAGTCTTCAGAACTATATTTATCTACATTTCAATTTCACCAAATACATGTATCATTTTATGTGCATAATGTCGACAAAAATCACCAGATTTTTAACTTTAAAATTTCTAAAAAGATGGCAAATTTGAAGACAAATCATAGTAAGAATTCACACTAATATTTAAACAATTTATTCGGTAGCAGGCATAAATATGAGCCTTTACTGTATTTACACATACATCAATTTTTCTTTATGACAACATAAAATTATTTTAGTGAATTTTTTTTTCAACAAAAAGTTCTATTTTAATGATAAAACAAACAGGACGACACGGAAGTCCCGGGTGCAATAAGCCCGTCCCTTTTAAATCTTTTCCGATACGAAAAACAATTTTTCAAAGCGGATTTTAGAAAAGTTTAAATTTGACATAAAAAAGCACTTTATATCGCCATTTAGAGGAAATACTGCGCATTCATTAAAATACACACAGTTCTTCATAGGAACGGAACCAGTTCCAGAAGGAATATGTTCAGCAAGATATCTGGAAGCATTCGCCGAAAGAAGTTGAGTTTATAGAAGCATTTCCAAATAGAAATTTATTTCTAGATGCTTTCGCAAATAGAAATAGATTTCTAGACATATTCTGAAATAGAAATAGATTTGTAGAAACATTTACAAATAGAAAACATTTGCAAATACCGGGTGCGTAATGTAAAAGAGGTCCCGTGGCCAGACGTTGTTAGGCGGGTTAAAGTTGTTTGGCGGGTTTCCAGTTAAAACCGCTTTGTTCCATGTAAGTCATAAAAGCTGTCTACGTACGATACATTTTTTTTTGTCGTACGTAGACAGCTTTTATGACTTACATGTTCCTTTCGTGCGAAACACAGTTTTTATCGAACGCTTTGTTCCACTTCTAACCTGTTTCTGCGTGTACAGTTGCAAAAGGAATTTTCCGGAGTGATTAGTCACAGCCAGCGCAATGTAGGTACTCGGTCATAAGTATAAGTGAAGATAGAACGAAGGCAACAGAAATGGTTTTAAGTACGGAAAAGCGGATTTTTATTGTGAAACAGTATTTCAGAAATAACTCATACAAAGTTTTAAATTAGTTCTTTACAGAAAAATTTCCACATTGTGCAGCACTTGCGAAATCATCGGTACAGAAGTTAGTGCGGAAATTTCGTGAAACCAGCACGGTGTGCAACAGGAAAAGAAACAAGCCCAAGACAATCCGTACTAAAGACAATATCAAGCATGTGTTCACAATGATGTTACAAAGCCCTCGAAAGTCAATTCGTCGATTATCGTCTGCAACGGGAATATCTGCCACGTCATGTCAACGCATACTTAAGGTGCATTTACATTTTCGGCCGTACAAAGTTATGGCGCCTCAAGAACTTAAAGCTCCTGATTATGCAACACGGATGCAATGTTGTTAGTGGTTTCAGGAGACCATTGTGAGCGGTGAAATGGACCCAACACTTTATTACATGACAGATGAAGCACGGTTTCATCTGTCCGGATATATCAATGCATGGAACAGCAGGATTTGACCGACATGAATCCCAGACGGACAATGGAGACTCCTCTGTACGACCAAAAAATAGGCGTTTGGTGTGCTGAGTCTGCGAAGAGGATAGTCGGCCCATTATTTTTCACTGGCACCATCAACTCTGAGCGCTATGTTCAGCAACTGTTCAACCCATTTGTTGCCACACTTACAGAAGAAGAGCGAGACGAGGAGCTGGAATCGCTGTTGCAAGAGGACGCCACACAATCGACCACACAACTGGCGAAACGTTTGAAAGTGACTCAATCGACGGTGGTACGGCGTCTACAGACCTTGGGGAAGATACAGAAGATTGATAAGTGGGTTACGCACACTTTAACGAAGAGTAATATTGGTCAACGATTGGACATCTGCATGTCGTGGCTGAAGAGGTTTCAAGGGAAGAATTTCTCGTGGAAGGTTGCCACCGTAGATGAAAAAATGGGTCTATTGCGATTCTGGGTCGACCCAGGCCAGCCAGCAACATCCACTGCAAAACAGGATATCCACGGGAATAAAGTGCTGTTGGGTGTGTGTGATGGGATAGGCATGTAGCGCTGTACTTCGAACTGTTGAAACCGGACGAAACAATCACTGCACAACGATATAGCGATCAGTTGATGAAACTGAACACCGGAATCGAGCAAAACCCCCCATGGGCAGCAAAAGGACGCCACCCAGTCATCTTTTAACACGATAATGCCGGACCACATGTCTGTGCCACCACGGAATCAACCCTTGCACAGTTACACTGGGGGGTTTTACCGCACCCGGCTTACTCCCCGGACATTGACCCTCAGACTTTCATCTGTTTCGCTCTATGCAACATGCCCTAGCCCAACAGCAGTTCACCACAATTACAGAGGTGGAAAATTTCGTCACTGCGTTCTTCAGCTGAAAACGCGAGTCCTCCTATCACAGGAGCATTCATTTTTTGCCGGAAAAATTGCAAAAGGTCATTGATGCTAACGGCCAATATTTCGATGAATAAATGTGTACTGGTTTCCCGAGTGTTCCTGTCTCCTTTCTCCTTAAGACGGCGGAAGGTTTGGCATACCCTTAATGCATTCAATATGAAGACCTTTTTCATAGGATGAAGACTTGGGAGTAGGGTAGATTAAACACAAATTTTAGTTTTGCAGCAACGAGTATAAACTTTTTCCACTTCGGACTTTTCGCTTTTTTTTTTTTTTTTGTTTGTGAAGAAACTGCTATTAATTTAAAACTGAATATTCATTCTGATTGCGCAGATTCTAATTGACTGACTTTCTATTTCATGAAAGTCCGTATTTGAAAGTGGCACTGCCTTCTCGGCTCGGTACCTTAAAGTTCTGGGTTCCAGTCCAGCTGAATCGTTTTTGAATCGCTGAGGTTCGGAAGTCTCGTTAATCCATTGGTCCTGGGGTACAGACTCCTCTTTCTAAGCAAATCCAACCCCAGTCCTTGGTGCAACATAAGTAGTGTCCCCTGGATCCACAAACCAACCAATTGAAATAGACCGCCTGTCTGATTTACACTGAGAAAAACCAATTGAAATAGACTATCCTGTCTGATTTACACTGAGAAAAACGTTTTGTTAACTCAACAAAAATTTTGTTGAATCAACAAAACATTTTGTCGATATACAGTCAACAAAAAATGTTGTGAATTTGGAAAATTATTTTGCTGAAAATTATTGTTGATTTAACAAAATTTATTCTTATCACGACAAAACGTTTTTGTTCATTTAACAAAATGATTTGTCGATTTTTGGGAATTTGTTTGATCCAACAAAACATATTGCTATGATAACAAAATGTTTTGTTGCTGCAACAAAACATATTGTTATCGTGACACAATATGTTTTGTTGCAGCAACAAAACTTTTTGTCGTGAAAATAATATGTTTTGTTGGATCAAACAAATTCCCAAAAATCGACAAATCATTTCGTTAAATGAACAAAACATTTTGTCGAGATAACAATGAATTTTGTTAAATAAAAAATATTTTTCAACAAAGTAATATTGTTAAATAAAAAATATTTTTCAACAAAGTAATTTTGTTAAATAAAAAATATTTTTCAACAAAGTAATTTTGTTAAATCAACAATAATTTTTAAAAAAGTAATTCTGCAAATTCAACAAAATGTTTTGTTGACTGTATACCGACAAAAAATTTTGTTGAATTAACAAAACGTTTTTCTTACTGTACGGTGCAATAGTGTTCCACGGAACTGTAAATTACAATTTAAAAAAAGAATGGGGGAAGGGGAGTCTTTCAGGGATTTTTTTTCACTTTTTTAAGGTTTAGAGATTTTTAGGCGAAAGTATTTTTTTTGCAAAATTTCCATTTCGAGCACGGTCTCCTGCTGTGTTTGGACCAACGTATGGATTCCAGTTACAACCAGGGAGTCCTTCCTGACATTGCACACCTAGTGGTGATACACCTCCATTAAAAAAAATGATGATTTCTTGCAGGGCAAAAATACCCCATATCACCGGGCGAGCTTTGTGCTGAGACTGGCCCACACACTCTCATAATCTCAACACAAGTGAGCATCTGTGGGATGATTGTAGTACGTCATTTCATGCAGTTGGACACAAAATTCCGCTACCTAAAGGAACTGTGGACCGCAATTCAAGCATTTTTCTAATCCTCAGACAAGTGCACAGACACCTAGTTGAGTTGATGCGATAGAGGGTGGAGGTTATTCTGCGGTCGCAGGGATGGCCCACAAAATGTTTGGTAGGTGTTTGTTATTGAGTAAGTATTAAGTGTACACCATACTTTTCTCGTTGCCCTCAATAAGATGGTTCCACCAAAAAACTTATGCCCGATGTATCTAATGGTAAAAAAATTTCTGTAGACATTTGCTTAGCAACTAATGCATTCCAATGGGCGAAAATCTGCGTATCGATAAAAATAACTTTAAATTACAGCATGGCACACCTAATATTTGCTGAAACATACCCATAATTATATTAAAAATCAATATTTTTTCCTTGGAGAGTTTTGAAAGCTTATAATAGATGACGTGACCTGTACAGGCTTCTCACTAAATGAAATCATGTCGGACTTTTTTATCATTTTATTAATTTTTGAACTGAGCCAGCCTTGCGGTAGTCCAAAATGTTTAAAATGCTTTCAGCAACCTAGTGTACATTTGCTGACAATAATTTAGCTGAAAATATTTCCTAAAATAAGCCAACAAACTCTGCGATACGAGTACTTTTAAAGAGTGATCTATACAGGTGGCGCCATCTATTAGCTGGTCTTAACACTACGCAAGGAAAAATGATTCATTTTTAATACAATTATGGGTTTTAGCAAATATTAAGTACTGCAAACTATAGTTTAAAGTTATTTTTATCGATGTGCAAATTTTCAGCCTTGGGAGCGCATTAATCACTAATAAAATGTCTACAGAAAGTTTTACCATTTGAAGGCAGAAATTCTACGTGGAACAACGTTAAAAGCACGATTTAAAGAACTGGCTTGAGGTCGGTCATACATCACTACGGGGAAAAGCTTGCATATATTTTCCAATCTAATAAAATGTCTACAGAAAGTTTTACCATTGGAAGGCAGAGATTCTACGTGGAACACCGTTAAAAGTATGATTTAAAGAACTGGCTTGAGGTCGGTCATACATCAGTACGGGGAAAAGCTTGCATATATTTTCCAATCTTTCGTAGTTCTATCCATAGAGCTTGCGTACGTTTGGTTTTCCATATCTAGCTGTACCTAAGCATGTAACTTCCAGACAAAATTTTTTTTTACACCTGATACTATTTACTCTAATGAAATTTGCACGCATCGCTGACTTCAAATAAAACATAATTCCCAGACCAGGAGGTACATTTGCGTTCTCTGTTTCCTTGACACCTGAACTTCTAAAAGTCGTGTGTAAAAAATTATTTTTCCTTTGCCTAGGGACCATTACAACGAAAAAGGCGTGCATTATGCCTTTTTCATGTTCACAGTTCTGTCGCTAAAGCACGAAAACCCATTCTTATTTGTAACGTATCTCCGTTTCAAAAAAAATAAAAAAAATGAAAAAATAAAAAACACGAATGAAATGACTGTCTTTTAGTTGCATAGTTTCCCGCGCGAAGAATATTTTGCGAATATTTTCGTTTCAAATTAGCGTTCAATTTTTCCTGTAAGGATCCTAAAGCACATTACGTTTTCAATAATAATTTTGCTTCTGCAGATACGACACGGGAAGTCCTTTCTTTCGTCATATATCTACAAATATTAAAGAACATATTGCGTATTTTTTTGACCTTTCATACTGCAGAACTCTGCAGTAATTGAGCGCAAGTGCATATTCGTATTTGCAAATACCCTCCTTGCAAAAAATAAACAAAAACCCGGAGAAACCTCAGAAAATCGTTCGATCCTGATAAAACGTTTCATATTTTACTATTTCATATGTAGAGGATTTTAGGAAGGGAGTGTCTGACCCCAGGTCTTAAACAACCCTTAGAAATAGGAAGCTAGGAGATTTGGGCTAGAGTGCCCGATAGCAAAGTGACACGGAAGCGAAGTAGAAAGGAAGAGGAAGACGCCCTTATTTATTACCGGGGGCCAGTACCCGGGGTCCGACGGCTTAACGTGCCCATCCGACGCACGGCGGATATTTAGTGGATCGAGCGTTGGTGCCTGCTGGGATCGAACCTGAGGTGCTTTCCATGGCAGTCACGAACGTTGCCCACTAGGCCGCCCGTGGCCCTGAAACGTTTCATAAAAGTACCTCAGGACTTATAACTGATTAAAAAAGTAACCACCAATGACTAAAAAGTGGTTCCCTCCAGCGCGTGAGAGTCGCGTATCGACGAGGGTATATTTGCAGAGTACCTCGCGGCCGAATATGCAATTGGTTAAAAAATAACGACTAATGACTAAAACGTGGTTCGCCCCAGCACGTGGGAATCGCGCATCGGAGAGTATATATGCAGAGTACCTCTCGGCCGAATATATAATTGATTAAAAAATAACGACCAATGACTAAATAATGATGCGCCCCAGCACGTGGGTGTCGCGTGTTGCATGTTCAGAGTAACTCGCGGCCGATTATACAATTGATTAAAAATTATCGAGTAATGACTAAAAAGTGGTTCGCCCCAGCCCGTGGGAGTCGCGTATCGAGGACGATATGTATACAGAATACCTCGTGGCCGAATATACAATTGATTCAAAAAATAAGGACCAATGACTAAATAGTGGTTGGCCCCAGCGCATGGGAGTCCCGCATCGAGGAGGGTATATATGCGGAGTACCTCGAGGCCGAATATATAACTGATTAAGAAATAACGACCAATGACTAAATAGTGGTTCGCTCTAGTGCATGGGAATCGTGCATTGAGGAATGTATATCAAGAGCAAAGCTCACACCCAGGGCCTAATGTGACAGTGAATTGCTGTTGAATCAACGTCCACAGACTTTGAAGATGCCTAGACGTCGGATCCATGCACAGTACAAGCATCTGAGCGAGTTTGAGGGAGTACGTATAATTGAGCTTAAAGAGACCGGTTTGTTAAGTCACCGTATCGTCAGACATTAGGATCGGGCAATGGGGCGATTTTGGCGCCCATGTCTCGAGGAGGGCACAACCCAGCAAAAGGGAAAAACGAACGGCCCCTGACAGTGAGAGAACGAACGGCCCCGGACAGTGAGAGAACGAACGGCCCCGGACAGTGAGAGAACGAACGGCCCCGGACAGTGAGAGAACGCGAGGGCCGATCGATTATGGGAGCCGCACGAACAAAACCGAATTCGTCGCTCTCAACTAACCGTGGTCATGTTACTTCCTCTACAGGTACGGAATTGGTCATCCGGACCATTGCGAGATGAGGACGACTTGCGGCATATTTGCTGTTTAACTGAAATATGTTAATTTTGCTGTTCAGCTGAGATATGTTGCATTTGCAGTTCGCTTGAGTTTGCTCATTCCCCTGATCAAGCAGATTCGCCTGCTGAAGCTGCCCCTCCGATTTTCGCCTTTTGCATGTTTCTTCTTCCATCTCTTGTGAGGAACTGCAAAAACCTGACGCACATGTCAAGACGGCAAGTAGCAGAGATAAAGCCATTGCCGGCGTAGCTTAACTGAGAAAGCATTCGGCTCCGAAACAGAATGATGTGGTGTTTGAGTATCACCTCCGGGAAATTTGGGTTTCACATTGACGCCCGAACGTGAAATGGATCTACTAGCACTGCGGTTCTTCGAAAATGTATGATGTTCCTTCAACCTCTCGTGTAGAATTAATAAGAATTCCTTCTTCGCTTCGAAAAATATGTGATGCTTCTTCCACACTTCGTTTGGAATTAGTGAGACTTCCTTTTTGAGCAGATAGTTACTTCAAGCATGTTGCGCAACCTACACGAAAACTGCGATTTCTTGCCCCCGCTTTCCTCAACAGGAGGGGGATAAATATGTGAGGTACTACAAAGGTGACGCAGATGTCAAGACGCCAAGTAGCAGTGATAAGCTCTTGCTGGCGTAGCTTAATTGGAAAATCATTTGGCTCTGGAGCAGAAGGTTGTGGGTTCGAGTTCATCCACGGAAAAAAATTTGAGGTCACCAAACCTAACTGCCTAAATCAGAGATCTTAAGTCATTTCTCAATCCTGGGCCATATGACAAATAAAATGGGTTTATCTAGCTACATAACAATCTGGAATAGGGCTGCTGGCGTGCAGCATGGCAAACTGGAATCGCACTGGTGGGCCACATAACAAAATGTAATAAGACTGGCAGGCTGCATGACGAAATTGAATAAGACTGGCCGGCTGCTTGACAAAATGGAATAGGATTTGTGGTCCACATGACGAAATGGAATAGGACTGGCCGGCTGCTTGACAAAATGCAATAGGACCAGTGGGGCACATGACAAAATGTAATAAGAGTGGCCGGTTACATAACAAACTCTGATAGGACAGGCGGATTGCTTGACAAAATGGAATAGGACAAACCAGCTGCTTGAGAAAATGGAATAGGACTGATGAGCTACATGACAAAATGGAATAGGACTGGCTAGCTGCTTGACAAAATAGAATAGGACTAGTGGGCACATGACAAAATGTAATAGGACTGACCGGCTGCAGAAGAAAATGCGATTGGACAGGCGGGTTGTTTGACAAAATGGAATAGGACTGGCCAGCTGCTTGAGAAAATGGAATAGGACTAGAGGGCCACATAACAAAATATAATAAGACTGGTCGGCTGCATAACAAAGCGCGATAGCACAGGCAGGTTTCTTAGCAAAATGGAATAGGACTGGTGGGTCATATTACAAATTGGAATAGAACAGGCCCGCTGTATGGCAAAATAGAATAGGACAGGTATGTCATATGACGAAATGGAATAGGATTGACGGGCCACATGAAAAAGAGAAAAAATGCATGTGTTTATTATGAATATGATTTAGTTCAGAGAGGTTTCAAATCTTGAAACTTAACTTTCAGATAATGGAGCAATGTAGTTAACATGATACCCGTATGATAAAGAAGAACGAAGCAATCTAATGTGCATACACATCTAATACTCTTTAAAAATTTTGAATATGTAATTTATCCCAGGATACTGTAGATATAGGAATTCGAAGTCCATGAACACAAGGTTTCTACTGAAATAACCGTCTTTAAAACTTGAGCAAATAATTACTATCTAAAAATAGTTGTTAAATCTATGAAATGCAGAAGAAATAATGTAGAAATATATGATTTATGAACCAAAGTGTAATCGAAATTAATGTAGAACGAGGAAGTATTAGGAAATGAAATGAATAAAATAAAAATTACCAATTTTTGAAATATATTTTTCCATTTTAGAATTTCATATGTAGAAAAGATTTGGGGAGTGGGGAGCTAATGGTCCGTGAACGTGGGGTGATAAGCCTTAGTCCATATGATTTTTTCCCGCTTCCCTCACTTATCGGACATCCTGCTTAAAACTCACGAACTAGACGATAAATTGCAGCCGCATGGATGTTTCAGGCACTCAAAAATATGATTACGGTCCGTATCTCATCCATGAAGGGGTTTCTAATTGTTTTACTCGTACGACAATACCGCGAAATCATAAACAAAGAACGAGAATTGACAAGGTGTTTGACGCTTTGTTCTTGACTTGGTAGACACCGCTGCAGCAGCATATTGACATTCTCGCGTTCTGCGCTGCTGGATAAAAATAATTTTCAACACAATATGAAAAATATTTCCATTTAGGGAGGCGATTATGTTGAAGAGCAGCTTAAGGTATATGTAAATTTGTGTTAATAAAGTAATGTTACTGATATAAAGATTCTTTCGTTTACAGCTAAAGAGATCTAACTTCCTGGATGCGCCTTTTAATGAAACTTCCGTTTTTCTATTTTATGTCTCATAGCCGACTTTAAAGAAAGCCCGCCATGAGGGATTCATAAAGAATTGTTAAGGATTTATTTTGTTTCCTTAATCACATTGAAAAACATATTTTACTAACATTCATACCATTTACTTAATCTAAAGATTTATCTAAAAATGCGAAATTTATTTAAGCAACTATTTTGCTGAATAGATAGGTAAGAAGCACTGTAAACGAGTTCCTGTGTTCAAAAACCAGAGAACACGAGGTTAAAATATTTATCAGAGTTATATTATTCAAACGAAATTTCATGTGGATCCAAGCGATATAATCTCACAATAAGTACATAAAAAGTTTTGTAATATTCTTTCACATCTTTCATACAGATCTGTCAAGACATCTTTGTTTGAGCCTACCCGGGAAAAACCACCCAGAGTCCCTTCAATAAATTTTATACAATTTATTGAAGAGACCCATATTGAAGTTATACTTTAAAAATGACAGAAAAGGAAAAAAACAAAAAACAAATACCAATGAAAGAAAGTGAAAGTTAGAAAACAATATTGCCAGGAACAGCCAACAGACGAAAAAGAAAGATTTGACTCGGGATCCAACAATGAATTTGTAACTTATTCAATATTATGTTATTCCAATATTTTATTAAGAATATCATTGCCTTTTCTGTAAACTATTAGTTCTAATGCTATCCACTTATTAAAAGTTTTATTTGCCACATATCGCTATTTTCACATTTTAAAACTCTTCTTGTTCGTCCATTGAATGTATCATCATCTTTTATTTTTGCCACAATGTTTTCATCATAGTATTTGCAAGAGTTATCTGCCACTCTATATATTTTTTGCGCCTGATATGAAAATATCGAACTGTGGTTTATGGGAAACAAGATGGTACAAATTTCGTGTGTGTAAAAGATATTCAATATTATCCACACTTGTCGGTTAAAGAACAAAAATGTGAATTCCTTTGTTGTTTTCGCACATGTAACTGCGAGTGGCACCCGTTTGTGAAACTAAATTCTTAAGTCGGTAAGATATTTCTTTGAAATGCAGTTTGCCTATATTTTTTTCCCAGGGATTATTATCCTCTCACATTTCTTGTTCGTCTCTTCACATATGCACGAATTTCCTTCGCTATTCCGCATACTTTTAAATGGACTCAGTCTGAGGGAAACGAAAACTTAAGCAAATACTGAGAATTCTAAAACTCTATATCATCACTGCACCCACGTCAATTTTAAACCTTTCGCATTTCTGCCATCGCTAAGGAAATCTCCCGTTATCTTAAGCCGAGGCAATGGTAATTCTTCCACAGGAATATGGGAACTTGTAACGCAGCTTTTGTTATTGAACCCATTTTGTTTCAGCTTCTAAGTGGAATCTAAAAGGAAACAGAAAATCCAATAAATGTCAAAATACATCTCTTTTCAATAGTCGCTTCGGGCCTTACATCTTAAATTGCGAGGGGATTTTCTTAAATATATACATATATATATAAATATCTTTTTTCTTTATTCTTTCCACTCTTGCCTATCATTCTTGGGCTAAGTTGTTTACCGAAGAGAACTTTGCACTCTTTTATGCAGCTCTTCAAGTTATGATAAATGCAATGGATTAGGGGGTCATATATAAAGCTATTGGCTGTGAAAATTGGCTTTATCTTACAAAACCTTGTTTTTTCTGAGAAAAAAGGATGTCCTAAAAATGGTTTGAGCCATTTTCTGGAAAACAGATGTGTAACTGTCACATCTACTTTGTGCCTTACATACTCGTTGGACTTATAAAAGTGCGGAATAATAATTTCAAACAAGTTATAATTTCGCCCTCTGGTGTTCAAAACTGTGTCAGATCATTAATAGAAATGATGAATACCGTACTTTTCGGAATATAAGACGCATCTTTATTTTTCAGAGAAAATTAAGATAAAAAAATAAAATGGAATTTAAAGATGTTTATTAACAAGAAAATTAAACTATATGCGTAAAAATGGCAGCTCATGTGGGATGATGTTAACCACCATAATAAAGAAAAAGATAGAGAAGAACTTGTGTACGTATGCCATTTCAAAAGTTCTGTATGCTACGCAGGCGCTGTCCTCAGGATGATGCAAACGCTCAAATCGTTACCCCAGATGTGAGTTACATTTCAGTATACAATGTTGTGTCTACTTTTGCTGGCTAATTTGTTTAAGTTCCGAAATATTCTGCCTAGAAATGGAGGAAGAAAGTGAGCCAGGTCAGATTTCGCGTAGCGATCGGCAATCCTACATTAAAATTGAAACTTTCCGAAGAAAATCCCCTACCGAAATTCATAAAGCTTTGCGTGAAGTTTGTGGAATTTGTGTAGTGGATCGTAGCACAGTGTCACTGTGAGTTTCTCGTTTCCGTCAAGCATCGAAGACGACCCAAGAAACGGCCGGCCATCAGATGCAACGGACGACACTTCTGTGGTTATCGTCAACAACATTTTGGAGGAAGATCGGCGGAAAAAATATGTGAAGATATTGCATATGAAGCAAACATGTCTACCACTTCGGTTTTCAGAATACTAACTGAAAAATTACAGAAGAGAAAAGTGGCAGCCAAATGGGTTCCGCATAATCTGAGTGAAGAGCAGCAAGCAGTTTGCAAAGGGATAGCAGAAGAATTGCGTTAGCGGTAAGAGGCAGAAGGCGAGCAGTTTTTGGACAGAATTGCTGCCATAGACGAAACCTGGATACGAGATTTTGAACCAGAACGGAAATCCCAGTCCGCTCAGTGGAAACATCCAGAATCACCTCGCCAGAAAAAATTCAGCAGCAAACAATCAAAGGTTAAGCTGATGATGATTATGGCCTATGGCAATGTTGGAGTGATAGCAACAGACAGGGTACCCGAGTGGATCTTTGTGGAATACTACAGAAGGTTTCTGCAAAATGTTTTACGCCCAAAGATTCGCCAAAGAAGACCCGACATGCTGGAAGCTGGTGTCACCATTTTGCATGACCACGCCTGGCTGAATATTGCACGTACAGTAAGAGACATTCTTGAAAATATGGATGGGAATTGCTTCCCCACGCGCAATACTGTCCTGATATGAGTCCACCAAACTATGACTTGTTCCCAAAACTGAAGAGGCCACTCCACGGGAAACGATTCAGTACGATTCAGGATGTTTCTAATGAGGTGACCGGAGTAATCCGACGCCTCAACAATGGAGGTGTCCTGACTGGAATACAAGACTTGCCCAAACGTTGGGTCGCTGTCATAAAAAAACGTAGAGGTTCCTTTAAAGACCCACAGTGTGCAAAACGTTTGAAATGACCTTCGTTTTTATGTAAATATCCGCCCAACGAAGCAAAATTGAGCGAAGCAGTGAAAGCTTTTTTTTGCTTACTGATGATGAACTTAATGCATGTTAGTTGCATGGGATTGTGTTTATGTTTCTGCTGACACTTACCAACGAATAGTGAATTGCAAACCAAGACGCGATTTGGAGACGCGGGATCGTTTTTTTTTTCTTTTGAAGGCGATGCAAGCAGACAGATTTTGTGCGGTCTATTGAGCTGTTGTTTTCCTCCGTAAGAGGAGAACGCCAGCATATCCTAATTTTAATGTTCCTACATATATAATATCGTCCGTATGTTCGTGTGGTTTTATTAAAATCCGTTTCTTTAACACCCTGCATTTTATTTGAATAAAGCCACATGTGCCATTTTGCGCCGACCTGCGGTAATGAAGTAAGGCTCTTGACGATAACACCCAATCTGTTTGACCAACGCTACCATGAACGCCAGCATATTCTAATTTTGATGGACCTACATATATTATAGCGTCCGCATGTTGGTGTGGTTTTATTTAAACCCATTTCTTTGACACCCTGCATTTTATTTGAATAAAGTCACATGTACCATTTTGCGCCGACCTACAGTAATGAAGTAAGGCTGGTGACGATAACTCCCAATCTGTTTGGCCAACGCTGCCACGAACGCCAGCATATTCGGATTTTGATGGTCCTACATATATTATAGCGTCCGTATGTTCGTGTGGTTTTATTAAAATCCGTTTCTTTAACACCCTGCATTTTATTTGAATAAAGCCACATGCTATTTTGCGCCGACCTGCGGTAATGAAGTAAGGCTGGTGACGATAACTCCCTATCTGTTTGGCCAACGCTGCCATGAACGCCAGCATATTCTAATTTTGATGGTCCTACATATATTATAGCGTCCGCATGTTGGTGTGGTTTTATTTAAACCCATTTCTTTGACACCCTGCATTTTATTTGAATAAAGTCACATGTACCATTTTGCGCCGACCTACAGTAATGAAGTAAGGCTGGTGACGATAACTCCCAATCTGTTTGGCCAACGCTGCCACGAACGCCAGCATATTCGGATTTTGATGGTCCTACATATATTATAGCGTCCGTATGTTCGTGTGGTTTTATTAAAATCCGTTTCTTTAACACCCTGCATTTTATTTGAATAAAGCCACATGCTATTTTGCGCCGACCTGCGGTAATGAAGTAAGGCTGGTGACGATAACTCCCTATCTGTTTGGGCAACGCTGCCATGAACGCCAGCATATTCTAATTTTGATGGTCCTACATATATTATACCGTCCGTATGTTCGTGGGGTTTTTATTAAAATCCATTTCTTTAACACCCTGCATTTTATTTGAATAAAGCCACCTGCTATTTTGCGCCGACCTGCGGTAATGAAGTAAGGCTGGTGACGATAACTCCCTATCTGTTTGGCCAACGCTACCATAAACGCCAGCATATTCTAATTTTGATGGTCCTACATATATTATACCGTCCGTATGTTCGTGGGTTTTTTATTAAAATCCATTTCTTTAACACCCTGCATTTTATTTGAATAAAGCCACCTGCTATTTTGCGCCGACCTGCGGTAATGAAGTAAGGCTGGTGACGATAACTCCCTATCTGTTTGGCCAACGCTACCATAAACGCCAGCATATTCTAATTTTGATGGTCCTACATATATTATACCGTCCGTATGTTCGTGGGGTTTTTATTAAAATCCATTTCTTCAACACCCTGCATTTTATTTGAATAAAGCCACCTGCTATTTTGCGCCGACCTGCGGTAATGAAGTAAGGCTGGTGACGATAACTCCCTATCTGTTTGGCCAACGCTACCATAAACGCCAGCATATTCTAATTTTGATGGTCCTACATATATTATACCGTCCGTATGTTCGTGGGGTTTTTATTAAAATCCATTTCTTTAACACCCTGCATTTTATTTGAATAAAGCCACCTGCTATTTTGCGCCGACCTGCGGTAATGAAGTAAGGCTGGTGACGATAACTCCCTATCTGTTTGGCCAACGCTGCCATGAACGCCAGCATATTCTAATTTTGATGGTCCTACATATATTATACCGTCCGTATGTTCGTGGGGTTTTTATTAAAATCCATTTCTTTAACACCCTGCATTTTATTTGAATAAAGCCACCTGCTATTTTGCGCCGACCTGCGGTAATGAAGTAAGGCTGGTGACGATAACTCCCTATCTGTTTGGCCAACGCTACCATAAACGCCAGCATATTCTAATTTTGATGGTCCTACATATATTATACCGTCCGTATGTTCGTGTGGTTTTATTAAAATCCATTTCTTTAACACCCTGCTTTTTATTTGAATAAAGCCACATGCTATTTTGCGCCGACCTGCGGTAATGAAGTACGGCTGGTGACGACAACTCCCTATCTGTTTGGCCGACGCTACCATGAACAGTATGTGTGATTGGAATCAAAACTACCACATGTACTAACATTTATTGACGAGAAGTGGGATTAACAGACCTCTCAATTTAAAACATAATATCATAAATCATTTACTGAAGAAACGCATATAGCGTATTAAACCCGTTTTTGTTTTGTGGTGTAATGAGCGCAAAATTCGCCAAGCTTTCGCACCTCACTTGGAGGCTTTTTCAAGGCAGTAGTAGACATAAAAATACAAGGAATTGGAACACGTAAGGGACAAAGAGGATTTTTTGAAAATAACATGGGTGGCATCTCGAGCATATTACATGAATTTCTATCACGCAATTATACGGTGCGCAGCAATGTGTTTCCATCTTTTAATAACGCATGCCCAACCATTGGTAGTTCAGTTGAGACCATATTATCGCATGCCAGTTTGCTGGAGAGGATTTCGACTTTTTCTCTGTTAGCAGTCTCTTTAAAGTTCGTGTAAGGGGGATATTTTTCTAATACTATTCCATACAAGCTGCCGATGAATGCATGACTTATTTGGCGAGGGCTGTATTCTGCATGTCCTGGTTGACACTTCGCACGTGTTCTTTACATCTAATGTACAAGGATCACTTTGTCATTCCGATATATACCTTTTCCTTGTTGTCAGGATGTACCAACGGTATAGCGTACACACTCACCTTTTTTTTCACACAGTCTCTCCTTGCAGCTTGATACTATATGTGATAATGGGGTCGGGGACTTCATTGCTATTAATATGTTGTATTTATGTAATAAATTCTTTAACCAACATGTAAAGCCTGGGACATATGTGTTGGAACCTGCGTAACACATGTATTAAGCTCGAAAAGTGTGGTGATGTGGAAATGTTTCGTATACATTGGGTTGGTGAGAATGAAATGTCCGGCAAAGGACCAGCATATGTGGACGGAGAAAACGGAAAAGTTGGAGAACTTACCTAAGCCAAATAATCTCCTCAGCATCGATACATTTATATTATATAAAAAAACCCTTGGCATCGGATTTGTGTTGTGAGATACTGACTGACAAACCACGAATAGCGCTGTGAATTGTTGGCACCGATGCGTAAAGCGAACGCACTCGACTAGTTATCGAGAGATCTGGGGTTCGATCCCAGTCGGTTGAACAATTTTTCAGTTGCTATTCGTTGTTTATAAAAGAACGTGGACAGAGCGATGACATCGCATATTTACATTATCTCCACGTATTTGAAATATATTCACCATTTCTATCGTCCTTTGGATTTATCAGCTGTAATTAAACAGCTTGATTTAATGAATGCCATTAGATGGCGACGTATCAGTTGCTGAGCCCATCAATATGGATTTGTGTTGTCAAATGCTGACTGATAAACCACGAATAGCGCTGTGAATTGTTGGCACCATAGCGTAAAGCGAACGCACTAGGCTAGTTATCGAGATATCTGGGGTTTGATCCCAGCGGTGTCGGTTGAACAATTTTTCAGTTGCTATTCGTTGTTTATAAAAGAACGTGGACAGAGCGATGACATCGTATATTTACATTATCTCCACATATTTGAAATATATTCATCGATATATAGTTGCTATCTTTCGGTTAAGCCATGACCTCGGAGCGAAAACAGTCTTGTGGCTGTGACCCGAAGAAGTAATCAACTTCACGTTGAACCTCGTTGTCTGTCGTGAACTGTTTCCCGGACAGGAAGTGATCCAGGCGACGAAACAGATGATAGTCTGTCGGAGAATAGTCAGGGAAATAGCCAGGATGAAGCAGTGCTTCATAGCCCAAGGCACTTAATGCCAGCATCGTTCGTTGTGCGACATGAGGGCGAGTGTTGTCCTGGAGCAGAAGAACACCATATCTGTTGACCAAAGCCGGTTTTTTCTGTAGCAATTTCCGGTGCATCTGGTGTAATTCAAAACAATAAGTTCTGCAGTGATGGCTTGGCCTCTTGCCAAGAAACGCCGATGAGTTATCCCGGCTGCGAACCACTCTACAAGGAGAATCATCTTCTTGGTGTGTAGGGGTGGCTTAGGATACCATCTAGCACACTGTGTCTTGCTTAACCATTGTGCAGATCATTTCCGATTATCATAGATGACCCACTTCTTGCCGCAGGTGACGATTTGATGCAGTAGATGTTCCTGTTTATTCCTGGCAAGCAGCGACGTGCACTTCCAAACGCCTAGTCTTATTGGCAGTTGTCAGCTCATGCGGCAGCTACATGTCCAGCTTTTTTATCTTACCCAGCGCAGCCAGACCTCGGACAACTGTCGTGTGGTGGACACCTAGCTCTACCGCTTTCTCACAATACGCTTTTCGGGGTCCGCTTCAACCACACGTAACTGAACATCGTCAGAAACAGCAACAGGTCGGTGGTCACGTGCTTCGCTTTGCAGGTCCGCTTCTCCGCTTCGAAACTTCACAAACCATCGCCAAACGTGTCATTCTCTGGCTGTATTCTCTCCAAACGCTTTGTTAACGTTTCGAGCTGCACTTCCTGCAGAATGACCCAGTTTAAATTCATACAGGAAGAGGACTCTTAAATCTGTCGTCTGCATGTTTCCTTTGCAAGCCACGTTACGTCCAAGCAAACCACGCCTGAACATTGTTCTTCACACACGTGATAGCTATTTATAGTAACTCTGTGACGCAATACCCGCAACACCTATGGATGGTTCCATTCCGCTGTGGTAGGGGGCCTGTCTCCACTACTCGTTCGCGCCTGACATTTCATTAGCACCAAACCATACAAATGTTGCGTTAGATTATACTTTTACGACTTTCTACAGCCCGGTGGTATAATGGTCTAAGCGTTGGCTTATGACCTTTCGTCCGAAGAGAGGCGGGGTTCGAAACCCGGTAAGGCATGGATGTTGTGTTTGTCTTGCAGCACTGGGTCTTTTCCTTCACTGGAACCAGTGACCCTGAATTGGGGACGGGGAACTGCTTGTAGCTCACGGCTTTCGTTAAACCTTCACGACTTCCTATATGAAAAGAAGTTGTTTTATTTATTCAAAAGTGTAGATACGTTTTGTTTTACTGCCGATGATTATCGTGCATGCTTATTTGACCTGAAATATTTGGATAATAAAAGACAGTGATTCTCGTAATTAGAAATCGACTCTTTTCTGGCCGCTGCGTCGTCAAATTTAGCTCAGTGTATAATTAATGATTTTTCTGTGTCAGCTGTTCGGTGCTTAAGACTTAGAAGTAACAGTGCTACGAGTTCAGCTGATATACAGGGTGCCTAGTAAAGTCCTTTCTCAGCTCCGTAACTTTCGAACGCCGACAGCTATAGCCATAACAACGGTGTCTAGGTATAGTAAAGTGGCTATGCGCTATTCAACGAGACCGCTTACAGCGCCTCCTAATGGCAAAGTCAGGAGTTAGGGTACCGATCTCGAAAACTATACGAGATACGGGAAATTAGTCAATTCCAAAGTTGTAGAGCAGCATCGATTTAGCACCGAAAGACACTTTGCGTACATAAATGCTAAGGATAGAACGCTTACAACCCTCGTTTGTTTGTTCGCGATGTCGAACACTGTTACATCACGAAACGCGTCAGAAAGGAGATAATATCGCCTTCCGCAAAGCACTACCCCGACTCAACTACGGAATGTTTAGTTCCAACATGACGGCGTCCCTCCGCACCAGCCAAGAAACGTAAGAAGGAACCTGGTCGAGACATTCGGGCAACAAATCATTGGCTATGGTGAGTGGCCTGCACGCTCATCGGACCTCACCCTATTGGACTTCTTCCTGTGGGACTACCTCAAAGAGCAGGTGTATCAGACCCCTCCGACAACGTTGCAGGACCTTCGACGCCGTATAACTGATGCTTGTTCCAGCGTGTCACCTGACATGCTGCAAAATGTGCAGCGTGAGATTCAATCTAAAGTCCAAATGTCTATTGTGACTGACGGAGAGCATATTGAGCACCGACGGTAAATGTGCCTAGTGACAACTAATTGCTCCTTTCTGACGCGTCTCATGACGTAACAGTGTTCGACATCGCGAACAAACGAACGAGCGCTGTACGCGTTCTGTTCTTAGCATTCATGTGCGCAACTCTGTAATTGACTATTTTCCCGTATCTCGTATAATTTTCCAAATCGGCACGCTAACTCCTGATTTTTCCGCTAGGAGGCGCTGTAAGCGATCTCATCAAATAGCGCAATAGCTAGACACCGTTTTTATGGCTATAGCTGTCGGTGTTCGAAAGTTACGGGGCTGAGAAAGGACTTTACTGGGCACCCTGTATATCTGTTCAGTAGATATATAGTAATGCTTTAATGATGACATTTTTCGTTGGTTTGCATGCATTTTTTTAACGTTAAATGTTATTAACGTTAAAAAATGTTATTGTTTTCCAACATCAAGCCTTGTCTTTGTGAATTGAGTTGTGTTTACTTAAATGATGCGGCATTACAGTTCCAGACCACAGTGACATTTTTGGGTGCAGTTCTGCAGGAATCTCTCAGATGGGATTCTCAGGTGGATTAGCTTGGGTCATGCATTTCGGGGATTTCTGGTTTTCTGTCAGTTAGAATTTTGTTCATGAAATAAATACGGGATTACACTATATAATACAAATTTTGAAGATGGTAATTCGATTTTTGGTGTAACAAGAATGGTAAGTCATATAATATCCGAAAACTTGAAAATTTGAAACTTGAAACTTGGTCGTTCTGGGTGGTGTAGTTGTTAGCATACCTCTGACTTACCATCCTTGTCACATTTACACCAAAAATCGGATTGCCATCTTCAAAATTTGTAGAATTGTGTTAATTATATACTGTTCTTTTATTTTTCCTGTATTGTAGTACTGCATTTTAATATGGGGTGCGACTACAAGGCGTAACATAGTTCGTTTTTCTGTGCTGCAGAGGAAGTTTGTCCCATTGTTAAATTTTTCGGCTGGTTCGGAGGTTCTTTTCGTCACTTTCAGATTAACGTTTGAGCAACTATAAATAAATACAGATTGCTGCTGATGGTCCCTGAACATATTTTTACAGGAAGATATTCCAACTTGTTTGCTTTACGGCGTACCACTCGCTCCTATATACCCGTGGCGAGTCGGGTTCTTTTGTTCCGTGGGCTCGTACCGATTTAATGTTTAATAATATCAATGTGCTGTGATGGCGTGAGTGGAATGGTTTACCGTTGATTATTAGGCGTTTTTTAACGGTAAATTGAATATTGGAATTTATTGCTTTATGATTTGTAAAAGATATGCATTGTAAAATTGCTTTCGTTGTCTTGACTGGACTGAAATAATTTGTTTTCATTTTAGAGGGGATCAAGGGCTTAACAGGCAGTACTTCATACTTTTCCTCTGGCCCCTTGCAGTACATTTAATCACTTTTCACATATACTATTTGATTCATATTGACAATAGGTAATTAGTATATTTAATTTATATTAATTTTCATATATTTTGTTGTTGTGCAGGATTTGTAACTATTGTGAAAGTTTTGGTGATTTGTTGTACTTTGGGAGCTTTATTGGTGAATTTGTTTACTTTATTTGCGCAATTAGTTTATGATTATGGCACATATTGTATTTTTACTGAGTATTATACTACTTTTCTATAATATGTACAGCAGAAATTTTATAAAAATAAATAAATAAATAAATAAATAAGGAAATAAAAATAAGTTTAAACAAAAAAACATGAGATAACGCAAGTTCGTAACACACAGACCGCAAGATGTGTACATGGTAAATTTAAAATCTGTTGTGTATGTGCTCCATTGGAAAACGAAAACGTATTTTTCAAGATGCTGCATTTTAACATTTCTGCAGAACATCAAAACGTTCCTATTTGCAAGAGGGTATGCTGCAGAAGATACCTTAATGATTTGCAAATGAGCACAGGGAAAATCTTTTTATGTCCAATATCAGTTTAAATATCGCAGCTATTATACAGCATAGGTAAGTGTATGCTGTGAAAGAAAATATACCGCATGATCACCGACCATGAGGAATCACTAGAGAACGTATTAATTAATTGCTCCAGGTGCTGAGAATGAATATTAATTATTGTATGGATAGCTCTTTTCTCAAACTAAACTTGTTTATTCTTTTTGGGGCTTCTTTTTATTGAAAATAAATGTGCCTGACATACACTGTTTACAAGATGGTTAAAAGTCTCATTCTTCTCCCGCCCGCGTTTTCTCCAAGTTTTTAAACAAATTAAAAGACACATCTTCGTATGTAAATACATTATCTAGAAAGACTTGGGTAACTTATTCATTAGTAAACAAGCCGAACAAAAATGTAAATGATACATTCCCAAATGCATTTTTACATCAATTTTCGTAAAACAACCTGAAGAGCAACTTATTATACTCATTTGCTATGATCCCGGGATGTACGTGCATCAGACATTAGCTAGTTAGGGGCTGAGCAAAAGTATTTAACATGAAAAATATCCCATTTGGAAGGACAAAACTCGTCTTTTGTAGGATATACGCCTTGCTCATGCTTGTGTTTTGTCGCACAGCAGGACGTGTGGTACAAATGTTGGCTATTAATCCTTTAACCGGCTGGAACGAATTAACTCGGAGTTAACAAAATGGGCTGAAATCAGCTCAAACGAATATATTCGCCGTCTAAGAAGTGGGACGAGCTCGAGTGGAACGAATGAACCGGCGCATTTTTTTTTCAAAAGTTGCCTTTGTTATTCAAAGTTATCATTTAGTTGCTTTCTCTTTAGCTTTGTTATTCAAAGTGGTCATTTAGGGGGATGACTGATTACCTGTTAAAAGGGCTGTAATACTGCTGAAAAACCTAAGCAAGGAGAGAGAAGGTGGTTGAGTCTCTTGTTCTTACACAGTGGCATGGTCAGGTCAATATGTAGACCTTTTCCTTGATTCTCATGCTGTTTCAGTATTCCTATATTGAAATGTAAATAATTGCATTAATTGTAGTAATATCTCATGTAACAGCTAAAAATGGTAAATAAAATAAATAAATAAATAAATAAATAAATAAATATCCATGTCAGGGAGACTAGGATTCTCCATCAAAATATCCAGAGAAATGTCCATGTCAGGGAGATTAGGATTTGTCACCAAAATATCCAGAGAAATGTTCATGTCAGGAAATGTCCACAGTAAATATCCATGTCATGGAGACTAGGATTCTCCATCAAAACATCCAGAGAAATGTCCATAAAAATGTCCATGCCAGCGAGACTAGGATTCTCCACCAAAATATCCAGAGAAATGTCCATATCAAGAAATGTCCATAATAAATGTCCATGTCAGGGAGACTAGGATTCTCCATCAAATTATGAAGCAGAGAATAGAGGAGTAGGAGGGAGCACTTATAATTTCGGACAGTTTATAGTAGAACAGCTGAGAAGAGAGGCGGAAAGGAATTGTTTTGCCTTAATTTTCGAAAACTCTGGCGGCTCTGTGAGCAATTTCTGGACGGAAGAATCTGGTTCAGATACATCGGCCACTTATAGGGTTAAATATTCGTCGGAGATGAGATTGATTCGAATTCCAAGTGAGGCACTGGCTCTCTCCCTTCTCTGGAACGAGTAACGGGAAATCAAGTACCTGCGACTCTTTACGGCCTATTGACTTGCTCATGGTGGTCGTTAAACCCCAAACAAACGTATTCCTTATTTTTGCGTCCGATCATAATTTCCCTTATATTTTATAACCCAGTATCTTTAAACCACAGAACTACACTGTAAAGAAAATTCTGAAATTCATGAGCCACTTTCCGTCATTCTTTTCGTGCATTAACGAAGCGTATTTCTGATACAACCTTTTCCATGAAATGAGGGAAAGAAATCTGAATTTCACGGATTTTGCGTACCACGGGAAAATTCTGAATTTTCAGAAACCTTCCTGGAATACTTTCTTATGTTGACGGTAAATGACCGTTTACGAGATGCGTTAACGGAAAATTCTGAATTTTCAGAAACCTTCCTGGAATGCCTTTCTTTATTGACGGTAAATTACTGTTTTCAAGATATGTTAATGGAAAATTCTGAATTTTCAGAAACCTTCCTGGAAAACGTTTCTTAGTTTGACGGTAAATTACCGTTTTCAAGATGTGTTAACTGAAAATTCTGAATTCTCAGAAATCTTACTCCTTTGGTGAAACGTCTGAAAATTCAGAAATTTCAGGCATTTCATCAAAAGAATTATTACGTGCGATGAAAGGTGGATCTATTTCCGTAAACCTAACACAAAACGGCAGTGGTTGAGCCTGGGCCAGCTTCCATAACTCTGTTGCCGAACGTGGGCGCTTCGAGCTCAAGGTGATGCTCTGTGTCTGGTGGAATTTCGAGGAGATAATCCATTACGAATTTATTCCAGACGGTCGGACCATCAACGCCAACCTCTACTCTGAACAACTGGAGTGGATGTATGTCGTTTTGGAGGAGAAGTACACGGCACTAGTGAACAGAAAGCCGTTCTCCTAGAGCAGGACAACGCTCGACGTCATACCGCGCGAATGACCCGGACAAAACTCCAGGAACCTGAGGGCATCGAACTGATGTCACACCCTGTATATAGTCATTACCAGCAGATCATTTAGCTCTTGCCAGTTACGTTTTTGAGCCACCGCAGATTGGATTTGATGTTGCATCACAAACCACAGATGCTCGATTAGATTCATGTCTGGGCAATTTGGACTGGGAAGCCTTACTCATAATCCACCAAACATTCTCGAACAATTCCGAACGTGTGGGATGGCGCATTTATCTAAAGGAGAGTACGCTGTGTGAGGTACTACAGAGGTGAAGCACTTATCGAGACGAAAAATCTGCAGCGATACATTCCGTATGTATAGCTTAGTCGGTTAGAACAACTAGCTCTTAACTGTGTGACGTACTACAGAGGTGAAGCACGTGTCAAGACGACAAATCTGCAGCGATACATTCCGTCAGTGTAGTTTAGTCGGTTAGAACAAGTGACTCGTTACTGTGTGACGTACTACAGAGATGAAGCACGTGTCAAGACGACAAATCTGCAGCGAAACATTCCGTCGGTATAGTTTAGTCAGTTAGAACAAATGGCTCGCTACTGTGTGACGTACTACAGAGGTGAAGCAGGTGTCGAGACGACAAATATGCAGCGATACATCCGTCAATGTAGTTCATTCGTTTAGAACAACTGGCTCGTTACTGTGTTACGTACTACAGAGATGAAACACGTGTCAAGACGACAAATCTGCAGCGATGCATTCGTCAATGTAGTTCTGTCGGTGAGAACAACGCTCGCTACTGTGTGACGTACTACAGAGCTGAAGCACGTGTCAAGAAAACAAATCTGCAGCGTACATTCCGTCGGTGTAGTTTAGTCGGTTAGAACAACTGGCTCGTTACTGTGTGACGTACTACAGAGCTGAAGCACGTGTCAAGACGACACATCTGCAGCGAAGTATTCCGTCGGTATAGTTTAGTCGGTTAGATCAACTGGCTCGTTACTGTGTGACGTGCTGCTGCGGTAAAGCACGTGTCAAGACGACAAATCTGCAGCGATGCATTCGTCAATGTAGTTCTGTCGGTGAGAACAACTGGCTCGCTACTGTGTGACGTACTACAGAGCTGAAGCACGTGTCAAGAAAACAAATCTGCAGCGTACATTCCGTCGGTGTAGTTTAGTCGGTTAGAACAACTGGCTCGTCACTGTGTGACGTACTACAGAGATGAAGCACGTGTCAAGACGACACATCTGCAGCGAAGTATTCCGTCGGTATAGTTTAGTCGGTTAGAACAACTGGCTCGTTACTCTGTGACGTACTACAGAGATGAAGCACGTGTCAAGACGACAAATCTGCAGAGATACATTCGTCGATGTAGTTCAGTCGGTTAGAACAACTGGCTCGTTACTGTGTGACGTACTACTGAGGGGAAGCATGTGTCAAGAATACAAATCTACAGCGATACGTTCCGTCGGTGTAATTTAATCAATTAGAACAACAGGCTCTAGAGTCACCGACAATTTCCTGTTTTCACAGTTGCCCCAAAAGGATGTACCTTGTCTGTCATGATGTTTAGATAGGCAGTAGATGTCATAGTTTCCAGCACATGAATTACTGTACCCAGGATGTTCCAGCAGAACATTGCTCAAAGCATTACTCTTTCTTCGCCGGCATTTCCCCTCCCACAGTGTATCCCAGCCAGGGCCGGTTTCAGACCTTAATGGGCCCCTAGGATAAGACATTTGAGTTGTTCCTCAAACAATTTATGACTAAGAATCATTATTGAAATCCATTAAAACACAAAACTGTAATTACTAAATTATCTGCAGAGTTTTCAGAATAAGTCACTGCATTTTTCATTGGCTCTCAAAAGAACATGAGTTAAAATCTTTGAACATGAGTTTTCTAGATTTTGTCTTGATTTGTTACTAATGATTTAGCATTATAAACCTTTTTTAGTGCATCTTTTTTGTTATACAATGTGAAGGAATAGGGCACTTCGACTATTAACGGATCGAAGTGCAAATTGGGAGGGCCGCCCCGGTGGCGCAGTGGTCTAAGCGATGGCCTCTGATCATTCGTATGTAAGGGGTCCGGGTTCGAATCCCGTTGAGGCATGGATGTTGTGTTTGTCTTACGGCACTGGCTCTCTCCCTTCCCTGGAATCAGTGACCCTAAATTAAGGACGGGCGACTGCTTATAGCCCATTGAGTTGCTCACGGTGGTCGTTAAACCTCCAATCAAAAAAAAAAAAAAAAAATCAAAATTGGGAGGTGTAGGTGGATGGTAGTGAAAAAGCTAAAACTGTTTCGACGACCCAGTTGCACGTAGCCACATGAAACCTTTGCCTTGGTGAGTCACTAACTTGAAATCTGTTCGTCTTGCAGCCCTTGTTTTTGAACAAGTTGAAATCATACAAGACAAAAGTAAAACCGTTTTATAAACCTTTTTTTCTCTATCTATCTATCTATCATCTCTCCCTCTCTCTCTCTCTCTATATATATATATACATATGCATTGTATGTATCTGTAATTTGCCCAAGCATGCCTCGTGGGCCCTTGGTCATGGTGGGTCCCAAGGCTATAGCCCCTATATTCCTCCCCCCTTAATCTGGCCCTGATCGCGGCGCCAACACTTCCCCAAGTAAACGACGCACAGTACTCGGCCGTCCACATGGTTCAACAGGAAAAGATATTCATCGGACCGGATGGCAATCTTCCAATCACTCAGGGTCCAGTTTTGATACCGGTGTGCCCGTTGCAAGCGTTTTCGATGACGACCTGAGATTAGCGTACGAAAACGAAGAGTCCTGCCGCTACATGGTTCGATGCACTGTGTATTTTGATACATTACTTTGTGGTCGGCCCACGTCTCGCCGGCGAGTCGTTGTTGTCCCCTCCTCGGCCCACTTTTTGAAGGGGCCAATCACTGCTGAACGTGAAAACCTTGCCGTCTCGGAAGTGCTCTGACCCAATTTTCTGACCATTACAATTTGGGTTTTGTAAAACTCGATTAAATCCGCTGTCTTTTCCATCTTAATAATAGAAATAACACTGATTAACAGAGCTTAGCATCAGGTGGTTGTTTATACTGTTTAATGAACTCCACACGTTGCGTCGTTTACATGCAGTTCCTTCGATTTGAATAAAGACGCGATGGTCATCATGTTTCGGCTTTTCTGTGTATTTCTCTCTTCAAAATGAATTTTATTGTCTTTGTAACTCTTAAAACTTTCAAGAAAATATTATTTATCACGCTAATTTACGTTATACGAAGATGGGAGTGATAGCAAAACCTATTGTGGATACTTTTCTGCTCTTGTAAACATCAGGTAGCTACCGAATTTCTTATCAGTAAGTATTGATTTGTTATGGGGCAACAGAGAGATTTTAGCGCTTTCGAAGAGCCACATATTGAGGCAGCATTCCATTTTCACGCCTTGGACGGCAATCGCGATGAGATGGCGTCCCGTAGCGATTAGACATGTGATGTGCTGATGATTATCCATTTCCTATGAGCGAAGTGCTTGGACTGCACCTATTGAAATCACCTGACAGCTTGCGAAGCCCCAGAAAGCGTTGTTATGGCTCTCAAGAATATAATTGAGTAGCGCAGCAGTTTTCTGCTTGAGTAAATAGACGTTAAGAGCGGAATACAGTGCCTCCAATGGAGCATATGTCAAAGTAAAGCCATTGAAGCAGGGTTTGCCCTTTGCTGGACAAGCAATCCAATGCAGTTATGTCCTTTCAAGTTCAGGCTTTATTGCAGATCTCACGTAACTGCTCCAATACCTGATCAACAGTTTCTATGAAACAGCAGTTTGTCTCAGAGGAAATATGTGTAAAGGAAGCGCAGGCTCCATGTAAACAGAGTAGGAAATCTTTGATGCCTAGCAATGTTAGGCAATGTTCGCATCAAGTATATGATCTCGTTCTGTCGGTCTATCTGTCTGCGAAAATGATGTCTCCGCCTGCTGTCAGAAGTGCTATCTGAATTGCAGGAAAGCTTGTGCACATGATCTTTGTAGGGTTGTCGTCCCGTTCTTACATATATATATATATATCATCATAATCATCATCATCATCAACCATTATCAATCCACTGCTGGATTAAGATATCCCCAAGTTTCTTCCACAACGGTTATCTTGCGCCTGTATCCTCCATGCTACTCCCACATGTTTTTGAATTTCATCCACCTATCTCCCATGTGGTCTTCTTCTCGGACTTTTTCTGTCCCTTGGAATCCAGTCTTGAATTTCGGTTGTCCATCGGTGGCCCGTTCTTTGCCAACATTTCCAGCCCATTGCCATTTCAGTGATTTCACTCTGGTCACGATGTCGTCCACTCCTGTAATTTTTCTTATCCCCAAGTTCCTCTTCTTATCCCTGGTTACACCAAGCATGCATCTCTCCATGCTTCTTTGAGTTGTCTGCAGTCTTCGTATGTCTTTTTTAGTTAAGCTCCATGTCCCTGCTCCATACGTAAGCATTATATCATCATCATCATCATTGTCAACCATTATCAATCCACTGCTGGACGAAGGTCTCCCCAAGTTTCCTCCACAACGGTCTGTCTTGTGCCAGTCTCCTCCATGTCACCCCTGCATACTTTCGAATTTCATCCACCCATCTCCCATGTGGTCTTCTTCTGGGTCTTTTCCTGTCCCTTGGAATCCAATCTAAAATTTCGGCTGTCCATCGATGATCTGTCCTTCTGGCAGTATGTCCAGCCCATTGCCATTTCAGGGATTTAACTCTGATCATGATGTCTTCCACTCTTGTCATTTTCGGATCCACGAGTTCCTCTTCTTATCTCTCCTGGTTACACCAAGTATGCACCTCTCCATGCTTCTTTGAGTTGTCTGCAGCCTTTGTATGTTTCTTTTAGTTAAGGTCCACGTCTCTGCACCATACGTAAGCACTGGAAGGATGCATTGATCAAACACTTTTCTTTTAAGACATAATGGCATATTGCTCTTGAAAATTATGCTGTTTCTTCCAAAAGCTCTCCAGGCAAGTTTTATACGCCGATTAATTTCTTCATCAATGTGACCCTCACTTGATATCTGCTGTCCAAGATAAACGTACGTGTCTGTTATCTCCAGCTTTTCTCCATCAATCGATAAATCTTCATTTCTTGTAAAAGCATATATATATATATATATATATATATATATATTCGCATTTACAGGCCGAGTCGTCATCCAGTGGTTGACCGTCGGATTCTGACGTCTTCTACAAATGCGGCTTGTTCAAATCCAGAGAAAAAAACAGAAAAACATGGATGCTTTTTTTTGTCATTCCCAACCTTAAGACTGGTCAATGCCAACCTTAAAACCTATGACTTTTAATGCTCAAAAATGTTTTAAATCCTGAAAAATAAGTAAATAAAAAAATGATAAGACAGAAAATTGTTCTGTTCTGAGCGAAGAAGGAGAGCTTACGCACAGGATTTCGTACATGTCTGTCCTCCTGTTTCTTAACCACCCCATCTGTTTACATAATAGGTATTCGGTGTCGTGAAATTAGATACAAAATAACTTTTTTAAAGGAGAACGAAGATTTGTTTTAAAGTGATATTTCATGGTACGTTTAAGGTTTATTTAACACTTTTCGTTAGTGTTTCTGTGCCTTTCTACAAAATAGTATTCCCGTGAATGTTTAATAAGGGTATTTCAGTGTCACCTGTCTACGGTTTTTTTAGTTAAGCTTTTGAATTTGTTCATTTTTCTAAGTTAAAAGTTTAATCTTTAAAAATGCCAACATTTCCCCAATGTAAAGTAATCTATGCTACCTCATTGGGTCTTACTACGTGCTCGGTAACTCAAACTTCGAATTTATGTCTCATAGTTACGGTCCTGGTTACTTAAAAGGATGAGGAAAAAGTATGTACGCAATTTATCTTTTGTTCGTTTGGGATTTTCACGATCACCGTGAGCAACTCGATGAGCTATAAGCAGTTGGCCGTCCCAAATTTAGATCCACTGGTTCCAGGGATGGGATAGAGCTAGTGCCGTAAGAAAAAAATAACATACATGCCACACCGGAATTTGAACCCAGACCAGTCTCGGACGAATGTTCAGGAGCCAGAGCTTTGACCGCTGCGCCAAAGGGTGGCGGACGCAATTCATTTGTCAGTATGTACAGTATGTAAGCACACCGGACAAAAAATTAGTCAACCCTAACAGAAATGACAGTAGGAATTAACCGGTTGCACAGAGTGCGCCTTGATAATATTGTTGGGACATTAATAGCCCTGACTTGGTTTCCAGGACCATTTATGTCTCGAGTAGTGGCGACGAGCAACGTGTGTGTTTAATGTAATCTGATATGGGTCGTAAGACAGGCGTTGTTGAGTGGCAAAAGGAGCTATCGTGATTAGCCGTGCCCACGGATGCGAAGTGAATGTAGTTGCCCAATTTGTTGGTGTGTCGAAGCGTACTGTCTAGCGGGTCTACGCACAGTGGTGCAGTTCGCAGTCAACTGAAAATCGGTGACGTAACTGTGGCCGGAAAACGATTCTCACCAACAGGGACCGCCGCCATGTTTCACGCCTAGTAACTGCAAATCGGTTTCAAACTAGGCAGCAATTGCTCCAAACAGCCAATGAAAGTCCACTCCAACTAATTTCCGAAAGGACCTTGCGACGAGAACGGCATCCGATGGACATCTGTAGCAGAGTACCACGCAAGAGGTCTCTTTTAACGGCAAATCATAAAGTCGCACGTTATCAATGGGCTTAAAGACACCATAACGTTATTGTGGATGATTGGAAACGAGTAATTTGATCTGATGAATCTCGTTTTTGTTTGTACTCCAATGATGGAAGGTGATGTGTGCAACATCGCAAGCCAAATGAAGACTTTAATACATGCCTCTGTGCCAATGGCGTTGTTCAAGCTGGAAGGGGTTTTGCGATGTTTTGGGGATGTTTTTCGTAAAACGAAATGGGCCCTCTCGTTGCAGTGACGATGAATTTGAACCAGCATGCGCATCTCCGCATTCTGAATGATGAAGTGTTGCCCTTTGCCCTACATCTCCAGGAGAAGCATCACATTCATTGGCACTCCTGTCTTTCGAGACAACAACTGCCGTGTGCACAGGGCTAAAACTGTGTCTGAGTGGCACGACGAACAAGTAGCAACGTGTCTCACTTCGACTGGCCCGCAAATTCCCCAGATTTACAGCTTATTGAAAATCAGTGGGATCATTTGGAACAGAAGGTGAAACGCTAGGATAGACACCCACATACTTCGGCGGAACGTCGGAACCAATTAACACCCGAATAGCTGCAAATCGATGTTCACTACATCCACAAACTCGTGGGGTCTCTACAACACCGGATACTCTGGCACCACATACTCTGTCGGAACTTCGGAACCAATGAACGCACGAATAGCTGTAAATCGATGTTCAATACATCAACAACCTTGTGGAGTCTCTACAACACCGGATACTCTGGCACCACATGCTCTGTCGGAACTTCGGAACCAATTAACGCACGAATAGCTGTAAATAGATGTTCAATACGTCCACAACCTCGTGGAGTCTCTACAACACCGGATACTCAGGCACCACATACTCTGTCAGAACTTCGGAATCAATTAACGCACGGATACCTGTAAATCAATGTTCAATACATCAACAACCTCGTGGAGTCTCTACAACACCGGATACTCTGGCACCACATAGTCTGTCGGAACTTCGGAACCAATTAACGCCCGAATAGCTGTAAATCGATGTTCAATACATCAACAACCTCGTGGAGTCTCTACAACACCGGATACTCTGGCACCTCATACTCTGTCGGAACTTCGGAACAAATTAACGCACGGATAGCTGTAAATCGATGTTCAATACATCAGCAACCTCGTGGAGTCTCTACAACACCTGATACTCTGGCACCACATACTCTGTCGGAACTTCTTAACCAATTAACGCACGAATAGCTGTAAATCGATGTTCAATACATCAACAACCTCGTGGAGTCTGTACAACACCGGATACTCTGGCACCACATACTCTGTCGGAACTTCGGAACAAATAAACGCCCGAATAGCTGTAAATCGATGTTCAATACATCAACAACCTCGTGGAGTCTCTACGACACCGGATACTCTGGCACCACATACTCTGTCGGAATTTCGGAACCAATTAACGCACGAATAGCTGTAAATCGATGTTCAATACGTCCACAACCTCGTCGAGTTTCTACAACACCGGATACTCAGGCACCACATACTCTGTCGGAACTTCGGAACCAATTAACGCACGAATAGCTATAAATCGATGTTCAATACATCAACAACCTCGTGGAGTCTCTACAACACCGGAAACTCTGGCACCACATACTCTGTCGGAACTTCGGAACAAATAAACGCCCGAATAGCTGTAAATCGATGTTCAATACATCAACAACCTCGTGGAGTCTCTACGACACCGGATACTCTGGCACCACATACTCTGTCGGAATTTCGGAACCAATTAACGCACGAATAGCTGTAAATCGATGTTCAATACGTCCACAACCTCGTCGAGTTTCTACAACACCGGATACTCAGGCACCACATACTCTGTCGGAACTTCGGAACCAATTAAGGCACGACTAGCTGTAAATCGATGTTCAATACATCAACAACCTCTTAGAGTCTCTACAACACTGGATACTCTGGCACCACATACTCTGTCGGAACTTCGGAATCAATTAACGCACGAATAGCTGTAAATCGATGTTCAATACATCAACAACCTCGTGGAGTCTCTACAACACCGGATACTCTGGCACCACATACTCTGTCGGAACTTCGGAACCAATTAACGCACGAATAGCTGTAAATCGATGTTCAATACATCAACCACCTCGTGGTGTCTCTATACAACACCGGATACTCTGGCACCACATACTCTGTCGGAACTTCGGAACCAATTAAGGCACGACTAGCTGTAAATCGATGTTCAATACATCAACAACCTCGTGGAGTCTCTACAACACTGGATACTCTGGCACCACATACTCTGTCGGAACTTCGGAATCAATTAACGCACGAATAGCTGTAAATCGATGTTCAATACATCAACAACCTCGTGGAGTCTCTACAACACCGGATACTCTGGCACCACATACTCTGTCGGAACTTCGGAACCAATTAAAGCACGAATAGCTATAAATCGATGTTCAATACATCAACAACCTCGTGGAGTCTCTACAACACCGGAAACTCTGGCACCACATACTCTGTCGGAACTTCGGAACAAATTAATGCACGAATAGCTGTAAATCGATGTTCAATACATCAACAACCTCGTGGAGTCTCTACAACATCGGATACTCAGGCACCACATACTCTGTCGGAACTTCGGAACCAATTAACGCACGAATAGCTGTAAATCGAAGTTCAATACATCAACATTCTCGTGGAGTCTCTACAACACCGGATACTCTGGCACCACATACTCTGTCGGAACTTTGGAACCAATTAACGCACGAATAGCTGTAAATCGATGTTCAATACATCAACAACCTCGTGGAGTCTCTACAACATCGGATACTCTGGCACCACATACTCTGTCGGAACTTCGGAATCAATTAACGCACGAATAGCTGTAAATCGATATTCAATACATCCACAACCTCGTGGAGTCTCTACAACACCGGATACTCTGGCACCGGATACTCTGGCACCGGATACTCTGGCACCACATACTCTGTTGGAACTTCGGAACCAATTAACTCACGAATAGCTGTAAATCGATGTTCAATACATCAACAACCTCGTGGAGTCTCTACAACACCGGATTCGTGCTGTTATGAAGACAAGAGGCTACGTCACCCGATATTAGGCAAGTTCTGACAGGGGTGTCTAATTTATTGTCAGCCTAGGGCGGATTTCCGACTAGGCACACTAGACGCGCGACTTGGGCCCCAGAGCTTGACGAGCCCCGATAAGGTATAATTGGATTGCCACTTTTGTTTTGGTTTTCACGGACCGAAACAAGTCCATCCTTAAAGCGACCACTTCATTTGTATTGTCAATTGATATTTTACTTTCGCATATCAGTGACATGTACATTTTTTTTTAATTTTTTTTTTTGCTGTTGTTACTCCGAGTTTTCAAGTATTGTTTTGAAAGAAACAGTTAAAATACACTCGCGGACATGTCATTTGCGCACCAAGAAGAAAGCATCGGATTGGACTGAAATTTTATGGACGTCATGATTCAGATGAGTGATACACATGATGGCAAAAACAGAGCTGCAGGACAATTACAAAGGGATCTGTGGCTCGCAGTCCGGTCATCTTCAATAGCTCGTCGCACCGCCTCGTGCGGCGATACATGCTGCAATAAGGTCCGGCATGGAAGCTAACAGACGCCTGATGTTGTCCCGGGGCAGACTGGCCCACACGTGTTGGACAATGTGCTCTAAATCTCGGATAATGCGGCACAGCGGCAGCCGGTGTTTCAATTGGTACCACACATGCTTGATAGGAGACATGTCCGGGAAGCGGGAAGGCCATGGAAGTGTCTGAACATGAGGTAGGCAATCCTGGGCAACCCAAGCGGTGTGAAAGCGGGCATTATTCCGCTAGTATAGCTCATCTGGAATCCCGTCCAGAAATGGGAGTACATGGGGCCGTAGGATCTCATCCACATACCGCTGGCCTGTCAATGATCCACATACCACTACTAGAGTAAATCGGCTATCGTACGCTATGGCTCCCCAGACCATAATGCCTGCAGTGGGAGAGGTGTGGCCTTCAATACCGAGGTTGGGATTGTGCCGTTGAACCGGCAACCACCACACCCTGACACGATGATCATCTGTCCCCAAAACGAAACGGAACTCATCGCTAAACACCACACGTCGCCAGTCTGTGGCGTTCCACGTCACTCTGGCATGGCACCACTCCACACGGAGCCGGCGATGTTCGGGTGTTAATGGCAGCACACGCAAGGGGCGCTGGAATCGCAGATTCACTTTCGCGAGGCATCAGGAAATGGTTCTTGGGCACACAGGAGCCGCGTCGTCTGCCTGTATAGTGGACCGGGTCTTCGTGGGATCCGTTCGTGCCTGGCGAACGATACGTTGATTCTCTCTTCCGGTGGTCCTGCTGTTTCGTCCGGAGCCGGTCCGTCGTGTGGCAGTGCCGTCAGGTATTCACTGCTCCTAATACAGTCCGACGGTATGGTCAGAAAGTTCCACGTGGCGGGCTATACGGCCCACCGACCACCCTTTGATTTTCAGCCCGATGATCAGGACTCTCTCAAAGTCCGTAAGTTGTGTAAATCGACGTCTCTGGTATCTATTCTTGTCACCCTGTACTCTTGCTTGCGTCGGCCAGTGCTTCTCGCTTGAATGCGGCATCGACTGCACGCCGGTTTATAAGGCTGCCGGTTCGAGCTTGCAGTGCACCGCAAGGTATGCGGTCATGCCCAGTCCCACCAAACGTGGATCACTTACATACCAGCACGCATTCTAGCTATTTGCAGAGCTTCGTGATTTTAGCATGTTTTCTTCTAGGTGCGCAAATGTCATTGTCCGTAAGTTTATATAGATGATGGAATCAAGTGTTTTTCGAAATGGCTATATTTCTGCCTTTCTCAGAGCAAATAAGCGAATAAATAAATAAATTCAGCTCTCTAGTAATAAGAGGAACGAGAAAAACTTGTAATTTTTAGATTCTAAATATGTTTCATATGATGTCATATGGATTTAGTAACCCCCGTGAGAATCCATGGCTAAAGGGAATCACCAGTCTCTACTTTAGAACCACCAGTTACATGCAAATGATGAAGTCCCGCCGAGGTAATGCTGCATCAGCCACTCCTTATTTGGTACCAAAGCCGAACTCGGACATTTAGTTAGAAAATCGCACACCATGATCCTCTAGAACTGATTATGTTCAATGCTTTGTGATTTACAATTTGTTTAATGCCAAACTGCACTTCTACACTGCTGGCCACCCAAAATGCAACACAAAAAAGGACACGACATAGCAAAGCCAGATTTACTGGACACATAACAACAGATACAAAGGTGAAACGATTGAGCTTGCAGGCCCGTGCGACTTGCAGAACACGCAGACATCAATAGTTTCTGTGGCCCCATGGCTGGCAATAACGGCCGCTACACACCGCGGCATCGAACGAAAGAGGCTTTGGATGTGGGCTTGGGGTATGTCGGTCCAGACTGCTTCCACACGTTGCTACAGTTCACCAGGCTTTGTTGAGGGTGGTGCTTGCCGGGCCACTCGGTTGCCGATCAGCGACCAGACGTGTTCGATGGGCGATATATCTTGAGAACAGGCCGGCCACGGCAGCAGTGACACCTGGTGGGCCGTGAAGAATTATTGCACAATGCGTTCCACATGTGGGTGCGCATTGTCCTGTTGAAACGTGGCCGCTGGCCGGTCCTGCAGGTAAGGGAGGACTACAGGCTGCAAAATGTCGGAGATGTAGCGGTGGCTGTTGAGTGTACCGGCGATTCGTACCAGACGGGTGCGGGTGTCATATCCAATTGCGCCCCAAACCATAACGCCAGGTGACGGACCGGTATGGCGATGCATAATGCAGGCGTCATACAGTCGCTTGCGGCGGTGCCACCACTCGCGGATCATACCATCATAGTGTAGCAGGCAGAAGCGGGATTTGTCGGAGAAGACAATGTCGCGCCATTCCGTAGTCCAGGTGCGGCGTTCAACGGCCCACCGCCACCGCACTTGCCGGTGGTGTAACGTCAATGGTAATAGGAGCAGTGGGCACAGTGCGACAAGTTCCCTTTCCTGTAGACAACGTCGAACGGTACGTGCTGACAAATGGCGTTGCGCAACACACCCTAATTCCTGCGCTAACGTTCGTCATGTAGCGATGCGAGTCGTCAATGCCCGCCGCACTACATGCTTGTCCTCTCGTTCGGTGGTGTGCCTCGGCTGCGGCAATCGCTCACGTCGGTCCGCCCGCCCCTCCTGCACCCACCGAATCCATACTCGCCTCACTGTGGCTGGATGTCGTTCCACACGGGCGCCGATGTCTCGGTACGATAAACCGCTGTCGCGATAAAGCACTATTAGTCCTCTGTCGAACTCCGAAACGGGCTGTAATGACTACCGTGTTCTGCGATGAGGCAACAGGAAGCTTCCCACGCACAGGTCCGGCAGCACAACACACTTCCACTACTTACACCCCTCCTGTGCATCATTCTTATAGTGTTTCTCGGTGGCGTGCCGCGCGCACATGATTTTCATATGCCCTGCAATGCTAATCGTGTGCATGTCCTGTCGCGGGCGACGCATGCTGCGAATTTCAGGCCAATAGGATGCTTTTTTCTTGGTGTTGCATTTTGGGTGGCCAGCAGTGTAGATTTAAAAAATGATTTATTTTCCTTTATTCTGTTTAAAATAAGGGTTATGTGTGTACAAAAGGAGGCAACAACAACATATGGGAGCCAGTTACGAGACCACGACAAAAGCTCAGCTGGTTGAAACTCTCATGAAACGTTATGTGATAATTATATAGCTATCACTGAAGTAAAAGGCTTTCAATATTCCTTGAAATGATGGGTGTCAGGATAAAAACTACGGTTCAAAATTTCAGGACGAACACTAAGTCCGAGAAGTACAAAATTTTGTGGAGCTAAAAACGCTTACAAACATACACTATATTGACAAAAGTCACAGTACACCTGGAAGAGAAAGACAACATAGCATTTATTGACATACATTAGTACAGTGTCGGTCCACCTTTGGCTTTAATTCATACACTGACCATTCGAGACTTGCTTTTGACAATGTTCTGGAACACAGCGAAAGGTATGCGCTTCCTTTCAGTGCATAATGCTCCCAGTAACTGTTGCTTAGCAGTAAGCCTTGGTTCCAAACTTTTTATGTGGCACTCTAATTCATTCCATAGGTGCTCTATGCGATTAAGATCAGGACTCCTTGCTATCCAGTCCACACACGATACGGAATTATCGTCAAACCACGCCGTAACAGTCCTTGCTTTATGGCTCGGTGCATTATCCTGATGGTACCAACGAGGCTCGGTTCCATAGTATTGCCACAGAGTTTGTTGGGCATAATTGTCCAGAATATCGAAGTAGACGTGCTGGTTAACAGGTTTGTCCACGGTAACTAATGAGACGGGACCGTACCACGAAACACACCCCCACACAAGTACACTGCCAGCTCTAAACGTGGTCGTAGGAACAGTAAACTGTGGTAAATAGCGTTCTCCCGGCTGCCGCCATACCCACACACGTCCATCAGACTGATGGATCGTGTATATGGATTCATCAGTCCATAGGACTCGTTTTCATTTATCTACGGTCCACGATATATGTTCTTTACACCATGCTAAACGACGAGTAGCATTCCGAGTGGAGATGAAAGGCTTATGAGCAGCCTCACTACCAAGTTAACCCATGGAATTAAGTTCTCTGGGAATGATACGTGTACATACCGAGGTTCCAGCATTTTTACTCACCTGTGCACTGAGGTATGAGGAATTAAATTTCTCCATCATCTTTGTCCATGCCGGATATCGAAGCTGTGTCCCATCACTCCGAAGTAGGTCGCTCTCGCAACTTAGCTACGCGGACGTATGCCCTCGCTGCTATCTGCCTTTATCTCATGTGCGTTCTGCGGTGCAGGCACGTCACATCTCACCCCCCGCCGAAAGAGAGCCGGGGGAATGGCCCACGGGCATATATCGCTGCAGGTGGTCATCCGCTGATGAACGTGCATTTGAGAAATCCCAGACAATTTGGTGTGTGGAATGTAACATCACACACATTTATTTTTCGAAGCGCTGAATAAGGGATTCTCATTTTTCCTATCTCGCGGTGTGGTAAGAGCATCACACCATTGTGGGAAATCTAATAGCTGGGTCATCCGGGAAGTTCGGGCGCCAATATGACGAAGTAAATTTCTCCATCATCTTTGTCTACGCCCCGCATTGAACCCGGGTCCCTTCACTCCTGAGTAAGTCGCTCTGCCAACTGAGCTAGGCGGAAGTATACCTTGCTGCTATCTGCCTTTTTTTCGTGTGCGTCCTGCGGTGCAGGCACGTCACAAAGGTCTTGTGCAGTACTCCTTCGATTAGCTGTAACGCCTCTCCTGAGGCTTCGATGTCCTGTATCACTGATTTTCGTTGGTCTGCAGGTACGTTTTGCTGCTTCAGACACGCCATGTGTCTTCCACGTATTCAGTACTTCCAAAACAGTTGAATTAGGTATGTTTAAACGCCTCTCGGTTTCTCTTATGGAGAACCCACTAATATAACATCCAACAATCTTTCCTTTCTCAAAGTCAGTTCTCTCCCGCCGCGACATTTTCACTCAACCTCACAGCGCGATGTGATCGCGGTCAGTTGCAGGCTTGTTTTTATACCGTCCGCTCCTCTTAACAACGCAGCGGATCTGTTCATTTGCTTTTTTTTTTTAGGTTCAACGACCACCGTGAGCAACTCAATGGGCTATAAGCAGTCGCCCGTCCCTAATTTAGGTCACTGGTTCCAGGGAAGGGGGAGAGCCAGTGCCGTAAGACAAACACAACATCCATGCCACACCGGGATTCGAACCCGGACCCCTTTCGGACCCCTTTCGACCGGGGCGGGATTTGCTTTTGAAGGGGTGTCTGGTGGATTTTGTGAATATAGTGTAGGCACACTACGAGTGAGGTGTGACGTATAAAGATATTTCATGATGCCCAGCTCATATACCAATTTGCTGTGAGCACGGGACATCTGCCGCGGGTGTGTATGCATAGGAAGCTTAGTCACGTCTCTTTTTCGTCTTCTTATAGCCTGTTGACACCCACTGTGGCGTATAGGCTTCCGGCAGTCTTTTCCACCTTCCTCGATCCTTAGCCTCAGTCCACCATTTAACACCTCTTAATTTCTGATGGTCATCTCTCTATCTTATTCTCTGGTGCCCTCTCCGTCTCCTTCCATATCTCAGTTGCCAGTCTGTCAACATTTATCTGCAATTAAATGTTTTATTAACACCGACTATAACTTCGTATAGCGTTTGGCTCGAGATTATCAGTACGAATGCCATGTCGAGCCAAACACTATGCGAAACTATAGTCGATGTTAATAAAATATTATATTGTGAAAAAAAGTTGATAATTTATTCTATCTCAACATCACAACTGCGTAGTCTAAAATTACATGTTTTTTAAGGGTTTATTTATTTTTCATGTTTTTCACCAACAATGCGAAAAAAATACGTGTCTAAAGTAACAATAGGATTTGTCGGGGACAACATATGGATGACTTTACCCGAGACGAAATTACCGACTTGCCGGACTCTGATCGCTGCCTGAAGGGAGTTTGTAGTAACGCAAAGCAAATTATCACGACTTTGTTCAGCTTTCGGGAAACAGAGTCGGGTTGTCAAAACTGTGCTAGCCAAAGAAACAACGATTCCCTAGCGTGATGGCAAAACGGAGTCAGAAAACTACTGCGCACCAGTGGGCTATTCGCCTTCATGCAAGTACAGGTGAGCGAGATTCGCGACAAACTTAGTCAAGACGTCTAAACGCGCTGAAACTGATATTTTGAATACGATTATCCAGGAAGCATCTTACAGCCCGCTATCACTGGTCTAACGATGGCTAGATTTCAGATCAGTGGGCAACGGTTATGTTCACAGGAGATAGCCGCTTTAGGCTTCCGTCGGACTTCAAGGGCGAGTTGATCTGGAGGGAACGTGAACCTGCTCATGACGCCAGGAACATCATTGAACAGGATGAATATGGCAATCGTGGTCATTGTATGAGTTTGTACCATGATCAATGTACGTACAAAACTGCAACTGATTCATCAAGAGACCATCATCGGGCAGCGGTACTGCAATGATGTGGTTCTTCGTCAGTTTCATCTTTCCTATAGCGCTGTGATCGCAGATTTCGTTTTTATGAATTATACGAGGCGTGTTCAAAAGTAAAGCCTCCGCGCAAGTATCTCGTGCATGATTTTTTTGCCTAGCAACAAGTCAGACAGGAAAAGATTATTTGTGCCATTAACCTCCCTTTACTGCGTAAGAGAGCTCCGTACGTCTCTTTGTTCGTATCTAATTGCATTTAAATGGCTTATTTTCTTCCAACTGTGTCGACAGATGTTAAACAACGATCCGTTATAGGGATTTTAACTCATAAAAATATACATCCCAAAGAAATTCGCGCTGATTACTGGCAGTTTATGGTTCTGGATATTTTGAACATAAACACTGTTCATTCGAGAAAACCAAACGAGAGTGGAGGAATGTTGGCCGTAAGGGATCAACCGCGGAGTGGGAGACCCGTAATCGCAACTTGCAATTCGAACAGGCAAACTGTCGATGAGCTCGTCAAGGAAAATCGAAGAAAAACTCAAGAGAACCTTAGCAGGTAAGCTGAACATTAGTTATGGTAGTGTCAATTATATTGTTAATGTTTTAGAATACAACAAAGCCTGTGCTCGTGGGGTACTGCATCACGTAACGACTGCAATGAGGAAATGACGACCTAAATTATGCTTGCTTGCTATGAAAAACATGAAAGTGATTTCTCCAAAGCATTGTGACTAGTGATGAGAGTTAGGTTCACCATTATGACCTAAAAGTGAAAATTCAGTTGCTGGAATACCCGCACTCATCTTCTCCTCGAGCAAAAAAAAAAAAAAAAAAAAAAAAAAAAAGAAAAGAAAACTTAAAAGTAAAATTTCTGCCGATAAGTGCATTCTCAGTGTGTTCTGGAACTACAGAAACATTATTTATCAGGAGTACCTGGTCAAAGGTACGATATCAAATCTGAAAACTGCGTGCATACCTTAAAAAAGTTAAAGCAAATAATAAACCACGTGCACGGGGGGGGAGTCAATGAGTGTGCAACACGACAACGCCAAACCACACACCCACTGCTTTTCATGTCAGATGCCATACAGAAAATCGAATTTGAAGTTCTTAAACATCCTACCTACCGCAGAGATTTGGGGCGTTCCAACTTCAAGTTGTTTCCTGCTCTCAAGTGACATCTGAAAGGAATTCAGACCACTTGTTTAAAGCCATCCATACCACAGGAATTCCAGGCTGTTGTAAATGCCATGGGGTGACGCAATACGTTAAAATGTGCAAGGGTTGGACAAAATAATTTGAACGTCTGAGAAATAGGCGCTATGTCTTTATTAAGATGTTGGACCACCATTTGTCTTTTACACAGCTTCCAACACTCTTAGAATAAATTCATACAGCTTTTGAATTATCTCCAGTGGAATGTTGTAGTATTCGTCTTTCAGATCATCACCAAATTTCTTCAGAGATGTTGGAGGAAAGAATCTGCTTCTCACTCTGTTCTCCAAATCTGCCCACTAGTGGTTCAATGATATTCAGTTCAGGTGATCCAGCTGGCCATCGCAGTTGTTGAAGTTCATCTTGGTGCTCTCTTCATTCCAAGACTGAACTGTTCTGGCTGTGTGTATGTACGCAGTTGTGTTATTGAAAAATTAGGTCATTGTTGAAAGACAACATTTGGATTACAGAATGCACCAGATCACTTAGAATGTTCAAGTATTCGCTGGCAGTAACTCGATCATGTAAGGTAATATTCGAACTAGCAAAATACCAAGATATGGGTATTCAAATCATCAAAGATCCAACTCGCGTTTGAAAATTTGAATCACAACTTCCGAATTGTACGCTTTCTAGTGGTTTTCCATACATATACCCGGTCTACTGCTGGGAATAACGTAATTGAGGACTCCTTGGTCCACATCACATGTTTCGAGTCATCAGCTGTCCAGGTTTCTGAAGCATATAGTTCTTTAAATTCTTACCGTAGATGTTCATTGAAGCTTTCACAAAATTTATCAAAACAGTTCGAATCCAACAAAGCCACGAATTTAAGATATAATATCACTGATTTTAATTCATTGACACTTCACGCAAACTGAAACAACTCTCGCGGAACACATGCAGGCAGAAGCATGCGAGTGACTGAGGAAGTCGAAGTCTCGTTGCGCAAAGCAATGGTCCATTCGACCCCATACGCGCTCATTCATGTTGTCATGGAAACGCTAGCAGGCGATCGTATCGAAGATCTTCGAATTAGAACAGCGAAGACTCTAGAAGAGCTGCCTGTGTTATGCCGTTGGCTTCGCTCGCCAGACTGAGTCAAAGAAGCGAATCCCCACGGGTTTTTTCGTAGCGAAAGATCGACATATTATATCTCAGTGCCATTGATAATTGCCTTTTATTTATATATATTTAATTGGCCTTTATTTGTGTATTATCTGGGCATCGCAACTAGCACAGCTAGCCTCGAATACACGCCACTGGAACACAAAAATATGAAATTTACATCGCTTGCAGAGAATTGATCGGAGAACACGCTGAAATAAATCGTTTTTCGATTCTGGCGATACTTCAATAGCTATTGTATTTCAAAGTTAAGGTAAGCAAAAAAGTGCTACCAGTTCGCGTTCCGGACGCACTAACAGCAACAGAACCACGAAACTTTTTAGGCATGCATGGCCGAATATTTGCTCCTCGTATATTAAGAAAAGATACCCAAGAAATAATCACAACGTTTTTTCAATGTAGCCTATATGAATAACATAAACTTCTTGTGACGTACCTGCCAGCAGGACGCACACGACATAAAGGCAGATAGCAGTCAGAACGAACGTCCGCGTAGCTCAATTGGTAGAGTGACTCATTCCGGAATGAATTTTGGACAGAAATGACGGAGAAATTTACTTCGGTATAATGGCGCCCGAACTTTCCGGATGACCCGGCTGTTCAAAATCTCGCAATGGTGTGATGTTCTTTCCACACCGTGAGATAGGAAAAATCAGAGAGTCCCTTCTCCAGCGCATCGAAAAATAAATGTGTGTGACGTTGCATTCCACACACTAGATTGACTGGGAGTTCTCAAGTGCACGTTCTACAGCGGATGGCTGCCTGCAACGATTCATGGTCACGGCTGACTTGTAGGCCATGCCCCCCGGCCCTCTTTCGGGGGAGGGGGAGATGTGGCGTACCTGCCAGCCGGACGCACACGACATAAAGGCAGATAATAGTCAGAACGAACATCCATGTAGCTCAGTTGGTAGAGTGACTTATTCCGGAATGAGGGTACCCGGGTTTGAGCCCCGGCGTGGACAAAAATGATGGAGAAATTTACTTCGTTATAATTGTGGTGTTTACATTATTTTGTCCAACACCTGTAGTCGTTCCTAATAATTTGCCGCATCAGTATATATTGCAAAAACTTGCGTTTCTTTTTCATGCTATCCTGACTGCAATTCTTGTCGCTGTTTTTTTTATAAAAATACTTTTTCAGAGAAAAAACTATAACGATCTGTATGCGTCTTTTGCTGCTGTTATCGTAATAAGATATGAAACGCACACAAAACGCTATAGAAAATTTTGTTGATCTTATATAAGTCTGCATATAGATTGAAGACTGTAAGATGAATCTGCTGAAGTTTGCCAGAATGGCTTAGGGAAATATTTTATGAAAAGCAGCTGTTATTCTACGAAACATTATTGATATAAGATTCAAAGATGTCGTTGATTCAGTGCCTCCGTGGGAGCATGTATGTATGAGTGCACGATTTATACTTAGTTTCTTCAATTTCAAATCTAAATTTCCATTAAAAGAAGCCCACAGACTTTTGCAACCGAATTATTAAAACTAATCAGCATTCCGCGAAAAACACAGCTGGGTGGTTGAACATGCTGAATATCTTATAAAACTATTTCGGGAAAAGCAGTTAGCATTCTAGAAGACACTGGTATAATAAGATGAGATGATATTATTTACTTAGTGCTTGTTTAGAAGCATGTGTGTATGCGTGAATGCATTCCATTTAGTTTCTGTACTTTGAAGTTAAATTTCCATTCAAAGCGCCACACAGACTTGCCCAACCGTATTATTAAAGCCGTTGAACCATCCGGCTGAATACACGGCTATGCGCCATGAAATCTCTTTAAGAATTGTTTGGATTTATCCATTCGATCTCACCACGGTGTTGAATTTGCGAAGAGCAAGGAGATGTCCTGCTATTAGAATGCATCCCCTTGACGTCTTCAATTTTTTTTTCTGTTTTTTTTTATTTTTTTTCAGCAGTGCTTTATAGTGGCACTTTGTTTGAAAACCGCAAGAGCATGGCTCTCCTTATCTTTTGAGAGAAAATCACCTCATTTTTTTCTCCCTTGTTTTTTTACGAACGATAAGTGCTACATAGCGTACTTTGTGAGACTCAGTGCATTGTAAATTTCATGGGCGTGGCATGCAGAAAGAGGGATGATTGATGTCCAATACAACCACTCCAGGAAGTTTCGCGAATTCAGAAGATGGGGGACGATGTTTCTTAGGGTGGGATGAAGTAGAAAGCACGATTGACCCCAAGCTGAGATTCGGCTGTAGCCGACGGAACGTTGAAATAGATTGACCTTCTGCATAGGTTTGACGGAGATAAATGACATAAATAGCTACATCGGTTCCCTTATGGACCGAACACCATCGATTTTATCCAGAGCAATTCGCTATCCTTCCGTCGAAACACGAACTGCTCAAAGTTTTGAAGAGAGTCCCTCTATCTCCCCCCCCATTCCGCCCCCCATTTCTCTACCTTAAAATCTCGAATCGTAATATGGTAAAAAGAGAAAAGTAGTTTATGGGAAACGTTTCGGGATGCAGAAGAGAAATAAATTCAGGGCGATGAAATGGCGCTTTTAGCTTCAAAGAGAACCAAGCTGGAATGACGAACTTCTGAGTTGTCGCAACTGAATATTTCATTCGAAAGCAATCGTATTAAAGCTCTTCATCAAAATGTAATTTAAATTTCCAACAGAAACATCGTTCTGAGACCGAAATAGTGTTGATGTATTCAAACTTCCTTTTTACGAAATCTATTTCAAATGGTATTTGAGATAGTTAAGAGTCAAATATATTCGAACTACGTTACAACAAGCACTAGCATAAGAAATATAGTTCTCTTAAAATACTTTGTGATGCAGAACTCAGCGCACTTACAGGTTGCAGCACGATGTATGTTATCTTCGTATTTTCAGTACTGAATTTTATATTTTAACAGTACGTTTTCTGCAACTGCTCGCAATTTTAACAGGTTTAAACATACGTTCTGTTCGCCACTTTCTGAACAGAACATTTCCTTGAAATGAAATTCTCAAGACATTGCCTGTCGGTGTGTCTGTTACGTTGAACGGAGAAATATTCTGTTCCAATTTTTAGCACGTCTTTTGTAAAAAATGATCGTGCTTCTGTTATCGGTTTGTCAGTCCGTCCGTTCGCCTGTACCCACGATATCTTAGCAACTATTAGTCCGATTTAAAAAAATCTTCTTGCATTGGGAAGCTTGAATTATGCAAATGATGATCCTTTATTTCGTTTTTTTTCTACGATGTACAATTTCGCCGGTAGAGGGCGTAAATGCAGATGATGTCGAATTCAAAAATACGTTTTATTCCACATATTCGCTTCTAAACATCCGATTGAAAAAAATTTATATCTTTCGATTTCATTTATGTCGAAGAGTATTTTAGATATAGTTACTTTTTCAAATTACGCATAGATTTTCCGCTAGGGGGCGTAAAAGTAAATTACATTTCCCCGATAACTCTTCTTCTAAAACTCCAGTTTGAAATTTTTTTTTCTTCAGCGGATACATCTCCTGATGGAAAATCTTTTGCATATGATTTCAAATTTTTGGTAAAGAATACTTTGGCCACCAGGGGGCGTAAGTGTTAATTTTTGCTTCTGATGTATTTGCCATAAAATCGTTCCTTCTAAAATATCGATTAAAAACTCTTTCGTGGACTGATTCCACTCACATCGATAAACCTTTTCGAAATATTTTCTTCTTAAAATATTCCACAGTTTCTCCGCCAGGGGCGTAGATGTACATCTTATTTTTGTCAATATCTCTACTTCTAGGAGTCCGATTTGAAAAATTCCTTCTTTGTTGGTTAGTGTTTTCTGTGTGACATGTTTTTCATATAGTTTCAAAATTTTCAAGTAATTCATAGACTTTCCGCTAGGGGGCGTAACTGTAAATTGCGTTTCCCCCTATATCTCTGCTTCTAAATCTCCGATTTGAAAAATTCTTTCTGCACCGGATACAGCTCCTGATGGGAAATCTTTTGCACATAATTGCTAATTTTTGTAAAACAATAGTTTGGCCACCAGGGGGCGTAAATCTTAATTTCCACTTCTGTTGTATTTGCAGCAAAATATGAGCTTCTAAATTCTCGATTGAAAAAAACGTCGTTTGTTGACCGATACTACTTATGTCGACAAACCTTTTAGGACAATTTTCTTCTTGAAAAAATGCAAAGTTTCTACGCCAGGGGGCGTAGATGTATATCATATTTTTGTCAATATCTCTACTTCTAAGAATACGATTTGAAAATATCCTTCTTTGTTGGATAGTGTTTCCGATGCGAAATGTTTTTCCTATAAATTCAAAATTTTCAAGTAAACCGTACACTTTCCGCTAGGGGGCACAAAGGTAAATTGCGTTTTCTACGTTATTTCTGCTCCTAAAGCTCTGATTTGAAAAATTCTTCCTGTATCGCATACAAGACCTGATGGAAAATATTTTTCACATAGTTTCTAATGTTTCGTAAAGAATGGTTTAGCCATAGGGGTCATATGTGTTAATTTCTGCTTCTGAAGTTTTTGTTGCGAAATCTGGGCTTCTGAAAACTCGACAATTTTTTTCTTCGACCGATACCGCTTATACGGATAAACCTTTTGAGAATATTTTCTTCCTATAATAATGCATGGTTTTCCCACCAGGGGACGTAAAGTCACATCTTATTTTTGTCGTTATCTCTGTTTCTAAGAGTTCGGAAGCTCACGATTCCTTTCACAGCAATATCTGAGGGATTAAAAACCTGATTGAAAATCTTCTTTCTTTGGTCAGATGTATTGTTTTCCATACCGGTTCCATTGACTTTGAATAGCTTTGATAAATTTAATTTGCGTCAGAACGGATTCAAAAGACGTGCTTATTACACCCGAAAATTCGGTGTCAACTTTCTTGTTTTTTTTTTAGAATTAGAAACATGATTATGGACAAGGAGTCACGTTTGCTATCTCTGGAATCTTCTGTTTAATTTTCAATTTCTTTTCGGCAAATTTTAGTTACCTCTTGTGTTGCTCTTTTTGTAGTGGAGGTCACTACTGAACTCTAGGTTTTAATTTCTCTGAGTTTCACTAGCAGTCAGCCAAGTCAATCAAACTAGGAAAAAATCTTTTGTAGCTCAGCAAGTGTGGTAAGTGTGAGAATGTAAGTAAAATACGAAAGATTGAAAAGGTAGGCTCATGTTCTATTTTTTGTCTCTGGGCTTCAGGATTGCTTAATTAACTGTGTTTGACGTCAACGTAGCGGCCATCTGAAAAGTTTCACAAATTTTCAGATGAAAATACTACTGTGGCGCAGTGATCTAGGCACTGGATTCTGACCATCCATCCAAGGTGGATACGGGTTAGGATCTTGGGAAGGCCAGGATGTGTGTTTTTCATACGGCACTACCTCTCTCTTTTTCTTGGAACCAGGTGGCCGTTCATTAAGGACGGATGACTGCTTATAGCCCAATTAAATGATCAGGGCGGTCGTTACACCTCCAGCCCCCCAAAATCTCCAGATTAATCTACCACTAATAGTGTACGTGGTCAGGAACTTCAACTATGTGGTGCGAAAATTATCTTGGTTTTTATTTCAGGGCGACTACTGCGTAACGACTACTGTGGGCAACTCTACGGGCTATAAGCAGTCCATTCCTAATTTGAGGCCACTGGTTCCAGGGAAGAGAGAAAGCCAGTGTTTTAAGACAAACACAACATCCATGCCTCACGGGGGCTTGAACCTGGACACATCTTGTACAGAATATCAGAAACTAGCTCATAGATCACTGCACCACCGAGTCAACATGAAAGTTATTATTTTATAATTATTGTACGACTAATGAATTTATGTCTCGTTGAAAAGACAATCTCTGTGGTGTTGATTCCTGGTTCGTGTTAGACCAAATGAACTACTCGTTAAAAGTGAAGGTTTTGTAAGTTATTCATTATGATAATTCTATATCTGTGAGTGTGTACATTGATACAAAACGAAAGGTTAATTCAGGGTTCAAATTTCTTGGTGGACCGCTAAAATCGAGTGGATCACCACAATCAAAATAACGTTGGTCCTACTGACAAGTCACTTTTTTTTGGAGGAAACGTCTTTTACTTGAGAAAAAAAGTAATGGAATTTATCCCTGTAAAATGAAACTGCAAAGTATAATTCGTACATAGACATAGAGAATAACGTATTAGTCATTGTCATCGCAATGGTCCATTGGATGAAAATTGGAAATTCAAGCAGTTAGTGTAGAAATTGAGTGTATAATATTTTTTGCATGCCACTCTGGCGGGACAGAGTTCCATCATGAAGAATATACTCGTACAAACATTTAACCTAATCATGGGCTGCAAGCTAAAAAATAAGATTCATCGAAATGGTGCCATGGTCTCCCAGTATTTCTTGGCATCTATGATGTGCAGTATGGCACGATGGCGGAAGGAAGTGCCACTATAAAGACTATACTGCCGGCAAACTTAACCTGACTAAGGCCTGCAAACTAAGAAGACTGATTTACCGAGAAGATGTCAAGGTTTCTCAGTATTTAACGCAGTAATGAGGTGCAGCACGCCACTATGGCGGGTAGGAATTCCACCATGAAGAAAATACTCGGGGCAAACTTAACATACTATGGGCTGGAAGCGGAAGTGACACATTCACCGAAAACATGCTATGGACTCTCACTATTTCTCCGTACTAATGAGGTGCAGTATGCCACTATCGCGAGACGGACTGCCACCATGAAGAAAACACTTGCGGCAAACTTAACATGATTACGGGCTGGAAGCGGAAATGTCCGATTTACCGAAATAGTGTCATGTCTCCCAGTATTTCTTGCAATTTCTCATGTGCAGTATGCCACTATGGCAGGAGGGGTGCCACCGTGAAGACTGTTCACCCGGCACACTTAACCTGACTATGGGTTGAAGGTAAAAAGACAGATTCACCGAAAAGATATGGTTTCTTAGTATTTCTCCGTACTAATAAGGTGCAGAATGCTCCTATGGCGGGACGGAGTGCCACCATGAACACTATATTCGGAGAACACTAACTCTTAACCTGACTATGGGCTGGAAGCTGTAAAGTCTGATTCACCAAAAAGATGTGATGGTTCCTCAGTAGTTCTCCGCACTAATGAGGTGCATAATGCTCCCATGGCCGGTGGGACTGCCACCATAAAGGCTATACACGGGGTACACTTAACCTGCCTATGGGGTGGAAGCTAAAATGACCGATTCACGGAAAATATGTCATGGTTTCTCAGGGTTTCTCCGCACTAATGAGATGGAGAATGCTCCTACGGTGGTAGGGAGTGCCACCGTGAAGACTATACTCCAAGCACTCTTAACATGACTATGGGCTGGAAGCTAAAAAGACCATTTCATCGAAAAGATGTCATGGGTTCTCAGTATTTACCAGAGTAATGAAGTGGAGCATGTCACTATGGCCGGAGTGAGTGCCGTAATGACGGGAGTCAAAACAAATGTAAACTTCGTGCTCATTTTGTTATCAGCAAGTCTCTGCAGTAAGAAAGGAGTAACGCGTAGCCCCCCCCCTTCCCCAAACACTTGGCATTCCACTTGCCTCCAACCAGCAGTAAATATCTGCCGATGATTGCCTCTCTAACCCAGATGGCAGACAGACACAAACGACAATGACGTCACCAAAGCGCGGATATCTGTATTTTCAGAAACACGACCCAAACTAAGATCTTCATTTTTTTAAATGTACAGACGTACAATGTTTAGAACAACTATGTGCTTTTTGTCGAAGCTGAAATACGAGTTTTAAGACTGGAACTATAGGGTGTGCCATATAAAAGTGGCCCGAGTATAATGAACGACAACGATTAGGTAACTATACATGGTAAATAATATTTGAAATCACAGAAAACAGGAGTAATTTACCTGCGTTTACAACAATTGGGAACCTCAACGAACTATAGGGGCGCTGCGCAAACGTAAACAAACTTCTCTAGTACGGGTAACGTCGCACGTGTTTCCATAAAGTCGAATGTTAGAATGGCTGGTTTGTCGCTTTCAATCCTTGAAATAAGGATATTTGTGGACGCTTCCAAAAATTCAAGATGCATGAAAGAAGGGGAAGTGATTGTTAATGTAGGCCATATAATTTCTTGTGGAATTAAGAAGGAAGATGGAAGAGAAATTCTCATAGTTTCGCACTGCATTCAGTCCACGGCAATAATGTCGTCGCATCACTCCATCAACGGTGTTTTAGGTACAAGTAACAGCGAAATTTCTATAAAGTCATTTGAGTGCTCTTGTAAAGCGGGCAAAAGTGGAACGTGTAAGCACTGTGTAGCAGTAATGCTTTACTGTAACAGGTAATTTTTATTTTTACATTTTCAGGCCAGTGATATAGTAATACCGACAGGGGTGTTCTAATCCGGATTACTATTAAAATCTGACATTTCGTTTCACTTGACGTTTCCCAGGACCCATTTTCAATACTGTCAAAAATAACATTAGTAATTTTTGAACATTCTGTTCCTAAAAGTGTTTGTGAATTGGTAATTGTTGATCATCATTGGGTTCTGCGTTTTTGAACCGATGACTGTTGACAGAACATTGCAAATCTTGTTCCATAATGAAGTTTAAATTTATATGGATAACAGCAATTATTTGCTTTCAAGATTATGTAAAAATGCAGATTTTTTAATTACTACTATGCAATAAAAACATGCTGCCTTGTTTATTATTCATTCAAAGACGTTACTAGGTTAGTAGCATTTCACTGGAAGGATTTCAAACGCAAGGCACAAACGTTTATACTAACTTGTAAAAAACATAGCCGAAACCTTGGGAACGACATTGCGGGACACAACAATATGATTTGTTCTTCTTCACGGAATTCTCCATTATACAACTCTCTAATTCCAGAATGAATGCAAAAATACACCAAACTACGACAACTGAACGTAATGAGCGATCTACCAACAGCCAAGCATTGAGCCAAAAACGTTACCCGTACTACAGTAATTCTTCCTTTTGCCGCTAGAGGGAGAGCTGACTGCTGAGATTGCCAATTGCTAAAAACGAATGTGCCGACTATCCTCTTCGTAGACACAGAACACTAAACGCCTATCTTTTGGACGTACAGATGAGTCTCCATTGCCCGTCTGAGATTCGTGTCGGTCTAAATCCTGCTGTTTTGCGCATTGACATACCCGGACAGATGAAACCATGCCTCATCTGTTATGTAATAAAGTGTTGGGACCATTTCGCCGCTGACAATGGTCTCCTGAAACCACTTACAATATTGCATCCGTTTTGCATAATCAGGAGTTTTAAGTTCTTGGAGCGCCAAAAGTTTTTACTACCGAAAATGCAAATCCACCTTAAGTATGCGTTGGCATGATGTGGCAGATATTCCCGTTGCAGACGATAACCGGCGAATCGACTTTCGAGGGCTTTGTAACATCATTGTGCACACATCCTTGGTATTGCTTTCAGTATGAATTGTGTGGTTTGTTTCTTTTCCTGTTTAACACAGGGACGGTTTCAAGAAATTTCCGCACTAACTTCTGTACCACTGATTTCGCCAGTGCTGTACAATGATCAAATTTTTCTGTAAAGAACTCATTTAAAACCTTGTGTGAGCTATTTGTGAAATACTGTTGCACAATTAAAATCCGCTGTTCCGTACTTAAAACCATTTCCGTTGCTTTTGTTCTCTCTTCATTTACAATTATGACCGCGTACCTGCACTGCTCTGGCTGTGACTAACAACTCCGGAGAATTCCTTTGCAGCTGTATACGCAGAAACTGGTTAGAAGTGGAACAAAGCAGTTTTAACTGGAAACCTGCCAAACAACGTCTGGCCACGGGGCCTATTTTCTATGGCGCACCCGGTATATTATGCCAAGGAAGTACACTGTCTGTACCTTCAACTCCCTAATCAAGTTAGCTTTGCCGCGAGTATAGTTGAGCATCTATGAATGTTGTACATATTTTGTCCCAAAACAATTGAGAATGTTTTTATGAAAAAATGTGTCATACCGCTTTCGACCTTGGCACAAGTATCGAAGAAACAATAGTCGTTGTAGTAACCACAGAAACCAGCCTCACCTGTTTATTACGGTTGGGCGCAGTTTAATAAGTGCTGTTCCGCGAACCCCTTACAAGTGTTTTCGCGTAGTGATTTTTCAAAAAATGGATGTGAGAACGGAACAAAGATGCGCCATTCAATTTAGCTGTCGATTTAAGAATGTTGGAAAGACTTTTTGTCTTATGCAAGAGTTTTGTAATCTAAACAAATCAATAATTTACGGATGGCCTAAAGATGGTCGTGAGTCGACGGCTTTAATCGCGCATAGAAGAAGACCTTCAACGAGTGTTACAGAGATAAACATGAATACAATAGGTGTTGTTATACGAGAAGATAGACACCTATCAATTAGAGATACGGAAGGCATGGTTCTAATTTATAAATAATCTATTCACAGAATTTTAACCGAACATTTGGGCATAAAACGAGTGTGTTCAATTTGGGCACCTCATTTCTTTTCATGTTCTGGCCAAAGTGCGACGTTGCACATGGTCAGTTCCGTCGTTTCTTATTTGGAGAGAATGCATATAAAGTTGATGCCCGAACCTGCATATAAGTCCAGACTTGTCACCATGAGACTTCTGGTTGTTTCCCCATTTGGACTGACCATGTGCATGCAAGGCCGCACATGATCAGTTTTGCCCTTTCTTAATACTAAGTTCATACCCTAATCTGCATAAAGTCTAGACTTGTCACCATGTGACTTCTGGTTGTTTCCCCATTTGGACTGACCATGTGCATGCAAGGCCGCACATGTTCAGTTCTGCCCTTTCTTAACACTAAGTTCATACCCTAATCTGCATAAAGTCTAGACTTGTCACCATGCGACTTCTGGTTGTTCCCTATTTGGACTTGTAACGTACCAGGAGATGTGACGTACCTGCCAGAAGGACGCACACGACATAAAGGCAGATAGGAATTAGAATAAAATGTCCGCGTAGCTCAATTGGTAGAGCAACTTATTCCGGAATGAGGGGATCCGGGTTCGAATCCTGGCGTGGACAGAAATGACGGAGAAATTTACTTCGTTATAATGGCGCCCGAACTATCCGGATGACCCGACCGTTCAAAATCTCGCAATGGTGTGATGTTCTTTCCACACCGCGAGATAGGAAAAATAAGAGAATCCCTTCTCCAGCACTTCAAAAAATAAAAAAATAAGGAGGAGATGATGTAACGTACCAGGAGATGTGACGTACCTGCCAGAAGGACGCACACGACATAAAGGCAGATAGGAATCAGAATAAAATGTCCGCGTAGCTCAATTGGTAGAGCAACTTATTCCGGAATGAGTGGTCCCGGGTTCGAATCCTGGCGCGGATAAAAATGACGGAGAAATTTACTTCGTTATAATGGCGCCCGAACTATCCGGATGGCCCGACCGTTCAACGTCTCGCAATGGTGTGATGTTATTTCCACACCGCGAGATAGGAAAAATAAGAGAATCCCTTCTCCAGCACTTCGGAAAAAAAAATAAATAAATAAAAAAAAATATATATATAAGGGGAAGATGATGTAACGTACCAGGAGATGTGACGTACCTGCCAGAAGGACGCACACGACATAAAGGCAGGTAGGAATCAGAATAAAATGTCCGCGTAGCTCAATTGGTAGAGCAACTTATTCCGGAATGAGTGGTCCCGGGTTCGAATCCTGGCGCGGATAAAAATGACGGAGAAATTCACTTCGTTATAGACTGACCATGTGCATGCAAGGCCGCACATGGTCAGTTCTGTGTGCAAGGCCGCGCATGGGCAGTTATGTCGTTTCTTATTTGGAGAAAATGAATATTAAGTTCATGCATTAACATGCATAAAGTCCAGACTTGTCATAATGCAACTTCTGGTTGTTCCTCATTTTAAAAAAGACATTACGAGGACGACAATTTGAGACCGATCAACAACTTATTACAGCTGCTTAGGGGCAGGAGTGCTTCAACAGCATTTAAGAAGAAGAATTTCAGAAGACATTCAAAAAGTGGGAGAAACGTTGGGACATCTGTATTTCATACAATGGACAGTATTCCGATAAAATGACTACTTCCTTGATAATCAAAGTATACATATATTTTTTATAAAAACATTTTCAGTTGTTTCGGGACAACCCTTACAGAACGCCAGGTGAGGCAGTTGCTCACATCAGCCCGTTTCATACCGGAACTGCGGAACTGCTTGGTTGCGAATCCCCACACAACATAGCAGACATCTCGTAGAGTAGATGACATGCCGGGTGAGTGCCAATCTTCGGGCGAAAGGAAGACCAGCGAAGCATTAGCTTAGCTAGGTGAACGTAAATGAGCGAGCATTTAGTGTATGTACATTAAAGTAATCCATTTACACACGTTCTAATGGCTTATTTTTTTAACACTCTTGCTTGAAAACGTGTATAACGAACCAAACAAAATAATTTACACCAGTCTTTTTCCTCATTTCCCATAAATTCATATCATTTAAAAATTATGTTCTTAATTGGGGTCGTCAGCTTGGAAATTCCGAAACCCACTGGTTTATACCATCAAATGTCAAGAATCAAAAAATGATTTAATAATTTAAAAAAATGCTAATTGACTTTCACAGCCTATTAAATATTCCTTAAAAGTATCTAAAAAGAGAAATTTAAAGAAGGGCCGCTATGCTCTTGAAGTTTGACATTAAAGTAATTAGGTTCACATGCATCTTTCTAAAACTTATATTTCAATGAAACTGGAGTCTTTTATTGCTGATTATTTAACGACATGAAAAGTGCACTGGGTCTTTCGCGGTGGCAATATTAACAAAAAGATGGAACTGACGTCAGGAGGTTGCCCTTTCCACCGATATGAAATTAATCATCATCATACGGTCTGAGATCCCACGACATGGAGTCCCCTTATTATAAAATTATTTTTTGTAGTCATTTTTCTTCATTATTTTAATGGAGAGAGCTCTCTAAATCTCCAATTAATTTTTGTTAGGTAAATACGCTTTTGATTTCAATTAATTACATGAAACAAATGAACGACTTATCTTGCATGATATGAAGGACACATCTATTATTCTACCAAAACTTGATTAATTAGCGTCGTTACGAAACAAAAATGAAAAAGCGCGACTAACGGAAGCACTACAGCGCCGGTCGAACAAATGCAGCGAGGCTTGGGAGACGCTTTTCCAAATGGAATTTTACATTAATTATATGTGTACCATTCATTTGAAGTCAATACAAGAAAATTGTTTTGCATAAGACAGGCTTAAACACGAGACTCCATATTTCGGAATAATTACAGTATAAGATATTTGGTAAGAACATACCTTCATCCATAGAAAACAGAACCATATCATAAGAGACGTTGAAAGTGTCCGCCCTGTGTATCGAGACAGGATTGAACACGAGACTCTATATATAACCAGAAAAACAATTTCTCACGAGAAGTGATATATGCAAGAATTCAGCTGTCTACCTGTGCGATAAAACACCATACTATGAGTTGCAAATTAAAATCACTTTATTTACAATTTAAAAGTAGGTTAAAAAACAGACTAGCGCTTTCGAGGATCACGTTGTCCCCATCTAGTCTGTTTTTTAACCTACTTTTAAATTGTAAATAAAGTGACTTTAATTTGCAACTCATAGTATGGTGTTTTATCGCACAGGTAGACAGCTGAATTCTTGCATATATACGAGACTCCATATTTCAGAATAATTACAATAAATGATATTTGGTAAGAACATACCTTCATCCATGGAAAACAGAACCATATCATAAGAGATGTTGAAAGTGTCCGCTCTGTGTATCGAGAGAGGCTTGAACACGAGACTCCATATTTCGGAATAATTACTGTAATTGAATGATATTTGCTAAGAACATACTTTCATCCATGGAAAACAGAACCATATCATAAGAGATGTTGAAAATGTCCGTTCTGTGTATCAAGACAGGCTTGAACACGAGACTCCCTATTTCGGAATAATTACACTAAATAATATTTGGTAAGAACATACCTTCATCCATGGAAAACAGAACCATATCATAAGAGATGTTGAAAGTGTCCATCCTGTGCATCGAGACAGGCTTGAACACGTGACTCCCTATTTCGGAATAATTACAGTAAATAATATTTGGAAAGAACATACCATCACCCATGAAAAACTGAACCATATCATAAGAGATGTTGAAAGTGTCCATCCTGTGCAACGAGACAGGCTTGAACACGAGACTCCTGCCGCCCCGGTGGCGCAGTGGTCTAAGGCGCTGGCCTCTGATCATTCGTCCGTAAGGGGTCCGGGTTCGAATCCCGGTCAGGCATGGATGTTGTGTTTGTCTTACGGCCCTGGCTCTCTCCCTTCCCTGGAACCAGTGACCCTAAATTAGGGACGGGCGACTGCTTATAGCCCATTGAGTTGCTCACGGTGGTCGTTAAACCTCCAATCAAAAAAAAAAAAAAAAAAAAAAAAAAACACGAGACTCCATATTTCGGAATAATTACTGTAATTGAATGATATTTGGTAAGAACATAACCTTCATCCATGGAAAACAGAACCATATCATAAGAGATGTTGAAAGTGTCTATCCTGTGCATCGAGACAGGCCTGAACACGAGACTCCCTATTTCGGAATAATTACCGTAAATAATATTTGGTAAGAACATACCTTCATCCATGGAAAACAGAACCATATCATAAGAGATGTTGAAAGTGTCCATCCTGTGCAACGAGACAGGCTTGAGCCTATTTCGGAATAATTACCGTAAATAATATTTGGTAAGAACATACCTTCATCCATGGAAAACAGAACCATATCATAAGAGATGTTGAAAGTGTCCATCCTGTGCAACGAGACAGGCTTGAGCCTATTTCGGAATAATTACAGTAAATAATATTTGGTAAGAACATACCTTCATCCATGGAAAACAGAACCATATCATAAGAGATGTTGAAAGTGTCCATCCTGTGCAACGAGACAGGCTTGAGCCTATTTCGGAATAATTACAGTAAATAATATTTGGTAAGAACATACTTTCATCCATGGAAAACAGAACCATATCATAAGAGATGTTGAAAGTGTCCGCTCTGTGTATCGAGGCAGGCTTGAACACGAGACTCCATATTTCGGAATAATTACTGTAATTGAATGATATTTGCTAAGAACATACTTTCATCCATGGAAAACAGAACCATATCATAACAGATGTTGAAAGTGTCCGTTCTGTGTATCAAGACAGGCTTGAACACAAGACTCTATATTTCGGAATAATTACAGTACTTGAATGATATTTGGTAAGAACATAACCTTCATCGATGGAAAACAGAACCATATCATAAGAGAAGTTGAAAGTGTCCATCCTGTGCATCGAGACAGGCTTGAACACAAGACTCCCTATTTCGGAATAATTACAGTAAATAGTATTTGGTAAGAACATACCTTCATCCATGGAAAACAGAACCATATCATAAGAGATGTTGAAAGTGTCCGCCCTGTGCATCGAGATAGGCTTCAACACGAGATTCCATATTTCGGAAAGTTTGAGCCAGGGGCTCATGCATAATCGCTGCCACTTCCTGGCAGGTGTCCTTCAATGCCTGTTGGCGCTCTCGTTGTGACCTTGAACGTTGCGCATGTCAGGTTAGTTAATTTTTTTGTCGCAAGACTGATCGTACAAAATGTGTTAACGATATCTAACCAGTTTACCATACCCGAGCGTGTGCTTCTTGTCCGTATTTACTGGGAAAGTAAGTCGATAAAGAAGCGTCATTGTGTATTTCGTTGGAAATTCGGATATCGGACAGCATCAACTAAACCGTGTACCCCCGACAACTGGTTTACACGTTAGAGACCCATGGAACATTACATGATTCGTAAAGAGTGGACCGTCCCGAAATGAGACCCATGGAACATTACATGATTCGTAAAGAGTGGACAGTCCCGAAATGAGACCCATGGAACATTACATGATTCGTAAAGAGTGGACCGTTCCGAAATGAGACCCATGGAACATTACATGATTTGTCAAGAGTAGACCGTCCCGAAATGAGACCCATGGAACATTACATGATTCGTAAAGAGTGGACCGTCCCGAAATGAGACCCATGGAACATTACATGATTCGTAAAGAGTGGACCGTCCCGAAATGAGACCCATGGAACATTACACGATTCGTAAAGAGTGGACCGTCCCGAAATGAGACCCATGGAACATTACATGATTCGTCAAGAGTAGACCGTCCCGAAATGAGACCCATGGAACATTACATGATTCGTAAAGAGTGGACCGTCCCGAAATGAGACCCATGGAACATTACATGATTCGTAAAGAGTGGACCGTCCCGAAATGAGACCCATGGAACATTACATGATTCGTCAAGAGTAGACCGTCCCGAAATGACACCCATGGAACGTTACATGATTCGTAACGAGTGGACCGTCCCAAAATGCCAGAAACAGCCCTGCAGGACCTCCAGCAAAGACGTTTTCCTCCACTGTCTTCTCGAACCTAATCTTCACTAATAAAGGCGAGCCTTTTTCATCCCAGTCTGTACAAGTAAACACTAAAGTCAAGATTAACTTCGTCCAGATGTCGTTCTAAGTTATACAGCCACCTTAAGTTTGATCTTCCGCGTGGTTTTCATCCCACGACTCCTCCTTACACTATATCGGTAATTACTTCGTCCTCTTTCCTCATTAAGGAACCATACAAAAGCAAAGAAATCTTCTTCCATGTAGCACTCATTCTGGGCTCTGTAGAAAAACTTTCTGACGCCCAGGTGTTCGAATGACTGAAGTGCTGGCCTCCGAAAATGGGTTCGCGATCGAGTCCTGGGGTGGCGCTTGGGCTAACACCTGGGTTGTGCATACATCCACTACAAGCACAGTAATCCACTATTGCAAGAAAAGTGAGAAGCAATCCAATACGCGTCAGAAGGGGAAGGGATAGTAAAACTCGTAGGACTGAGTTTCTTGTAAAATTCGGTGAACCAGAAATAACAAGAAGGATAATTAGACCCTTTGAGAGGCAAACGAAAGACAACGCATGGGAAAGCGCCTGGGCCATGCAGACATCCACCTCAAGTACAGTAATCCACTATTGAAAGAAAAGTGAGAAGCAATCCAATACGCGTGGCAATGTGAGAATGACAAATGTTCTTGTAAAATTCCGTAAATTAGAAGTAACAAGAATGAGAATAAGACTTTGAAAGGAAAATGAAAGGCAACGCACGGACAAGCATCTGGGCCCACAGACACCCACATCAAGTACAGTAATCCACTATTGAATAAAATGTCAGAAGCAATCCAATACGAAGGGATAGTAAAACTCGGAGAAGGGATAGTAAAACTCGCGTACCACAAAGGTTCTTGTAAAATTCCGTAAATTAGAAATTACGAGAATGAGAATAAGCATTTGAAAGGTAAATGAAAGGTAACGCACGGACAAACGCCTGGGCCATGCAGACATCCACCTCAAGTACAGTAATCCACTATTGAAAGAAAAGTGAGAAGCAATCCAATACGCGTGGCAATGTGAAGGGAAAGTGAAAGTCACGTATGACAAATGTTCTTGTAAAATTCCGTAAATTAGAAATAACAAGAATGAGAATAAGACTTTGAATGAAAATGAAAGGCAAAACACGGACAAGCGCCTGGGCATACAGACAACCACCTCAAGTACAGTAATCCACTACTGAAAGAAAAGTCAGAAGCAATCCAATACGAAGGGATAGTAAAACTCGCGTGCGACAAAGGTTCTTGTAAAATTCCGTAAGTTAGAAATAACAAGAATGAGAATAAGACTTTGAAAAGGTAAATGAAAGGCAACGAACGGACAAGCGCCTGGGTCCTGCAGACATCCATCTCAAGTACAGTAATCTACTGTTGAAAGAAAAGTGAGAAGCAATTCAATACGCGTGGCAATGAGAAGGGATAGTAAAACTCACGTACGACAAATGTTCTTGTAAAAGTCCGTAAAATATAAATAACAAGAATGAGAATTAAACTCATTGAAAGGCAAACGAAAGGTACAAACGATTAGCTTTTTGGATTGTTTTATGTAAAGGCATGGCAGCAGCAAGATACAAAAGCCAGGGTTGGATGATGACTCATCTGAGGTCTTTTTGTTCAAATACAAACTGTTTTACTTCTAGCGATGTTCTTTCGTTTTTTTTTTTTTTTTTATGTAACGTCTAGATGTACACATTTATAAGGGACTTCGAAACGCCAACTCAATGTTTCCACGCCCATATGCTGAAACCAGTGTGTAACAACGCTAGAAGTAAAACTTGGTGCAGGTTTCTGGTAATGGAGGTACGTGCCTTCCAAAAATGCTACCACAAAATTATTGGTGCATACTTTTCTAGGACGTCTGCTTAGAGCTCAGCATCCACGGTTTTGCCCAAAAAGAATAACAGACCTTAGTTTAATCATGAAAATCAGATCCATAACACCACGCAACCTCCACTAAACTTCATTGTGGGGACGATGAAGTCTTAAAGATAGCTCTATCTTGGCATTAGCTGCAACCAGGAACGATAATCTAACCAACAGACGACGTGTAGAGACTCGTCTGTCCAAAGCACAATTTTCCATTGAGCTATACACTGAAGAGCAATTGAATTAAAGACAGCTGGCGTTACGCAAATGTGGCGCTGTGGGCCCCCATGTAAACGGAAACGGCATGATGTATGCAGCGATCCCACAATATAAGGAGTGATGCGACGGGAACCAGTAAGAGTCGGACGCAGTATGGGTAAGACGAAGGATCTAAGCGCATTTGATCGTGGGCAAATTGTCGGGGCCAAACGAATGGGCTACTCCATCTCGAAAGTCTTGCAGGCACTGGGATATTCACGAGCCACTGTGTCACGGGTGCACGGTGATACATCGAATACGGTAAAACCATCCCTGCAAGGGCCAACAGCCGTTGACAACAGCGTGTGGATGAGCGGGGTCATCGTCGGCTAGCTCGCATTGTAACAGCGGATGGACGGGCCACAGTGCAAGAAATCACTCGGCAGTTTAACGCTGGTGCACAAAAACGTGTAAGCAGCCACACCATCCAGAACCATCTCCTCGTTATGGGTTACACAAGCCATCGTCCCACGAGGGTACCGCTGCTGACCACACATCACATGGTGCAAAGATTATCATGGGCGCGGGAACATCGCCACTGGACCCTAGACATGTGGAAAAATGTTGCCTGGACTGATGTGTCGAAATTCACGTTGGTACATGCGGATGGCAGGATACGAGCACGGCGCAAACCACATGAAGCGATGGATCCTTCTTGCCAGCGGGTACTCTTCAAGCTAGTGTGTGTGTGTGTGTGGGGGGCATTCTTGTCTGGGGACTGTTTACGTGGACTGAAATGGGACCCCTGGTACGTGTGACATCGTCCCTCACAGGTCAACGTTACCGGGATATCCTGGACGACCATTTGCTCCCGTTTGTGCGTCTTCAACATCCCACTGGGGACCATATCCCGTAACAAGACAATGCACCGTGCCATTGCTCCCGAATTGTATCCGAATGGTTGGATGAACACTCCACCGACGTGACATTGGACAGCTAGGTCACCTGACCTCAATCCCGAGAGAGATGTTCGAGGATCTGACTCCCTTCCATCAAATCTTCGTGAACTGTGGGAGCTTATTTAGGAGTCGTGGATCCGTATGGCTTCCCAACGCTTCCGGTGTCTTGTCGAGTCCACGCCGAGACGAATCGCCGCCGTCATCAGGGAGAAAGGTGGTGCTACACGTTACTAGACAGGTATCATTAGTTCAATTTATCTTCAGTGTAGTCCAACCACTATGGATGTTTCTTACACTACACCAATCGGGATGCCGCATTAGTCGAAGTGAATACAAGCTTGTGGATGGTCAGCCGTTATAACCCATGTCGTACAAAGTCCTGATCACTATGCTGGTCCTAATATCAGTCGAAAGAGTATCACATACGGTTTGCGCTTATGAAACGGTGTTGACTTGCTTGCTTGGCAAGACAGTCGAAACGGTGCGACAGCGAGAGAGCGATACATACTACTAACGTCTTCTGCATGCAGTAGAAGAAACCATTAGCATGGCAACTCTTGAATAAGCTTTAATCTCAATTTTCTTGAAATCTTCATCTTTGCGTGTATGTCTAACATGAAAACATAATGTTTAACTCAGTTCTTAAGGAGATACTCTGTTCTTAAAGTACGTATAGTCGTATACGCACCTTAAGTTCTCTAAGAAAAGTTATAAAGCCTTATTCAGATTTAAAATGTAGTGCTTTCATTGATTATCTGTCTCTTCAATAGCTGGTGCTGTCCTTGCTGATTTATATGCACACCGAAGACCCGAAACATTGTGACCACCACCCAAATCTTATTGTATGTTGGTCCTTCACGTGCAACCAAAACAGCTCTTACCCGTCGAAGCATGGACGCATTGGGATTTCCAAAAACGTCTTGTGGTATTTGACCCCAGCACGCAACTAGAAGATCCTTCAACTCTTTAAGTTACGCAATTGAGTAGCTGCAGATCGGATTCGCTGTTCCAACACAAATCACCGATGCTCGATTGATTGAAATATTATTTTCGTAGGCAAAAATGCAAAATTTTGTAAAGCAATTTAAGACAATGCATTCAGAGCGAGCAAAAAGTAGAAAGCGAAATTTTGGTAACACCTGCACCTCACACCAGTGGCGGAATTATATTCACCCTAAGATGACACTGCAGTTTAGGGTACAAGAACCTACGCACTCACCTAGCGTTCGGGGACGACCGGGAGTTATGTTCATCCGCATTACTCCCCACTGTGGCCTGCCGCCCCGGTGGCGCAGTGGTCTAAGCGATGGCTTCTGATCATTCGTTCGTAAGGGGCCCGGGTTCGAATCCCGGTGAGGCATGGATGTTGTATTTGTCTTACGGCACTGGCTCTCTCCCTTCCCTGGAACCAGTGACCCTAAATTAGGGACGGGCGACTGCTTATAGCCCATTGAGTTGCTCACGGTGGTCGTTAAACCTCCAATCCAAAAAAAAAAATCCACTGTGGCCTGCTGTTAGCAGCTGTCAATCACTTCCCGCATCAACTCATTGGCATACTTGTCTCCCAAACACTGCATATCTACGCATGCGTGTGTTGGTCTAATTTTAAACTTAATTTCTGGAAATAGATCATTTTTAGATTTGTCTAAAATAACAAGTAAAGAGCTAGGACAATATAAAGAATGATTCTGGGCAATAAATGCGTTGGTTTTCACGGAAAATGTTGGGAACTATTTTTAGTCACGGCGATATCTTTCATGTGCCTTCCCCTTTAGTGTCATCTTAGGGTGAATCGAAGTATAGTTAGATCCGTGTACGAGTGTGTTCCACGTAGAAGGGATTGAGGATGGCAGGTATTCTTTTGTAGCGGGTAGTGCAAAGCATTAAAAGCAAGTTCTGTTAGTTCTTAGAAAAAAAAAAACTGGTACCAAGCTTGCCCCACCTAAGATAATGCTTGCCTACCCGTCGCCCATCCAGATATCAAAATCTAGCGACGTCCCTGTTCTGAGGGGGCAATGATGAAACACAAATTCACATTTTGGAAATTTTCAACTTATTCAACATCAGAAACTTGTGAAAATTGGTGTTGCTGTGAAACATTCTTCAGCTTGATATGTTATCAAGAAAACGGCAAAAACTGAAATTAAACATACAAGTTTTCTAATTCAAAACATTTTGACTGTAGCTCCATCAAAATTAGGTGGAACAGTCTTAAAATTACTGCGGAGGGACTTTTTGATTGCTGCATATGTGTTTGAAAGCATGTGTAAAACAGTTAGGTTATGTCTTGCAAATAAAGGACAACAGTTTCAACACTTTATGTAAGTGAGTAAATTATACGTTTTTTTTTTTTTTTTTTTGATTGGAGGTTTTACGACCACCGTGAGCAACTCAATGGGCTATAAGCAGTCGCCCGTCCCTAATTTAGGGTCACTGGTTCCAGGGAAGGGAGAAAGCCAGTGCCGTAAGACAAACACAACATCCATGCCTCACCGGGATTCGAACCCAGACCCCTTCGGACGAATGCTCAGAGGCCAACGCCTTAGACCACTGCGCCACCGGGGCGGCAAAAAATTATACGTTCCTATAATTCATTTGTTTGATTTCCGTATAACCTAAGATAAACACCGCGCAGAAACATTTTCAACGCCTGTATATATACTATATTGCAAAATTCCCCGGACACCCCTTCAAAAGCAAATGAACGGATCCGCTGCGTTGTTACGATGCGCGGTACAACTGCAAACAGTATAAAACCAAGCCTCCAGCTGACCGCAATCATATCGCACTGCGAGGTTTGTGAAAATTTCGCGGCGGGAGAGAACTGACTTTGAGAAAAGAAAGATTGTTGGGTGTTATGTTAGTGGGTTGTCCATAAGAGAAACCGAGAGGCGTTTAAACATACCCAAGTCAACTGTTTTGGATGTACTAAATAAATGGATGGCACATGGCGTGCCTGAAGCAGCTAACCGTACCGGCAGACCAAAGGAAATCAGTGGTAGAGGAGGTCGAAGCCCCAAGAGAGTCATTACAGCTAATCGACAGAGTACTGAACAAGACCTCAGTGTACAGGTGTGTAAAAATACTGATACCTCGGTATGTACAGATACCACTCACAGAGAACTTCATTCCATGGGTTACCGTGGTCGTGCGGTTGCTCATAAGCCTTTCATCTCCACTCAGAATGCTACTCGTCGTTTAGCATGGTGTAAAGAACATTTTTCGTGGACCATATATCAATGGAAACGGGTCCTATGGACTGATGAATCTAGTTACACGATCCATCAGTCTGATGGCCATGTGTGGGTATGGCGGCAGCCGGGGGAACGCTATTTACCACAGTGTGCTGTTCCTACGGTCAAGTTTGGAGCTGGCAGTGTACTCGGGTGGGAGTGTTTTTCGAGGTATGGTTCAGGCCTATTGGTTATCGTGGACAGACCTGTTAACAAGCACGTGAATCTCGATTTTCTGGACAATTATACCGTCCCAACTCTGTGACAATACTATGGAACCGAGCCTTGTGGTTACTAACAGGATATTGCACCGAGCAGTAAAGCAAGGTTTCAAAATCGCTTTATTCTAATTTATCATAAGAAAACATAAGAGGGAGACGTACAGTATTGGGCGTCTCACTGGGAAATAATACAAAACTGTTAAAAACATGATGGTATATACACTGCAATGACAATGGGGATGAATAACAAATGCTGCAAGCAAAGCTTATTGAATAAAAATTGCAGAAGTGACAAAGAGAAACACATCGTGTCACATGACATTGGCTGGGCATGATTTACAGGATAACACAGGCGAAACAATAGTACACAATTAGAAAAAGAACAGCACAAACACCGCCGTGAAGGTAAAACATTACATACATGAGATAAAAACACAGCGTGCACAATTGTGCAAGTTATTTAACGAGGGCACCAAAGCAACATAATACAGGCGGGGTGAAAGTAAGTAATGTACACGAGTAAGCATGAAAATACACTGAGATGGCATTAGCATTCACAATTCAACGGTAGCGTGGATTGCACGAGTCGTAGAGTGGAGGAGGGCCACCAGGGTGCCACGGAACTCAGCAAAGGAGGTGTAGAAAGTCCTAGGGTACTGATAGGTGTAGCAGTCCAGAATCAATCGCAAACCATGGAGCGGCCGGCGCCCAGGTAGCATAGAAGGTGGCTTCTCGACGACTGGAAGAAGCCGACTGGTACTCCAGGCGGAGTCGAGAAAGCAATCGATCTTGAAAATGGCACAAAAGTGCTGCGCTGGCCTGGTGTAAAGAGACCGGCGAGGAAATGCTGCGGAGTTGTTGAAGGTATACGTAAATAACGTGTTTAACCAGCACGAAAAGATAGGCACATACTGAAGGAAGAGTTGTAGGTGGATGAGCCCGCAGAAGAAGATGTCTGTAGGCAGTGAACGGAAGATCTTGAGAACAAGAGCGACTGGCAATCCGGAAAGCCTGGTGGAGGAGAGGCATCAGGATGGGACAGTAAAGGTAGACGTGAGAAACGTCTGCCTCCTGTGCGCAGAAGGAGCAGAGAGGGGAGGAGAGAAGAGACATGCGAAAGAGAAAATACGGAACAGGGAGGCGATTATGCAAAAAGAGCCAGTGGGTATTAATTTCAAGAGGGGCAGATAAGGGTGAGCGGGCAGCGGCCCAGACAAGAGGAAGAGAAGCAGGGGGAACCTCAGAATAGAAAGCGGTGAAGGGGTGGCAAGGTGCACTAGAAAACGATAAAGAGATTTAGAGGAGAGAGAGGAGAGAGGAAGAACCGAGTTTGTGAGTCGGAGGAAAAACGGCAGCGGAAGCGGGGCAGAAAAGACAGAGACGAGACCGGTGGGGGAGACAAGATCAGGGAAAAGCGAAAGAAGTGCAGTTAGCAGAGAGTCATAGACCAAATGGGCGGATGGGGATGAGAGAATAGCAGGGGGGAGGCCAGAGAAAGGGCGCCAGGATAGATCCGAGTTAGTGAGATCTTGTACAGTTACTACACCTGCTCGGAGCCAAGAGGGGAATGAAAAACAGGGGAGATGGGGGGATGAACAAGGGAGTTGAAGAAGAGGGGTTCAGAAAGAAGCTCTAGAGTTGAAGAGGGAGGGGAGCGAATGAGGGGGAGAGAGCGAAGGTGAATGAGGGCTTCAGAATATGCAGGTGGGAGTTTGGAGGGGGGAAAGGACAGCAATCCATGAGAACTAAAGAAAGAAAGGAGAAATGTGGGTTACGCAAGGAGGCAAGAACGTCACGTACCTGAACTGCGGAAGCCACTGGAGCCGTGAAAAGGTGAATGAAGTTGATCACTCGGCTTGATTTGTAGCACAGCGGGACATCAGGTAGGCCAGCACCACCATAGGAGGGAGGAGCACAGAGCTTGTGGACGTTAATCCAGTGATGACCCGCCCACATTACTCGAGTAAGGCAGCGTGTAACCTCCTGGAGACAGAAAAGCGGGGTCGTAGATGCAATCCAAGAATGCTTGCAGATGGACAGAAGGTATGTCCTGGTGAGATTTGCACGCTGGTAGTAGGACGTACAGAACTGCGCACGACACCAGAATGCAGCTGTGCGGAGGAGGCGAGGATGGAGTTCCGAGCGAGTTGCACTGGATGTAGCTTGTGGTGCACCTAAGTGCACACCCAGGAAGCGTTGGGTAGTGGATGACCATGTGGCCCCCCATGGAGCATCCAAGCGATTGGACCACGACCCGCACCACAATCCAGTGCTCTTAGACGTATTCAGTTCAGCTGCAGAACATGAAGCATATGCGGAGAACAAACGACGAAGCAGTTGGAACTGTGAGTCACTACGAATGCAGACGGTGATGTCATCTGCATAAGCAGAGTAAATGACTGAGTGATGCCGTGAGCTGGCAACTGGTGGTGGAAGTTGTGCTAGAAGAGATGTTTGCAGAGAGCGTAGAAAAGGCTCGACGCGGCAATCGCAAACAGTTGACCAGAAAGCGGGCAGCCCTGACGAACTCCCCGCTTGAAGGGAACATGTGCTGTGAGAAAAGATGCCGTCTTAACATGGAAAACGGCGTCCCGGTAGAGGAGAGAAGAACGGAGACAAATTGTGGAGGAAGGCCAAAGTGTAGCAGGGTTTGTGTTAAATAGGCGTGTGAGATATTATCGAAAGCGGAACGGAGGTCTAAGGAAAGGAGAGCAAGAGGTTCAGAATGAGTCTTGGCAAGATGAATGAGATCGCGAAGAAGTTGAACATTGGAGGAAAGAGAACGGCCAGGAACAGTATAGGTTTGAGAGTCAGCAAGGATGTGAGGGAGGATAGAGTTTAGTCGACGGGAAAGAAGCTTAGTATAGAGTTTATAATCTTGATTGAGAAGAGAAATGGGGCGCCAATTTCCCAAGTCAAGAGGGTCACCCTTCTTGGGAAATAGGACCACATGTGCGTCCGTGAAACTCCTCGGGAGGGGGGAGCAGTTAAATGCAGCAGAAAAAGCGGAGAGGAGAAAAGGCAACAAAAGAGGCAAGAAGGCACGGTAAAAAGGAAAAGAGAGGCCGTCCGGACCCGGAGCGGCATGGGGGTTAAGGGAAGAGAAGGTGTCGGACACCTCCGTGGATGTGGGTGCAAGAGACAGGGTGTGAGCAAGATGAGACGGAACTTGAGGTAGGTTATTGAGAAGATGGGGGAGAGCAGAGGGAGAAGGGGAGGAGGTTTCACTGAACTTGGTGGTATAGAACTGACGAACGTGAGAGCAAATCGCTGCCGAATCGGATGTGATTTCGCCAGAGGGGAGGCGATGATGACGAAGCGAGGTAGAAGACTTACGTGCAGATTCCATTGATGTTAGAAAATCATAGGTGCATTCCTCCGGATTGAGATGTTTAATGCGCAGACGTAAAAGTGCTTGCTGCGCAAGAGGTTTCAGCAAAGCCTGGAGCTCCGCCTGATATGCTGGAAAAAGCGGATCTGATAACCCAATCATTGTGAGCATCTGCCTGGCGTGATCGAGGCGCATCTGACTAGAAGTCTTCATGGTGAAGGAAAGTTGCTTGATATGTAAGAGGAGCTGACGCTTGACACGAAGCCAATACGTCAAGGTACAGGGCGCGGAATGCAACCCTGCGCGACGAGCAGCGAGAAAAGAACGGACAGAGGCACAAAATTCAGGATCAGTGAGAAGATTGGAGTCAAATGTCCACGGACGTACAGTCCGAGGGAGTGACGCCGCAACAAACACTGTGAGGGTGACCGTGCAGTGGTCTGAGGAAGCAGTAGGTTGATGTTGCAACTCGGTAATAGACGCAAGAAGCGGTGTGGAAACGTAAACCCGATCCAAGCGTGCAGTTGATGGAAGCTGACTCCCAGGCGAGCGCCACGTGTGTGAGGTCTCTTGTGGATGAAGGCGCCTATAAGCATCGGTGAAGGAGAAATCAGCAACAAGGTCATGGAGTAGTGCGACGAGATCCGTCCGACGCTCTCGTGACGAAGGAGAGCGATCCAGAGCCGGGTCAAGGGTGCAATTGAAGTCTCCACCCAAGAGCACACGATCCGAAGGTGAGACTTTCGAGAGAGCTTTACGGAGTTTGGTGAACAAGATGGATAAATGAATAGAGGTGCATGGAATATACACATTAAAGATGTGAAATCGAGCTCCGCCAACTGTGAAGGAGACTTGCTGGAGTAAATCTCGGCATAAGTTCTGCACTGAGAGTGCAGTGAGGGTGGATCGGAAATGTTGATGTATTCCGATAGCAAGTCCACCATGAGATGAGTAGCGGAAAGCATGATGGAACACATAATCGCTAGCACGCCAGCGAGTAAACAAAGTGGAGGAATGGCAGTTTGTTTCTTGTAGTAGTAACAGATCGGCCCCGAGGGGCGAGAGGTCTTCCATTACAAGAGCATTCGCTAGGGGGGCTAGCGAACCCTCTGCAATTAAGGGTCGTGACCTTGAATGGACTGGTCAGTCGTTGGTTGGAGGAGTCGCGGAGCAACTTTCAGGAGTTGTTGTAATCGGTTTACGCAGCCAATGGTCCATGAGTGGTGCAGGGGTCATGAACAAACCCACGAAGGTACTTAGCAATGCATCCGGCTTGCAGGAGCAGCGCGGGAAGAATGTATTCGCGCTCTCGGAGGTAGTCATACGTCGACTCCAGGTTCGTGGTGTGGGTGCAAAACTGATAGTAATCTCCAAGATTGAGAGGTTCTGAAGGAGCACCACATTTGGAGAGAACACTTGAAAAGACCTCAAACGAAGGCGGAGACCCATCATCATCAGTGTCCCTTTCAATTTCTGTTGGCGCAGGAGAGGGAGAGATATCTCCTGAAGATTTGGTAGTACGGAACGGTTGCCCATCCGCAGAGGAAGATTTCTTCTTCTTCCTCTTACGTCAGGTACCTGTACGAGTGCCAGAAATTCGTTTTCCAGGGAGCGACGATGCTCGGGAAGCTGACGCAGAGTCAGAGGAGTTATCGGCACCGCCGTCACACTCGGAGACACCAACAGTGAAGACTGGTGGGAAACCAGCGGCGAAGTCTCCCGATGTTGCCACGGGATGAGGAGTAATAGGTGAGGTGAGCACTGGAAAATGAAGGTGGGAGGTGAGATCAGCATCAAAAGACGCTCGTGGACGAGAGGCTGTAGATGTACTTTTTGTGTAACTCGGCCCTGGGGCAGTTGGCACATTTGAAGACGGTGCAGGTCGAGAGCGAGATGTAGCAGGAAGCTGCTTAGAGGCGGTAGGCACTGTAGAAGCCGTGGGAGCTGGATACTGGTTGTTGGGGCATCGAGCACGCTGATGCCCAAGTTCTTTGCAATTAGCACAGTGTTCTGATGTTAGCATGTCAATTCTGTAGGAGAGCTGCCCACATCGGACGTTTAGGATCCGTGGGAACTTACGGAGATGCTCCTCTGATGGAAAGATGAGTCGAACACTCCTGCGAAAACTACGAACATTCTTATTTGCAGGATCCTTGGGCGCAGCTGAATGTGTGATAACAGGACCAACAATCTTACCACACTTACTAAGTGCAGTACATATCATCGCATCCGAGATTTCGGGGGGCACCGGATGCAAGGAGACCTGAACAGGGCGCCTGGAAATCGGTTCAGCTTCCAGGTGGTGGTCTCCCAGGTCAAGACCAAAGTTTAGAAGCGTGTCTGCATGCTCTTTGGATGTGAAATAAACAATCACCGTCCGCGGCCGGCGGGTGAGGTGAGTAATGGCTCCGGCTGGAAGAAAAGCAAGGAGCGTATCACAATAGACTTTCAGCGGTGTATTCGGAAGAGCATCTAGGCACACTCCCAACTCGCGGGTGGAGTGAAGTTCCTGCGCAGCGGGTGAGAAGTGCGGAACGTCCAATTGAAGTGAGTCACCATGTATCTGGACATGGGCATCTGCAAGGAAGGCGAGTCGATTGCGTCGGTAGGGACGCACCTGAGGTAACGCTAGAATAAGAGCGGGAAGGCAATCCTCCATTGGAAGGCAGAGGTGCAGCGCTGGATGAAGGAGCTGACACAACGCTTGGCAAGGCTACCGAGGGCAGAGAAGCAACGCCCTCAGAGATATCCATTACGTCATCGGTAGCATCAGGAACGAACGTCATAGCCTCACCACCAGGAGGGGTGGTGGAGTCAGAGAGTTGAAGCGTAGAAGAAGAAGAGCAATAGGCATCAGGAGGAGGACGATATTCCCTATCATCAAGGACGGACGCTGATTGGTTTGCTCCGTCAGAGATAAGGATCGACGTAGTAGGAGAAGCTGTGACGAGAGCGGGAATTCTGCTCTTATCAGCAGTCGCCATCGCCGAAGGCGAGGCCTAATGTAGTAAAAACCACCAACTGGTCGAGAAAAATAAAGTGCTGATAGCTAATTGAAAATAGTACTCACCGACTCGGGAGATGTCTTAAATGAAAGATACAACCTTCGTCTTGAAGGCACGCACAAAAATTAAACGACAGAGCACACAAAACACACTCAGTAGACGGCGAAACACGGAGCTCAAAACAGACACGACTTACGTCCCATAAAGCAAGGACTGTTACGGCGTGGTTTGACGATAATTCCGTATCGTTTGTGAACTGGCCAGCACAAAGCCGTGATCTTTATCACATAGAGTACATATAGAATGAATTAGAGCGCCGCATAAGAAGTTTGGAACCAAGGCCTACTATTAAGCAATAGTTAGCGGCAGCATTATGAACTGAATGGAAGCGCATACCTATTGCTGTGTTCCAAAACCTTGTCGTGAAGGCTCAGTGTATGCATTAAGGCCAAAGGTGGACCGACACCGTACTAATGTATGTCAATAAATGCTGTATTGTGTTTCTCTTCTAGGTATCCGGTGACTTTTGTCAATAAAGTGTATATTATAGTTCAAAACATATTGGGCAGCCCCAGTGGCGCAGTGGTCTAAGCGATGTCTTCAGATTATTCGTCCGAGAAAGGTCCGGGTTCGAATCTCGGTGAGGCATGGATGTTGTGTCTGTTTTACGGCACTGGCTCTCTCCATTCCCTGGAACCAGTGACCCTAAATTAGGGATGGGCGACTGCTTATAGCCCATTGAGTTGCTCACGGCGTGGCGGTCATTAAACCTTCAACAAAAACAAAAAAATCCGCACATATTTTTCCGGGTCGGGTTCGGGTCAGTTACAGATTTGGGTCGGGTCCATTTATGTAACGTCCGGGTCTAAAATTTTTACCCGTTTCCAACTCTGAACATGACTAAATTTTGTTAGTTAAAAACGATCAATTAGCTTTGAATTGTCATTACAATACGTTTCCTGTTTTGCTCGTTAAATTCGAGATATCAGTAAATACGGTCTTGTTAAAAGCAGGTGATTCAGTACTTTTCCATATAACTTCCGAAGTTGGTCCTATTAAACATATCTCCGTATGTTGATGTCCGGTACTCTCAGATATGCACCGGATATATGAGATTAAATGCGAAGTGGAAATTGAAACACAAATGCGAGAATTCGCTCGTTCTCTATATATCTTTGAAAGACTCCCGTACTATGTACACAGTCACTGTGCATAATGCTGACGAAATTGGCAATGCCATTTATGCACAGAACGTTCAGATTCAGCAAGGGTGCTTCCACGTCGGCATAGTGGGTGATCCTTTTCAATTACACTCATTGGCGAACAGAGAACGTTAGAAGCACAATATGCGCCGGTAGGACTGAAACGCACAGCCGTGCGTTTCCCTTGTGTATTATTTGAGTCCTCGTCTTTGTCTCGCGATTATGACCATCACAGCTTCCACCCTTTCTGCAATGTCAGTTCCTAATCGCAAGTCATTAATCAAGTGAGCAACAGACAAGCACTTTGCCGTCGCGCAAGCAAGCTGAGTGATTTTTGGAACAAATAATATCGGCTCATCTTTCAAACCACTCATAGCCACGACAAAAGGAAATTTCCCCGCTTTCTAAAGACGAGAAGGATTTCAGATCCTTTGCCAAAGATTAAACTGAGCTCTCAGCATCGGGTCTTGATGACTATGCCGAAAGTGGTGTCAGCTAGTGAATTCTGATACATTTCATGTTCCAGTACACACACCCACATGGTCTCACAGAGGAAATCGGAATCGTAGCTACCATTTTGCTAACGGAATCTGATTTATAATGACCCACCATGATTCTCTAGATAGGTAACGCTCCTAGGAAATTCAAGGCTTTCAGCGCTTGTCATTCCTAAAGTTTAATAATTTCAAGTCTACAACTCCTTCATTCGTACGTTCAATTTTACATTCATCCGTTTATTTGGCTGATAACTGGGATTGAACGACAGTGAGGATCTATTCAAACTGCAGGAAAATTTCTACTGCGGTGAAATGAAATTTATGTGACCACTGGGATGGAAAGGCTTCCCTTTCAGATTATTTTCAGTGTGCACGTTGGAAAGCTGATGAAGTTAATTAACTTATCGTTTATCGTATAATTCGTGCCTACAATGTTGTTCCAGAACCGCATTTTCGTAAAGAAAAGTCGCGAATCACAGGATGATCCATCAGAACAAACAAAATAATTAGAAAAAACGATTATCTTATTAAACACATTGTGACGTATATTCTAATTTAACTTTCATTTTTAGTTCCTTTTCCTATGTAAATTTGAGTTTGCTCTCTTTTGCACTTTCCAAATTTCACGTGATATCTTCTCTCTCACATGAAGGATTGGCAACACGTTTGAGGTCAGAAAGAGTGACGTATGAATGTGATAAGAACGATAGATACAAAGGACAATACAGAAGTTGCTTAGAGAGAGTGTGTGTGTGTGTGTGTGTGCGTGTGTGTGTGGAGATGTTCGATCGTTATTCAGATAGATTATACGATAGATAATTAAGGCATTATATGTGAAGTGTAAAATTCGCAGTGCCATATTGTGGATTTCATCAATCGTTGCTGGACCAAATAAAGGGTTGTCGTAAGTTTGGCTTCAGTATATGTTTCGTCTGGCCGCAAAACGTCATTTGAGCTATCCGGTGCAACTATTGCATCGTATTCTCATATACACTATCTACCAACAAGTAATTGGACACCTGTGATAGCAAAGGAAAACGAAGTTTATACACCTTCAATAGTTAGTGGAGCCTCCACGACCCTCCGGCGCATACTCTCAACCAGGCGCTGTACGACGGCTAGCGGTATTTTCTTCCACTCGGCTTGGAGAAGACAGGTCAGTTCCTTCACCGATTTTGGACGGTGGGGGCACCCCTTAAGTCGACGCTCCAACTTGTCCCAGAAATGCGGTTCTTCCGAATTTCTTACGGTCCGGGTTCTGCACAGGCCAGTCCATTCGATTAACCCCATTGTCACCATACCAAGCCATGGTGGACCTCGCAACATGACAGGTGGCATTGTCATCCTGAAAGTAACATGGGTCCACCCCGTAAAACTGCCACAAAGTAGGATGCGCATGGTCATCCAAAATGGTGCAGTAGGTCTCGGCGTTGAATCTACCAGGAATTGCGACCAAGGGTCCCATGTCATACCAGGAGAAACACTCCCATAGCATAATTCCACCGCCGCCGAACTTCACAGTATGCACAATACATTCCGGCAGGAGGCGTTCCTGAGGCAGATGCCAACCCCAGACCCTGCCATCCAAACGGTAGAGGGTGAAATTTGATTCGTCGCTCCAGAGAATGTGTTTCCACTGTTCAACGGTCCACTGTCGACGTTCTTTGCACCACGTTAGCCGAGCAGCGCTATTGGACTTGATGATCAAACGCTTGAGGGCGGCAGCACGTCCATGATAACCAAGCAGATGGGCTTCCTTACGGATAGTATTCATCGAAAGAAAACTCCTGGATGCCTGTTGAAACTCCCCGCGGATGTGGCCCATCGATTTGGTGCGGTTCTTCCGAATTTCTCTGGCCAGCACCCGTCGGTCTCTAACTCCCAGTTTTGTGGGTCTGCCGGGTCGGGACACATTCCGACAGTCACCTCTCATCTTCCACTTGCCAATTACGTAGGGCACTGTCTCGATTTTGGGTACTTCAACTCGCTGGATTTGTCGCGTATGGATCGGCCATTTCTGTGATACCCGACGATTACACCTTTCTCGAAATCAGAGAGCTCCGAACTGCGTGGCATCTTGCATGCTACTAGTTGCGTTGTTGTTTCCCACACGATATTTAACGGCGGTGGCCGTGACGTGTATCAGGACCGCAGATATCGTCGATTGCAGGGGTGTCCAATTACTTGTTGGTAGATAGTGTAGTTCAACATTTCTTCAGTCATGGTTTTAGACATAGCGGTTTGAGACAATCTCGCACACGAAAAAGAGTTACGTTACAACATTTTAAATGATTTCCTTTTACTCTTAAGTGAATAAAGAGCATTTCCATAGTTAGACCTGCAACCCCAACGAATGCATGTGACGACGAGCTTTCCAGACAAAACGATTGTTCTTTTTTTTTTTTTTAATTGAAGTTCTTACGACCACCGTGTGCAACTTGATGCTCTATAAGCAGTCTCCCGCCTCTAATGTAGGGCCATTGGTTCCATAGAAGAAAAAGAGAGAGAGAGAGAGAGAGAGAGAGAAAACCGTTGTCGCAAGACAAACACAACATCCATGCCACACCTGGGATTCGAACCCAGGACCCCACTCCGACGAACGGTCATAAGCCAACGTTTAGACCATTGCGCCACCGTGGTACTCGGGGGCGCAATGGTCAATGTCTGCCCCTGTGACGCACATGTGGCGCAAAGTCCCTTATTTTTACTCGTAAGAAAAAATAAGAAAAAACAACTCGATCCCAACCCTATGTCGACCTTTGTCTTCGTATTGGGTTATGTTTTCCTCTTATTAAAGCACTTCTGGAAATTTTCAAAATATGCGTGACAATCCGGAAGTAGATTAAAACAAAAAAGATGACCCCGAATTTTCGGGTGTAATGAGCACGTCTTTTGAATCCGTTCTGATGCGAATTAAATTTGTCAAAGCTATTCAAAATCAATGGAACTGGTATGGAAAACATTAGTATCTGACCGAAGAAAAAAATGCAATCGGGTTTTTACTCCTGCAGATATTGCTTTAAGCGGAAACGGCCGCCCCGGTGGCGCAGTGGTCTAAGCGATGGCCTCTGATCATTCGTCCGTAAGGGGTCCGGGTTCGAATCCCGGTGAGGCATGGATGTTGTGTTTGTCTTACGGCACTGGTTCTCTCCCTTCCCTGGAACCAGTGACTCTAAATTAGGGACGGGCGACTGCTTATGGCCCATTGAGTTGCTCACAGTGGTCGTTAAACCTTCAATCAAAAAAAAAAAAAAAAAAGCGGAAACGTAAGCTGACCCCCTCTGGTGGCAGACCATCGAAGAAGGAATTTTTCAGATCGGGCTCTTAGAAACAGAGATATCGACAAATATAAGATATGAATCTACGCCCTCCCCCCATTTTCGTGGAAAAATGATGCATTTTTTAAAACAAAGTATTTTTAAAAGGTTTTTGGATGTGAGCGGTATTGGTCCATCAAATAATTTTTTCAATCGAGTTTTCAGGAGCTCAGATTTTACTGCAAATACATCAGACGCAGAAATTAATTCTTACGTTCCCTGGTGGACAAACCATTATTTATCAAATATTAGAAATTATATGCTGATAGTTTCTTATCAAGAGCTGTATCCGGCGCAGAAAGAATTTTTCAAACCGGAGTTTTAGAAGCAGAGATATTGAGGAAAACGCAATTTACATTTACGCCCCTAGCGGAAAGTCTATGCATTACTTAAGAATTTTGAACTTATATGAGAAACATTTTACACCGCATACGCTATCTAACAAAGAAGGAATTTTTCAAATCCGAATTTTAGAGGCTGAGATATTGACAGAAATAAGATAGATATCTACGCCTTCTGGAGGAGAAACCATGCATTATTTTAAAATGAAAACATTCTCAAATGTTTATCGACAGGTGCGGTATCGGTCCACGAAAGAAGTTTTTCAATCGGGCTTTTAGAAGCTGATATTTTGCTGCAAATACCTACGAAGCAGAAATTTAACGCTTACGGTTCCTGGTGGCGAAACCATATACACTGCTGGACAATTGCTAAGGACGGATCATAAACGGCTATATAGCGCATAAAAAAGTAAGTGTGGTTGGATGCCAAGTGAAATAAAATAATGTCAGAATGCCAGGACATTACAAGAAAGACAATTTATTGTGCTTTGAAATCCAGAAGGCTTTGGAACGTGTTCAAGGGACAAACAGGCCATTTTGTGCAGAATACGTAAACGTGAAAAAAATGCAATTACCGTCTGCAGGCGTTCCGGCGTAAGATGTCAATACGGGATATGGCCACCATGGAGGGCGATGCAATATTCCACACGTCGTGTCATGCTTTGCACAACATTATCAAGCAGCTGTTAGGGTAATTTATCCCATTCCTCTGTCAGTGCACGAATGAGGGTGTCCTTGTTTATTGGAGGGCATTGGCGACCAGCAAGACTCCTCCCCAAAGCATCCCACACATTTTCAATGGGATTCAGATCTGGAGAACGTGCTGGCCATACGAGGCGTTGAATATCCTCGCTCTCAAGACACTCCTGGACAGCGACTGTTCGATGACATGTTGCTTTGTCGTCCATGAAAATGAATCTATCGCCGACAGCACCACGGAACATGCGAACATGGGGTAGCAGAACATCATTAATGTATCGTTGGCCAGTCATAGTCCCAGTTGGAAGCACATAGAGGGACATACAGCCATTGATCATGATGTCAGCCCATACCATGACACTACATGTTGGATATCGGTCCCTTTCCTGTATGTTTGCTGGACAATATGCAGTACCACTATCACGCCAGATCAGTTGTCGTCGACAATCAGACGATAGACTGTATCAACTCTCATCTGAGAAGAGGACAGCAGACCAGTCGTTATCAGTCCAATTGCGATGTTGATGGCACCATTGCAAACGGGTGGTACGGTGACGTTTGGACAATGGGATGCACACAACAAGACGGCGGGCGTATAGTCCTCCTTCATGCAAATGTCTGGCGACAGTTTTTCGGGAGATCCGCTTGCCAGTAGCAGCCATAAAATGATTTGCTACCTCACTAGCTGTGCTGCGCCGGTGTCTTTTTGTTGATAGCACTATGTACCAATCTTCTGCAGGTGTCGTACTGCGAACACGACCTCCCCCGTGACGTTTGCTACACTTTCCATTTGTTTGAAATGATTTCCAAAGCCTTGAAACAACACTGTGGCTGACGTCGAACTCCCAGGCAACATCTGTTATTTTTCGCCCTTCTTCAATCTTGCCAATAATACGGCCACGCGTAAAATCATCTAGGTGATGTCGGGAAGACATACTGAAAATTGCAAGTTCGTCAATTGATTCTTTCCCTTTCAACTTTGCGTGTGAACAACAACGGTCAATACGCGTCAAATCCTTTATATCTCTTATCAGCGCTATGACGTCACGAACAAGTTCGGCAATCCAAAATTTGCATACGCACAACACGTCTTACTGTATCCCGCACTTATGCTAATTTCCACATTTTCCTGTCTTCCATTTTATGGTTGCTATCGTTGCTATTGTCATCCGTCCTTAGCAATTGTCCGGCAGTGTATTATAAAAAATTAGAAATTACAATAAAAAACTTTCCCACCAGGAGGAGCTGTATCCGGTGCTGGAAGAATTTCTTCAAATCGGAGTTTTAGAAGCTGAGATATCGGGGAAAGCTCAATTTACCTTTACTCCAGCTAGCGGAAAGTCAATGAATTATTTTTAAATTTTTAAATTATATTAGAAACATGTCGCACGGAAACTCTGCCCAAGAAAGAAGAATTTTTTCAAATCAGAGCATTAGAAGCAGATATATTGACAAAAACAAGATATACCTCTACGTCCCCTGGCGGAGAAGGCATACATTATTATAAGAAGAAAATATTCCAGAAAGGTTTGTCTACGTGAGTAGTATTGGTCTACGAAAGAAATTTTTCAATCGAGATTTTAGGAGCTCAGATTTTGCTACAGATACATTAGATGCAGAAATCAACCATCACGCCCCCTGGTGGCCAAACCATTTTATACCAAAAATTATAAATTATAAACAAAATATTTCCCATAACGAGCTGTATCCGCTGAAGAAAACGTTTTTGAAATCGGAGTTTTAGAAGCTGAGATATCTGGGGAAAAGCAATTTACTTTTATGCCCCCTAGAGGAGAATATATGCGTAACTTGGAAAAGTGACTATGCCTAAAAAATTTCAACTTGAATGGAATCGAAAAGTAAAAAAAAATTTTAATTAGATGTTTAGAAGCAAATATAAGGATTAGAATGTGTTTTCAATTCGATATCATCTGCATTTACGCCCTCTAGCTGCAAAACTTTGCTTCATGAAAAAGAACGAAATAAAGGATCATCATTCGCACACTTCAAGCATCCTAATTCGGAAATAATTTTTCAAATCGGACTATTCGTTGCAGAGATATTGTGTCTACAGTCGGACGGACAGAAGGACAAACCGATAACATAAGCACGATCTTTTTTATAAATGACGTGCTAAAAAATCCAAATGCCTCAAAAACGTTATTGCTTTTCAAAGAGGCTTATTACCAGCGTCGGCGTAAAACTCGTAAAACCTAACTTCTTTAGCACATAATCCGCGGCTTATTTAACGAAAAATACGTTACCTTTTATTTTATCTATTACAGCTCACTCTATGTCTGCGATGATTCTAATTGTATACACTATATTGGCAAAAGTCACCGGACACCGAGAAGAGAAACACAACATAGCATTTATTGACATGCATTAGTACGGTGTCGGTCCACCTTTGCCCTTTATGCATGCACTGACCCTTCGAGACAGGCTTTCGACAAGGCTTTGGAACACAGCGATAGGTATGCGCTTCCATTCAGTATATAATGTTGCCGCTAACTGTTGCTTAGTAGTAGGCTTTGGTTCCAAGCTTCGTATGTCGTACTATAATTCATCCCATAAGTGCTCTATGGGGTTAAGATCAGGGCTCTGTGTTAGCCAGTCCACACACGATACGGAATTTTCGTCAAACCACGACGTAATAGTCCCTGCTGTATGGCTCGATGCATTATCCTACTGGTACCAACAAGGCTCGGTTCCATAGTACTGACACAGGGTTCGTAGGGCATAATCGTCCAAAATATCGAAGTAGACGTGCTGGTTTACAGGTTTGTGCACGATAACCAATAGGCCGGGACGATACCAAGAAAAACAGCCCCACATTAGTACTACCAGCTCCAAATGTGACCGTAGGAAAAATACACTGTGGTAAATATTGTTCCCCCGGCTGCCGCCATACGCACACAGGGCCATCAGACTGATGGATCGTGTATCTGGATTCATCAGTCCATAGGCCCCATTTCCATTGAACTATGGTCCACGCCTAATATTCTTTGCATCAAACAGAAGACACCGCTATTTCCACGTTCGTTTATAAGTGACTCACGGAAAAATTCTCGTTGCCCGCCATAGGGAATCGAACCCAGGGTCTTCCAATTACGCGCCGGATATGCTTCCGCTGCACTACAGCGGCCGCGAATTCCTCCAGAATCACATACACTAACTGCCAAGCCAATTGGCACCTCGCAATACTGGGGATTCACCAGAGATGGTAAGCAGCAACTGAACAAATAATTAGAAGGCGAATGAATAATTCATACAGCCATTCGACCTGGACTAGGAACATCAAACAGAAGTCATCGCTCTTTCCACGTTTATAAGTGAGTCACGGAAAAATTCTCATTGGCCGCCACAGGGAATCGAACCCAGGGTCTTCCAGTTACGCGCCGGATATGCTTCCGCTACACCACAGAGGCATCGAATTCTTCCAGACTCACATACACTAACTGCCAAGCCAATTGGCAGATTGCTTCTTGGAGCCCCGCACAATGCTGGGAATTCACCAAAGATGGTAAGCAGCAACTGAAGAAATGATTAGAAGGCGAATGAATAATTAATACAGACATGGTGCAGTGGAAGCATATCCGGTGCGTAACTGAGTTCGATTCCCAGTGGCGGCCAATGAGAATTCTTCCGTGACTCACTTATGAACGTGGAAAGAGCGATGACTTCTGTTTGATGCTCCTAGTCCACGTCAAATGTTTGTTTTAAATATTCTTCGCACCATGCTGAACGACGAGTAGCATTGCTAACCTTGGGAATCATGCAAGCAAGTATGAGTCATTTTCTTGTAGGACTTCTGTTCACAGTGGGTAGATTTAGGTCCCAGTCACCTACAACGAGTTCACCTTTTGGGCAGGACACAGAAACGGAAGTATGAGAGCAAGTCCAGCTACTTTGACAGAACAGTTTGTAGTGAGATCAGAGTACAGTAGATGGCGCCACCGTACAAGTACGATGTTGCACATAGAGGAGTGAGAGCATTTCAGGGGGGGCATAGGAAATCGTACCCATTTAACCAGTGGGTCCAGCCTGGTGGCCGGCACTTAACGTGCTCGTCCGATGCACGGAGAATATTCAGTGATTGTTAGCAAATCACACCACCTCCGCAAGACCAGCCTAGAACCGAACCTGAGGACCTTGAATTGGTAGTCTGAACTGCAAACCACTCAGCCATTCGCGGATCAGTAGCATTGCTAATGAAGGTCGAAGGCTTATAAGCAGCCGCACGGTCAAGCCGGGGCGATTTGTCCTCTCCGAAGAATCCAGGTTTCTTCTTCACAGAAGTAACGGACTGTGGCGCGTACGGGGTCAGACACACGAGGGCCAACACCCGGAAACGCATGTTGGTCAAATACAGGCCGGAGGTGGCAGTGTGAAACATCTGTGGGATGTTTTTCTGCTATGACTTGGGACCGCTAAGACCAATGGATGGGTCTCTGAACGCCAATGGCTACATGTCCATCTTCGCTGACCACGTGATCTCCCTTATATTGGAGGTTTACCATGGTGGTGATTGTGTCTACCAACAGAAAAATGCTCCCTGCCACGTCGCTAAGGCTGTGCGGGTTCCAGGAATACGACAGCGATGTCTCGCCCTACCTCCATCCCGTAGATCACTTGTGGAACTCTTTGGGACGAGAGGTTCAACTTGCCGACCCACAACCACGTGATCTCGGGACCTCCGTGTCTGCTGTAGTCTGAATGAGTACGTGTGCCTAGGGCAACGTTCCAGGGCTTCATTTCGTACATACATGGCGTGGAGGAAATGAAGGTAGGTCTTCGTAGGTGTTCACATGATTCTGATACGACCATGTACTGTACACTTGCATACTTTTCATTCTGCCAGTGCAATAAATAAAATCATAAAATTATGTAAATGGAATAAATCAAATTAAACTTTGGGGTATTTTAATGGTGTAATGTCATTCCAACAGACGTGATGGTAAACATTATTGGCACAAAGTTAGTGCCAAGGAGGTTAGAAGAAGTGGAGGTGAAGGGACCCGTTTTGAGTGAAGTCAAAACAGATCAGCTCTTTCTGTCTCTCTCTCTCTCTCTCTCTCTGAGGTGGTGGGAGTCTGCGCTGCGAGAGTTCGGGAACGTGACGTCACTTCCTGTGGCTTAAGCAGTTTTGCTTAGCGCATGCAAACCAAGGATGGAAAGAACGAATATTTCGGACTTTTAACATTAGGCTTTTGGTTAAATTTTAAACATGGTTACTTGCACATGGGCAGTAAGTAACCATGCGCACTATGCACTTCCGCTCAAAAAATCATTATTTTGTCCAATTTTTAAAAAAAATACCAACACATATTTTCCTGCTTTTTCTGGAAATTTTGTATTATGGGAATGAATATTTCAGCCTCAATTTTTGTCATGCCTGTATGGGTAGAGTAAGGGTCCGAAAAACCCGTTCAAAATCGCGATTTCCCCATAGAGATATACAGGAGATTCTTAGGTTGGGCGCATTGGCGTAGTCAGCTGATAAAAAGTGACGTCACGCCAGAAACACAGGGAGAGGGGCTGTTGCCAACTCCTCTTACTCTAACCTCCTTGGTTAGCGCACGATGCAGTACTACTCCTTCTTATGCGTTATTACGCCTGCACGTCGTGATAAGGCGATAATACTAAATTAATTTAAATTTTGTCCGTCATGCCTTTCGGTTTTCTGTTAAATCTATGTAGTTCTTCAAAGAAACGGTAAGAAAAAGCCTAGAATGTTGCAGTAGTAGACAAAAACTATTCATTGGTTTAATAAGTTCACTCCGAACATTTTAAAAATTGAATTTCTTTTTATTTTGAAAAAGTTTTTGAGTTATTTTTTGCTTTCATTCCTTCGTACATGTGTGTGTTTATAGTTTACAAGCTTTTTCAATCACATCTCCAAAACATAATTATTTTTGTAGGGTCATGCCACAGAGAAAGGAATCTTGGAACTCACAAAGTCGTATAACCATTTATTTATTTGATAACACCCAAAGAGAAATCGGTGAACGCTCCGACAAGCGTTTTATCCTCATTTTGCACTGTCCATATAATGAGGAAATGCTAAATTAATGCAATTAAGGAAACACTAAAAAGAGATGTGAAACATATTAACGCAGTTTATCTGCCGGAAATTACGTAAACCACAAAAAATATGGTAGATAGAAAACTGAACAGAAAATTGTGCGTCTTAAACGGCTGGGCAAGACTTTTTTTGATAAACGATGTTCCAATGTTGCATATCGTAATCAATTAACAAATCATCGATTAGAAAAAATATAACAGGTAGAGGAATGCTACTTAATGAATTTCAATGTCAGATGCACAGGTGTTTGACAACATAATGTGAGCACCATTATTATAGGGTTAAAGCCATTCGTGTAGATTGCACTGAAAAAATAAGATGTGATTATCTTTTGTGAACATTTTCTTCGTATTTGTTGCCTAGGTTGTACACCAGTGTAACACAATTTGTGTTGAACACTGGTGTACAACCTAGGCTTCTGGTCGGAGATATGGGTAACATGTTAGACTTCCAAAGAGGAACAATCGTGGCAACACGTTTAACAGGAGCGTTTATAACCATAACAAATAAATTGTTTCGTATTTTAAGCGCAAAAGTATCCAAGGTCATGACTGCAAGCACAACGCAAGGCACCACTTCCTCGGTGAAGAATAGTGGGTAGAAACTGAAATTGAATGAGGCGGGCCGACGAACACTAAAAAGGATTGCGTCAAAGCAACACAGAACTACTGCAGAAAAAATGACAGCAAATATCAATATGCACCTGGGAGATCCCATTTCTGCAAAAAAATCCGCACAGAACTTCACAAAGCCAACTTCCATGGAAGAGCTGTAATTGCAAAACCTTTAACCAGAGAAATCTACGCTACAATGCGAACAAAAAATGGTGTCATGAGGATAAAACCTGAACTGAAGACTGGAAACGTATGAGATGGTCACATGAGTCTTCATTAACATTATGCCTAACAGTAGCTTGGGTTTATGTATGGGGAACCTCCAAGGAAGCTTGATGACTGGAAAGGCGTGATATGGTCCGATGAGGCTTCATCTACATATTCCCAACAGTAGGTCGGGTTTATGTATGGAGAACCTCCAAAGAAGCTTGAAAACTGTAAACTTGTGATATGGACCGATGAGCCCTCATTTACATTATTCCCAAAAGTAGGTCGGGTTTATGTATAGAGAACCTCGAAGGAAGCTTGATGACTGGAAAGGTGTGATATGATCCGATGAGTCGTCATTTACATTATTCCCAACAGTAGGTCGGGTTTATGTATAGAGAACCGCCAAAGAAGCTTGATGACTGGAAAGGTGTGATATGGCCCAATGAATCCCCGTTTACATTATTCCCAACAATAGGTCGGGTATATGTATGGAGAACCTCCAAGGAAGCTAGAAAACTGTAAACTTGTGATATGGTCCGATGAGCCCTCATTTACATTATTCCCAAAAGTAGGTCGGGTTTATGTATAGAGAACCTCGAAGAAAGCTTGATGACTGGAAAGGTGTGATATGATCCAATGAATCCTGGTTTACATTATTCCTGACATGCGGCCTACCGTTGTCACGCTGTAATTTCACGGGACGCAATCATTTGCCTGTGAATGGACGTTTCCTACAGATTTCCTAGTTCAATCGCAGAAATTGTTGCTTGTAGCGACCAGCAGTAGCAGTTTAACTCTGTTCTAATAGTTCATAATAGGGCACACCCTTCATATCCCACCAGATGCACAGCAGAACTTTCTTGGAGTGAATATTGTATTTCGGTGTCGAAGTCGTTTATTCACCGGGGTCTACCATCCCCCCTAATAGCTTTACAGGCCCGCGCACCGAATACCGGAAGCTGGGTGACTTAGGGGAGAGTTGTCTGGTCATCCGTGGTGAGTGGTCGAGCATGCATGAGCTTGCTCACTCTGTGTAAGCGTTTTATTACAAACTTCTTTATTTTAAAATTTAGTTGCCATGCACAGGCAATTATATTTTTTACTTACCTGCCCAGGCGAATGATTTGCATGCCCTGGGCATCTCGGGCATGGTATGTTTAAGACCTGGATATTTATATTTTTAAGAGAAAAAAAAAGTACCTGGATCGGCATGAATCCACATATTGTGGAAACTATGTTCTAAACAAACAAGGTTTTAAAAATACAAGTAGAAATATATACTGGCTTTTTTTTTTTTTTTTTTTTTTTTTGGAAAATATTTGCTTAAAATGAGAAATCAACTTTTTATTCATTTATCTAGACTTATCTGTTTCCAGACTTCCTGCACTGTGTCTTCACAAGCTACAGCTATAATAATAACTGGAACTAATATATCTCACATTATCCGATAACTACTGGAAAAGGGTGCTTCCAAACGTGGGGGTGGGTGCCAATCTTTCTACGGAGGAAAACTTCTCCAATCCTTCATAGAATTTATTTTGAAACCAAAATCATAAAAAAGGAAAAATCAATCTTTTTCAATAGCTTTAGTAATGACAAAACATTTGTGCAAGATTTTATACTATTGCTTTTTATAGTTTCTGAGAAAATGGTACATCAAGTTAGTCAATTTATAATGAGACATATACATCTTTTAAAATACATCCTATAGTACCAAAACAATCGCTTAGATTTATTTAGTACAATAACTGCATGTGCATTTGTCATGTTCTCAAAAAATATAATTCTTATCTGGAAAAATATTTTAAGAAATTATTCGAACAAATTTCAGATTTTCTTAGAAATGTGTCTTTGAAATTCTTCAAGGAACAGCTAACGGACACATAATTAAATTGTGTTTGTGATACACTAAGAACTACACAATCGTAATTATTTGTACATTGGTAGTTTTCCTGAATACTTCTTGAAAATAAAATTTCAGGAAATTTCTGCCAATAAGTTACTTGTATTTTTCCAGATAAAAAGAAATGCTTATATTGTGGATCCATATAGTTTTGCTTAATGCTACTAACATACTTAATACAGATGTGTTGAACTTTGACATGGTAACTTTTTTGAAATATTGCTCTAGAATACAAAAATTTTAAACTTTATATTTGCTTAACAAAATGTTGTCCAAACACGTAACTAGATGGTACTAAAATTAGGAAAACTTGTTATGTCATTAAAATGTCATTATTGTACGTTTAATAATGTAGCAGCTGCATAATATTCTTGAAATCTTAATTTATTTGATGCAATCAGTGGATCAAGCAGCAATACACTGTATGTATGTTAAAAAAGTGTTTTATTGAGACTTTGGTAATAAATAAAAAACACAGAAAAAAATTCAGTTTTTCTTGACCTTTTTAGCACGTCTTTTGTAAAAAAAGATCGTGCTTATGTTACCGGTTTGTCCGTCCGTCCGTCTGTACCCACGCTATCTCTGCAACTATTAGTCCGATTTGAAAAATTCTTTTTTGCGTTGGGAAGCTCGAAATATGCGAATGATGATCCTTCATTTTGTTTTGTTTTTACGAAGTACAATTTCGCCGCTAGAGGGCGTAAATGCAGATGATGTCGAATTAAAAATACGTTTTATTCCACATATTTGCTTCTAAACATCCGATTGAAAAAAATCCTTTATCTTTCGATTCCATTTATGTCGAAGAGTATTTTAGATATAGTTACGTTTTCAAATTACGCATAGATTTTTCTCTAGGGAGCGTAAAAGTAAATTACATTTTCCTCGATATTTCTTCTTCCAAAACTCCGATTTGAAAACTTTTTTACTTCAGTAGATGCTCCTCGTGATAAAAAATATTTTGCATATAATTTCAAATTGTTGGTGAAAAATACTTTAGCCACCAGGAGGCGTAGTGTTAATTTTTGCTTCTGATGTATTTGCCATAAAATCTGAGCTTCTAAAATATCGATTGAAAAAATAATTTTGTGGACAGATGCCACTCACATCGATAAACCTTTTTGGAATATTTTCTTCTTAAAATATTCTACAGTTTCTCTACCGGGGGGCGTAGATGTATATTTTATTTTTGGCAGTAACTCTACTTCTAGGAGTCCGATCTGAAAAATTCCTTCTTTGTTGGATAGTGTTTTCAGTGTGACACGTTTTTCCTATAATTTCAAAATTTTCAAGTAATTTAGATACTTTCCGCTATGGGGCGTAGAGGTAAATTGGGTTTCCCCATATCTCTGCTTCTAAATCTCCGATTTGAAAAATTCTTTCTGCACCGGATTTAGCTCCTGATGGGAAATCGTTTGCACATAATTTCTCATTTTTGTAAGAAAATTAGTTTGGCCGCCAGGGGCCGTAAAGCTTAATTTCCACTTCTGATGTATTTGCAGCAAAATATGAGCTTTTAAATTCTCGATTGAAAAAAACGTCGTTTTTAGACCGACGGTACTCATGTCGACAAACCTTTTGGAAACATTTACTTCTTAAATTAATTCATGGTTTATCCGCCAGGGGGCGTAGATGTATATATTTTATTTTTGTCAATATCTCTGCTTCTATGAGTCCGATTTGAGAAATTCCTTCTTTGCTGGATAGTGTTTCCAGTGTGACATGTGTTTCATACAATTTCAAAATTTTCAAAGTAATTCGTAGACTTGCCGCTATGGGGGCGTAAAGGTAAATTGCCCCCCCCCCGTACATCTCTGCTTCTAAAACTCCTATTTGAAAAATTCTTTCTGCACCGGATACAGCTCCTGATGGGAAATCCTTTGCACATAATTTATAGTTTTTGTAAAAAGTGGTTTTGCCACCAGGTGGCGTAAGTTTTAATTTCCGCTTCTGATGCATTTGCAGCAAAATATGAGCTTCCAAAATCTCGATTGAAAAAAAAGTCATTTGTTGCCCGATACTACTTATGTCGACAAACGTTTTATGTACATTTTCTTCTAGAAATAATGCATGGTTTCTACGCCAGGGGGCGTAGACGTATATCTTATTTTTTTCAAAATCTCTACTTCTAGGAGACCGATTTGAAAAATTCCTTTTTTGTTGGATGGTGTTAACAATGCGAAATGTTTTTCCTATAAATTCAAAATTTTCAAGTAAATCATAGACTTTCCGATAGCGGGCACAAAGGTAAATTTCGTTTTCTGCATTATTTCTGCTTCTAAAACTCCAATTTGAAAAATTCTTCCTGTATCGCATACAAGACCTGATGGAAAATATTTTTCACATAATTTCTAATGTTTGATAAAGAATGGTTTGGCCACCAGAGGGCATAAGTGTTAATTTCTGCTTCTGATGAATTTGTAGCAAAATCTGGGTTCCTGAAAACTCGACTAATTTTTTTTTTGCTTGGACCGATACCGCTCATATGGAAAACCTTTTGAAATACTTTCTTCCTAAAATAATGCATGGTTTTTCCACCAGGGGACGTACAGTCACATCTTATTTTTGTCGATATCTCTGTTTCTAGGAGTCCGATTTGAAAATTTTTTTCTATGTTTCAGAGCGTTTCCGGTGTGAAATGTTTTTCATATAAATTCATGTTTTTCTTAACGCACAAGTCTGCAACCATAGGGCGTAAGCTCACGATTCCGTTTACAGTAATATCTGAGGAATTAAAAACCCGATTGAAAAACTTATTTCTTTCTTCAGATACTATTGTTTTCCATACTGGTTCCATTGACTTTGAACAGCTTTGATAAATTTAATTTGCGTCAGAACGGATTCAAAAGACGTGCTTATTACACCCGAAAATTCGGTGTCATCTTTCTTGTTTTATATATTAGTGATTACGGATTGCACATAAATTGCTCGTTACTGTCTGATGTGAAAATACATTTTCACTAAAGGAATTATTTCATTACTAAAATTTTCATAGTCATAAGTTTGCAATAAATAAAAAACCTGATTCCTTAAATTAGTCAATTGACATCTTTTAAAACGACGGCGATACTTCGTAATGGACCCTCAAACTAATCTTTCAAGTACAAGAACGATTTGTTCACAAGTACAGGAATCATTCGGTTAACTATAAAGACACTATAACGTCAAGTGAAACTACGACAACAGTTTATAATTTTGATTATAGGAATGGTTTATCGCTTCCAGTGAAATGACAGCGATGCTTGCATTAAGTTGACGAATCTGTCTTGTTTACCCTTTCAAGTCGAAATTATTGCTACGCTAAATTTTACGCTGTAATTTCCTTTTCTTCTGTATTTAAAAAGATTATAAAACAGACGTGTTAACTCTGCAGTTATTTAAAAACTAACACAGAAGTTCTTATTTAAATGCAGTGAAACTCTAAAAGAACGCACGACCTGGTTATTTGGTGTACGTTAAGACGCGTTCGTTTCGCCCATCGCCGTAATGCTCCCTCTCCGCGGCTACGGACTACTCTAGTGACGTCACAAACCTGTGCGCGGGCCTGCTAAGCTATTAGGTGGTGATGGGTCTACCCAGTGTTTTTTGCGTTTGGAAGTATCGCACCATATCCACTTTCCATCACCTGTAATGATTTTCCACAGGAAAGACTTTCTGTGTTGCTTATTCAACAGATTCAAACACTTCATGACACACTCATCCTTGTTCCTCTGGCTCAAGTCATGTCGCACCCATTTTCCTTCCTTCTGAATCCTTCCCATTGCGCGTAAACGATTGGAAATGGTTTCTTGAGTTACCCCCAGTTGTTCAGCTAGTTCTTTTTTGCGTTTGAGACGAATCTTCATCCAGCAATGCTTGCAGTTCCTCATGTGCAACCTTCTGCTGGGCGCCGCTACGTTCTCTATCGCTAACATCAAAATCTCCTGCTTTAAACCGTCTAAACCAAACCTCACACGTGCTTTTCGATACAATATTCTCCCCCAGAACAGAACAGATCGATGCACATGCTTTTGCAGCACGTTTTCCTTCATGAAATTCGTAACGAATGCTGTGTCGAATAAATGCAGTATCGCTTGCCGTTTTTCTCCTACCCATGTGCAAGTGCGTTCGACTGTTAGGCAAACTTCTATGTCCCGTTTTATACTCTGGACCAGTTACGGTCACATGACAACAACGCGATGGAATGTCTGATATGTAAATTAGCGGTATACGGCACACAAAAAACGCTTTAAAACTAATTTGTACACCTAATAAAAACACAAACACAGCTCTTATATAACCACCCACGTTATATTGATTATTAGAACAACACTGACAACGTATTAAAACGTATTAGAAGAAAAAAATGGAGAGAATACCCTGGTGATATCTTTGTGGGTCTGAAATAAAACCAGTAATTTGAGACTATACATTTATGTACGTGCAGCACATTGCATTTATTCGCGTCAGTCGCAACCCCACCGAGCCTCATTCCGGTGCATACAAAGTGTAAATAAAATATAACAACAAACAAGACGATTTACTAATTCCTGACATTGAGCTGTACTTACGTAGGTGGATTAATGAATGTTATTACTGTGAAACCAATTTAAGAAGATATGTGAGTCATAAATGTAAGTATTTACTAAACTATGACATCGGCAATAATAAGTATTTCGACTGTTTACTTTCTCAAAAACAATATTTATTATTATTATTATTCGGATTTTGACGAGAGTAAAGAACGACCGAGGAAATGTAGCTACGAAGTCAGTCCGCGGGTGTGCAAACAAACTAAAATGTAGAAAGGTAAGCTAAATCGCAAGTGTGCTAATGAGCGCTATTGGCAACCTTTGGTGTTGGACACGGGTTCTCGAACTTTTTGAGACCGCGTCGCCCTTTAGATGTCAGATTTTTCGTGCGACGACCCTGTACACAAAATAAAAAAATCCCAAATTCCAGTTTTTGGTATTTTTTATAAAGAAAATAGTCATTTACATTATCAGCGTGTATTCTTTTTAATGTAAAAATAGAAAATTAGAATAAAATGACAGAGCTGAGTAAAAAAAAAATTGATGAGATAGGCATATTTTCGCAATAGTAACACTCTTCGTTTGGCGTTCACATTTTTACAGTAATTTTAGAGACTACCTAGCAGAGGTATTCGCGTCTTAATGAGATGGGGGGGGGGGGGGGGGAGCTTGTTTCCCGTCATACAAAACATTAAATCTGGGAACAATATGGGATACAGCTACGCGGATCTCCTTCTTAACGTTAACTTTGCTTCTATATCTGGATTTAAATACCGCCAGAGCTGAAAATGCTGCATCGCAAAGGTAGAATGTGGCGAAAGGGAGAATTACTCTCACGGCTTTTTTACTCAAATCTGGGTACGCTTTTGTCACTATTTCAAAACTGTGACGGAGTCCCTGAAGGGAATTTCATTTTCAGTGTGGAGTATGAAAAAAACGTCTATTAACTGTTCCTGCTCAGCAGTAGTCAAAGTTAATGATGAATCTGCTGTAAACGGGTCTGTAACCTAAAGTCGTAGCCAAACGTCCTACACCAGTAGACCGAAAGTCACTTTTTACGCTTTCCAAACGTCCTACACCAGTAGACCGAAAGTCACTTTTTACGCTTTCCAAACGTAGGTTTAAGAAGCGTACATACTCCTGCTTCCTCCGTCCGTCCGTCTGTTGGAACGATAACTCGCGTACAAATGGCTCGATTTCGGTGAAATTGTACTATGTGGTAGGAGACTACCTGGGGACAAACCCTATTGAAAATGGACGAAATGGGGTCAAAAGTCACAGCATAGCAGCGGGATCCATTCCATTGCCCTTATGCGTCATAACTTGCGTTAATATAGTTCGATGTCGATGAAACTTTAGTATATCGTAGGGGACTACCTAGAAATGAACCTTATTGAAAATGGGTGCAGTGGGGTCAAAGGTCAGGACACAGGAGTGGGATGCATTCCATTGCCCTCATACGTTATAACGTGCGTAAAAAAGGTTCGATTTCGATGAAATTTTAGTATGTGGTAGGGGACCACCTGGGGACGAAACCTTATGAAAATGAACAATATGGGGTCGAAGGTCAGGACATTGGATTGTGATCCATTCCATCGCCCTTATCTTATACTACACTGCTGGCCACCCAAAATACAACACCAAGAAGGAAGCATCCGATTGGCCTGATATTTCCAGCATGCGTCGTCCGCGAGAGGACATGCAAACGATTAGCATTGCAGGGCATATGCAAATCATTTGCGCCCGGCACGCCACCGAGAAACATTATGAGAAGGGTGCTCAGAAGGCGGGATGTAAGTAGTGGAAGTGTGTTGTGCTGCCGGACCTGTGCGGGAGAAGCTTCCTGATGCCTCGACGCAGAATACGGCAGTCATTGCAGCACGTTTTGGAGTTCGACAGGGGACGAATAGTGACTTATCGTGACAGCAGTTTATCGTACCGAGACATCGGCGCCCGTGTGGGACGACATCCAGCCACAGTGAGGCGAGTATGGATTCGGTGGGTGCAGGAAGGACGGACGGACCGACGTGAGCGATTGCCGCAGCCGCGGCACACCACCGAACGAAAGGACAAGCCTGTTGTGCGGTGGGCATTGACGGCTCGCACCTCCACATCACGAACGTTATCGCAGGGATTAGGGTGTGTTGTGCAACAACCTGTGTCAGCACGTACAGTTCGACGTCGTGTGCAGGAGCGGGGACTTGTCAGGAGCGGGGACTTGTCGCGTCCATTGCTCCGATTACCATTGACGTTACACCACCGGTGAGTGCGGCGGCAGTGGGCCATTGAACGCCGCACCTGGACTACGGAACGGCACGACATTGTCTTCTCCGACGAATCCCGCTTCTGCCTGCAACTTATACAGCGTAATGTTAAAATCATGAATACATATTATACATAATGTTAAAGGAAATTTTATGTTGAATTCAAATATTTTTACGGAATGTTATTACGAGTAATAGAAGTGAAGTCACAAGCAAAACTACAGCGTCTTGTCATAAAAAAGCAGAAAATAGTGGAATTTGTGAAATTAGTGTAGAATGCATTTAACGTAAAATTACTGTACATTACATTATTGAAACTTGCAGGATCCTTGAAATAACTTACCAACAGTAAAAATACGTTTTAATATTCAATTGGATAACCCCGGTTTCTTACTAACATAGTGCGTCTTCTTGGCATTTTTTTTGATTGGAGGTTTGACGACCACCGTGAGCAACTCAATGGGCTATAAGCAGTCGCCCCTCCCTAATTTAGGGTCACTGGTTCCAGGGAAGGGAGAGAGCCAGTGCCGTAAGACAAACACAACATCCATGCCTGACCGGGATTCGAACCCGGACCCCTTACGAACGAATGATCAGAGGTCAGTGCCTTTGACCACTGCGCCACCGGGGCGGCGCCTTTTTGGCATGGAACTAATGAGCTTCTCTAGTTGTCCACTGGTGATAACACGGTCCCTTTACAGACTCAATTAATGCTCTTTTAGATGTGGGTCTTTGTTGACGGATCTTTTGCTTCAATCTCACCCACAAATTCTCTATGGGATTAAGATCCGGTGGCTGTGCCGGACAGTGAGATTTTATTATAACTTTTCGATTAAACCTTTCTTCAGCCCAGTTGGACCGATGACACGGCGTGTTATCGTCCTGAAAGATAAAATTCCGCAAACTCATGTATTGTGCAGATGGTAGCAGTTTAGACTCCAAATATCGGTCTATTTCCATTCATTCAATGTGCTGTGGCGTAAAAGTCTCTTCGACTTCTACGCTGTTTTAACACGTCAATACACTAGGAAATAGTTCCTAAATGAAAGAAACCTTAACGGCCAGACGAAACATGTAAACAGAAGTCAACTTACAGAAAATGTCCTTTATTCACGATGGAATGCATTACACTCTCCACACATTTATCACACCACTCATTTCAATATTCATCAATTCATAATACAACGTTCTCATACAACTCTCTCGACGGTACAACGCTCGTAATAATTGCTCTCTTACAACAGATCAGTCGTCCTTTTTATCTCTTGCTCTTATCTTATAACAGGCATACGTCACGTGCATTCAACCTCAATTGTGTTGCCAAACGTATTCATTTGAGAGAAAAGATATTTCGTTAAGCGTGAAGAATACTGAGAATAAACTCAAGATTTACATAGGAAAAGAAACTAAAAAAGGAAATTTAATCTAGAATATACGTCACAGTGCCATCAACAATGTGCAACACCACTGGCTGAATTGCAGGACCATAACATCACCGAATGCGGGTGCTTGATTGTTGGCTCGGTGCAGCATGTCTTATATCTTTCACCAGCCCGAAGACGTTCATAGTTATTTCCACGAATGCCACGAATTTGGAACCAATTCTTCAAGTAACGCCTTTTCTCTACCAGGATCCCGCGTGCAACCAACGTGATGCCTCGTATCTTTAAATGAATATAACGTCGCATCTATTTATTGTCAAGTTCCCGCGTTCAAATTGTTAAGCGTTCTATTTTTCAGTTTGCAGTTTCTGTCTAACTTCCTTGAAAAAGCCATCTGGTTGATGTGCGAAAGCTTGGAAACGCTTATGTGTTTATTTTATACGCCAATAAATCGGATCACTAGTACAGCGTTACTATTTACTACATAGTTATTTCCATTATTAGCGGGAATAGTAACAGTTGTTTCATTACTGAAAATAACATTTTTCCCATTCAGCAACAGTACAATTCTTGTGGGGCTTGGCCCAAGCAATTCTTTTGAGCAGTTTTTGTTCAGTAAGGAAAGGATTTCGTGCAGCTTTGCTGTGAAGATGCAATAATGCTTACTCCATTTTCCAAATAATTTTTTAAATCTGTGGCTGTTTTAAACCTTGATTTTAGCCTCCCCGGTGGCGCAGTGGTCTAAGCGATGGCCTCTGATTTATTCGTCTGAAAGGGGTCCGGGTTCGAATCCCGTGAGGCATGGATGATGTGTGTGTCATACGGCACTGGCTCTCTCCCTTCCCTGGAAGCAGTGACCCTAAATCGGTGGTCGTTAAACCTACATTAAAAAAAGAAAAAAAAAGAAACCTTGATTTTAAGGAACGACGAATCAACATGCGATCATCACGTTCAGTACACATCATTGGTCGACCTGCTCTTTTTCTGTTTCCCTCACATCCAGTTTCTACAACTCCTTTAATGGTGCGCAGGACAGCGGAATGATCACAGTCACATTTAAGAACAATTTTGGCACCGTATTATCACCAATGGACAACTAGAGAAGCTTATTAGTTACATGTCAAGAAGGTGCACTTCGTTTCTGAGAAACCGTGGTTATTCAATTAAATATTAAAGGGCCACTTGCTTGTTGGTAAGGTTTTTTCAGGTGTCCTGTAAGTTTTAATAATGTAATGTACAGTAATTTTACGTTAAATGCATTGTACACTAATTTCACAAATTCCACTATTTTTTGCTTTTTATGAATAGACGCTGTACTTTTGCTTGTAACTTCACTTCTATTACAGGTAATAACATTCGGTAAAAAAATTAGAATTCAGCATAAAATTTCCTTTAAAATGATGTATAAAATGTATTCCTGACTTTACCATTACGTTGTATAAGGTGATTTCGAACATCAAAAATTGACTTTCGGTATACTGGTGCAGGACATTTGACCAAGATTGTATTTGTGTTGATCTGTTTGTGGAGGAAAATATTTGTCAAATTGAACGTTGAGTTGAGATACTTGCTCCAAAATGTGCTTGTTTGAATGTTGCGTTTCACTATAAATTATGTTTTTTTTTTTTTTTTTTTTTCTTGCAGTCGCGACGCCCCGGTGGCGCAGTGGTCTAAGGCGCTGGCCTTTGATCATTCGTATGTAAGGGGTCCGGGTTCGAATCCCGGTCTGGCATGGATGTTGTGTTTGTCTTACGGCACTGGCTCTCTCCCTTCCCTGGAACCAGTGACCCTAAATTAGGGACGGGCGACTGCTTATAGCCCATTGAGTTGCTCACGGTGGTCGTTAGACCTCCAATCAAAAAAAAAAAAAAAAAAAAGACGGGCGACGCCCTGGGCCGTCGCGATGCGCGGATAAGGAACTTGTGGTATAGGATATCTACAGGCTACATTCCATAGTGTTATACAGAATTTTAAAGCCCTGCTCAATAGCAGCTAAGCTCCTTCCTCTTGTGGTTTTCGAGGGGAAGCCACATTTGCTACCACGCATCGTTTCCATAGCAATAAAAGTGCATTTTTGTAATGGCTTTTATCACATTTAGCATGAGGTTCTCGTAATTTAAGCAGATTACATCATTACGTTTATGTAGCACGTGGTGAAGTAATGTTAGGCGAGAGTTTAGTAAAATATCATTACTGAGTAATAAAGAAATTAAGTATCGAGCCTTTGTGTTCTGTATTGCAAAACAGAGTAAGATCACGTTATCCTCGTGCTGTATCTCTCAAGGTTTCAAAATCGCTTTATTATTATTCATCATAAGAAAACATAAGAGGGAGACGTACAGCGTTGGGCGTCTCACTGGGAAATAATACAAACTGTTAAAACAAGATTGTATATACACTGCAATGACAATGGGGATGAATAACAAATGCTGCAAGCAAAGCTTATTGCATAAAAATTGCAGGAGAAGTGACAGAGAGAAACACATCGTGTCACATGACATTGGCTGAGCATGATTTATAGGATAACACAGGCGAAACAATAGTACACAATTAGAAAAAGAACAGCACAAACACCGCCGCGAAGGTAAAACATTACATATATGAGATAAAAACACAGCGTGCACATTTGTGCACGTTATTTAACGAGTACACCAAAGCAACATAATACAGGCGGGGTGAAGGTAATTAATGTACACGAGTAAGCATGAAAATATACTGACATGACATTAGCATTCACAATTCAATGGAAGCGTGGATTGCACGAAAAAAAAAATGCAGAAGGAACAGTAAGATCACAGAGCAAAACTAGGAATGCACACTGGGATGACAATAGGAATTAACGCAAAATGAAAGCACTGTACGACGCAATAGATGTAACTGGTACATTAACAAGACATGATGAACCATATTATACACAGGGATGACCAAATAAAGTACACAATGTGAAGGCACGATACAGCGCAAAAAATGTTACAAGTACAGTAAAACGCACACGATAAACCATGAGTGCACTCAGGGATGTTATGAGTATATGCATAAAGTGAAAGCACAGGACAAGCCATGGGTTCTGACAGATGATAGAATTTATCATAAATTTGTACGTGCACGATCAAAGCATTAACACAATGTGAAAGCACGAAAATAGTATGTACACAATGTGGAAGTATAGAACTGTACAAAAATCAAACAGGTGCAAGGAAATGGCTAAACACTAAGAAGGTGTGTTAGTGCGGCAAATATAACAAATGAGAGATAGAGACATACACCACATGACATCTCAAAGTAAAACACACTACAGGAACACGGTGTAATATACTAGGTGCATAGACAGAAAGCACTTAAGGTGACCAGGGTACAGCCCCAAGTACATAAAATTGACGGGAGGTCACGGAATCAGAGGGCACACTGATACCAATGTAAATATGGTAAAGCATAGTATGGCACGAAGAACAACAATTCAAATGACAAGATCACAATGATATGCACACTGAAAACGAGAAAACAAAAACTTGGGTATTACAGCACAGGCTGTAGCTCGATCACATGATATACATGGAGACGAGTCGTAGAGAGGAGGAGGGGCACCAGGGTGCCACGGAACTCAGCAAAGGAGGTGTAGAATGTCCTAGGGTACTAATAGGTGTAGCAGTCCAGAATCAACCGCAAACCATGGAGCGACTGGCGCCCAGGTAGCATAGAAGGCGGCTTCTCGACGACTGGAAGAAGACGACTGGTACTCCAGGCGGAGTCGAGAAAGCATCGATCTTGAAAATGGCACAAAAGGGCTGCGCTGGCCTGGTGTAAAGAGACCGGCGAGGAAACGCTGCGGAGTTGTTGAAGGTATACGTAAATAGCGTGTTTAACCAGCACAAAAAGATAGGCACATACTGACGGAAGAGGCGTAGGTGGATGAGCCCGCAGAAGAAGATGTCTGTAGGCAGTGAACGGAAGATCTTGAGAACAAGAGCGACTGGTCATACGGAAAGCCTGGTGGAGGAGAGGCATCAGGATGGGACAGTAAAGGTAAATGTGAGAAACGTCTGCCTCCTGTGCGCAGAAAGAGCAGAGAGGGGAGGAGAGAAGGGACATGCGAAAGAGAAAATACGGAACAGGAAGGCGATTACGCAAAAAGAGCCAGTGGGTATTAATTTCAAAAGGGGCGGATAAGGGTGAGCGGGCACCGGCCCAGACAAGAGGAAGAGAAGCAGGGGGAACCTCGAGAATAGAAAGCGGTGAAGGGGTGGCAAGGTGCACTAGAAAACGATAAAGAGATTTAGAGGAGAGAGAGGAGAGAGGATGAACCGATACCTGGACCAGTTTCTGCCTGAAGAATAGTGTAACATCCTATTAACCACTATCCAGAATTCGTATGTGTCCATTCTAAGGAGGATTAAGGCGGTTTTGAATGCCAAAGATGGTTCTACACACTACTAAGTATGTAAAACCTTCTTTTCCTAGGTGTTCACATGATTCTGTGGAACCCCTGTATTCAGTGGCGCCCATATGAGTACTTTTGGCGGGGGCCAAGAAAAATCCTTACCTCCTTCAAGGCTGTCAAACATTTTAGTAAATGTACAAGATACTAAAAATACAAAAAAAAAAAAAAAAACATTGATTCAATCAATCATTAATATCTTATTATTTTAAAAAACGGATTCGTCTATTTTAGTGTTTTAAATTTATCAAACATTTGGCTATGCCAACGGCTGGGGGTGCTCAACCCCCACTTGTGGGCGATCTTGCCCGTACAGTATTTTATTTCCCCCGGTCATTATCAACTGGCTTTCACCTATGTTGTTTATAATGTTTAATAACATTTCGTTATTTGAATGTAGTGTTTAAGATACCTTGAAATACCGAGGTATTTTTGCGCGTTTAGGGTATTTCAGCAAGGTTTTTGACAATTTAGAAAAGCATTTTATCCAGAAAATCTTAGAGAAATGTATCTTCTTAAACGCTGATTAAAAATTGGAGAGGAATTGAAAGTTTTCTCTTTTTGCCTTTTAGTAGTGCAACAGTTCTTATTTGTTTTAAACCACGAGCAATAAAGAATTTACTTGGGGATATTTACTGCGTATTTCAGGATGAAAGTTCCTCGTTCATTCAGTTTACTGCCTGTAGAAATGTGGACCCGTATTCAGATTTTGCCTTCGCTTTAAAAATTCTGTCAGAGTCAGGGAAGTGGAACTGATGTCGCACCAGAATGCCAAAGTACATCATTTACATGCGAACGCGGCGGACTTACAGCAGATGGTCGACATTGGGCAAGTCGAAAATGTTTCGTTCCTCCCATTCCGAAAGAGATTTCACATTTGGTGTCCAAGATAGTGGTGATTACTGACGCATACATGCCACAAAGCTCTACTTCATTATCCTCAATGCGTGGCCCTGTTTGTACTTAACATCTACTCTGAACTTCGCCTAGTGAAACCTGGAGCGACAATTTCAGCACTCAGGACTGACGTTGATCGCCTGCCTTTGTTTCCTTTTGGAAATGCACTTCCAAACATAAAATAGAAACTTGAAGTTGGATATAAAACGGTGATACACGTGCAAAAGTAAAGAAATCTGTTTTAAAAAAACAAACAAAAGAACATGGTTAAAGTATTGCATTATTTTCCACTAAAGCAAATTGCAGAATTTGACCCGTTTCCACAAGAGCATTGTGAAAAATTTGCTTGTGGTATATAACATGGGGGGGGGGTTTGGAATTTTGTTAAATACAGTAGTTCTCTTATAGCGAGTCCGTTTTTAGCGAGCGCTCGGGTACAATGTGCAAAGCAGAAATTTTTCTTTTTATCATGTTATTCTAAAGCTAATTTACGTTGATATACACAGGGGTTCAAATACACATTCAAATAATCTATTTATTAATATACTGGATTTGTATAACAGTACAATTTCCGTTTCTCGTTGTAATACACTACGGCATTAAAACTGCAAGCTTTCTTTGCCACGGGCAGCTTCTTCAGGCTGAAAAGCATAAACAGCAACAGAATCTGAGAAAGCTACTCGAAACTTTCTTAATCGAAGGACGTGTTTCGAGTTCCTTTTATGCTGTTATTTATGTTCCTTAACCTGAAAAAGCTGCCAGTGGCAGCGAAAGCTTGCAATTTTAATGACGTAGTGTATTACATCTAGAAACAGAGATTGTACCTGAAACGGAATTGTATTTTAATAAATAGATAACGCTAATTTGATCGTTTTTAACGAACAAAGTTTAATGATATTTCCAGATGTAAGCCCTTATCCGGCAGGAACGTATTAACTCGGGGTTTGTAAAACAGGCCGAAATCAGCTCGTACGAATATGCCAGGTTGTAAAAAATTTGTTCAGAAAATAGAGAAGCAGGCATTTCAAGCTTAAAAAAGTAGAAGTTGGCTCAGTTCTGATTGAGTCTTCAGTTTGGAAAGTACGACTATGACTTGCACATCGGAGGGCTGAAATGAGCGAGTATTATTTTATTTATTTATTTATTTATTTATTTATTTAACCACAATTTCATGCCACACCACGACAAAACAGAATTTACACACCCGGGACTACATCTACAATCATAATAAACAACAAAAGTCGAAGAATATAGTTATACCAATAGTAATATAAATGAGCAAACGGAACTAATGAACTCAGGCTTTTTATATCATAGAAATAAACGGTTGCACGCAGCATGCAATGTAACCAAAGTAACTAAAAGATTGAAGCATTTCAAAAGTATAACTGTTAGAAAACTTCAAAAGTATAACTATTTCCATACAGTTGGATTTTTGCAAATAGCATCATGTTTTCATTAAGACATACACATGATGAAATATATACTAACGAAAGTAACATTTTCAAAAAGTTACATACTAAAATAAATAATTAAGTCACACAAACTGACAAGAAGAAGGTGCGAACTCTTCGTAGCCAATACATCAAGAGTCTCAACACGAGGAGCATAACCAAAGTAAGTACTAATTACAGTATGGTTTCAAAATGTTTATTTATTTTTTTATTGCCAATAAAGATTTATAATATGATAAGTAGCTTATGAATATTTTACAAATAATACTGAATATACAGTAAATTCCGAGCACAAAGCAGAGTTCGAGTTGTGCTAGGTACATGTTCTATCGGTGTGTTGGATATTTTTTTGGAGGCGGCTGCTTTCAGGCGTTCTCGGTACTCTCTAGTTCGTTGTGCGGCAGTCGTCTTGGACTTTTTACATTCCTCATCACTTGCGCTTGGCTCTCGTTTCAATTTTCTCCACTTTTGCTTCCGTTCATTATGCGAATTCCGCGGCATTGTGGAAAATGTTAACCCTTTCACACGAAAACAATTTAAAATTTTTTTTTAGTTTTAACCACTGCGGCATGTTCTTTATATATTTGAATAGATCTCGAAGAGAGCCTTAAAACGATACCACACACGGTCGTTTTGCACTCACGGTTGTCTCGATAAACGGCGATGTTGTCAAAAGTGTTCACGCGTTCACAAAAAATCTATTTTTAAAATGTTGAGTTCAAACCACTCCGAAATGTTCTTCGTATATTTGAATAGATCTCGTCAAGAGCTTCAAAACGATAGCATGCACAGTCGTGTTGTGCGTACGGTTGCCGAGATAGATTGAGTCAACCGTTGCGGCACACCCAGAAATATTGCATCATCCCCCCTTTGCATAGGGAGCGAGGGAGCATCGTACTCACGATGTATTGCGTAGTACGTGAACTGGACTCCACGATGTTTACAAATATGCTAACACAATTAGTGTGCGGCTCGTAATTTTAACGCTATAATGGTTTCAATTGGGACCTGTTTTTCTCACAAGCGGTCGGTGTAAGTCCCCCGCGAAGTTAAACTTAGTCCTACGTCAAAATTGTACAAAACACTTAACCTAATGATCCAAGTATTTTCCATTGGAACTGATGACCTTGTTGCACCAATCTAGGAGTTGATATATCCCATTGCGATAGAAGTCTGCGAGCTAGAGCTGTCGACCACTCAATGTTTTTAATCGGTTAATATTTCACCATTGATCGATTAATCGATAATTTGATCGAGTGATAAAAAATACTGTCACAAAACAATATACGACTAAAACTTATATTATGCATTATTCTATAATTATATGGATACTAAATCAGTTGTCTGAAATGTTAGAGTGTTGAATGTATCGTAGCCTGCTAACCTAGTAGTATTCATTGCTTTACTTTATCAAAAAATCAGAAATACAAATTAAAAATAATTACCTTGAACCTGGTTTGCAGTCACTGCTTTAGCCAAGATTTTAGGCACAAAAGCTTGTCAATATTGGATGGTTTAAACGAAGAACGAAGTTTGTTGACAATAATACCAGCGGCACTAAACACCCTTTAACTTGGCACAGACGTTGCTGGAATGCACAGCAATCGTTTTGCTAAAGTAGCAAGAAACGGCAACTGTAACGAATGAGTTTTCCACCACTGAAGAGGATCTGACAAATCGTCGTCGAGTTCAGGCAAGCTCTGATAAACTTGAAGCTCTAATTCTATCTGTGTGCTGACATTTGGGTATTCCTTTCTTTCTCTTTCTGGAATCGACGAATTGTCAAAACATTGTTTTCTTCGTTTCTGTTGCACATTACTTTGTTTTAAGGGCAGCTGTTGATTTGTGCTACTGGATGAAATTCTGTTCCACACTAGCTCTCAGTTTTTTCTGGTATACAGCGAAGTGTCTTTAATCAAGGATCAAGGGCATTAGCTTCTTCGTAATTGTCGTATAAAGGCCATTGACTGAGTCTTTTCGTCAGATCATCGAGCAACATAACTTGAAATCTGGAAATATATGCTGGGTCGGTATCGGACAATCTCATTGCACTTTTGAGGTGTGTAAAAAGGCAGGAAATACAAAACTGGCGGTTACGTACTTGTGACCTCCGAGTATTTCAGTGAATTTCAAGCAAGGTTTCAACACGCTGATTAGCTTCTCAAGCACTTCCCACTCAACTGTTGTCCGAACAGGAGTATTCGATGCGCTGGCTACCAGAATGTTGTCTACTTCGTTTTTAGCTTTCACCAAAATTTCCATCATGATGTAGGTACTATTCTAGCGTGTCACTATGCCCTGTTGCAGCTTAGTATCAGGAAGACTAAGTTCTTTTTGCTTAGACGAGAGTGCCTCTCAATGTGAGCTGTGTTTAAAATGCCCTACAATTTTTCGGCATTTAACTAGAACCTTTATCTATCGATGCGACTTTAAGAGCTTTATTTATACTTCACTGTAAAGTATGTGCTGAACATCTTACACTGTCAAACTTTGATCTGTAAACGCCAAATATAATATTTCTGGCATTATCAGTGCAGATGGCAAAAAGCTTGTCCGTTAGTTCCCATTTTTCAACGGGTTCCTCAAATTCAGTTGTACACTGATTTGCAGTATGCTTCTCAATCACCTGCTTCACTTGAAGAGTTGCATCGCAGTAATTCCACTCAATGTCAATGCAGTGTACTGTTATTGCTAAGTAGCTGTCGTTGGCGAGCGAGGTCCAAAAATCTTCAGTTAAGCTCACATAGGAAGATCTCTTTAATTCATTAAACACTCTTGACTTCTGAATGTCGTAAATTTGGGCAATCTTGTTCATAATGGTACTTCTGGCAGGTAAATTGTAACACTTAGAAATAAGAGCTGTTTGCAACAACACTTTCAGGCCAGGATCTTCAATAATACTGACAGGTCGCGAACTAGATGCAATCCACAACTCTAATTTATTCGTTAATTCCTGTTCTTTTAATGCAGAAAGTGGCTTTCCGAGGAAGGAATTTATTCCTATTTGCTTCATAGCGGTGGCATTTGAACTAGGCTGCTCCTGTGGCATATTCGATGCAATTTCCATGAATGGATGTTGCGATTGTAAATGATAACGTAAGCTAGTTACACTTCCACTGTACTTTAAAATTTTCTTACATTTTAAACAATAAACATGCCTGCGATCAATAACTTCCCTACTGTTTTCTAATGTATATCCAAAACAAGAGGATAATTTCCCTTTTAATCCCTGAAACTTCATTTTTGGAGCACAAATAAACGTGACAGCAAGAGATGAATCAGCGTTCAAACTTTCTTTCATTGACACTTTGACACACTGTAACGTACTAGGAGATGTGACGTACCTGCCAGAAGGACGCACACGACATAAAGGCAGATAGGAATCAGAATAAAACGTCCACGTAGCTCAATTGGTAGAGCAACTTATTCCGGAATGAGGGGATCCGGGTTCGAATCCTGGCGTGGACAGAAATGACGGAGAAATTTAATTCGTTATAAGACACGCCCATGCTCATCCCAGCAGGCTCCGCAACCAATAAGGGAATTTGTTTTTTCAATGAAGAGAGTGGGGGCAAAAAGTTTGCCCCAGGCTTTTGCTCTTGCACTGGAAATCTTTCCTGTTGACGGATACAATACTTCTGCAACAGTACGCAACTTAGTCCCTGGGTAATTAAGACTAATCATACAGCCATTGATTCCAAGAAACACGACCAGCGGCGTATTTTCATCTGTATCGATGTAATAAAACCTCGGGAGACCACTACCCAAGCTTGGAAGATGCCGGCCGTCGTTATATCGACCTTACGTATTGAAACAACTGACTCTGCCCAGACGATTCAGCTAAGACAAGAGTAGAAAAGGTGTAGCACCCCTTAATGGCTGACGGAGCTGCATTTTTCCAGAATAGCTACAGTTAACAAGGGAATAGCAAGGAGGGGGAAGCACAGACAGACCACCACATGAAAAATGAGTACAGCGCACAGCAATAAAAGAACCGGGGTACCACGAGGTCGAGAATAGCAGGACAAGTACATTGTTAATGGCGGAAGTTCGGAATTGAAGATGGACTTTGAAGACTAGCATCCTGACGCACGATGAACGATGGAATCCCGGCTGATAGTGGTGACTGCTATATTTAAACTTTCATCGCCATAAAAATGCTAATTTCACGGAAGTGAAGACACGAGCACAAATGTTGTATTCAACAAATTCAAAACTATATGCAGTTTTTGGAAGTTCCTAATTAATTTAATTTTTATAATATTTTTTTAAGTAACCGATTAATCGGAAGAAGAAAATAATCGGCGATTAAAAATTTATCTGATTAATCGATCGATTAATCAATCAAACCCGACAGCCCTACAGTGCGAGCGGGAGTGGAAGATATCATCCATGGAACATTTCACATCGTCGCCAATAGTAAAGTTTTTCTCAGCGAGAAAATTCGACGAAGACCGGAAGAGATGAAAGTAGGACGGGGAAAGTTCCCGGAAACACGGGAAGTGCGACAACATTTACCATTGCAGCTCGTGTAATTTTTTCTGGGTCCGTAAAACGACAGGTGGACGAGCTTCATACGGGTGAAAAACAACCCCGTGGCGATTAAACATCGCTGGGCGCTTTTCTTACATTGCAGCATGGAGAGGGTACAACTGTTGGATGTAAGCATCTGCTGTGATGGTATTGTTCCGCGGTAAAGTTTCACAGTGAATCACACCGCGACAATCCCACCAGCAACTCAGCATCATCTTCCGTCCATGAAGGGGTAGCTTAGTGACCTTATGGGGGTTGTCTCTGCTCGGTCCACGCTTTTTGTCACGTAACATTCACGTATATGACCCATTTTTGGTCATCCGTGACAAACCGATGCAAAAAAGCCCTCCCATTTTTCTCTGTCACGTAGAGAAACAGCAGTGGAGTAGCGTTGCATCCGATTCTGGTTAGACAAATCATGGGGTACCCATTTGCACAGTTTACACGAATATCCCAACTTTCTCTTCCACGCAGAGCAACATCAATGGAGTAGCGTTGCATCCGATTCTGGTCAGACAAAGCATGGAATACCCATTTGCACAGTTTACAGGAATATCCCAACTTTCTCTTCCACTAGAGCAACATCAATGGAGTAGCGTTGCATCCGATTCTGGTCAGACAAAGCATGGGGTACCCATTTGCACAGTTTACACCAATATCCCAACTTTCTCTTCCACGTAGAGCAACATCAATGGAGTAGCGTTGCATCCGATTCTGGTTAGACAAAGTATGGGGTACCCATATGCACAGTTTACACGAATATCCCAACTTTCTCTTCCACGCAGAGCAGGAGTAGCGTTGCATCAGATTCTGGTTAGACAAATTATGGGGTACCCATTTGCACAGTTTACACGAATATCCCAACTTTCTCTTCCACGCAGAGCAGGAGTAGCGTTGCATCCGATTCTGGTTAGACAAATTATGGGGTACCCATTTGCACAGTTTACACCAATATCCCAACTTTCTCTTCCACGCAGAACAACAGCAATGGAGTAGCGTTGCATCCGATTCAGGTTAGACAAATCATGGGATACCCATTTGCAGTTTACTCGAATAACCCAATGTCCCGGATGTACGAAGTTTACATAAAATTCAAACTGAGTATAAATAAGGGAAAAACCAAAGTAATGTTTTTTGAGCGAAGAACTGGTAGTACTGAATATAATACAAGTCTAAATGACATAGTGATTGTCCAGGTGAATGAGTTTGTGTATTTAGGAAGCATGTTTGACTGAGAGAACAAACTGGATGGTGAAATTAGTAGCCGAGTGAATTCTTTATTGAAAGTCATAGCTGCCTTGAGCAGGTTTTCGCAAGAATGATGGGTTCTCAAGAGAGTCCCGAATGGCTGTGTATGAAAGTGTAAGTGTTCTTACTCTTATGTATAGCGCTAAACCCTGGGTACTACAGAATAAATATAGGAGTCGTTTGTGTGCTGGAGAAATGCGTTACTTTCGGGGGGTTTGTGGCAAGACTCGTTCTGATCGTGTGAGGAATGAAGATGTGTTGCAATTGTGTAATGTGAAGCAAAATGTTGTTAGCAAGGTGGAAACTAATATGCTTCGGTGGTTTGGTCATGTTGAAAGAATGAGGTACGAGGTGCTTACTAAGAATTTTTTTAGCCCGAGTGGCAGGAAGGTAAGGCAGAGGAAGGCCAAGGAAGTCATGGGAGGATCAAATTCCGGTGTGCCCGAATGAGAAAATGATCATGAATATGAAGTATAGAAGATCGTGTGCGCGTCGTGTAATGGATGTAAATGAAGTTCGAGTTGTATGCCAATATCGCTGTAAATGGAGAAGTTTGATACGGCAACGGTAGGTAAATAATAGTTAAAAATTATCTGGTAGTTTGTTTTTTCTTTGTGGAGCTAACCTCGGAATCCCAGAGACCAGCGTAGTGATATGTATGTATGTACACGAATATCCGAACTTCCAGTGTCGGGTGTTGATGGTCGTATGGGAGGTCTTCAGTTCCCGTGGTGTTGTTGATGGTCGTATGGGAGGTGCCAGGTCCCGTAGTGTTGCATAAGGCTTGATCGATAGCAATTGTTGCAGTTTATCATCTTCAACTTTACTCGGTTTGCAACTTCTGGGCGCATCAGAAAAAATTCGTACAACAGTATCGAATTTCCTGTACCAGTCATAGCAAGCACTGTGTCGGGTAATATCGTCAACAAACCTGTTTTGCAATTTTCCAAGTGCTTCCGTAACTTTCAGGGTATTCCGTACCTTTCAGGGTATTCCGTAACTTTCAGGGTATTCCGTAACTTTCAGGGTTTTTGATATTCAAAGTGCTCGTTTATATTCAGAGAGCAATATTACACGCACACCTTTTGTCGATATCGCCATCGTGTCGTCGCCACGTGCAACTGATCTTCACCGCAACAGCGTACGTTCCGTCTTCAGAAATTATTCTTTCACGCACAGCACCCTGCGGTGTCTACGTCAAAGCAGGCCTGCAGTATTTTGCACCACACACGCCACATTCGAATTTTTTCGGGAAACGTTTTCTACAGCTTGATATTTGCAGTCTAAGAAGCGGGACAAACGCGGCCGGCGCGAGTGGAACTTCGTGTCGGAAAGCGTTGCTTTCCTCTTAGCTTCGTTATTCAAAGTGCTCGTTTAGGAATATATTCGCTGTCTGAGAAGTGGGCGGAAAGCGGCTGGAGCGTGTGAACCTTCGCATCAGAAAGCGTTGCTTTCCCCTTAGCTTTGATATTCAAAGTGCTAGTTTAGGAATATATTCGCTGTCTAAGAAGTGGGCCGAATGCTGCTGGAGCGAGTGAACCTTCGCATCAGAAAGCGTTGCTTTCCCCTTAGCTTTGTTATTAAAATTGCTGGTTTATGAATATATTCACTAACTAAGAATTGGGCCGAATGCGGCTGGAGCGAGTGAACCTGCACATCCGGAAATTTTGCTTTCCCCTTAGCTTTTATATTTAAAGCGCTCGTTTAGGAATATATTCGCTGTCTGAGAAGTGGGCGGAAAGCGGCTGGAGCGTGTGAACCTTCGTATCAGAAAGCGTTGCTTTCCCCTTAGCTTTGTTATTCAAAGTAGTCGTTTAGGAATATATTCGGTGTCTGATGTGCAAGTTCACTCGCTCCAGGCGATTACGGCTGTAGCGAGTGAACTTGCGCATCAGAAAGCGTTGCTTTGCCCTTAGCTTTGATATTCAAAGCGCTCGTTTAGGAATATATTCGCTGTTTGAAAAGTTGACTAATGTGGCTGTAGCGAGTGAACTTTGGCATCAGAAAGCGTTGCTTTCCCCTTAGCTTAATTAATCAAAGTTCTCGTTTAGGAATATATTCTCTGTCTGAGAAGTGGGCCAAATGCGGCTGAAGCGAGTAAACCTTCGCATCAGAAAGCGATGCTTTCCCCTTAGCTTTGTTATTAAAATTGCTGGTTTATGAATATATTCGCTAACTAAGAAGTGGGCCGAATGCGGCTGGAGTGAGTGAACCTGCGCATCCGCAAACTTTGCTTTCCCCTTAGCTTTGTCATTCAGAGTAGTTTATAGCCTTCTAAATAAAGACTTAATGCTTTCTAAAAGAACTATAACAGTGCCGACGAACCTAAAAGAGGAGAGAGAAGACGTTTGAGTTACTGGTTTCCTCCCAGTTGCATGAAGTCCGTGACGATAGAACAATCCCTTCCAAATCCTGTCTTAAGACATGGGGCAGAGAGAATGAAGGAGTAGAAGGCGGAGCGCATCATCAATGATAGGTTTATGGTGAGTACTACTGTGACAAAGGGGAGGGAAAGGAAGCTGTTTCGCTTTGGCTCTCCTAAACCCGGCCACCATGTGCACATTTCCGTTTGGGAGCTCAGAGAATGTGGGCATCATTTTGTACAGGTGCTCCTTCTATTTAAATGGTTAAACAGGGAGAGAATGATAAAAATGATGACTTTTAAGAAGCAAAGTAACAAAACGGAATGAAATTCTTTTTATACTAGCTTACAGCCTGTGCCATGCACGGGTGAAAAACTGATGAAATTACTCTGCAATGAGAAGAAAATGAAATAAAACACGACATAACACCGATGTAGGAGAAAAAACGTCGCAGACAGTTGTTCAAGCACGGACGTGTTGCCACAGATGAAGTCGTTTGTCTTACTAACTTTATTTTATTTTCCGGTACTTCTCCTTGATTTTACGTATCGTGAGATAGCAGTGCGCTTTGTTTTGATTTCGGCCCACGGATAAAGGCATATGACGCTACAAGTATGTAAGTACTGAATGACGTCAAAGCGTTAGGGAGAGACGTACCCTATTATAGGTTTTATTTAACGAGGCAGAGAAATTCTACTGCGCTATGTCTTGAAATGAAGGAATAGAAATGGTGGTGTACAGGACGAAATTGCAAAAACGCAGGGGAATAATTTTGAGCTAGTGGAATGCTGTAGATAGTAAAGGTAATGGGGAGGAGTACATCAAATTCTCAACCATTCCTCTCTCTTCCACCCATTACCAGGGACATTCTTGGGAGAATCGCGACATCGTAGTTGGCCTACTCCTAGGCAAAAAAAGGATGAGTGGGAGTGGCCCACGCATACGTACCTTCGGTGCAATCCTCGTCACCGATAAATTTGGAATCACAGTTGTCAGTATCAAATTTGCCCGACGGAACTTTGTTGCGTTAAGTCAGAAAAAGACTGCGTTTAAGGAGACGAAACCAAATTTACATAGAAACAAAGGAACACAAAAGTGAGTTTAAAACAAAGTTATCGTCACCCTTTGAAAAGTCATTTTAATGCTGCTCTCACGGAAATGTTTAAACAGTGTCAAATATCCAAAAACCCGTTTTGTATCCAAACGGAACCAGCATATTTGTTGCGCTCACGAAAAATAAAGTGCAGAGTAATTCAAAATGATTGCCCCGATTAAAAATGACAATAACGGGTTTATGAAAACAAATAGACAGCTGATATCTCTACACAAGAACAAAGGAAGTTCAAAATTTTATTGAAACCTACTGCTGTTATGCTTCGATTCTTATTGCTATGTTGCTTGGATTCTTACTGCTGTGTTGATTGGATTCTTACTGCTGTGTTGCATGGATTCTTACTGCTGTGTTGATTGGATTCTTACTGCTGTGTTGCTTGGATTCTTAATGCTGTGTTGCTTGAATTCTCACTGATGTGTTGCTTGAATTCTTACTGCTGTGTTGCTTGAATTCTTACTGCTGTGTTGCTTGGATTCTTACTGCTGTGTTGATTGGATTCTTACTGCTGTGTTGCATGGATTCTTACTGCTGTGTTGATTGGATTCTTACTGCTGTGTTGCTTGGATTCTTACTGCTGTGTTGCTTGGATTCTCACTGATGTGTTGCTTGAATTCTTACTGCTGTGTTGCTTGAATTCTCACAGATGTGTTGCTTGAATTCTTACTGCTGTGTTGCTTGAATTCTTACTGCTGTGTTGCTTGGATTCTTACTGCTGTGTTGATTGGATTCTTACTGCTGTGTTGCTTGAATTCTTACTGCTGTGTTGCTTGGATTCTTACTGCTGTGTTGCATGGATTCTTACTGCTGTGTTGATTGGATTCTCACTGCTGTGTTGCTTGAATTCTCACTGATGTGTTGCTTGAATTCTTACTGCTGTGTTGCTTGAATTCTTACTGCTGTGTTGCTTGGATTCTTACTGCTGTGTTGATTGGATTCTTACTGCTCTGTTGCTTGGATTCTTACTGCTGTGTTGATTGGATTCTTACTGCTGTGTTGATTGGATTCTTACTGCTGTGTTGATTGGATTCTTACTGCTGTGTTGCTTGGATTCTTACTGCTGTGTTGCTTGGATTCTCACTGATGTGTTGCTTGAATTCTTACTGCTGTGTTGCTTGGATTCTTACTGCTGTGTTGCTTGGATTCTTACTGCTGTGTTGCATGGATTCTTACTGCTGTGTTGATTGGATTCTCACTGCTGTGTTGCTTGAATTCTCACTGCTGTGTTGCTTGAATTCTTACTGCTGTGTTGCTTGAATTCTTACTGCTGTGTTGCTTGGATTCTTACTGCGGTGTTGATTGGATTCTTACTGCTGTGTTGCTTGGATTCTCACTGATGTGTTGCTTGAATTCTTACTGCTGTGTTACTTGAATTCTTACTGCTGTGTTGCTTGGATTCTTACTGCTGTGTTGATTGGATTCTTACTGCTGTGTTGATAGGATTCTTACTGCTGTGTTGCATGGATTCTTACTGCTGTGTTGCTTGGATTCTTACTGCTGTGTTGCTTGGATTCTTACTGCTGTGTTGCTTGGATTCTCACTGATGTGTTGCTTGAATTCTTACTGCTGTGTTGCTTGAATTCTTACTGCTGTGTTGCTTGGATTCTTACTGCTGTGTTGCATGGATTCTTACTGCTGTGTTGCATGGATTCTTACTGCTGTGTTGCATGGATTCTTACTGCTGTGTTGATTGGATTCTTACTGCTGTGTTGCATGGATTCTTACTGCTGTGTTGATTGGATTCTTACTGCTGTGTTGCTTGGATTCTCACTGATGTGTTGCTTGAATTCTTACTGATGTGTTGCTTGAATTCTTACTGCTGTGTTGCTTGGATTCTCACTGATTTGTTGCTTGAATTCTTACTGCTGTGTTGCTTGAATTCTTACTGCTGTGTTGCTTGGATTCTTACTGCTGTGTTGCATGGATTCTTACTGCTGTGTTGCATGGATTCTTACTGCTGTGTTGCATGGATTCTTACTGCTGTGTTGCATGGATTCTTACTGCTGTGTTGATTGGATTCTTACTGCTGTGTTGCATGGATTCTTACTGCTGTGTTGATTGGATTCTTACTGCTGTGTTGCTTGGATTCTCACTGATGTGTTGCTTGAATTCTTACTGATGTGTTGCTTGAATTCTTACTGCTGTGTTGCTTGGATTCTCACTGATTTGTTGCTTGAATTCTTACTGCTGTGTTGCTTGAATTCTTACTGCTGTGTTGCTTGGATTCTTACTGCTGTGTTGCATGGATTCTTACTGCTGTGTTGATTGGATTCTTACTGCTGTGTTGCATGGATTCTTACTGCTGTGTTGCATGGATTCTTACTGCTGTGTTGCATGGATTCTTACTGCTGTGTTGATTGGATTCTTACTGCTGTGTTGCATGGATTCTTACTGCTGCGTTGATTGGATTCTTACTGCTGTGTTGCTTGGATTCTCACTGATATGTTGCTTGAATTCTTACTGCTGTGTTGCTTGAATTCTTACTGCTGTGTTGCTTGGATTCTTACTGCTCTGTTGATTGGATTCTTACTGCTGTGTTGCATGGATTCTTACTGCTGTGTTGATTGGATTCTTACTGCTGTGTTGCATATATTCTTACTGCTGTGTTGATTGGATTCTTACTGCTGTGTTGCATGGATTCCTACTGCTGTGTTGATTGGATTCTTACTGCTGTGTTGATTGAATTCTTACTGCTGTGTTGCATGGATTCTTACTGCTGTGTTGATTGGATTCTTACTGCTGTGTTGATTGGATTCTTACTGCTGTGTTGCTTGGATTCTCACTGATGTGTTGCTTGAATTCTTACTGCTGTGTTGCTTGAATTCTTACTGCTGTGTTGCTTGGATTCTTACTGCTGTGTTGATTGGATTCTTACTGCTGTGTTGCATGGATTCTTACTGCTGTGTTGATTGGATTCTTACTGCTGTGTTGCATGGATTCTTACTGCTGTGTTGATTGGATTCTTACTGCTGTGTTGCATGGATTCTTACTGCTGTGTTGCATGGATTCTTACTGCTGTGTTGATTGGATTCTTACTGCTGTGTTGCATGGATTCTTACTGCTGTGTTGATTGGATTCTCACTGATGTGTTGCTTGAATTCTTACTGCTGTGTTGCTTGAATTCTTACTGCTGTGTTAATTGGATTCTTACTGCTGTGTTGCATGGATTCTTACTGCTGTGTTGTTTGGATTCTTACTGCTGTGTTGCTTGGATTCTCACTGATGTGTTGCTTGAATTCTTACTGCTGTGTTGCTTGAATTCTTACTGCTGTGTTGATTGGATTCTTACTGCTGTGTTGCATGGATTCTTACTGCTGTGTTGATTGGATTCTTACTGCTGTGTTGCATGGATTCTTACTGCTGTGTTGATTGGATTCTTACTGCTGTGTTGCTTGGATTCTCACTGATGTGTTGCTTGAATTCTTACTGCTGTGTTGCTTGAATTCTTACTGCTGTGTTGCTTGGATTCTTACTGCTGTGTTGCATGGATTCTTACTGCTGTGTTGATTGGATTCTTACTGCTGTGTTGCATGGATTCTTACTGCTGTGTTGATTGGATTCTTACTGCTGTGTTGCATGGATTCTTACTGCTGTGTTGCATGGATTCCTACTGCTGTGTTGATTGGATTCTTACTGCTGTGTTGCATGGATTCTTACTGCTGTGTTGATTGGATTCTTACTGCTGTGTTGCTTGGATTCTCACTGATGTGTTGCTTGAATTCTTACTGTTGTGTTGCTTGAATTCTTACTGCTGTGTTGCTTGAATTCTTACTGCTGTGTTGCTTGGATTCTTACTGCTGTGTTGCATGGATTCTTACTGATGTGTTGATTGGATTCTTACTGCTGTGTTGCATACATTCTTACTGCTGTGTTGATTGGATTCTTACTGCTGTGTTGATTGGATTCTTACTGCTGTGTTGCATGGATTCTTACTGCTGTGTTGATTGGATTCTTACTGCTGTGTTGCTTGGATTCTCACTGATGTGTTGCTTGAATTCTTACTGCTGTGTTGCTTGAATTCTTACTGCTGTGTTGCTTGGATTCTTACTGCTGTGTTGATTGGATTCTTACTGCTGTGTTGCATGGATTCTTACTGCTGGGTTGCATGGATTCTTACTGCTGTGTTGATTGGATTCTTACTGATGTGTTGCATGGATTCTTACTGCTGTGTTGCATGGATTCTTACTGCTGTGTTGATTGGATTCTTACTGCTGTGTTGCATGGATTCTTACTGCTGTGTTGATTGGATTCTTACTGCTGTGTTGCTTGGATTCTCACTGATGTGTTGCTTGAATTCTTGCTGCTGTGTTGCTTGAATTCTTACTGCTGTGTTGCTTGGATTCTTAATGCTGTCTTGCGTGGATTCTTATTGCTGTGTTTCTTGTATTCTTACTGTTGTGTTGCTTGGATTCTTATTGCTGTGTTTCTTGTATTCTTACTGCTGTGTTGCTTGGATTCTTACTGTTGTGTTGCTTGGATTGATCGTTCTGGACAGGACGACAGGGTTTGCTGCAAGTGTCCCCCAAGGTCTCCGGAACTTACTCCTTGTGACTTCTTTTTGTGGGGTTACATAAAATACCATGTGCACGTGCCACCTTTTTCGAGAACACTGTAAGAACTAAAGATGCGTTTTCAGCTTGCACTGGCTTCAGTGACTGCGGTCAGGCTTCATAGTGTATGGCGTGAAATGGATTATCTTTTAGATGTTGTCCGTGTGACCCAAGAGAGTCACATAGAATAATTCAAAAGTTATGGAAACATAATTCCAAACTTCCTTCTTTACTGTGCAACAATGTGATCTGTGTATCTATGTTCATAAACCAGGTATTGACATTTGTAATCGAGGCAAACATTTTGAATTACCCTGTACGTTGTTCCTGGTTTATGATAGTGTCAGCTATTCTCTATATGTATTGATCTTGTTTAGCTACAAGCATTCCTTTTTCTTAAAACTGAAAATTTAAAATATGTGTGCAACATATATTATACATTCCAAAGTTACACCTGTACACTGGAAATAGAAGAAGTTTTAGTTTTAACGATGTTTCGAAAAGTAATTATTAATGGCAAGTGTAGTGTGCCCTTTTCAACAAGGCATCTAATGTTTTCTTGAAATCTTTCCTTGCATCGAGCGATTCTCCGGCGATATATTCCCCTGGCTATCTCATGCCATTCCACATTAGATGGTGTCAAAGTCTTAGAGACATTTAATCATTGTGTGCGCGTGACTAAGTCTCCCAGCGCTTAGCTTGCTCCCGGGAGGGAAGCCCACGATGTCTCAAGAAAACGAAAATGGGATCTAAGTTGCGAAAATTAATGAAATCCTGGAAAGCAGTTAACATTCTTCTGTGACGTGAAAGAGGCAAAGTTTTATTCGAAAAGGGGAGAATCATTACTTTACAGAGTAAACCACGATCCGAAGGAGAAACATCGTTTTAAATCTGGCTCACTGTCTTACAGCCAAGTTAGATAAAAACCAATTATATCAATTTTGGACCACAACTCTAAGTTTCGCCAAAATTCTCGGAACATCACTTAAACGCAAGCATTCATTCTGCATTCTCTAAGCACGTACGAGTTAGCATTTTAAATAGCTTAAAAGATATGTCATGTCAAATTTAAATTCTCTCCCGTTATTTAGGAAATTTGTTTCATAAAGTTTTACGCAGAAGATAAGAGCAACGCCCGAAGCTATGGGGATTTCGAAGAATACCCGGAAACTAAGATTGCGCCAGTGAGCAAACACGTTGAACAAGGGTGGTTGTACTGAATTTCTCTGTGAAAAGAGCAAATCTCCTTTCCCGGAAGTAAGTAACACAGTTTCAGATACAGTTAAATACAGTATTTAGTAACTTATAAAATCTTTTAATTAAGATTTTCTGACTTAACGCCGCGGAGTTCCTTGTTACTTCCTGGTGGCGCTGTGGTCTAAGCTTTGGCTTGCCATTCGTCCAAGATGGGTCTGACTTCAAATCCCGGTGAGTTATGGTTGTTGTGTTTCTCTTACTGCACTGGCTCTCTCCCTTCCCTGAAACTTTTTTTATTGGAGGTTTAACGACCACCGTGAGCAAATCAATGGGCGATAAGCAGTCGCCCGTCCCTAATTTAGGGCCACTGGTTCCAGGGAAGGGAGAGAGCCAGTGACGTAAGACAAACACAACATCCATGCCTCACCGGGATTCGAACCCGGACCCCTTTCGGACGAATGATCAGAGGTCATCGCTTAGACCACTGCGCCACCGGGGCGGCCCCTGAAACTTGCAACCTTCAATTAGGGACGGGGGACTGCTTATATAGCCCATCCAGTTGCTCACGGTGGTCGTTAAACCTCCAAAAAAAATAACCTGATTAAACAGCGAAAAGATTGATTCTGGCTTTCATCTCTTGACAGATGACAAAATCATTGCTGAAATTCAAGCAAACGAGAAGTGAAGTGCACGTGACGTTTAACCGAACGGAAACAACAACATTAGCGATAGCGAAGCTTTTGATTGTTCTTCAAAGAGCGGTTGTGGTTGCCAAGCCGATATCGACACAACACAACTATCTAAAACAATTATTTGATTTTGAGATTGATCAAACAAACAACTGTGACGTACTACAGAGGTGAATCACGTGTCAAGACAACATATCTGCAGCGATACATTCCGTCCATGTATAGCTTAGGTGGGAGAGCAACTTATTCCGGAGTGAGAGACGCGGGTTCGATCCTCTCCACGGACAAATTTGTGTTGTATCACAACGTTTATCCAGAATTGTATTTTATTTTAAGGCCATGTAACGTTCTTTACTACATACAGTGTGTCCCATTCGCTACCGAACCGGGCATTTCTTTAATAATATTAACACCAATGAAGATATTGCAACAAAATTTGAAGAGGTCTTACCTCATTTCGTGCGAAATGTGATGACATCGCAACGTGTGCTGGAAGTGGCTACCATTTGTGTCCAGACAGCATTGAATCCGGCGCACCATATTGTGGAAAGTCCTTCCCAGTACGTCCGTCGTCATTGCCTGAACTTCTTCGGGGATGTTTGCTTTCAAGGCATCTATGGTGTGCGGTTTCTTTAGGTAAACTCTCCTTTTTAGATATCTCCATAAAAAGTATTCAGAAGGCGTCATATCAGGAGAGCGCGGTGGCCATAGACTCTTCGAAATGACACGGTCGCCGAAAATGGTCTGAATTTCGACCATACTGGTGTGTGATGTCGCTCCATCATGCAGGTAATATCCAATGGAGAGTTCTTCGTCGTCCAATTGATTTACAAAGATGTTGGAGATTTCCATATATGCAGCTGCTGTGATGGTTGTATCGAAGAAGATGGGACCAATTATGCGGCGCCGGGTCATCCCACACCAAACACCAATTTTCTGTGAATGAATGGGTTCTTCATATTGCGTTGGGATTTTTACTATACCAACCCACTCACTATCTACAGCCGTAGATAGTGAGTGCGTACATTGTTAATTTTAATATTTTTAATTTGTTATTGATAGCACTCACTATCAACAACTGTATTGTGTAGACACGGTCAGCGAAATGGGATAACAAAGCAGCACAGAGGCGCGTCCGGCTGGCTGGCGGACAGTGCCGGGTTTAATGCTATCTGGACGCGAATGGTGGCCACGTCCAGCACATGTTGTGATGCCATCACATTTCTCACGAAATGATATACGTCCACTCCTGCTCGGTTATCATGGACGTGCTGCCGCCCACAAGCCTTCGATCACGAAGTCCAATAGCGCTGCTCGGCTAACGTTGTGCAAAGAACGTCGACAGTGGACCGTTGAACAGTGGAAACAGGTTCTCTGGAGCGACGAATCAAGGTTCACCCTCTACCGTTTGGATGGCAGGGTCTGGGTTTGGCGTCTGCCTGGAGAACGCCTCCTGCCGGAATGCATTGTGAAAACTGTGAAGTTCGGTAGCGGTGGAATTATGCTATGGGGGTGTTTCTCCTGGTATGGCACGTAACCCTTGGTCGCAATTCCTGGTAGACTCAACGCCGAGACCTACTGCACCATTTCGGATGACCATGCGCTTCCTACGTTGTGGCAGTTTTACGGGGTGGACCCATGTTACTTTCAGGATGACAATGCCACCTGTCATGTTGCGAGTTCCACCATGGCTTGGTATGGTGTCAATGGAGTTAATCTAATGGACTGGCCTGCGCAGAGCGGACCTCAACTCTATCGAGCACCTCTGGGACGAGTTGGAGCGTCGACTTAAGGGGTGACCCCACCGTCCGAAATCGGTGAAGGAACTGACCTGTCTTCTCCAAGCCGAATTGAAGAAAATACCGCTAGCCGTCGTACAACGCCTGGTTGAGAGTATGCCCCGGTAGGGTCGCAGCTGTAATCGCTGCTCGTGGAGGCTCCACCAACTATTGAAGGTGAATAAACTTTGTTTTCCTTTGCTATCACAGGTGTCCAATTACTTTTTGGTAGATAGTGTATATATACTGTACGTATATAAATAACACAACATGACGGCCATTGAACACCAAGCCATAGCAATAGAAGAAAAAAAGGCGGTACTTAAAAAATACACATCAACAATACAGAAAGATACAAATAATGAAGAGAAAAAACCACAATAAAATATCAAGTTACTCCGAAACCCCGAACTAATGTTCAGGGAAAGACATCCCTGAAGATTGGTTCGGTTTTTCCTCTTCATTATTTGTATCTTTCTGTATTTTTGCTGTGTATTTACGTATCGTCTATTGTTTATCTTTTGCTATGGCTTGGTGTTCAATGGCCATCATGTGCATGTTTGAGAGGTTTTGCTTGTGGTTATTTATATATGAATTTATTGCTTACTCTTGGTTTCCACCTGCATTGCGCGGTATCAGAGTGGTATGGGTATGTATCAAGCTTAAATATTTTTTATATATATTAGTTTCATACACCTAAAGATATATTGGCCGGACGCTTATGAACGCAACTGTACGTATTCCAAGCGGACGATTCCAAACTTTCAGATTGTTTGAGTATTTTATATAGGGAGGAATAACTGTAAAGGATTAAAGCTACAGTGGCTTCTCAATACCGACGTTCATTTTAAATTTAAACTAACCGTTCGTAATTATTGAACAACCTATAGGTTTTTAAAAAGAAAATAAAACAGAAGCATTTCATCTAAGATGTGGTATCAAGGACAAAATGGATGATCATGATATGCAAATTTTTTAATTCCGTTTTTCGATGTAAAACAATTTCCAGGCCATGTTATACTTTGATTTCCATATTTCTTTCCCACTTTTCATTCAGAAAACTTTTCCTTGCTTCGGTGTCGTTTTTAATTCTCGTGCAAGTGAGCGCCTCGGCTTTGAACATCACAGCCCCCGTGATTACACGGATGCCGAGGGTAAAAAGGACTACAACATGAGTTACGATTAGACCTGCTCCTCCTCGTTTTATTCAAAATAAAAATGCATGACGGGGTCTCACTTTTTTTTCCCAGCGATTGTTTCCATTCGTGAGATTTACAAGTTCGCGCCTGCTAGTCTCTGCTTCTGATAAGAAACAGGGATGACATCCTTCTTTAAAATTCATGACTCCTTATAAAAATATCCTTCAAAAGTCAGAAAAAAGAAATCCTCGAGAGAGTATAATGAGATATTCCGAACGTCGTTATGAGAGATGGGACGATTAATAAAGCACTTATTCATGAATTTTTCGCTCGTCTTATCATGTAGTGAAACATCACAAAGGCGGGTTGCTCCGGACAGATAAGCCACAAAATTACACAACTAAACGAATTCAGAAACTTAGTGCAACATCCTAAAAATATTTAGCAAAACATATTTTACTTTGAAATATTTTGTGCTTTCCTCTCGAGATGATGGAAACTTTACTTTCTGCGATAACAAAGATTAGATTATTAATAAAAGCTTGTCATAAGCGCTTTTTGCGCTGACGTGAAGGAATGTAGAAAGCGTGACGCATTCAACTATAGAAATACGCTGCGTGTAAACATTATTTAAATGTAAAATGCGCGGAGTTTTCATTTTGATTTGAGATGGTACAAGGAAGGAATCAAATTACAAATCAAAAATTTGAATCATTTGTGTCTTACCCTACGAGCGAGGATTTCTCAAAGAACAGAGTTCTAAAGAATTGTTTTTAATAACTATGCTTTTTTTATCTACAAATTAATATTTTTGTGTGCACAGTTGTGTACACAGTGTGGAGTGCCTCAAGGTTCGGTATTGGGACCGTTACTGTTCCTGTTATATATTAATGACATTCCTCTGTGCCTGCAATCAACTCATGTTTGCTATACGCTGATGACACTGTCACTTTTCAAAAATGTCATGATTTGCATAAGTTACAGATAACGATCAATAATGATCTATCAAATTTATCTCATTGGTTATGCTCGACCAAATTATCACTTAATATTCTAAAAACCAACGCCGTATATTTCCGAAACGTTCATAAAAGATAGGACATAAATAACTTCCAGTCAGGATTAATGATCTCCCCCTTAAAATTGTGGACAAAGTTCAGTATCTTGGTGTTTGGTTTGATGAATTCTTTAACTGGAATACGCATGTTCAGTTTATGTTAAAAAAAGTTTCCTTACAGGTTGGCCTGCTTGGTAAAATTAAGCATCTTTTCCCTATCAATGTCCTAAAAACTTTTTACTATGCTTTTATTTACACCCATCTCTCCTATTGTTTGGAATCTTGGTATTCAAATATAAGTGCAAACAATAAGTTATGCTTGCTCAAATTACAGAAGAAATCTGTTCGCTATATGCTGAACACAGGTTACATGTCTCATTCAAAACCATTATTTCTAAAACTAAATATTATAAACATTCACGAAATTTTTACCTTGAAACTAGTATCATGTTTTTTAAAATAATGCATCTTAAACTGCCTATTTTTCAACCTGACATCAAATATCTGGATTATTCTATCTTCACCAGATCTGTTGCTAACAACAAATTATGTCAGCCGTGTGTTAAACTTAATTATGGTTTAAATAGCATACTGTATATAGCCATTATCCTATGGAATTATCTACCAGAGAGCATCCATCATATCTCTGGAAAATATCTAAAAGTTTTCCTTGTCTCTGCGAAATTACATTGTAAATCACCCTGATCCCCATAACGAATCTCAACCCTATCATTAAATTGTAGTTCCAAGCATGCTGCTAACAGTGGTGCTTCTGTTATAACCATCTTACTTGCTTTCATATATGCCATATGTTTTATTCTTTTTCTTACATCTGATAGGGGGAATCGCCTTACAACCAATGTGTTCAGATTCCTCCTGGTGTATTGCATTTTCATATAACTGTAAGTTTTAAATCATCATCATTGTAAACCATTATAAATCCACTGCTGGACGAAGGTCTCCCCAAGTTTCCTCCTAAACGGTCTGTCTTGTGCCAGTCTCCTCCATGTCACTCCCGCATACTTTCGAATTTCATCCACCCATCTTCCATGTGGTCTTCTTCTGGGTCTTTTCCTGTCCCTTGGAATCCAATCTAAAATTTCGGCTGTCCATCGATGGTCTGTTCTTCTGGCAGTATGTCCAGCCCATTGCCATTTCAGGGATTTAACTCTGAACATGATGTCTTCCACTCTTGTCATTTTTCGGATCCACGTGTTCCTCTTCTTATCTCTCCTGGTTACTCCAAGCATGCACCTCTCCATGCTGCTTTGAGTTGTCTGCAGCCTTTGTATGTCTCTTTTTGCTAAGGTCCACGTCTCTGCACCATACGTAAGCACCGGAAGGATGCATTGATCAAACACTTTTCTTTTAAGACATAATGGCATATTGCTCTTGAAAATTATGCTGTTTCTTCCAAAAGCTCTCCAGGCAAGTTTTGTACGCCGATTAATTTCTTCACCAATGTGACCCTCACTTGATATCTGCTGTCTAAGATAAACGTACGTGTCTGTTATCTCCAGCTTTTCTCCATCAATCGATAAATCTTCATTTCTTGTAAAAGCATTGAACATCACTTTTGTCTTCTGAAAGTTCATTTTTAATCCCACTTCTTTACTCTTGTCAGCAAGTTCCTGCATCATAATCTGTAGCTCTGATGGGGTAGTTGCAAAAATGACTATGTCATCAGCAAAACGAAGGTGGGTTAAATAATCTCCATTAATCTTTATGGCTTTGTTTTCCCAGTTCAGTGATTGAAAGACATTTTCCAATGTGGCATTTAAGAGCTTCGGAGATATGGTGTCACCTTGTCTCACTCCTTTTCCAATTTTTATGTGTGTTGTATTTTCAAATAGCAGAATATTTGCACTTGCATTTTCATAGATGTTATTAATAATATTAATGTATGCATCTTCAATACCGCAGGATTTCAGAGCCATTGCAACTGCTGATGGTTTCACCGAATCAAAGGTTTTTTCATAATCGATAAAAGCCATGCACAATGGAAGTTCATATTCCCTCGATCTTTCAATTAGTTCTCTCAGTACGTGGATATGATCTATTGTGCTGTAGCCACTCCTGAATCCAGCTTGTTCTCTCGGTTGAGCCATGTCCCGTGTTACCTTCAAGCGGTGTGAAAGAACTTTAGTGAAGATTTTATAAACCACTGATAGGAGGCTGATAGGTCTGTAGTTCCTGAGATCCTCAATGTCACCTTTTTTATGTAGCAAGATCATTATAGCGTTGTTCCAATCCTCAGGAATGTTCCCTTCATTAAGGCATCGAGTGAAAATTTGGGCGAGTACTGTTTCGATTTCTCCACTTGCTTCTTGTATGATGTCTACAGTAATTCCATCTTCTCCTTTAGCTTTTCCCCGCTTCATGTTCTTGATTGCATGTGCAACTTCTGCTGGAAGGACTGGAAGAACTCTGGTACCTTTCATGATGCCTGGAGTACATGTATCATCCCTTTCATATAATTTGGAGTAGAAATCTTTCACTCTTGTCAAAATTTCGCCTCTATTTCTTGTTACAGAACCATTTTCTTTTCTCAGTGCCATAATCTGTTTTTTTCCCTTACTGAGATATCCCTTTGCTATCTTTAGGCTTTGGTTGTTTTCAATTGCTTTCCTTACTAGTTCACAGTTGAATTTCCTTACGTCTTCAGTGATAATTTTTCGTACTGTCTTGCATAGCTCTATATATTCCACTTTGGAAGTCACATCTTCTTTAGTTGTCTTCATCTCTCTTCTTTTTTGCATCAACATTTTGGTTTTTCCTGATAATTTGTTTACATGCAATTTGTTCTTAGACCCAGCTAATTGTGTTGCTGTTTCCATAAGAGCTTTGGTTACTTTTCTGTTAACTTCAGAAATATCCACTTCTTCCGATGTTAGGCCTTCTAAAGCAGAGAATCTGTTCTTCAGTTTCAATTTGAAGGTATTATGGTGTTTTTTAAGGTTGGTTATGTCAATAGATTTTGTTTGTCTTATGAGCTTGCTACGTTCGAGTTTAGTGTTGAGGTGCATCTTACATCTCACCAATCTATGGTCACTGCCTGTGTTGAACTTGTTTAGCACACTGCAGTCTTCTATGACGAATTTTTTGTTACACATAATAAAATCAATTTCACTTGTCATCCCATTTGGATGTCTCCATGTCCATTTCCTGTGTGGCTTTTTCTTGAAAAAGGAGTTCAAGATGAAAAACCCTTCTGCCTTTGCACACTCTACGAGAGTATTTCCACGCTGGTTTCTGTTGCCGCGACCGAATTTACCTACTGAAGTTTCATTCTGTTGCCGTTGCCCTATTTTTGCATTGAAATCTCCCATAATTATCTTCAAGTGCTGCTTACCTTTATTATTTAGATCACGAATTTCCTCATAAAATTCTTCAATTTCTTCTTCAGGATGACTTGTGGTGGGTGCATAAGTTTGAATAATCTGAGCCTGGTATCTTCTCGAGAGTTGGATAACGAGTCGTGCAGCTCTGTCAGAGGAACTTTCAACTTCTACAACTTTATCCTTCAGTTTCTTGTTTATTATAAATCCAACACCACTAGTTCTGCCAGTATCTGTCCCACGATAGTAGAAGAGATGTCCACTTTTCAGTTCAAAGAGATCTTCTCCTTTTCTCCTTACCTCACTTAGTCCGACGACGTCTCACTTGATCCTTTGTAGTTCCTCTTCCAATTCAAGAAGCCTTGAATCAGAAGATAGGGAGCGTCCGTTATACGTAGCCAAGGTCAGCATCAGATGGCAGCCTAGTCCGGTCGTCCGGGGATTCTTAGCACCCTCTGCCTTCATGTCGCACTGGCCGCTGCCTTGGCCAGGTACATTCCAGCTGCCGGAGACTGAGGGCCAAGATGTAAGTTGTGGAGTCATTTTGGAGGGGTTTGGCCATAACTCACCACGCTGGCCAAGCGGGTTGGTGAGTGTGGGATAGCATTTCCTCTAATCCCGATGGTATAGTTATACCGCTATTGGCGGTCGTCAGAGCCCCTTTAGTGGGAACAGGATGTACCACGAGAAGGCGGGTTTGACATTTGTCAAGCAGAGGGTGTGATGTTACGCATCACCTGACCTTACATCCCAAGTTTTAAATATGTGCAATAAAATAATTGTAATTGTAATTGTATCAGAATAATATGACCACCTGTCTAACAATGGTTGCCCGAAGTACATGTGCCCATTCGGAATGCAGCAGAGCAGAGAGGCCTCGCAGATTACGTGGTTGTGGGTTGACACGTCGAACCTGTCAATCAAAGTGTAGTCCCACAAGTGCTCTATGGGATTGAGGTCGGGCGACTTTGCCGGCCGAAGGACAACGGAGACATCGCTGTCGTGTTCCTGGAACCAGTCACGCAGCCCCTTAGCGACATGGCAGGGCGCATTGTCCTGTTGGTAGACACCATTGCCACCAGGGTAAATGTCCAACGTGAAGGGATACATGTGGTCAGCGAGGATGGACAGGTAGCCATTTGCCTTCAGTGACCCATCCAGAGGAATTAGAGGTCCCAGGTCATACCAGGAAAACATCTCCCAAATATTTCACACTGCCACCGCCGGCCAGTATTTCACCAACATGCGTGCCCGGGTGTTGGCTCTGGTGTGCCTGACCCCATACACACCACAGCCGGTCACTTCTATGAAGTAGGACCCTGGATTCGTCGGAGAAGACAACATTTTCCAACTCTTCCACTCTCCAGTGCCGGTAGCTGCAGGCGACGTTGCCGATGAACCTGGGTTAACATGGGCGCCTTGACGCAGCGTCGACTTCGGAGACCGATGCGTTACATAATTCGCTCAACTGTTATCGGAGACACGTACCTGGGTGGCCTAGCCTTCATTTGCGTGGTCAATTGCTGCTCTGTTGCGCGTCGATTGCCCTTTTACAGTCGGCGGAGGTGACGTTTTCCTCTGGGGTCGATGGCCTCTGGGGCTCTAAACTTATGACGTTACGAGGTACTCGGTGTGCCAGGGGTCCATTCTTGGTACACCCTTACTACAGCTTCTCGCGAACAGCCCACGAAGTCTGCTGTCTCTGAGATGGTTCCACCCTTGGCGCATTAGCCGATGATAATTCCTTTTTGAAAGTCCGTCAAATCACTACCTCTGCCCATTGTGCTCACGTTACGCACTATGGCTCATCTGTCCTGGCCTGTCCTATATCTCCATGTGGTTGATTTTGTCACGTGCACCCTGTGACGAGCTTGGGCGGGTGCACTATGATTCTGGTGGTGGTCATATTATTCTGATATCACCGTGTATTGTGTAAGTTTAGTTTTTGCTTTAAATTCCATCGTACGAGCATTCTGAAAAAACAAATTTGGAAGTATGTGCAAAACATATAGCTAGAAAGACTTAAAATAGTATGACTAATAGATTTATTGGCATAGCATAAGCGTCTAAGTTTTCCAAGTTATCGCGCATCAACCAGATGACTTTTTCAAACAAGCTAGACAGGAAACATCAAACTGAAAAAATACAATGATTCAAAATTATAACGCGGTGACTTGACTAGACAATAAATGAATAGATGCGAATGTAGTTATTCATTCCAAGAAACGGAGCGTCATGTTGGGTCGGCACGTGATACCATGGAAGGAGGATCTGAAGAACTGGGTCCAAATTGGTTGTAATTCTAAAGAGACGCTATCATTGCAGGCTTCGCTGTTGGTAATTATCTCTACGTTTTCGCGAATCGCAGTAGTTTTAAGAGTCTAATTTCTTTACAACATCCCCATAGTATCGGCGGACTTAACTTGTCAGGATAGGGCAGTGGCAAATTTCCGTCCGTTCAAGCCATACTACATCGGAATGACCAAGCGAACGTTTAGAATTAGAATCAGCGAGCATAATAATGAAATAATGGAAAAGTTACATACAAAACGTTACATGTGTATAGACTTTACATAACAATATAACGTTGAGAAGCCAGCGATCAACTGTCTGTTGGCTTCTCAACGTACCGCTGGTCGCACATTACATTGCGTGGGCTACAGACGCTGACGGACCTGTCTGTAAGGTACTGCCATCTGCAGGGAACGAGAAGAAATGCCTCCATTTAATACAGGAACACAATAGTTGGACAGTAAATGAGCGCAAAAAGGGTAATGTGGTCCGACGAAACACATTTTGAACTACACCATGTACACATAAGGGTGAGGGTATAGAGGCAGCAGCAGGAAAGCATGGACACATCTTGCATGGTCACTACTCTTCAAGATGGCGGAGGTAACATTATGGCCTGGAGAATGTTTTCGTGGAAGTGTTTGGGCCCTTTGATCCCAGTGGAGCAATGTCTGACAGCCGAAAGATATTTAAATATCGTTGCCGACCAAGTCCACCAATTTCGTTAACGCTTTATTCCAATGGAGATTGATACCTCTAGCAGGACGAAGCCACATGTGAAAGTGCTCACATTGTACGCGAATGGTTTGAGGACCGTCACGTAGATTTTTCCATGCTACATTGGCCTGCTCAATCACTTGATCTTAATCCAATGAGGCATTTGCGGAATGAAGTCGAAAGGGGCATAGTACAATTAATCGTATTCGGTCTATTATACCGCAAATCACTTACCGACATTTAATAGAGTCCGTACAAAGACGAATTCAAGCAGCATTAAGCCCGAACAGGGACCCAACAACGTTCTAACCTGGTGGTCATAATAATTTGGCCACTCATTGTAAATGAAACACACATATACATAGTAAAATGCCAGCTGATGCCATGCACTCAGTAAAATTCATGCTCTAGTTCAGAAATAGCAGTTTTCCATACTTTTATAGATCTTTTGTTTACGCTTTCCAACCGTAGGTTGAAGAAGCGTATATGCTTCAGTTTTGTCCGTCCGCCTGTCGGACAAAGGTGAGGGCATAGGAGCGGAATCCATTCCATTGCCCTTATGCGTCATAACTTACGTAAATATGGTTCGATGTCGAAGAAAGTTTAACATATTGCAGGGGACCACCTGAGAATAAATCCTATTGAAAATGGGTGAAGTGGGGTCAAAGGTGACGGCATAGGAGCGTGATCCATTCCATTGCCCTTATGCGTCATAACTTGCGTAAATATGGCTCGATTTCGATGAAATTTTAGTATGTGGTAGGGGACCACCTGGGGACCAAACCTATTGAAAATGGACGAAATGTAGTCAAAGGTCAGGACATAGGATCGGGATTCATTCCATTGCCCTTATCCTATACTATGAAAGGAGCAATTCTTGTATGTATGTAAATTTTATTTTGAAAACGGCTCTAAGGATTTTGATGAAAGTCGTTAACCTACCGTTTTCTGGTACTAGAAATCGATTTAGCTTGATCTCGACGTAGCAAAATTCGTTTAGTGGGTTAAATAACGACCCCAAATTACCACGTTTTTACTGTCATGGCGTCGTCCCATTAATGTTGTCCATGCTTAGAAATCTTATGACGTCACAATCTCGCGCTTGAGATGTTGTCGCGCGATCACGCCATCTGTCTCCTTACGTCACGCGTTGTGTGTGGATCCTATTAAAGTTTTATGACGTCACACTCTTTCAAGCAGATGGTCGCGATTCCCATCTGCCTCGTCACGTCACGTGTTTTGTGCGTATGTCCGGCCGCACGATAACGCGCAAATAATCGTTCAATTTCGATGAACTTTTGTGTGTGGAAGGGGATCACCTGGGAAGGAACCCCATTGAAAGTGAACGAAATGGGGTCAAAGGTTAGGACATAGAAGCGGGATCTATTCCATTGCTCTTATGCGTCATAACTAACGTAAAATAGGTTCGATTTCGATGAAATTGTAGTATGTGGTAGGAGACCACCTAGGGACAAACCCTATTGAAAATGAGCAAAATGGGGTCAAAGGTTAGGACATAGGAGCAGAATCACTTCCATCGCCATTATGCGTCATAACTTACGTAAAAATTCTTCGATTTGGATGAAATGTTAGTATATTGTAGGGACCTGCCTATAAAATGGGCAAAATGGGGTCAAAGGTTAGGAGACAGAAGCGGAATCTATTCCATAGCCCTTATGCATCATAACTTACGTAAAAATGCTTCCATTGCGACAAAACTTTATCATGTTATTTCGGAGGTATACTAAACCGGTTCTTTTGAATATCATCGAAATGGGATCAAAGGTCAGGGCACAGGACCGAGATTTATTCCACAGCCATTATCCTCATAACTTGAGTAATGATTTCTGGTATGTTGGAAACCGTATTATAATCAATGCATTGCATGATTTTACTAACTTGTTAATTTTATGTTTGGTCCTGGAGTCTGGAATAGTTCTGAAAACAGCTCTAGATCTTTTAGCTCTGGATAGAAGACTAGAATTTAATCAGCATAACTGATATGCGAAGATAGAAGCTCCAATACCTTGTGCATGAAATTCAAGTTTTTCTCCGGTTTTCAAGAAATCACCTGCGTAATAATAAGATTTCGAGGGTTATCAAATCGCGAAACAAGTCCTTGGAAACATCTTCGCTGTTCACGAGGGAATGTTGAAAAGTTCTCAGACTAACCCACTTCCTGTTATCGAGCATTATTTTGTCACTGCAGCTCGAAAGTGTTTTTCTTTTGTATTGTAAAGTGCCAATTTTCAAACTAATAGCTCTTTTTTTCGCAGATATGTTTGACGTCCTGAACTGAATCATGTCAAAGCAAAGTGTTGAATTTTCGAATGTGGAACTCCAGGCTGTCATGAAATATTTGTTCCTGCAATAGAACACGGAAATCTACGAGTGTATGACGCAAACATTAAGTGACAAGTGCCCTTCATATTCCTCTGTGAAGAAATGGTGTGCCAACTTTCAGCGTGGAGACTTTGAGACCGAACATGCAGCAAGATCTGGGAGGCTTTGAACAGTGAAAACACCCGAAATTGTTGATCGTGTTCATGACTTGATTTTGTCAGATCGGAGAATCTCGGGTAAAACAATAGCCGAAACACTGAAGATATCCAGGGAATGTGTTGGGTTCATAATTTATGAGCACTTAGATATGCAGAAGATGTCAGTGAAGTGGGTGCTCAAAGGTTTGAACTGCAGAAAGGTGTTCCCTTTTGGAAGGACAATGCGCTGGCTCACAAGGCTGGCAACACAATGGATGCATGGATGTTTTGAGGGATCCGGGATTTAAGTGCATTAACCATTCACCCAACTCACCAAATCTTGCTCCATAGGACTATTTCCTGTTCCCAAACCTTAAAAAAGTTTGAAACGGAAGCATTTTTCAAATGATTCAGAGGTGATAGCAGCAGAGCAATATTTGAGTGACCAGACTTCAGAATGTTTTTTCGGAAGGGTTAAAGAAATTCCAGAAACGCTGTGCCAAGCGTGTTTAACTTCGGGGTGCATATGTGGAATAGTCTGTAAGTTTCAAGGCTCTTGGTGAGGCTTAGAACTTATTAGCATCCGCTCGTAGTGTGTCCCAGATGAGGTTCTGAAACTATAATACAGTGCTGGCCACCCAAAATGCGACACCAAGAAGGACACGAGATAGCAAAGCCAGATTTACTGAACACATAATAACAGATACAAAAATGAAACGATTGAGCTTACAGCAGGCCCGTACAACTTGCGGAACAAGCCAACATCAATAGTTCGTGCGGTCCCCATGGCTGGCAATAACTACCGCTACACGCCGCGGCATCGAACGAAAGAGGCTTTGGATGTGGGCTGGGGTATGTCGGTCCAGGCTGCTAGCCACAGTTCATCAGGCGTAGCAGCGGGTGGTTCTTGCCGGGCCACTCGGTTGCTGATCAGCTACCAGACGTGTTCGATGGGCGACATATTGGGAGAACAGGCGGGCCACGGCCGCAGTGACACCTGGTGGGCCGTGAAGACTTGTTGCACGATGCGTGCCACGTGCAGGCCGGCTTTGTCCTGTTGAAACGTGGCTGCTGGCAGGTCCTGCAGGTAAGGGAGGACTACAGGCTCCAAAACGTGGGAGATGTAGCGATGGCTGTTGAGTGTACCGGCGATGCGTACCAGAGGTGTGGGTGTCATATCCAAATGCGCCCGAAACCATAACGCCAGGCGTCGGACCGGTATGGCGATTCATAATGCAGGCGTCATACAGTCTCTTGCCGCGGTGCCACCACACGCGGATCCGACCATCGTGGTGGTGCAGGCAGAAGCGGGCTTCGTCGGAGAAGACAATGTCTCCCCATTCCGTAGTCCAGGTGCGGTGTTCAACGGCCCACTGCCGCCGCACTCGCCGGTGGTGTGACGTCAATGGTAATCGGAGCAATGGGCGCCGTGCGACAAGTGCCCGCTTCTGCAGACGACGTCGAACGGTACGTGCTGACACATGTTGCTGCGCAACATACCCTAATTTCTGCTCTAACGTTCGTGATGTGGCGGTGCGAGCCGTCAATGCCCGCTGCACAACATGCCGGTTCTCTCGTTCGGTGGTGTGCCGTGGCTGCGGCAATCGCTCACGTCGGTCCGTCCGTTCCTTCTGCAGCCACCGAATCCATACTCGCATCATTGTGGCTGGATTTCGTTCCACACGGGCGCCGAAGTCTCGGTACGATAAACCGCAGTCGCGATGAGCCATTATTCGTCCTCTGTGGAAGTCCGAAACGTGCTGTAATGACTGCCGTATTCTGTGACGAGGCACAAAGAAGCTTCCCACGCACAGGTCCGGTAGCACAACACACTTCCACTACTTACACTCAGCCTTCTGTGAACCCTTTTTAGAGTGCTTCTCTGTGGCCTGCCGGGCGCACATGATTTGCTTATGCCGTGCAATGCTAATCGTTTGCGTGTCCTCTCGCTGGCGACGCATGCTGCGAATTTCAAACCAATCGTATGCTTCCTTCTAGGTGTTGCATTTTGGGTGACCAGCAGTGTATTAATTTTGGAAATGAACCATTCTCTTTGTCCGTATTAGAGCACAGGAAAGTTCTGTCGTAGCACCAAAAGATTACGGGACTCTGCATTTTGTATTTCTTAGATATATATTTGTGACCTACAGCATGGTATCGTTTTTTGCTTTAAATTGATGAACTTATGTAAAAGGCAAGAAGATATTCTCAGAACTTTGTTCAAAACCTTTCCACGGTAGAGCATGTGTTTGATAAGGGCTTCAAAGGCATTGTCGATAATTAGAAAGAAAATACACTTACTTCCGTTTCAGTTTTGCTGAATTGACTATGTGATATTAATAGTTAATTTTATTCCGTTCCTTTTAAATTCTAAGAAAATTTTATCATCTATGCATCTTTTAATTAGTCATTTATAATTTGAAATTACAGACACCACTTTCGTTTTTTATACTGAAGTTCTGAATTATTCATAGGATGTGTTTAATGAGAAATCTCTAAGCTTCCAACAGGTTTTAATATTAAAAGAGAGGCATACAATTCATAAATTAAAGAGAAAATACATCGCCACATAAGAGACAAAATTGCTTTTTGCAGGAAGGGACTCTCTTGAATTAATGGGAATTTTAATAACACTACTTCATTTTAAATGGAAGAACATTTCGATACATGCATAAAAACCTGAAACTGTTTTCGTGAACTTAAACTTGTTTTAAAGCACGGTTTGAAAATTTCAAATATTTATAATTTAATTTCGGGCAGAATTCTGTAATGTACAGAATGCTGAATTACGCTTTCATTAAAAACCAAAAAATGAAAGCATTTATTGCCAGGTGATTTCTGATCTTATGCAGAAACATCTTTAAACTCATTATCTCAGATTTCTATTACTTATCTTTTTTTCGATTTTTTTCCTTTTTTTCTTCTGTGTATGGAATAATTGTTCAGTCAATTTCCAGATTAAATTTCAGACCATCGAGTCGGTCTTTTTGTTTTGTGTTACAGGAAACCAGGGATTAGGAATAAATGAATGTTTTAATCATTATAATCATGTGCAATTAATTAAACATCAACTTAAAGTATTATTTTTTTCTGCCATAATGCACAAATGATGAATAAAACCCCGTACGTTGAGAGACGAAGAACACGATCACTAAAGATATATTAATAAAGATTTTAATTCGGAACCAATAAATTTGGACTCATGTGCACATATTGCGAGAAAACTTTAAACTTTAAGATCTGCGAAGAATTCGTGTTCAGACTATGTTTTTAGTTAGAAATAGAATGATCAGTTATGGAAATGGGAAATTTTGGGTGCTGGAACTCAACGTACAATACAACTGTACGTTTCTTATTGAAAGGACTGGTAGAATACCGGTACAATTAAAAGTGTCCGCTGTTAATAAACACTGGAGAAAAAAGTGAGCTCGTATGTAAGGCAGAAATATGCAGTTGTCTTGGGGACAAAACAAAGAAACTTGGCTTTCTCTGAAACCTTCGTTTATTTTAAGCAAAATATCTACTATAACTTCAACTTGACAACATAAAAATTATCTCCTTAAATAATTTCTAGTTCCCAGACCGCAGGCGTACAGCGGAGGAGGTCCACAAGACGGTCGGCGATCAGCTCCTGTCATGAACTTCACTCTAACCAAACACCTTCTTAGAGCTTCATTAGAGCTGAAGAAAATCTTTTATTTTTAAAACGACGAATAATTCAGACAAGAAGGCATCATTAATTGAAATGTACATGCATTGCGAAATGTATGACTCAAATAAAATGCTCCCTTTCTTTCGGTGCCGCATCAATCCCGGAACAGGGTTCCGCTGCGTTCCAGGCCCAGTGTTGCCACAGACGTTCACCTGATATGAGTTCTCAGATGTGTGGTGAAACATCATTTCTCAGATGTGTGGTGAAAGTGTACGAGACATGGATTCTTCCCCATACGCCGGAAAGCAAACGTGCGAGCATGGAGTGAAGGCACAGTGATTCGTTCCCTTCCAAAAACTTTAAGATCTGGGCTTCAGCCACGAAGGTAATGGGTACGGTGTTTTGGGACATTAACGGTATTATTCTTCAGGATTTCCTTGAAGATCGTCAAACAATCAATGCCACCTATACCTATTACATCGAACCCATTAAGAACTCATTTAAGGCAGCACTGAGAAAGAAGAGACCAGGATTCCTCAACAGTACAGTATGCCTTCTCCAAGACAACGACGGGCCCCATGCCGCTAAAGTGACTATGGAAACCTTGGTGGAATTGGGATGGGACATTGTACCACACCCTCCGTACATCCCGGATACGTCACCATGTGTCTACCACAAGTTTGGCTTATTAAAGGAATTTTTGGGAGGGCAGAAGTTCAGAGCAAATGAAGACGTAACAAGTGTCATCCTGAGATGGTTTAAGCAACAGAGTAAAGAATTCTATGAAACTGGGATCCGAAAGCTGAAAAAATGTACGGAACACGACGGAGATTACTTCAAAGAGTAAGTGATATAACATCAGCTGTATGGTAAATAAATATCTGATTAAAAAATCAGTCCGGGTCAAATTTGAATCTCCCTCGTATTATGGGATGTAATCTCAATATGAAGAAACACTTAAAACTATTGGTATGTCAAATACACTATCTACCAACCAGTAATTGGACACCCCTGCAATCGACGATATCTGCGGTCTTGATACAAGTCACGGCCGCCGCTGTTAAATATCGTGTAGGAAACAACAACGCAACCAGTCGCATGCAAGATGCCACGCAGTTCGGAGCTCTCTGATTTCGAGAAAGGTGTAATCGTCGAGTATCACAGAAATGGCCGATCCATACGTGACATATCCAGCGAGGTGAAGTACCCAAAATCGACAGTGGCCTACATGATTGGCAAATGGAACATGAGAGGTGACTGACGGAATATTCCCCGACCCGGCCGACCCACAAAACTGGGAGTTAGAGACCGACGGGTGCTGGCCAGAGAAATTCCCAAGAACCGCACCAAATCGATGGGCCACATCCGCGAGGAGATTCAACAGGCATCCGTTAGTGTTCTTTTGATGAATACCATTCGTAAGGAAGCCCATCTGCTCGGTAATTATGGACGTTCTGCCGTCCACAAGCCTTTGATCACCAAGTCCAATAGCGCTGCTCGGCTAACGTGGTGCAAAGAACGTCGACAGTGGACCGTTGAACAGAGGAAACAGGTTCTCTGGAGCGACGAATCAAGGTTCACCCTCTATCGTTCGGATGGCAGGGGCTGGGTTTGGCGTCTGCCTGGAGAACGCCTCCTGCCGGAATGTATTGTGCCAACTGTGAAGTTCGGCGGCGGTGGAATTATGCTATAGGGGTGTTTCTCCTGGTATGACACCGGATCCTTGGTCGCAATTCCTGGTAGACTCAACGCCGAGACCTACTGCATAATTTTGGAAGACCATGCGCTTCCAACGTTGTGGCAGTTTTACGGGGTGGACCCATGTTGCTTTCAGGATGACAATGCCACCTGTCATGTTGCGAGGTCCACCATGGCTTCGTATGTAGACAATGGGGTTAATCGAATGGACTGGACTGCGCAGAGCCCGGACCTTAACCCTATCGAGCACCTCTGGGACGAGTTGGAGCGTCGACCTAAGGGGTACACCCACCGTCCGAAATCGGTGAAGGAACTAACCTGTCTTCTCCAAGTCGAGTGGAAGAAAATACCGCTAGCCGTCGTACAACGCCGGGTTGAGAGTATGCCCCGGAGGGTCGCAGCTGTAATCGCCGCTCGTGGAGGCTCCACCAACTATTGAAAGTGAATAAACTTCGTTTTACTTTGCTACCACAGGTGTACAATTACTTGTTGGTAGATAGTGTAATACCAGTATTCCCTAAATTACTATTCAACAGCGGAATGAAAATTCAGACCAATGCAATCCTGAGTCGCTTATTTTTATAAGATATTACTGATGATGAGTTTTTAAAAAATAATGATAATCATTAAAACTAATGTTGGTGTAAATAATCATGTCATTTGCCTTTTAATGTAGACACAGCTAAATCTGTTCCTCTTCCTAAAAACAGAGTTATAATACTTACACTTCTTACTCAACGATACCCAGATGTTCCCAAGCTAAGTAAAATAAGTGCTATATTCAAAAAAGTATCATTAATACACACATACGGAAAAAAAATCTCAACACCACGAAAAAATAGTTGTAGAGGAATGAAATGGCGGCAATACATTTGTATAGGTAACATATTTAATCGATTAAGGTTTCAAGACCACAGCTTATTGTAAGCGCGAGAAGAGCCATTTTAAATGTGAAATGCTGGTACATTAATAACCGGTGTAACCGCCAGAATGTTGAATGCAAGCACGCAAACGTTCATGCATTGTGTCGTACAGGTGCTGGATGTCAGTTTGTGGGATGGAGTTCCATGCCTATTGCACTGGGTCGGTCAATTCAGGGACGGTTAATACTGGTTGGGGGTGAAGCTGGAGTTGTCGTCCAATGATGTCCCATACGTGCTTGATTGGTGAAAGATCTGGTGCTCTAGCAGGCCACGGCAACATGACGACACTCTGTAGAGCATGTTGGGTTACAACAGCGGTATGCGGGCGAGCGTTATCCTGTTGGAAAACACCCCCTGGAATGCTGTTCATGAATGGCAGCACAACAGGTTGAATCACCAGACCGACATACAACTATGCCGTCAGCGTGCGTGGGATAACCACGAGAGTGCTCCTGCTGTCATAGGAAATTGCTCCCCAGACAATAACTCCAGGTGTAGGTCCAGTGTGTCTCGGCCGCAGACAGGTAGGTTGCAGACGCTCACCTGGCCTCCTTCTAACCAACACACGGCCATCACAGGCACCCAGGCAGAACCGGCTTTCATCAGAAAACACAACAGATCTCCACTCCGTCCTCCAATGAGCTCTAGCTTGACACCACTGACGTCGCAAACGGCAGTGGTTTGGAGTAAGTGGAATGCACGCTACAGGGCGTCTGGCTCGGAGCTGTCCTTCAAGTAACCGATTTGTAACAGTTCGTTGTGTCACTGTGGTGGCAACTGCAGCTCGAATTGTTGCCACAGACGCGGTACGATGCGCCACGGCCATACGCCGTACACGGCGGTCTTCCCTCTCTGTGGTGCCACGTGACCGGCCGGAACCCGGTCTTCTTGAGGCAGTACCTTCCCTTGACCACCGCTGCCAACAATCATGCACAGTGGCTACATTCCTGACAAGTCTTTCTGCAATACTGCGGAAAGAAAATCCACCTTCTCGTAGCCCTATTACACGACCTCGTTCAAACTCCGTGAGCTGTTGATAATGGCTTCTTCGTCATCTTAAAGGCATTTTTTACTAACATCAACACCCTACGTCGAATCTCAATGATAACTAACGCTCACGAACGTTACAGCGCGTATTTACAGCAAACCTGCTTTGCATGTTCCGAGGGCGCTACTAGCGCCACACGTATGCGCCAAGCGCGAAATTTGCATAGACGTCATCTTACAGATGTACTCTCACCGCCTACCAACTGTGGTGTATCTAACACAACCGCTTCTTGGTGTTGGGATTTTTTTCCGTCAGTGTAGAAATAGTACTACAGACGTTTTCCTTATATTCTGCATTTCAATAAATCCAGGAAAAAGCTTCGTATAAGAGACTAATTATCTAGATTAAAAATTGTTTCATAACAACCAGTATGAATTTAAAAAATAAGAGGTAGCAGGTTTTCAGTAATTTTATAGTCTTGGACAGATTTATTTCTATTCAGACTAATTCTTAGGTGAGTCTTGTCCATCTGATCGGCAGATGGTGAGTCCTGAATGGATGTAGGCATTTTTAGACATCATGTCCCTGAGTATGTAGGTGCTGTTAAAACAGAGAAAAATCAGTAGATTAAGAAAATCATTAGCAGACAGGAGTCGAAATCACTTCATCTACTGATAAATCAGTAGAATGGCAACACAGCCCATTTTCACCACTGAGAATAAGGATGTTGTCTTATGGTGGTATAAAACATGCAGGCCAAATAAAATATATTATTGCACAAGGTTTGATGAAAAACTGATCAGTTTGACCTTTCACAATTAGAAATTTGGAATGTAAACGTGTAATACTCAAAACAAGCTCCAGAAAATCACACAAAACAGCATTTTATACACAATACGCATGTGTGCATCTTTTCCTGATTGTACCCAAAATAACGTTGAAAAGTACAGCAATAGAGGAGAAAAGAGAATTTTTAGATTTTTATTCTTTAATAATAACTTTTGCCTGAAAAGAATCAGAACTGTGCTTCGCATTTCTCAGAAAATGGCTGTCATGGACTTTTTGCAGTGCTATCAATATTGTTAAAAGCTTTTAGCAGGTTGCACCCAAAAGTGACGCTACACCAGCTGAAACTCTTTTGGGGCAAAGATAATACACTATATTGACTAAAGTCACCGGACACCCCTTCAAAACAAATGAATGGATCCGCTGCGTTGTTGAGATGCGCGGTACAGCTGCAAACGGTATAAAACAAGCCTGAAGCTGACCGCGATCATATCATATTGTGAGGTTGAGTGAAAATGTCGCGGCGGGAGAGAACTGACTTTGAGAAAGGAAAAATTGTTGGGTCTTACATTAATGGGTTGTCCATAAGAGAAACTGAGAGGCGTTTAAACATACCCAATTCAGCTGTTTTGGGTGTACTGAATAAGTGGAAGACACATGGCGTGCCTGAAGCAGCAAAACGTACCGACAGTCTAAAGAAAATCAGTGATAGAGGACGTTGAAGCCTCGGGAGAGTCGGTACAGCTAATCGACGGAGGGAGTACTGCACAGGATCTCAGTGTACACGTGAGTAAAAATGTGGAACCTCGGTATGTACACCTACTGTTCACAGAGAACTTCATTCCGTGGGTTATTGTGGTCGTGTGGCTGCTCATAAGCCTTTGATCTCCACTCGGAATGCTACTCGTCGTTTAGCATGGTGTAAAAAACATTTATCGTGGACCCTAGATCAATGGAAATGGGTCCTATGGACTGATGAATCCAGATACACAATCCATGAGTCTGATGGCCGTGCGTGGGTATGGCGGCAGCCGGTGGAACGCTATTTACCACAGAGTACTGTTCCTGCGGTCAAGTTTAGAAATGAAGTGTACTCGTTTGGGGGTGTTTTTAGTGGTATGGTCCCGGCCCATTGGTAATCGTGGACACACCTCTTAACCAGCACGTATATCTCGATATTCTGGACAATTATGCCCTACCAACTGTGTGTCAACACTATCGAACCGTGCCTTGTAGGTACCAGCAGGATAATACACCGAACCATAAAGCAAGGACTGTTAAGGCGTGGTGTGACGATAAATGCGTATCGTATGTGGACTGGCCATCACAGAGCCCTGATCGTAATCCCATAGAGCACCTATGGAATGAATTAGAGCTTCGCATAAGAAGTTTGGAACCAAGGCCAACGACTAAGCGACAGTTAGAGTCAGTGTTATGTACTGAATGGAAGCGCATACCTATCGCTGTGTTTCAGAACCTTGTCGAAAGCATGTCTCGAAGAGTCAGTGTATGCATTAAGGCCAAAGGTGGTTTCAAAATATCTTTATTCAAGGTAGAAATCAGGAGACGAACTAATAAGGACGTCTAAATACAAATAAAATACGATCAAAGATCGTTAAACTACTAAAACCTATATAAAAATATACAGCATAGTGCACAAGTTGAAAAATGGAGCAAAATTACAGCTCGTGATAAATGAACAGCGACAAGCATGTCTGGGCATTGAGGAAGGATTTTAACAAAAAAACTTATTGCTCATAAGTGCATTGCTGTGCGATTAACAAACTTGTTCAAGAAAAATTGAGAGCTTCAGGAGACAACATTTCTCTTGCAAAAAAAAAAAAAAAAAAATACAATAAGACAGTAAGGTGTAACACATCATAGTTACAAGAATGTACAGTACAAAGCAATTGACAAACTGATCATAAGACAAATCAATGAAATGATGAATATCAGGAGAAGAACAAACTTGGACTTCCTGGTGTAAATATAATATATTACCTGTTCGGCAATATTCAAAAACAATGTACAGATATACAGCACAGGGTCAACATGTTACAAATCAAAATCGGCCCATATACAGAAATGTAACACTATTCTGTTGACCAGATAGAAAATGTAAGTATAATAAGAAAACACACGATGAATAAAGCTTTAACATATTCTCACTATCCATATGTAGTGATAGAAGAATGATAGTACCAAGCATCACCTCACACAAAAGAACAAAATAGGTAAAATGTTTTTCAAAATATATTACTCATGAGTACAACACCATGCAATTGACTAACTTGTGCAAAAATAAATACAGTAAGAATCATTAGTCAACATGTCTCTTGAAAGAAGGTACGATATGACAGTGAGTTTTAACACAACATATTTACAAGGATGTACAGTACTATGCAATTTAAAAAACTGATTATCAGACAAATCATTGGAATGTTTAATAACAGGAAATAACTAAACTTGGACATTCTGATGCAAATAAGATGGATTACTTGTTCCGCAATATTTTGAAAACTATGTACAATTATACAGCACAGTGCAAACATGTTCGGGAAACAAAATAGAACAAAATTACAAAAAACTACACTGCAGAAACAATATCTATGTTTATACAGCACTATGCTAATGACTAACTGCAATATTTATACTCAAAATGTAAACTAAAGACGAACTAACTTGAACGTCAATGTAGGAAAAAAAAAATACAAGATGAGTGTCACAAAAAACAATTTGCTGTGTAAACACGTACAGCCCTTTATAAAAAAAAACCCATGCGGTAAATTTCCAAGCTGTGCAAAGATCTTGAAAACAGATTGTTGATATTTACATATGCATTTCTGATTCAAAAAGGTCAAATACCAAATCTGCCGACCGTCAGGTACAATGACGCTGGCGAGCTGGTAAACCATGAGGCAGCCGGTGACCAGGTGGCAAGGAACTGGCTCTCCCGACGCTGAGTAACTGCAACAGAATACTCTAGCCGAAGTCGAGATGTCAGACGGTCGCGGAAATGGCATAATAATGCCGTAGAAGCTTCATGCACAGTCAGAGGAGTAGTCAAATATCTGCAGCGTTGATGAAACACGTAGATTACATGCTTCGCTAAAATAAAAATATAGGCACAGACTGATGGGAGCTTGACTGGGGGATAGTTCTGTAGCAGAAGAGTCCGATATGCATCAAATGTAAGATCTGCTGTAATGGAACATTGGGCGATAGTAAATGCCAAGTTCAGCATTGGGAGTAATATAACACAGTGCTGATAGACATGGGAGACATCAGCCTCCCGAGCACAGAAAGGGCAAAGAGGGGAATCGAGAAGAGACATTCGGAAAAGAACGGAGGGAACAGGAAGGCGGCGATGGAGGAAAAGCCAATGGGTATTAATTTCTAGAGGAGCAGAAAGAGGAGACAGGGCGGCTGACCACACCGTAGCAGTGGCAGCAGGGGGAACATCAGGAATGGGGAGAGGAGGAGAAGAATGGGACATAGAGAGGAACCGATAAAGAGCTGACACCGAGAGAGAAGAAATGGGATGAGCTGATCCAGAAGTAAGCAAGAAAAGAGGAAATGGGAGAGAAGCAGAAGGAAGAAAGGAAAGACCTGAGTGGGAAGCAAGATGAGGAAATTGAGAAATGATAGATGAAAGAATAGAGTCGTAGATGTCACGAGAGGAGGAGGAGAGGAGAAGAGAGGGAGGGAGGCTGGCGAAGGGTCGCCAAGAAAGGTCAGGGTTAGTGAGATCTTTAACTTTTACTACACCTGCTCGGAGCCAGGTAGGATAGGTTAAGTACGGAAGATGAGAGGGGTGAATAATCGAAGAATAAAAGAGGGGTTCAGCAAGGAGCTCAGTTGTGGAATCAGGTGGAGAACGAGAGAGAGGGAGGGAACGAAGGAAAGTTAGAGCTTCACGGTAAACAGGGGGAAGTCGAATGAGGGTGAGGGGTCGGTGGTCCATGAGTAGTAAGGAGAGAAAAGAAAAGTTAGGGTTGCTCGGGGAGGCGATGACGTCCCTAGCTAAAACGGCATCTGGTACTGGCGACGTGAAGAGACGGAGAAAAGTAGTAATTCTGACGGCCTTGTAGTACTCCTGTGTATCAAGGAGTCCGATGCCGCCGTGATCCGGAGGGAGGCAAAGCTTTGTGACACTGACCCAGTGGTGGCAGGTCCAAATCAGAGAAGTAAGACATCGGGTAATTTCATGAAGGCGGAGTTGTAGAGACTTGACACCAAGCCAAGAGTGTGTGCACAAGGAAATCAGGTAAGTTCGAGAGAGGCGAGCTCTCTGGAAGAATGATGAGCAGAACTGGGCTCTCCTCCAGGAGGCAGTTGACCTGAGCAAGCGTGGGTGAATAGCATTCCACGTGTAGAGGGGGGCAGCTTGCAAGGAACCAAGATGAACTCCAAGGAAGCGCTGTGAGATGGACGACCAGCTTGCTCCCCAAGGGGTGTCTACACGATGTGCCCATGAGCCGCACCATAAACCAGTGCTTTTAGATGAGTTGAGCGCTGCACCGGAGCATGAGGCATAAGCTGCGAATAGACGTTGGAGACACGGAAACTGTGAGTCATGACGGATGCAGATGGTGACATCATCTGCGTATGCAACAGAGGTAGTGGCATGATGTCTTGTGCAGGCAGAGAGTGGTGGCAGAACTGCTTTAAAAGATTGGTGTACAGAGTGGAGGAAGGGTTCAATTGCGATTGCAAAGAGTTGTCCGGAGAGTGGGCAACCCTGCCGCACTCCCCGGCGGAAGGAATAGGCGCTGTGAGAAAAGTGGGCAGCTTAACCTGGAGAACGGCGTCTTGATAGAGTGAGAAAAGAAGAGAGCCGAAGGAAGGAGGAAAACCGAAGTGAAGGAGTGTAGCCGATAGATAGGAATGTGAGATATTATCAAAAGCGGATTGTTGGTCAAGAGAGAGAAGGGCGAGGGGTTCAGAGCGAGATCGGGCAAGATGGATTAGATCATTTATTAGATGGATGTTATGAGAAAGTGAACAGCCGGGAACTGTGTAAGTTTGATTTGGGGAGAGAATGTGAGTGAGAATGGGGTTAAGGCGTTGGGAAAAAAGTTTAGTATAAAGTTTATAATCTAGATTTAAGAGGGAGATAGGGCGCCAATTCCCCAGGTCAAGGAGATCACCTTTCTTAGGGAATAGTACAACATATGCTACTGTGAATCGCCTCGGTAGAGGGGAGTGATTGAAAGCAGCAGAAAGTGCAGAAAAGAGAAATGGTAGAAGGAGAGGTAGAAAGGTTTTATAGAAGAGGAAAGTGAGGCCGTCCGGACCCGGTGCGGCCCTAGAGTTTAAAGAAGAAAACGTAGAGGATAGTTCAGAGAACGTGGGAGGAAGGAGGAGAGAAGAGGCAAGATGGGGAGGAACTTGTGGTAGGTTAGAAAGAAGTGATGCCAAAGCTGAAGAGGATGGCGGAGGAGATTCACAGAACTTCTCTGTATAGAACTTTCGGACCTGGGAACATAGAGTGAGTGGATCATCAGACACCTCTCCAGATGCGAGGCGAAGGTGCCGAAGTGAATTCGATGCTGTTCGTGTTTTTTCCATGGATGTAAGGAAATCGTAATTGGATGCGTCTGGCGATAGATGTTGTAGCCGGAGACGTCGTAGAGCTTGTTGAGCCAGAGGAAGGAGGATTGATCGCAGTTCTTCTTGATAGTGGCAGAAGAGAGGATCACTTAGGCTTAGGATGGAGAGCATGGAACGGACATGGTTGAGACGCATGTTTTGAAGCGTTTTTGCTTTAAAAGAAAGATTGCGAACGTGGAGAACTAGTTGCTGTTTAATGTCCAACCAAAAAGTCAGACCACAAGGAGCTGATTGAAGTTGAGGTCGTTTGTCCTCAAGGAAGGAGCGTACTGAAGTACAGAAGTCTGGATCTGTAAGAAGAATGTCGTCAAGAGTCCATGGACGAATTGTACGGGGTTGTGCTGGAACTGCTTGAATAATAAGAACGATGGCACAATGGTCAGAAGAAGCTGTAGGAGTGATGATAGATTCTGTCACAGCTGTAAGCAGAGTAGATGAGGCGTAGTATCTGTCAAGGCGAGCTGTGTACGGATTTTGATTATGTTGCGAGCGCCAAGTATGTACAGTCGATGAAGGATGGAAGTGACGGTGAACATCAATGAATGAGTTGTCGGAGACCACTGACTGAAGAAGATTCACCAAGTTAACACGGCGTTCTCTGGTGGAAGGAGATCGGTCCAGGGTAGGATTCAGAGTGCAATTGAAATCCCCTCCAATTAAAACATGATCTATGGGAGGAATGCGAGACAAGGCACGACGAAGGCGAGTAAAAAGTATTGTCAAGTGGGTTGAAGAGCTTGGAATATAAATATTAAATATATGATAAGATGTGGAAGCTATGGTGAATGATGCACACTGTAATAGGTCTCGACATAAGTTTCGAACCGAAAAAGAGGTGATTATGGAGTTGAAAGTATGGCGGATACCTATAGCTAGACCACTATGGGATGATAGTTGGTAGGCGTGGTGAAATGTGTAGTTCCACTGGCGCCATCGTGAGAATATCGTAGTGGATTGGCAATTCGTCTCTTGTAGTAAGAGAAGATCAGCTCCTAACGGAGTGAGGTCTTCATGTACCAAGGCATTAGAAAATGGGGATGCAAATCCCCTGCAATTAAGAGATACAATCTTGAAGACGTTTTTCCATTAATGCTTGCTGAAGAGCCTTCACAACAGGAGGAAATGATTTGAGTCGATTAAAATAGGTTTTAGCCCACGGATGTTCCTTGCGAAGGTGGGAGATGCATTGATTAAGGACTTGGATCTGATCATGCACTAGAGGGAGAAACGATGCATACTTTGAGAGTAAAGCATGCGTTGTGGAGTGTTCTGTCTTATGTGACAGGTATTGATGTAAATCTTCAAATGAAATCGGCCCAGTAGGAACCGAGCCATCCTTAAGGTATTCGACAAGATCCTCAAATTTAAGAGGAGGCTCTTCGTCGGCCTGGACAGAAGAGGTAGCAGCCTTTGATGGTGAATTCTTTCGAGAGGTACTACCAGTACGGGGAGAGGTGCGGGGTGATGCGGCAGTCGGCTTCTTCGGTGGGCGTCTTCGAGAAGAACCACGACGTTTCAGCGAAGGCTCAGTTGAACTCTCATTAACTCGAGATTCGTGGCCAGAAAATCCGTCATCAGCAGATTTAGAAGTATCAATGATAAGGGCAGTGGAGAAACCCCCTGAAGGGGACTCCGCTACAGAATGACGACTCATGGGAAGCGAACAATTAAGTGAGGGAAAATCCAGTTGCTGGTCGAAGGATAAAGGGTCCGTAGACACGCGTTGACCAACTCCTGCAGTCGACTTTTGTGAAAGTTTCGATTCTGAAGCTTTCTGTGCAGTGGAAGAAGGTGTTGCTCGGCTCAGAAGAAGGCCAGAAGTTGTAGGAGAATTATCAGGAGCCTGTGATGCTAGATGTGGGCAATGCACACGTAAATGATTCTCTCCGTGGCAAAAAGTGCAGTGGAGGAAGGTAGTCACTTCAATTCTCCTACGTTGCTGTCCACAACGAACGTTGAGCACCTTTGGGCAGGCGAGCAAATGTTCATCAGATGGAAAGATCACTCTTGCACTTCGGCGAAATCCTCCTATGGATTTATCGTCTGGATCTCTCGGCGCGGCTGAAAGAGTAGTAACTGGCCCAACAACTCGGCCGAACTTACTGAGTACAGTGCACAGCGCAACGTCTGACACCTCAGGTGGAACCGGATAAAATGTAACCTGGATTGGACGCTGAGAGACAGGTTCTGGTAGAAGATGGACGTCTTTGAGGGACAAACCTTCTGTCAAGACAAGATCCGCATGCTCTTTAAGAGCAAAGTACACCAACACAGCTCGAGGTTTTCGAGCCATGTGAGTAATACTGGCTCCAGCTGGAAGTATCTGCTTGAGAGCCATACTATATTCTTTCAACTTTGTGTCTGGGAGCGCATCAAAACACACTCCGAAGTCCATTCTAGAATAGAATTGTTTTCCCGCTGGGGAATCTTCGGGAATATCTATGGTGGCAGTAAGGCCATCAACAATGACGTACGAGTCTGGTAAGACTTCTGCAACAAACTTGGAAGGAGCTTTTGTTCCAGTAAGAGCGGCAGAGTATGCCCTAGGAGCAGGACTCGAGCGTGAGGGCTGCAACACAACCTGCTGTTTGAACTGAGTGGAAGTAGAGGGTAAATTAGCAGCGCTGTCAGACACATCCATGTCTTCACTTAAAGCAACAGAGAGTTGCGCTGCACTGACGTCACTGGTCGAAGCAGGGCAAGAAGCTTGAGCTGTAGTTGAGGAGTCACTTTCCACTTCTAGTGGTTGGGTGACGTCACCTACAAGCATTGGAGGAGATTGGTCTAGTGTCGAGGAGGAGGAGGAGGCGGTAGGAAATGCCTCGCTGATATGGGCGTGGACATCGCTCTTATCAGCAGCAGCCGCCGCCATTGTTAATGACGAGGGCTGCCTGAGAAATCGACCAGCTAGGTCGACAGTTCAAATGATGATAACAGAAAAAATAAACTACTCACCAACTTGGGAGATGTATCAAAACAAAGCACGAACCTTCAGCTTGAAGGAACACGAAAGGAAAATGACGAACCACACGATAAAACACACTAAATAGGCACACAACACGGAGCTCAGAAAAACGTGACTTAGGCCAAAGGTGGTTTCAAAATATCTTTATTCAAGGTAGAAATCAGGAGACGAACTAATAAGGACGTCTAAATACAAATAAAATACGATCAAAGATCGTTAAACTACTAAAACCTATATAAAAATATACAGCATAGTACACAAGTTGAAAAATGGAGCAAAATTACAGCTCGTGATAAATGAACAGCGACAAGCATGTCTGGGCATTGAAGAAGGATTTTAACAAAAAAACTTATTGCTCATAAGTGCATTGCTGTGCGATTAACAAACCTGTTCAAGAAAATTGAGAGCTTCAGGAGACAACATTTCTCTTGCAAAGAAAAAAAAAAAAAATACAATAAGACAGTAAGGTGTAACACATCATAGTTACAAGAATGTACAGTACAAAGCAATTGACAAGCTGATCATAAGACAAATCAATAAATTATGAATATCAGGAGAAAAACAAACTTGGACTTCCTGGTGTAAATATAATATATTACCTGTTCGGCAATATTCAAAAGCAATGTACAGGTATACAGCACAGTGTCAACATGTTACAAATCAAAATCGGACCATATACAGAAATGTAACACTATTCTGTTGACCAGATAGAAAATGTAAGTATAATAAGAAAACACACGATGAATAAACCTTTAACATATTCTCACTATCCATATGTAGTGATAGAAGAATGATAGTACCAAGCATCACCTCACACAAAAGAACAAAATAGGTAAAATGTTTTTCAAAATATATTACTCATGAGTACAACACCATGCAATTGACTAACTTGTGCAAAAATAAATACAGTAAGAATCATTAGTCAACATGTCTCTTGAAAGAAGGTACGATATGACAGTGAGTTTTAACACAACATATTTACAAGGATGTACAGTACTATGCAATTTAAAAAAACTGATTATCAGACAAATCATTGGAATGTTTAATAACAGGAAATAACTAAACTTGGACATTCTGATGCAAATAAGATGGATTACTTGTTCCGCAATATTTTGAAAACTATGTACAATTATACAGCACAGTGCAAACATGTTCGGGAAACAAAATAGAACAAAATTACAAAAAACTACACTGCAGAAACAATATCTATGTTTATACAGCACTATGCTAATGACTAACTGCAATATTTATACTCAAAATGTAAACTAAAGACGAACTAACTTGAACGTCAATGTAGGAAAAAATACAAGATGAGTGTCACAAAAAACAATTTGCTGTGTAAACACGTACAACCCTTTATAAAAAAACCATGCGGTAAATTTCCAAGCTGTGCAAAGATCTTGAAAACAGATTGTTGATATTTACATATGCATTTCTGATTCAAAAAGGTCAAATACCAAATCTGCCGACCGTCAGGTACAATGACGCTGGCGAGCTGGTAAACCATGAGGCAGCCGGTGACCAGGTGGCAAGGAACTGGCTCTCTCGACGCTGAGTAACTGCAACAGAATACTCTAGCCGAAGTCGAGATGTCAGACGGTCGCGGAAATGGCATAATAATGCCGTAGAAGCTTCATGCACAGTCAGAGGAGTAGTCAAATATCTGCAGCGTTGATGAAACACGTAGATTACATGCTTCGCTAAAATAAAAATATCGGCACAGACTGATGGGAGCTTGACTGGGGGATAGTTCTGTAGCAGAAGAGTCTGATATGCATCAAATGTAAGATCTGCTGTAATGGAACATTGGGCGATAGTAAATGCCAAGTTCAGCATTGGGAGTAATATAACACAGTGTTGATAGACATGGGAGACATCAGCCTCCCGAGCACAGAAAGGGCAAAGAGGGGAATCGAGAAGAGACATTCGGAAAAGAACGGAGGGAACAGGAAGGCGGCGATGGAGGAAAAGCCAATGGGTATTAATTTCTAGAGGAGCAGAAAGAGGAGACAGGGCGGCTGACCACACCGTAGCAGTGGCAGCAGGGGGAACATCAGGAATGGGGAGAGGAGGAGAAGAATGGGACATAGAGAGGAACCGCTAAAGAGCTGACACCGAGAGAGAAGAAATGGAATGAGCTGAGCCAGAAGTAAGCAAGAAAAGAGGAAATGGGAGAGAAGCAGAAGGAACAAAGGAAAGACCTGAGTGGGAAGCAAGATGAGGAAATTGAGAAATGATAGATGAAAGAATAGAGTCGTAGATGTCACGAGAGGAGGAGGAGAGGAGAAGAGAGGGAGGCAGGCTGGCGAAGGGTCGCCAAGAAAGGTCAGGGTTAGTGAGATCTTTAACTGTTACCACACCTGCTCGGAGCCAGGTAGGATAGGCAAAGTACGGAAGATGAGAGGGGTGAATAATCGAAGAACAAAAGAGGGGTTCAGCAAGGAGCTCAGTTGTGGAATCAGGTGGAGAACGAGAGAGAGGAAGGGAACGAAGGAAAGTTAGAGCTTCACGGTAAACAGGGGGAAGTCGAATGAGGGTGAGGGGTCGGTGGTCCATGAGTAGTAAGGAGAGAAAAGAAAAGTTAGGATTGCTCGGGGAGGCGATGACGTCCCTAGCTAAAACGGCATCTGGTACTGGCGACGTGAAGAGACGGAGAAAAGTAGTAATTCTGACGGCCTTGTAATACTCCTGTGTATCAAGGAGTCCGATGCCGCCGTGATCCGGAGGGAGGCAAAGCTTTGTGACACTGACCCAGTGGTGGCAGGTCCAAATCAGAGAAGTAAGACATCGGGTAATTTCATGAAGGCGGAGTTGTAGAGACTTGACACCAAGCCAAGAGTGTGTGCACAAGGAAATCAGGTAAGTTCGAGAGAGGCGAGCTCTCTGGAAGAATGATGAGCAGAACTGGGCTCTCCTCCAGGAGGCAGTTGACCTGAGCAAGCGTGGGTGAATAGCATTCCACGGGTAGAGGGGGCAGCTTGCAAGGAACCAAGATGAACTCCAAGGAAGCGCTGTGAGATGGACGACCAGCTTGCTCCCCAAGGGGTGTCTACACGATGTGCCCATGAGCCGCACCATAAACCAGTGCTTTTAGATGAGTTGAGCGCTGCACCGGAGCATGAGGCATAAGCTGCGAATAGACGTTGGAGACACGGAAACTGTGAGTCATGACGGATGCAGATGGTGACATCATCTGCGTATGCAACAGAGGTAGTGGCATGATGTCTTGTGCAGGCAGAGAGTGGTGGCAGAACTGCTTTAAAAGATTGGTGTACAGAGTGGAGGAAGGGTTCAATTGCGATTGCAAAGAGTTGTCCGGAGAGTGAGCAACCCTGCCGCACTCCCCGGCGGAAGGAATAGGCGCTGTGAGAAAAGTGGGCAGCTTGACCTGGAGAACGGCGTCTTGATAGAGTGAGAAAAGAAGAGAGACGAAGGAAGGAGGAAAACCGAAGTGAAGGAGTGTAGCCGATAGATAGGAATGTGAGATATTATCAAAAGCGGATTGTTGGTCAAGAGAGAGAAGGGCGAGGGGTTCAGAGCGAGATCGGGCAAGATGGATTAGATCATTTAGTAGATGGATGTTATGAGAAAGTGAACGGCCGGGAACTGTGTAAGTTTGATTTGGGGAGAGAATGTGAGTGAGAATGGGGTTAAGGCGTTGGGAAAAAAGTTTAGTATAAAGTTTATAATCTAGATTTAAGAGGGAGATAGGGCGCCAATTCCCCAGGTCAAGGAGATCACCTTTCTTAGGGAATAGTACAACATATGCTACTGTGAATCGCCTCGGTAGAGGGGAGTGATTGAAAGCAGCAGAAAGTGCAGAAAAGAGAAATGGTAGAAGGAGAGGTAGAAAGGTGTTATAGAAGAGGAAAGTGAGGCCGTCCGGACCCGGTGCGGCCCTAGAGTTTAAAGAAGAAAACGTAGAGGATAGTTCAGAGAACGTGGGAGGAAGGAGGAGAGAAGAGGCAAGATGGGGAGGAACTTGTGGTAGGTTAGAAAGAAGTGATGCCAAAGCTGAAGAGGATGGCGGAGGAGATTCACAGAACTTCTCTGTATAGAACTTTCGGACCTGGGAACATAGAGTGAGTGGATCATCAGACACCTCTCCAGATGCGAGGCGAAGGTGCCGAAGTGAATTCGATGCTGTTCGTGTTTTTTCCATGGATGTAAGGAAATCGTAATTGGATGCGTCTGGCGATAGATGTTGTAGCCGGAGACGTCGTAGAGCTTGTTGAGCCAGAGGAAGGAGGATTGATCGCAGTTCTTCTTGATAGTGGCAGAAGAGAGGATCACTTAGGCTTAGGATGGAGAGCATGGAACGGACATGGTTGAGACGCATGTTTTGAAGCGTTTTTGCTTTAAAAGAAAGATTGCGAACGTGGAGAACGAGTTGCTGTTTAATGTCCAACCAAAAGTCAGACCACAAGGAGCTGATTGAAGTTGAGGTCGTTTGTCCTCAAGGAAGGAGCGTACTGAAGTACAGAAGTCTGGATCTGTAAGAAGAATGTCGTCAAGAGTCCATGGACGAATTGTACGGGGTTGTGCTGGAACTGCTTGAATAATAAGAACGATGGCACAATGGTCAGAAGAAGCTGTAGGAGTGATGATAGATTCTGTCACAGCTGTAAGCAGAGTAGATGAGGCGTAGTATCTGTCAAGGCGAGCTGTGTACGGATTTTGATTATGTTGCGAGCGCCAAGTATGTACAGTCGATGAAGGATGGAAGTGACGGTGAACATCAATGAATGAGTTGTCGGAGACCACTGACTGAAGAAGATTCACCAAGTTAACACGGCGTTCTCTGGTGGAAGGAGATCGGTCCAGGGTAGGATTCAGAGTGCAATTGAAATCCCCTCCAATTAAAACATGATCTATGGGAGGAATGCGAGACAAGGCACGACGAAGGCGAGTAAAAAGTATTGTCAAGTGGGTTGAAGAGCTTGGAATATAAATATTAAATATATGATAAGATGTGGAAGCTATGGTGAATGATGCACACTGTAATAGGTCTCGACATAAGTTTCGAACCGAAAAAGAGGTGATTATGGAGTTGAAAGTATGGCGGATACCTATAGCTAGACCACTATGGGATGATAGTTGGTAGGCGTGGTGAAATGTGTAGTTCCACTGGCGCCATCGTGAGAATATCGTAGTGGATTGGCAATTCGTCTCTTGTAGTAAGAGAAGATCAGCTCCTAACGGAGTGAGGTCTTCATGTACCAAGGCATTAGAAAATGGGGATGCAAATCCCCTGCAATTAAGAGATACAATCTTGAAGACTTTTTTCCATTAATGCTTGCTGAAGAGCCTTCACAACAGGAGGAAATGATTTGAGTCGATTAAAATAGGTTTTAGCCCACGGATGTTCCTTGCGAAGGTGGGAGATGCATTGATTAAGGACTTGGATCTGATCATGCACTAGAGGGAGAAACGATGCATACTTTGAGAGTAAAGCATGCGTTGTGGAGTGTTCTGTCTTATGTGACAGGTATTGATGTAAATCTTCAAATGAAATCGGCCCAGTAGGAACCGAGCCATCCTTAAGGTATTCGACAAGATCCTCAAATTTAAGAGGAGGCTCTTCGTCGGCCTGGACAGAAGAGGTAGCAGCCTTTGATATTGAATTCTTTCGAGAGGTACTACCAGTACGGGGAGAGGTGCGGGGTGATGCGGCAGTCGGCTTCTTCGGTGGGCGTCTTCGAGAAGAACCACGACGTTTCAGCGAAGGCTCAGTTGAACTCTCATTAACTCGAGATTCGTGGCCAGAAAATCCGTCATCAGCAGATTTAGAAGTATCAATGATAAGGGCAGTGGAGAAACCCCCTGAAGGGGACTCCGCTACAGAATGACGACTCATGGGAAGCGAACAATTAAGTGAGGGAAAATCCAGTTGCTGGTCGAAGGATAAAGGGTCCGTAGACACGCGTTGACCAACTCCTGCAGTCGACTTTTGTGAAAGTTTCGATTCTGAAGCTTTCTGTGCAGTGGAAGAAGGTGTTGCTCGGCTCAGAAGAGGGCCAGAAGTTGTAGGAGAATTATCAGGAGCCTGTGATGCTAGATGTGGGCAATGCACACGTAAATGATTCTCTCCGTGGCAAAAAGTGCAGTGGAGGAAGGTAGTCACTTCAATTCTCCTACGTTGCTGTCCACAACGAACGTTGAGCACCTTTGGGCAGGCGAGCAAATGTTCATCAGATGGAAAGATCACTCTTGCACTTCGGCGAAATCCTCCTATGGATTTATCGTCTGGATCTCTCGGCGCGGCTGAAAGAGTAGTAACTGGCCCAACAACTCGGCCGAACTTACTGAGTACAGTGCACAGCGCAACGTCTGACACCTCAGGTGGAACCGGATAAAATGTAACCTGGATTGGACGCTGAGAGACAGGTTCTGGTAGAAGATGGACGTCTTTGAGGGACAAACCTTCTGTCAAGACAAGATCCGCATGCTCTTTAAGAGCAAAGTACACCAACACAGCTCGAGGTTTTCGAGCCATGTGAGTAATACTGGCTCCAGCTGGAAGTATCTGCTTGAGAGCCATACTATATTCTTTCAACTTTGTGTCTGGGAGCGCATCAAAACACACTCCGAAGTCCATTCTAGAATAGAATTGTTTTCCCGCTGGGGAATCTTCGGGAATATCTATGGTGGCAGTAAGGCCATCAACAATGACGTACGAGTCTGGTAAGACTTCTGCAACAAACTTGGAAGGAGCTTTTGTTCCAGTAAGAACGGCAGAGTATGCCCTAGGAGCAGGACTCGAGCGTGAGGGCTGCAACACAACCTGCTGTTTGAACTGAGTGGAAGTAGAGGGTAAATTAGCAGCGCTGTCAGACACATCCATGTCTTCACTTAAAGCAACAGGGAGTTGCGCTGCACTGACGTCACTGGTCGAAGCAGGGCAAGAAGCTTGAGCTGTAGTTGAGGAGTCACTTTCCACTTCTAGTGGTTGGGTGACGTCACCTACAAGCATTGGAGGAGATTGGTCTCGTGTCGAGGAGGAGGAGGAGGCGGCAGGAAATGCCTCGCTGATATGGGCGTGGACATCGCTCTTATCAGCAGCAGCCGCCGCCATTGTTAATGACGAGGGCTGCCTGAGAAATCGACCAGCTAGGTCGACAATTCAAATGATGATAACAGAAAAAATAAACTACTCACCAACTTGGGAGATGTATCAAAACAAAGCACGAACCTTCAGCTTGAAGGAACACGAAAGGAAAATGACGAACCACACGATAAAACACACTAAATAGGCACACAACACGGAGCTCAGAAAAACGTGACTTAGGCCAAAGGTGGTTTCAAAATATCTTTATTCAAGGTAGAAATCAGGAGACGAACTAATAAGGACGTCTAAATACAAATAAAATACGATCAAAGATCGTTAAACTACTAAAACCTATATAAAAATATACAGCATAGTGCACAAGTTGAAAAATGGAGCAAAATTACAGCTCGTGATAAATGAACAGCGACAAGCATGTCTGGGCATTGAGGAAGGATTTTAACAAAAAAACTTATTGCTCATAAGTGCATTGCTGTGCGATTAACAAACCTGTTCAAGAAAATTGAGAGCTTCAGGAGACAACATTTCTCTTGCAAAGAAAAAAAAAAAAAAATACAATAAGACAGTAAGGTGTAACACATCATAGTTACAAGAATGTACAGTACAAAGCAATTGACAAGCTGATCATAAGACAAATCAATAAAATGATGAATATCAGGAGAAAAACAAACTTGGACTTCCTGGTGTAAATATAATATATTACCTGTTCGGCAATATTCAAAAGCAATGTACAGGTATACAGCACAGTGTCAACATGTTACAAATCAAAATCGGACCATATACAGAAATGTAACACTATTCTGTTGACCAGATAGAAAATGTAAGTATAATAAGAAAACACACGATGAATAAAGCTTTAACATATTCTCACTATCCATATGTAGTGATAGAAGAATGATAGTACCAAGCATCACCTCACACAAAAGAACAAAATAGGTAAAATGTTTTTCAAAATATATTACTCATGAGTACAACACCATGCAATTGACTAACTTGTGCAAAAATAAATACAGTAAGAATCATTAGTCAACATGTCTCTTGAAAGAAGGTACGATATGACAGTGAGTTTTAACACAACATATTTACAAAGATGTACAGTACTATGCAATTTAAAAAAACTGATTATCAGACAAATCATTGGAATGTTTAATAACAGGAAATAACTAAACTTGGACATTCTGATGCAAATAAGATGGATTACTTGTTCCGCAATATTTTGAAAACTATGTACAATTATACAGCACAGTGCAAACATGTTCGGGAAACAAAATAGAACAAAATTACAAAAAACTACACTGCAGAAACAATATCTATGTTTATACAGCACTATGCTAATGACTAACTGCAATATTTATACTCAAAATGTAAACTAAAGACGAACTAACTTGAACGTCAATGTAGGAAAAAAAAATACAAGATGAGTGTCACAAAAAACAATTTGCTGTGTAAACACGTACAACCCTTTATAAAAAAAAACATGCGGTAAATTTCCAAGCTGTGCAAAGATCTTGAAAACAGATTGTTGATATTTACATATGCATTTCTGATTCAAAAAGGTCAAATACCAAATCTGCCGACCGTCAGGTACAATGACGCTGGCGAGCTGGTAAACCATGAGGCAGCCGGTGACCAGGTGGCAAGGAACTGGCTCTCCCGACGCTGAGTAACTGCAACAGAATACTCTAGCCGAAGTCGAGATGTCAGACGGTCGCGGAAATGGCATAATAATGCCGTAGAAGCTTCATGCACAGTCAGAGGAGTAGTCAAATATCTGCAGCGTTGATGAAACACGTAGATTACATGCTTCGCTAAAATAAAAATATCGGCACAGACTGATGGAAGCTTGACTGGGGGATAGTTCTGTAGCAGAAGAGTCTGATATGCATCAAATGTAAGATCTGCTGTAATGGAACATTGGGCGATAGTAAATGCCAAGTTCAGCATTGGGAGTAATATAACACAGTGTTGATAGACATGGGAGACATCAGCCTCCCGAGCACAGAAAGGGCAAAGAGGGGAATCGAGAAGAGACATTCGGAAAAGAACGGAGGGAACAGGAAGGCGGCGATGGAGGAAAAGCCAATGGGTATTAATTTCTAGAGGAGCAGAAAGAGGAGACAGGGCGGCTGACCACACCGTAGCAGTGGCAGCAGGGGGAACATCAGGAATGGGGAGAGGAGGAGAAGAATGGGACATAGAGAGGAACCGATAAAGAGCTGACACCGAGAGAGAAGAAATGGGATGAGCTGAGCCAGAAGTAAGCAAGAAAAGAGGAAATGGGAGAGAAGCAGAAGGAACAAAGAAAAGACCTGAGTGGGAAGCAAGATGAGGAAATTGAGAAATGATAGATGAAAGAATAGAGTCGTAGATGTCACGAGAGGAGGAGGAGAGGAGAAGAGAGGGAGGGAGGCTGGCGAAGGGTCGCCAAGAAAGGTCAGGGTTAGTGAGATCTTTAACTGTTACCACACCTGCTCGGAGCCAGGTAGGATAGGCAAAGTACGGAAGATGAGAGGGGTGAATAATCGAAGAACAAAAGAGGGGTTCAGCAAGGAGCTCAGTTGTGGAATCAGGTGGAGAACGAGAGAGAGGAAGGGAACGAAGGAAAGTTAGAGCTTCACGGTAAACAGGGGGAAGTCGAATGAGGGTGAGGGGTCGGTGGTCCATGAGTAGTAAGGAGAGAAAAGAAAAGTTAGGGTTGCTCGGGGAGGCGATGACGTCCCTAGCTAAAACGGCATCTGGTACTGGCGACGTGAAGAGACGGAGAAAAGTAGTAATTCTGACGGCCTTGTAATACTCCTGTGTATCAAGGAGTCCGATGCCGCCGTGATCCGGAGGGAGGCAAAGCTTTGTGACACTGACCCAGTGGTGGCAGGTCCAAATCAGAGAAGTAAGACATCGGGTAATTTCATGAAGGCGGAGTTGTAGAGACTTGACACCAAGCCAAGAGTGTGTGCACAAGGAAATCAGGTAAGTTCGAGAGAGGCGAGCTCTCTGGAAGAATGATGAGCAGAACTGGGCTCTCCTCCAGGAGGCAGTTGACCTGAGCAAGCGTGGGTGAATAGCATTCCACGTGTAGAGGGGGCAGCTTGCAAGGAACCAAGATGAACTCCAAGGAAGCGCTGTGAGATGGACGACCAGCTTGCTCCCCAAGGGGTGTCTACACGATGTGCCCATGAGCCGCACCATAAACCAGTGCTTTTAGATGAGTTGAGCGCTGCACCGGAGCATGAGGCATAAGCTGCGAATAGACGTTGGAGACACGGAAACTGTGAGTCATGACGGATGCAGATGGTGACATCATCTGCGTATGCAACAGAGGTAGTGGCATGATGTCTTGTGCAGGCAGAGAGTGGTGGCAGAACTGCTTTAAAAGATTGGTGTACAGAGCGGAGGAAGGGTTCAATCGCGATTGCAAAATGTTGTCCGGAGAGTGGGCAACCCTGCCGCACTCCCCGGTTGAAGGGAATAGGCGCTGTGAGAAAGGTGGGCAGCTTGACCTGGAGAACGGCGTCTTGATAGAGTGAGAAAAGAAGAGAGACGAAGGAAGGAGGAAAACCGAAGTGAAGGAGTGTAGCCGATAGATAGGAATGTGAGATATTATCAAAAGCGGATTGTTGGTCAAGAGAGAGAAGGGCGAGGGGTTCAGAGCGAGATCGGGCAAGATGGATTAGATCATTTAGTAGATGGATGTTATGAGAAAGTGAACGGCCGGGAACTGTGTAAGTTTGATTTGGGGAGAGAATGTGAGTGAGAATGGGGTTAAGGCGTTGGGAAAAAAGTTTAGTATAAAGTTTATAATCTAGATTTAAGAGGGAGATAGGGCGCCAATTCCCCAGGTCAAGGAGATCACCTTTCTTAGGGAATAGTACAACATATGCTACTGTGAATCGCCTCATTAGAGGGGAGTGATTGAAAGCAGCAGAAAGTGCAGAAAAGAGAAATGGTAGAAGGAGAGGTAGAAAGGTGTTATAGAAGAGGAAAGTGAGGCCGTCCGGACCCGGTGCGGCCCTAGAGTTTAAAGAAGAAAACGTAGAGGATAGTTCAGAGAACGTGGGAGGAAGGAGGAGAGAAGAGGCAAGATGGGGAGGAACTTGTGGTAGGTTAGAAAGAAGTGATGCCAAAGCTGAAGAGGATGGCGGAGGAGATTCACAGAACTTCTCTGTATAGAACTTTCGGACCTGGGAACATAGAGTGAGTGGATCATCAGACACCTCTCCAGATGCGAGGCGAAGGTGCCGAAGTGAATTCGATGCTGTTCGTGTTTTTTCCATGGATGTAAGGAAATCTTAATTGGATGCGTCTGGCGATAGATGTTGTAGCCGGAGACGTCGTAGAGCTTGTTGAGCCAGAGGAAGGAGGATTGATCGCAGTTCTTCTTGATAGTGGCAGAAGAGAGGATCACTTAGGCTTAGGATGGAGAGCATGGAACGGACATGGTTGAGACGCATGTTTTGAAGCGTTTTTGCTTTAAAAGAAAGATTGCGAACGTGGAGAACGAGTTGCTGTTTAATGTCCAACCAAAAAGTCAGACCACAAGGAGCTGATTGAAGTTGAGGTCGTTTGTCTTCAAGGAAGGAGCGTACTGAAGTACAGAAGTCTGGATCTGTAAGAAGAGTGTCGTCAAGAGTCCATGGACGAATTGTACGGGGTTGTGCTGGAACTGCTTGAATAATAAGAACGATGGCACAATGGTCAGAAGAAGCTGTAGGAGTGATAATAGATTCTGTCACAGCTGTAAGCAGAGTAGATGAGGCATAGTATCTGTCAAGGCGAGCTGTGTACGGATTTTGATTATTTTTTTTTTTTTTTTTTTTATTTTAGGTTTAACGACCACCGTGAGCAACTCAATGGGCTATAAGCAGTCGCCCGTCCCTAATTTAGTGTCACTGGTTCCAGGGAAGGGAAAGAGCCAGTGCCGTAAGACAAACACAACATCCATGCCTGACCGGGATTCGAACCCGGACCCCTTACGGACGAATGATCAGAGGCCAACGCCTTAGACCACTGCGCCACCGGGGCGGCATTTTGATTATGTTGCGAGCGCCAAGTATGTACAGTCGATGAAGGATGGAAGTGACGGTGAACATCAATGAATGAGTTGTCGGAGACCACTGACTGAAGAAGATTCACCAAGTTAACACGGCGTTCTCTGGTGGAAGGAGATCGGTCCAGGGTAGGATTCAGAGTGCAATTGAAATCCCCTCCAATTAAAACATGATCTATGGGAGGAATGCGAGACAAGGCACGACGAAGGCGAGTAAAAAGTATTGTCAAGTGGGTTGAAGAGCTTGGAATATAAATATTAAATATATGATAAGATGTGGAAGCTATGGTGAATGATGCACACTGTAATAGGTCTCGACATAAGTTTCGAACCGAAAAAGAGGTGATTATGGAGTTGAAAGTATGGCGGATACCTATAGCTAGACCACTATGGGATGATAGTTGGTAGGCGTGGTGAAATGTGTAGTTCCACTGGCGCCATCGTGAGAATATCGTAGTGGATTGGCAATTCGTCTCTTGTAGTAAGAGAAGATCAGCTCCTAACGGAGTGAGGTCTTCATGTACCAAGGCATTAGAAAATGGGGATGCAAATCCCCTGCAATTAAGAGATACAATCTTGAAGACTTTTTTTCCATTAATGCTTGCTGAAGAGCCTTCACAACAGGAGGAAATGATTTGAGTCGATTAAAATAGGTTTTAGCCCACGGATGTTCCTTGCGAAGGTGGGAGATGCATTGATTAAGGACTTGGATCTGATCATGCACTAGAGGGAGAAACGATGCATACTTTGAGAGTAAAGCATGCGTTGTGGAGTGTTCTGTCTTATGTGACAGGTATTGATGTAAATCTTCAAATGAAATCGGCCCAGTAGGAACCGAGCCATCCTTAAGGTATTCGACAAGATCCTCAAATTTAAGAGGAGGCTCTTCGTCGGCCTGGACAGAAGAGGTAGCAGCCTTTGATGGTGAATTCTTTCGAGAGGTACTACCAGTACGGGGAGAGGTGCGGGGTGATGCGGCAGTCGGCTTCTTCGGTGGGCGTCTTCGAGAAGAACCACGACGTTTCAGCGAAGGCTCAGTTGAACTCTCATTAACTCGAGATTCGTGGCCAGAAAATCCGTCATCAGCAGATTTAGAAGTATCAATGATAAGGGCAGTGGAGAAACCCCCTGAAGGGGACTCCGCTACAGAATGACGACTCATGGGAAGCGAACAATTAAGTGAGGGAAAATCCAGTTGCTGGTCGAAGGATAAAGGGTCCGTAGACACGCGTTGACCAACTCCTGCAGTCGACTTTTGTGAAAGTTTCGATTCTGAAGCTTTCTGTGCAGTGGAAGAAGGTGTTGCTCGGCTCAGAAGAGGGCCAGAAGTTGTAGGAGAATTATCAGGAGCCTGTGATGCTAGATGTGGGCAATGCACACGTAAATGATTCTCTCCGTGGCAAAAAGTGCAGTGGAGGAAGGTAGTCACTTCAATTCTCCTACGTTGCTGTCCACAACGAACGTTGAGCACCTTTGGGCAGGCGAGCAAATGTTCATCAGATGGAAAGATCACTCTTGCACTTCGGCGAAATCCTCCTATGGATTTATCGTCTGGATCTCTCGGCGCGGCTGAAAGAGTAGTAACTGGCCCAACAACTCGGCCGAACTTACTGAGTACAGTGCACAGCGCAACGTCTGACACCTCAGGTGGAACCGGATAAAATGTAACCTGGATTGGACGCTGAGAGACAGGTTCTGGTAGAAGATGGACGTCTTTGAGGGACAAACCTTCTGTCAAGACAAGATCCGCATGCTCTTTAAGAGCAAAGTACACCAACACAGCTCGAGGTTTTCGAGCCATGTGAGTAATACTGGCTCCAGCTGGAAGTATCTGCTTGAGAGCCATACTATATTCTTTCAACTTTGTGTCTGGGAGGGCATCAAAACACACTCCGAAGTCCATTCTAGAATAGAATTGTTTTCCCGCTGGGGAATCTTCGGGAATATCTATGGTGGCAGTAAGGCCATCAACAATGACGTACGAGTCTGGTAAGACTTCTGCAACAAACTTGGAAGGAGCTTTTGTTCCAGTAAGAGCGGCAGAGTATGCCCTAGGAGCAGGACTCGAGCGTGAGGGCTGCAACGCAACCTGCTGTTTGAACTGAGTGGAAGTAGAGGGTAAATTAGCAGCGCTGTCAGACACATCCATGTCTTCACTTAAAGCAACAGAGAGTTGCGCTGCACTGACGTCACTGGTCGAAGCAGGGCAAGAAGCTTGAGCTGTAGTTGAGGAGTCACTTTCCACTTCTAGTGGTTGGGTGACGTCACCTACAAGCATTGGAGGAGATTGGTCTCGTGTCGAGGAGGAGGAGGAGGCGGCAGGAAATGCCTCGCTGATATGGGCGTGGACATCGCTCTTATCAGCAGCAGCCGCCGCCATTGTTAATGACGAGGGCTGCCTGAGAAATCGACCAGCTAGGTCGACAGTTCAAATGATGATAACAGAAAAAATAAACTACTCACCAACTTGGGAGATGTATCAAAACAAAGCACGAATCTTCAGCTTGAAGGAACACGAAAGGAAAATGACGAGCCACACGATAAAACACACTAAATAGGCACACAACACGGAGCTCAGAAAAACGTGACTTAGGCCAAAGGTGGACCGACACCGTACTAATGTATGTCAACATATGGTATGTTGTGTGACTCTTCTAGGTGTCCGGTGACTTTTCTAAATATGATGCAATTATGCACCATGGTTTATATCTCAAATAAATAGCGCGAAGTTGTATGCATTTCACTATGTTTATGTATGTTTGTACCTGGCCAAGGCAGCTACCCGTGCGACATGAAGGCAGAGGGTGCTGAGAATCCCCGGAGGACCGCACTAGGCTGCCATCTGATGCTGAACTTGGCTACTTACAATGGACGCTCCCTTTCTTCTGATTCAAGGCTTCTTGAATTGGAAGAGGAATTACAAAGGATCAAGTGGGACATTGTGGGGCTAAGTGAGGTAAGGAGAAAAGGAGAAGATCTCATCGAACTGAAAAGTGGACATCTCTTCTACTATCGTGGGACAGATACTGGCAGAACTAGTGGTGTTGGATTTATAATAAACAAGAAACTGAAGGATAAAGTTGTAGAAGTTGAAAGTTCCTCTGACAGAGCTGCACGACTTGTTATCCAACTCTCGAAAAGATACCAGGCTCAGATTATTCAAACTTATGCACCCACCACAAGTCATCCTGAAGAAGAAATTGAAGAATTTTATGAGGAAATTTGTCATCTAAATAATAAAGGTAAGAAGCACTTGAAAATAATTATGGGAGATTTCAATGCAAAAATAGGGCAACGGCAACAGAATGAAACTTCAGTAGGTAAATTCGGTCACGGCAACAGAAACCAGCGTGGAAATACTCTCGTTGAGTTTGCAGAGGCAGAAGGGTTTTTCATCTTGAACTCCTTCTTCAAGAAAAAGTCACACAGGAAATGGACATGGAGACATCCAACTGGGATGACAAGTGAAATTGATTTTATTATGTGTAACAAAAAATTCGTCATAGAAGACTGCAGTGTGCTAAAGAAGTTCAACACAGGTAGTGACCATAGATTGGTGAGATGTAAGATGCACCTCAACACTAAACTTGAACGTGGCAAGCTCATAAGACAAACAAAACCTATTGACATAACCAACCTTAAAAAACACCATAATACCTTCAAGTTGGAACTGAAGAACAGGTTCTCTGCTTTGGAAGGCCTAACATCGGAAGAAGTGGACATCTCTGAAGTTAACAGAAAAGTAACCAAAGCTCTTATGGAAACAGCAACAAAATTAGCTGGGTCTAAGAACAAGTTGCATGTAAATAAATTATCAGGAAAAACGAAAATGTTGATGCAAAAAAGAAGAGAGATGAGGACAACTAAAGAAGATGTGACTTCCAAAGTGGAATATATAGAGCTATGCAAGACAGTAAGGAAAAGTATCACTGAAGACGTAAGAAAATTCAACTGTGAACTAGTGAGGAAAGCAATTGAAAACAACCAAAGCCTAAAGATAGCAAAGGGACATCTCAGTAAGGGAAGAAAACAGATTATGGCACTGAGAAAAGAAGATGGTTCTGTAACAAGAAATAGAGGCGAAATTTCGACAAGAGTGAAAGATTTCTACTCCAAATTATATGAAAGGGATGATACATGCACTCCAGACATCATGAAAGATACCAGTACCAGAGTTCCTCCAGTCCTTCCAGCAGAAGTTGCACTTGCAATCAAGAACATGAAGCGGGGAAAAGCTCCAGGAGAAGATGGAATTACTGTAGACATCATGCAAGAAGCAAGTGGAGAAATCGAAACAGTACTCGCCCAAATTTTCACTCGATGCCTTAATGAAGGAAAGATTCCTGAGGATTGGAACACCGCTACAATGATCCTGCTACATAAGAAAGGTGACATTGAGGATCTCGGAAACTACAGACCTATCAGCCTCCTATCAGTAGTTTATAAAATCTTCACTAAAGTTCTTTCACACCGCTTGAAGGTAACACTGGACATGGCTCAACCGAGAGAACAAGCTGGATTCAGGAGTGGCTACAGCACAATAGATCATATCCACGTACTGAGAGAACTAATTGAAAGAGCGAGGGAATATGAACTTCCATTGTGCATGGCTTTTATCGATTATGAAAAAGCCTTTGAATCGGTGAAACCATGAGCAGTTACAATGGCTCTGAAAACCTGCGGTATTGAAGATGCATACATTAATATTATTAATAACATCTATGAAAATGCAAGTGCAAAGATTCGGCTGTTTGAAAATACAACACACATAAAAATTGGAAAGGGAGTGAGACAAGGTGACACCATATCTCCGAAGCTCTTTAATGCCACATTGGAGAGTGTTTTTCAGTCGCTGAGCTGGGAAAACAAAGGGATAAAGATTAATGGAGATTATCTAACCCACCTTCGTTTTGCTGATGACGTAGTCATTTTTGCAACTACCCCATCAGAGCTGCAGAGTATGATCCAGGAACTTGCTGACAAGAGTAAAGAAGTGGGATTAAAAATGAACTTTCAGAAGACAAAAGTGATGTTCAATGCTTTTACAAGAAATGAAGATTTATCGATTGATGGACAAAAGCTGGAGATAACAGACACGTTCGTTTATCTTGGACAGCAGATATCAAGTGAGGGTCACATTGATGAAGAAATTAATCGGCGTACAAAACTTGCCTGGAGAGCATTTGGAAGAAACAGCATAATTTTCAAGAGCAATATGCCATTATGTCTTAAAAGAAAAGTGTTTGATCAATGCATCCTTCCAGTGCTTACGTATGGTGCAGATACGTGGACCTTAACTAAAAGAGACATACAAAGGCTGCAGACAACTCAAAGCAGCATGGAGAGGTGCATGCTTGGTGTAACCAGGAGAGATAAGAAGAGGAACTCGTGGATCCGAAAAATGACAAGAGTGGAAGACATCATGATCAGAGTTTAATCCCTGAAATGGCAATGAGCTGGACATACTGCCAGAAGGACAGATCATCGATGGACAGCTGAAATTTTAGATTGGATTCCAAGGGACAGGAAAAGACCCAGAAGAAGACCACATGGGAGATGGGTGGATGAAATTCGAAAGTATGCAGGGGTGACATGGATTAGACTGGCACAAGACAGACCGTTGTGGAGGAAACTTGGGGAGACCTTCGTCCAGCAGTGGATTGATAATGGTTGACAATGATGATGATGATGTATGTTTAATGCATCACGCAATGATTTGCTTTTGCCCCAAAAGTGGTGCAGCGGGCGTAGCACCACTTTTTGGTGCAACCTACTACAAAAGTTTTAACAGAGGTGCAACAGTTTGTTATACAAGCTAAGTTTGTATAATGAAGTAGCAAGTTATTAGGAACAGCTCCCTAATAATATGTTTAGCCAAACATGGCTTCGAAAACACGTCGATTTGATGTGGCATGGAGTCAGAGGCATGGATGTCGATTTGATGTGGCATGGATGTCGATTTATTGTGGCACGGATGACGATTTGGTGTGGCATGGATGTCGATTTGATATGTCATGGATTCAGAGGCATGGGTGTCGATTTGATGTGGCATAGATTCAGAGAGGTGTAGATATCGTTTTACAGGTATGTTCTGTAACATATATAAAATGGGTTCGAAAACGTTCATGCTGATTCACCAGTCAGGCAAATACGTATCTCACTCGCCAGCTGAAAATCGACATCCCCGCAGGGCTGTTGATTTTGTTACGTGCTTTAAAGTTTTATCTGTTAAAAATGTATACACATCTCTCGAATATTTTATCGCTAACTTAATTTTTACGATTACCCATTGTATAATAGCCAAACTCAGCTTCCTCTAGAGTAGATGATGAAAGAATCTTTCAACGTTTTAAAACTTTCCTAACAGAAACAGATGTGCCATAATGCGGAACGTGAGCACAATGGGGAGAGGTAAGGATTTGACGGACGTTCAAAAAGAAATGATCATTAGCTACCGCGCCAAGAGTGGAAGCATCTCAGAAACAGCAGATTTCGTGGGCTGTTCGCGAATGGTGATGTATGTCCGTAACTCCAGCAAGTGTACGAATGGACTAGGAAGTTCCGAAATTGCGTCATTCCTGTGCCAGATTCTGCTGAACCGAGTAGTGACAACAGAGTCCATTACAGCAGTTGAAGGCATTGTGATGGGGAACCGTAGAGTGACGGTGGATGAAATAGCCGCACGTTTGAATACGGGTCATGGTTCAGCGCACCAAATCCTACATGATGTGCTCTAGTTCAGCAAAGTGTCTGCAACGTGGGTGCAACGCCACCTGACTCCATAATTGAAACGACATCGTGTTGATGCCTGTCAAGAACGTTTGCGGAACTTTGAAACAGAAGGTGATGGCTTCCTACACAGATTTGTTACCGGAGATGAAAGCTGGATTCATTATCATTAGCCAGAGACAAAGAGAGTGAAAAAGGTGTCTGCAAGGTGGGTGCCACGCCAGCTGATTCCAGAATTGAAACAACGACGTGTTGATGCCTCTCAAGAACTTTTGCGGCACTTTGAAGCAGAAGGTGATGGCTTCCTACACAGAACTGTTACCGGAGATGAAAGCTGGGTTCACTATGATCAGCCAGAAATAAACTGAATTAACAAGGTGTCTGCAAGGTGGGTACCATGCCAGCGGATTCCAGAATTGAAACAACGTCGTGTTGATGCCTGTCAAAAACTTTTGCGAGACTTTGAAGCATAAGGTGATGGCTTTCTATACAGAACTGTTACCGGAGATGAAAACTGGGTTCACTATCATCAGCCAGAAACAAAGAGAGTGAACAAGATGTCTGCAAGGTTGGTACTACGCCAGCTAATTCCAGAGTTGAAACAACGTCGTGTTGATGCCTGTCAAGAACTTCTGCGTCACTTTGAAGCAGAAAGTGATGGCTTCCTACACAGAATTGTTACGGGAGATGAAAGCTGGGTTCACTATCATCAGCCAGAAACAAAGAGAATGAGCAAGGTGTCTGCAAAAAAGTGAACAAGGTGTTTTTAAGAAAGTGTCGGAAAGGTGGTTGCTACGATACCTGATTACAGAATTTAAACAACGACGTGTTGATGGCTGTCAAGGACATTGCGGCACTTTGAAGCAGAAGGTGATGGCTTCCTTCACAGAATTGTTACCGGAGATGATAGCCTGGTTCACTGTAGTCTACCAGAAAGGAAGAGAGCGAGCAAGGCATGGCGCCATTCCTTCTCATCAACCAGAAGAAGTTCCGCACGCAACCAAAGGCAGAGAAGGTTATCCCGACTCTCTTTTGGGATGAACGAGGAGTAAGTTTGGAGAACTACCCGCCCAGGGGGAACACTGTAATCAGTGACACGTATACGAATCTTATTAGGAATCATCTTCGACCCGCCATTAAATCCAAACGACGTGGACGTCTGAACACTGGTGTCTTGTTGCATCATGACGAAGCTCAACCTCCTATTGCCCGTGTGCGTCTGCAACCATACAAAACCCGCACTTCGAGTGTTTTTCACATCCGGCATATTCAGTAGAGCTTGCTCTAAGTGATTACCTCATTTTGGGGCAGTCAAAGATGCGATGGCAGGAAAGACTTTCAGGTCCAATGAAGAGGTACAGCAGTTGATTCGTGGGTGGTTGCACACGCTACCAAAATAATTTTTTCTACTGGAATCTATGCAATTTCTAAGCTCTAGAGGACTTTGTGAAAAAACACGTTTGTTCGCTCCCTCTCACTCCGAAGTAAGTAATCTACAAACTGCACGCACAACATAGTGCTATGTTTTGTTCAGACTAGTAGTTAATATTGCAAGCATAGCGCATACCGAAAAGTTACCAGTTTAAATCTTCTTAAAATAAGCGGTTACTTTCTCCTGTTTTTTACGGCAAAATATTTTTGTTTGATTCGGGACCGCAGTCGGCGCAAAACTAGTTTATTATCTAATAACGCATCGTCTTGTCTTTCAAGGTACTCGAGAAGGCATGATGCGATGCTGATTCATTATTTTTTTTTATTTTGATTGGAAGTTTAGCGACCACCGTGAGGGCTATAAGCAGTCGGTCGTCCCTTATTTAGGGCCACTGGTTCCAGGGAAGGGAGAGAGAAAGCCCGTAAGACAAACGCAACATCCATGCCTCACCGGGATTCGAACCCGGACCCATCTCGGACGAATGATCAGAAGCCATCGCTTATACCACTGCTATACTGGGACGGCGATTCATGATTTACCCGTAGTTGAAAAATTTCCTCCTCACCCTCTTCACTTCCTTCGTTTTCATCTGCTATTGCTCTAAATTTATTAATTATCTGTTCGTCAGTTAAATGTTCAAATCCAGGGTCATGTAAGTCGCAGTTCAGCCATTTGGAGATATTAGTTTCATCAACGTTTTCCCCTCCGGGAACCGATTTCACTAATTTGGTTAGTTCTATGATATTAGCACTTGTACTTTCTTCAGAAGCACAATTTCCATCAGAGAGACGTTTTCTACACGCCCTATTAATAGTTAAGGGTTGAACCGAATACCAGGCGCTTTTCACGTCGTAGATAGAGTCAAGAATTAAATGGCGTTGTCAGAAAGTCTTGAAGTCTTGCATAAAGTCTTTTAGAAAGTCTTTGTATTTTCATCAGAAGCGCAATTTCCACCAGAGAGAAGTTTTCTCCACGCCCTACTGATAGTTATGGGTTCAACTAAATCCGAGCCGCCCCGGTGGCGCAGTGGTCTAAGGCGTTGGCCCCTGATCATTCGTCCGAAGGGGTCCGGGTTCGAATCCCGGTGAGGCATGGATGTTGTGTTTGTCTTACGGCACTGGCTCTCTCCCTTCCCTGGGACCAGTGACCCTAAATTAGGGACGGGCGACTGCTTATAGCCCATTGAGTTGCTCACGGTGGTCGTTAAACCTCCAATCAAAAAAAAAAAATCAACTAAATCCGAGGCACTTTCTACGTCATAGATAGAGTCAAGAATTGAATAGCGTTGCCAGAAAGTCTTTAAGTCTTGTATAAAGTCTTTTAGAAAGTCTTTGTATTTTCTTCAGTAGCGCAATTTCTACCAAAGAGAAGTTTTCTCCACGCCCTACTGATAGTTATGTGTTCAACTGAATCGCCGGCGCTTTCCACGTCATAGATAGAGTCAAGAATTGAATAGGCTTGTCAGAAAGTCTTTAAGTCGCACCCTTATTCAATTATTTTTCGTAATAAAACAATATATTACAACGACTAAAAAATGATTAATATTTTAGCGACTAAAAAGAAAAATATTACCGCAAAGTCGCGTCCCGGATAATCGGGAGTTGACTGCACTTAAACAAAACATTATACTCCTCACTCCGGAGTAAGTTGCTCTCCCAACTAAGCTACACGGACGGAATGTACCTCTGCAGATTTGTCGTCTTGACACGTGATTCACCCTTGTAGTACGTCACAACGTTTATTCTGTCATCAATCCGCGAAACCAACGATTCGGCAAGAGGGAAATGTAACATTAAGACTAAAAAATTCTTAACGAAGATAAACAAAAATTTACACAAAAAAAATGGAACTTAAAAGGAAGCTTAAATTAGAGCATGCGTCACAAGTTTCATTGTAGCATTTAAAACGAACGGTAATTAATTGTAATGAAAATTCATGATTGTTATTACTTTATATTATATTTCACTCAATATGCTGACAATTCAATATCATGCTAGATATTTAATATAGTTCACAGCTTGTTTCTCATATATGTTACTCTATCTTACTTTTTTTATTTCTTCGTTCTCTTCTTATTTCTATGTTTTCTTTTCTGACTTTTTTGCGGTTTTATTAATGCTCTTGGCTTGACTTATGCCTATGGAGATCAAAGCTGCGTCAGGTCTCTTCGAGGCCTTTTCCTTGATCTTCCCAGCTGTTATTTACATGTTTACGTTCAACTGTTCAGAATTATTAACTTTAATATGTAACAGCAAGATCAATAAATGGAATAAAATGAAATAATTATATTTGTCAGTAATTGCTGTATGCTTTGATCAGTTAATACTAAATATACTTAACTGGGTATGCTTGCTTTTTATTCTATTTGAAATTTAAGATTTTGCTATGTAAAGTGCTTCGTGTGACAAGAGATTCTTTCCCTACTCAAGAACCGTTTCGACCTTTGGAATATTTTTCGTGTGTTCTTAGATTTACGTATACGTCAGTCGAGATGCGCCATATATACTTTCGTATTTCTTGTTTCTTTGCTGTTGGGAGCACAGACCTATTGCTGGAGGCACAGAAGTTTCAAAGATGCGATTTGGATGACCCCCTCTTTGAGTGTCATTCCTGCCAGCAGTGACAGACGACGAGGATACTCAGGAACATCATCTCCGTCACACAAGGAAAAGATGTACTTTTCTTTCTTGTCGAGAAAAGGATGGAAGGGCTTCTCTCCAAATCTTCCAGAGTCGATGCCTCTGTCGAAACTTTAACTCCGGGGAGAGCGTTCCAATGGTTAGGAAACTATGAGCTCTGATGCCTGCTCTTTGGCTCGTCAGACAGTATTTTCTCTGACAAATCATACGTTACGATTTCGACACAAAACCCTCGATGAGCAAAAATACGGCACGAAGAAGTTGAGACTAAAAGTTTGTTTTAGTGAATTTATTTGTTCAGTAGAGACATGCTTCAAGTATGAACTTTTGAAGAATATTCTTCATGCTCCTGGTCCATACGTTTCTTACCCCACTATTCCGCCATCGATGGCCCGTAGCTACGGGGGAGAGGGGTGCCTCCCTGAAAGGTAATATAGAAGATGTAAATTTATGCTCTTATGGCATAATACTGAAAACTCAAAACCTTTGAATAAATTTACTGAAAATTGAAAAGAAAGTTATACACTTCCCACACAGCACAGAGTATTTCGTAAATGTTACCAGTACGTATCACTGAAACATTGAGACTGTTCAGATACGTTGCAGTAATGTTTCAGAAATCTTACGGTTACGTCAAAATGCCGTCAAACGTTACATAACTTTGAAACATAAACATTAATTTAGTTACGTACCAACTTTCCTTTCGTTGTTTAGACAAATTGGAGCCACGTGACATTGTATCATATATTAATAATTGATGTCTATATCACGTCACGTAACATTATATTTAAACGTATTCCTTCTTCTGTTTACGTATCTGACGATGGGTTCTAGGGAAACCTGAAAGTTCTTACACATGTATATAAAACAAAATCTTTAAATTCAGCCGAAGAATTTAAATTTGTATTGTAAATGATTCTTTTTATCAAGATCGTCGCATCGAAGGCAACTACCTCGATTACTTTTGATTATTTCTACACGACTTTGAATCTCCTAATAACCGATACGTTACAGCGAAAGGTCTTTGTAACTTCAGCATACCAACTGCATGTTACTGTTACGTATTTGAAAGATATTTGTAACTTCGTTACATTACTGTTACGTATTTGAAAGATATTTGTGACATCATCATATTACTGTTACGTATTTGAAAGATATTTGTGACATCATCATATTACTGTTACGTATTTGAAAGATATTTGTGACATCATCATATTACTGTTACGTATTTACTACGTTGAACATTATAGTTTTAATAAACTTTGTAAAATCACAAAAAAAAAAAATATTGCACTCGATAGCTCTTTCAAAAGCAACATCAGTCGTATTAGGAGTTACAAATTTTGAAGATGGAAATCCGATTTTTGGCGTAAATGTGACAAGGATGATAAGTCAGATAATATCCGAAAACTTGAAAATTTTCATAGTCCTGGAGCGGAACACGAACCCGCGTCTCCCAGAAACGCGGGTTCGGTCCTGCTCCAGGACGATGAAAATTTTCAAGTTTTCGGATTTTATCTGACTTATCATCTTTGTCACATTTACGCCAAAAATCGGATTGTCATCTTCAAAATTTGCATTATATGGCGTAATCCCGTATTTCCTTCATGTATTAGGAGTTGTTTACGTTTAACAGGTTCAACGCAGTTTGCTGTCCATTGGGAACAGTGACGGAGTTTATATTTTGATAACAAAAGAAATAGAAATCGGTCGCAAATGAGGGTGTCGAATTTCTATTATGCATGTAGAATAGACTATATTTCAGCGAAAGAAAAAAAAAAGAAAATCAAATTCGTCATTTTAACTGCAACCAACGAAGTGTATTTAACAGCAACGAACATTTTTCATTCGGGTTTTCAGACACGTACATATTACTGCAAAAAGATCGGAAACATAAATATAATTTTATGCCTCCTAATGGCTAAACAACTCTCTGCAAAAGATCGGAAATTATATTCAGAACATGTCACACCGGAATTGTACACGACGCAAAAAGAGCTTCATATATCGGACTTTTAGACGCAGAGTTCTAGGGAAAACCGTAATTTACTTTTACATCCCTGTTTAGGAAAAACATGACATTGCTTGAAAAGGAAACTCTACGGTAAATAATCTTTGTTGCAAATGGTATCGAACGGAAGGTGAATTTTTTTAGTCATATATCTAAAAGAAATTATATGGAACAAAATATATTTAAAATTCGATATGATCTGCGTTTAGGCCCCTAGCGGCGAAGTTGTGCTTCGAAAAGATGACCGGGATGTCAGGATCACCGTTTCCTGCATTTCGAGATTCGAAGTGAAAAACACATTTTATAAATCGGAGTAAGAGTTGCAAAGATATGTACTGAGAAAAACGTTTTGTTAATTCAACAAAATTTGTTGTTGAATGAATCAACAAAATTATTTTGTTGAATGAACAAAACATTTTTGTCGATATACAGTCAACAAAATTTGTTGTTGAATTTGCAAAATTATTTTGTTGAAAATTATTGTTGATTTAACAAAATTTATTGTTGTCATGACAACAATATGTTTTGTTGGATCAAACAAATTCCCGAAAATCGACCTAATCATTTTGTTAAATGAACAAAACGTTTTGTCGTAATAGCAATAAATTTTGTTAAATCAACAATAATTTTCAACAAAAACGTTTTTCTAAGCGTGATGTCCGCAGACGGACAAAATGGTGCTTTTTTTACGAAAGATGAGCTTAAAATTCCACAATATGTTTTCTTTTTGTTATTTCCCAAGCTGAAACAGATTGAAAAGCCACCGATTTAATACGAAAAATACTTTCTTTTCTGGGGATTTAACAACCACCATGAACAACTGTTAGGGCTACAGCTAATCGTCCGGCCCTAATTTGGAGCTACTGGTTCCAGTGAGGAGACAGATACAGCTCCATCGAGACAAACACACTGCCCATGCCTCATCCGGGACTTGAGCCCATTTCGAATGAACAATAAGAAGCCAGTGCCTCAAAAAACTTCGCCAAAGGGTCGACCAATAAACATCGAGACGTAACTCACATGAGATTCCCTGAGGGTGAATTTTTGAATCCCATCAAATGAGGTATCCTTCTGATTCCCTGACTAACTTTAGAGAGTTGATTATACTCTAGGGCAGGGATGACAAATATTTTTGAGACCGCTTTCCGAAATGGTCGATAATCGCGCAAAACAATTTTAAGCGCGTGCCCGTGCAAATTTCTGGTAGCAATATCGTTAATTACTATTTTCTTCTGTCTTCTTCTTGTTCTTCTTCTCGTCTTCATGAACCGATGAAAAATTTTCTACCTAACAGTTTCAAAATAGTTTTGTGACGATGTTTAATCACATTTTGACCCCTTCAGTGGTTAATGGAACGGTTGAATCTTTGAATTAAAACGCCTTTAACCCCTTCATTCGGCCAACATATGAACTACTGTCAAACAAGTTATTAAAATCATACAATGCATTGATTATGATACGCTTTCCAGTATGCCAGAAATCATTACTCAAGTTATGAGGATAACGCTGTCGAATAAATTTCGCTCCTGTGTCTTGGCATTCGACCCCATTTCGATGACATTCAACAGAAGCGGTTCAGTGTACCTCTGGAACAACATGATAAATTTTTTCGCAATCGAAGCATTTTTACGTAAGTTATGATGCATAAGGGCAATGGAATGAATCTCGCTCCTATGTCCTGATCTTTGACCACATTTCGTCCATTTTCAATAAAATTTGACCCCAAGTGGTCTCTACCACATGCTAAAATTTATCGAAATCGAAAAATGTTTACGCAAGTTATGACGCATAAAGGCAACGGAATGGATCCCACTGCTATGTCCTGACCTTCGACCCCATTTCTTCCATTTTTAATAGAATTCATTCCACGGTGGTAGCCTACCACATACTAAAAATTCATCGAAATCGAACCATTTTTACGCACGTTATGAACTATAAAGGGCAATGAAATGGAATCCGGTCCTATGCCGTAACCTTTGACCCTATTTCGTTCATTTTCAATAGGGTTCGTCCCCAGTTGGTTCACTACCACATACTAAAATTTCATCGAAATCGAACCATTTTTACGCGAGTTATCGTGCGGACGGACTAAGCTGGAGCATATACGCTTTTTCAACCTACGGTTGGAAAGCGTAAATTAGTAAAATGGGCCTGATAATATTTCGCGCGTGAACGCATTGATCTCTAAAGAGACCACAGAAATCTTCCAGGATAGAACGGTGCGGGCAGTAGAGCTAGCCCCGGAATTTTTCCGGTCATAGCCTTTTTCGGGAGTGAGGGGATGGGGCAATTGTTATGCATTATACTTTATTTCCCAGCCATGATAATCGTCATATATTTCTGGAGTCAAGAAAAACGAAGGGCCGGCACTTGCTACTGTGTGCCAACGAAATTCTTTCGCGTGCCACTCTGAGCACGCGTGTCATAGGTTCGCCACCCCTGCTCTAGGGTGGGTCTCCTATTGAGAAACACTGAAAATTTGTAAACTTTTACAAGCTGATATCTCATTTTAAACTGGATTGGCAGCGTAGGTTTCTCTTCTGTGTTTTAGAACGTAGTGATTCATATTTAGCTCCTTCGTAAATTTATTTTATATTTATATTTCACACTTATTATGCAAGTTTCATTTTACGACCGCGAGATTAAAATTCATAATCCAGTTTGGGAATTCCTAACCACTCTATGTATCATTTTTAACATTCTTTGCTAATAAAAAAGGGTACTAGATTTAACAAGTATTGCTTTCTCCGTACAAGAGTAAAACCTCAAAAAATTCGCTTTGATGTCATAAGCATGGGTGAAAGAGAGGACAACGTCTTTTCGAAAATTCCTGAGTGAATTCAGACATCCTTTACTGCTGAAACGATCACCACTAAAGTAGGCGATTTTTAAGCTTTTTCGTGAGGGTGATATTTACTGTACAAATAATGAACTTCTTCACTTAGAGCTCCGATTATGGAAAAAGTGATTAGCAAATGTTTTACTTTATGCATCATTGTTTTTTCATGTATTAACCATCATTATTATTTTTTGTCCAATACTGGTGGAACGTTGTAACGGATTCTAAGGTAGTGACATCCAAAGTACACTGGTTTAAGGAAACAAAACTGAAAATTCGTGATAACTCAAAAAATACATGATAACATTTTTTGAAATTTAGTGAAAATCTGTTTGTCTCATACTTTACAGAAAGACCCTAAAAAATTTCGTAGGAAGCACTTCACTCCCTCAAACATTACCACATACGGAACCAAGTGAAATATTGGGTTGATGCACAAGTTCACGCCGTCGTTTTCACCGCACTACAGGTATACATTACATCAGAAGGGAAAACGGAATCAATCAACTCTATGTATCCTTCCCATTGTTTACGATGGTGTCCCACTGGATAGGTCTGCAATGTCATTCTTGGAAACTGCGAAGAAATCACCAAGGCAATTCTGGAGATCAACATCATTGATGAACTTTCTGCCACGGAGTGCATTCCACAGAGATAAGAACAGGTGATAGTCTGAAGGGGTGTCATCTGGAAAATAGGCCTAATGTGGAATGTTCTCCCATTTCGTGTCCTGAATGGCCATTTTGGTAATGTTTGCACTAAAATGGTGTGCGTAATCATGTTGGATGAGGACACCATGGCGCCAATGTGGCCGTTTCTGCTGAATTGCTCCCTCCACACGGCGGAGTTGCTCACAATAATGTGCAGCTTTGATGGTCCGATTCCTCGGCAGCACTTCCCAGTGAATAATGCCTTCCATGTCCCACCGGACACACAACATCATCTTCGCAGGATGAAGGTCATGTTTTGGACTTGGTGTGGGCGTCTTGTTTGGGTTTAAGCATTCCCTCCAATGCTTGAAACTCACGTACAGGCACCACTTTTCATGTCCAGTAACAATACGTGACAGAAAGGGTTTGTGTTGCTGAGAACGGTCGCGAAACGGGCGAGAAAAGCAACACGCTGCTTCTTGATGCCCTCGGTGAGAGCGTCAGGCACCCAAGACCCCACTTTCTGGACCTATTCCATATGTTCCAGGTGTCGCACCACTGTGGCCAAGTCACAGTCCATCTCAGTGGCCAATTCGCGTGTGGTTTGATGCGGATCCAAGTGGATGAGATGGTTCAAACGATCTTCATCAAAATGAGATGGACGACCTGAGCGTGGAGATTCGTTCAGCTCAAAATTGCCACCTCGGAACCGCTAAAACCATTTGAGGGCTGTCCTCGGAGTGACAGCGACCTCCCCATACGCAGCACAAATTTTTCCAGTGGCTCCAGCTACTGTGGATCCCTTGTTAAACGCGTAGATGAGCAGATGCCGAAAATGATAATTCCTCTCTGTTTGACACTCCATACTTCCGGACCTGAAAACCAAAAAAAAAAAACATTAGCCGCAGTCACACAACGCAATATGATTTAGATACGCGATATTACTGGCTACACTTCGTTATACAAATAGCCATGTGCACCGTCCATACTGACCTGAGAAACACTCGTGAAATAAAACGGCATAAACTTATGCATCAACCCAATATAACCTCTATAGCATAAAACCCATTTTCCGGTGGCAGCTTTCGAAACACATTTGTCTCTCTGGAGCCGAATGCTTTCTCAATTAAGCTACGCAGACGGGGTATGTCGATGCAACTTTGCCTTCTTGACATGTGCAACACCTTTGTGGTAAATATAAGGCGGATATCCCCCCCTTGAGACTGTGACGGAATCGTAAGTTTCCGGATCATTCGGCTAACCACGTTTGAAGGAGAGATCACTGTAGAAAAAGGAATCCCAACTAATCCCAGACAATGTGTTTAACGAACATCACACATTTTTCGAAGAACCCAATGATCAGGCGATTCATTTTACTTCGGGCGCTAATATAGCTTAAAAGTCACTTGCCAGGAAAAGGAAATTTCTTTGCAAACGAAAAAGTTAAGAACACATTTTATGCTCAGAGTAATAGAAAAACAGTTATTTAGAAACAAAAACTGTCGGAGTGTCCCACGGAGCAGCCGCCATATTGAATCCACCATTTTGACAGTGTTCTCCTACTTATATTTTTCTACATTTTTAACATGTTGTTTGTAGAGGTAAATGGAGATTAATAAGAAAAAAAAACATTTCAGTTCCAGTTAGTTCCAGGTTGATCCCCAGTTTTACTAGATTATATAATATACTAGCTGTACAGCCCGTTGAGATTTAAATACAAAGGGTGTTAGAAATCACTTATTGCTATTCAAGCGTTTATTATTATCTTTTGCGGAGTCAGCGTAAATAATGGGTGTAAATTGAAACATACCTTTGATGTGCTTCATTGTTCATGTATAGAAATACAAAATACGGAAGCATTTGCCGGATAATAATCCTCTCTTGGTAAGGGACGTGGATTCCCTTTCGCGTGTTACCCGATGAACCCATGTTTTTTTGTTTTCTTTTATTACTAGTTTTTTTCGGTTTTTTTGTGGTTAGTGCCACATGAGTGTCTCGCTACAGTCTTTACATATTCTGTAACGCTTAAAGCCACATGACGTGTACCATTTCTTTGTTGTTGTAGGTTCGTTAACTGCCTCTGAACCTCTCAACAGCAGCTTCTTTCCTTTGTTCGGAGGTAATATTCTGTGCCTCTGCAATATGAACATTTCTCATGCGCTGAGATTCATCTTCAAGATGCTGCGGCGAAATATTATTGCCACGATCACGCAAACGTGTCGAATATCAGCATTTCTTTGAACTGAACTGCATTTTTGTCTCCTTTTTCTGTCATGTTCGGCATTGCGGCGGTTAACTTCTTGTCTTTCGACTGCAGTGCGTTTTTGCAGCCTTGCTTCATCGTAATCGGCTTCGCAGTGTTTAGGTTCAATCTCATCATCTCATGAAAGAGGTAACTTTGTTTCTCGACGCGGCATACGCGAGGTTTAAAACAACAATCAGACTCGCGAACGACAGTAACGTTCGTCCTTGCCTTACTCAGCGTCAGTAAAGAAAAACATCCATCTTAAAACCTACAGCTGTGCGCTTCCACTTCCATCGCATCCGAAAAAGAAAACTTTAACTTCGAACGAAAGAAATAAGGTATAAATAAAACATTAAACAGACAGTTACGGATAGCACGGTGTGAACATCGGAAAATGAATGTTCGTGATCTTCTGTTAAACAGCTTATGTACCTGACTTGTTGATGATTAAAAAGTGATCCACGTCGTCTCAAGTCTTGCCTTTTATTCATTAAGATAAGTGTGGAACAGTAATAGTTTGGTATATTCTTACTTGATCTATATACTGATTTAGAAAGATTAGACCGCCTAATTTTACCGTATTCCTTGTTAGGGCCATTTTGTGATGATTTTAGTACGCTTACGAGCGCTGACGCTCGGGGAGAAAATATTATATATATCACTTAGGGTTTCTGGCACCACAGAAGAGAGATAACCAGGTTCAAAGAACGAGGCAAACTCTCTGCATTTCGAAATGGGAAAATATAAAAGCTTAATGTTATTTTTCAAGAAAATTCTTATGTTTTAATGGAAGAAAAACATCTCATTGGATGTGAATTGGTCAAATAAATATCCATTACTGGAGTTAGAAAAAGGACGCAGTGTGAGTGTGATCCAACTATCTTTGTAGAGAACTGCACATGCTAAGGACCAATCTTAGAATACATATAACATTCTAATCTAGTTTTCATGATACATAGCTTTGATCAAATCGAATCTGTGTACGTTAGATTTGAAATTCCTGAGACCTTATAATCGGGGGAATGCAGGTATAATACATCACCTGAAAACGAATCACTAAATTTTGTTGTAATGAAAATGGATGACTTGTCAAAACGATAAGCACGTTACATATGTACCTTATTTTTAACCTTGTTACTCAAACTGAAGCCGGTGTCCTGACGTATGGCGCCCATTAAATAAGATCGATAGAGGCAAACTGCTCGGTGAATCGTTGAAGATGCGAAACTCTTTTATTGAAACACTTGAGAGAGTACGTCCTATTTGAATGAGAGAAAAAATACAGCGTTTTTTGTTTTTGTTTCTTAGATTGGGCTTGCAATAAAGGAAATATGCTGTGATTACAGATGGGATAAGGTTGTGGTAAATTCGCGAATGTAGTAGTGTAAGTACTCCAGTTTAAATTAAAGTTTTCCTGAGGATTATTTATGTTTTGATAGCAAGGAAAATACTGGGTCGCTCGAAAGTCTTTGCAAGATTTAAAAAGTTTATTAAAAAAAAACTTTTCGGGATATAAACATAATTCCTTCAGAGTTTGTTAACTTACTTAACGAAGTTTTTTCTGTTTCCCAAATAGGTCACTAGGTGGCGCTACTGATCCAATCGCAAAGTAAGTTGAAAAAATGTCCATTCTAGCGGAGAAAGCAATATGTGTTGGTTGGTTTTTTGAAACAAAATCTGTTACACAAGTGCAAAGAAATTTCCGTTTGAAATTTGGAAAAGATCCTCCAAGTCGTAATAGCATCTTAGCTTGGCACAAAAAGTTTCTGGAAACTGGAAGTGCCCTTGATATGCCAAGATATGAAATACAAAGCACGGGTGAAAGCGACATCGAAAGCATTCGTCAAATCCTTTTCACATAACCCTACTAAATCGATAGGAACTACCGCAAAGGAATTGGCAATACCTCGTGCAGCAGTGCATTGGGTTTTACACAAAAAACTCCGCCTATGTGCCTACAAAGCGCAAATATTGCAAGCATTACAGCAGGACGACAAGCCACGCCGTTTCGACTTTGCTGTGGACATGCTAAATCATCTAGAAGCAGATAATGACTTTCTACGAAACATTGTTTTTACAAATGGAGCAACTTTTCATGTTTCAGGTGAAGCCAACCGCCACAATATTATAATTTGGGGATCTGATAATCCACATCACTCCACTGAACATGTCCGGAAGTGTCCTAAAGTGAATGTGTGGTGTGGCTTAATGCCTGATAGCAGTGAATGTGTGGTGCGGCTTAATGGTTGATCGTAGTGAATGTGTGGTGTGGGTTAATGGCTGATCGTGGTGAATGTGTGGTGTGGATTAATGGCTGATCGTAATGAATGTGTGTTGTAAGTTAATGGCTGATCCTAGTGAATGGGGGTGCGGCTTAATGGTTGATCGTAGTGAATGTGTGGTGTGGCTTAATGATTGATGGTAGTGAATGTGCGTTGTACCTTAACGGCTGATCGTAGTGAATGTGTGGTGCGGCTTAATGGTCGATCTTAGTGAATGTGTGGTGTGGGTTAATGGCTGATCGTGGTGAATGTGTGGTGTGGCTTACTCATTGATCGTAGTGAATGTGCCGTGTACCTTAACGGCTGATCGTAGTGAATGTGTGGCGTGGCTTAATGGTTGATCGTAATGAATGTGTGGTGTGAATAAATGGTTGATCGTAATGAATGCGCGGTGTGGCTTAATGGCTGATCGTAATGAATGTGTGGTGTGGCTTAATGATTGATCGTAGTGAATGTGCGGTGTACCGGATCGTAGTGAATGTGTGGTGTGGCTTAATGATTGATCGTAGTGAATGTGTGGTGTGGCTTAATGATTGATCGTAGTGAATGTGCGGTGTACCTGATCGTAGTGAATGCGGCTTAATGGTTGATCGTGTTGAATGTGTGGTGTGGGTTAATGGCTGATCGTGGTGAATGTGTGGTGTTGTTTAATCATTGATCGTAGTGAATGTGTGGTATACCTTAACGGCTGATCGTAGTGAATGTGTGGTGTGACTTAATCGTAGTGAATGTGCGGTGTACCTTAACGGCCGATCGTAGTGAATATGTAGCGTGGCATAATGGTTGATGGTAATGAATGTGTGAATAAATGGTGGCTTAATGGTTGATGATAATGAATGTGTGAATAAATGGTTGATCGTAATGAATGCGCGGTGTGGCTTAATGGCTGATCGTAATGAATGTGTGGTGTGGCTTAATGATTGATCGTAGTGAATGTGCGGTGTACCTGATCGTAGTGAATGTGTGGTGCGGCTAAATGATTGATCGTAGTGAATGTGTGGTGTGGCTTAATGATTGATCGTAGTGAATGTGCGGTGTACCGGATGGTAGTGAATGTGTGGTGTGGCTTAATGATTGATCGTAGTGAATGTGCGGTGTACCTGATCGTAGTGAATGCGGCTTAATGGTTGATCGCTATGAATGTGTGGTGTGGGTTAATGGCTGATCGTGGTGAATGTGTGGTGTTGTTTAATCATTGATCGTAGTGAATGTGTGGTGTACCTTAACGGCTGATCGTAGTGAATGTGTGGTGTGACTTAATCGTAGTGAATGTGCGGTGTACCTTAACGGCCGATCGTAGTGAATATGTAGCGTGGCTTAATGGTTGATGGTAATGAATGTGTGGTGTGAATAAATGGTTGATCGTAATGAATGCGCGGTGTGGCTTAATGGCTGATCGTAATGAATGTGTGGTGTGGCTTAATGATTGATCGTAGTGAATGTGCGGTGTACCTGATCGTAGTGAATGTGTGGTGCGGCTAAATGATTGATCGTAGTGAATGTGTGGTGTGGCTTAATGATTGATCGTAGTGAATGTGTGGTGTGGGTTAATGGCTGATCGTAGTGAATGTGTGGTGTGGCTTAATGATTGATCGTAGTGAATGTGCGGTGTTCCTTAACGGCTGATCGTAGTGAATGTGTGGTGTGTCTTAATGATTGATCGTAGTGAATGTGTGATGTACCTTAACGGCCGATCGTAGTGAACATGTGGGGTGGCTTAATGGTTGATCGTAATGAATGTGTGGTGTGAATTAATGGTTGATAGTAATGAATGCGCGGTGTGGCCTAATGGCTGATCGTAGTGAATGTGTGGTGTGGCTTAGTGATTGACCGTAGTGAATGTGCGGTGTACCTGATCGTAGTGAATGTGTGGTGCGGCTTAATGATTGATCGTAGTGAATGTGTGGTGTGGGTTAATGGCTGATCGTAGTGAATGTGTGGTGTGGGTTAATGGCTGATCGTAGTGAATGTGCGGTGTTCCTTAACGGCTGATCGTAGTGAACATGTGGGGTGGCTTAATGGTTGATCATAATGAATGTGTGGTGTGAATTAATGGTTGATCGTAATGAATGCGCGGTGTGGCTTAATGGCTGATCGTAGTGAATGTGTGGTGTGGCTTAATGATTGACCGTAGTGAATGTGCGGTGTACCTGATCGTAGTGAATGTGTGGTGCGGCTTAATGGTTGATCGTAGTGAATGTTTGGTGTGGCTTAATGATTGATCGTAGTGAATGTGAGGTGTACTTGATCGTAGTGAATGTGTGGTGCGGCTTAATGGTTGATCGTAGTGAATGTGTGGTGTGGGTTAATGGTTGATCGTAGTGAATGTGTGGTGTGGCCTAATGATTGATCGTAGTGAATGTGTGGTGTGGCTTAATGATTGATCGTAGTGAATGTGTGGTGTGGCTTAATGATTGATCGTAGTAAATGTGCGGTGTACCTTAACGGATGATCGTAGTGAATGTGTGGTGTGGCTTAATGATTAATCGTAGTGAATGTGTGGTGTACCTTAACGGCCGATCGTAGTGAAGGTGTGGTGTATCCCAATGGTTGAACGTAATGAATGCTCGGTGTGGCTTAATGGATGATCGTAGTAAATGTGTGGTGTGGCTTAATGGTTGATCGTAGTGAATGTGTGGTGTGGCTTAATGGTTGATCGTAGTGAATGTGTAGTGTGGCTTAATGGATGATCGCGTGATCGGAACTTTCTTTTTTGCACAGCCTACAGTCACAAAAGAAATTTATTTGGTCATGATTCAAATTTTTGCTGTTCCTCAAATTTGCCATTTACATCTTAAAATCATTTGGCAACAAGACTGTGCACCGCCACATTGGGGGGTAAATTTTTTAAATAAGGAATTTCCAAACAGGTGGATTAGACCCGATGGCCCCACGATGGTCTCTCTGCTCTCCAGATATCACACCTCTGGTCTTCTTGTCGGGATATGTGAAAGACAAAGTTTATTCATCCAAAGTACAAAGTGTTGACGAACTAAAAATCCGCTTAGTTGCTGCAATTGCATCTGTTGCAGAAACCATTTTGGCATGTACATGAGCAGAGATTAAATATCGGCTTGATGTACTCTGCGCAACAAAAGGCGCACATATTAAAATTTGTTGACCATGCGAATATGAAAAGCTAGGTAAGTTTACAAGATGTGAAAAAAAAATTGCCCTTATACCGATATGTTTTTTAAAATAAATTTTTAAAATGTGTCAAGGACTTTTGGGACACCCTGTATATGAATATTACACCATTCGGGTACGTTATGATTCACAAGCTGTACAGCTACTATCTGAACTACGCAAGAACGTACAGTTTCAACATATATGAAGTTGTTAGAATATTTAACCCTTCAAAGACCAGGGCACTAAACTCGTATGTTGTTCGGAATAGGATAACGCCCGAAACTATCTGTTGCTACTTTTCGAATTTCGGTCTTTCCCTTTGGAGGTCAACAACAGAAAGATTATTTCTGGAACACCACACAAACACTCGATCTGTAAGCTTGATACGCATTGAGCTTCAAATGCTTCGCTGCATTCTTTCACGGAGAAGCGATGTGATGTTATGAGAGTGAAGGACTTCTCCCTTAGAAGGAACCAACTCCAGGTATACTTCTTTGTTTAGTGACTACTGCAAGTCTCTCAGAGCCCGTGTAAATTCAAAGAACTTATTGTGGTTCAAAATTGTACTCACTGCAGACGGATTCTTCGGGCGGCCGAGGTCGTACTCATGTACGAGCATTTTGATCGTTATGGTCGTTAACCCTTTAACCGGCTGGAGCGAATCAGCTCGGGGTTAACAAAATTGACCGAAATTTCCCGAACAAATACACTCACGGACAATGAAATGTGCGCATCTAGAAGAAAATATGCTACAACCGCGAAACTTTGCAAATAGTTAGAGTGTGTGTTCGTATGTACATGATCCAAGTTTGGTCCAAGTGCGTAAAACCGCACAACCTGTGGTGGCGCTGCAACCACGAACCGGCAACATTATAAACTGGTGTGTACTCGATGCCCCATGAAAGCGAAAAGCACCGGCGGACGCAAGCAAGAGTACAGAGGGACAAGAATGTCGGGGAGACGCCAGAGACGTAGATTTACGCAACTTACGGACTTTGCCTGATCGTCGGGATGAAAACCGCAGGGTGGTCGGCGAGCCGTATAGCCCTCCACGTAGATCGTTCTGACCGTACCGTCCGACTGTTTTGGGAGCACTGGACACGTGACAACACTACCACGCGGCGGAGCGGCTCCGAAGGGATCAGGAACACCTCCGGTAGAGAGGATCGACGGATAGTGCGCCAGGCCCGGACGGATCCCAGTCCACTATACAGGCAGATTTAGCTGCTCCTGTGTACCCACGAACTATTTCCCGACGCCTAGCGGAAGCGATTCTGCGATTCCAGCTCCCCTTACATGTGCTGCCATTAACCCAGCAACATCGCCGGCTCCTTGTGCAGTGGTACCAGGCCAGAGTGACGTAGAACGCCACAGAACGGCGACGTGTGGTGTTTAGCGATGAGTGTAGCTTCGTTTTTGTTGGACAGATGATCATCGTGCCAGGGTGTGGAGGTCCCCGGGTCAACGGCACAATCCCCATCTCGCTATCAAGTGCCACATCTTCCCCACTGTAGGCATTATGGTCTGAGGAGCCATTGACTACGATAGCCGATCAACTCTATGTGGATCATTGAAAAGCCAGCTGTATGTGGATGAGATCTTACGGCCCCATGTGCACGCATTCCTGGCCGGGGTTCCAGGTGCGTTACACCAGCAGGATAATGCTCGCCCGCACACGGCTCCGGTTGCCTAGGACTGCATACGTCATGTCCAGACACTTCCATGGCCTGCCCGCTCCCCGGACATGTACCCTATCGAGCATGTGTGGGACCAGTTGAAACACCGGCTGCCACCGTGCCGCGCTATCCGGGATTAGGAGCACACCGTCCAACACGTGTGGGCCAGTCTGCCGCAGGACAATATCAGGCACCTGTTCGCCTCCATGCCGAACTGCATTGAAGCATGTATCGCCGCACGAGGCGGTGCGATGCGCTTTTGAAGATGACCGGACTGCGTGCCGTAGATCCTTCTGTTATTGTCCTGCAGCTATGTTTTTGCCATCATGTGCACCATTCATCGGTATCATTACCTCCATAAAATTTCAGTTCAATCCGATGCTTCCTTCATGGTGCGAAAATTTAATTGTCCGTGAGTGTATATTTGCTGTCAATAAAGTGGGCCTAACGCGACTGTAACGAGTGAAGGAACCAACTCCAGGTTCACTTCTTTGTTTAGTGACTTCTGCTGATCTCTCAGAGCCCGTGTAAATGCAAAGAACTTATTCGGGTTCTAAATTTTACTCATTGTAGACGGGTGTCTCGGGGGGCCGTGGTCGCACTCATGTACGAGCGTTTTGGGCGTTATGGTAGTTAATCCTTTAACCGGCTGGGACGAATTAACTCGGGGTTAGCAAAATGGGTTGAAATTATCCCGAACGAATATATTCGCTGTCAATGAAGTGTGCCTAATGCGGCTGGAACGAGTTCATCTGAGAGTCAGAAAGCTTTGCTTTATGTCGCACAAATTATGTTTCGCTCCAGCTGGTTGATAACTTCTTCAAATAGCTTAGCTATCCAAAGAGGTTATTTAGGGTGATATTTGACACTGATTCTGTTTGATTGGTTACATGCTAAAAGGTATACAACAGGGACGAGGTTCTTTAAAAAGGATAGACAAGATGTTTAAGTCACCTTTTTCTACCTAGTGGCATGATATTCGTGTCAGGGCGAGTAGCCATTCCTCATCCTGCCTTGTATCATGCAGCAGATAATAATGAACTAGAAGGGCGCATTGGCTAATACCTTATATCATCAGTGAAAGGTTAAATGTTATGTATCATTTAATATTAACATCGATGAAATGTTTATGGGACGTACTGCTAAGATGGAAAGATGGAAAGGAATTGTATTGCCAAAACGTACGTAAAACCCGGTCTCTATGTGAACATTTCTGTTTGCAGAAAACTTTGGTCACCATTCGGTTCTGTCACATCGGCTTGCTTAAAGGGTTAATGTTGGAGACGCACAGCTGTTTCGCATTCTGAACAAAAATTCGATTATATTGAGTTATGATAAACGTCTTTTCTCATTTTTGTGATAGTTGTCGTGAATAACAATTTTGAGTGCTAATTTCAATTGCAGGTACATGATGTTTACACACGGTGAAGGGTGAGGATCCGACTCATCTACATAAAAGGAGTTCGGCGTGATAAGTTTAGTTGTGTTCATTTGGGCGTAGGTTTGAAAACGGGTGACAGTAAGTTTCATTTTCATCCTTGAATGCTGCTTTGTCCAACTGGCTACAATAAAAAGCTACGCAAACGCCAAAATTTTTATGTGCTGTTGTGACATATATTCTAATATAACTTTCATTTTTAGTTCTTTTTCCTATGTAAATTTGAGTTTGATCTCTTTTATACTTCCAAACATAACGTGATATCTTCCCTCTCACGAGAATGAGGTTGGCAACACATTTGAGGTCAGAGAGAAAGTGGCGTATGAATATGAAAAGAACGATGGATAAAAAGGACGATACAACAATGCTCATAGGGATCTTTGTGTGTAGACGTTCGATAGTTAAGGTAAAAGTGAAGTTTACCTGCTGTGCTATATGTTGGATTTACTTAAAGATTGCTGGACCACTAAAACGTTATCGCATGTTGACTTCGGTTTATGTTTCGTCCCGCCGTAAACTATGGCATCGTATTCTTATTTAATGGTTTTAGACTTAGCGTAACGTCAATCATGCTCACGAAACAGACATTACGTTATACTGTGTATGATAAGGATTGTAATGTTTTAGTCTATTTGGGTTGTAGATATCAGTTAAGTGTTTCTGTTGCACGAAAACACTAACATCGCTGAACTCCCTTAAACGTGAATACTCTTCACACTGAAAAGTTTCGTAGCTTTAAGTTATTCTTCTGATGGCTTAACTAAACACTTAAAAGCAAGCTTAGGCACTAAATAGCGTAACGGCTTGTATTTACAATTCAACCTTTTATTGGTCTAGATAGGTATTTAAGTCTGCTAGCACATCAAAACGTAATTCACTTCATCTGGTACTTGGACAGCGAAAAGCAACACATTCTTAAGCCTTTTATGAACTCAACAAAAACGTAAGGCGTCAACATCAACGAAACGCAGTACTCAACGTGAAGAAATTAATCTTTAACACGCAAGCATATCGTCTCTCTTATCAACACTCTCCAACGCAATTACAACGAGCCTACTTCTAACGAGAGCGAGGACATTCAATCGCAATTTTCTTATATGTCTCGTTAAAATACCGACATTCAACTTTTGACCTCAATTCACGTTGCCACAAGAACATTCGGCACGAGAGAAAATACAGCGTTATGTTCAGAAAGCGCGCTTAAGGAGAATGAACCAAAATTTATATGCAAATCTTTGTATTGGTTGCTATTCACTCGCGGATAAGCCACGCTGCGAAAGACTCATTGTAGTTGTGATATTACCCACGTGGTGCAGTGGTCCAATCGCTGGCTTCTGACAAATCGTCCGAGATGGGTCCGCGTTTGAATACCGGTGGGGCATGGATGCTGTGTTTGTCTAACGGCATTATTAGTTATTTCTCTTCCCTGGAACGAAGGGCGATTGCCTGTAGCACATCATTGCTTAAGGTGGTCTTTAAACCTCCAATTAGGAAAAAAAAGTTGACGACAAACATACCAAGGCATTAATCGAAAGCAACCCACGCAGTACGACTCAAGCAATTGCGCAGTTACTCCATACATTCAACGGCACGCACCATGGCAAACATTTGACAAAGTTTGGATATGTCAATCGCCTTGGTGTTCTGATAAGGCGCAATTTGAGTTAGAAAATGTTCTTGGCATTATATCTGTTTGGGGTACTTTGTTTCATGAGTGCAACAAAAATGACCCAGTTATGAAAAAAATAGTGATAGACGATAAAAAGTGGAGTCCGTATACTAACGTGGAGCAGAGAAGATTATGAAGCAAGCAAAATGAGCCGTCATTAATCATTCCAAAGGTCGTTCTGTATATCAAGAAGGTAATGCTTTCTGTGAATGGTGGGGCTTTTTCTTTAAAGGAGAGGTTAGCAATCCTCGGCAGCAAATCGAAGCGCTTTAAGCAGTCGCCAGTCTCAAATGTAGGGCCACTGGTTCCAGAAAAGGTGAAGAGCTAGTGCCGTAAGACAAACACACTAGGCATTCCTTATCCGGGACTCAAACCTGGGCCCACTCGGACGAACGATCACAAGCCTGCGTTTTAAACACTATGCCTTCGGAGCGACCATGGTGAGACTAGAGAAGCACTATTGAACTATCAACTGCTGCCAAGCAACCAAACGATCAATTGTGATAGGTGCTGTTCTCAATTGGAATAGCTGAAGGCAAGACTTGATGACCTTCGGTCAGAAATGATGTACGGTTAAAACTTTTCCTTGCACCAGGACAAAACCAGACCTCATGTTTGTTCAATCACCGGGAAAAAAGTTGTCGAAGCTTGACTGAGATCTTCTGCTATCATATTCACCGGAATTTTGCCTTGAAGCTTGGATGGGATTTCATCCAGGTAGAAATCCCATCAAAGCCTTGAAAGTTAACGTAAGGCCAACACTGAGCTACCGTTTTCTATCTTCAAAAGACGGTGGCTCACTGTTCGGCCTACATTAAATTGCAAGGTTGTGCTACCTGGGATCTGTCTTATTCACCGGAATTGTGCCTTCAAATCTGAGTTTATTCCAGTTTTAGTAGAACTTTGTCCAATGGAAAGAACTATTCTAGTCTCAGTAGAATTTTGTCCAGTGGAAAGGACTTTCCTCCTTTGATGCATGTGAAAAGAATCGGGACCAGTTTTTTGCCTCAAAACCTGTAAGTTTGTGCAGTTGGTTTCCTCAAGCTACCGATGCACTGAAAAAAAAGATGCCTACATTACTAAATAAAGTACTTTAAATAATGGTGCTGGAAAATAAATGGAAATAAAATAATGGCGCCGGATAAAAATAAGTACTGGAAAAGAATGGTGCCTAGATTCCTAAATAAAGTAGGAATAGTATGTAAAAGCTTTCTCTTTCCTTTTTATCTGCAAATGCGAAAAGACTTCATGCTGTGCCTGATATCTTCAACACAACTGACATGCTGCACTATTGCACTACTCTGATTCAAAAGTCAAAGCTTTTTTGCAATACGTTGGCACGTCATTACGATGAATTTGCGTTTCTCTATGATGAATTTGCGTAACCACCGTTCAATTTGCCCCTCCACCACATTCGTTTCGTCCACTATTTACTTTGTCCGCCTTTTACTTAGTCTGCATTTTACTTTGTCCACATTCATTTCGTCCACCGTTCACTTTGTCAGCCTTTTACTTTGTCCATATTCATTTTGTCCACCCTTTACTTAGTCCGCTTTTCACTTTGTCTACATTCATTTCGTTCAACGTTCGCTTCGTCCCTCTTTCACTTTGTCCACATTCATTTTGTCCGCCTTTTATTTTGTCCACATTAATTTCGTCCGTTATTTACTTTGTCTGCCTTTCACTTTGTTCACATTCATTTCGTCCACCGTTTACTTTGTCCACCTTTTACTTAGTCAGTCCGCCTTTCACTTCGTCCACATTCATTTCGTCCACCATTCATTTTGTCCGCCTTTCACTTTGCCCACATTCACTTCATCCACTTTTCACTTTGTCCGGCTTTTACGTAGCCCGCCTTTTACTCTGTCCACATTCATTTCGTCCACCGTTCACTTTGTCCGCCTTTCACTTTGTCCACATTCATTTCGCACACCGTTTACTTTGTCCACCTTTTACTTAGTCCCCCTTTCACTTCGTCCACATTCATTTCGTCCACCGTTCATTCTGTCCGCCTTTCCCTTTGTCCACAGTCATTTCGTCGGCCATTTACTTTGTCTGCCTTTCACTTTGTCCACATTCATTTCGTCCACCTTTTGCTTTGTCCGCCTTTCACTTTGTCCACCTATCACTTTGTCCACATTCATTTCATCCACTTTTTCTTTTGTCCGCCTTTCACTTTGTTCACAATCCTTTCGTCCAACACTCACTTTGTCCCGCTTTTACTCATCCTGCCTTTTACTTTGTCCACATTCATTTCTTTCACAGTTCACTTTGTCCACCTTTTACTTAATCCACCTTTCATTGTGTCCACATTCATTTCGCCCAACGTTCACTTTGTCCGCCTTTCATTTTGTCCACATTCATTTCGTCCACCGTTTCCTTTTTCCGCCTTTTACTTTGTCCGCCATTTAATTTGTCCGCCATTTACTTTGTTTGCCTTTCACTTTGTCCATATTCATTTCGTCCCCCTTTTACTTTGTCCGCCTTTCACTTTGTACATGTTCATTTCGTCCACCGTTCACTTTGTCCACATGCATTTCGTCCTCAGAATGGATGGAATACCGTGAAAATGTTTGATAGAATTTTTCTTACTAGACAGGAAAAAGGTCAGCGGACATTGCTTACATGCGACTTTTTTCCTGTTTAAGCTTTTTACTAGAGTATAACAATTTTAAATGTTTTTTAAATAAAACCAAAACCTGAACTTTGAAGAGCTTTTTAACTCTTTTGTGTGGAACGATGTCAATCACTATGACATAAATCAAAGTTGTACAAAAATCTTTCAATGCTTTGAAATGCATCTTGTAAATATTGTTTTCATATAATTATTAGCTTTTCAGTATATTTATTTTTTATTTTGATTATTAATTGTTTATAATTTCCGTTTTACTAATTTTCATACGAATGAAATATAATGGTTTCTATATGCGTCATGGTTATTTAAGGTGAGAAAAAAATCCATAACAGTATAATGGTGAAAAAAGTTTAGATTGGTATTTACTGTGAATTTCCGGCGTGAAAGAAGGAATTTAGAGACTTTTTATATAAAGGAGAAAGAGGAGTCTAAAATTTCCATCTGCAATCCAACACATTTATGGTCACTGGAAGAAACCTTTTACAAATCTGATCTTGCCAATATATCATTAATTCTGAGGACAAAATAAATGTTGACAAAGTGAACAGGGGACAAAATGAATAGTGGACTTAATGAACAGAGGAACAAAGTGAACGCTGGGCAAAGTTAACCATGCACGAAGTGAACATTGGCGAAATGAACACAGACAAAGTGGTAGGGAGCATTTTCGAGGAACGAAGGTAGACAGCAAACTACTCTCTACCTTCTTTAAAAAAGTCGTCTGGTTGATGTGTGAACGCTTAGAAACACTAAATTCTATTTTACGACAATACATTTGGATTACAAGTATATATCTAGTATTTTAAGCAGCTCAGACCTTTGTTGAACACTCTCAGTGCTGAATTTAAGTAGATACATACATGCATACATATCACTAAGCTGTTCTCAGAGGTTAGTTCCACAAAGAAATACAGACTACCAGATAAATTTCTGACTGATTATTTACTTACCGTAGCTGTATCAAACTTCTCAATTTACTGCGATCTTCACACACAACGTGGGCTTCACTTACATCCATCATGCGGAGTACAGAAGATCTTCAATACTTCATACTCATAATCTTTTTGTCATGCAGCCACTCCTGAATCTGATCCTCCGTGACTTTCTTTGCCTTTCTCTACTTTTCTTTCCTGCCACTTGGTCTTAAAATGTTTCTTAGTAAGCATATTATCACTCATTCTTTCAACATGGCCAAACCACCAAAGCATATTGGTCTCCGCCTTGCTAACAACATTTTGTTTCACATTACACAACTGCAACACATCTTCATTCCTCACACAATCAGAGTGTATCTTACCACAAACCCCCCTTAAGTAACGCATTTCTCCTGCACACAAACGACTCATATGTTTCTTCTGCAGTACGAAGGTTTCACTGACATACATCAGAGTAGGAACAATTACACTTTTACATAGCCATCCGAGCCTCTCTTGAGAACCCATCATTCCTGTGAAAACCTCCTAAAGCAGCTATGACTTTCAATGAAGAATTCACTCGCCTATTAATTTCACCATCTAATTTGTTCTCTCTGTCAAACATGCTTCCTAAATGCACAAACTCGTTCACCTGATCAATCACTGTGCCATTTAGACTTATATTACATTCAGTGCTAACAGTTTCTCGCTCAAAAACCATAACTTTGGTTTTTCTATTATTTATACTTAGTTTGAATGTCATGGAAACTTCGTACATCCGGAACAACATACTCTGTAATTCCCTTTTGCTCTCTGTCAACAGGACTGTGTCATCAGCATACAGAAATCTGCACACACGGATATTACCCAGACATAAATCAGTATTGTCCATCTTGGCATCACGCACGCACGCACGCACGGATTCGTAAATACTGTATATTAAACAAACAGCCATGGTGGCATTACACAATTTTAATTTAAATGTCGTGTTTAATAAGGATATTCAAATAATTTTGAATACATGGTTTATTTTAAAAAGCAAATATTTCACCACCGAACCTGTTATCCTGACCATTCAAATATGAAAAATAGAAACTAATCTAAGATCCAAGAGAAAAGAAAAATATAAAGATCGAAATATATCGGAGAGGACGACGTAAATAATTATTTTCAAATTAAATCCCTGATTTTCTTAAGAGCAGTGGCGCGTTGAAGAGAAATTGTTCAAGGTAAAGAATGAAAACAAACAAATCTTTCTTTCTATTTTCCCTACAAGCTATTCATTTGAAAAAAACATGGTCGCTCTGCTTCTTTTAAAAGGGTAGCTTACAATTACAAAGGATTTAAAAGGACGCAAGAGCTTAAAGAAAGAATGGAAGCGGAAAATCTGATTACCTGGATCAGTCATTTCAAGTCGCCCTAACTAAGAACCGTGAAAATGTTTTTTTCATTTATTTGAAATTTTGCCTTTTTTCCTCTGATCATTCGTCTTAAACCTTCCCAGTTGGGGAAAACCATGCGGATATGTGCAACCAGAGCATAAATATTTATAGAAATCTGGATGTTTGCCATTGCAAATGCCATTTTAATGAAGCTAAGATGCAATAAATAATTCACAGTTCGGAAGAAAACTAATTCAATTACATATCTTATACAGTATTGCTAAATGGATTAGAGTGAATAGTACATATTTGTCTTCCACAACGTATTTTGATTTCTTCTTTTTCAAATGCGGCCTTGCATTTCGAGAGGGAGGATATTAAGTTTGCTTGCCGAAAAGAAACGAGTTGCAAATATTTTTTAATAAATCTCCTATTATGATAGCAGTCCTACGATATCAAATCGTAGTACTCGGTTATACGTTACTCAGATATACGTTTTTCACTTTTATACGTAATTCCGATATTTTACTATAGTTTCTATCGCTTTTATAATTCGGTTAAACGAAACTCATTTGTACACTTTTTGCAATTATACGTTCAATTTTTTATTTTAGATTATCAAAAATACATGGTTGTTTCATTATTTTACACGTAACCCAATTCTCTCAAAGTGTTACAACTTTGAGAGAATTATAGATCGTTTTTTTTTTTTGGAAGCCATAAAATAGGAGATCCAACTAAAAATGAAAAAATGAAAGTAAATCAAAAAGTAAGGTCAGTGTCGTCGTATATTAAAGAAACTAACAGGCATACAGATAATAACTACCTTATTTCTCAACATAGTACCCCTGTCGTTCAATGCATATTTTATATCTGTCTACAAGCTTCTCGATTCCTGCAGATAATGTTTCGGGTTGTTCCTTCAGTCCCGAATGCACCGCTTCCTGTATGGACATCACTTTCAAAACAGCGGACTCGCAAAGCTTCTTTCCAGATCGGGGCTGTACTCAGGTTGTGGTAACACCTCAAATTTCAACTAGGTAATAGTTTGCTGAGTTGCCAATGCCGTATGTGGACGAGCATTGTCGTGCAGAAGCACTTTTTTTTTACAACATTGCCCGATGTTTTGGCGAATTGCGGGTTTCAATTTGTTTTTCGGCAAGTCACGATATGACCAACTGTTAACTGAGTCACCCTGTGCTTGATAGTGTTCAACGATGGGTCTTTTCATGTCAAAAAAGAGAGTCAGCATAAACTTTCTTGCAAATGGACAACTTTGAACTACGTTTTTCGTGGGGAGCTCGGATGTTTCCACTCCATGCTTTGCCTTTTGCTCTCGGGGTCGTAATGATAGACCCATGTTTCGTCCGCAGTAACAATTCCCTCCAGAATACTGGGATATGACTCATACAACTGCAAAAAAAATTCCGCCAATTTGCAGGATCTGCTGCTTGTGCGCATCACACAGCTGGCGTGGCACCCATTTGGCACCCATTTTATGATATCCGAGATCGTCATGCACTATTGAGAATGCAGAACTATAGCTAATGTTTACCTTTTGGGCGATCTCTGACAGAGAAACCCGGCGATCTTCTTTAATGAGCGCATCGATGCGATCAAAATGATTTTCGTGTGAGAGGTCGGCGGACGGCACGAGCGATCTTCATCAGACACATTCGTTCCACCGGTTTGAAACTTTTCTGTCCATTTGTATAGATCTCTGGCTCATACAATGGTTCTCTCTATATTGCACAAACATCCTACAATGAATTTCAGCACGTTACACACCCTCTGCCCATAAAAATCTCCCTACACTTTGCTGCTCGACAATCGAGCATTCCGACAAACGAAAAGCCATGTTTACCCCCTTACAACTAATGGGAAACTGCGGTTAGAAGATAAGCGATTGCATCCGCCACGTGTCACTCCCCTCCCCAAATGGCAATTTGCCGCAGTTCTACTGGGCTACGTAACGAAAGCATCGACCTTACTTTTTAATTTATCTTCGTATTTACTAACCGCTCACAGTTCTCTATTTTCTCTAAATTCTAGAAACTTGAAACAATAAAAGAATAGTGAACATTTCACTCAGTACTAATGCTAAATCAATTTGTGGACATACGGCTTTGAAAAAAAAGCGATGTTTTATGTAAAGAACTTAAGACCTATGTAAAAACGTGTAATAGGGATAGTGGACAAACTGCTTTGAAAAGAAAGATGCTTTATATAAAGAGCTTAAGACATGTAAAAAACATGTAATAAGGATAGTGGACAAACTGCTTTGAAAAGAAAGATGTTTTATGTAAAGAACGTGTAATAGGGATAGTGGACAAACTGCTTTGAAAAGAGCGATGCTTTATGTAAAGAACTATGTAAAGAACGTGTAATAGAGATAGCGGAAAAACAGCTTTGAAAAGAGCGATGCCTTATGTAAAGATCTTAAGAACTACGTAAAGAACGTGTAATAGGAGCAGTGGACAAACTGTTTTGAAAAGAGCGATGCCTTATGTAAAGATCGTAACAACTATGTAAAGAACGTGTAATAGAAACAGTGGACAAACTGTTTTGAAAAGAGCGATGCTTTATGTAAAGATCTTAAGAACTATTAAAAGAAGTGGTAATAGGGATAGTGGACAAACTGCTTTGAAAAGAACTATGCTTTAAGTGAAAAAATAAGAACTATGTAAACAACGTGTAATAGGGATAGTAGACAAAGTGATTTGAAAAGAGCGATGCTTTATGTAAAGAACGTGTAATAGGGATATAGCAGACAAACTGCTTTGAAAAGAGCGATGCTTTATGTAAAGAACCTGTAATAGGGTTAGTGGACAAACTGCTTTGAAAAGAGCGATGCTTTATGTAAAGAACTGAAGAACTATGTAAAGAACGTGTAATAGAGATAGCGGCTAAACTGTTTTGAAAAGAGCGATGCTTTGGGTAAAGAACTTACGAACTATGCAAAGAACGTGTAATAGAGATAGCGGCCAAACTGTTTTGAAAAGAGCGATGCTTTGTGTAAAGAACTTAAGAACTATGCAAAGAACGTGTAATAGAGATAGCGGCCAAACTGTTTTGAAAAGAGCGATGCTTTATGTAAAGAACGTAAGCATTATGTAAATAATTTGTAATAAGGATAATGGACAAACTGCTTTGAAAAAAGCAATGCTTTATGTAAAGAACGTGTAATACAGATAGTGGACAAACTGCTTTGAAAACAGTGATTCTTTATGCAAAGAACATAAAAACTGTGTAAAGAATGTGTAATAGGGATAGTGAATATAAAAAAAAACCCGAATTCGCATTTTTACCTAGCATTTTAAAGGTAACTTTCCGTTTTTTTGTCATATATTGAAAATATGGAATCGTACGCTTAACCTAGTTTTTAATAATGAAATTAAAATGAAACAAAAATATTACAAAAGTCAAAATAGACATAATCGTAAGGCAGCAAACAAAGTATTTACGTATGTACACTGAGGTGCTGAAAAGAAAAAAATTGGGAAGAGCGCTACCATTTCCATAAAAAGCCACCACACCTATGCGGTAAATGGTATCGTCCGCAAACAACCTTAATATAGAGGCAGATATCTCCCCAAGCTTAAGAACTAGTATTCGCAGTTTAGACGGCTGCTTATCAGGTTTTCAATAATTTCGAACGTGGTATGATAGTCGACGCTCGGGAGATGGTAACTCCATCTCGAAAATTACCACGAACTTCGGATTCACACGGTCAACAATTTCAAGGGTATACTGGACTACACAAACTTAGGAAAACCATCCAAAGCGCGAGACCAGTGAGGCCGTAGAAAAGCTCTGAATGATCGTGGACAGCGGCGTCTCACACGCATCGCAACATCCGCGGGGCGTGCAACATTGTGGCAAATCACAGCGCAATTCAATTCTGGAGCCAGTAGGAGCATCAACGTTTGGACAGTGCAACGTTCCCTGCGGTCAATGGGGTTCGGAAGGCGACGGCTGAATAAGGTGCCATTGCTGACCCGACGACATAAGTCTGGGTCGGTGCAACGTTCGGACGGTGCAACGTTCCCCACGGTCAACGGGGTTCGGAAGGCGACGGTTGAATAGGGTGCCATTGCTGACCCGACGACATGAAGCTGGTTCGGTGCAACGTTCCCTGCGGTCAATGGGGTTCGGAAGGCGACGGCTGAATAGGGTGCCATTGCTGACCCAACCTTCAGGGGGTTCGGAAGGTGACGGCTGAATTGGGCGCCATTGCTGACCCAGCCTTCAATGGCGTTCGTAAGGTGACGGCTGAATAGGGTGATATGACCCAGCTTTCAATGGGGTTCGGAAGGCGACGGCTGAATAGGGCGCCATTGCTGACCCAGCCTTCAATGGGGTTCGGAAGGCGACGGCTGAATAGGGGGATATTGCTGACCCAGCCTTCAATGGGGTTCGGAAGGCGACGGCTGAATAGGGTGCCATTGCTAACCCGACGACCTGGGGTCGGAATATCGCCATTGGAAGTAAGATGACTCAAAACGTGTAGTCTGGTCAGACGAATCGAGGTACCAACTGTTTCGGGCAGATGGCCGACTCCGGGTTTGGCGAAAACTCCACGAGGCAGAAGATCACGCATGCCCACAAGAGACAGTGCAAACCGGCGGTGGCTCTGTTATGGTGTGAGGTGTATTAGCTGGCACTCCTTAGAACCCAATATACGTCTTCAGACCGGTCTGACCGGTTGAGGCTACCTAACCACTCTTGGGGATCATTTGCACCCGTTCATATCATGGAGCCACTCCGATGTGTGTGACCTCCATCAGAACGACAATGCGCCACCGCACACGTCTACAGTCTCACAATTATGGCTGGAGAAACACTCCAAGGAGTTTGATAACCTGACTTGGCCCGTTCGTTCGCAGGATTTATCCGCCATCGAACACGTTTGGGATAGTGTTCAACGTGCCGGCAATGCCAGGAATCATCCACCAGCGAATATTACGAAATTGTGGGATGCTTTTCTAGAAGCATACCGTGCGCTGTCTCCACAGTACTACAGAGAGCTCGTGGAGTCAATATCACGTTCGTTGCTGCCGTTATCGGACAAACTCGGTATTACAGAGGTATCCTAGTTTGTTTTGTTTTTTGTTCTTTTTTTGGCACTTCAGTGTATGTCTTACATTATAAATTAGCGTAATCTGAAATTCCGAGAACGCCCCATTTTCTTTCGCTCCGAAGGCATTCAGAATTTTACAGTAGTATTTAACACCTTAAAATTTCATTTATTCGCTTTTTACATTTACACTGTTTTTAAGGCTATCTCCTAGAAAAACGTATAACCAAGGTTCCACTGTATTTATATCATTCTTTTGATAAATACAGTACCCTCGCGTTATAAGAAACCCGGATATAAGAAATTCACGGTTATAAGAAAGAAATTGATAACTTTGGTTGGCCCAATGTTAAAGTATAGGAACGTTTGATGTTTATAAGAAAGCAAAAAAAAAATTTCAAATTTCGGTTATAATAAATTTCCAAAAATTTTATTTATTTTGGAAATAAAATTTCCAAAATAAATTGTTTTTCGACCCGGAATTGCAATTATTCTTCCATGCATCTCCCATAGAATTTCAAGTCCATTTTCGGAGCGAGCCCCACCAGATAATGCATGTCGCTTTTTTCCCCTTCGCCCCTCCCCACAATGCACGATAAACATTTTCTTGGAAGGGGTAAATTCCGTTTTGACTTACCCTTTCCAAGAATTCTAGGTCATCACCTGCGCGTTCATAGATGAAGATCGGTACATTGCTACAAACAGCACGTTCTTTGTTCTCATCTTTACATTTTGCGCTGTTTTTGAATTCTGTTTCTTCCTGTTTGTATTAGCGATTGAACTAGCGATCTGACTGTTTGATGCGAAAGGACGCGCGCCGCCCCGGTGGCGCAGTGGTCTAAGGCGCTGGCCTCTGATCATTCGTCTGTAAGGGGTCCGGGTTCGAATCCCAGTCAGGCATGGATGTTGCGTTTGTCTTACGGCACTGGCTGTCTCCCTTCCCTGGAACCAGTGACCCTAAATTAGGGACGGGCGACTGCTTATAGCCCATTGAGTTGCTCACGGTGGTCGTTAAACCTCCAATCAAAAAAAAAAAAAAAAAAAAAAAAAAAAAAAGGACGCGCCTAAAATTGCGCTCCAAAGATTGGAACGACCTTGGAAGAAGCCATGTTTAAATAACGTACCTGGAGCGGATGTAAGCTGAGAGAGTTGTTTGGGGACATTTACCGGTGTGCATTTGCAGGTTCGGTGGGCAGGGAGAAATCGGTGTACAGTTAACGGAGCCAGGGATTGCCGATCAGACATCACATGAAGCGTTAGAGTTTTTGCATTTCTGAGTTGTTAGAATTCTTCAGTTGCTCGTACACAATGGCACCAAAGCGTAAAGCTCTGTCAATCGAGAAAAAGATAAAAGTCATCGAAGCTGTTGATAGCGGAGGGAAGAAGATGGATATTACCACAGAATTCGAAATTCCCGCCATCACACTTTCCAACATTCTAAGCGCGCGGGGAAAAATCCTTTCCGGGACCATAAAGCAAGATCGCAAAAGGATTTTGTCACCGCAGATAACAGTTTACAAACTTCGCCTGAACTGACAGACGCCGAAATTTTGGCCCAGGTAAATCTTGTTGAAGAAACTGGAAGCAGCATCTTAGAAGAAGATGACAATAGAGTTGCAGCTACCGACACGGGTGGAAGTCATGGATATGATTCAGAAGGTGAAGGATTATGTGAGTAGGATTTCAAGTGCTTAAGAAGCAGAGAAAGAGCAATGTTTGATTGGACTACAAAAATGTGAGACAATTGTAATGGTAAATGCAAAAAGCAGACTTCTAAAACATTTTTTTTAAAATAAAAGGTTTATATTGATGTACAATTGTTTATTCAAGAAATAAATGTACTGTAAGTTATGTCATCATCATCATTGCCAACCATAATCAATCCACTGCTGGACGAAGGTCTCCCCAAGTTTCCTCCACTATGGTCTGTCTTGTGCCACTCTCCTCCATGTCACTCCCGCATACTTTCGAATTTAATCCACCCATCTCCCACGTGGCCTTCTTCTGCATCTTTTCCTGTCCCTTGGAATCCAATCTAAAATTTCGGCTGTCCATCGATGGTCTGTCCTTCTGGCAGTATGTCCAGCCCATTGCCATTTCTGGGATTTAACTCTGATCATGATGTCTTCCACTCTTGTCATTTTTCGGATCCACGAGTTCCTCTTCTTATCTCTCCTGGTTACACCAAGCATGCACCTCTCCATGCTGCTTTGAGTTGTCTGCAGACTTTGTATGTCTCTTTTAGTTAAGATCCACGTCTCTGCACCATACGTAAGCACTGGAAGGATGCATTGATCAAACACTTTTCTTTTAAGACATAATGGCATATTGGTCTTGAAAATTATACTGTTTCTTCCAAAAGCTCTCCAGGCAAGTTTTGTACGCCAAATAATTTCTTCATCAATGTGACCCTCACTTGATATCTGCTGTCCAAGATAAACGTACGTGTCTGTTATCTCCAGCTTTTCTCCATCAATCGATAAATCTTCATTTCTTGTAAAAGCATTAAACATCACTTTTGTCTTCTGAAAGTTCATTTTTAATCCCACTTCTTTACTCTTGTCAGCAAGTTCCTGGATCATACTCTGCAACTCTGATGGGGTAGTTGCAAAAATGACTACGTCATCAGCAAAACGAAGGTGGGTTAGTTATGTATCTAATTTAATTTCGAAGTTTTAAACATTTTAACCGAAATTCGGTTATAAGAAACTTGAATTTTCTTATAACGAGAGTTGACTGTATAAGATACGAAAAAGATCAAATCAGCAAAGCTTATTCTTAATTTCATTTTAAAATCTTTCGTAGTTTCGCCTAGAGTCATATTCGGCATCTTCAGGTCAAATGGATCGTTAATATTTAAATCGTTGTGAAGTCCTCTGTGTTCTGACAGACCGGTATTTTGGTGAACTGTTTCCACGAACTTGAAAGAAATGGATTCGATGCCATATCGTTGAGAAATCGTAAAGATTTGAGATATGTGGGGAAAGCTTCAAAAGTAACATGCTTTATAGTTGCGTGACAGCGTTCTGACCCATTGTAAATATTTAAATCACTGTGAGATCATTAGCGTTCTGACGGACTTTAGTGAATTCTTTCCGCGAACTTGAAAGCATTGGAGTCGATGCCATGTCGTTGACAAGTCGTGAAGAGTTGCGAAATACACTATGTGGAAAGCTTATATCCAGCTTGATAGTTGAATTAGGTTTATTACGACGTTTAGCGTTTACAAACCGAAATTAATGGGTACTGTTAAGCTATCGATGATTTCTTTAGTTCACAGTTCCTATATTGAACGTAAATAACTAAAAATTTCGTTTAGAAAACACTAAACGTAATTATAAGCCTAACTTAACCATAAATGAAGTATTCAATTGCAGTATGCTATTGAAAAACAGCTACAATAAATAACAACTTGCTTTTAAAGTCCAAGCACATGCTAACTGTGAAAGTTTGATAAAAAAATGTTAGCAGGTCTCCGCGTGTTCTCCGTTGGTTGTTCGTATGATGCTTAAACGATAGTCCAGTTCCACTCACGCACGCTACAGAATATCAGATGTAACAAGGAGGAAGGCTGGCTGCATTAATGCGTTCTTTGAGCTCAGTTATAGATGTAACCTTCTACTTGTACACAAATCCCTTAATAAAGCCCCAAAGAAAAAAATCGCATGGGGAAATATCAGGACAACGGGGTGGGCATGCCGTCAGATCCACCCGTCCAATCCATCGCCCTAGAAAATGGTGGTCTGAAGATCTGTGTACATTCAAAGCTGGTAAACGATGTTTTGAATATCCTGGAGCTGTGGAATTGCGAATTGTTTTAACATGTCCAGGTACGTTATGCCAGTAACGGTTGGTTCAACAAAGAAAAGGAACCTTATCACTCCGTATTTCTTTCAAGACACTTCCTGTTGCTTTGAATTTATTTATTCATTGTTCGATGCTGCTTCGTGTGGGCCGGTGCCTCTTGTACTTCTTTCTGAACTTACGCTGAACTGTTGTTAGAGATTTTGAAAACCAAACTACACACGCTGCCTTCTCTACTGGGGAAGCCATGTCTGTCGTATTCCGTGTTTGACGAGATTTTTCATTACATGAGACACAGGGCGCCACCTATCATCTGACTTAACAAAGTGTAACACTTTCCAAGTCTCTTGACATTTAAAATAGGCTGTCTTCTATCTTATTTTTTTAATAACATGCTGAAGCTATATACTTCATTTATAGACACTCTGAATTTTGAAAGCTTTATCCATATATCATAACTTTTCACGAATTGTCAACTACATGGCATTGAATCTATTCTTTTCAATCTCATGGAAACAACTCAGGGGTGATCCCTGAAAATGTTCGAGAGCACCCAAGTAGTGGGTAATTGTTCTGCAAATGTAGAACCCGCTGGCATGTATTAAGAATGTAGAACCATGCTGTGCTGCACATGCCGTAGCCAAATGTGTAATAAACCAGGTGAATTTTACGTGAGGTCCTTCCCGGGATTCCGTGACTCACTTATAAACGTGGAAAGAGCAATGACCTCTGTTTGATGTTCCTGGTCCACGTCAAGTGTCTGTATTGATTATTCATTCGCCTCCTAGTTACATGTTCTGTTGCTCTTTACCATCTTTGGTGAATCCCCAGCATTGTACGGGGCTCCAAGAAGCAAGCTGCCAAATTTGCTTGGCAGTTAATGTATGTGAGTCTAGAGGAATTCGAGGCTGCTGTGGTGTAGTGGAAGCATATCCGGCGCGTAACTGGAAGACCCTGGGTTCGATTCCCGGTGGCGGCCAATGAGAATTTTTCCGTGACTCACTTATAAACGTGAAAAGAGCGATGACCTCTGTTTGATGTTCCTGGTCCACGTCAAGTGTCTGTATTGTAATCCTTATATTCTGAGATTTTCTGCAATTGAGGATTCTATTGTGAGTACCATCTGTTAAAAACCCCGAAACCCGTACCGAAGAACAGCACGCATCGCGGGAGTGACGTACATTTGTCACCAGTAAACATTGCGACCACCAATTAGGACCGCGGGTGGCCTAGTGGGCAGCGTTCGTGACTGCCACGGAATGGATCTCAGGTTCGATCCCAGGCAGGAACGAACGCTCGATCCACTAAATATCCGCCGTGCGTCGGATGGGCACGTTAAGCCGTCGGACCCCGGGCACTGGCCCACCGGGTAATAAATAAGGGCGTCTTCCCCCTTTCTACTTCCTCCCCCTTTCTACTTCGCTTCCGTGTCACTTTCCTATCGGGCACTCTAGCCCAAATCTTCTAGCTTCCTATTTCTAAGGGTTGTTTAAGACCTGAGGTCAGACACTCCCTTCCTAAAATCCTCTACATATGATCTGATCTGGAACCACCAATGGAATAAAGATGTCCAAATAAGGAAAGTCGTTCCTTTTCTCATGAAGCAAACGTGACAGGAATATATCACCTTGAACGCTTACCCACGTTCAAGGTATTATAATCATACACAGCTGCTTCCTCCGTTAACGTAAAAATAGCATGGAAAACGTACAGTTTCTTAGTTTCTAACTACAAGACTTTTAGAGTTTCGGTATGGAACAAACTACGGCAACTTGGTCCACAAAGAAAATCAGCCTGCCATACTAGTAATGTCTAACACGGTTTTTTGATCTATCTAAAAGGACAGTTTTTCTAAAGAGTACTGATTTCATTTCATTGCTACTGTGTTCCCAGAACAGCATCGAAAAAAAAATTGAACAGCCGGTAATGTCCTAATACGGACAACTTTGAAATCCACCGGGAGATGGAGCAAAGTCTCGTGCGTTCATTGCAGGAATGTCCGGGAGATTCATTCTCTGACGACCGTTGACTCAGGGACCCGTAAGTGACAGATCTACAAATTGTGTTTATAAGCCTACAGTGCACATATAAATTTTTTATGCAATTCAGAAAAATGGATGTTATGCAAATTACTAAAATTATAGCTGGTGCTTCAATCAGTACTTGTCTATGTGTTACGTGTTCTGAGTTCCAAGTGCTGATATTACTTTATACACTGGTGTGCAAAATTTAAGGACGAAGAGGAGAAATTAGCATAACAGCGGAACGAGTAGACAGAAAGGGCCGAAAGACCACTCAGGAGATAGACTAGGGTCCGGTACGGTAGGGCATGCGCATATATGCAGCATGACTTTGGGGGAGTGTCGAAAGGGTATAAAGCACACGGGCGGTGTACGCTCAGCAATTCGGTGAAAGCTCTTGCACGGTGTACATCGGTTTGAACGACGTCGAGTTGCTGCCACCGTGTGATATGGCCAACAGGCAATCCAGTAGACAACATCTGGATGATTTCACCCTAGGTCGCGTCATTGGGAAGTTGGAAGAAGGTCGAAGTGTGACTAGTGTGGCCAAGGAGTTCGGGATTGCACACAGCATCGTTTCACAAGCTTAGAGAGCATTTCAAACGACAGGAACAGCTGCCCGACAGTTTAGCAGTGGTCGTCCACGAGCAACCACGGCGGCGGACGACCGGTATATTGTCCTACAGACGAGAAGAGACAGACGACGGACAGCGGGATAAATCGCAAGGCACATACAACAGACAACTTGGTGACCCACCAACTGATGATTATTTTATATTGTACACTAATTCAGACTTTTCTTACTTATTGCATTTCAGTCTGGGGTAAGACAACTAAATCTGTACATATAAAACTGAAAGCCCTCACTGACTCAATGGATTTTTTCCTACGATAACTTTAAGTGGGTCGAAATGTGTTTTTTAAATAACCCACCTTTGATAACCCTAGGACGTTTTGCAATGATCGAGCCATTGTTGCCCAGTAACTGGAGCCCCGCCCTAAGTTTTGAATGACTTCAGTTGACCTGCAGAGTATATATTTTGTTCTGAATTTATTTAACAAAAAACCTTAAAAATAACCTAAAAAGCGCTATATCATAATGCAGTATGATTTGCATTTAAACATTTATTATCGTTAGACATATCGAATGTCAAGGTTTTTTTATTTGTTCTAAATTTATTTAATAATAAAAAACTTTTAAAAAAATCATGTAAAAAGCGCTATATCATAATATGCTTTGCATTTAAACATTTATATTATCGTTTGACATATAGAATGTCAAGGATTTTTGAGTCAAAATCAAATTACCAACATTCGTTTTCACCGAAGCAACGGTGACTTCTTATAATTGTTTGTTTTGAGTAAAAATCAAATTACCAACATTCATTTTCATCGAAGCAACGGTGACGTCATATAAGTGGTAAGGTGACTGCAATAAATATAAATATGCGGGTAGATTTTCATAGTAATTGAAATTTGAAAAAAAAAAAAAAAATTCCTCCTTGAGATATTAGCGATGGCAACAGAATTTTGCTCACGCTTCCAAAAACATCTGACTTGTCAGCTTTTAAATGTACAGTTTCGAACGAAATTGTTTATTCAATTATTTACGAAATTGTCTATTTTCACGTTGAAAGAACGGGTGTTTAGCTAGTATGATATAAATAGATTACAGGTGCTTCAGAAAAAATTCATTTCACTTTTAGAATTTAATTATCAAATAATCGTTACACTCTACGCTTAAATCCAATGATTTTCACATCTTATCAATACAGCATTATATAAATATAATATAGGAAAATTAATGTTCAAAATAATTTATATCAGGACTTAATCCTACTTAACACGCACAGTCATTCTCATTATACAAGAAACAAAAGCTTTTTAATTCCTATGTTCCCAGAAACAGAGAGTTTTAGATCTGATGTTAATTACGCGGGTCCTGCATTGTGGAATTCGCTGCCTAGTGATCTTACATCCCTTAACAATCTTACGTTATTTAAGAAAAAAACTGAAGTATTATGTATTAGCTAATGCCACATAGTGTACTAATATTGTGAAAAATTGTTGTTACACTTTCATCCGCGTTCAGTAACATGCCAGGCTGACTGTTTGCTCTCTGAAGAGTACTCTTCTTATTTTGAGAGAAGAGGGCTAAGTTAGGCCAATTTCTCCCCCTCCCCCTCATTTCATGTTGTTACCACATTATATCACTATGGATATGTACCATTCTATTGTGTATTATAACCGTGCACAATAAAAACCTAATAAATGAAATGAAACTTTATATCCTTTTTTGGTAAAAAAAATGTGCTCTCAATCTGTTTATTTGGATTGAGCAAAATGAAATAATTTTTACAACAAATTTCTCATCATAAACTCCGCTTTTGAGACAATGCAAAATATCGCAGACAAAGAAAGCACATGTCAACAAAGCAAGAGGTCAACTGAGCGATTAATGATATAAACCCCGGACAAATGAACTCCTGGTTCAAAATAGTATAACTATACTAACGATCCCAATTTCTTGGCGTGGAATAAGAATCAAAATTTCCAAGCTATCGCACATCAACCAGCTGGCTTTCTCAAGCCCCCATTTCCAACGAGGCAGGTGTTTATGCCATACCTCTACAATATCCGGACGGCTCTGAACGATACTACATTAGAATAACCAAACGTTCGTTTAGCATTAGAGTCAACGAGTATAAGAGGGACATAAAGAGCGGAAAATTAATCACGGCTCTATCCAGAGAAGTCCAGTTCAAATCTGCTGATCCTACTATACTGTGCAAATGAATTGGGACAAAGTAAAAAATCACTCTTTTCACCAAAACTATGCCTTTATATCATTCTATGCCTTGATATACACTGATAAATACCTGTATTAGTATGAAGTATGTCCTCCTTTTAGCAGAAATGACTTCTGGAATTCGTTTTGGCATTGAATCCACTAATTGAGTGCACATATTTTTGACTTCACAATCGAGGAACCACACTTTTATAGCATTCGTTATCATGCGTTCTTTGGTTGTACAGTCCATTTTACCTAAACGTCTCTTCAAAATATTCCACACGTTTTCTATGGGATTTAAGTCTGGTGAATTTCCAGGCCAATCAAGCAAATGAATTTGATTTTCCAGCATGAAATTCTTGACCAATTTCGAATTGTGACATGGGGCCAAGTCATGTTGAAATGTCCCGTCAAAAGTTTGCAAGAATGGAACAATCTTACGTTGTAATATTTCTACGAACGTGGCTGAATTCATCATACAGGAACTAAGCTTCCAGTGCCATTTGATGTGAAAAAACCCCAAAACATCTGTTTCAGAGGGTGTTTTACAGTTTGTTTGACAGGCTCAGATCTTAAGGGTTCACAGTTGCTTCGTCTTAACGACATTTGCTTGGTAACCCTGCACAAGTAAATGAGTTTCATCACTGAAAATTACCCTTTTCCAGTCGTCAGCAGTCCATGATTTTTATTTTTTGACACATGCTAAACGTTTTATCTTCATTTTCGCATTCTAATATTGTTTTTTCGTTGGTCTTCTTGCTTTCCGGCCAACTTCCAGAAGCCTACGGCGTACAGTTGAAACTAACATCACGACCAGTAGCCAATAAATCTTCTTGAAGGTCGGTGCTTGTTTTTTTTTTTGGATTCATTTTACTATTTCTGATTAGATATTTATCGGTTCGTGGAGTTGCTTTTCGTTTTCTTCCACATTTACCTCTCCTTTTTGGAGACGATGATCCAGATGCATTGTATTGCGTAAGCAGTCTTGATACACTTGATTTGCCTATACCAACTGCAGAAGCAACATCTCTCACTGTCATAAAAGTGTGATCCTTCAGAGCAATTATTTTTTCACGCTTCCTTGGGGAAATATCCATTTTTAAATACACGAAAGCAACACGTACTCACAGAGAGCAAAAACTAACATCCACCTGTCACACACGAAAGCTCACAACTGAGGCTGAACTGCCTATTTCCTGTTTAAAACCGGTCAAACCACATTCTTACTATCAAGTTCAAACAGTCACACCACCTTACAGCTGATAAAATCCGGTTTACGTGTTTCTGACATCAACTGGCGATCACAATACCATTCTGAGAATAAAATAGCTTGTCCGAATTAATTTGCACGATATAGTATGTGGGCTGACATAAATAACTTAGCTCCCTATTCTACCCCTAAATTAAATGCCATTTGTAAAACTTTGGAGATCATTGCTAACAATGAGGCCTGCAATGACAGCGTATCGCTAGAGGAACCACAAATTTGGAACCAATTTTTTTTTTTTAAATAGTGATTGCCGCCTCGGTGGCGCAGTGGTCTAAGCGATGGCCTCTGATCATTTGTCCGAAGGGGTCCGGGTTCGAAACCCGGTGAGGCATAGATGTTGTGTCTGTCTTTCGGCACTGGCTCTCTCCCTTCCCTGGAACCAGTGACCCTAAATTAGGGACGGGCGACTGCTTATAGCCCATTGAGTTGCTCACGGTGGTCGTTAAACCTCCAATGAAAAAAAAAATAAAAAATAAAAATAAATAAATAGTGAATTTTTATTGTTTTTTTTTCAGGCATTCCGCGTGCAAAACGAACATGATGCTCGTGTCTTTATTTGCATAATTACATCTGCATCTCTTCGTTTATTGTCATGTCAAGTCACCGTGTTTAAAATTTTGAAGGTTCTGTTAATCAATTTGTAGTCTGCTGTCTACCTTCCTAGAGAAAGACATCTGGTTGATGTGATAAAGCTCGGAAACTTTCATTCCTATTCTACGCCAAGAAATTCGGATCATTAGTATAGTTATACTATTTAAGTACAGTTGGTGTACAGTTCATTATTATGAACAACTCCTGGTTCACTTTTTCTGTTTAGCAACAACAATGAAGACTGAGGGTGATGTCTGCTAATCCAAAAACCCCTGGAGAGCAAGCCCCAGCGCGCGAACTGCGAAGGTGTGTGACGCCACGGTTAATAGGTAAACGTAAGGGGTTTGACGTCACGGTCAAAGGGCAAACGTAAGGGAAGTACTGATATTAGCTTCGCGTTCATGTGGCATTGGTCAGTGTTGAGTCTTCGGTTGTCGTGCTCGTGAATTAGCGTTTTTATACAGCATAGCTGGAAAATACTGGGTGCCTTTATGCAGATCTAATTACAAAACACGCCCAAAAGCCACTGATTTCAGCTTTCCTAAATATGAAAGCCTTCGAAGAAGATGAATTTCTTTCGTACCAATAAATAATGTTGAACACACCATGAATTCAAAGGTTAGGTAAGCCTAATTATTCTCACGATACCGTGTTATGCGTACAATTTAATTGAAAGTAAGTTGTGATAGAGATTGAGGTTCGGATAAGAGAAGTATGAAACGGAATTGTCTACATTGAACTCATCTACAAAGTAGCACTTTAACTCCTAGTTGCATTTATAGCCACATGTATAATGATTGCTTGAGGAATATTGGCAGTGAAACGTTTCTGTCTGCAAGAAGCACATCGAGTAAAATAGAAAGTACTTATGCATAATCAAGGAACACATTTGTTGATACTTCTGCTTTCCGTTTTTTTTTTTTTTTGGGGGGGGGGAGTCTGTTAATGGGCTAATTGATATTTTCAATATCTGTTTCAGTTGAAAAATGAAAACAAAAATGAAAACAAAGTTTGCTTTACAATGAATATACTGCTGGAAAAAAATAATACATTTTGTGTAAAATATGTTTTCACAAAGTTGGGCAAAAAAAAAAAAAAAAAAGATGCGACATTGTGATTTTCCAGCACAAATTCGGAGATATCCAAATTAATACCTTCCATGTTCATATGACAAAGAACTTTTTCCTGAGTAATTTTAATTTATATTTTGTTTTTACCTTCTAGAAGTAGTTGTAAGATTTGAGAACACATCTTACCGTATTTTCAGGTAATATACTCATTAAATCAGAAATTCTGCTTTCGCGTACGTTACGTAGTTAGAGAACGCTCTTTTTTTCTTTTAATAAATCGAACGTGAAGGGAATTTCTAAAAGTTTTAAGTGAAATGTTTATGTCCATAAAGCCCTACCATTTGCCATTCACGCACTTAAAAAAACCGTAGTTGCAAAAATTCTTCACGTAAAATGTAATTGGGCTTTTCATGTTATGTGTAAAAAAACTATTCCGTTTGTGTTTCTTTAGCCAAATGGAAGACTTAAGGGAAAATTTCCAGAAATATTTAATTTTAAGACCTGCACATGAAATAATTTCCCAGCACAAGAGCAAAATTTTGCAATTCCCCGATTCACAGATATTATTGCAGGAAACTGAGAAAATAAATGAAAGCTAAGGATGTAATCTTTTGCTGTTATCTAAGGATAAAAAACACAGACGAGAAAAACATGGCCAATTTATTGCTGTGCGCTCGACTTGTCTAGTATCGCACTCGTGAAACTATTTCTCTGCGAAAATACTGCTGTACTTCGTCTGCATTTTTAGGAGCGGCGATCTCGAAGCTCGAGTCGGTCGGCCCGCTAGCTCTGACGTCAAAGACCAGTTCGGATGCTTTCTTAATCTTTAGGGGGTTCGGGCTAATCCCTCAGACGCCGTGAAAATCCAAAGAACATAGGGAGTTCGAAATCCTACTGATGCTATCCGGGCGACTCGGGCGCTTCTTCTTGTTTGCTTGAAAGGGCGCGTTGGGATCTGTGTTCACGAAAAGGGTTAATGATCCGTACTCCACATTTAGTCTTTAAAGTATAAGAGGAATAAGCTTTGCCATGTGTGCATTACATTCATTCTCTAACGACAACAACTATTATACTGTGCAAATTAATTGGTACAAAGTAAAAAAACATTCTTTTCTCCAAAACTATGCCTTTATATCATTCTATGCCTTGATATACACTGATAAATACCGGTATTAGTATGAAGTATGTCCTCCTTTAGCAGAACTGATCTCTTGAATTCGTTTTGGCATTGACTCCACTAATTGTGTGCACATATTTTTGACTTTATAATCATGGAACCACACTTTTATAGCATTCGTTATCACGCGTTCTTTGGTTCTACAGTCCATTTTACCTAAACGTCTTTTCAAAATATTCCACAAGTTTTCTATGGGATTTTAAGTCTGGTGAATTTCGAGGCCAATCAAGCAACTGAATTTAATTTTTCCAGCATGAAATTCTTGACCAATTTCGAATTGTGACATGGGGCCAAGTCATGTTGAAATGTCCCTTCAAAAGTTTGCAAGAATGGAACAATCCTACGTTGTAATATTTCTACGTACGTGGTTGAATTCATCATACAGGAACTAAGCTTCCAGTGCCATTTAATGTGAAAGACCCCAAAACATCTGTTTCAGAGGGTGTTTTACAGTTTGTTTGACATGATCAGGTCTTAAGGGTTCACAGTTGCTTTGTCTAATGACATTTACTTGGTAACCCTGCACAAATAAATGAGTTTCATCACTGAAAATTACCTTTTTCCAGTCGTCAGCAGTCCATGATTTATATTTTTTGACCCATGCTAAACGTTTTATCTTCATTTTCGCATTCAAATATTGTTTTTTCGTTGGTCTTCTTACCGTCCGGCCTATTTCCAGAAGCCTACGGCGTACAGTTGAATCACTAACATCACAACCACTAGCAAATAAATCTTTTTGAACGTCGGTGCTTGTTTTTTTTTTTTTTTTTTGGATTCATTTTACTTTTTCTGATTAGATATTTACCGGTTCGTGGAGTTGTTTTTCGTTTTCTTCCACATTTACCTCTCCTTTTTGGATACGATGATCGAAATGCATTGTATCGCGTAAGCAGTCTTGATACACTTGATTTGCCTACACCAACTGCGGAGCGATATCTCTCACTGTCATAGAATGTGATCCTTCAGAGCAATTATTTTTTCACGCTTCCTTGAGGAAATATCTATTTTTCAATACACGAAAGCAACACGTACTCACAGAGAGCAAAAACTAACATCCACCCGTTACACCCGGAAGCTCACAAATGAAGTTGAAGTGCCTATTTCCTGTTTAAAACCGGTCAAACCACATTCTTACTATCAAGTTCTAACAGTCACACCACCTCACAGCTGATAAAACCGGTTTATGTGGGTTTCCGACATCAACTGGCGATCACATTACAATTCTGAGAATAAAATAGCTTGTCCCAATTAATTTGCACGGTATAGTATATCTTGGAGCAAACCTAATGATACTTCATCTTACGCTGACGTAAAACAATGGTGCGGGGTTCAATACAGTTGTCATGGTTTCAAGAAGCTCTCTACAAAATTAAACCATGTTAGGCCCAGATAATAGGCTTGTGTACCTCCCACAAATCTGAGAAGACGGTTTACTCATTAATTTCAGCGGTATCAGTACATCAAAAACGTTTTAACCAAATTAATTTCCTCCTGTGAAATCGTGATATATTCCAGCATTTTAAAGGCCTAGGGCCCCGAATTTTAACTTAATGAACTCTTGGGTCAAACTTAAATAAGAATTTATGATTTCTTGACGAACTTAAACAAAGTTGTATTTTACTTCTGACAATGTTTTGCTCCCTAGATAGGGGGAATAAATTAGTGGATGTGTAATTAATAATAAATGCGGGGATGGTTAAAGCCCGAAACAAAGCTTTTATTGGTGTAAATCCAAAATCATCATCATGAATCATCTATGCATAGCTCAATATGCATATCAATGTCGATATGCTCTTCATGAAAGTTTGAGTTTCCTGGCGATTAACATGCCAAAAGGAATTATTTCGATTGGAGGTTTAATAACCACAGTCATCGGTCCTTTATTTAGGGCCAGTGGTTCCGAGAAAGGGACAAACACAACATTCATGCCTCGCCGGGATTCGAACCCGGACACATCTCGGACCAAAGGTCAGATGCCAGCGCTTACACCACTGCGTCACCGAGGCGGAAGAGGAACTCTGAAGGTATGTCAGAGTAGTGGGTGGAGATTATGTACCAATTCCCTTTCATTATTCAGCCATATTCTTAGAAACTCAGAAATCATAATTGCAGAGCTGACATGTTTTGAAGAAACCGTGTTTCATTAAACTCTCGACAAAAAAAAATCAGGTGCTCAGATGTAAATCTGATTATAGCAAAATTACAGTAGACATTGTACACACTGTAATAATCATCTAAGTTTAAGAACCTGACTACGTTTCTAGAAAGTACAGTTAGCAGAAATTTAAGTGGAAGTAATGGCAGTAATTTAACTTAAACGTATCCATTACCAAATCAGTTTTTTGGCTAACGGTAATGGATATCTTGTTAAAAAAAGGAGGAAAAATGCAGGCAGACAATAGCTTTTGATGAGACCACATCGGCTTAAACAGCGCCCTCAGAGGAACGTGAGATGCGTGTGAGAAACACTGGAAGAAACAAATGAAGGCGGCAAGAAGAAAAAGGGCTTGGAAATAAGAAAGACATCCAATGCTATCATTATAACAAAGTCAATCCACCCTTAAGATGTCTGGGCTTACAGAGCACGTAGGCCCTGGATTTCTCGTCTCCGCAATTTGGCCGCTGCTGCTTCGGTTCCAAGGAAAAACTGTTCTTCCGGAAATAGCAGCAGCTAGACAATCTCCGGTATGGCGGAGATGCGTCTCACTTCCCGTCGTTTTACTTTCAGAGGATAGGATGTCACAAATTGTCGCAGTGATAGAATAACCATATCTTCCCCTCTCCATTCCACCAAGGCTAGCTGGCAATGAGCAAAGGCAGGCGGTAGAAGCAGGAGAACATTCCGTCCCTACTGATAACTTATCTCGAAAGAAAATCGACGTGGGGTGAAATTCATACGTGCAACTCCTCGTGTATCTGATGCTCTGAAGATTCCCATGATCACGGATCACTCAGAGTGAAGAAATATACAGACGTGTGTCAAGATACGGAGGAACATTTTTAAAGCGTTTCCTTAGAATTTAATTTTGAACACTTTTTTCACTGAAGTCGGAGAGGGAGAAATTGTCAGAAGGGATGATTGAGTTCGCTGCAGTAACACAGGGAAAGCATCGAAATGTACAGATAGAATGAGGGACGAATGGGTGAATGCGTTCACGCTTGAACCGAGAGCATAGTTGGGAATGGATTAGCAGGCAAAGGAGAAAGTGCTTGTATGTTCAGATGGACATATAGAGGTATACGGATCGATCGGTGTCTATCGTACATAATTGGATAAATTTACTGACATAGGGATGGATAGATGTCCACCATTGATAATTAGCTAAAAGGGAAGGCAGATGGATACATGGATAGATGGATGAGTGAAAAGGTGGATGGATTAAACAGTCATGTAAATAGATAGGTGAACAGGTAGTTGGGGGGGGAGCTAAGAGATAGATAGTTGGATAGGTAGACAAGTTAACCGATGCATGTTGAGTTAGGAGAGCGTATAGATGAAAGAATAAAGCTATTCGGGGGCATGCATTGGTAAACTCTAAATACAGTCGAATTCAAAGGTTTTGGAGGGAACATAAAAAAAGAAACGTTAAATCCGAAAAAAAAGTTAATACATTAATTTAAATACATGTATATATATAAATATATATATCATCATCATCATTGTCAACCATTATCAATCCACTACTAGACGAAAGTCTGCCCAAGTTTCCTTCACAACGGTCTGTCTTGTGCCAGTCTCCTCCATGTCACTCCCGCATACTTTCGTATTGCATCCACCCATCTCCCATGTGGTCTACTTCTGGGTCTTTTCCTGTCTCTTGGAATCCAATCTAAAATTTCGGCTGTCCATCGATGGTCTGTCCTTCTGGCAGTATGTCCAGCCCATTGCCATTTCAGGGATTTAACTCTGATCATGATGTCTTCCACTCTTGTCATTTTTCGGATCCACGAAATCCTCTTCTTATCTCTCCTGGTTACACCAAGCATGCACCTCTCCATGCTTGTTTGAGTTGTCTGCAGCCTTTGTATGTCTCTTTTAGTTAAGATCCATGTCTCAGCACCATACGTAAGCACTGGAAGGATGCATTGATCAAACACTTTTCTTTTAAGACATAATGGCATATTGCTCTTGAAAATTATGCTGTTTCTTCCAAAAGTTCTCCAGGCAAGTTTTGTACGCCGAATAATTTCTTCATCAATGTGACCCTCACTTGATATCTGCTGTCCAAGATAAAGGTACGTGTCTGTTATCTCCAGCTTTTCTCCATCATTCGATAAATCTTCATTTTTTGTAAAAGCATTGAACATCACTTTTGTCTTCTGAATGTTCATTTTTAATCCCACTTCTTTACTATTGTCAGCAAGGTCCTGAATCATATCCTGCAGCTCTGATGGGGTTGTTGCGAAAATGACTACGTCATCAGCAAAACGAAGGTGGGTTAGATAACCTCCATTAATCTTTAACCCTTTGTTTTCCCAGTTCAGTGATTCAAAGACATTTTCCAATGTGGCATTTAAGAGCTTCGGAGATATGGTGTCACCTTGTCTCACTCCTTTTCCAATTTTTATGTGTGCTGTATTTTCAAACAGCCGAATCTTTGCACTTACATTTTCATAGATGTTATTAATAATATTAATGTATGCATCTTCAATACCGCAGGATTTCAGAGCCATTGTAACTGCTGATGGTTTCACCGAATCAAAGGCTTTTTCATAATCGACAAAAAGCCATGCACAATGGAAGTTCATATTCCCTCGCTCTTTCAATTAGTTCTCTCAGGACGTGGATATGATCTATTGTGCTGTAGTCACTCCTGAATCCAGCTTGTTTTCTCGATTGAGCCATGTCCAGTATTACCTTCAAGCGGTGTGAAAGAACTTTAGTGAAGATTTTACAGAGCAAAAGGACATCTGAGTAAGGGAAGAAAACAAATTATGGCTCTGAGAAAAGAAGATGGTTCTGTAACAAGAAAGAGAGGCGACATTTTGACAAGAGTGAAAGATTTCTACTCCAAATTATATGAAAGGGATGAAACATGTACTCCAGACATTATGAAAGGTACAGTACCAGAGATCTTCCAGTCCTCCCAGGAGAAATTGCACATGCTATCAAGAACATGAAACGGGGAAAAGCCCCAGGATAAGATAGAATGACCATAGACATCATACAAGAAGCAAGTGGAGAAACTGAAACAGTACTCGCCCAAGTTTTCACTCGGTGCCTTAATGAAGGGAAGATTCCTGAGGATTGGTACAACGCTACAATGATCCTGCTACATACAAAAGGTGACATTGAGGATCTGAGGAACTACAGACCTATTAGCCTCCTATCAGTGGTTTATGAAATCTTCACTAAAGTTCTTTCACCGGTTGAAGGTAACACTGGACATGGCTCAACCGAGAGAGCAAGTTGGATTCAGGAGTGGCTACAACGCTCTAGATCATATCCACGTACAGAGAGAACTAATTGAAAGAGAGAGGGAATATGAACTTCCATTATGCATTGCTTTTATCGATTATAAAAATGCCTTTGATTCGGTGAAACCATCAGCAGTTACAATGGCTTTGAAATCTTGCAGTATTGCAGATGCATACATTAATATCATTTATAACATCTATGAAATTGCAAGTACAAAGATTCGGCTATTTGGGAATACCGCACCCACAAAAATTGGAAAGGGAGTGAGACAAGGTGACACGATATCTCCCAAACTCTTTAATGCCATATTGGAAAATGTCTTTCAATCATTGAACAGGGAAAAGGAAGGGATAAAACATAATGGAAATTATTTAACTCACCTTCATTTTGCTGATGATGTAGTTCTTTTTACAAGTACCCTAACAGAGCTGCAGAGTATGATCCAGGAACTTGCTGACAAGAGTAAAGATGTGCGATTAAAAATAAACTTTCAGAAGACAAAAGTGATGTAAAATGCTTTTACAAGAAATGAAGATTTATCGATTGATACGGAAAACTGGAGATAACCGATACATACATTTATCTTGGACAGCAGATATCAAGTGAGGGTCACATTAATGAAGAAATTAATCGGCGCATAAAACTTGCCTGGAAAGCTTTTAGAAGAAACTGTATAAATTTCAAGAACAATATGCCATTATGTCTTAAAAGAAAAGTGTTTGATCAGTGCATCCTTTCTGTGCTTACGTATGGTGCAGAGACTTGGACCTTAACTAAAAGAGACATACAAAGACTGCTGACAACTCAAAGAAGAATGGAGAGGTGCATGCTTGGTGTAACCAGGAGAGATAAGAAAAGGAACTCGTGGATCAGAAAAATGACAAGAGTGGAAGACATAATGATCAGAGTTAAATCCCTGAAATGGTAATGGGCTGGACATATTGCCAGAGGGACAAACCATCGATGGAGAGCCGAAATTTCTGGCTGGATTCCAAGGACAGGAAAAGATCCAGAAGAAGACCACATGAGAGATGGATGTATGAAATTCGAAAATAAGCGAGAGTAACATGGAGGAGACTGGCACATGACAGACCGTTGTGGAAGAATCTTGGAGAGACCTTCGTCCAGCAGTTGATTGATAATGGTTAACAATGATGATGATGATATATACACTGAAGTGCCAGAAAAACTGGTACAGACGAGCTTATGCAAAATACATAGCAACGTCACCTATGCGTGTACTCGGTTGCGTCCGCTAGTGCGTATATAAAGCGATAGACATTCTTTCCAGCTGTCAGGGGCCGTGGGTGTCCTAATATGCAATGTTCGTGACTTCCACGGAAATGACCTTAGGTTCTAGCCCAGCAGGTACGAACGCTCCATCCACTAAATATCCGACGTGCGTCGGATGGCGTACGCGATTTCGACGGCTTAACGTGTCCATTCGACGGCTTAACGCGTGGGATGGACACGTTAAGCCGTTGAACCCGCGTACTGTACCCCCGGCAATAAATAAGATCGTCTGCCTTTCTCTTTCTACTTCGCTTCCGTGTCACTTTCCTACCGGGAACTCTACGCCAAATCTCCTAGCTTCCTATTTCTAAGGGTTGTTTAAGACCTGGGGTCAGACACACCCTTCCTAAAAGTCTCTACATATAACCTGATCTGATCTGCCAGCTGTCAGAACCGTTTTCGGCATAAGAATGACAAGTAATAACGATTTAAGCGATTTTCAGCGCTGTGTCATAGTTGGCGCTCGTGAGATGGGCCATAGTATTTCGGAGGTAGAAACGAAGTTCGAATTTTCACGGACGACCATTTCAAGGGTGTACCGTGACTACAAGAATTCCCGTAAAACCTTCAACCTACGATACAAGTGTGGCCGTAAAAAGACACTGGGTGAATGTGACCATCGTCGGCTGTCAAGAATCATTTCATGCGACAGGCGTGCAACACTCGCGCAGGTGTCATCGAAATTCAATGCTGGAGCCTGAACAAGCATCAGCGTCCGGACTGTGCAACGTACCCTGCAAGATATGGGCTTTGGGAGCTGACGCCCAATTCCAGTCCCCTTGATGAGTGCACGACACAGAGCTATGTGCCTCGCTTTGGCACGGCAACACCGCCACTGGACACTTGATGAATGTAAACAAGTAATCTGGTCTGACGAGTAGCATTTACAACTGTAGCGGGCAGATGGAATGATTCGTGTGTGGTGCAAACCCCATGAAGCCATGGATCCCGCCTGTAAACATGGAACTGTACCGGCTGGTGGAGGTGTCCCTAATGGTATGGAGTGTGTTTAGCTGGACTTCACTGGGACCCCTGGTACGTCTACAAACGTCTGTGACCGGCCAACGCAATGTGCACATCCTTTCTGACGAGGTACACACGTTCATGTCCTGCATTCATGCTGATGGGTTGGGCCTGTCCCAACAGGACAATGCACCTCTACACAAGTGCCGGGATTTAGTTTCAAACATCCAAAGCACCTCTACACAAGTGCCGGGATTTAGTTTCAAACATCCAATGCACCTCTACACAAGTGCCGCTATTTAGTTTCAAACAGGATGTTTGAAACTTAATTTTGGCACTCTACACAAGTGCCAAATTAAGTTTCAAACATCCTGTATTTGAAACTTAATTTGCTTCCATTTGCAACATATCCACTTCTTCTAAAGGTTTTCCCCCACAATTTTATATGTTTCCTTCAAAATTGAGTTCGTATACTGTAGATGTAAGGTCAGGTGATGCGTAACATCACAGCCTCTCCTTGACAAATGTCAACCCCGCCTTCTCGTGGTGCATCCTGTTCCCACTAAAAGGGCTCTGACGACCGCCCATAGCGGTATAACTATACCATCGGGATTAGAGGAAATTCTATCCCACACTCACCAACCCGCTTGGCCAGCGTGGTGAGTTATGGCCAAACCCCTCCAAAATGATTCCACAACTTAAATCTTGGCCCTCAGTCTCCGGCAGCTGGAATGTACCTGGCCAAGGCAGCGGCCAGTGCGACATGAAGGCAGAGGGTGCTAAGAATCCCCGGAGGACCGGACTAGGCTGCCATCTGATGCTGACCTTGGCTACTTACAATGGACGCTCCCTATCTTCTGATTCAAGGCTTCTTGAATTGGAAGAGGAACTACAAAGGATCAAGTGGGACATCGTGGGGCTAAGTGAGGTAAGGAGAAAAGGAGAAGATCTCATCGAACTGAAAAGTGGACATCTCTTCTACTATCGTATGACAGATACTGGCAGAACTAGTGGTGTTGGATTTATAATAAACAAGAAACTGAAGGATAAAGTTGTAGAAGTTGAAAGTTCCTCTGACAGAGCTGCACGACTTGTTATCCAACTCTCGAAAAGATATCAGGCTCAGATTATTCAAACTTATGCACCCACCACAAGTCATCCTGAAGAAGAAATTGAAGAATTTTATGAGGAAATTTGTCATCTAAACAATAAAGGTAAGAAGCACTTGAAAATAATTATGGGAGATTTCAATGCAAAAATAGGGCAACGGCAACAGAATGAAACTTCAGTGGGTAAATTCGGTCATGGCAACAGAAACCAGCGTGGAAATACTCTCGTTGAGTTTGCAGAGGCAGAAGGGTTTTTCATCTTGAACTCCTTCTTCAAGAAAAAGCCACACAGGAAATGGACATGGAGACATTCAAATGGGATGCCAAGTGAAATTGATTTTGTTATGTGTAACAAAAAATTCGTCATAGAAGACTGCAGTGTGCTAAACAAGTTCAACACAGGTAGTGACCATAGATTGGTGAGATGTAAGATGCACCTCAACACTAAACTTGAACGTGGCAAGCTCATGAGACAAACAAAATCTATTGACATAACCAACCTTAAAAAACACCATAATACCTTCAAGTTGGAACTGAAGAACAGGTTCTCTGCTTTAGAAGGCCTAACATCGGAAGAAGTGGACATCTCTGAAGTTAACAGAAAAGTAACCAAAGCTCTTATGGAAACAGCAACAAAATTAGCTGGGTCTAAGAACAAGTTGCATGTGAACAAATTATCAGGAAAAACGAAAATGTTGATGCAAAAAAGAAGAGAGATGAGGACAACTAAAGAAGATGTGACTTCCAAAGTGGAATATATAGAGCTATGCAAGACAGTAAGAAAAAGTATCACTGAAGACGTAAGGAAATTCAACTGTGAACTAGTGAGGAAAGCAATTGAAAACAACCAAAGCCTAAAGATAGCAAAGGGACATCTTAGTAAGGGAAGAAAACAGATTATGGCACTGAGAAAAGAAGATGGTTCTGTAACAAGAAATAGAGGCGAAATTTTGACAAGAGTGAAAGATTTCTACTCCAAATTATATGAAAGGGATGATATATGCACTCCAGACATCATGAAAGATACCAGTACCAGAGTTCCTCCAGTCCTTCCAGCAGAAGTTGCACATGCAATCAAGAACATGAAGCGAGGAAAAGCTCCAGGAGAAGATGGAATTACTGTAGACATCATACAAGAAGCAAGTGGAGAAATCGAAACAGTACTCGCCCAAATTTTCACTCGATGCCTTAATGAAGGAAAGATTCCTGAGGATTGGAACACCGCTACAATGATCCTGCTACATAAGAAAGGTGACATTGAGGATCTCGGAAACTACAGACCTATCAGCCTCCTATCAGTAGTTTATAAAATCTTCACTAAAGTTCTTTCACACCGCTTGAAGGTAACACTGGACATGGCTCAACCGAGAGAACAAGCTGGATTCAGGAGCGGCTACAGCACAATAGATCATATCCACGTGCTGAGAGAACTAATTGAAAGAGCGAGGGAATATGAACTTCCATTGTGCATGGCTTTTATCGATTATGTAAAAGCCTTTGATTCGGTGAAACCATCAGCAGTTACAATGGCTCTGAAAACCTGCGGTATTGAAGATGCATACATTAATATTATTAATAACATCTATGAAAATGCAAGTGCAAAGATTAGGCTGTTTGAAAATACAACACACGTAAAAATTGGAAAGGGAGTGAGACAAGGTGACACCATATCTCCGAAGCTCTTTAATGCCACATTGGAGGGTGTTTTTCAGTCGCTGAGCTGGGAAAACAAGGGGATAAAGATTAATGGAGATTATCTAACCCACCTTCGTTTTGCTGATGACGTAGTCATTTTTGCAACTACCCCATCAGAGCTGCAGAGTATGATCCAGGAACTTGCTGACAAGAGTAAAGAAGTGGGATTAAAAATAAACTTTCAGAAGACAAAAGTGATGTTCAATGCTTTTACAAGAAATGAAGATTTATCGATTGATGGAGAAAAGCTGGAGATAACAGACACGTACGTTTATCTTGGACAGCAGATATCAAGTGAGGGTCACATTGATGAAGAAATTAATCGGCGTACAAAACTTGCCTGGAGTGCTTTTGGAAGAAACAGCATAATTTTCAAGAGCAATATGCCATTATGTCTTAAAAGAAAAGTGTTTGATCAATGCATCCTTCCAGTGCTTACGTATGGTGCAGAGACGTGGACCTTAACTAAAAGAGACATACAAAGGCTGCAGACAACTCAAAGAAGCATGGAGAGGTGCATGCTTGATGTAACCAGGAGAGATAAGAAGAGGAACTCGTGGATCCGAAAAATGACAAGAGTGGAAGACATCATGATCAGAGTTAAATCCCTGAAATGGCAATGGGCTGGACATACTGCCAGAAGGACAGATCATCGATGGACAGCCGAAATTTTAGATTGGATTCCAAGGGACAGGAAAAGACCCAGAAGAAGACCACATGGGAGATGGGTGGATGAAATTCGAAAGTATGCAGGGGTGACATAGAGGAGACTGGCACAAGACAGACCGTTGTGGAGGAAACTTGGGGAGACCTTCGTCCAGCAGTGGATTGATAATGGTTGACAATGATGATGATGATGATATATATTGTATATAAAATTTTAGTTCGTATATATGCATCTATATATATATATACAAAGAAGTGGGATTAAAAATGAACTTTCAGAAGACAAAAGTGATGTTCAATGCTTTTACAAGAAATGAAGATTTACCGATTGATGGAGAAAAGCTGGAGATAACAGACACGTACTTTTATCTTGGACAGCAAATATCAAGTAATGGTCACATTGATGCAGAAATTAATCGGCGTACAAAACTTGACTTAAGAGCTTTTGGAAGAAACAGCATAATTTTCAAGAGCAATATGCCATTGTGTCCTAAAAGAAAAGTGTTTGATCAATGCATCCTTCCAGTGCTTACGTATGATGCAGAGACGTGGACCTTAACTAAAAGAGGCATACAGGTGCATGCTTGGTGTAACCAGGAGAGATAAGAAGAGGAACTCGTGGATCCGAAAAATGACAAGAGTGGAAGACATCATGATCAGAGTTATATCCCTGAAATGGCAATGGGCTGGACATACTGCCAAAAGGACACATTCGATGGACAGCCGAAATTTTAGATTGAATTCCAAGGGACAGGAAAAGACCCAGAAGAAGACCACATGGGAGATAGGTGGATGAAATTCCAAAGTATGCGGGAGTGACATGGAGCAGACTGTCACAAAACAGACCGTTGTGCAGGAAACTTGGGGAGACCTTCGTCAAGCAGTGGATTGATAATGGTGACAATGATAATGATAATGATGGTATATATACACTGAAGAGCAATTAAATTAGAGATACCTGTCTAGTAACGTGTAGCACCACCTTTCGCCCTGATGACGGCATCGATTCGTCTCGGCATGGACTCGACAAAACACTGAAAGCGTTTGGAAGCCGTACGGATCCACGACCCCTGCACAAGCTCCCACAGTTTACGAAGATTTGATGGAGGGGGGTCAGAGCCACGAACATCCATCTCGATGACATCCCACGTGTGCTCGATGGGATTGAGGTCAGGTGACCTAGCTGGCCAATTAAGCGAGGTCACGCCAGTGGAGTGTTCATCCAACCATTCGGGTACAATTCGGGAGCGACGGCACGGTGCATTGTCTTGATGCAGGATGAGGTCCCCAGTGGGATGTTAAAGAGGCACAAACGGGATCAAATTGTCGTCCAGGATATCCCGGTAACGTTGACCTGTGAGGGACGATGTCACACGTACCAGGAGTCCCATTTCAGTCCACGTAAACAGTCTCCAGACGAGAATGCCACCACCACCAGCTTGAAGAGTACCTTGCTGGCAAGAAGGATCCATGGCTTCATGTTGTTTGCGCCGTATTCGTATCCTGCCATCCGCATGTACCAACGTGAATCTCGACTCATCAGTCGAGGAAACATTTTCCCACATGTGTAGGGTCCAGTGTTCCCGCGCCCATGCTAATCTTTGCACCCTGTGATGTGCGGTCAGCAGCGGAACCCTCGTGGGACGATGGCTTCTGTACCCCATAGCGAGGAGATGGTACTGGATGGTGTTGCTGTTTACACGTTTTTGTGCACCAGCGTTAAATTGCCGAGTGATTTCTTGCACTGTGGCCCGTCTATCAGCTGTTACAACGCGAGCTAGCCGACGACGACCCCGCTCATCCACACGCTCTTGTCCACGGAATTTGGCCCTTGCAGGGATGGTTTTACCGGATTTGGTGTACTCACGGTGCACCCGTGACACAGTGACTCGTAAAAATCTCAGTATCTGCACGACTTTCGAGATGGAGTGACCCATTCGTCGGGCCCCGACAATTTGTACATGATCAAATGCGCTTAGATCCTTCGTCATACCCATATTGCGTCCGACTGTTACTGATTCTCTTCGCATCACTCCTTATATTGTCGGATCGCTGAATACGTCATGTCGCTTCCGTTTACAGGGCCGCCCACAGCGCCACATTGGCATAACCCCAGGTGTCTCTAATTCAATTGCTCTTCAGTGTATATACGTGCGCGTATCACTATAGCACGCTGTTGGCGGCAGTGAATAGAACAAGGCACACTGCAGAGACAAGAAAGGCCAGGGAGACCTAAACGAGCCACTGACAGAGAGGACCGAAGGGTTGCCCGGCATGCGCGGAGTGACCCAACATCCACGATTGCGGATATTCATCCCATGCAGTTTGAATCTTCTCACGGAGTTCCTGCAAATTGTACGGTAGGGGTGGAGTGTGGATAGTGCGTCCAATAGCATCCCACACATTTTCAATCGATGATAGGTCGGGCAATGCGGCTGGCATGGGAAAGTGTCAGAGTCTTGATGGCAAGCTTTCGAGACAGCAGCAGCATGCGGACAGCGTTGTCCTTTTGGAAAATCTCACCGGGGTGAGCATTCAGAAAAGGTAGGGCCATTGGTTACAGCACCTCGTTAACGTAACGTTGGGCTGTCAAAGTGCCTGTTAGGAACACCAAAGGTGTTCTCGCAACGTAGTCAACTGCGCCCCACACCACAACACCAGGCCTTCTGGACGTGTGACGCTCGACAACAACCGTTCATCTGGGCGCTGTCCACGGTGCCTCCACACACTGATTCGGTGATCTTCTCCTCCAAGTCAAAAGCAGGACTCATCACTGCAGATGACACGCTGCCATTCTGCGTGGCTCCATGACAGTCTGACACGACACATTTGCAGTCTTTGGCGAAGATGCACTGTTGTTAAGGGCATTCGTCGTAACGGTCTTCGTCCTACGTCTTGTAGCCGTCTGCCAATGGTGCTGGCACGAATCGGACGACGCATGAAGGGCACCACTGCTCGCAGAATATCCGCAATTGTCGCTGTTGAGTCACTCCGTGTATGTCAGACAACCGTCTGTTCTCTCTCTCCGTGGTTTGTCCAGGTCTCCCAGTCCTTTCCTATCGATGCGGCAAGCCTTGTGCTATCCACTACCGCCAGCAACGTGCTATGGTGATATCCGTACGACTGGTATGGCGCGCAATACGGCGATGAGACCATCCCACTTCCCAACGCCCGACAACGCGGCCCCCCTCGAACTCCTCCAACTGCTCGAATTGCTTCCGAAGTTTTCTCCGAGGCATACCTCACTTGCAAAGGATGAAACCAACCCAACAGCATGAGTCAGAATGGCAAGCACGCGCAACGAGACGACCTTATATATCCGGTCAAGCACAGCGCTACGACCTTATATATCCGGTCAGGCACAGCGCTAAGACCTTATATATCCTGTCAGGCACAGCGCTACGACCCCTCTTTGCTTGCGTCACATGCGCGGCCGAACGTGATATTTGTATCATTCCATGTCTCACGGTGTCAAATCTACCCACCAAGTTTCATTCCTGTCGGTTGCTTCCTTCTGAGTGCAACTGTTTTTATTGACGATGAGTGTATGGACTTATACGAATTTAAATTATTTCAATATCAGAGTTTTAGCCATTGTCCTGTTCATAGTGAAAAACGTAGAGGAATGCATAAAAATATACGCTGATGGCTGTGAAGTTTTAGCAACATACAGCAATACAAAGTGCGGCAATTAAATTATGAGACGAATTTCTTTACAAAATCCCACAGAAGCACGCGGTTCGGAAAGGCATTGGTTTTGATAAATCCCCTATCTGCTACGCCGTGGCAACAGCGTTTGAGTTTGAATTGCTCATGTGATTATTTACACTGTGCATAACATTATTCGGCGGAGGAACGTTGGCATAGCTCTATCATGGAGCACAGAGCAAATATACAGTTCTGTTTGAAAATAGGTAAAACTTCACCTGAGGCAGTTGAATTGTTGCGTGAAGTGTGTGGTGTTGATTGCCTATCTTTCTGCATCACGAGTTCATTCCTGAAGGTACAAGTGTCACTGGCAATGCTTACACATCCATTTTGGAACGGTTGTGGCAGATGATTGTTCGTGCCAGGCCTGAGTACAAAACGGGCAATCGTTTCTTCTTCACGATAACGCACCTGCACGCAGAGAAGTCAGCGTACATCAATTTCTGGCAAGAAAAAAATGTGTGAGTAAAAATCTGGAAGGATCACTACATCAACAAAACCACCAGTTTGAGGCTGGCCAGAGCACTCTTGTTCCCCATCGAGATTTATGGTTCTGAAAGGTGGACGTTAAATTAGCATGTCCTAGACGAATGGAGGCGTTTGAAATGAATTGCTTCAGACGCATGCTGAGAATATCCTACGTCGTGCATAGGACTAATGCATCAATCTTGAGCGAGCTCAGTGTAGACGCGCACAAGCGATTTGTTCTGACAATCCAACGAAATTTACTAACCTTCTTCAGTCACATCATCCGGCGCGACGGTTTAGAAAAACTTTGTGTTCAGGTGAAACTCGACGGCGAAAGAACGAGAGAATGTCCCCCAGGCAAATGTATTGATGAAATAAAAACTATCAGAAATCTATCAGTTGCAGAAATCATGAGAACTGTGGATAATAGAAAAGAATAGAGGACCTTGACTGCCAAGATGATGTGAATTGGGTCACGACGCTCGAACCGAGCAACGAAGTGAAAGAGTATTCAACCATCCCCGCTATCCTCCAGATTTTCCATCATGTGACTAGTTCTACTGCTTAAATTAAAGCTTCCTTTAAAAGGAAAGAGATTTCATGCCATTGAAGACATATAAAGAAATTTGACATCAACTCTTCACTCCATACCAAAATATAACCTCCGCAAGTTCTTTCTTCCGTTGGCTGATCGTGTCACATTTTGATTTATCGTAGGAGGAATGTACTTCGAATAAAATACGCTATACGTATTGACAAAAGTCACCGGACACCTAGAAGAAAAACACAATATAGAATTTATTGACATACATTAGTACGGTGTCGGTTCACCTTTGGCGTTAATGCATGCACTGACCCATCGGGACAGGCTTTCGACAAGGTTTTGGAACACAGCGATAGGCATGCGCTTCCATTCAGTACATAATGCTGCCGTTAACTGTTGCTTAGTAGTAGGCATTGGCTCCAAATTTCTTATGTGGCGCTCTAATTCATCCCATAGGTGCTCTATGAGATTAAGATCAGGGCTCTGTGCTGGCCAGTCCACACACGACACGGAATTATCGTCAAACCGCGCCGTAACAGTCCTTGCTTTATGGCTCGGTGCATTAACCTGCTGGTACCAATAAGGCTCGGCTCCATAATATTGCCACAGAGTTGGTAGGGTATAACTCTCCAAAATATCGAGGTAGACGTGCCGATTAACAGGTTTCTCCACGATAACCAATTGGCCGGGACCATACCACGAAAAACACCCCGACACGAGTACACTGCCAGCTCCAAACGTGACTGTAGGAACAGTACACTGTGGTAAATAGCGTTCACTCGGCTGCCGCCATACCCACACACGGCCATCAGACTTATGGATCGTGTATCTGGATTCATCAGTCCATTGGACCCGTTTCCATTGATCTACGGTCCTAGCTAAATGTTCTTTACACCATGCTAAACGACGAGTAGCATTCCGAGTGGAGATGAAAGGCTTATGAGCAGCCGCACGACCACGGTAACCCATGGAATGAAGTTCTCTGTGAATGGTACGTGTATATACCGAGGTTCCAGCATTTTTACTCACCTGTACACTGAGGTCTTGTGCAGTACTCCGTCGATTAGCAATAACACCTCTCCTGAGGCTTCGACGTCCTCTATCACTGATTTTCTTTGGTCTGCTTGTATGTTTTGCTGCTTGAAGCACGCCATGTGTCTTCCACTTATTCAGTACATCCAAACCAGTTGACTTGGGTACGTTTAAACGCCTTTCGGTTTCTCTTATGGACAAACCACTAATATAACACCCAACAATCTTTTCTTTCTCAAAGTCAGTTCTCTCCCGCCGCGACATTTTCACTCGAACTCACAGTGCGATATGATCGCGGTCAGTGCAGGCTTTTTTTGTACCGTTTGCAGCTGTACCTAGAATTTTAACAACGCAGCGGATTCGTTTTTTTACCTTTGAAGAGGTGTCCGGTGACTTTTGTCAATACAGTGTATAATCACGTAAGTTTTTCTGCTTTTCCGTTTTTCTTAGAGTCCAGTTTCATTACGTAATTGCTGCAACATGTATATGCTCGTTGCTGTGAAATTTCAGCTCAACAGTGCATACTTATCATGGTGAAGTTTTAATATTCTCATCCGTTTTAAAGTAATTGAATAAACGCGTTTTACTTAAGATATCTCTGGATTCGCATATACCATATACACAGATTCATTCAGCCATATATCTGCAACGTAATGTTTGTGTTCTTTTGATTCGATATGCATGTTTAGGAGTTGGGCTGAAAGAAATGAAACACCGTAATTCATAAAGGAATTCCAAAAAATTCTCTTTCAAACCTCAGTATTTCATATCGCAGAGTTGCCATGACCTAAACTATATATTTGGATTACGTTTTGGTTCTTTTGTCATTGAATACTAAAATTTGCTTTCGGGAAAGTATTGGAAAGCAAGATATTCACAATTGAGGCTAGTTTTACTCAGTCAGACAGCGACAGTATGATGAAGAACACACAGAAAGAGAAGAATATTTTAAAGACAGAGTTTCAATTTCATTACTGAATACATCCGAGCAACAAAAGTTACTTTCTAATAATCCTCGTGAGTCAGACATTTCATTATGTCCTCTTAGTATGCAAAAAGAAGATAAATAAGCTCAGATGCGAAGAACTCTTTTTTACTTTCATATCTTTAAAGCAATTTGTGAAAAAAACATACCTTTCATGCGAAGATGGGCAAAAATAGATTTTAATGATGCGACAACGTTTCTTCGAAACAGGATTATATCCTAACATCAATGATGTTCAAATTAGAAAATCACATTTCTTAACAGAACATAAAGTTTGTCAAAGAAATATGGTCCGTATATCTACGAAAAAGGAAATTAAAATAATAACTTTCCCTAGCACTGGTTTGTTTCTTTGTTTGGGCTACTTATGCGAAGAAAAGAAAATGAAAATTCGGAGACCTTAAGCATAATATTCGCCCATTAAAATCTCGTTACGAGATAAAAAGTTAGATATATAATGATGATGAAACGAATAACTCTGGAAAACGTTTTTATTTTCAGCATGTCTTTATAAGTACTACGAAGTCCACTGGTATGCAAAGTGAAAGAATGAGCTAGGTTCTACATGTAGCGTCGCTCAGAAGCTGTCTTGATGTATGAAATTCAAACCCTAAGAATTCCATTACTTACCGAAATGAACAGGAAGCGACATCGACACAATTGCAGATAGTAAAAAATATAGTGTAGCCGCCCCGGTGGCGTAGTGGCCTAACTCTATTTCTGATCATTCGTCCGAGATGGGTCCGGGTTCAAATACCGGCGAGGTATTTATGTCGTATTTTGTCTTACGGCGTCGGGTATTTCCCTTTCCTGGAACCAGTGCCCCTAAATGAGGGGCGGCCGACTGCTTATAGGCCACGGAGTTGCTTACGATGTGGTCGATAAACCTCCAATAAAAAAAAGCAAAAAGATGTAGTGGAACTTATTTCAGAATTGGGTACATAGCAGTGGGTGCCATGATACAGATGTATCACTACGAAAGACGATATAAAGGGAAGAGGAGGTCCTCAGTAAAGAGAGAGAGAGAGAGAGAGAGAGAGAGAGAGAGAGAGTGGAAAGGGAAGAGGTGGTTCTCAGTAGAGTGGAAAAAGTAGAGGAAGTCCTCAGTAGTGGAAAGGAAAGAGGTTCTCAGTGGAGTAGACAGGGAAGAGAAGGTTCTCAGTAGTGGAAAGGGACGAGGAGGTTCTCAGTAGTAGAAAGGGAAGAGGAGGTCCTTAGTAGCGGAAAGGGAAGAGGAGGTCCTCAGTAGCGGAAAGATAAGAGGAGGTCCTCAGTAGTGGAAAGGGAAGAAGAGGTCCTCAGTAATAGAAAACGAAGAGGAGGTCCTCAGTTGTGGAAATGGAAGAGGAGTTCCTCAGTAGTGGAAATGGAAGAGGAGGTCCTCAGTAGTGCAAAAAAAGAGGAGGTCCTCAGTAGTGGAAAGGAAAGAGGTTCTCAGTAGAGTGGAAACGGAAGAGGAGGTTTTCAGTAGTAGAAAGGGAAGCAGAGGTTCTCAGTAGTGGAAAGGGACGAGGAGGTCCTCAGTAGTAGGAAAGGAAGAGGAGGTCCTCAGTGGTGGAAAGGGAAGAGAAGGTTCTCAGTAGTAGAAAGGGAAGAGCAGGTTCTGAGTAGTAGAAAGGGAGGAGCAGGTCCTCAGTAGTGGAAAAGGGAGAGTAGGCCCTCAGTAGGGGAAAGTAGGTCCTCGGTAAAGAGAAAGAGAGAGAAGGCAAAGGGAAGAGGTGGTCCTCAGTAGAGTGGAAAGGGAAGAGGAGATTCTCAGTAGTGGAAACGGAAAGAGGTTTTCAGTAGAGTAGAAAGCGAAGAGGAGGTCCTCAGTAGTTGAAAGGGAAAAGGAGATCCTCAGTAGTAGGAAGGGCAGAGGAGGTACTCAGTGGTGGAAAGGGAAGAGAAGGTCCTCAGTAGTGGAAGGGGAAGAGGAGGTCCTCGGTAAAGAGAGAGAGAGACAGAGAGAGTGGAAAGGGAAGAGGAGTTCCTCAGCAGAGAGAGTGAATATGGTCACCCCTAAGGTCAAGTCATGATTTTCACCCTCTGTTATTACCTCACACTAGGTTGCTGATGAGTTCTTGCTGTAACATATCCCATTCTTCCGTCAGCGTCGTCTTTAACTGTTGGACAATTTCCGGTGTTTGACATGCCGCAACGCGTCTCCGCAGAGCATTCCACACGTGTTCTGCCGGATTTAAGTCGGTGGGAAATGCGGGCAAATCCATACGCTGAACTAATAACGAGGAACTGCACACCAATTATGTAGAAAATAGCAAAACTATGCTAGCAATCCGATGTATTGGCGTAGAAATATATAAGTAATCATCTCCAAGCATTTGCAGATCTTTTTGAGAAAGATTCGCAGAAAATACCTACAAAAAGTTTCATTAAAAAATAATTGTCATTGAAAAAGCCATCTGGTTGATGTGCAAAAGCTTGGACACGATTGTTTATATAGGGTGTATTCCTACGCCAATAAATGGAATTACTAGCATAGTTTTACTATTTTCTCCATACACTAATGTCTTCACTTCCCAACAACTCCTCAATAGCGTCCGTATGATGGCATGTGGCGTTATCATCCATTAATATCAACTATGGGCCAATGGCACCATGCAACAGACAGACGAACATGGAGCAGGATTACCTCATTACAGCAGGGCGCACCGGTTAGAGTACGTCCTTCCACTATCTGGAGATCCGTATGTTCAACGATCAGAATGCCTCACCCATACGAGAACACCACGACGGCCATATCTATTCCTTTCATTGATGTCATTTGGGCGATATCGAGGGCCTACCTCACACCAGATCAGCTAACGTCAATAATACTTAGAGAAACTGAATGTAATCTCATCAGTAAATGGTACCGAACCCCACTGTTCTGCTGTTCAGTCCTTGTGTTCTCTGTACCATTTTAAACGGTGTCTCGGGTGAGCAGTTCTTAATGGAACACAGCGTGCCAATCGTCGGGGAAACAGTCTGCCATTGTGTAGCCTCCTGGCGACTGTAATTCGTAACAGTGTGCGTCCTGTGCTCATGTTCAGTTGTTTTAGAAGGTTACTTGCTGTCTGGTGTGAATCTCTCTTGGCCTATAGAAACAGATAGCGATTCTCAATCACACAGCACAGAATATTTCTTATATGTTACAAGTACGTAACACTGAAACATTGAGACTTCAGATACGTTGTGCAATGTAACAGTAATGTTTCAGAAACCTTACGGTTACGTCAAATGTCCTCAAATGGTACATAACTTTAAAACATAAGCGATACGTTACAGTGAAAGGTCTTTGTAACTTCAACATAACAAATGCATGTTACTGTTACGTATTTTAAAGATATTTATGACATCATCATATTACTGTTACGTATTTACTACGTTGAACATTATAGTTTTAATAAACTTTGTAAAATCACAATAAAGAGTATTACACTCGACAGCTGTTTCAAAAGCAACGACAGTCGTATTACGAGTTGTTTACGTTTTCACAGGTTCAACGCAGTCCGCTGTCCATTGGGAACAGTGGCGGCGTTTATACACTGACGGAAAAAAATCCCAACACCAAGAAGGGTTTGTGTTAGATAAACGACAGTTGGTAGGCCGTGAGAGTACATCTGTAAGATGCCGTCTATGCAAATTTCGCGCTCGGCGCATACGTGTGGCGCTAGTAGTGCCCTCAGAACATGCAAAGCAGATTTGCTGTAAATACGCGCTGTAACGTTCGTGAGCGTTAGTTATCGTTGAGATTCGACGTAGGGTGTTGATGTTAGTCAGGAATGCCTTTAAGAAGACGAAGAAGGCATTATCAACAGCTCACGGAGTTTGAACGAGGTCGTGTAATAGGGTTACGAGAAGGTGGATTTACTTTCCGCAATATTGCAGAATGACTTGGCAGGAATGTAGCCACTGTGCATGATTGTTGGCAGCGGTGGTCAAGGGAAGGTACTGCCTCAAGAAGACCGGGTTCCGGCCGGCCACGTGGCACTACTAAGAGGGAAGACCGACGTGTACCGCGTATGGCCGTGGCGCATTGTACCGCGTCTGCGGCAGCAATTAGAGCTGCAGTTGCCACCACAGTGACACAACGAACTGTTACAAATCGGTTACTTGAAGGACAGCTCCGAGCCAGACGCCCTGTAACGTGCATTCCACTTACTCCAAACCACTGCCGTTTGCGACGTCAGTGGTGTCAAGCTAGAGCTCATTGGAGGACGGAGTGGAGATATGTTGTGTTTTCTGATGAAAGCCGGTTCTGCCTGGGTGCCAGTGATGGCCGTGTGTTGGTTGGAAGGAGGCCAGGTGAACGCCTGCAACCAACCTGTCTGCGGCCGAGACACACTGGACCTACACCTGGAGTTATGGTCTTGGGAGCAATTTCCTATGACAGCAGGAGCATTCTCGTGGTTATCCCACGCCCCTTGATGGCGCAATTGTACGTCGGTCTGGTGATTCAATCTGTTGTGCTGCCATTCATGAACAGCATTCCAGGGGGTGTTTTCCAATAGAATAACGCTCACCCGCATACCGCTGTTGTAACCCAACATGCTCTACAGAGTGTCGACATGTTGCCGTGGCCTGCTAGATCACCAGATCTTTCACCAATCGAGCACGTATGGGACATCATTGGACGACAACTCCAGCGTCACCCCCAACCAGCATTAACCGTCCCTGAATTGACCGACCAAGTGCAACAGGCATGGAACTCCATCCCACAAACTGACATCCAGCACCTGTACGACACAATGCATGAACGTTTGCGTGCTTGCATTCAACATTCTGGAGGTTACACCGGTTATTAATGTACCAGTATTTCACATTTAAAATGGCTCTTCTCGCGCTTACATTAAGCTGTGATCTTGAAACCTTGATCGATTAAATATGTTACCTATACAAATGTATTGCCGCCTATTCATTCCTCTATACGACTATTTTTTCGTGGTGTTGGGATTTTTTCCGTCAGTGTATATTGATAACAAAAGAAATAAAAATCAGTCCCAAATCAGGGTGTCGAATTTCTATTATACATGTGGAATAGACTATATTACAACGAAAAAAAGAAAGAAAATCAAATCTGTCAATTCTCTAAATACCTACCAATATAAAATTTCTCAGCTTCAAGTAAAAATAAAACATGCTGCCTTAGTATACTAATACAACAACACAGCCATATACTTAGATTTTATAAAATGCTTTTTGGAATTTAAAAATTATAATAATCAAAGCAATTACTTATTTCAGATGATCTTGAATCACAAAAAAAAAAAGGATGAACTATTAAATCAAGTACTTAGCTAACTCGAGTACGACAGTATCACCAAATAATATCCCAGTAGCACGTGGAAATACGACCACGAGAGTGTTTCGGTGAAATGGCATAAATGCGCATGCGCACTGACGCCGTTGTCAAACCAAAGATCTTAAATATCACCGGAATGTAGACTGGGGTTCAAAATGAAGAGAATTTGGACATTTTGTCGATTTTCACAAAAAAGTTCGGAACCAAAGGTACAAATTATGCCGCCGAATAAGAATGCAAATTTGCAGTGTCGAATACGCAAACGTGCAAATGGGTGTGGGCGGAGCTGTGGTTGCGGAGGGCATGAAAAGCACACGTGGCTTTTTCCGCGATTAATTCGCTCGTACTCCTCGGCGACATTCGTTATGTTTCTTGCAGGAGTTGGTTCAATTTAATAAGCAATCAGGTAAAATGAGTTGCCACAAACGTATTGATGACGGGATAAGGTGGAGAATCGTCAGTAGATTGGAAGCAGGGCAATCGCAAGTGCAGGCTGCTACATAGCTCAAGGTAACGCCCAGTGTCGTCTGCAATTTGTGGAAACAGTTTAAGGACACCGGATCCATATCGAGAAGGCCTGGGCATGGTCGTCCAAGAGCCACGACGGTCAATGGAGATCGTTATTTGGTACTTTCAGCGAAGCGCCACAGGACTGCTACAGCTGCACAGCTATCTAGTGAGCTGCATGCCGCCACTGGGACCCAAGTTTCGAGGGTTGCTGTTTCCCGAAGGCTTCATGAGAGAGGGCTTTTTACCAGAAGACCCGCTGTTTACGTTCCGCTCACTTCAGCACATAAGAGAGAGCGTTTCGCAAACAACATCAGCCTTGGACCAGACTTCAGTGAGGTAACGTTCTCTTCACAGACGAGTCGTGATTCAGCCTGGGCACTGGTTCTCGACGCACCTTCATCTTGGGAGAACCTGGGACCCGATATCTTTCCTCCAACATCCTAGAAAGGGACCGCAACGGCAGCGCAGGTGTCGTGTTCTGGGCTGGCATCATTTTGGACGGGTGCACACCTTTTCATGTGTTTGACAGAGGCTCTCTGACTGCTGAGAGGTATAGGGACGAGATCTTACAGCCCTATGTTTGATTTTGCAGGGCACAGTTGGCCCTCGGTTCCTTTTTGTGGACGACAACGCTCGTCCACATAGGGTTTCCCTGGTCGACGATTATCTTGAAAGTGAGGATATTCCCCGGATGGATTTACCAAACAGATCACCAGACCTGAACTCTATCGAACATGTCTGGGACGATCTTGGGAGGGCAATTGCAGCTCGCCATCCCCTCCGAGAACCATCCAGTGACTGAAAACTGCGTCGCTGCTGAAGTGGGACCGACTGCCACCGGGACTCACCAACTGCCTCGTTTCCAGTATGACGTCGTGCTTTGAGAGCTGTATGACTGTGATAGGGGACCATACCCCATATTAGAGTCATTTTAGGTTCAATCTTGCAACGTGAATTTTGAACATTCCTGCGCTGATGAGCCTTACTGACGATCATGATTGCGTACCATTAGTGTTGCATGGTATAATTTTTTCTCGTATATGACTGTATATCCATACCAAATTTCATTAAAATATGTCCATTAGTTTTTCAGATTTTACACAAAATGTGCCAATTATCTTAATTTTGAACGTCGGTGTAACATCAAGGTAGCAATTATGTACAATGGAAACTATAAAACAGTAGTATCGGCGAATGCTATTTTTAACATAACCATATAATGTACAAAGAGTTATGTTCCAAAATAGATGTTGCTGAAACGTAATTGTAAGATATCTCTGAAAGTGTAACAATAATGAGTGATTGCAATATTATTGATACATATCTGAAACGTTTTGTGCTGTATCGGCACTGAGAAGTGGTTTTTGTGTACGACCACCACGGGTTTTTCGAAGAACTGTACCTGTAATCCCGAAGGCCGATTATTCCTGCGATGCGATGCTATAAGTGACTCGGGACTCCTGGGCCACACTCATCACAGTTCAGCCCTCCTCGAGCCTCCCAATTATTCGACCACAGGAAAATCATCACGATATTCTTGACGGGATATTTTGTCGCTTCTAGAACACAAAAATACACAATGGAACGTCTGTAACATTTTTGCACACCTCCCCGGTGACTTCCGTTCAACTGATGCTATTAAACTGCGTAAAGGCATTTTATTCTAACGTCATGCTTCATTTTTACGCATGTGCTTTTGGTCCTGTATAGGCATCACAGATGTAAATATTAATTTCTGGCACTATCACCAGCAGAGTTAGGCATTCTGCAATAATATGGGCAGTAGTTACTCATCCTGAAATTCTGCCGTGCAATCCAAGAGAGATAATGTACACATGAAGTATAGGCAGTATTGGCGTCACAGATGTCCGTTTTTGGGGCACTGATTTCGCGTGGGGTGCTTTTATACATGTTTATTCGTTCGTAGTTCAACTTCTGACGTAGGACTAGGTCTAACTCCGCGGAGGGATGACTTTCGCCGTCCACCTGTGACAAAATCAACTTCTGACGTAGGACTAGGTCTAACTCCGTGGAAGGATGACTTTCGCCGTCCACCTGTGACAAAATCAACTTCTGACGTTGGACTAGGTCTAACTCCGCGGAGGGATGACTTTCGCCGTCCACCTGTGACAAAATCAACTTCTGACGTAGGACTAGGTCTAACTCCGTGGAAGGATGACTTTCGCCGTCCACCTATGACAAAATCAACTTCTGACGTTGGACTAGGTCTAACTCGGTGGTAGGATGACTTTCGCCGTCCACCTATGACAAAATCAACTTCTGACGTTGGACTAGGTCTAACTCGGCGGTAGGATGACTTTCGCCGTCCACCTGTGACAAAATCAACTTCTGACGTAGGACTAGGTCTAACTCCGTGGAAGGATGACTTTCGCCGTCCACCTGTGACAAAATCAACTTCTGACGTTGGACTAGGTCTAACTCCGCGGAGGGATGACTTTCGCCGTCCACCTGTGACAAAATCAACTTCTGACGTAGGACTAGGTCTAACTCCGTGGAAGGATGACTTTCGCCGTCCACCTATGACAAAATCAACTTCTGACGTTGGACTAGGTCTAACTCGGCGGTAGGATGACTTTCGCCGTCCACCTGTGACAAAATCAACTTCTGACGTAGGACTAGGTCTAACTCCGTGGAAGGATGACTTTCGCCGTCCACCTGTGACAAAATCAACTTCTGACGTTGGACTAGGTCTAACTCCGCGGAGGGATGACTTTCGCCGTCCACCTGTGACAAAATCAACTTCTGACGTAGGACTAGGTCTAACTCCGTGGAAGGATGACTTTCGCCGTCCACCTATGACAAAATCAACTTCTGACGTAGGACTAGGTCTAACTCCGTGGAAGGATGACTTTCGCAGTCCACCTGTGACAAAATCAACTTCTGACGTAGGACTAGGTCTAACTCCGTGGAAGGATGACTTTCGCCGTCCACCTGTGACAAAATCAACTTCTGACGTAGGACTTCTTACGTTCAACTTCTGGTTATGCCGTTGGACTGTGTGATGTATATATACAATTTAATATTCATTCGATCAAGTTTATTCACGTTGGCAAGACGTTTCCCATTATGTAAAGATGTAAATAAACATTCCATTGACCATTGTTAGTGAACATATTTGGAATGTACTTATTGAGTTGCGCCATCTATATCGTCATTCTATAAGGTTTTTTACTGTGAGACCTATTTGGAGAGAACGGCTGAACGTAAAAATATGGTTCAGATATCAAAATATAGGTCTTACCACGTACATGTGCCAGTCGAAGAGAAAACTGAGATTGGGGCAATGGTTCGGGCGTGGTGGGGCGGCAAAGGTACCATGTAAAGTCTATGGGGGAAGCGTGCGGCCCTTATCTATAGCAGGCGCTCAGTTCAGTGTCAGATTTGGTGTGTGCATGGTGTTCCATTATGAGTCCTAAAGTAAGTAAATACTTTATTGCATACCTACCCTTAACAGAATGTCTCTCCCACAGAAAAAAAAAAGAAAAGAAAAGGTAAGAGCCTTACTGGAAGGCGTGAGCGATCAATCGGTCACAACTATATGTCTCAAACAAGAGAGAATGAAGAGTATTCGCAGCGTGAATCTCAATCCAGCAACATTTACAAACACAGTTGTGACTGAAGATGACAGTGAAAGAGTACGCTATCCAGTTGAATTTTTGCACACGATCGAAATAAGTGGACTTCAGTCTCACACTCTACAACTGAAAAAGGGTGCAGTCGTGATGCTCATCACGAACCTGGCAGCCCCGGTGGCGCAGTGCTCTAAGCGCTGGCTTATGATCATTCGTTTGTGAAGGGTCCAGGTTCTAATCCTGGTGAGGCATAGATTTTAGGTGTTTGCCTTACGCCTTGGATCTCTCCCTTCTCTGGGAACAGTGACCCTAAATTTGGGGCAGGTGGCTGCTTATAGCCCATTGGTGTTGCTCACGGTGGTCGTTAAACCTTCAGTTAAAAAAAATCACCAACCTGGACTATTGTCTTCACTGAAGTGGTTGAATGAATTTGTCAATGAAATAAAATTTACATTTGTTGTTTCATGTGAGTTTATTCTTTAAAAAAAGAAAAACTAGGCGTCGATTCCGACGGGTTTGGTCTAGTAAGAATTAAAAGGTAAAAAAAAACAACAACATTGAATCACTTCACACGTGTTGTCACTTTCCTTTCTTAACAACTTTTTGCTACGACAAAAATCTCATAGATGTAGATGCAATTTTTAATGGTGTTTTTTTTTCATTTTGCGGCAGTGTATGTAAGTGTAGTTTTTGTTTTGGTTGACGGTAGATTTCTTCTCATACCTCTTGTAAAAATGTGGATCCTGGAATGTGTTCCTTTTTGTCTATCTCTGCCTAAATACTGCATATAATCACATAAACTAAAGATATTTAAAGTTTAAATCATTAAAATGGGGTCAGATCGAAAAGCATCACGGGGATTTTAAATTTATATTTTGGCAAAATGCATGCAAAAAAGTTATTCAATCCTGGAGTGGAATGTCCTGTGTTCCGCTTGACGACAACAACACTTCAAAAACTACTTTGAAAACTACTGACTAGTTACATTCAAAGCATCACTTTAATTTTCTTTAATGAATAAACTACACATTTCTCAGAAGTTGCTTAATTTCAACGACAATGAATATTCGTGCTCAAGTTTAAAACTACGTCTTAACTAAAGAAAAGAAAGAAAAAGAAATTACACCCTGGCTTTATTAATGAGAATTGTATGCAACTGACAACTAAACACTAAGGAAACTGATTCATTGTCTCTAAGGCAGATTTAATGGTAGTTTGGGATTCAAATAACCATATTAAAGGTTTCAAAAGAGACGGTTAAAATTAATGAAACTGGTGAAGTAATCCATTCCAACGCAGTAATGATAACATTCGTGGTGTAAGAAGAACCTACAGTGAAATGTACGAAGAAAAATCTCCTTGAGGGCGGGTAAATTCCTAATGAACGAGAGAAAGTGCTTCTTAAAGTATAGCTTCATTTTTTCCGTGTGTGTAATTAAATTCAGCTTCGGTATTTACAATTCCCTGTACAATAAAGTGCACACCCTGACAATCAAACATCAAATCTTACATCGTTATTACCGTTGTAGAAGAACTTCTCCTCCAACAATAGCTTGTCTCACAACTCTTTGTGCTTCCAACAATAGCTAAAGCACCTCTCGTATACAAACTGCTTCTTCCACTTGCACAGAAAGGAACCCTGCCGATTTTATTGTTAGAAGGACGCCCACAATGCCGTGACATAGCGAGGCGAATTTTATTATCGATCTTAAGGCCTCCTCTTGGCAAATGCGCACTGCAAAGAAACATTCTTTCCGACACTTACAAGGAGAAGCGAAACACATCACCATGAAGGGGGCAAAAGAAAGAAGAAAAAAAAAAGATGGGGCTGAGAACCAACCTTTTTGATTACTTTCTGATGTCCAATGAGGGCTGCTCGTATTCTTCCAGCTCTTCCACTCTCTCTCTAATGTCTCAAACACAAGGCTATTGCTTTTCTTTCCTCTACACATCCAGAATTGACATTCTGCGCGCATTAAGAGAAGAATGAGACAATGAGATAGTTAGAAGCAACATCATCACAGCATCCACGGGATCTTCTTGATGACGTTTTGCGAATGGAACGGCATATACGATGAGATTTAGATTGAACACGATTTTATGAATCGCTTTAAAAGCTCATCTTGTTTTTCGCGCATATTTTGCGTGTTTCGTACGAGAAAGCGATTAACCATCTAGACACTTTTCCCATAAAAGTGCTAAAGATATATCTCTGCATAAAAATAAGTTTCGCAGCGAAGTCACTTTGACAAAAGTTAACAAGTTTTCACGGATGATTCGCTGTTTGTGCGAGTGACAAGATTTATGCTTCAACTCAACTTAAGCCTTTAACGGCGTGAAACGATTTAACGCGTGGGAAGACCGAAATTTGCTGGTGGCAGAGCTCCAACCAGCATCCTTCTGTCTTTCAATCACCATGTTCATGAGCTTAAGTGAGGCGCCGTGTCCAATATCGTTGTGTTCACAAAGGCACTCTGGTGGGTCTTCTGCTACCATACCCCATGGACCCCTAAATCACTCTGCACTGACGTGATATGTCTCTGGTACCTCCTGCATTGAATGTGGATGTTATTTGAGACAGTGTCGCTTGGCTGTTAACATGGACAATCCTGGTCAGATGTCACTAGTCACGGTCATTCAGCACCCGTGGTCGGCCACTTCGCTGTCCACGGTGGGTGGTAATGACTTCCATGAGGTATTCTTGGTACACACGTGACACCGTGTATCGGGGAATGTTGAATGTTCGCACCACTTCGGAAATTGAATGTCCCATCCGTCTGGCTCCCACTACCATGCCTCGTTCAAACTACGACAATTCACGTCTGCTTGCCAAAATCCTACTGGCGGCTGTTCAACCTGACTCACGAGATTACACCTTGCAAGTGTTAAAAATCGTGGCGTACGTTGAAGCCTTTACATGACGGCAGGGCCAGTTAAAAATTTGCATACTGCCATGTTTCGACTTTCGGCACTTCAGTGTATATACTATAGTAGGATGGGCCGAAAAAAACTTTTTTTTAATTTGCATATTGCCTAGAGCGGAAAAGTTGCCATTTAAGCCAACAAGAACAACAAAAGATTTTTTTTAAAATCGATTAATATCTTACGTCTCCGCACGACACACTAGGTTCGCGTTTTTCCGACCGCTCTGGGCCGTAAGAAACAAGTTAGTAAAATCATGCAATGCATTGATTATGATACGCTTTCCAACATACCAGAAATTATTACTCAAGTTATGTGGATAATGGCTGTGGAATAAATCTTGCTCCTGTGTCCTGACCTTTGACCCCATTTCGATGATATTCAACAGAACCGGTTCAGTATATCTCAGGAATAACATACTAAAGTTTTGTCGTAATAGAAGTAGTTTTACGCAAGTTATGAGAATAATGGCTGTGGAATAAATCTTGCTTTTGTACAATGACCTGTGACCCCATTTCGTTGATATTCAACAGAACCGGTTCACTATACCTCCGGAACAACATGATAAAGTTTTGTTGCAATAGAAGCAGTTTAAGGCAAGTTATGAGAATAATGGTTGTGGAATAAATCTTGCTTTTGTGCAATGACCTTTGACCCCATTTCGTTGATATTCAACAGAACCGATTCACTATACCTCCGGAACAACCTGATATAGTTTTGTCTCAATCCAAACATTTTAGGTAAGCTATGATGCATAAGGACAATGGAATGAATCCCACTCCATTCCATTTCGCCCATTTTCAATAGGGTTCGTCCCCAGTGGCTCCCTACCACGTACTAAAATTTCATCGAAATCGAACCATTTTTACGCAAGTTATGACGCATAAGGGCAATGGAATAAATCCCGCTCTTATGCCCTGCCTGACCTTTGACTCCATTTCGCCCGTTTTCAATAGGGTGTGTGCCCAGGTGCTTCCCTACCACATACTAAAATTTCATCGAAATCGAACCATATTTACGCATGTTATGACGCATAAAGGCAATGAAATTGATCCCACTTTTATGTCCTGATCTTTGACCCATTTCGCCCATTTTCAATAGGGTTCGTCCCCATGTGGTTCCTTACCACATACTAAAATTTCATCGAGATCGAACTATTTTTACGCAAGTTATGACGCATAAGGGCAATGGAATAAATCCCGTTCTTATACCCTGCCTGACCTTTGACCCCATTCCGCCGATTTTCAATAGGGCTCGTGCCCAGGTGATTCCCTAACACATATTAAAATATCATCGAAATCGAATCATTTTTACGCAAGTTATGAAGCATAAAGGCAATGGAATGGATCCAGGTCCTATGTCCTGACCTTGGACCTTATTTCACCCATTTTCAATAGAGTTGGTCCCTAGGTGGTTCCCTACCACATACTAAAATATCATCGAAATCGAATCATTTTTACGCAAGTTATGACGCATAAAGGCAATGGAATGGATCCAGGTCTTATGTCCTGACCTTTGACCCTATTTCACCTATTTTCAATAGGGTTCGTTCCCAGGTGGTCCCCTACCACATACTAAAATTTCGTCGAAATCGAACCATTTTCACGTGAGTTATCGTGCGGACGGACGGACAGACGGACGGACAAAGCTGGAGCACATACGCTTCTCCAACCTTCTGGTTGGAAAGCGTAAAAAACGGATGGAAATTTTCTGTAATTGAAATCGAGTAACTCCTTGTGCGGAAAAGTGTCCTTTAGAGTTCCCAATAACAGTGAAAAAAAAGTTTTGAAGTTGATCAATATGCTATGTCTCCGCTCTGCTCGCGAAGTTCACCATTTTCTTCCCACGTTCGGCTCGTAGAGCTAGGCTAGGTAAAGGCATCCTGGCATGTAGGGCATCGGACAAATCTGTAGGAAATTGCACTAATCTGAGTGCACCATGCGTGCGCATCTGCAGTACACTCAGTTTGCTTTGCAATGTGTAGCGTGTAGCTCTTCGGTTGCTTCCAAATATACCTTCATTATGTAGTTGGCAACACAGATCAAAGTTTACGATGGGTTTTGAGTGGCGACGACATCGATGCAATGATCAAGATAAACTCGTTCTTCAGTCACCCAGAGAATATATTGCTAAGTAGGATTGCGGACGAACGCACCCACGTTAGAGCTTTTGGACGGAGAAAAATAAAGAAAGCTAGACAACAACAAATGAATGATGTCATAAGAGAATTCGAAGAGCCACAATCAAATGTGGATGCTAATGAATATTACGAGATGATCAATTGGACGAAAACGCGTCTTAGCGGACCACTCTTCACAAAACACATGTCACACGAAGATCTGGATCTACTAGTCGCAAATTCTGCCGCAGCTGGCGAAGATATAACCAAGTTTCCCTGCCACAGTTAAGCTGTGGAACGTTGCGTGAAACTGGTGCGCCGAAGCAGCTGCCTCAGTGTGTGGATTTGAAGCTCCAGATTCGTTCATAAGAGCAACAATTGCATCACGGCAATTAATGCCACACTTTTCGAGGAAAGAGGATTACCGAACAATATATACCACGTAGAAATAAAATTCTGAGCTGGAGGGAGGGTGTAACTTGAAGTGTAGCCACCTCCTCGCGGTTAGTTCTGGGTTGTTTCCATATGTGACATTGGAAGCAACCGAAGACTTACACGCTACACATTGCAAAGCAAACTGAGTGTACTGCACATGCACACGCCTGGTGCACAGTGCAATTTCCTACGGATTTTTCTGATGCCCTACATGCCAGGATGACTTTACCTAGCCTAGCTATACGGGCCATATGTGGGAAGAAAACGGTGAACTTCGCGAACAGTGCGGAGACATAGCATATTGATAAACTTAAAAACTTTTTTCACTGTTATTGGGAACACTAAAGGACACTTTTCCGCACAAGGAGTTACTCGATTTCAATTACAAAAAAATTCATCCGTTTCTGCTTATGGCCCTGTGCAGTAGAAAAAAACGCAAACTTAGTGTGCCGTGCGGAGACGTAAGATATTAGTGAATTTCAAAAGAAATTATTTTGTTATTCTTGTTGACCCAGAGACAACTTTTCCGCACTAGGCGATATGCAAACCTAAGAAACAGTTTTTTTAGGCCCATTCTAGTATGCACACTGCTGGTCACCCAAAACGCAACACCAAGAAGGACACGAGATGGCAAAGCCAGATTTACTGGACACATAACAACTGATACAAAGATGAAACGATTGAGCTTACAGGCCCGTGCGATTTGCGGAACACGCAGACATCAATAGTTCGTGTGGCCCCCATGGTTGGCAATAACGGCTGCTACACGCCGCGGCATCGAACGAAAGAAGCTTTGGAAGTGGGCTGCAGCCTGGACCGACATACGTCGGTCCAGGCTGCTTCTACACGTTGCCACAGTTCATCAGGCGTAGCTGCGGGTGGTGCTTGCCGGGCCACTCGGTTGCCGATCAGTGACCAGACGTGTTCGATGGGCGACATATCGGGAGAACAGGCGGGCCACGGCAGCAGTGACACCTGGTGGGCCGTGAATAATTGTTGCACGATGCGTGCCACGTGAGGGCGCGCATACTCCTGTTGAAAGGTGGCCTCTAACAGGTCCTGCAGGTTAGGGAGACTACCGACTCCAAAACGTCGGAGATGTAGCAGTGGCTGTTGAGTGTACCGGCGATGCGTACAAGAAGGGTGCGGGTGTCATATCCAATTGCGCTCCAAACCATAACGCCAAGCGACGGACCGGTATGGCGATGCATAACGCAGGCGTCATACAGTCTCTCGTCGCGGTGCCGCCACACGTGGATTCGACCATCGTGGTGTTGCAGGCAGAAACGGGATTCGTCGGAGAAGACAATGTAGTACCATTCCGTAGTCCAGGTGCGGCTTTAAACTGCCCACTGCCGCCGCAATCGCCCGTGGTGTAACGTCAATGGTAATCGGAGAAATGGGCGATGTGCGACAAGTCCCCGCTCCTGCAGACGACGTCGAACGGTACATGCTGACACAGGTTGTTGCGCAACACACCCTAATTCCTGCGCTAACGTTCGTGATGTGGCGGTACGAGCCGTCAAGCACGCCACACAACATGCCGGTCCTCTCGTTCGGTGGTGTACCGCGGCTGCGGAAATCTCTCACGCCGGTCCGTCCGTCCCTCCTACACCCACCGAATCCACACTCGCCTCACTGTGGCTGGATGTCGTCCCACACTGGCGCCGATGTCTCGGTACGATAAACCGCTGTAGCGATAAGCCACCATTCGTCCTCTGTGGAACTCCGAAACGTGCTGAGATGACTGCCGTGTTCTGCGACGAGGCATCAGAAAGCTTCCCATGCACAGGTCCGGCAGCACAACACACTTTCACTACTTACACCCCCGCCTTCTGTGCACCCTTCTTATAGTGCTTCTCGGTGGCGTGCCGGGCGCACATGATTTGCATATGCCCTACAATGCTAATCGTCAGCATGTCCTCTCGCGGGCGACGCATGCTGCGAATTTCAGGCCAATCGGATGCGTCCTTCTTGGTGTTGCATTTTGGGTGACCAGCAGTGTAGATATCAAACTGTTCCTCCTTCGGAAAATATGTAAATTACGTTGCTCTGCAAAAAGAAACTAACTCACATTCCCCTATTTAGGTTCGAGCGTGTGCTACCGTTTCCCCATCTACGAAAACAAAGTTTTCAGATCCTGTCGGCTAACATTATTGATGAACCATTCAACTTACATAACACACCTGTGAATCGTTTAACAAACGTTATATAGCCCCGGTGGCGCAGTGGTCTAATCACGTGCTTCTGCCTATTCTTCCGAGATGGAACCGACTTCGATTCCCGGTTCGGCATGGATGTTGTACTTGTCCTGCGGCACTGGCTCTCTCCCTTCCCTGGAACCAGTGGCCCCAAATTAGGGACGGGCACTCGAGTTGCTCACAGTGGTCATTAAGCCCACAAAAAACTAATAACATTGCACCCTTATCTGAGATATCTTTGACTATATTGTTTGGCCTTTAACATGCTGTCAGGATTGCCAACCTTAAATTCGTCGAGAGGAGCATTGTGGCGTTGATTTCAGTAGGTATACAAGGTCTGTCCGGAAAGTAATGAAACCACTTTTCCTGAGCCAATCAGAAGGGCCGGAGGAGGAGTCTCCAGGCGTGACGAGTGGCGGGGTATGTTAGGTAAACGATCGATGTCTCCTCAGTTGGCTCTGTGCTATTACAGAGTGAAGATCGTTTGCGAAGTGGACAGCTGTGTGAGCGTCGCGTAACGGTAAAAATGCAGAAGAGTGTCGAACAGCGATACGCGGTAACGTTTTGTGTTAAACTTGAAAAATCCGCAACCGAGACGCTTGCTATGATACAGAAAGCGTACGGGAAGGATGCTTTATCAAAGCACAAGTGTTTCGGTAGCACAAAACGATCACAGAGGGAAGAGAGAGCACCGAGGATGAGCCACGCCCAGGGCGCCCTTCAACGTCTCACATTTCGGACAATGTGGAAAAGGCGAAAGCCGGTTTTGGACTCTGACTGACGTTTGAGTGTTAGATTGGTAGCAGAGCACGTGGGACTCGCGAAATCCATTGTACATGAAATCATCACGCAAGAATTGAAGATGCGGAAAGGTTGCGCCAAATTGGTTCCTAAGGTTTTGACCGATGAACAGAGGAACAACCGTATGCCGATTTCTCGTGAGCTTGTGGATCGTGTGAAGAGTGAACCTGGTTTTTTGGAGAAAGTGATAACAGGTGATAAAACGTGGGTCTTTGAGTACGATCCGGAGAAAAATTATAGAGCTCAGAGTGGCACACTCCCGAGTCTCCTCAACCAAAGAAGGCTCGAATGTGCAAATCGAAGATGAAATCGATGCTCATTGTCTTCTTTGACTGTAAAGGTGTTGTCCATATTGAGTTCGCACAACCCGGACAAACGGTCAACGCTGCATTTTACGTGGAAGTGCTTAAACGGCTGAAGAACAGAGTGGTGCTGGTCCGCCCGGAGATCACCAACACTTGGGTTCTTCATCACGATAATGCGCCGAGCCATGCTTCGCTGAGAGTGAGAGAGTTTCTGGCGAAACACAACGTGGCAATGCTGCCCCAACCTCCCTACAGCACGGACTTGGTCCCGGCTGATTTCGTTTTGTTTCCCCGGCTTAAATCCAGCCAGAAAGAACAACATTTCGGGACTGTTACAAACGTGCGAACTGCCACGACGAGTGCTTTGAAAGCGATCTCTGTTCCCGACTTTCAGGCACGCTACGCGACGTGGCAGAACCGCTGGCAGCGGTGTATAGATGTTCAAGGATATTATTTCGAGGAATTTTAATGTTATTTCAGTATAACTTTAATTAAACGGCTGTTATTGAATAAGTCTCATTACTTTCCGGACATACCTTGTATTTAATGAGAACAAATAAAGTTTTTATAAGCACAGAAACTAAAGAGGTGTGACGTAATACATAGGTAAACACGTGTCAAGACGACAAATATGCAGAATTACATTCCGGCCGTATAGCTTAGTTGGGAGAGCAACTTACTCCGGAGTGAGGGAGCGCGGTTCGATGTCCGTTACGGGCAAATTCGTGTGAAAACACAGGTTAGCGCCTGAACTTAGATATGGATGTACCGGCAGTTGAGTTCTTCGAAAAGTGTGTGATATTTGTTCCACACATCGTTCAGAATTAATGAAAGTTCGTTCGGTTGAGAATCTGTATGAACAAAACACACATAAGAAGTGAAAACTTTACTCAAAAGTGAAAATAAGATAGATTAGAAGTCTGAAGATTTGCTTATCCTGAAGATGTACTCATAGTGAGTCCGAAAGTTCTTACCATAAAGTTTTAACTCTAAAAACAGTAAGTTTTACAGTACTACTAAAACTCTACTAGAAAAGTTGTAAACTCTTATGTGTATTTTATTGATACAGGGTGTTATGGTGTCTTGGAGGTGAACCTACTTCAGGTTTGAAAGTTCCTTCTTAGCTTACGAAAAAAAAAATATTAAGAGGGAGATGATGTGTCGTACTACAGATGTAAAGTATGAGTCAAGAAGACAAATCTGCAGCAATATATTCCGTCCATGTATCTTAGATGGGAGAGCAACTTACTCGGGAGTGAGACAAACATGTGAGAGGAAAGTAAAATTCTGTATATGTCACAAAGCCAATAATAAATATTCAAAAACTACAGATATCAGTTATTAGAAAGTGCTAAAACATATTAAGAGATATGTCCTACAATTCCAATTTAATTGGAAGCAACAAGCCCGGAGTGTTAATTTAAGTGTCTTTATTGGTCCCTGCGTGTATGTTGGATGTGTGGTGAATATTGGGAGACCGCATATTTTCTTCTTCTTATGAGGATTACGCCGCCTAATTATTTCCTAGGAATAGATACGAGTGACAGCTGAATAACCCATAAGATCGCATCTTTTCCATTATTCAGCCCAGATACCCGATCGTTAGAGCAATTTCTCCAACTGCATCAGATTTTCCGTCGGTATATTGGCCCGTAACCTGCGCTGAACACCTGTTACTGCGCAAAACAAACCCCATTGATCAATGTCGACTTGCAGGGCGTCAGGCGATCACTACACATTGCGCCAAATGATGGATTGCGATGATCTCATTAATCTGCAGCTTCGACGTAGGTAGCGATATTTCATTGATCTCCGCAGTAAGCGGCACCCGTCTCTTTTGTAACTACCTTATTCCGGTACACGACCCAGAATGCCTTCACCGACTTGGTCTGAGATTTCTTATCTTGCTAACCATAACACCGGCCGAAGGAAAAACTGTGTGTCGAAAGATGCAATTAAACTATGATGGGGGACTATTTAATGAAATATAGGTGACGGGCAATTTATTTATGGTGTCAAACATGCATGGGGAAGCATATTTTGAAGGGATTTAGTCAACTTCTCAACAAATAGCAGCAGCTACCTTTAACGGTTGTGACGTACTACACAGGCGAAAACATGTGTTAAGACGACAAATCTGCAACGAGACATTCTGTCCGCATAGCTGAGTTGGGAGAGCGACTTACTCCGGAGTTAGGGGACACGTTTGATGCCCGTCACGGACAAACTTTTGTTTTCACATTGGCACCCGATCGTAAAAATGGATCTACTGGCTGTTGGGTTTATAATGAATAGAGAACGTGTCGTGCAGGAAAGCTCACGTTAAGTCACGTTAGGGTTATTGAAAGGTTACTTGACGTAGTTAAAGTGTGCTTAATCATCAAAGTGCTAGAGTTTGTTTAGGTAAGACACTCAGTGAAATAGACTTAACGGCCAGACAGAGGTCTGACAATAAAATGAACTAAGAAAACGTACTCACTTTTAACCTTTTATTGGGAAACTCCTGGTATTACTCAATACACACTCCAATATAACACAACTATTGTTAGACCGAACTTTCGTAGAATCGCATAACAATAATTAGGAAGAACCTATCATATACACAACGAACCTCTTTTGGTATTCTTGAGCGCGCCTATATATACTGCATACCACCACGTCATGACTTACACTCGTTGAAACATATAATTCAGCGGGAGAAACAATATGTCGTTAAGTGAGAAGATAATTTGCATAGGAAAATAAAATAACAAGAGATAGTAAAATCAAAAAGAAACTGAATCTAGAGTATACGTTACAGGTTCATCTAAAAATGTGTGATGTTTGTTCCCCCCATCGTCTGGAATCAATGAAAAATTTCTAACGAAAAAAAAAATTAAAAGGGGGATGATGTAACGTATATTCCATTTTAACTTTCCTTTTGAGTTTCTTTTTCTATGTAAACTTGAGTTCGTTCTCTTAGACATTTTCAAACCATAACGTTATGTGTTTTTCCTCAAAGTAGAATAATGTTGGCAACAATCTGAGGTCTGAACAAGAGTGACGTATGCATGCGATAAGAACGTTAGATAAGAAGACGACACAGCAGTTGCTTTGGTGTTTGGGATCGCGGATGGCCTAGTGGTCACCGTTCGTCACTGCCACGGAAAAGTCCTCGGGTTCGATCCCAGGCCGGTACGAACCCTCGAAGCACTAAATATCCGCCGTGCGTCAGATGGGCAACTTAAGCCGTCGGACCCCGGGTACTGGCCCCCCGGTAATAAATAAGGGCATCTTCCTCTCCCATTCTACCTCGCTTCCGTGTCACTTTCCTATCGGGCACTCTAGCCCAAATCTCCCAGCTTCCTATTTCTAAGGGTTGTTTAAGACCTGGGGTCAGACCCTCCCTTCCTAAAATCCTCTACATATGATCTGATCTGATCTCCTTTGGTGTTTGGAGATGTTCGATCGATGTTAAGCTAGATTGTACGAGAGATAATTAAGGTATGTGAAGTGTATGTATAGCTCTCCATGCTATATTTTGGATTTCGTCTAATGTTGCTGGACCAGTAAAAAGTTGACGTAAGTTAGACTTCTGTATACGTTTGGTCTGGCCGTAAAACCTTACTTTGAGCTATCCCGCACAATTAGCTGGGTCGCCTTTACCTTTCGTTTAACATCTATTCAGCCGGATATCTTATATAACGTAAAATGGGTTACGTTATACGGTTTAGAGTGAGGGGATTAATCAACATGTTTCGTAGAGTCAACGGGTTACGTTCTTAACAAGTATAGTCACAAATCCTACGTCATGACAACACAGTAAGCTCATTCAGAGAATTATTGATAACAAATCTTTTTTACGCTTTCTAACCCTTGGTTGAAGGAGTTTTTAGGCTCCAGCTTTGTTCGTCTGCACGTCCGCACGATAACTCGTGTAAATATGGTTCGATTTCGACGAAATTTTACTATATACTAGGGGAGCACTAGGGACAAACCCTAATGAAAATGGGGGAAATGGGATCAAAGGTCAGGACATAGGAGCGGAATCCATTCCATTGCTCTTATGCGTCGTAACGTGCGTAAATATGGTTCGATTTCAATGATATTTTAGTATGTGGTAGGGGACCATCTGGGAACGAACACTGTTGAAAATAGGATCAAAGTTCAGGAAATGAGAGCGGGATGCATTCCACTGCTCTTACGCGTCATAACGAGCGTAAATATGGTTCGATTTCAATGACATTTTAGTAAATGGTAGGGGATCTCCTCGGGACGAACCCTATTGAAGATGGGCGAAATGGGGTCCAAGGTGGGGACATAGGAGCGGGATTCCTTCCAACCTAGGAGCGGGATTCCTTCCAGCCTTTATGCATTATAACTTACGTAAAATGCTTCGATTGTGACAAAACTGTATCATGTTTTTCCGGAAGTATACTTTACCGGTTCTGTTTAATATAATCGAAATGGAGTCAAAGATCAGGCCATAGGAGCGAGATTTATTCTACCGCCATTATCCTCATAACTTAAGTAATGATTTCTGGTATGTTGGAAAGCGTATCATAATCAATGCATTGCATGATCTTACTAACTTGTTTATTGATGCTCCTGTATAAAACTTTTTTCCCCAAGTAGTGTTATAAACACCTTCATCACCCCGCTGCCGTGACGCGGTGGATTCGGACAGTTCGTCTATGGAGTGCGAATTACGATCCGCATATGAAGCATGGTTGATGTGTTTGTCTTACTGCACTGGCTCTTTTCTTTCCCTTGAAAAACTGAATCTAAATTAGTTCTGGGCGAATACTTATATCCTTGCTTACAGTGGTCGTTAGAATCTCATACGAAAATAAAGAATGAAAATCACTAAGCATCCAGTTTATTGAACACGATCTATAACGAAGTAAATTTCTCCGTCATATTTGTCCACGCCGGGGCTCGAACCCGGGTCCCCTCATTCCGGAATAAGGTACTCTACCAATTGAGCTACGCGGACGTCCGTTCTGACTGCTATCTGCCTTTATGTCGTGTGTGTCCTGCGGGCAGGTACGTCGTTCTCCCCGAAAGAGGGCTTGGGGCATGGCCCATGGGTCAGCAGTGACCATGAATCGTTGCAGGCAGCCATCCACTGTAGAACGTGCACTTGAGAACTCCCAGTCAGTCTGGTGTGTGGAATGCAACATCACACATTTTTATTTTTCGAAGCGCTGAAGAAGGGATTCTCTTATTTTTCCTATCTCGCGGTGTGGAAAGTACATCACACCATTGCGCGCTTTTGAACGGCCGGGTCATCCGGAAAGTTCGGGCGCCATTATAACGAAGTAAATTTCTCCGTCATTTTTGTCCACGCCGGGGCTCGAACCCTGGTCCCCTCATTCCGGAATAAGTCACTCTATCAATTGAACTACGCGGACGTTCGTTCTGACTGCTATCTGTCTTTATGTCGTGTGCGTCCTGCAGGCAGGTACGTCACAGATCTCTTATCATGTGCTCGCTTTTAGAGAGGAGGCTCATAGCCACACTCCAGTTCCCATTGCAATCTCCCAGTTTTCTGAGTGCATTATGTAATTACGAGGGTTGTACCGAAAGTAATGCAAAATGGGCATAACTTTTTCATTTAACGTCAAAGGTCGTTCAAAGTGCACATGTTGGTAGACTAACGCTTCCCCTATAGTAAACCGTCTTCGTCATTGCAGGTAAATAATGGATTCCAATCAGAAGCCAAGTGTCGTCCTTGTGTTCTTGACGAATGAAGGGGTGCAGGCTGTCCAACATCCACAGAAAGCTACAGAATGTTTACGGAGGTGGCACCATTGACAAGAGCAATATGCAAAGATGGCTGAAGAAATTTAAGGAAGGGGAATCGAGAAGAACACAAACCACACAGTGGGAAACCATCATCTGAGGTCACTAACACGAATCGTCAGCGAGTGGATGAATTGATTCGTGCGCATAGACGAATCACTATCCGTGAGCTTGTGGCACAAATGGACCTGTGGTCACAACGCCATACAGAAGGTAGTGGAAGACTTAGGCTATCGGAAAGTGTGTACAAGTGGGTACCTCTACAGCTGACCCCCGATTTGAAGGAGAGAAGGGTGGAAGTCTGCTCTGATCTGCTGGAAGCGTTTGAAGCCAATGAATATACGTTTTGTTTTCGATCTGGTGAAAGGGAATGAAACGTGGGCGTATCTTTTCGATCGGAAAAAGAAGAATCAATCTATTGAGTGGCGTCAAACCACTTCACCAAGGCCTAAGAAGTTCACGAGCCAGCGATCAGCACAGGAAGTCACGGTGACTGTTTAGGCTGTTTATTGGAATGACGGGGGTGTCATGTTCCTTGATTTTATGGAACGTTGTGGTATCGTAACCAACGAACGGTTCATTGAGACACTAAAAAAGCTTAGAGAATCCATAAGGAGGAAGTGACCGAACAAGAGTCTGTAAAGGATCGACATTCACCATGCCGTTACGAGACCACAATCATCTTGGCAACAAATCAGGCGATCAGTAAATTAGGCTGGTGGGTTGTCCCCCGTCTACCGTACAGTCCTGATCTGGCGCCCTCCGACTTCCACCTGTTCTGTCAAATGAAGGAAAGCCTCCGATATTTGATAACACAGACGAGGTGAAAGTGGTTGTCAAGACGTGGATACAACAGTCTACATCTGAATTTTTTGAAAAAGGGTTCCAGAAGTGGGTTCAACGATAGCGCAAATGCATCGCTTTTGGTGAAGAATATGTTGAGTAGGACCTTCGTATAAAGAATTAGTTGCTCTACCAGCATGTGCAATTTGAACGACCTCTGTTATTTAATAAAAAAATTATGTTCAGGTTTGCATTACTTTCGGTACAACCCTCGTATTTCTCTCGGAGAAAAAGGTTGCCAATGGAATCATCTTTATGAAAGGCTTCTTACACCTGCAACTCTCCATCGCTTCCGATTCTCTACAAACCCCTCTTACTGCCTACCACAAGCGGACGTTCAACAAAACAACAGTCCGTTCATTAATACCTGGAAGTTGTGAAAGATGCACTTGACTAGTTTTAGGAGAGTTTGGAATCGGAAAATGCGTGTTCTTTTTCTAACCAAACACCTCCAGCAGTTGAAACAAAGAGATACAAACACAATGAGTGAACGAGATGGAGAGGGGAGTTGATGGGGCTTTAATTGTAGTGTCGATTTCCTGTGGGACTTAGAAGCTTCTGGTTATATATTCTTTGAGGGAGGAAGTCAAATGGTGAGGCTGGAGGTAGAAAACAGCCCTTTCGAATTCTGTTACTGATTTCTTTATTTAACGAGCCTTGTGGCATCCTTACGGCCTCATGATTTCACCTCACCAAACCATGGAAGATACCGAGCATACAAAATGTGTATACCCTCCCAGAAAATCTATTTAAGGATAACTTTTTAGGCACCATAAGGATTAAACACCTGAAATAATCGACATTCGTTTCTCTCTCCACCCTGTTTCCTCATAGTTCCTTTATCGCTTTGCTGGAAGAGTGTTTATCGAGGGAAACGACAGTCCTTTTACAAAGTGAACCTCCCTTAAAACTACTCAAGTGCATCGTTCCCAACTGCCAAGTATTAATGAACGGAATTATACTCTACCTGTGCTATACACTATCACCACGTTTCTCACAGATGTCTTTCATAACAAGCAATATTTACCACACCGTTTATACCTAGACGGCTTATTGTTATTTATAACAATTACGAACTTTCTACGCTCGATATTTTTCTGCATGTTTCTAAGTTTCCATCCTGGCGATATATACAGGGGTTCGACAGAATAATGCAACACCTAAATAAAGAAGATTTTTCGTACCTTACAGGGCGTGGGATAGCCTTTGGTTTCCAAAACCACCTGAATCCTCCTTAGAATGGACGCATACATATCTTGGATGGTGGTTAGTAGGATGTTGCACCATTCTTAATGCTGAAACTGCACCAGGTCCTTGAGAGATGCAGCAGTAGGATAATGGGAGCTGACTCTGTTTTCCAACACAGACTACAGTGGCCCGATGATATTTAAGTCTGGTGATTGGGGAGGCCAAGGAAGGTGTGAAATGTCGTCCTTATGTTCTTCAAACCATGATTGGACATTCAGAACTCTGTGAATTGGGGCGTTATCATCTTGATAGATGGCATCCCCAGCAGGAAACGATGCCCGAGCCATTGGATTGACTTGATCGGCCACAATGGTTTCATACGCCTTGCCAGTCATCCATCCTTTCAAGGTGAATAGGAAACCTGCTGAAAACCACAACATGACCGCCCAGAGCATGACAGAACCACCCCCATGCTGCACTGTTGGGAGCAGAAAACCTGGGTTGTAAGCTTCTGACGATATTCTCCACACGTAAACACGACATTCGGTTGGGAATAGTGCAAAAGTGGATCCATCCAACCAGATTACACTCTTCCATATACCAGCAGTCCAGGTTGTCTGCCCCTGGAACCAGTGGCATCGCCGTTGTGCATTCACCCGGTTCACTAGAGGTTTTACAATAGCAGCTCTGCCAGGAATATCTTGTTTATGCAGTTCACTGGGCACTGTGTTTATCGATAGTGAGGTCTGGAGATGCAGATTGAGCTCCGCATTAATTTTCGACGCAGTGGCCTTCTTTTTACGGTTAACAATCCTCTTTAACGCTCTCCTGTCTCTATCAGTCACGGTCGCTTTCCGGCCGCTCTTGTGTTTCGCAGACGAGGTTTTGCCACGAACACGGTATGCTGTCATGACTCTAGACGCAGTGCGTCATGACAGCACTACCCTGGCGACCGTTATCACGGAGGCACCAACTTGCCGACCACCAACAATTACTCCTCTTTCGAAGTCTGTTAGTTCGGTCAATTCGTCGACACCCTGAAAGAAATTTTGCAACAAGACACTTTAAATGCTCTTAAATAGAACCTTGAGTTTCTAAATAAACCTATTACAACCAAAACGTGGTGGATACCTTTGCGTATTGCGACGAACGCAGCTGCATTAAAAGTGGCGTCTCTGAGCTTGGTGTTCACATTATTCTGTCCATCCCCTGTACATCAACTACCGGAAATATGCACCCATTTCATCCAGTGTTATTTACGTCACAGCTCTCTGCAGCGTTTTCCAATTTTACACTAGAAGTTTTGTTCAACTAGTATATACCTCTGCCAGATCAAATGATAACCCAATGACATTTGTTTTAGAGCACGAGCTCATCGTATTTATTTACGAATATGAAAACTCTAATCTTTTCACCCAGACAATATCTTTTGAGGTACACTCACGGTTAATGAAATTTTTGCACCTAGAAGAAAACAGGCTACAACCGCAAAATTTCGCAAATATTAATAGCTAGAGTGCGTGCTGGTATACACATGAACCACGTTCGGTGCGATTGCGCATGACCGCACACCCTGTGGTGGCACTGCAAACACTAACTGGCAGCCTCATAAACCGGCATGTAGTTGATGCGCTACGAAAGCGAAAAGCACTGGCCGACGCAAGCAAAAGTCCAGAGTGGCAAGAATGCCGAGTAGTCTCCAGAGACTTCGATTTACGCAACTTACGGACTTGAGAGATGCGTCCAAAATATTCTCAATAGGGTTGAGATCAGACATGTCCTTGTCGAATATCAGGATGAACAGCGAAACGGGATTCGTTTGTGTCAAGTACATGGTGGCATTCTGTATTCCATGACATGCTCTGGCGGATCCAGGTACATGTTTGAGGACGGTAAGCTGATGCCAATGCCATATACTGTACATCTCAGCGGCCTTTCGTTCCTTTTGTGCCTTTTGAATGCATACTGTGACACCAGAAGCAGTTCAAAGTGATTCCCGGTGTTGACTACTTTTGTTACTAGGCCTTCTCCGAGCACGTATTATCAGGTAGTGAACTTGCCTCCTGGTGGTTACCCTCGGGCGACCTCTCCTGGCTCGCTCTGCAACATTTCCACGCAGTAGAAATCATATGTATAGCCGACGTACTACACTTTGCGAAACTCCTAAAGCAGCAGCCACATCGATCTGACATACACCTGCCTGTAACATGTCAGCATCCCAATTTCTGTGTTAATGCTTAAACGTCGTCTGGGCAACATTTCAGGTTAATCCCACATTGAAGGAAATACATTCAGCAAACTTGTAGACCAAGCGGTGAAACGACCCGTTTAACACTTCTCGCAGGGTGCTTTTATCGGAGCATGCGCACCACGTGCTGTATTGACATGATGCTAATTTACATAGCCCTCTGGAAAGAACAGGCCCTGAAACGAACGGCTGTCACCGAGGTCATGAGACGAACTGAGTTCCAGCTCCCAGCTACCGCGTGTGCGTCATCTAAGCTACAGTAATGTGCTGAATCGGAAGGGTGACAAGAGTTGCGGTAGAATTCCGTAAAACGTGCGCTGATGGAAACTTCGAAGATTGTGTTGCAATATGAATAAAATGTGCTGACATTTAGTTCACAGATTACTTTGAAAGTTTTAGACAAAATGAAAAAAATGCTAATGTATAAACGAAACTGACAAAGTATTGCGAGGTTTTCGCTTAGGATTCCAGCTGATGGGAACTTTGAAATTTGCCGCACAAAATGAATGAAATGTGCTGTTGTTTTGTTGACAAATTACTTAAAACGTTGTGGCACGAAATGCAATTATTTTTATGTTCTTGATGGCATATTGGATGTCTGCATCGATTTCAAGATTGCGTTTGTTTACATTTTTGTTTCGCTCCTGGCAAACTCCCTGTTGGATATTTGCGGAACTTTTTTCAATTTCGTTCTATTTTTATTGAAGGATTTTGTTCCGCCGCCATTTCGGAGGTTTCGGCGACGGTATGTTTGGTTCTGGCCTATGCCCGTGATGTTAACACTACCGATGTGCGGTGTCAGTGTGTTCTTTATTCCTGGATTACTCAAAGGAGAAGACTTTTAAGTACTTTTTGCTGTGCTTTTGCTTGACTCGAACATATTTTCTGAGTTTTTGTTTTTACTGTCTTTATTTTTTGGAACGGCGGACTTTTGTCGTTTGAACTTATAGCACTTAGTAAAAATGCTAAACCGTTAAACAATTGAGATAGTTTTACCAAGAAAACATATCCATAACAAATTCCTTTTTTCAATGTATATACTGTATAAATAACTAAACTTTGCACGTTATATTACTTTAGACAGAAAAGAAATCTTATCTGTATTATCAGTGACAGCAGAAACCAGCGGATAGAAGCAAATAATTTTTTTTTTAAACGCTCTAACATTTTCTTCTGTTGCGGTGGTAAAGGAACGTTATATGTTTCTACGAGTGCTAATTCATTTTTCTTTGGAAAGAAAATGACAGTAATAATTAAAAATAATAAAATATGAACAAATTCACAGCAACAGGCTAACGGACTAATGGCGTTCATGAGTTCGGAGCAGCGAAGCTGAGAACCTTTTGGTCACGTGACTAAATCGTTTCAGGGCCTCTTCTTTCTAGTGGGCTATGACTAAGTTACATACGACGTAGCTACACGCTGATAAATAATCTCCTGTATCCGCTGAATTTGTATATCACCACGTCTTTCCTTCGAAACTGAAACACCCCTAACTTTTTGTGACAAGTGTATTATAGGTATCAACACGTTTTTAAATATTTTGTTTATACAGCGATTTGTTATATTACTTTTTCTGTTGTGTGCTTTCATTTCTATATGTCATATCGGCCTTGAGAATCTTGTTTTTTAACCAGTGCTGCACATTTTAGGGTTGAAAATAACAAAAGAAAACCCATTTTGTGAAATATGACACAGTGATATTTATAAGAGTACATTGTTGAGCTCAGATGAGAGAGTTGGAAAAAAGTAGCAATCAAATAAAATATTTTATGAATTTTCTCAGTTTCTCTTCTGATTTTACAGCAGCTTCTGTCAGTCGCGACATATGTTAAATGTTCTAGACAGAATTCCAGACACACACATTTCGGTTTTTCTCATTTCTTTTGTTCCATTACGTTGAACAGGACACTTCTGTTGAAACGAGTAATCCCTAAAGTGTTGAAATTTATTTTTTATAAATCACTTAGGTGACCAAAGAAACAGCTTACACTATGCTTCCTTGTGACATTCTGCTGTGCTGGATTATTACATAGCAAACATTCTGTATTTTTTTACGGAATACATTCTTCTAAAGCTTTGAAACATATATTAGATCTACACAGAAAGTAATATAGCAAGTTGAAGGTATGAAATAATATCCGGAATTTCTGAATAATAAATGTGAAGGAACTGCGAAAATGTTAATACTTAATGCTTCTCGTCTGACGTTCTTCGTATAAAAACAAAATGTAGGCTTATCTATTACAGTCAACAGACACGCGAACCGGCTTCAAATGCAGTTTTATTCTAGAAATAAAGAATTTCCTAATAGCGTTGTTTTCTTTCCTCGTATTTCGTAAAATAACATTTCGCAACACTGTCCAATAAATTTCGAACATTTAAAATAAAATAGACAGAGACAGTAAACTGCAATAGATGCAAATACGATGGTCACATGCCTTGATAACCTTGTGAAAATCCTCCAAATATGTGGCGTCAGTGAATAAACAAAGACATCGCTCTATCCACGTTTAGCAACGCACATCAACCAAAAAATTGTTATTCGGCCGCCGCCGGGTAATGGAATCCCGGATCTCTCGATATCTAGCCAAGCGCGTTAGCCTTACACCACGGTGGCCGACAATCCAAGGCGCTTGATTTGTCCTTTCAATGAGCCTCCAGATTACTCGGCTGCACTAATGCATACATACACCAAAGTCCCGATACATTATATTCCCCTTCCTAATATGAAGTTGGCCCTCTACGTGCCACCAAAAAAGCTCTTATCCGGCGGGGCATGGAGGCTACAAGATTTCTAATCGTGTCTCTGGCATCTGGTATCAACACGCTACCAGCATGTCCTTTAACTATTTTTAGTTTTGTGGTTGAGCCGTTCAGATCAGATTTGCTGTCCCAACACAAACCACAAATGCTCGATTGGATTGAAATCTGGGGAATTCGGGAGCCAGGCTAGTATCTGAAATTATTTCTCATGTTCGGCGAAGCACTCTCGCGTAATCTAGTAATATGGCATGGCCCATTATTCTGCTGTAAGAAGGTATTACTAGAGGAGAATACCGTTTCCACGAGAACATATACTTAGTCAGCAGTGATGTTTAGTTAGGTGGTTGGCGTCATAGTTTCCTGCACATGAATGCCTGTACCCAAAGTTCCTAGCACAAAGTTTCTCAAAGCACTACACCTCTGCTACTGGCTTGTTTGTGTCCCACGGCTAACTCTGTTGCCAACACTACACCAGGTACACGGCTGTCCATATGGTGTAATACGAAACGAGATTCATCCAACCAGACAATTGCCTTCCAATGATTCAAGGTTTCATTTTGATGCTCGAGTGATCATTCAAGCCGTTTTAGACTGTGAGCTGATGTTAGCACCCGCCCTCGGAGCTGCCTGCTGCTATTCAGCCCCATTTCCAGTAGGGTTCGATGTACTGTGTGATACGGCCCATTACTCCCGTTACAATTACACAAATTTCCAGCAAGTTGCGCTAGGGTATCCGTTCTTTTGACTTGTGCTATCCAGGATCGCTTTAGTTCACTTCTACCATTGATGAGCCGTGGTCAGTCCGTACCTTGTGGGTGGTTCTCGGTTTCACTTCAAAGGACCCCTTTTTGAGGGATGCCGCTGACCGTTAGCACTCCACAAGCCTTGGTGTCTGGAAAATGCTTTGAATTTTTCGTCTGGTTATTACAATGTGTCCTTTGTAACACTCGCTAAAATCCGTTGCCCTTCCTATCCGAAGAACAAGGATAATCCTGAAAAACAGAGCTCGCTAGGTATTATTTGTACCGTTTCATGACCATCTCATACACCGTCGTTTCCCTGCAGTTACTTCGATTTATATAAAGACGGCTGATCATAATGTTTTTGCTCTTCAGTTTAAGTGTAACCCAGGATATGTTAGAATTCTTTTTATTATTGTTATTAGGGGTTTAACGTTCACCATGAGCAACTCAGTGGGCTATAAGCAGTCACCCGTCCTAATTTAGGGCCACTGCTTAGAAGGAGCTGAGAGAGCCAGTGCCGTAAAACAAACACAACATTTATGCATCACCCGGATTCGAACCCAGACCCATTTCGGTCGAATGGTCAGAAGCCATCGTTTAGACCACTAAGCCGCCAGGCTGTTGGTGTTCGAAATTTTTCCAGGCTGTTGAAGTTCGAAAAAGATCTAATCACACGTGCACTTTTAGCGGGACGCACGACTAGCGAAGCAAATGAAATGACTGGTTAGTCAAAATGAAACATTTCAGAAGTGTCTAGTAACTGGGAAATAAGCCGAACTTCTCTATCCAAAAGGTAAAAATGTGGCATAAAAAGGAGACTTTAAAAAATTGCCAGTCGTGTTCTGCAGCTAAATCTACGGTGGAATAGGTCTTCCAGTGTGCTGTAATTGACTGTTGAATTTAATCAAGGCCAGGACAAAATTATTATCGTTGGAGGCTGAAGATCCTGGCCGCAATCTCGATAGGGATCTCCACTGATATTATTTAAAATAATTTTTTCACCTTGCATTTGCCTTGATTAAGCTCAACCTTCACATGGGTCTAAATTAACTTTCGCACAGAGCAAGCGGGAGAATTTTCGTTAAAACCTCAGCTACGTGTTGAACAATTCTATCCGGTCTTCTGTGCAGAAGGATTCTTATTGTTTTTTTTCCTTTCACCTGAAAATTTATATTGCTTTACGATTATTTTTATCAATTCCCGTTTTCAACTGCGATGCTGATCAGTCCTCAAAACGTTTCCTTTTGAAACAACCGGTCGGGTCAGCAGTGTGTGACGAAGGTGTAAATGCGTTTCTTTTTATATCTGTTAAAAATGAAGTCCTACGTTGACTATCATTTTTTTTTAAACTTTATTAAGTGACTTCGCAAATATAAAACTACGAAAGTAATATTTACATAAAATGTTCTTAAATCGCTGCATTTCTGTCGCTTAACCTTTTAACAACCATAACGCCCAAAACGCCCGTACGTATCCACGGCCATAGCTGACCGAAACGCTTGTCCAGGGTGAGTCAGATTTCCTACCTTTACTTGTTCTTCAAAATTTTCGACCTGTGACGGATCAGTATGATTCACCCTCAGTCACTATTGTTATTAAAACAAGAAGTGAAACAACAGCCAGTTTCGGGCGTTATAATATGGTCGTTAAAGGGTTAAAGGAACATATGAATATTTCATATTATAATCTGAAATCTTTGTTCACACAGCAAGAACATTTTTTCTGAACTAAGGAAAGAGATTAAACACTCAAGAATAAACTTTACTCTTGCTATGTTTTTAATTTAGTTTAAGAATACTTTTTACTTAAAAGCAATCAATGTGGGTAGTCCGGCTATGTACACTGCTGGCCACCCAAAATGCAACACCAAGAAGGACACGAGATAGCAAAGCCAGATTTACTGGACACATAACAACAGAAACAAATATGAAACGATTGAGCTTACAGGCCCGTGCGACTTGCGGAACACGCAGACATCAATAGTTCGTGTGGTTCCCATGGCAAGAACTACCGCTACACGCCGCGGCATCGAACGCAAGAGGCTTTGGATGTGGGCTTGGGGTATGTCTGTCCAGGCTGCTTCCACACGTTGCCACAGTTCATCAGGCGTAGCAACGGGTGGTGCTTGCCGGGCCACTCGGTTGCCAATTAGCGACCAGACGTGTTCGATGGGCGACATATCGGGAGAACAGGCAGGCCACGGCAGCAGTGACACTTGGTTGGTGGTGAAGAATTGTTGCACGATGCGTGCCACGTGCGGGCGCGCATTGTCCTGTTGAAACGTGGTCGCTGGCAGGTCCTGCAGGTAAGGGAGGACTACAGGCTCCAAAACGTGGGAGATGGTGCGGTGGCTGTTGAGTGTACCGGCGATGCGTACCAGAGGGTTGCGGGTGTCATATCAAATTGTGCCCCAAACCATAACGCGAAGTGACGGACCAGTATGGCGATGCATAATGCAGACGTCTTACAGTCTCTCGCCGGGGTGCCGCCACACTCGGAGCCGACCATCGTGGTGTTGCAAATAGAAGCATGATTCGTCGGAGAAGACAATGTCGTGCCATTCCGTAGTTCATGTTCGGCGTTCAACGGCCCGCTGCCGCCGCACTCGCCGCTGGTGTAACGTCAATGGTAATCGGAGCAATGGGCGCCATGCGACAAGTCCCCGCTCCTACAGACGACGTCGAACGGTACGTGCTGACACAGGATGTTGCGCAACACACACTAATTCCTGAGCTAACGTTCGTGATGTGGCGGTGCGAGCTGTCAATGCCCGCCGCACAACATGCCGGTCCTCTCGTTTGGTGGTGTGCCGCGGCTATGGCAATAGCTCACGTCGGTCCGTCCGTCCCTCCTGCACCCACCGAATCAATACTCGCCTCACTGTGGCTGGATGTCTTCCCACACGGAGGCCGATGTCTCGGTACGATGAACCGCTGTCGCGATAAGCCACTTTTCGTCCTCTGTGGAACTCCGAAACGTGCTGGAATGACTGCCGTATTCTGCGACGAGGCATCAGAAAGCTTCCCACGCACGGGTCCGCTAGCACAACACACTTCCACTACTTACACCCAGCCTTCTGTGGACCCTTCTTAGAGTGCTTCTTGGTGGCGTGCCAGGCGCACATTATTTGCATATGCCCTGCAATGCTAATCGTTTGCAAGTCATCTCGCGGGCGACGCATGCTGCGAATTTCAGCCCAATTGGATGCTTCCTTCTTGGTGTTGCATTTTGGGTGGCCAGCAGTGTATAACAGATGAAAACACAATTAATATACAAGGCATTGGTGAGGTAGAGCAGAACGGAAGCTAACAATAAGAAGAAGAATAACTATGATTTTATAGCAATACATCCATTGCTAGTGATAATGATACGTCTTGGTTAGCTAGTCAATACTGATATCCATGTCAAAGTTTCCGCATGTCATGCTCAGTTTACTAACAGTAATCTTCACTCCAGAATTTCCAGACGTCATGCTCATCTTCTCAACAATGTTCTTCATTCGAAAGTGGATCATACGTCACATTGAGATTCACAACACTGATTATCATTCCAAAGGTTCCACACGTCATGCTCAGTTTCACCATTCTGATCTTCATTCCAAAATTTCCACACGTCATGCTCAGCTAACTAACATTAGTTTCCATACGTCATGTTTAGCTTACCAATTTTATTCTTCATCCCAAAGTTCTGACACGTCATGCTCAGCTTACTAACGTTAATCTCCATCACAGAGTTTCCATATGACATGCTCAGCTTTTCAACACTGATTTTCATCCCAGAGTTTACACAAGTCATGCTCAGCTCACTCACACGGATCTCCAATCAGTTAAAAAAATAATTAAGAGTTTTATGAAAGAATAGTTAGCAGTTTTATTAAATAATTTAACGAAATAATATTTAGGGGTTTTATGAAATAATTTAATGAAATAATATTTAGGAGTTTTATGAAATAGTATTATGAAGCAGTACATTTCGCATTTTCTTAAAGATAACTAAAGTCACCGTCAGTTTAAAAATATCTCAAGCGCTCCGAAAATCATGATGAAAAAAGTACGTAACTTATAATAAGTCCTCCTACAGAAAAAATAAAATTATTACAAACGTATTCAGAAAAAAATAACACCCACCAGAAAAAAATGACTAATGACCCATATTAATGACAAAGCAAAAAACAAACACTTCAGCATCAAACGATTAGAATTGTATCCTATATGAACACTCCGTTTCACGTCTTTGTGAATGAACTGTAGAGTGATGGATCACTTTGCCTGTGTTAATTTAGTCTAGTGTTCATTACGTCCACATTTTACTAATTCCTCTGTTCACTTTATCCACATTCATTTCGTCCTATGAATGGATAGAATACCTCGGTAATTTTTTATTGTGATGAAATTTCCGTTACAACGCAGAAAGAAAAAATGTTAACGGACATTGCCTGCATGCGATTTTTTTCTTGTTTGCGTTTTTCGGTTAAAATATAACTATTTTAAATGTCATTTAAGGTAAAACGAGGCCGCCCCGGTGGCGCAGTGGTCTAAGGCGCTGGCCTCTGATCATTCGTCCGTAAGGGGTCCGGGTTCGAATCCCGGTGAGGCATGGATGATGTGTTTGTCTTACAGCACTGGCTCTCTCCCTTCCCTGGAACCAGTTACCCTGAATTAGGGATGGGTGACTGCTTATAGCCCATTGAGTTGCTCACGGTGGTCGTTACACCTCCAATCAAAAAAAAAAAAAAAAAAAATTTAAACGAGGAACTGTGTTTTGAAGAGCTTTATAACTTTTTAGTGTGGTACGACGTCAATCACTATGATATAAATCAAAGTTTTACAAAATTGTTTTTAATGTTTTGAAATAGAACTTGTACATTGTTTTGATTCTTAGGTATTCAGTATATTTATTTTTTTATTTTGATTATCATTTTTTTTATAATTTCCTTCTCACTAATTTTCGTACAAACGAACTATAATGTTGTTCATACATGGCATAGCTATTTAACGTGAGAAAAAAATCCATAAAATTAAAATGGTTAAAAAAATGTTCAGAATAATATTTTCTGTGAATTTGCGGTGTGAGAGAGCATTGAGACTTTTTACATAAAGGAGAAAGGGGGCCTAAACTTTTCCTCTTTAATGCCATGCATTTATGGCAATTGGAATAAACTTTGATTTATATCATAGTAATTGACATTGTACCAGAGAAAAAAGTTAAAAAGCTCTTCACAGTTAAGTTTCTCGTTTTACTTTTAATAACATTTAAAATCGTCATATTTTAATCGGAAAATTTAAACATGAAATAAAATCGCATGTAAGTGATGTTCGTTGACCTATTTGTGTTCTGCCTTGTAACAAAAACTCCATCAAAACAGAAAATTTCTACGGTAGTCCACCCGTTCTGCTGGCGAAATGAATGTGAACAAAGTTAACGGCGGACAAAATGAATGGTGGACGAAATGAACAGTGGACTAAATGAACTGGACCAAGTGAGCGTGGGCGAAATGAACAGGACCAAGTGAATATGGACGAAACGAACAGGACCAAGAGAACGTGGACGAAATGAACAGGCCAAGTGAACCTGGGCGAAATGAACAGGACCAAGTGAATATGGACGAAACGAACAGGACCAAGAGAACGTGGACGAAATGAACAGGCCAAGTGAACCTGGGCGAAATGAACAGGACCATGTAAACGTGGACTAAGTGAACAAGACCAAGCAAACATGGACAAAATAAACAGGATCAAGTTAAGGTGGAAAAAATGAACAGGACCATACGAACGTGGATTGAATGAACAGAACTATTTGAACTTTGAAGAAATGAACAGGGCCAAGTAAACGTGAACGAAATGAACAGGACCAAGTGAACGTAGATGAAACGAAATGAACAGGACCAAGTGAACGAGGGTGAAACGAAATGAACAGGACCAAGTGAAGTGGATGAAACAAAATGAACAGGACCAAGTGAACAATTATGAAACGAAATGAACAGGATCAAAGGAACGTGGATGAAACGAATAGCAGCACGAGAACGTGGACTAAGTGAACAGGACTAAGAGAACGTTAGCGAAATCAGCAGGGCCAAGTGAATATGGACCAAATGAACAGGACCAAGCGAACGTGGACAAAATAAACAGGACCAAGTTAACGTGGACGAAATGAACAGGACCACGTGAACGTAGACAAAATGAACAGGACCAATGAACGTGGATTGAATGAGCAGAACTATGTGAACTTTGAAGAAATGAACAGGAACAAGTAAACGTGAACGAAATGAACAGGACCAAGTAAACGTGAACGAAATGAGCAGGACCAAGTGAACGTGGATGAAACGAATAGCAGCACGAGAACGTGGACTAAGTAAACAGGACCATGAGAACGTGAGCGAAATCAACAGGACCACGTGAATGTGGACTAAGTAAACAGGATCAACAGAACGTGAGCGAAATCAACAGGACCACGTGAATGTGGACCAAATGAACAGGAGCAAGTCAACGTGGATGAAATGAACAGTACCAAGTAAACGTCGACGAAATGAACACGGACAAAGTGATAGGGAACCGAACTGTAGCACGTTCGCCTGTGGTTGCCGATGTTGCTAGTAATCCCAACCGGGACGAAAAGAAGGATCTCCTTAACCCAACTCTCCAAAAAGCAGATAATTTCTGATATGAAGGCTGTAAAAAGTCTCAAAATAGTAGTTTTTTGAAATTTCTGTATCAATGCGGAAAAACCCGCTGATGATGAAAAATGCTGATGTTAGAAGAATTGGGAACTTACAAAACGAAGATTTCGTTAGAATACAGACACATACCGGTAACTTTGCAGTACGTTATTTTCAGGAATTTTCCGTGAATTTACATCACTCATTTTTTACAGTGTATCATGTTGGAATTGAACTGTCCCACCAGATTTTGTAGACACGTTCTATGTTTCATGCCCCCCTATTCATTCATATTCTACGAAAGTGTAAAGTTATCAAAAGCAAAATTTACTTCTTTTTCATCTTGTGTCTACACCTTTTCGCTTTTTTTAACGAATCAATATTTCCCTCACGTCTGTTTGTAAATTGTTCAATTTTTCCATCTCAAAAATGCATAAAATATGTGCTTCAGCTTTTTCTTAAAAAAATAACAGAAAAAAAATGGTGAAGTTGCTTATTTCTTCATTTCCGCATTTCAAGAGAGAAAAGCAATCAGCCTGTTTTCAGCGAAACATTTCGCCTCCACAGGAGACAAACGACGAAGGATTTTAGATTACCGTTCAAATGACGAAGAAGTTGGTGAACTTCTGCGATCGATCACGTCGTTTTGGAAGAAGTAAAATGCGAGCGTGGAAATAGTAAAATATTCCGGCCTATACGCGAGGAACCCAAACGCTTTGAGCTTTCCAAAATAAGTTTTTGATTGATCTAATTTACTGGAGTCAGATTATTGGCAATAACTTCGAGCATTTTTTCCCCATATCCGTTTGCTCAAAATACAATTTAAAGTCTGCTTACGCGTCGCGTTTTGCAGATTCAAAGAACCATCAAAGAACCACATTCTAAATTTTCCAAGCGATGCGTATGCACATACTTTTTAAGTAGCCTTCTTATCCCTTTAAACATCCGGAACGAATTAACTCGGGGTTAGAAAAATTCTCTTAAATGGGCTGAGAGATTTATATTAGAGATGGGTCAGAAATCACGTAACTGTTACTTTGTTACTGAAAACTCCCTGTCACCGTTACGACTAGTGACAAAAAGTGACAGTTCGAAAGTAACTAATACGAATGTCACTGTTAGCCGTGGCACAGCAATGCTTGAGGTCCGCGGATACCATGTCACCATGCCGTTTCTGTTGAAACATCACAGAGGTCGCTAGTGATGCCAGCTTTCTTGAGAAGAAACCAGTTTTTCGTGCTAGTCTCTTCAGAAAGAGCCTTTAGGAATGGATGTGAACGATAGTAAAGTGTTAATGCTGTTCAGCTTTCAACATAATAGATGCCTGACGCAAAACGTAGAAAAACCTGTGAGATGGGGAATTATTTCACCTTCGTTGGAAATTTTGCCCCGTGTTATATTTGTGAGCAAAAGCTTTCTTACAAAAGCTCGACTCGCTGTTCTGTTACTGCTCCTTCACTCCTGTCGTAAACAGTGATTTTGTCCCTGATAAAAGTAAAACGGTGACTCTCCTTTCCGTTGCAGCTGCATCTCTTCTGTCGTTAACGGTTATTCTGTCGCTGTTTAAAGGCACCGTTACTTCTATGGAACTGTCACCGTTGTCACTGTGACAGGAAAATCACTCTTAAGCTCACATCTAGTTTATATTCGCTGTCTATGAAGTAGACCGAACGTGGCGGGAACGAGTGAACCTGCGCATCAGAAAGCGTTTTTTCCCCTTAGCTTTCTTATACAAAGTGGCCATCAAAAGAGTGATTGGCACACATCCGTTGTGAATGATTGCGTCTTAAAAATTGCAATAACAATGCGATGAACCTAAAAAAGGAGAAAGAAGTTTAAATCACACGTTTCTTCCTTGAGACACGATGCTCGTGACGGGGGGATACCCTTCCTCCATCATGTCTGAAACCATGGAGCAGAAAAAAAATATAGAAGAGAGTGCTTGTCGCCAGTCAAAAGTTCCTGGTGAGTACTGCTGAGATGAGAATTGGAAATCAATTGTTTTAACGCAGCTATCGTAGGACCCGGGAGCTTTCTGAACATTTCTGTTTGGGGAGCGTACAAAATGTTTTGGCACCATTTGGCTCAAATACATTGTTCTCTAGTGGGTTAAAATATTTAATATTAGGTAACATACACCGAGGAGTGAAAACAGTATGACCACCTGTCTAATGTAATGCTGGATCTCCACGTGCCGCCAAAACACGTCTTCCCGGTTATACACCGAAGAGCCAAAACATTATGATCACCTGCATAATATGATGTTGGCCCTCCACGTGCCGCCAGAACAGTTTTCACCCGGATATACACCGAAGAGCCAAAACATTATGACCACCTGCCTAATATGATGTTGGTCCTCCACGTGCCATCAAAACAGGTCTTACCCGGATATACACCGAAGAGCCAAAACATTATGACCACCTGCCTAATATGATGTTGGTCCTCCACGTGCCATCAAAACAGGTCTTACCCGGATATACACCGAAGAGCCAAAACATTATGACCACCTGCCTAATATGATGTTGGTACTTCATGAGCCGCCGGAACAGTTTTTACCCAAAATGACCACCGGCCTATTAGGATGTTGGCCCTCCACGTGCCGCCAGAACAGTCTTCACCCGGATATACACCGAAGAGCCAAAACATTATGACCACCTGCTTAATATGATGTTGGATCTCCACGTGCCGCCAAAACACGTCTTCCCGGTTATACACCGAAGAGCCAAAACAATATGACCATCTGCCTAATATGATGTTGGTCCTCCACGTGCCGCCAAAACAGCTCTTACCCGGATATACACCGAAGAGCCAAAACATTATGACCATCTGCCTAATACGATGTTGGTCCTTCACGAGCCGCCGGAACAGTTTTTACCCGGATATACACCGAAGAGCCAAAACATTATGACCTCCTGCCTAATATGATGTTGGTCCTTCACGAGCCGCCGGAACAGTTTTTACCCGAAATGACCACCGGCCTAGTAGGATGTTGGCCCTCCACGTGCCGCCAGAACAGTCTTCACCCGGATATACACCGAAGAGCCAAAACAATATGACCATCTGCCTAATATGATGTTGGTCCTCCACGTGCCGCCAAAACAGCTCTTACCCGGATATACACCGAAGAGCCAAAACATTATGACCATCTGCCTAATACGATGTTGGTCCTTCACGAGCCGCCGGAACAGTTTTTACCAGGATATACACCGAAGAGCCAAAACATTATGACCTCCTGCCTAATATGATGTTGGTCCTTCACGAGCCGCCGGAACAGTTTTTACCCGAAATGACCACCGGCCTAGTAGGATGTTGGTCCTCCACGTGCCGCTAGAACAGGAACAGTTTTTACCCGGATATACACCGAAGAGCCAAAACATTATGACCACCTGCCTAATATGATGTTGGTCCTCCACGTGCCACCAAAACAGCTCTTACCTTGATATACACCGAAGAGCCAAAACATTATGACCACCTGCCTAATATGATGTTTGTCCTCCACGTGCCACCAAAACAGCTCTTACCTTGATATACACCGAAGAGCCAAAACATTATGACCATCTGCCTAATATGATGTTGGTCCTTCACGAGCCGCCGGAACAGTTTTTACCCGAAATGACCACCGGTCTAGTAGGATGTTGGTCCTCCACGTGCCGACAGCACAGTTTTTACCCGGATATACACCGAAGAGCCAAAACATTATGACCACCTGCCTAACATGATGTTGGTCCTCCACGTTCCGCCTGAGCAGTTCCTACCCGGATATGTTCCGAAGAGCCAAAACATTATCACCACCTGCCTAATATGTTGTTGGTCCCCCAGGTGCCTCCAGAAAAGTTCTTCCCGTACTAGGCTTGGACACTCCAAGATTTCTAAAGGTGCCTTGTAGTACCTGATACCAACACTTTACCAGCAGATCCTTTAGCTCTTGTATGTTACGCGGTTGAGCCGCCGCTGATCAAATTTGCTGTTACAATACAAATCACAGATCAAAGGTCTGCACGGGTTGGACCTTACTTTAGTTTAGAGAAAAAAGCAACGGGCCGGTCTGAGTCAGGTCGACCATTCTTTTTATCGCAATGGAAAATGGTCGTGTTTGGCGATATCCTGGTGTGTTTAACTGTTTTACATGCCTTACTTACTTCCATGGTATAGCCAAGGGCGTAACCGCAGAGGTGAGGAGAGGCACTCACAGTGTTTTTACTATCTGTAGGTATGAAGATGGCAAAATCCATTTGGGGCTTGTTGAGAACAAAAAGAATCTACCAGGAGCGAAAGCGTGTTATATTGAGTGAGAGACTGGGAGAGTCTGCAGCGAGATAAAGTGTGTGTGTGTGTGTGTGTGTGTGTGTGTGTGTGTGTGTGTGTGTGTATGAGAGAGCGGGACAACATCGATCGTTTCTCTTATCCCTAATCCGTATAGGGATTGAAATTTGTACTGTTACCTGTTGCTAGTTTAGAGAAACGGATATTTTGAACTCTCTTATTCTTCCTTTTTCTCTCTTTAAAGCTTATATTATTCAATAATCCCAAAATTTAGTTAGTATTTTTAGGATTACATTTAACTAAATATTTTTAACAATATTTCATTATTTAATTTTTAGAATTTAATAAAATGCAAGAGAAAGACAAAATAACACAAAATAGCACATCACGGGCCATGCCGAGAGTAACTAATAGCTGCAATCGACAGGCCGGGCCTAAATAGTAGCTGCAATTGACGGGCCGTTCCGGGCCTTAAACGCACGGGCTTGAGCCGAGCCGGGCTCACTAAATAATATCAGTGCAGACCTCTACCGCAGATGCTACATTGGATTGATGTCTGAGGAAATTTAGAAGCCAGCGCCATTCCTCAAAAAGCTTTCTCATGTTTTGCGAAACGTTCTCAAACAATCCAGCAATGTGGCATTGCGCATTATTCTACTGAAATAAGGCACTGCTAGAAGGCAATATCGTTGCCGTGAAAGGATCTAGATGGTCTGCAATGATGTTTAGGTAGATGGTTGATGTCATAGTTTCCTTCACGTGAATGACTAGATGTCATAGTTTCCTTCAGTTTCCTGGTTTTAGTTATAATTTCCTAGTAATCAAATTCCTAGTTACAGTTTCTTTCAGTTTCCTAGTTATAGTTTCCTTCAGTTTCCTAGTTTTTCTTCAGTTTTTCTTTTAGTTTCCTTCAGTTTCCTATAGTTTCATATGTGTCAGAGCTTTCTTCCCACGAATGACTAGATGTTATAGTTTCCTTCAGTTTCTTAGTTTTTCTTCAGCTTTTCTCATAGTTTCCTTCAATTTTTCTTATAGTTTCTTTCAATTTTTCTTATAGTTTCCTTCAATTTTTCTTATAGTTTCCTTCAGTTTCCTAGGTGCCTAAGTTTTCTTCATATGAATGGCTAGATGTTATATTTTTCTTCAGTTTTTCTTGTAATTTCCTTCAGTTTCCTATAGTTTCATACCTGTCAAAGTTTTCTTCACACGAATGACTAGATGTTATAGTTTCCTTCAATTTCTTAGTTTTTTCTTCAGCTTTTCTCATAGTTTCCTTCAATTTCTTAGTTTTTCTTCAGCTTTTCCCATAGTTTCCTTCAATTTTTCTTATAGTTTCCTTCAGTTTCCTATAGTTTCCTAGGTGCCATAGTTTTCTTCATATGGATGGCTAGATGTTATATTTTTCTTCAGTTTCCCAGTTGTTCTTCAGTTTTTCTTGTAATTTCCTTCAGTTTCCTATAGTTTCTTAGGTGCCATAGTTTCCTTCACACGAATGACTAGACCCAGGGTTTACCAACAGAACATTGCTCAAAACATTTCTCTTCATCCACCGGCTTCTTTTCTTATCACGGTGCACCCTGATACCAACAATTCTCCAGGTAAACGACGCACTCATACCCTCACGTCTACATGGTGCAAGAGCAAGCGAAAGTCATTTGACCATTCAATGCCCAGTTTTGATGCTGGGCATTGAATGGTCAAAAGACTTTCGATGGTGAACCGGGGTGAGCACGGGCATTCGGAGCGGCCAGTGGCTACAGAACCCCATTTTCAGCAGGGTTCGATGTACTCTCTGTTGTGACATATTATTCCCGTCACCAACATTCAAATTACCGCCACAGTACTTCTTCTGTTGGCTCGTACCATACTCGATAACCTTCACCAATACTCAGCATCGATGAGTGTTGTGGTCCTGCCACACTTGCCAGTTCGTGGACATTCTCTCCCTGCACCACGTTTGGATGTACTAACTACGGCTCATCATAAACACCCCACACGCCTTGCTGTCTCGAAAATGCTCTGACTCAGTCGTCTGGCCATTACAATTTGACCTCTTCAAACTAGCTTAAGTCCGCATTTGAAAAACAAGAGTAACTCTCATTAAAATAACTCACAAGGGAAATTTACGATTTTGTGAATTCGATCACTGAAAATGCTTGTCCTCATTGGTTTAAGCACCTAAAGAAACGCAGAAAACAAAGAGTTTTATCAGCGGATCGTAAATAGGGATGAAGATAAATGAGTTCAAAATTCGACGACATTTTTCTTTTGATTTGTCGTTCGTAGCCACTGGAGGCGCTGCTGTCAACACGAACGGCAGAGACCGCGCTACAGTTCTTCAAATTTGCTCGCTGTTCCCCCCATTTTTGTTTGAACCGCACAAACATCCTTACGGTACACAATAGTTGCAATTAAACATGTATATGTTCGTTGAAAATGCAATAATACCAGTTAATCTGTGAACTTTGAACATCTGTATGTAGCTTTCATCGCATCAGCGGTCCGCCGATAAATGTTGTCTCCTTAGAGATTTCTTAACTTGCTCTATCGATTGGTGCATTTCCAACGATCGAATTCACAATATCGTGGCCGCCCCGGTAGAGCAGTGGTTTAAGCGATGGCTAATGATCATTCGTCCGAGATGGGTCCGGGTTCGAATCCCGGAGAGGCATGTATGTTGTTGCTTGTCTTACGGCGCTGCCTATCCCCCTTCCCTGGAGCCAAATTAGAGACGGGCGACTGCGTATAGCCCATTGAGTTACTCACGGTGGTCGTTAAACCTTTAATCAAACAAAAATAAATTGTGAAGGTTCCTTGTCAGTACAAGTGTTTTGTGTGCTGTTTCGTATCCTTGACACGTAACCTCGCTTCCTGCAGTTGCGTCGAGTTGCATAACGACACTGAGATAATAATGTTTTGGGTCTTTGGTGCATGAGGACGTTTCTTGTTGTTTTTTCCGCCATAATGAACTCAATGGGCCATAAGAAGTCACCAGTCCTCAATTTAGGGAACTGGTTCCAGGTAAGGGAGAGAACCAGAGTAAATAAAGAATTTGTGCCGTTGCACAAGTACCCTATCCATGTCTCAACCGGGATTCGAACCCACGTCTATCTCGGATGAATATACAGAATTCAGTGCACACTGTAAGAAATTTTCTCAAATTCAAGAGCCACTTTTAGTTTTCTTTCGTGATTTGACGAAGCAAAATGGCAGAAAGAAACCCAAATTTCACGGAGTTTTTTGTACCACGAGAAAATATTGAATTTTCAGAAATCTTTCCGCCGTTTCTTTCTTATATCGACGAAAAATTACCATTTAAGAGATGTGTTAACGGAAAATTCTGAATTTTCAGAAACCTTTCCGGAATTCCTTTCGTGTATTAACGGAAACACTCCGTTTTCACTTTTTCGCTATCCGCATGACGAGAAATTACCGGGTAAAGGAGCGATTGGTGAGGTTACCTGTGGTTTGATTACCTTTTAAATTTTAATCGCCAGACAAAGGATCTGATTTTGAAGATCCGTAGCGTGATCGGATATTGTGGATAGCATATCACTTGAATTTCGTTTATTGTGGCACATGATATTTCTTACCCTCTCCTATATTTTGTGCACCAGCTATTTATTACGTATTGTGGTACTGTAAGAAACCGGGTACTTAACCTATTCCATAGATGATTATAGGGACTCTATATATCAGCCTTTAGACAACTTCATGCAAAAGCTGCAAGCTGTTATTGCTATCAAGAGTGAACTTTATATTAAGGAGTATTTTTGTTAAATAATACTATAAAAAGTTATATTTTACCTTTTTTTAAAGATAATGGAATGTCATCGTCAGTTTAAAAAAATTGCTTGGAAAAATCACGATGAAAAATGATTAATTTGTGAAAAATCCCCAACAGAAAAAAAAATATTACAAACCTATTCAGAAAAATAATAAGCTCCAACAGAAAATCAAAATGATTAAATCACTCACATTAATGACAAAATAATTCATCATTGCGCAATTTGTTTTGCGATGTACGTTTGTGGCTCAATGGTTAAAGGCATCCGTTACCAACTCAAACGACGAGGATTCGATGGTGACCAGAGTTGGAAACGATTCAAAAACTTTGAACCCCGACCCGACCGTCACGTAATTGAAGCCAGCCCGGACCTAAACCTCACAAATCTGTTTTGGACTATAAAATCGAATATACAGATTCTGAGTCGAACATTTTGCAATATTTGCCTAACCGCATGCGCTTCAGCTGGTATATCACGTGCTTAAACAAGTTCAAGTCACGCATTGAAGTTAGCCGAAAGGGATATAAAGTGGTAGTTCTTGCTCTGAACAGCATTGCATGTCGTCGTTCTGTCTGTGGCTGGGACGCCTAAAATAATGAACAGACACAACCGGCTAATTAGGGAACTTCCGCTTTACGAGTTTGAACTCGGCCATAACTGCTCAAGCAACACGAAACATTGGTCATGAGAAATGGAAAGGCTCCGTGGACCACAGCACCGCGACCAAATGGTTCAATAAATTTCGCTCTGGAGACAGAAACATATACGATCAGCCAAGGCTAGGTAGGCCGAGAACCGTTTATTTGAAGGCCGTGCGCCAGGCCGTAGAGGAAAACGGAAGAAAACCCTCGCGATGTACGTTTCCTCTAGAGAATTGTTACGTGTGATGAAAAGTGGGTCTATTTACGTAATCCTAACACACAACGGCAGTGGTTGAGCCCGAGCCAGCTTCCTAAAACTGTTGCCAAAAGTGGATGCTTCGAGCACAAGGTGATACTCTGCGTCTGGTGGAATTTCGAGGGGATAATCCATTACGAATTTGTTCCAGACAGTCTGACCGCCAACGTCAAACTCACACTCTGAACAGCTGGAACGGATGTAGGCCGTTTTGGAGGAGAAGTACCCGGCACTGGGGTAAAGAAGACGCGCTCACCTACAGCAGGTCAACGCTGGGGTTCATACCGCGCGAACGACCTGGGCAAAACTTCAGGAACTTGAGTGCGTGAAGGAGTTCTTTGCCTTGAAGGACAAGAACTGCTACCCCCGCGGAATCGAATAAATGACATACAGACGGCTAAACACGGTGCAACACGATGGTCTATACTTTGAATGCTAGTCAGCTTTCGTCGTAAAGTTACGTATGAAGACATAAAGAGATCCAAATATGGCAAAACGTTCGACTCACCCTCTGTATCATCAACATCGTTGTCAATATTTATCAACTGCTGGATGAAAGTCTCCTCAAGTTTCTTTAACAACGGACTGTCTTGGGCCAGTTTTTTCAATCCATCCATCTCCCAAGTGGTCGTTTTTCAGGATCTTTTCCTGCCCCTCGGAATCCAGTCTAAAACTTCGGTTTTCCATTGGTAGACCGTTCTCCTGGCAAACGTGTCCAGCCCATTGCTATTTCAGGTATTTTATTCTGATCATAATATCTTCCACTCTTGTCACTTTCCTTATTCACCAGTTTCTCTTTTTATCTTTCTTTGTCCCACCGAGCATGCATCTGTCCATGCTTCTTTCACCTCTATGACGTTTTTGTATGCCTTCTTAAGTTAAGGTCCACGTCACTACTCCGTACGTAAGCACTGGAAGGGTGCATTGATCCAACACTTCTCTTTTAAGACCATATTGCTGTTAAAAATTGTACTGTTTCTTCCAAAATCTCTCCAACAAAGTTTTTTACTCCAATTAATTTCTTCATCAATGTGGCCTTTACATGATATCTGCTACCCAAGGTAAGTGTAGGAATTTGTAATCTCCAGTTTTTCCCTTTCAATTGATAAATAATCCTTGTAAAAGCATTGTACTCGAGTTATGTCTTCTGAAAGTTCATTTTTAATCCCATTTCTTTACTCTTGTCAGCAAGTTCCTGGATCATACTCTGTAGCTCTGAAGTATTATTTCAAAGGCCTCTGAAGGGTTTTTTGAAATTTCTTTTTTTCTTTCCCCCCCCCCAAAAAAAAACCCAACAAAAAACGGAAAGAAAACCGGGGTTGAATTCGCATCTGGACACCTTGACGCGACCCGTTTGACCCACAAGACACTGTCTACCCGCTGACTCGTGACCCGTTTCTATTTCTGATCGTGACTACAGGGGAAGGAATATCTGGGGTAAGGCCTCAAAAATGCATGATCGTCGATTTTGCGGAATTTCAGTTTAAATACGGAAAAACCTGAAATGGAATTTTCTGAAACAAACAGAATTTCTGATTACTGAAAATCTGTCAAAACACGGATGTTAAAATAAACGGACGCTTTTAAAAACGGAAATTTCTGAAAAAGATGGACACTTACTGGCAAATTTTCTGTTCGTTTTTTTAAGAAATTTTCGGTGAATTCACACCACTTATTTTTTACAGTGCATCGTACCACGTACATCGTATTACTCAGACATCGTGGCTGGGTGGACATTCAGGTGTAAGAAAACCGTAACATGCTAACTTTCGAAACAGACGTACACTCAAACATTTTCTTGTATTGTACGTTTTAGATTCGTGTACGCCCCATTCCTTTGAAGTGGATGTCTCAAAAGTAATGTGTCACTCGGATGAATAGATTAATGGCGCGTGGAAACCTATATGTTGTCTAAAAACATTGTTGGAAACCAGTACCTGTAATTCCGCGAAATCCGGGTCACTCCAGCAAGAACCTGGAGTTGACTGTGTTTCGCGCTTTGTGCTGGTTATGAAACTGTTAAGGTAAAAAAAAAAAAAAGATTGCTAAGATCACTGAAAGAGATTAATATTGAAAAATTGATATTACGCTGAAGATCAGTGACAGTTGGTAATAGTTGTATTTATATTTGAAAAGTATTTTACACTGTAAAAAATTGCTGGGTCAAATTACGGTCGATAAACCGGCATCTAAATGGCCAATCAATAAACCGTAATTTTACGGTACCATAATGTTCGTTAACAGTCTAATCACCTGGAAGTAAAGGCGTGTTGCCGCCCCGGTGGCGCAGTGGTCTAAGGCGCTTGCCTCTGATCATTCGTCCGTAAGGGGTCCGGGTTCGAATCCCGGTGAGGCATGGATGTTGTGTTTGTCTTACGGCACTGGCTCTCTCCCTTCCCTGGAACCAGTAACCCTAAATTAGGGACGGGCGACTGCTTATAGCCCATTGAGTTGCTCACGGTGGTCGTTAAACCTCCAATCAAAAAAAATAAATAAATAAAATAAAGGCGTGTTGCCCACATAGGTGTTGCCAGGCGATTGATTGCACGTGTATCATCATCATCATCATTGTCAACCATTATCAATCCACTGCTGGACGAAGGTCTCCCCAAGTTTCCTCCACAACGGTCTGTCTTGTGCCAGTCTCCTCCATGCCACCCCTGCATACTTTCGAATTTCATCCACCCATCTCCCATGTGGTCTTCTTCTGGGTCTTTTCCTGTCCCTTGGAATCCAATCTAAAATTTCGGCTGTCCATCGATGATCTGTCCTTCTGGCAGTATGTCCAGCCCATTGCCATTTCAGGGACTTAACTCTGATCATGATGTCTTCCACTCTTGTCATTTTTCGGATCCACGAGTTCCTCTTCTTATCTCTCCTGGTTACACCAAGCATGCACCTCTCCATGCTGCTTTGAGTTGTCTGCAGCCTTTGTATGTCTCTTTTAGTTAAGGTCCACGTCTCTGCACCATACGTAAGCACTGGAAGGATGCATTGATCAAACACTTTTCTTTTAAGACATAATGGCATATTGCTCTTGAAAATTATGCTGTTTCTTCCAAAAGCTCTCCAGGCAAGTTTTGTACGCCGATTAATTTCTTCATCAATGTGACCCTCACTTGATATCTGCTGTCCAAGATAAACGTACGTGTCTGTTATCTCCAGCTTTTCTCCATCAATCGATAAATCTTCATTTCTTGAAAAAGCATTGAACATCACTTTTGTCTTCTGAAAGTTCATTTTTAATCCCACTTCTTTACTCTTGTCAGCAAGTTCCTGGATCATACTCTGCAGCTCTGATGGGGTAGTTGCAAAAATGACTACGTCATCAGCAAAACGAAGGTGGGTTAGATAATCTCCATTAATCTTTATCCCCTTGTTTTCCCAGCTCAGCGACTGAAAGACACCCTCCAATGTGGCATTAAAGAGCTTCGGAGATATGGTGTCACCTTGTCTCACTCCCTTTCCAATTTTTATGTGTGTTGTATTTTCAAACAGCCTAATCTTTGCACTTGCATTTTCATAGATGTTATTAATAATATTAATGTATGCATCTTCAATACCGCAGGTTTTCAGAGCCATTGTAACTGCTGATGGTTTCACCGAATCAAAGGCTTTTTCATAATCGATAAAAGCCATGCACAATGGAAGTTCATATTCCCTCGCTCTTTCAATTAGTTCTCTCAGCACGTGGATATGATCTATTGTGCTGTAGCCACTCCTGAATCCAGCTTGTTCTCTCGGTTGAGCCATGTCCAGTGTTACTTTCAAGCGGTGTGAAAGAACTTTAGTGAAGATTTTATAAACTACTGATAGGAGGCTGATAGGTCTGTAGTTTCCGAGATCCTCAATGTCACCTTTCTTATGTAGCAGGATCGTTGTAGCGGTGTTCCAATCCTCAGGAATCTTTCCTTCATTAAGGCATCGAGTGAAAATTTGGGCGAGTACTGTTTCGATTTCTCCACTTGCTTCTTGTATGATATCTACAGTAATTCCATCTTCTCCTGGAGCTTTTCCTCGCTTCATGTTCTTGATTGCATGTGCAACTTCTACTGGAAGGACTGGAGGAACTCTGGTACTGGTATCTTTCATGATGTCTGGAGTGCATATATCATCCCTTTCATATAATTTGGAGTAGAAATCTTTCACTCTTGTCAAAATTTCGCCTCTATTTCTTGTTACAGAACCATCTTCTTTTCTCAGTGCCAGAATCTGTTTTCTTCCCTTACTGAGATGTCCCTTTGCTATCTTTAGGCTTTGGTTGTTTTCAATTGCTTTCCTCACTAGTTCACAGTTGAATTTCCTTACGTCTTCAGTGATACTTTTTCTTACTGTCTTGCATAGCTCTATATATTCCACTTTGGAAGTCACATCTTCTTTAGTTGTCCTCATCTCTCTTCTTTTTTGCATCAACATTTTGGTTTTTCCTGATAATTTGTTCACATGCAACTTGTTCTTAGACCCAGCTAATTTTGTTGCTGTTTCCATAAGAGCTTTGGTTACTTTTCTGTTAACTTCAGAGATGTCCACTTCTTCCGATGTTAGGCCTTCTAAAGCGGAGAACCTGTTCTTCAGTTCTAACTTGAAGGTATTATGGTGTTTTTTAAGGTTGGTTATGTCAATAGATTTTGTTTGTCTTATGAGCTTGCCACGTTCAAGTTTAGTGTTGAGGTGCATCTTACATCTCACCAATCTATGGTCACTACCTGTGTTGAACTTGTTTAGCACACTGCAGTCTTCTATGATGAATTTTTTGTTACACATAATAAAATCAATTTCACTTGTCGTCCCATTTGGATGTCTCCATGTCCATTTCCTGTGTGGCTTTTTCTTGAAGAAGGAGTTCAAGATGAAAAACCCTTCTGCCTCTGCAAACTCAACGAGAGTATTTCCACGCTGGTTTCTGTTGCCATGACCGAATTTACCTACTGAAGTTTCAGTCTGTTGCCGTTGCCCTATTTTTGCATTGAAATCTCCCATAATTATTTTCAAGTGCTGCTTACCTTTATTATTTAGACGACAAATTTCCTCATAAAATTCTTCAATTTCTTCTTCAGGATGACTTGTGGTGGGTGCATAAGTTTGAATAATCTGAGCCTGGTATCTTTTCGAGAGTTGGATAACAAGTCGTGCAGCTCTGTCAGAGGAACTTTCAACTTCTACAACTTTATCCTTCAGTTTCTTGTTTATTATAAATCCAACACCACTAGTTCTGCCAGTATCTGTCCCACGATAGTAGAAGAGATGTCCACTTTTCAGTTCGATGAGATCTTCTCCTTTTCTCCTTACCTCACTTAGCCCCACGATGCCCCACTTGATCCTTTGTAGTTCCTCTTCCAATTCAAGAAGCCTTGAATCAGAAGATAGGGAGCGTCCATTGTAAGTAGCCAAGGTCAGCATCAGATGGCAGCCTAGTCCGGTCCTCCGGGGATTCTTAGCACCCTCTGCCTTCATGTCGCACTGAAGCCGCTGCCTTGGCCAGGTACATTCCAGCTGCCGGAGACTGAGGGCCAAGATTTAAGTTGTGGAATCATTTTGGAGGGGTTTGGCCATAACTCACCACGCTGGCCAAGCGGTTGGTTGGTGAGTGTGGGATAGAATTTCCTCTTATCCCGATGGTATAGTTATACCGCTATTGGCGGTCGTCAGAGCCCCTTTAGTGGGAACAGGATGCACCACGAGAAGGCGGGGTTGACATTTGTCAAGGAGAGGCTGTGATGTTACGCATCACCTGACCTTACATCCCTGCACGTGTATACAACCACTTTAATAAGAACGTTGCCAGATTGTCAAGGTTAAAATACAGTAACAGTTCAAACAGTTTAAACACCGTGAACGTGTAGTTTATCTACCAAACATTTATGGTTGACCGCCAGGTGGCGTGCTTACGATCTGTAAACCGTCTTAACCTGGGTAAAGCACTGACTATTCACGGCAATGTTTCACAGTGTAGTGAAATACGTATTTAAAAATCGACAAAAGAACAGAATTTGCCGTAGAAAATTAAGAACGAACCACAACGTAATTAAAAATCATATCTAACGAACGGTTCTCAGTTTGCGGAGGAAGCTCTAAAATTACAAGACAACTTTTTTGCATATATTTCATTCCTTCTGAAAACGTATTGTATGTTTGGGGTATTTACGGTATGTGCAAATGTCTCGAATGACATCAGGCATTCAAACGATGTGATGCTATTATAAAAATCAAAATCGCAGTTAGAAGTCAGGGGAAAAAATGCTCTTTTCCCTTAACGAAGTGCTGAGCTGAATTATCTGCTGCTAGACAAAACCTAAGAATTTTGGAATAGCATATTTTCTCGTTCTGGCACTGAAGAATGAACACTAATTAAAGATTTATGCAACAGGATAAGGTCGTTGAAATTCTGGTGACGCAGAAGAATACCGGAAATACTCTGGGGGGATAATGTTACCGACGCAAACGTCTTAAGAAGAATGGAGGCATGGTCATTAAGCATCAGGCTGTCAGTTTTAGAAAGAAAACTATCATTTAAAGAACTCTGCGAGAAAGAAACTAGAGGTTCCCCATATCAAATAGCGCGGAAAATGAAATATCTGAAGAATTATCACCGAGAAAACTCAAAGCCTAAAAGAGAAAATGATATTAAGAGTTAAAATAAAGAAATATTATGTATTTGGACGTATCATAATTACTGGCCGATTCTGACACAAATAAACAAACAGCAATAACAGACGACGAAATGCATTTTACTCCAAAAAATGTTTGTCCTCGGCAGCAATACACTGTGCCCAACGTGTTTGCAGTGCAAAAATGCCACGGTGGCAGAAACTGGCATCACAGTGGTAAGAGGAAGCGCTAACGGCAGAAATCACAGCATCCTTGTTAGCGAACCATTTGCACCACAAGAAGTGGTCTAAATGGCGAAATATGTGAAATTCTGAGGTGTGCAAGTCAGGTGGATAAACAGGGTGAGAGATGACCTCGTATCGGCGTTGATTTTTCGCATGCTTTTAATAGACACATGCGGTAGTGCGCCATCATGAAGCAGTATGGGACCCAAACAATTGGCGAGCGATGGTTGTTTGCTGCATAATTTCTGGTGACATTCTTTCGGCTGACGGTAGCACACGTCCGTTGTGATTGTTTGACCTCGTGGCAAAGACTCATAAAGAACCACAGTCTTGGCAGTCCACCACACAGAGATCAGAACCTTCTGTGGGTGCAACCCGGGTTTGGACATGGGTTTCGGTGGTTCCCCTTTATCGAGCCATGGCGCTTTTCGCTTTCTTTTGTCATAAAGCACCCATTTTACATCAACCGTAAGGATCCGATGCAAAAAGGGAGCACTACCCTTACGTTTTTGGAGGGAAATGCAGGTTTGCAGACGCCGTATCTGCTGTTGTTCGGTGAGTTCGTGTGGAACCCACACTGTACAAAAATGACTGTAGATTTTACGGTTTCGAACCGTTTTCCAGGGTGCCAACACAAAACCGTAAAATCTACAGTTTTATGTAGTGTTGGAGCAAAGCTACAGCTTTGAACCAACACTGCATTTAATGCAGAAAACAGCACAGAATTTGGCTGGAGTGAGTCACAGTCCAAATAATCACGAAAACACAAAATTTTGGCTGGAACGAACGTGTTGATTGTGTTGGAGCAACACTGCATAAAACTGTAGATTTTACGGTTTTGGGTTCGCACCCTGGAAAACGGTTTAAAACCGTAAAATCTACAGTCAATTTTTTACAGTGCAGGTATCCAGTTTTTAACCTTGCACATAGCTGCCAGGTGTCTGGAAACTCGCTGATGATACGACAAGTTCGGCACTGAGCTCATGTGGTGTGGACGTTTGGTTTTTTTTCACTTTCCGCCTTAAATGTACAGTGTTACACAAAACCGGACGACCGGCTCCATGCTTATGGTCGATGGCAACATCACCGGCATGGAACTTGGAAAACAGTCTATGTATAGTTCTGTCACTCGTCGTTCCAACAACCCAAGCTCTATTGATATTTGCGACCGTTTCGGACACATTCCGGCCAAGTGTGAATGCGTGCCAAATCACTGATCTCACGTCGGGATGTTCAATCACATCCCCAACTGCTGAGATCTGTCTGAAATACCGTTGATACACGTGGACTAAACCGATTCAATTTGTATCAGCTTTTGGTAGTTCCTCCTACGAGGCGTCCCTTGTAACCGGGAATGCAAATTCGCCTTGTCGGCATCGGCCAATAATTATGAAACGACCCAATAATTTAATGTTGGAATAATACCAGTAGAGTTAAATAAAAAAAATCAAGTCGTTCGGAAAATAATGGTCAATTTTTTGAGATGCTACATTCACCTCAACCCCAATGCTTGCTGACCAACCCACTTGCGATTTGACTTACGAGTTGAAGGGCGACTCAGACGCCACGTACACGCCATAATCGGTTGAGCTGCAGTCGTTGCTGCTCGTGTAAGAGGGGTCTGTACATTATGGTAGGAAGGAGTGGGTTACGGGTAATTCAGCTTCGTGAGTTCAAATTGGGTCGTAATGCGGCACAAACATACCGCAATGTGGTCGAGCCATCGAGCGAAGAAGCAACATCTGAGTGTACTGTTCGTAGGCGGTTTGAAAAGTTTCGTTCCGGTGACATGAGTCTACAAGGTGACGAGGGCCGAGAACGACATTCGGTGATTGATAACGACGCTCTGAGGACAGCAGTGGAGGCATATCCTCGCGTTACAGTCTGAGAACTCACCAAACTTTACAATGTGTGAGTGCCAACCATTTCCGAAAATCTTTTTATTTTTTTTTATTTTTTGATTGGAGATTTTTTTTAGATGGTTTATTGGACCTCGTGGTGCAGACATGACAAACATAGACATATTTCACAGCAACAAGTACAAATCATACATGGTATACAGCATGCTAAATGATCAATTTACACAGATATGGCCAGTATTGTCACATCGTGAACAAGTATACATCAAACAAGGATTTTTACAGTATGCTAAATGACCAATGTACACAGATAGCCAGTGCTGGACAAGTAACACATTGAGAGCCAGTGCCTAAAGACAAACACAAAAATACATGCCTCACTGGGATTCGAACCCGGACCCAACTAGGACGAATGATCAGAAGCCAACGCTTTAGACCACTGCGCTACAGGGGTAGCACGAACATCTTCACCAAATTGGTAAGGTCAAGAAGCTCCGTACGTGGGTGCCACACGAACTGACCGAGCATCAGGAAGAGCAACGGTTTGAGATGTGCAGTAACATTCTGATTAGCAACGAAAAGGACACCCTACTTGATCGCATTGTAATCTGTGATTAAAAGCAGGTGTTATACAACAGTGATCTGGACTGTGGATGAACCATGATAAACCACCGAAAAAACATCCTAAACCAAGATTGACGCTAAAATCGGTTTTGTTGATAGTGTTGCGGACGTTTCACGGTGTCATACACTATAGGTTCTTAAGTGCTGGTGAAAGCATTATCTCAGTCACAAAATGTAAAGAAATTGACCGAACGCACCAGAAGCTGCGTTCTTCAGTGAACTGGAAGGGTCCTACCATCCTCCATGATAACATCAGACCACATTTGTCAAAAATGTCGAAAGGCAAACTACACGTACTGAAGTTCGAAACCCTCCTAGATCCAGCCTACTCCCCTGATTTGGCACCTACTGATTTCACCTGTTCATACATTTTAGTAATGACCTCACGGACAGGACCTTCAGAAACCGAGAGGAGGTCGAATTTGCAATCCGGGACTTTCTTGCGGGCCAGATTTCTTTCAGATTGCCATTGAAGCACCTGTGACCTGCTGGCAGTGGTGTGTAACTGCTGAAGGCGCCTATTTCGAATGAAACAAGGTTGTGTGCTATGATGTACGTCTCTTTCATTTTTACCTTCCAAATTGTCCATCATTTTCCTAACGACATGGTATGGCAAAAATCCATGATTGCTGATCGTCTGAATTAAGGTTACCGAGGATTTCATAGCCTTGCTTCTCTTTGAAGTTAATACTTTCCACAAGTATTTCCTAAACGTTTTGAACCGCGACCCAGTTTTTATAACGACAAATATTAGCGGCCTTCTTAGCTTTAATGGACATGAGTGGGGGAGTATCTTTCAATTTGATTATTTTAACTACTCTCTTAATTTATTATCCTAATATGTAATTTGCTAGAGTCATCCTCCTCCGAGCCACTTTTAGGGTCGTCATAGTAACAACCGATAAACAAATGTTTGTGACGTCACGCTTAGCTTTTCGTGTAGGTGACGTCATCACCTACACGCGCACAGGTTAAAGGGAAAATCTCTTTGTTTTGTTGTCATAGGAAAAAAGAACACAGCTGCTGGTGTGACGTCATCTAATCCAAATCATTCTCACATGACGTCAGAGATGCGTTACGTCACACGGTCAACTCTTTAGCAAGGAGGTCAGAAAAATACTTCTGGAGGTACCTTGAGTCTCTTAACCGTGAAGCCGCAAACTGTGGGAATTTGACGTTGTTTATATTACACCTATGTAAATTCAACTGTGTGTATTTTGAAATAGAGTGGTTTAGGGTTGCAGAAACCGTGTTAATATAAAACCGGAAGCAATTATACTTTTTATACGAGCAAAGATTTCAATTTTAACGTTATGTTTTGTTTATAATTTGCACTGGCGTTCGTGTATTTCGGTTTAAAATAAAAAGGGGAAGAAGCCTCAAAATAATTAAGGATTTTATAGATTCAGCATTTTCTCACGCATTGGAAGCAAGTTACGATGTGAAATTGGAAAAATTTGCGACGAAAGAAGGCGATTCGGCCAACACAAAATGCATTGCAATAGCCTTCAAAACAATCAGCTTTCGTACCCTTTGACGGCCGTATATTGTGGTTATACGCTTCACGCAAAGTGGTACTGCTCCGTTAACAAGGGCACCTCCAGATATTTTATTCTAACCTTCTTGCTCTTTAGAGATACGAAAATTTTTATCAGAAATTTTGGTTCACTACCTAAACCGGAGTTTAACCATCTGTATGTGGCAACGTTAAGAGTACGACGACCTGACGACGTCAATTTAAAAATAGTTCACGATATAGGGTTCACACTCAGTGTATACGAAAAACGTGTACCAGGAAGTGTTGACGAAATAGAAAATAAAGGGTTTTTTTATACAAAACACATAACAAATAGATAGCCTGTCGTGTCAAATTCCATAATTGACTGCTCGGGAAATTTTCAGAAAGCTGTGAGCCAACGTCGCCATCTATTGACGTGGAACTCAAAAACACGATAAATAAATGTCAATAATTTCTGTATCATAAATTTTAATTTTCCCCGTCACTATTGACTGGCTTTCACCTAGTTCTATATAATTTTACAAAAACCTCATCTATTTCTTATAATCAAGCTTTAAATGCGCTCGTTTTGGGTTTCTGTTTATGAGGGGATTAACGTCTTTGTCGATGCAAATTATTTTCAAGTTTAAGGAGTTCGAGAATTGGAGATTGTTTCGAAATGTGGATTTTGAATCCAGTCATCGCCGGATTACAGATGCACAAAAATGTGAAATGGAGCAGCACCTTCAAAGCTTTAGTACAAAGAGTTAAAGAAAACATTGATTGTTAGTTTCATAAAGAAATTATAAATTGTCAGAAAGAGAACTGGACGGAAACACCGTTGTAGGGAGATATAACAACTGGAATATCGACAAAGTCCCAAGAAGAAGTTACTTCAATATACTGTATGTTTGTTGAACAGACAGAGCCAAAACTGCGTCAATGTATTGCTGTTCAAATGCCTTTATGACGAGGTACCGATTGATCGACATGATCTGCTTGGGACTTTGTCGATATTCTAGTCGTTATTTCTCCCTAGAATGTTGCGGAAACCATATGCGTTTGCTGACAATTTTTCAATTCTTTACGGAAGTAACAATAAAATTTTTGTTTTAGCTCGTTCAAATGAGTGGTAATCGCGGAGATTATGCCATCAACATGTACCACCTCATTTTCAATCATAAAGCTTAGAAACAATCATACTTCAGCGAAAGTAATTGGCGCTTTGAGTTAAAATATACACTGATGAATCATTCCATTATGAAAACCTCCAGCCTAGAGAAATGAGCGCGCCTGGAGACCAAACGGTGGCGCAATTGAAGTTCACAGGGCAATATATATATAACCCGAGGACCAGCATTCAGTCAGTAGAGTGTTCGGAGTCAGAATCGGAAAAGCTGCCGATGTACAGGAGTTTGATGAAGGACAAATTGTGATGACACGACGCCTCGGAACTACGATCTCGGAAACGGCGCGGCTTGTTGGTTGTTCACGTGTCGTTGTAGTAAGTGCGTATCAAAAGTGGTGCACAGATGGCCAAACGATGAACCGATGCCGTCCAGCCGTGTGTCGTCTACAACACATTGATGCCAGAGGGGAGCAGAGATTATTGCGCATTGTTCACTGTGACCGCAGGGCCACTGTGCAGCAAATCATCCACAGCTACAACAGTGGTGATCAGGGCAACGTGTCACAGCGCACAGTTCATCGCAGCTTTCTACGCATGGACCAGCTTAGCCGAAAAAGCGGCCTGTCCCCAATTCTCACTGCACATCATCACCAACAACGCATGACACATTCCCATGATCATCGAGATTGGACCGTGTATAATTGGAAAACAAGTGGCTTGGTCTGACGAATCAAGATTCCTGCTGCATCACGTAGACGGCCGAGCTTGGATACGCCGATTACCAAGGGAGGCTATGGCACCTGGATGCACTGTTGGTTGGAAACAGGATGGCAGCGTGCGTGTTATCTGTGGGCGATGTTTTCTTGAGACACTTTAGGTCCCATTACCTGAACAGCACAATCCCCGATAGCTGTCAGGTATCTTAACATCGTTGCGCACCAAGTTCACCCATTCATGGCAACTGTGTTCGCGGCTGGTGATCACCATTACCAACGGGATAATGCGCCATGCCACACTGCCAGGATCGTCAAGGTGTGGTTCGAGGTACATGCTGGCAACTTTCTGTTAATGCCCTGGCTTGCACATTCACCTGACATGAACCCAATGGACCATTTGTAGTTCGACTTGGAAAAGCAGGCTCGCACTAAATCATCATCACCCGAAATGTACGGGAACTGGAGTACCTGCTGTTTACATTATGATACCAGATACCACAGAATACTTATCGTTACCTCATCGAATCGATGTCTTGCCAAGTGGTCGCTGTTTTGCTGGCTGAAAGGTGTTCTACAGCTTGTTAGGTAGGTGGTCATAATGTAATGGTTCATTGGTGTATACACTACTGTTTGTGAAACTTGCAATACAAAGACAATCACGCTATTCAAATGAAATTTTCTGCGAAATACCCTTTCAACAATATGCTTGCCTCCCCGAAAGAAGAGAACCTGCAGAAGGATGCAGGACACAGTTTAATTTCTTCAGTTTGAATGAATTATGCGTTCACAGACGAAAGCAGTTGCTAAAAGATGAACGTTTGACGAAGAAACACAAGAAAAAATTGCGACCCTTAATGGAAATGGATAAAATTTAATTGAAACATCCTTAAAGAGAAATGAATACCTCATAAATGCAAACTTATCTACCATAATGCAGGAATGGAGTTGGGGAAAAAAAGATCATAGGAATATTTAGTGGAGAACTGTGTGTAGCAATCGAAAAACAAGATTCGAAAGACAACAGATATGAAAACAAGAGGTAATGGAAGAGAGGTTGTGACTAATTTGATCATTTCTCAGGGTTTGGGAAAGCCGTGCACTACAAGAAACTTGGAATAAAAATGGCAAAGGATTTACACTTTATTGCATTTTGGACAACAGTCTTTTCATGTCAGAAACATCTGCAAAATAATGTTGCAATCTCTAAAACAATTCGGGAGATATTTGCTTGAACTTATGTTCAAGCGAGTTAAGGACAGGATGATATTCATTGAAGTATATCTTCCGCTATCGAGAAATAATAAGCTTTCTTTCGTAAGAAAATTTCAATTAAATTTTATCCATTTCCATTAAGGGTCGCAACCTTAATCCATTTCCATTAAGGTTGTGACTAATTTGAAGAGAAATGAATACCTCATAAATGCAAACTTATCTACCATAATGCAGGAATGGAGTTGGGGAAAAAAAGATCATAGGAATATTTAGTGGAGAACTGTGTGTAGCAATCGAAAAACAAGATTCGAAAGACAACAGATATGAAAACAAGAGGTAATGGAAGAAAGGTTGTGACTAATTTGATCATTTCTCAGGGTTTGGGAAAGCCGTGCACTACAAGAAACTTGGAATAAAAATGGCAAAGGATTTACACTTTATTGCATTTTGGACAACAGTCTTTTCATGTCAGAAACATCTGCAAAATAATGTTGCAATCTCTAAAACAATTCGGGAGATATTTGCTTGAACTTATGTTCAAGCGAGTTAAGGACAGGATGATATTCATTGAAGTATATCTTCCGCTATCGAGAAATAATAAGCTTTCTTTCGTAAGAAAATAAATTGCTTCATTTGATGACTTCATTTGGGGTACAGTTTTTGAAGATGCTCTCTTGATATTTCCTAAGCCAATCAGGATAATAAGTCTCAGCAGATCAAAATCCCCTTCTGTTGGTTTTTATAAACCCAGACAATAAGTAATGTTTATTCCTTTGTGTAGCCAGTTTTACATTATTCGAAGTCCCATCCGAAGCATCGTAACATCTAAAATGAAACTACGGTCGTCAAGATGCTCCATTTTCCCAAAACATTTTAGCTTTTTATTTTTTTTAACTCAATGAAATGAATATACAAATGGCATCCTAAATGTAATGCCTCGTCTCTCATAATATTTTTATTTGTAGCAGAAAAAATGTGAAACTTGGTGGCGAAATACTTGGACATATTGTTGATAATTTCTACATTATTCAAAGTATTGTCCATCACTTTCAATACGTTTCCGCCATCTTCGAACCCAGTGGTAAAATTCATTTTGGAAAAATTCTGAAGGCTGTCGTTTCAGTCGTGAGTTCAAAGCCAGTCTGTCTCATCGTTAAAACGTTCCCCACGAAGGTTATTTTTGAAAGGGACAAACAGAGAAATGTCTGAGAGAGCCAAATCAGGACTTCAGGAGGGTTGAGGAGCAACCGTCCACCCATTTTGGCAAGAGCCTGTAAAGTCTCCATTGCCGCCCCGGTGGCGCAGTGGTCTAAGCGATGGCCTATGATCATTCGTCCGAACGGGGTCCGGGTTCGAATCCGGTTGAGGCATGGATGTTGTGTTTGTCTTACGGTACTGACTCTCTCCCTTCCCTGGAACCAGTGACCCTAAATTAGGGACGGGCGACTGCTTATAGCCCATTGAGTTGCTCACGGTGGTCGTTAAACCTCTAATAAAAAAAAAAAGTATCCATTGAGGTATGGGGACGTGCGTTATCATGGTGTAAAACAACACTATGAAGTGGAAGAATGTGACGTCTTTTCCTTCATATAAATTCTTTTAGCTTCTTCAATGTCTCCACGTAGTGAACACTGTCTATTGTTGCAATTCCTGGATGGTAACACGACGATTAGCTGTAATGAGGTTTTACACTCATTGCCTGTTGGCATCTGTCACTGAAGTTACGGGTCTTCCACTCAGTTATTTGTCCGACACTGAACTTTCTCTCTCTTGAAACCTCTTCATTCACATTTGGACATTACTAATATTGATTGTGGCAGCTCTATACACTGCCAGGTGTCTTCTGTGAATTTCTGGAGCCTCACATCCCTCTTTTTCCAGAAGTTCAATTACGGTGCCCTGCTTTTCTGTCATTCATGATCTTTATTTCTGATTCTGAATTTTTTTCCCCCGCATCGGTAGCATGTCAGTGCAGTTTCGTTAAAATCACTTCAAAATTTCAAAAGTTATTAAGAAGGAGGCATTACTTTCAGGATGCCCTTACTATATTATATAAATGTTTTCATGTACTGATGAGATACATGTTTTTTACATAAGGATCTACTTGTATTTTTGATGCCAGGTTTAAATAAAAAAATCAAGTAAACATTTTCGATGTAACCAAAATGGGTAATGGAAGTAGTGAAAACCATAGTTGAAATCTGATTTTTGCATACTGTCCCGTGAAATGACGCAACAATAGTTAATTTCACCGTTACTCAACAGTATTTTTACTAAACTATCTCCGAACGTTATTTCATCATGTTTTGCATAAATCTAATAATATATGATTGCAATCTACGTACATGATGCGAACCTGATTAAAAATATGATAAAAGCCATTACAAAAATGCATTTTGATTCTACGCATCTTTCCCGACAGTTGTAAAATATGCATCGCAACGAAGTTTGGCTTCCTCTTGACCCCCTACGGTATGCTACCTACTATTAAAGAGAGCTTTAAAATGATATATAACACGAAAGGTGAACCTGTAGATATGCTAGACCAAAAGTTAACAATCCTGCTCACTAACAGCCTTGCGATTCAGCTTTCCTTTCTATCTTCAGATCATACTCTAGCTTGCGCATGCGTAAATGGACTTTCGTAGTTGCATCAGATTTCATCGGTGTCAGGGTAGTTTCTAACGCTCATGTAAATCTGAGTAATAATAGTAAAAATAGATGTCCTTTTTGAAAAATTAAACAGTCGCAATACTTTCTATTGCCGCCGCCGTAGTTCAGCAAATATTTAATTTTATGACTCACGTTGGCTTTACGAAAATAACATTCATTAATCCTCCTACCTATGTACAGCTCAATGTCAGGAGTTGGTAAACCTTATTGTTTGTTGTTAAGATTTAATTCCACCTAGTATGTACCAGACCCCGGCTCTGTGTCGTCGTGAGTGACTCGAAACTATGCAATGTGTTGCAGGTTAATAAATTCATACTATCGAATCACCGTTTTATTTTACACCCATAAAAATCTTGGCATGCAAAAGATGCATAGCATAAATTATCTAGAATAAGTACCAAGGCATTCTCTCAAATTTTTTCTTTAATGTTGCTTTAGTTAGATTCTAAATCATTGAATATGAACATGGTCAAAACCCCCCTGGAGAGAAAGCCCCAGCGGGCGAAATGCGAAGGGGTGTGACGTCACCGTCTGAGGGCCATCGCAATCCCTCTCTCCAGAGGGGTCAACTCCGGGTCAAAGGGCAAACGTAAGGGAGTGCCGATATTAGTTCGCGTTCATGCGGCATTGGTCAGCTTTGGGCTTTCGGTTGTCGTGCACGTGAATTAGCGTTTTTGTACAACATGCGCGGAAAATATCGGGTGCCTTTATGTAGATCTAATTACAAAGCACGTCCAAAAGCCACTGTTTTCAGCTTTCCTAAAGATGAACGCCTTCAAAGAAGATGGGTTTCTTCCATACCAATAAAGGATTTTGTACCCTCCGTGAATTCAAAGGTTAGTTAAGCCTTATTGTTCTCACGATAGAATGTTCTGCGTACAATTTAAGTTAAAGTAAGTTTAACTTGAGGTTCCGATTAGAGAACTGTGAACTTGAATTGTCTACATTGAACTCTTCTACAAAGTAGCACTTTAATTCCTACTTGAATTCATAGTCACATCTTTCACATGTATAAGGATAGCTTCAAGAATATTGCCAGTGAGACGATTCTCTCTGCAAGACGCACATTATGCAAAAAAGAAAGTACTTATGCATAATGAAGGAACACATTTGATGATGCTTGTGTTTTCCGTTTTTTGGGGGAGTCTTTTAATGTGTTAATCGATATTTTCAATATCTGTTTCAGTTGAAAAATGAAAAAAAAAAAAGTTGGCCTTACAATGAATATACTGCTGGAAAAAAATTAATACCTTTTGTGTAATTTTGTGTAAAATATGTTTTTACAACGTTGGGGAAAAAAGGATGTGACATTCTGATTTCCCAGCAAAAAACTTGCAATGTTATGTGCATAAATTCGAAGGTACCAAAATTAATACTTTCCATATTCATCTAACAAAGACCTTTTTCCTGAGGGATTTTAATTTATAATGTTTTTTTTTTTTTACTTTCTAGAAGTAGTTGCAAGATCTGAGCACACGTCTTACCGTATTTTCAGGAAATATACTCATTAAATAAAAAATTTTGCTTTCGCGTTCGTTACGTAATTAGAGAACGGTCTTTTTTTTTTTAAATCGAATGCAAAGGGAATTTCTAAAAGTTTTAAGTGAAATGATTATGTTCATAAAGTCCTACAAATTTGCCAATCATGCACTTAAAAAAATCATAGTTGCAAAAATGCTTAACGTAAAATGTCGGGCTTTTCATGTTATGCGTGAAAAAACTATTATGTTTGTGTTCCTTTAGATAAATTGAAGACTAAAGGAAAAAATTCCTGAAATATTTATTTTGAAGACCCGTACATGAAATTGTTTCCTAGCACAAGAGCAAAATTTTGGAATTTCCCGATTAACAAATATCATTGCAGGAAACTGAAAAAGTAAATGAAAGCTAAGGATCTAATCTTTTGATATCTAAGGATAAAAAATACAGAGATGAAAACGGTCAGTTTATTGCTTTGTGCTCGATTTGTCTAATATCGCACTCGAGAAACTATTTCTCTGCGTATGTAAGGTCAGGTGATGCGTAACATCACAGCCTCTCCTTGACAAATGTCAACCCCGCCTTCTCGTGGTGCATCCTGTTCCCACTAAAGGGGCTCTGACGACCGCCAATAGCGGTATAACTATACCATCGGGATCAGAGGAAATGCTATCCCACACTCACCAACCCGCTTGGCCAGCGTGGTGAGTTATGGCCAAACACCTCCAAAATGACTCTACAACTTAAATCTTGGCCCTCAGTCTCCGGCAGCTGGAATGTACCTGGCCAAGGCAGCGGCCAGTGCGACATGAAGGCAGAGGATGCTAAGAATCCCCGGAGGACCGGACTAGGCTGCCATTTGATGCTGACCTTGGCTACCTATAACGGACGCTCCCTATCTTCTGATTCAAGGCTTCTTGAATTGGAAGAGGAACTACAAAGGATCAAGTGGGACATCGTCGGGCTAAGTGAGGTAAGGAGAAAAGGAGAAGATCTCATTGAACTGAAAAGTGGACATCTCTTCTATTATCGTGGGACAGATACTGGCAGAACTAGTGGTGTTGGATTTATAATAAACAAGAAACTGAAGGATAAAGTGGTAGAAGTTGAAAGTTCCTCTGACAGAGCTGCACGACTCGTTATCCAACTATCGAGAAGATACCAGGCTCAGATTATTCAAACTTATGCACCCACCACAAGTCATCCTGAAGAAGAAATTGAAGAATTTTATGAGGAAATTCGTCATCTAAATAATAAAGGTAAGCAGCACTTGAAGATAATTATGGGAGATTTCAATGCAAAAATAGGGCAACGGCAACAGAATGAAACTTCAGTAGGTAAATTCGGTCACGGCAACAGAAACCAGCGTGGAAATACTCTCGTTGAGTTTGCAGAGGCAGAAGGATTTTTCATCTTGAACTCCTTTTTCAAGAAAAAGCCACACAGGAAATGGACATGGAGACATCCAATTGGGACGACAAGTGAAATTGATTTTATTATGTGTAACAAAAAATTCGTCATCGAAGACTGCAGAGTGCTGAACAAGTTCAACACAGGTAGTGACCATAGATTGGTGAGATGTAAGATGCACCTCAACACTAAACTGGAACGTGGCAAGCTCATAAAACAAACAAAATGTATTGACATAACCAACCTTAAAAAACACCATAATACTTTCAAGTTGGAACTGAAGAACAGATTCTCTGCTTTAGAAGGCCTAACATCGGAAGAAGTGGATATTTCGGAAGTTAACAGAAAAGTAACCAAAGCTCTAATGGAAACAGCAACAAAATTAGCTGGGTCTAAGAACAAGTTGCATGTGAACAAATTATCAGGAAAAACCAAAATGTTGATGTAAAAAAAAAGAGAGATGAGGACAACTAAAGTAGATGTGACTTCCAAAGTGGAATATATAGAGCTATGCAAGACAACACGAAAAAGTATCACTGAAGACGTAAGGAAATTCAACTGTGAGCTAGTGAGGAAAGCAATTGAAAACAACCAAAGCCTTAAGATAGCAAAGGGACATCTCAGTAAGGGAAGAAAACAGATTATGGCTCTGAGAAAAGAAGATGGTTCTATAACAAGAAATAGAGGTGAAATTTTGACAAGAGTGAAAGATTTCTACTCCAAATTATATGAAAGGGATGATACATGTACTCCAGACATCATGAAAGGTATCAGAGTTCTTCCAGTCCTCCCAGCAGAAGTTGTTCATGCAATCAAGAACATGAAGCGAGGGAAAGCTCCAGGAGAAGATGGAATTACTATAGACATCATACAAGAAGCAAGTGGAGAAATTGAAACAGTACTCGCCCAAATTTTCACTCGATGCCTTAATGAAGGGAAGATTCCTGAGGATTGGAACAATGCTACAATGATCCTGCTACATAAAAAAGGTGACATTGAGGATCTCAGGAACTACAGACCTATCAGCCTCCTATCAGTGGTTTATAAAATCTTCACTAAAGTTCTTTCACACCACTTGAAGGTAACACTGGACATGACTCAACCGAGAGAACAAGCTGGATTCAGGAGTGGCTACAGCACAATAGATCATATCCACGTACTGAGAGAACTGATTGAAAGAGCGAGGAAATATGAACTTCCATTGTGCATGGCTTTTATCGATTATGAAAAAGCCTTTGATTCGGTGAAACCATCAGCAGTTACCACGGCTCTGAAATCCTGCGGTATTGAAGATGCATACATTAATATTATTAATAACATCTATGAAAATGCAAGTGCAAAGATTCGGCTGTTTGAAAATACAACACACATAAAAATTGGAAAGGGAGTGAGACAAGGTGACACCATATCTCCGAAGCTCTTTAATGCCACATTGGAAAATGTCTTTCAATCACTGAACTGGAAAAACAAAGGGATAAAGATTAATGGAGATTATCTAACCCACCTTCGTTTTGCTGATGACGTAGTCATTTTTGCAACTACCCCATCAGAGCTGCAGAGTATGATCCAGGAACTTGCTGACAAGAGTAAAGAAGTGGGATTAAAAATGAACTTTCAGAAGACAAAAGTGATGTTCAATGCTTTTACAAGAAATGAAGATTTATCGATTGATGGAGAAAAACTGGAGATAACAGATACGTATGTTTATCTTGGACAGCAGATATCAAGTGAGGGTCACATTGATGAAGAAATTAATCGGCGTACAAAACTTGCCTGGAGAGCTTTTGGAAGAAACAGCATAATTTTCAAGAGCAATATGCCATTATGTCTTAAAAGAAAAGTGTTTGATCAATGCATCCTTCCAGTGCTTACGTATGGTGCAGAGACGTGGACCTTAACTAAAAGAGACATACAAAAGCTGCAGACAACTCAAAGAAGCATGGAGAGGTGCATGCTTGGTATAACCAGGAGAGATAAGAAGAGGAACTCGTGGATCCGAAAAATGACGAGAGTGGAAGACATCATGATCAGAGTTAAATCCCTGAAATGGCAATGGGCTGGACATACTGCCAGAAGGACAGACCATAGATGGACAGCCGAAATTTTAGATTGGATTCCAAGGGACAGGAAAAGACCCAGAAAAAGACCACATGGGAGATGGGTGGATGAAATTCGTAAATATGCGGGAGTGACATGGAGGAGACTGGCACAAGACAGACCGTTGTGGAGGAAACTTGGGGAGACCTTCGTCCAGCAGTGGCTTGATAATGGTTGACAATGATGATGATGATGAAACACTGCGGTACTTCGTCGGCGTTTTCAGGAGCGGAGAGCTCGATGCTCGAGTCGGTCGGCCCACTAGCTCTGACTTCACACACCAGTTTGGAGGCTTTCTTAATTTTCAGGGGTTTCTGACATGGTACCCCGTTATTGGCTTCCGGGAAGTTCCCGCACGGAAGACAAAAACACAAATCAACAGTACTGTTTTATCCGGCCTTCCAGTCGGGTTGTAGTCAATAACTAAATATCGTTTTGTGAGACAAAGACTTTTTTCTAATCCTGATGTGTAGTAAATTGATTGAACTGTTCATGTTTTTCTTTTCTACACTAATTACACAATTTCCAGATCATTTTACTTTTTTCCCCGGAAAACTTTAGTGATAGAGCATAATAGGACAAAAAGCACGCTGAATTACTAATACGCCGCCTCGGTTGCTCAGTGGTCTAGGCGTTGTCTTCTGATCATTCGTCCGAGATGGGTCACGGTTCGAATCCCGGTGAGGCATGGATGTTGTGTTTGTCTTATGGGACTGGCTCTCTCCCTTTTCTGGAACCAGTGGCCCTGAATTAGGGGCGGGCGACTGCTTATTGCCCACTGAGTATAAAATCAAACTCAAATCACCCATGGAAACAAAAGATCTCTGCCTTCTACACATACGTTCATCGTGAAATACATACACATGTGTATATGCTCAACTGAAAATTCTTTACAGAAAGAGCTTGCCTTTCTTAGACGAATTGCAGTACACTTCCGTTACAGACAAAGCTGTTAAAAAATTTAGAAAGCTGAAGCCTGTCAGCTCGCTCACGCCGAATACATTAGAAATCTTTATCTTTACGAAACATAAGAAGTACACCTCCCAATACGAAAGAATTGGGAAGTTATCCCCTTTGACCCTACGTTTCCTTCGGAATTTCAAAAATTGTCAAACGTTGTAATTTCAAAGTTATTTTCAAACCCTTAAACAAGATGAATTTTTACGGATCAAAAGACTACGTTGAAGACATACGTTCCGGGGGAATTTATCAGATACCTTCTGAATGTGGTTTTTCATATATAGGACAGACCCGCAGGGCTTTAAGTTACCGTGTGTAAGAACACAACACCTATGTAACTATGAACTGAAGAAGCCGTTTATAGCCCAACATTATCACGAAAAAAAGAACAAGAAAGATGACAATGAATTTTCGGGTGTAATAAGCACGTGTTTTGAATCCGTTCTGACGCAAATTAAATTTATCAAAGCTATTCAAAGTCAATGGAACCGGTATGGAAAACAATAGTTTCTGACGGAAGAAAGACGTTTTTCAATCGGGTTTTTAATCCCTCAGATATTGCTATAAAGGGAATCGTGAGTTCATGCCCTCTGGTTACAGACTCCTGCGTTAAGAAAAATAGGAATTTATATGAGAAACATTTTGCACCTGAAACGTTCTCCAACACAGAAAGCATTTTTCAAATCGGACTCTTAGAAACCGAGATATGGACAGAAATAAGATGTGACTTTATGCCTCCTGGTGGGAAAAGCATGCATTGTTTTAGGAAGAAAGTATTCACAAAAGGTTTTTCGATATGAGCTGTATCGCCCCCCCCCCAAAAAAAATTTAGTCAACTTTTCAGGAGCCCAGATCTTGCTGCAACTACATCAGAAGCAGATATTAACACTTATGCCACCTGGTGGCCAAACCATTCTTTACCAAACATTAGAAATTATATAAAAAATATTTTTCATCAAGTGTTGATGCGATACAGGAAGAATTTTTCAAATCGGAGTTTTAGAAGCAGAAATAACGCAGAAAATGCAATTTACCTTTGCGCCCCGTAGCGAAAAGTCTATGAATTACTTGAAAATTTTGAATTTATATGGAAAATATTTCGCATCGGAAGCACTATCCAACAAAGAAGGAATTTTTCAAATCGGACACCTAGAAATAGAGATATTGACAAAAATAAGATATACATCTACGCCCCCTGGGGTAGAACCCATGCATTGTTTTAAGAAGAAATGTTCCTAAAACGTTTGTCAACATGAGTAGTATCGGTCTACAAACGACCTTTTTTTTTCAATCGAGATTTTAGAAGCTCATATTTTGCTGCAAATACATCAGAAGTGGAAATTAAGACTTACACCCCTGGTGGGCAAACCATTTTTTACAAAAATTAGAATTTATGTGCAAAGGATTTCCCATCCGGAGCTGTATCCGGCGCAGAAAGAAGTTTTCAAATCGGAGATTTAGAAGCAGAGATATAGGGGGAAAGCAATTTACATTTACGCCCTCTAGCAAAAAGTCTATGAATTACTTTTATTTTTTTTAATTTTATGAAAAACATGCCACATCGGAAACACTATCTAATAAAGAAAGAATGTTTCAATTTTTTCAATCTACGTTCCCTGGCGGAAAAACCATGGAGTATTTTAAAAAGAAAATATTCCGAAAAGGTTTATCGACGTGAGTGGCATCGATCCACGAAAGAATTTTTTCAATTGAGATTTTAGAAGCTCAGATTTTATGGCAAATACATCAGAAGAAAAAATTAACACTTACGCCCCCTGGTGGCCAAAGTATTCTTCACAAAAAATTAGAAACTATATTCAAAACATTTTCCATCAGGGATTGTATCCGCTGAAGATAACATTTTTTCAAATCGGGGTTTTAGAAGAAGAGATATCGGGGAAAACGTAATTTATTTTAAGCCTCCTAGCGGAAAATCTATGCGTAATTTGGAAAAGGAACGATATCTAATATACTCTTCGACATAAATGGAATCGAAAGATAAAACAATTTTTTCTGTCGGATGTTTAGAAGCAAATATTGGAATAAAATGTACTTTTGAATTCGACATCATCTGCTTTTACGCTATCTGGCGGCCAAATTGTATATCGTAAAAAAAAAACGTGATAAAGGATCATCATTCGCATTTCAACCTTCCGAATGCACAAATAGTTTTTGAAATCGGACTAATAGTTACAGAGATATCGTGCCTACAAGCGGATGGACAAACCGATAACATAAGAACGCTTATTGATAAACATGATTCGACTATCCAGCTTAATATATTAGAAGCCTTCCACATATACCGGAATTCTTTACGACTTGTCAACGACATGACGTCTACACCATTTTTTTCTTAGCACGTCTTTTGTAAAACAAGATCGTGCTTACGTTATCGGTTTGTCTGTCTGTAGACACCATATCTCTGTAACTATTAGTGCGATTTGAGAAATTCTTTTTGCACTGGGAACCTTGAAATATGCGAATAATGATCCTTCATTTCGTTTGTTTTTTTACGATGTACAATTTGGCCGCTAGATGGCATAAATGTGGATGATGTCGAATTCAAAATAAAATGTTATCCAAAATATTTACTTGTAAACATCCGATTGAAAAAGGTCTTCTGCTGCATTGTCGTGATGGAGCAGGAAATCGTCCCAGCGCCACATTTCAGGTCGTTTGCGGCGAATGTCCTCCCTGAGACGCCGCAGAACACCTCAGTAAAAAAGGGAGGTGACGGTCTGGCCCTGGGGGACGAATTCGCAGTGCACAACCCCACGAATGTCGAAGAACACGATGAACTTGCTTTTGGTTGCACTCCGGTTCTGTTGGGCCTTCTTCAATCGTGGAGATGCCGGGCTCTTCCCCTGCGACGACTGTTGTTTGGTCTCCGGGTCGTAACCGTAGACCCACGTCTCGTACCCAGTGATGATACGCGGCAGTAACGTTGGTTCATTCACCACCTGCTGACGAAGATTTCGACATAGTACGACACGGAGAGCCCTCTGTTCGGGGTTCAGAATCTTTGGCACAAATTTTGCAGCAACGAGGTGCATGTTCAAAACCGCCGTCAGAATTTCTTGCACTGCTCCATATGACACACTGAAGATGGTAGCAATGTCTTGAATGGTTCTCCGACGATCCTCATGCACCAGTTCCCTAATTTTGTCTACATTTTCTGGGGTTTTGCTCGTGGACTGTCGACCTGAATTCTCGTCGTATTCCAGTGTCGTTCTGCCGCTGTGGAAGCACGAGTGCCACTCAAGACACCTCGGACGACTCATTGCTTCATTGCCATAAGCCTGCCGCAATATTTCATGCGTTTTCGTTCCATATTTGTCGGGTTTGACGCAGAATTTGATAATCACTTGCTACTCTAGTTTGCAGTCCATACCAAAATCGCAGATGTGTTCTGAAAGTGGTCACTAAATATCGTGTAGCACTGCTCCCGATGTTCACAGAATGACGCCACTCGGCACAATGACCCATGAAGGTCACCTGCTCTCGACCGCCGCTGCTCGCACATTTGCGTGCTTCCATCTGTTGGCGCCCTACGTACCTAGTCTCGGAACTTTTTGATCGCACTACGTATTACTATTCTAATGTCAGTGTTTTCTGAACGGGACCCTACGAGATATTGTGGAAGAATAGTTAAAACATTTTGAAACAAAGAAAAAATTGTCAAAATATTCATGTATATATACACTCAATGAACAAAACATTACAGAAGGCAACCTAATAGCGTTTCGATCCTCTTGTAGCGCGAATAGCAGCCTGTACTCGCCGAGGCTTCGAGTTCGACAGATACCGGAGCGTTTAAGGAGGTAATGCTAGCCATGCCTGTTACAGCATCGTCCACAACTGAGCCCAAGCCCAGTATCCATGGATCTGATGTTTCGTTCCAAGGCATGCGAATGAGCTTCCATGGGGTTTATGTCCGGGGGCCACTGGATGGTTTCAAACTCAGGTGAGTGTTCCTCGAGTCAAGCCTGGGTTATTTTGGCCCGGTAGAATGGTGCATTGTTCTGAAAGTGTGTAGTCCGTTACAGATTTAAACCGACCATTGGCCGCAGAATTCTCGAAGGTTATAAAAGCGTGTTAAGGATCATCCAGTACATGTTGGTAGCGCTCAGTGGTTAAGGAATCTACAGACACAGTAAGGTACCTAATGCGTTCCATGAGAAGGTTCTCCAAACCATCAAATTGCCATCAACGCCCTGAGTACACTCGTCTCCAACTGTTAAATGACAAGCGTCTTGCATACACTCTTCCCCAACTGCCAAACGACAACCACCTTGAATACATTCGTCCAGAAACTACCAAACGACAACCACCTTGAACACATTCGTCCCCAACCGCCTTGAATACACTCATCCTCGTCGGTCAGACGAGGTCCAGTCGCTGAACTATACCATATCTCAGACATCTTCTATCATGGACGTATCAGGCGGACGTTCGGGCTAGGAAAAGAGCGGTATCTGAAATGAATGGAATAGTCTTGGATATTCTGCGCCACATATGGCCGAGCATTATCCTGCTGGAATACATCGCCGGGAAAACTCTGAAGAAAGGTTATCACCTATGACCCTAATACATCCCTGATGTATCGCTGGCTGTTAAGGGTTCCCTCAATCCATATCAGACGATATCGCGGATTGAACCTAAAGCCACATCAAATCCTAATGGTTGCCATTAGGCCGGTATGATGCTGCAAAATGCGCGCTACAAGGTGTCGTTCACGACTATGTCTTTAAAAACAATGAGACCATCATGGTGCACCAAGTTGAATCGTGACTCATCACAAAACACGACCTGTCCTATCATTGGTCCAATTTTTGTGTTCGGACTTCATTGCAGTCTGAAGCGTCTGTAGTTGAGGGTCAAAAGAATCCGCACCAATAGGCTACTTGCAACCAGTCCTCTGTTAAACAGACAACGTCGAACTTTACTGGAGAACAAAGTCTGACCGGTGACAGCGCTCCACAGCTGAGCTGACACCGTGCATGTTGCTGTGTGATCGGTCACTGTCATGCGGTAAAGGTGTCTGTCCTCCCATGCAGTCATGCGATTTAGAGGACCGTTTCCTGGATTTCTGTGCGGCCGAGCCTTATCTGTCCACTGACACCACGTTCGTATCGCTATACTGGCGCTTCGTTCCATACGAGTGACAATTTCGTAGTATAGAAATCCAAGTTCTCTCATCCCAACAATCCTTCCTCGCTCAAAGTCCATCAGGTGTTCCTAATGCGACCTTCGTAGGGGAAGAGGCATAATGAGACACAAGAAAAACCCTTTCTCAATGTTGGCTCTTCACTGATTGCAACATCTCATTTGAGCCATCTGTTCATACCCAAAACCGGACAGTTTGGAGGAGGATTATCCGAAACCGTATGCGCATGGTTACTGACTCTTCAAATATTTGCACTCCCAAACTGTAGTATATATCCTGTAAGTTTTAAACTAATGCCAGCAGTCCGTCATTCCAGTTCATAAACACTAGTGTAGAAAAAAAAAGCTTTTCGAAACGGAAATTTTGTTAAAAATCGGACACCCAACGGCAAATTTGATGCACTTTAATTTTAGGAAATTTTTTGTGAATTCATAACCCTTATTCGTTACAGGGAGGGTCACTTAACAAATGTCTTCCCAAACACAGGCACATTTGCTGTTAGACATACCATGCGCACGCCAGTTCGTTCACCTACGTTACATATACACAGAAATTCTGATTGGCACTGAGCTTTTAGCACGTCTTTCGCAAAAAAAAAAAAGTCGTGCTTATGTTACCGGTTTGTCCGTCCGTCCATCCGCCCGTCCGCCTGTACCCACGATATCTCTGCAACCATTAGTCTGATTTCAAACATTCTTTTTGCATTGCGAAGCTTGAAGTATGCGAATGATGATCCTTCATTTCGTTTTTTTTACGATGTACACTTTCGCCGCTAAAGGGCGTAAATGATGATGTCGAATTCAAAAATACGTTTTATTCCACATATTTTCTTCTAAACATCTGATTGAAGAAATTATTTTATCTGTCGATTCCATTTATGTCGAAGAGTATTTTAGATATAGTTACTTTTTCAAATTACGCATAGATTTTCCGCTAGGGGGAGTAAAAGTAAATTACATTTTTCCTGATAATTCTTCTTCTAAAACTCCGATTTGAAAATTTATTTCTTCAGCGGATACACCTCCTGATGGAAGGTCTTTTGCCCATAATTACAAATTTTTGGTAAAGAATACTTTGGCCACAAGAGGGCGTAAGCGTTAATTTTTGCTTCTGATGTATTTGCCATAAAATCTGAGCTTTTAAAATGCCGATTGAAAAAATTCTTTCGTGGACTAATGCCACCCACATCGATAAACCTTTTCGGAATATTTTCTTCTTAAAATATTTCACAGTTTTTCAGCCAGGGGCGTAGATGTATATCAAATTTTCGTCAATATCTCTACTTCTAGGAGTACGATTTGAAAAATTTATTCTTTGCTGGATACTGTTTTCAGTGTGACAGGTTTTTCATAGAATTTCAAAATTTTCAAGTAATTCCTAGAATTTCCGCTAGGCGGCTTAAAGATAAATCGCATTTCCCCTTATATCTCTGCTTCTAAATCTCCGATTTGAAAAATTCTTTCTGCTCCGGATACAACTCCTGATGGGAAATCGTTTGCACATAATTTCTAATTAAAAAAAATGGTTTGTCCACCAGGGGGCGTAAATCTTAAGTTCTGCTTCTGATGTATTTGCAGCAAAATATGAGTTTCTAAATTCTCGATTGAAGAAAACGTCGTTTGTAGACCGATACTACTCATGTGGACAAACCTTTTAGAGACATTTTCTTCTTAAAATAATGCATGGTTTCTACGCCAGGAGGCGTAGATATATATCTTATCTTTGTCAATGTTTCTACTTCTAGGATTCCGATTTGAATAAATCCTTCTTTGTTGAGTAGTGTTTCCAGTGTGACATGTTTTTCATATAATATGAAAATTTTCAAGTAATTTTTAGACTTTCCGCTAGGAGGCATAAAAGTAAATTGCTCTCCCCCTATATCTCTGCTTCTAAATCTCCGATTTGAAAAATTCTTTCTACACCGGATACAGCTCCTAATGGGAAATCCTTCGCATATAATTTCAAATTTTTGTAAAAAATGGTTTGGCCACCAATTGGCGTAAGCCTTAATTTCGCTTCTGATGCATTTGCAGGGAAATATGAGCTTCTAAAATCTCGATTAAAAAAAGTCGTTTGTTGACGGATACTACTCATGTCGGCAAACCTTTTAGGAACATTTTCTTTCTAAAACAATGTGTGGTTTCTACGCCAGCCGGCGTAGATGTATATATTTAGAAGCTCATATTTTCCTGCATATATATTTTAGTAGCTCATATTTTACTGCAAATATATGAGAAGCGAAATATTTTTGTCACTATATCTACTTCTAGGAGTCCGATTTCGAAAATTCCTTCTTTGTTGGATAGTGTTTCCGATGCAAAATGTTTTTCCTATAAATTCAAAATTTTCATGTGAATCATAGACTTTCCGCTAGAGGCACAAAGGTAAATTACGTTTTCTGAGTTATTTCTGCTTCTAATACTCTGATTTGAAAAATTCTTCGTGTATCGCATCAAGACCTGATGGAAAATATTTTTCAAATAATTTCTAATGTCTGGGAAAGAATGATTTGGCTACCAGTGGGTATTAAGTTCTGCTTCTGATGTATTTGTAGCAAAATCTGGGCTCCTGAAAACTGGATTTTTTTTTCTTGGAGCGATACCGCTCGTATGGAAAAACCTTTTGAGAATACGTTCTTCCACAATAACGCATGGTTTCCCAAACAGGGGATGTAAAGTCAAATCTTATTTTTGTCGATATCTCGGTTTCTAAGAGTCCGATTTGAAAAACTATTTTTGTGTTAGAAAGCGTTTCCGGTGCAAAATGTTTCTCATATAAATTCATGTCTTTCTTAACGCACAAGTCTGCAACCAGAGGGCGTAAGCTCACGATTCCGTTTACAGCAATATCTCAGGGATTAAAAACCCGATTGAAAAACTTCTTTCTTCCGTCAGATAGTATTGTTTTCCATACCGGTTCCATTGTCTTTCAATAGCTTTTATAAATTGAATTTGCGTGAAAACGGATTCAAAAGACGAGCTTATTGCACTCGAAAATTCGGTGTCATCTTTCTTGTTGAATGTGTGAATGAACAGGGGCACTTGCAGCATTAAATTGGTGGAGGCTAAAGTTTTTCCTTTGCATAAATGCACACGTGTGTTGAAGATTTGAGGAAAATTTGAGAACTTTATGATTCTTATATAAACACAACCATTTACGAAAAAGTAAATGATTTATAGGAAAGTTAAAGTGCAGTTTCGCCATCGTGTTCACAAAAGGTCGCCTTGGTTTCGTATTTATTGAAGCGTATACAAATTCTACTGAAAAGAATTGGGTTCCATTTCCTCAACGAAGCAAATCATGAGTAATAAAGTAGAAGGTAAAGTATTGCGAAGGCTTTTACTAATTCCGGTTTTACAATCCATAGATTAAAGACTTCGCTAACGGATCTTTGTAAGTATCACTGTTAGCTCTAACAAAAGCCTTGAATAAAGCACTCTCCGATTCACTTTTTACTAGAAATACAGAACTTTAGGAAACCTAGTATTTGGTTACCCACCATTAGCCAACAGCTGTCTAATACAATAGAGTTTGAAAAGAAGTTTGTCAAAATTCTTAGAAAATTTTCCTAAGAGGGCACTTGCAGCATTAAATTGGTGGAGGGGCACTTGCAGCATTATCAGTTAAATTTGATTTACTTTTCATCATTATGTTCCTCAAAACATAAAACGATTTTTACCGCTGCTGTTTTAAAAACTTCAGAATAATGATGTCGCTGGAAGCAGTATTATGTTCTCAGAAAGTATGAAGAATGTTTAATGAAAGGTGATGAACTACAGCTACGTTAAACTTAGAATGCATCAGATACAACGATAAACGATTACATTATGACCACCCCCATCATATAGAAATGAGCGCGACTGGAGGCCGAACGGTGACGCACGTGAAATTCAGAGCACTATATAAACAACGCGAGGAACGGCTTTCGATTTGCAGAGTGTTCGGAGAGAGAATGGAAAGAACTGCCGATTTATCGGAGTTTGATAAAGGGCAAATTGTGATGGCACGACGCCCTCGGAACTACGATCTCGGAAATGGCGCTGCTTGAGGATTGTTCACGTGCCGCTGCAGTGAGTACGTATCAAAAGTGGTGCACAGAGGGCCAAGCGACGAGCCGTCGTCCAGCCAAGTGTCATCAGCAGCTCATTGATGCCAGAGGGGAGTGCAGAGAGTCGCGCATTATTCACAGCGACCGTACAACAGTGGTGATTAGGCCAATGCGTCACAGCACACGGTTCATCGCAGCCTTCGGAGCACGGGCCTCCGTAGCCAAACAGGCAGCCTGATCCCCAAGCTCACTGCACAGCATCACGAACAATTCCTGAAATGGGCCCAATATCATAGAGATTAGACCGTCTATGATTGGAAGAAAGTGGCCTGGTCTGACGAATCAAGATTCCTGGTGCATCACGCAGATGGCTGAAAGCGGATATGTAGATTACCAACGGAAGCTATAGCACCCGGATGCACTGCTGGGCGGAATCAGGCTGGCGGCGGCGGTGATATGCGGTGAGCCATGTTTTCTTGGGACACTTTAGACCCCATTATCCGAATAGCACAATGACTGATAGCTGTCATGTATCTGAACATCGTTGCGTACAAAGTTCACCCATTCATATCAATTGTGTTCCCTGCTGGTGATCACCATTACTAACAAGATAATGCGCCATGCCACACTGCCAGAATCGTCAAGAAGTGGTTCTAGGGACTTGCTGGTGAATTTCTGTTAATACCCTGGCCTCCAACTTCACCTGACATGAAAGCAATCGAACATTTATGGTTCGACTTGGCAAAGCAGGTTCGCGCTAAATGAACACCAGCCCGAAATGCGCGGGAACTTGAGGACCTGATGCTGACATTATGGTACCCGATACTCAGAATACTTATCTCCACCTCATTGAATCTATGCTTTGCCGAGTGTCTGCTGTTTTGCGCCTCAAGGGGGCCCTACAGGTTATTAGGTAGCTGGTCATAATACACTGCTGGGCACCCAAAATGCAACACCAAGAAAGAAGCATCGGATTGGCCTGAAATTTGTAGCATACGTCGCCCGCGAGAGGACATGCAAACGATTAGCATTGCAGGGCATATGCAAATCATGTGCGTCCGGCACACCACCGAGAAGCACTATGAGAAGGATGCACAGAAGGCGTGGTGTAAGTAGTGGAAGTGTGTTGTGCTGCTGGACATGTGCGTGGGAAGCGTCCTGATGCCTCGTTGCCGAATACGGCAGTCATTCCAGCACGTTTCGGATTTCGACAGAGGACGAATAGTGGCTTATCGCGACAGCGGTTTATAGTACCGAGACCTCGGCGCCCGTGTGGGACGACATCCAACCACAGTGAGGCGAGTATGGATTCGGTGGATGCAAGAGGAACGGACGGACCGACGATTGCGATTGCCGCACACGTGGCACACCACCGAACGGGAGGACCGGCATGTTGTGCGGCGGGCATTGACGGTTCGCACCGCCACATCACGAACGTTAGCGCAGGAATTACGGTGTGTTGCGCAACCGCAACATCCTGTGTCAGCACTTACCGTTTGTCGTCGTCTGCATCAGCGGGGACTTGTCGCGTGGCGACCATTTCTTCGATTACCATTGACGTTATACCGCGGGCGAGTACGGCGGCAGTAGGCCGTTTAACGCCGCTCCTGGACTACGAATGGCGCGACATTGTCTTCTCTGACGAATCCCGCTTCTATCTGCAAAACTACGATGGTCGGATCCGCGTGGTGGGGGCACCGCGGCGAAGGACTGTATGACGCCTGCATTATGCATCGGCATACCGGTCCGTCACCAGGCGTTATGGTATGGGGCGCAATTGTATATGACACCCGCACTCCTCTGGTACGCATCGCCGGTACACTCAACAGCCACCTCTACATCTCCGACGTTTTGTAGCCTGTAGTCCTCCCTTACTTGCAGGACCTGCCAGCGGCCACGATTCAACAGGACAACGCGCGCCCTCACGTGGTACGCATCGTGCCACGTGAGGGCGCAATATCCATGCCAGTGAGGGATGGATGTTGCGTTTTTCTAAAGACCCTTGCTCTCTCCCTTCCTTGGAGTCAGTGGCTCTAAGTCAGAGACCGCCGCCTGCTTATAGTCTATTGAGTTGCTCACGGTGGTCGTTAAAACTTCAATAAATAAGTTAGTAAAATCATGCAATCTATTGATTATGATAAGCTTTCCAACATACCAGAAATCGTTACGCAAGTTATTACTGAAGTTATGAGGATAATGGATGTGGAACAAATCTCGCTCCTGTGTCTTGACCTTTGACCCCATTTCGATGATATTCAACAGAACCGGTCAAGTACTCCTCCGGAAAAACCTGATAAAGTTTTGTCTCAATCGAAACATTTTTTCATAAGTTACTACGCATAAGAGCGATGGAATGGATCCCGCACCTACGTCCTGACCTTTGACCCCATTTCGTCTATTTTCTACAGAATGCGTCCTCAGGTGATCCCCTACCACAAACTAAAACTTCAGCTAAATCGAACCATTTGTATGCAAGTTATGACGCATAAAGGCAATGGAATGGATCCCTCTCTTATATCGTGAGCTTTAATCCCATTTCGCCCATTTTCAACAGGGTTCGTCCCCAGGTAGTGCCCTACCGCATACTAAAATTTCATAGAAATCGAATCATTGTTACGCGAGTTATCGTGTGGATAGGCGGACAGACGTACAAAGCTGGAGCATATACGCTTCTTAAACCTACGGTTGGAAAGCGTAAACAAGTTAGTTAAATCATGCAATGCGTTGATTATGATAAGCTTTCCAACCGTAGGTTGGAAAGCGTAAAAAAAAATAATTAGCATCATCACCAGATCATTTTATGCAAATTAGCTATCCCGCAGATGCTGCTGACGCAAGACGGCTGAATCGGCATAAAAATGGAAAGCTGAAGGCACGCAGAGATTAATAAAGATATGATGGGCAAAGGACACGATCTGATGAACTTTGAAAGTGAAGTGATCGTGGGTGCTCGAAGCATTGGTGTGAGTATTAGCAAAGCGGCTGCACTTGTGAACTGTTCGAGGGATGATGGAATTTGAACGTGGAAAGATCTTGGGTTCTCAAAGCTTTGGTGAGTGCGGTAGCAGAACGGCTGCACTTGTGAAACGTTAGAGGGATGAAGAAATTTGAACGTGGAATTATCGTGGGTTCTCGAAGCATTGGTGTGAACATTAGCAAAACGGCTGCACTTGCGAAACCTTAGAGAGATGATGGAAATTGAACGCGGAATGATCTTGGGTTCTCAAAGCATTGGTGAGAGCGGTAGCAGAATAGCTGCACTTGTGAAATGTTCGAGAAATGATAGAATTTCAGCGTGGAATGATCGTGGGTGCTCGAAGCATTAGTGAAAACAGTAGCAGAACGGCTGCACTTGTGAAATGTTCGAGAGATGATGGAATTTGAACGTGGAATGATCGTGGGTTCTCAAAGCATTAGTGCGATCATTAGCAAAACGGCTGCACTTGTGAGATGTGGGGGCAGCATTTGTTAAAGTTTATACAAGTGGACAAGCAATCAAAAGACAGGATCTGAGCTCAATGCGTGTGACGTCAACAGCTACTGGATGCTCGAGGTAAGCGGAGAGTAGGCAGACGTGTTCAGCCCAACAGACGGGCAACACTTCGTCAGATTTCAGACAATCAGAATCAGGGACCAAGTCCGATGGCCTCTCAACGTACAGTTCGCCGTACATTACACATTATGCGCTACAGAAGCAGACGGCCTAACCGTCTGCTTCTGTGTCATTGCTTTCTGCAGCGGACAAAAACAAACGCCTCCGGTTCGCTTAGGAACACAAGAATTGGACCATAAATGAATGGAAATTGTTAATGTGATCCGACGAATCATGTTTTCAACTACACCACGCAGATGGAAAGGTGAGGGTATGGAGACAACGGAAAGAAAGCATGGACCCATCTTGCATCGTCATTTCTCTTCAACCTGGCGGAGGTGACGTTATGGTGTGGAGCATGTTTTCGTGGGAGTGCTTGGACATTTTAACTCGTGCGGATCAACGTCTTGCTACCCAAAGATATTTAAATATCGCAGCCGACTAAGTCCATCCAGTTACGTTAATGATTTATCTCAATGGAAATGGATGCCATTGAATGAAATGCGGGATTATACCATTGTACAATACAATTTAGGAAGATGTGGATCTGTTTATTGGTGTATATGACATGGATGTTAAGTCAGATAATATCCAAAAACCTGAAAATATATGAATGCCGGTTGTTTCGACTAATGTATCCTGTGATGGTTTTATTCAAACTAATCGGAAACTTGAAACTTGGTCGTTCTGGGTGGTGTAGTGGTTAGCATACTCGAGCGCTATCCGGGAGACGCGGGTTGGATTCCCGCTGCAGGACGACGGAATTTTCAAGTGTTCGGATATTATCTGACTTAACATCCATGTCATATTTACACCAAAAAACGGATTCGCATCTTCCAAATTTGTATTTTACAGCCGAAAAATGCTTCATTTTATGGTATTCCCATTGTACACGAATCGTCTGAGAAGCATCACAGATATTTTCCTTGCTACACTGGCCTCTTCAATCACCAGATCTCAATCCAATTAAACATTTGTGGGATGAAGTCGAAAGGGGCATCAGATAGCTGAATCCGCTGCCATCTTCAATTGCTGTAGGGTGCGATTCATCGCTTTTGTGCTAATGTACCTCAACCCACATGCCGACATTTAATCGAATCCATATCAAGACGAATTCAAGCAGTATTGAGGGCAAAAGGTGGCCCAACAACGTACTAACCAGGGAGTCATATTAACTTGGCCGCTCAGTTTATAAGTAAACACTACTTTTGCGCCACAAATTGGGATAAACAACGAAAAACACAATATTCCTTTGGTATCATTCTGTCTGCATGTACGATTTGTGAGTTCGATAACTCCGTTTTCAAAATCCGAAGCGAAAAGATTTATTTCACATCAAACAATACAAGCAAAATTAAGATTTTCCATACATTTTGCAGCATTATTGTAGTTTTAGGTGGCGCAAACGTATATATTTATTAAGATATCGCTAATACCAGAAGGTGAACTTGAAGAAATGTTTATTGGATCGTACAGATATGAGCATATAGCGATGATTTTGCTGTTTCTCAGAAATTGTTCGCTATGTAACACTAATATGCAACGTAGCTGAAACAGCTCGATCTTGTAAATCAGTAAAAAAGACGTGCCCGTTCCCTCGAAATTTTCTGGATGTTCTCATGTGATTCTGTAATGTTCTGGAACATTCGAAATATGATCTTTTTTTTATCGAAAGACGAAATCAATAACTCAAGATTACGGTGGTCTCATTTCTGTTTCAATTGATTTTAGCGTCTTCTACGCAGTTATGACAGAAACAGTTTCTTCTGTGAGACTACGTAAAAAGCTAATTTCTAGCACTCAGTAAGTGGAAATGAAATTCAGTGACATACCTTTCGATTATCGACTGTGATGGTCATGTGGTATTCCGGTATACCTACTGAGACCACCGAAATACTAAGTATAGCAACTAAGCTAGGAACCTAACAGACACTCTCAAATCGGCGACTCTTCTTTGAATATTGGTGCTTAAAAGTGTATAACCGAATACACTTTTTAAAGCAAATACCGTCCTTTACTCTTGTACTTCCATAAACCGTTGTGAAGTAGTGAGGTTGCGTAGCTTAAAACAACTACCTCATACTATCCTGTACATTTATGTACCATTATGAGATAACATTTTCAAATTACACTCTTACTAAGACCAAACACAGAAATAATCTCGATTCTGAGGCAGATATGCGGTTCCATGTACCCAACATCAAATATGACTTCAAAAACCTTATTTCTGAAATTATAATCAAACCTGATTTCAAAATTTTATCTCTGAAATTACTATCAAACCTGATTTCAAAATTTTATCTCTGAAATTATAATCAAACCTGATTTCAAAATTTTATCTCTGAAATTATAATCAAACCTGATTTCAAAACCTTATCTCTGAAATTACTATCAAACCTGATTTCAAAACCTTATCTCTGAAATTACTATCAAACCTGATTTCAAAATTTTATCTCTGAAATTATAATCAAACCTGATTTCAAAATTTTATCTCTGAAATTATAATCAAACCTGATTTCAAAATTTTATCTCTGAAATTATAATCAAACCTGATTTCAAAACCTTATCTCCGAAATTACTATCAAACCTGATTTCAAAATTTTATCTCTGAAATTATAATCAAACCTGATTTCAAAATTTTATCTCTGAAATTATAATCAAACCTGATTTCAAAACCTTATCTCTTATAATTATAGTGAGGTAGCATAGCTTAAAACAACTACCTCTTACTATCCTGTATTCCCATGTACCGTTATGAGACAGCATTTTCAAAATACACCCTTACTAAGGCCAAACGAAGAAATAATCTCGATTCCGAGGCAGACATGCGTTCCATGTACCCAACATCAAACTTGACTTCAAAAATCTTATGTCTGAAAGACACATCAAACATGGTTTTACAGTATTCTAAATGACCAATGTACACAGAAAACCAGTGTTGGACAAGTGACACATTGAGAGCCAGTGCCGAAAGGTAAACACAAACATCCATGCCTCACCGGGACTCGAATCCGGACCCAACTAGGGCGAATGATCATAAGCCAGCGCTTAGACCACTGCGCCACCGGGGCGGCCCGTTCGCGCAGTTATTTACATGTTCTGTTTAATGGAGAAAGAAAAATTAAAGAACATTTTTAATTATAATATTTTAAATGCATTTCTTTAAAAAAATATTCCCAATAAGAATAATGAGTTCCATTTTTAATGGAGAAAGAAAAATTAAAGAACATTTTTAATTATAATATTTTAAATGCATTTCTTTAAAAAAATATTCCCAATAAGAATAATGAGTTCCATTTTTATCTGTTTAAAATTTCATAATTTTCTAACTTTTTATTTCTAAAAATATTGATAAACATTCACAGAAAAGTGTCAGTAACTTTTCAAATTACGTGGTTTGATTTTTTAAAAAGGCCCATAAATGCAGGTATTTCCTATTATTTTTGACTCACGTTTTTTACCTAACACTCATACATATGTTTCTTAGTTAAGGTACCAAAGACTTATAGCTCAGCTTTGGAGGAATTGTGCGATATGAATAGGTAGTGGTTCTGCACCAAATTTTGCAGCTTTCCTAGATTGACAACCACCGGTCTAATCCACTGAACAAGGCTTCAACCAAATAGGAATAAAATATCAAAACAGATACGCATTTCTAAGATTCATTTGCAAAAGAAATTATAGCTGTCTGTTGGAATAAAATACTGGGTCGTTTTTTGTTTGCTGATTTATTAAACTTTCTCACTCAAATATTGATTCTAGTCCTGTATGTTTTGCGCTTTGTGTTTGCATTTTGAATAAGACATCATTAAAATGTCATAAGCTTGAACTTGTGCAATCCATCGTCGGACGAAAATGTTTCGCACACAGTTTGATTGCGCAGGCATAGTGTTACAAATTTTCACCTTTGCTAACTTGTTATTGCTATGTATCAGCAGATGTTCGGAAGGACGCATCCTAGGGATACGATTATCATAAATATCGATTCTTAGGATGATATACGACATTAAGTGCAGAATTTTATCTTCGCCGCATAAGAACGATCTTACATCCGCTTAATGCATTACCTGTTTTGAATAGACAAAAGAAAAAAAGCACACTAGAAAAAAATGAAAGAATCATGTGGTCTTAAAGAAAAACGAGGCTCTTCTTGAAACAAAAAAGGATTTATCAGAGCATTGTGTAAACCAAAAACTATTCGTCTTGAGGAGAACACAAATGTATGTCGTCGTACACAGTCAGCTTTGTAAACATTACAATGTTTACCCTAGCAGATATTGCATGTTGTATACTGTTGCCGTAAAGATTTCACATGCTATCGTCCTAAAATGGCCCAGATAATTAGATATAAACTAAAATATTTTGTTTTATTCAAAACGGCGTTTGTTTATTCATAACGAGGTATTCAAACATTTGGAATTGATTCTTATCTCTTGCTGTTTTTTTTTCACTGACACCCAGGTTGAAAGAAAAAGGAGATTTGTAGGGAAATGAAACTTTTCCGGGCGGAAAATATTTTTAGTAATTAAAATTGTGATGACACGCAGCAATGTGTACTTTCAAGGAACTTTTTTCAGTCGTTCTAAGGGACAAATTCATCTTTGCACTTTTTCATAAAAATACATTTCATGTACAATGTTAAAGACATCGACATTTCATGAAATACAAATATATGCATACCTGCTTATAAAAGCGTGCATGTTTGAAGCAGAAAATAAACAAAAACAGTAAAAACACTTTGAATTGCTAACAAGTATTTTCTTTCTTTTTGATAAAAAGATTTTTACGCAAACATTTTGTTTTTACCCTTCAGGAACATATTTCGTTTATATATATATATATGAAAATAGAAAATATTTACCTTAGATACCTACCCTTGATTCATTACTGAGACGGATGTTTATGACAAGAGAACCTGTTTTGCTTTTAGTCTAAACTTTTTGAGTTCTTGGTCTGCTGGAATCCATGCACAGAAATATCATAAGTTCACAGTTTCTTCGAGTTACTAGGGTATGCAATAATAAAAATACAATTAAACAGTCAAAAAAAAATTTCAACTCTAAAAAAGAATGGCTTGCCTTATATAAGTAATGTATTTCACATTTTCGTAATTTATTAAACACGCTTAACCAAAACTCTTCATTTAAAATTAGAATTTGCAACATAGTCCCTTGAAATTCTATGAACTAACCATTTTTAAGGAGCACAAAAAATACGATTTTTCCTCTGAGCCGCCCCGGAGAACTTTAACAATACATTGTATTATACTTTCCTCCACATTTCAGGTCTTTTTTGGGCGGTCTTTAGTGTCTCGCTTGGAGCATATTACCATGTCAGCTGTTTCTCATGATGGCAGAGATTCTACGTGCACACCATTATTGAGAGGTTCTAAACTGATGTCCAAAATTAAGGTCAAAAACACATTTTTTACAATAATTCAAAATAGCAAACAGTAAAATATTTAAAATTGCTGGCATATATACTTTGGAGAACGGTGAATCTAATGTAGGCATCCACTGTTTGTTAAATGGTTAACAGGGTGAGTTTGGTAAGAGAACGTGAAAGTGACCGTTTTCTGCATCTTCGAATTTAGTCTGCAGAGTTGTGTTTCTTGCAAGAAAATTCCCAAGATTGACTGATTTCAGTTGGAATGAGTGCTGGGAATCGTTTAGACGATGGACTGAGGTGGAGAGCCATCGGAAGGCTGGCCAGTTTCAAGCGGAGGACACTCGATGTTTACAGGTGTCACGAAAGGTGGTATCCAGGTTATAGCACCAATTCCGAACAAAGGGTACAATCACCAGGAGGCTCGGCCATGGCCGTCCAAGAGCCACGACACTTGCGGAGGATCGTTACGGGGCATTAACTACCAAACGCCATAGACGGATGACGGCTAGAGACCTCTCTCAGGACCTCGCTGCTGCAACTGGAAGAACAATTTCGAGGCAAACTCTATACAGACGCCTAGCAGAGAAGGCCCTTTACGCCTGGCGACCAGTGGTGTGTGTCCCCCTCACCAGATGGCAGAAGAGAGCCCGTCTGTCGTGGTGCCAAACACAACTTTCATGGGCATAGCAAGATTGGGGCCGTGTAGTTTTCTGTGATGAGGCGAGATTCAGTACACAAAGTGATTCTCGACGAGTCTTCATCTGGAGATAGCGTGGTGCCTGTTATCATACCTCCAACATAAGGGAAATTGACCACTTTGTTTGAAGTGGCTCCAGCTTTGTCCGCCTGTCTGTCCGTCCGTCCGTCCGTCTGTCTATCAGCACGATAACCAACGTAAAAATGGTTCAATTTCGTTGGAAGTTTAGTATGTGGTAGAGAATCACCTGGGGACGAACCCTATTGAAAATGGGCAACATTGGGCCGAAGGTCAGGACATAAGAGCGGAATCTATTTCATTGCCTTTATGCGTCATAACTTACGTAAAAATGGTTCGATTTCGATGAAATTTTAGTATGTGGTAAAGAATCACCTGGGGACGAATCCTCTTGAAAACGGGCGAAATGGGGTTAAAGGTCAGGACATAGGAGCAGGATCCATTCCATCGCCCTTATGCGTCATAACTTGCGTAAACAGGCTTCGTTTGAGACAAAACTTTAGAATGCTATTACGGAGATATACTGAACCGGTTGTGTTGATTATCATCGAAATGGGGTCAAAGGTCAGGACACAGGAGCGATATTAATTCCATAGCCATTATCCTCATAACTTGACTAAAAATTACTAGATTGTGACAAAATTTGATCATGTTGTTCCGGAGGTACACTGAACCGGTACTTTTGAATATCATCGAAACGGGGTAAAAGGTCAAAGCACAGGAGCGATATTTTTTCCACAGCCGTTATCTTCATAATACACTGCCGGACAATTGCTAAGGACGGATGACAATAGCAACGATAGCAACCATAAAATGGAAGGCAGGAAAATGTGGAAATTAGCATAAGTGCGGGATACAGTAAGACGTGTTGTGCGTATGCAAATTTCGGAATGACGAACTTGTTCGTGACGTCATAGCGCTGATAAGGGATATAAAGAATTTGAAACGTATTGACTGTTGTTGTTCAAACGCAAAGTTGAAAGGGAAAGAATCAATTGACGAACTTGCAAGTTTCAGTATGTCTTCCCGACATCACCTAGATGATTTTACGCGTGACCGTAGGATTGGCGAGATTGAAGAAGGGCGAAAAAAAACAGATGTTGCCAGGGAGTTCGACGTCAGCCACAGTGTTGTTTCAAGGCTTTGGAAATCATTTCAAACAAATGGAGAGTGTAGCAAACGTCACGGGGAGGTCGTGTTCGCAGTACGCCACCTGCAGAAGACCGGTACATAGTGCTATCAACAAAACGACACCGGCGCAGCACAGCTAGTGAGGTAGCAAATCAGTTTATGGCTGCTACTGGCAAGCCGATCTCCCGAAAAACTGTTGCCAGACGTTTGCATGAAGGAGGACTATACGCCCGCCGTCCTGTTGTGTGCATTCCATTGTCCAGACATCACCGTACCGCCTGTTTGCAATGGGGCCGTCAACATCGCAATTTGGCTGATAACGACTGGTCTGCAGTCCTCTTCTCAGATGAGAGTAGATACAGTCTATCGTCTGATTGTCGACGACAACTGATCTGGCGTGATAGTGGTACTGCATATTGTCCAGCAAACATACAGGAAAGGGACCGATATCCGACATGTAGTGTCATGGTATGGGCTGGCATCATGATCAATGGCCGTACGTCCATCTATGTGCTTCCAACTGGGACTATGACTGGCCAACGATGCATTACTGATGTTCTGCTACCTCATGTTCGCATGTTCCGTAGTGCTGTCGGTGATAGATTCATTTTCATGGATAAAAACGCAACATGTCATCGAACAGTCGCTGTCCAGGAGTGTCTTAAGAGCGAGGATATTCAACGTCTCGTATGACCAGCACGTTCTCCAGATCTGAATCCCATTGAAAATGTGTGGGATGATTTGGCGAGGAGTCTTGCTGGTCGCCAATATTCTCCAATAAACAAGGACACCCTCGTCCGTGCACTGACGAAGGAATGGGATAAAAAACCCAAACAACTGCTTGATAATGTTGTGCAAAGCATGACACGACGTGTGGAATCTTGCACCGCCCTCCATGGTGGCCATATCCCGTATTGACATCTTGGGCCGGAACGGCTGCGGACGGTAATTGCATTTTTTCCCGTTTACGTATTCTGCACAAAATGGCTTGTTTGTCCCTTGAACACGTTCCAAAGCCTTCTGGATTTCAGAGCAGAATAAATTGTCTTTCTTGTAATGTCCTGGCATTCTGACAATATTTTATTTCACTTGGCATCCAACCACACTTAATTTTTATGCGCTATATAGCCGTTTGTGATCTGTCCTTAGCAATTGTCCAGCAGTGTATCAGCAATGATTTCTGGTATGTTGGAAAGCGTATTATAATCAATGCATTGCATGAATTTACTAACTTGTTCCCAATATCTATTCTTCTAAATATCCGATTTCAAAAATTCTTTTCACACCTGATACCATTTGCCTGATGCCATCTTTAGGTTTGTAATGATGACTTTGTGTAGTTCACAGTTCTGTCGCTTGGTGGCGTTCGTGTACTTAAGTTTGCTGCTGTATCTCCGCTTCTAAAAAGGCTACTGCAGAATTTCTTTTGTACGCTTTCGAACCGTAGGTTGAAGAAGCGTATATGCTCCAGCTTTGTCAGTCTGTCTGTCTGCCTGTCCACCCGTCCGCACGATAACTCTCGTAGAAATGATTCGATTTCGACGAAATTTGAGTATGCGCTAGAGGACCACCTGGGGTCGAACCCTATTGAAAATGGGCGAAATTGGGGCAAAAGTCAAGACATAGGAGCGAGATCTATTCCATTGCATTTATGCGCCAGAATTTACGTAAAAATGTTTCGATTGCGACAAACCTTTATCATGTTGTTCCGGAGGTATACTGAACTGGTCCTGTTGAATATAATCAAAATGGAGTCAAAGGTCAGGACACAGGAACGAGATCTATTCCACAGCCATTATCCTCATAATCTGACTAAAAATGTTTCCATTGCGACAAAACTTTAGTATGTTGTTCTGGAGGAACACAGAACCGGTTCTGTTGAATATAATTGAAATGGGTTCAGCGGTCACGGCACCGGAACGAGATTTATTCCACAGCCATTATCCTTATAACTTGAGTAAGGATTTCTGGTATGTTGGAAAGCGTATCATAATCTATGCACTGCATGATTTTACTAACTTGTTTTAGTGTATGCCATTTGTTATAAAAAAGATAGGGACCCTCTTTAAGTAATGCACAGCTCTCCCGCCAGGGAGCGTAAAGGTAAAAATCTTTTTCTTGCTATCTTGCTTCCCGGAAACGTATATGAAAAGTTCTTTGTCCTTAGCATAGCTTTTGTCGAGAGGAATTCTATTCAACTATGTTCCATTATGCAAAAGTCTTCAGCTTCAGCTAGAAGGCGTTGAGGTATATCGTGTTTCCTTCTACATTTCTTCTTTTAATTGTTCGATTTGAAATCTCGTTGTTGGTGATACCTTCCTTCTACATTCCATGCACCATTTGCAAATTTTCATAATATACTTTTTAGTCGCTGGTGGGAGCAGGTAGCTGTTTCTATTTCTGGATGTTTTGTCGATTAAAAAAACCCGGTTGCCTTTTGATAACCGGTTTTTATTGATTATGAAAAACTTTGATTAATTTTATTATCCTCTTTTCAAGATTCAAATGTTGTTCTCATTACAACCGAAAATTCAATGCCATTTTTCTTGTTTTTCCTGTTATTTTCCAATGTGTTATGCTGTATCCGTTCACGTTCAACTTCGGAACTGTCATAGTTTCTCCACATTTCAGTACCGTTCTACATTTTTGAAAGCAAACGGTCTAAAAATTTGAAGTTATCGAAAACCTTCCCAATGCCGCAATGTCTGACAGCTCTGCTTTCTGACTTTGCTGTATTTGCGTTCGAATCGTTTTCCGCTTTTCCTGGATCCAAGCATCAATGAAGAACCGGAAACTCTCTAATTTTAGACATTTGTTATTATTGTTAAACAGCGGAACATTCCAGGAAATTTAAATATTCATCGCATTTTTCATCTCTTCTCTACTTTCTTGAAACCTAATCCGGCTCATTTCCTATCATACGCACCGTTCTGTCGTCATTGATTTGCAATACGATCGTTGTACCGAAAGTAATGCAAAAGTGGGCATTACGTTTTTATTAAATGACATTAGTCGTTCACATTGCACATGTTGGCAGAGTAACTCTTTCTCTATACAAGGATACTACTTAGCATAGTCTCCATCACAAGCGGTGGATTTGCTCCATCGTTGAACCCAACTCTCGAATCCTTTTTGAAAAAACTCAGGTGTGGGCTCTTGTACCCACTTCTTCACAGCCACTTGCACCACGTCTGTGTCATCGAATCGTTGACCCTGGAGACTTTCCGTTATTGGATTGAACAGGTGGAAGTTGGAGGGTGCCAGATATGGGATGTACAGTGGATGGGGTACTACCGACCAGTCTAATTTGCTGACCGCCTGATTTTCTTCCAAAGATACGTGTGGTCTCATATTGTCATGACGAATGTGGATCCTTTGCAGATTCTTATCCAGTCTCGTCCTCCTTACGGATTCTCTAAGCTTCTTGAAGTGTCTCAATGTACCTCTCGAGGGTCACAGTACGGCCACGGTCCAGAAAATCAAGGAGAATGGCAACCCCTGTCATCCCAAAAAACAGTCACCATGACTTTTTGTGCTAATCGCTGGCTCTTGAACTTCTTAGGCCTTGGTGGAGAAGTTTAACAGCATTGCATGGATTGATTCTTCGTTGATAGATCGTAAAGATAAGCCCACGTTTCATTCCTTGACGCCAGATCGAAAAAAAAACGTATCTTCAATGGCCTCAAACGCTTCCATCATATAAGAGCAGACTCCCACCATTCTCTCCTTCAAATCTGCAATGAAAAAGAAAGATTACCATAGAGGAAGATATACTCTACCAACATATGCAATTTGAACGACCTCTATCTGTTAATAAAAAAAGTTATACGCATTTTGCCTGGCTTTCGGTACAAACCTCGTATCTAACGAATACATACACTTTTTCTTCACTTTTCTCCAGCTCATTAAGGACGTAATGGTGATCCTAAATTTTAAGACTGTACAGCTCCATTTTTTTTTTTTTTTTTTTTTTTTTTATTATTGTAGATTTAACGACCACCGTGAGCAACTCAATGGGCTATAAGCAGTCGCCCGTCCCTAATTTAGGGTCACTGGTTCCAGGGAAGGGAGAGAGCCAGTGCCGTAAGACAAACACAACATCCATGCCGGACCGGGATTCGAACCCGGACCCCTTACGGACGAATGATCACAGCTCCATTTTACACTCACGGAAAAGGAAATTTGGGCATCAAGAACGAAGCATCGGATTGAACTGAAATTTTCTGGACGCAATTGATACAGACGAATGATGCACATCATGGCAAAAACAGAGCTGCAGGACAGTTACAGAGGGATCTGTGGCACGCAGTCCGGTAATCTTCAATAGCCCGTCGCATCGCCTCGTGCGGCGATACGTTCTCCAACACGGTCCGGCAAGAAGGCAAACAGACGCAATGTTGTCCTGTGGCAGACTGTCCGACATGTGTTGGACAGTGCGCCCCAATTCCCGAATAGTGCGGTGCGAATGCTCGACATGGGACACGTCGCGGAAGCGGGCAGGCCATGGCACTGTCTAGATATGACAGTAGGCAGTCCTGGGCAACCCGAGCAGTGTGCGGCCGGGAATTACCCTGCTCGTATAGCGCACCCAGAATCCCGACCAGGAATGAGAGCACATGGGGCCGTAGGATCGCATCCACGTGCCGCTGGCCCGTCAATGATCCACGTACCACTACTAGAGCTGATAGGCTATCGCAGGAAATGGCACCCCAGACCATAATGCCTAGAGAGGAATTGGTGTGGCGCTCGACAGCCAGGTTGGGATTGTGCCGTTGACCCGGGGACCTCCACACCCGGACACGATGATCATCTGTACCCAAAACGAAGCGTCACTCATCGCTAATCACCACACGTCGCCAGTCTGTGGAGTTCCACGTCGCTCTGCCCTGGCACCACTGAACACGGAGGCGGCGATGTTCCGGTGTTAATGGCAAAATACGTAAAAGGCGCTGGGGTCCCAGATTCGCTTCGGAGAGGCGTCAAAAAATAGTTCGTTGGCACACAGGAGCCGCTACATCTGCCTGTATAGTGAACCGGGTCCCTTTGGGATCCGTTCGTACCTAGCGCACGTTCCGTCAATCCTCTCTACCGGTTCTCCTACTGGTCCGTCCGGAGCCGCTCCGCCGCGTGGCAATGCCGTCACGTGTCCACTACTCCCAGTACAGCAGGACGGTATGGTCAGAACGATCCACGTGGCACGCTATACAGCTGATGTACCACCCCGTGGTTTAAATCGAAGTCTCTGGCATCTACCCTGCATTCTTGTCACTCTGCACTCTTGCTTGCGTCGGCCGGTGCTTTTTCCTTTTATGTGGCATTGACTACACGCAGGTTTATAAGGTCGCCGGCGTGTGCTAGCAGCGCCACAATAGGGAGTTCGGTCATGGGCACTCGCACCAAACAGGGATCTTTTGCATACCAGCACGCACGCTAGCTACACTGGTGCGCAAAAATTAAGGACGAAGAGGAGAAATCAGCATAACAGCGGAACAAGCAGGCAGCACGGACCGAAAAATCATTCAGGATATTGACTAGGGTCCGGTACGGTAGGGCATGTGCATATATGCAGCATGATGGGAGGGGGTTGTCGGAATGGTATAAAACACACGGGCGGTGTACGCTCAGCAATTCGGTGAAAGCTATTGCACGGTGTACATCGGTTTGAACGACGTCGAGTTGCTGACACCGTGTGATATGGCCTCCAGGCAATACAGTAGACGACATCTGGATGACTTTACCCGACGTCGCGTCATTGGGAATTTGGAAGAAGTTCGAAGCGTGACTAGTGTGGCCGAGGAGTTCGGGATCGCTCACAGCATCGTTTCACGAGCTTGGAGATCATTTCAAACGACAGGAACAGCTGTCCGAGAGTTTAGCAGTGGTCGTCCACCAGCAACCACGGCGGAGGACGACCGGTATATTTTCCTACAGGCGAGTAGGGACAGACGGCAGACAGCGGGAGAAATCGTGAGGCACATGCAACAGAAAACTGGACGTCCGTTAAGGCGTTTTATTGTGGCCAGGAGTCTGCACAAAGATGGTCTATTTGCACGACGACCAGTACGGTGTGTGCCATTAATGCCAGCTGATCGGAGACGGCGGTCTCTGTCGTGCCAGGAACGCAAGAACTGGACACATCAGCAATAGGGTCGAGTTCTCTTTACGGATGAGTGCCGATTTAGTCTGACGAGCGATTCTGGACGTATACATATCTGGAGAGAGCAGGGAACACGCAATCACACTGCCAACATCATCTAAAGGGACCGGTTTGGAGGTGGTGCAGTTCTCGTTTGGGGCGGTATCATGCTTGGTAGCCGTACTGACCTCCACATCTTCCAAGGAGGTTCAGTCACTGGTGTCCGCTATTGTACCGAGGATCTCCTGCCTCGCGTGCGTCTGTTTAGAGGTGCTGTGGGTCCTGAGTTTCTCTTCATGGACAATAACGCTACACCTCATCGTACAGTGGCTGTCGCAGAGCTGTTAGACAGTGAAGATATTCGACGCATGGATTAGCCCGCAAGGTCCCCGGACCTAAATCCAATCTAACACGTGTGGGACCTTCTCGGGAGACGCTTGGCTGCACGTCATCAGCCGCCAGCAACGATTCTACAGCTGTGATTGACGCTACAAGAGGAATGGGCCACGATGCTTCAACAGCTCCTTGAGAACCTCGTCCTCAGCATGAACAGTCGTTTTAAATCCTGCAACGCAGTCAGGGGTGATCATATCCCCTACTAAAGACTGGATTTTTCTTGGCAGCCGCCTGTAACATGGACGTTTCTGTCTTCTGTCCACTTGTGCTCGAAGCTACCTTTTCAATAAAGTGGCTTTGTATTGTTTGGACTCCTTGTCTGGACGGTTTTGCTCACTTGTCCCATTATCATACATCTTGGGGATCTTATGGTATGATTTCAGTCGATATTGAACACTTCTGCACGACGTTACATTCGAAAAACCGTCTCGTGCTTAATTTTTGCACGCCAGTGTATTTGCAAAGTTTCGTGGTTGTAGCGTATTTCCTTGTAGGTGAGCAAATTTCATTTTCTGAGAGTGTAAAAAAGCGACAAAGAGCTGATTTTAGAAAATATTAACTGATACCAAGGAACAATTCTATTAGAGTGACGATGTTAGTGAGTAAAATTTAATAATGCAAAAACCTACTTCTATAAGTTTGCTGCACCGTTATAACTAAATGTCGTGCAAAATCTCATATTTAATATATTGACTGCTTCAGAATATTGTATGTTAACACCATAAAAATACTGACAACTGTTAGAGGAAGACTCATGCAATTGCTGTGCTGAAGCTAAATCTGTTCTTGATTGTGAACCTCGTATAAAATAAATGAATAGTATTAGCAGGAGCCCTAATTTAACGAGTGTGTGTTGTCATGGCAACTGCTGCACTAGTTAAAAGCGCTGTTCCTATATGCGATTGAAACGTCTCAGTTTATTTTCGACTCAGCAGGCAGTCTTGCTCTGTGCCTATTTGCAGTTGCACGAGGAAGATATATATTAATGGCTAGTACAGTAATCTCACTTAAATCCGAAGGACTAAAGCCATCTCTATGAACGACCGTACCAATCACATTACCGCTCCAGAAGGAACCTCAACCGATAAAAGCATTCAACTACATCGATCGTTATGTTTCCCTTTGAACATATAGGTAAAAGAATATTACTTTCAATCCCTGTGCTGCAATGTGCTTAATCTTACTTATGAAGTCTTAATAATAGTTAACAAATTCATACAGTAAATGAATTGTAGTTACGACGAAATGGTTTGATGCATTTTTAAAATGGAAACAAGAGGATGGATTACGCAGATATGTAGTTTAACCGTTTAACGACCAGGGTCTTGAAATCTTGTGTCGCTGAGAGTACCATGACGCACGAAATTGTCTGTTGCTCGTTTCAGTTAACAAAAGAACGATTAGTGCTCGGTCACCACACAAAATTTCCAATCTGTAGTCTTAATGCTTTAGGCGTTTCTCACAGGCGATCACAGCATTCTTCTATCCAAAGGTATGGGATGTCATGAGACCAAATAATATCTCCCAGGGAGATATCAACCCTGCTATACTTCAAACAAATCTATATAAAACTCCGTTTATTGGGGTGAAGATAATTTTAAAAACGAAATACAAGGGAAAATTGTATCTCCCGAGCTTTCGTTCTTCAACCGGCGGGCTTTCTCAGGGGCTATAAACGTTACTAACAATTCTGGCGAGTATAAACAAAATTTGATACACTGGTACTCGAGGACGTCGTATTTTGAATTTTGGTGCTCGAGGCATGAGGCGATATACGGGCTTCCTTTCGTGTGGATAATGCGACGCCATGGTCTTCGCATCGGCATCAGATCACCGAACAACATTCACAAAGAATTAACGAACACGCGCAGAAACCTGGACAGGAAATCGGGAGCAGGAGTACACGAGATACCTCTGATGTACCCAAACGGTTCGTCGAAAATGTACATCGGAATGACGAAAAGGCCAACGGCATTAAGAGCTAAAGAGCATCGTTTGCATTGAGCATTCGGAGGTTTTCTTTTGACGTGTTAACATCCCGTTTCATTGCATGTCGTGTCGGAATGAATCCCTTATTTGTTAATATAGATAAATTTAATTTTAGTAGATTGAAAAAAGAGTCCAACAAATACCTTCTTGTTGAGAACAAAGCGAGGAAGAGTGAATGCTGGAAATTGTTTCGCCTCATTGAGAAACCAGATTATGTTTTACAGCAACACCAACTTTCACAAGCTTCTGATGAGTTGAAAGTTTCCAAAATGTGAATGTTGATTTCGTGAGTTTTCTTTCCTTCTGAGGGGCAATGATGAAATCAACATCCCCATTTTCGTAACTTTCATGAGTGGTCAGTAGACGCTCATGAAAGTTACGAAAAGGTTTTGATCATCTTGAAACACTGTCTTAAGGGACCCGTAAGACATTGTCAGTGGATATTGTGTTACGACTGTGCCGTAGCACTATGCCCATGCTTCATTAGAGTTTGAATCTATACACATCACAGACGAATGGTCAGAAGCCAGCTGTTAGACCACTGTGCGGCTGGCTTGTAAATTAACAAGAAAGATGACACCGAATTTTCGGGTGTAATAAGCACGTCTCCGTTCTGACGCAAATTAAATTTATCAAAGCTATTCAAAGTCAATGGAACCGGTATGGAAAACAATAGTATCTGACTGAAGAAAGAAGTTTTTCAATCGGGTTTTTAATCCCGCACATATTGCCGTAAACGGAATCGTGAACTTACGCCCTCTGGTTGCAGACTTGTGCGTTAAGAAAAATTTGAATTTATATGAGAAACATTGCGCAACTGAAACGCTCTCCAACAAAGAAAGAATTTTTCAAATCGGACTGTTCGAAGCAGAGGACAAATATAAGATATGCATATGCCCCTGGCGGGAAAAACAGAAATTATTTTAGAAAGAAAGTATTCTCAAAACATTTTCCGATGTGAGCAGTATCTGGCGAAGAAAAAGAAATTTAGTCGAGTTTTCAGGAGCTCAGATTTTGCTGCAAAAACATCAGAAGCAGAAATTAATACTTACGCCCCCTGGTGGCCAAACCATTCTTTGCCAAATATTAGAAATTATATGAAAAACATTTTCCATCAGGAGCTCTATGCGATAGAGGAAGAATTTTTTAAATCGGAGTTTTACAAGCAGAAATATCGGGGGAAACGCAGTTTACCTTTGCGCCCCTTGCGGAAAGTCTATGACTTACTTGAAAATTTGGAATTTGTATGAAAAACATTTCGCATCGGGAACATTATCCAACAAGGAAGGAACTTTTTAAATCGGAATCCTAGAAGTAAAGATATTGACAAAAATAAGATATATATGTACGCCCTCTGGCGGAGAAACCATGTATTATTTTAAGAAGAAAATATTCCTAAAAGGTTTGTCGACGGGAGTAGTATCGATCGACAAACGAATATTTTAAATCGAGATTTTAGAAGCTCAGATTATAATTTTAGGTAAAGAATACTTTGGCCATGCCTCCTGCTGGCCAAAGTATTCTTTACCAAAAATTATAAATTATATGCAAACGATTTTTCCATCTGGAGTGTGTCCTCTGCAGAAAAAGAAAATTAAAACGGAGTTTTGGAAGAAGAGGTATCGGGGAAAACGTAATTTACTTTTACGGCCCCTAGCGCAAAATGTATGCGTAATTTGAAAAAGTAACCATTCCTAAGATACTTTTCGACATAATCGAATCGAAAGTAAAAATATTTTTTTCAATTGGATGTTTAGAAGCAAATATATGGAATAAAATGTATTTTGAATTCGAAATCATCTGCATTTATGCCCTCTAGGGGCGAAACTGTACATCGTAAAGAAAACCGAAATGAAGGATTATCATTCGAATATTTCAAGCTTCCCAATGCAAAAAGTATTTTTCAAATCGGATTAATAACTACAGATATATGGTGTCTACAGACGGACGGACGGACGAACCGATAACACAAGCACGATCTTTTTTTACAAAAGACGTGCTAAAAATAGAGATGCTGAATCTTTCTGTTTGACGGTGCCCTGAAGACTATTACGAATTTCGAAATATCCCAACTCCGAAAAAGGAAATTAATAATTTTCGGGCAGCTAATCCTTTTCCTTAAAATCACGCATGCGCCTCAGAAATGCCACCAAATGCTGTAAAAATTTGAGAATAACAAGAATACAAAACCTTTGTGGTTATTATTTTAATCTGTCTACTGGCAGGGAAGGTTAGAAAGCTAAGTGATTTGATGAACAAGAACGATCGGTTATCGAAAATCTTATGTATCCCTTGATCGTTTTTACGTGCGAGGTCCGTCACAAAAGAAACGAGGTTTAGCTTAAAAACGCGGTATACCAATATGAGGAATCAGAACCGCAATTCAGCGTTAATTTCGGAACTTTGCCATGCCAAAAGACTCAGCGGGACTCGATTAATCAAGTGGGTGTTCAGATATCGTGAAGAAAGGAACAGTGTGCCTTGACTGCTTCACGAAAACTGAGCATAGAAATATCGAGTAACATTACGCCAACAGTTGTTGCGTTAAACTGAACGAAATAGCAATGGAAACATAATAAATATTCCAAAAAGTTATGGAGACCAAGGATCATCATGAACTGGAATTCTTCGATGGCACAACAGCTTTACGGAGGTGGAGGAAACATTTGAAGACAAACCACGCTGGGAAAGACCTGCTATAGTAACAGCTTCTAAAAACGTGGGAAGGGCAAATGATCTCATCAAACTAAATCGATGGTTGAAAGTCAGACATACTGATAGCATATGAACTCATTATGAGTCATCGAGCGTCCATGCAATTTGAATGGATCATTTGGGCATGCGGAAAATTTGCGCCAAAGTTTTAACTGAAAATCGTTACCTCCGAGTCAAAGGAAAGCCCCTAGGGCTTGTGTACGCGCGGGCGTGCGTGTATGTGTGTGTGTGTGTGTGCGTGTGTATCTCCTTCGGTGTCTTTATACTAATCCAGATTTCTTGGGCGAGTGATAACAGGCGAGAAAATTGCACAAATGACTTTTTCCTCTTCTCCAAACTCAAGAACTAACTCTGAGGACATACGTAATTTCAGACCATGTGCAATCTCCGCAGGGCCGTGACCGCTAGAAATTACACCACTGAAGACGACTTCCAGCACAGCTTCGGTAAGCGGAAGGACCTCCTCTAAAGCGGTTTTGATCATCTTGAAAAACATCAGAGAAGTCGATTTCCAGCAATGTATTCAGGAGCTGAAGGACAACCTTTTACGGTGTGTCGCTTCTGATTGGAACCATTTGCAAGGTATCACTTTCAAGGAATCTACAGAGTAAGGCATCCAATCATACTTCCAGGAGTCAATGGAATGCGTCCAAAGGTGTGTGGCTTTCAAAGGTACCTACTTTGAAGAGAATCACATTGAAAGACCACGCGGAAAACGACTTACAGCAATGCTTCTAGGAGTATAAGGACCGCCTCCAACAGCATGCTGCTTCCGAAGGTACCTATTTTGAAGGGAATCACATTGAAGGAACTAACAGAAGACTGCTTCTACCAATACTTTCAGGAGTAGAAGGACCACCTCCAAAGGTGTGTTGATTATGCTGAAAGACTTCAAGCAAAACGATTTCCAGGAATACTTCCAGGTACGTAAGGAAGGACTGTCTTCAACAGTGTGTGGTATCCGAAGGGATATATCTCCAAGAGGATCAGGTTGAAAGGCCTCACGCAAGTCGACTTCTAAATATGCTTACAAGAGTAGAATGACTGCATCGAATAGTATGCTGCTTCCAAAGGGATATATTTTGAAGAGGAATTATTCCCGGGGACCTAACATAAGAAGACTTCCAGCAATGCCTCAAATAGTATTAGGTTGAAAATTAAATAATTTCCGAGGACGATGTACCCAAAGTAGAAGCCTAGGCCACAGCGTACATTGGCCACTAAGACTCCGCAAGCACACTGGCATGACATGAGAAATTAGGTGGCTTAAGTCAGTGGCAGTTAACCGTCAGAAGGTTAAGTGAGTAAGCGCCAACCAAAATGGAAGTGGACAAGAAGCCCCTCCGCCATTGCATGTTTTATGATGTTCGTCGCGGTAGAACTCCAAAAGTGCTGTAAGAAACATTACCAGTAGATAATCCAATGCCACATCACATCGTCAGTGCTATGGTTGGTTTGAACGGTTCTGAGAGGGAAAGTTTGATCTGCCAGATCGTCCCAAAGCCTGAAGACCAGCCACTGTGGATATGGACATGCTGAAGACTTTAGTGGATACCGATCCACCTGTAACCATGCGGAAGTTGGCTGAACGGCTGGGGACTACACACACGAGCATTATCATGCACCATTGTCGACTTGGGAAGGTCCACAAAAAGGAAGTTCGGGTAGTCCATTAAAGCACAGTTGAGCAGAAAGCAAATCGCATGGGAGCATATGATTTCCTGCTTAAATGTGACCATGTTGAACAGTTCTTGCACCTCATTTCGACAGGTGAGGAGAAATGGGTCCTGTATGACAACATCAACTCCCGGAAAGGGTGGTTGGACCTAAAACAGAAACCATGCCGACCACCAGGGCCGGCTTGTACCTACGTAAGTTCATACTGTCTGTTTGGTATGATATGCTGGGTATAGTGTCTTTTAAGCTGCTGTCAGACAATACCACTATCGTCACCGATGTGTACTGCGGTCAGGTCGACGATAAGCAAGCATCGCTCACGTCGAAATGAACAGCACTGCTTATCCACAAGGACATTCTCTTACAGCAGAATGATGCGAAACCTCAGACACCACAGGTGACCTGTCACAAGACCAGGGACCTCAGTTGAGAGCTGTTGTCGCACACAGATCACTCCGTGGTCATTGCCCTAAGCGACTATCGCATTTTCCTGTTGCTGCAACATTTCCTGGACGCACAGCAGTTCACCAATCCGGACAAGGTCGAAAGCGCACCTACTCACTTCTTTGCGTCCAAGCCACCACAGTTCTACAGCGACGTTATCCAGCGGCTTTCTAGACGATGGGAGAAGGACGTGGCAAAAAATGACACTACATTTTGGACTTAATTGTACTTATACTGCATATAACGTAATTTGCACTTTTCTGTTGCTTTGCATTTGCAGATATTACTTTCTTTCCAACCCAATAGAAGGACAGCTTCCATAGGAGTACTGATTCCGAAGGGACATACACTATATTGACAAAAGTCCGCGGACACCCCTTCAAAAGCAAATGAACGGATCTGCTGCGTTGCTAAGATGCGCGGTACAGCTGCAAACGGTATAAAATCAAGAGTGCAGCTGACCGCGATCATATCGCACAGTGAGGTTCAGAGAAAATGTCGCGGCAGGAGAGAACTGACTTTAAGAAAGGAAAGATTGTTGGGTGTCATATTAGTGGGTTGTTCATAAGAGTAATCGAGAGGCGTTTAAACATATCCAAGTCAACTGTTTTGAATGTAATGAATAAGTGGAAGACACATGGCGTGCCTGAAATAGCAAAATGTACTGGCAAAACAAAGAAAATCAGTGATAAAGGACGTGGAAGCCCTAGGAGAGTCGTTACAGCTTATCGACGGAGTACTGCACAAGAACCTCAGTATACAGGTGAGTAAAAATGCTGGAACCTCGGTATGTAAACGTACCATTCGCAGAGAACTTCATACCATGGGTTACCGTGGTCTGCTTAAAAACCTTTCATCACCACTCGGAATGCTACTCGTCGTTTAGCATGGTTTAAAAAACATTTATTGTGGACCGTAGATCAATGGAAACAGGTCCTATGAACTGATGAATCCAGATACACGATCCATCTGTCTGATGGCCGTGTGTGGGTATAGCAGAAGCAGGGGGAACACACTTTACCACAGTGTACTGTTCCTACGGTCAAGTTTGGACCTATCAGTGTACTCGGGCGCGGGTGTTTTTCGGGGTATGGTCCTGGACCATTGGTTATCGTGGATAAATCTGTTAACCAGCACGTGTACTTCGATATTCTGGAAAATAATGCCTTACCAACACTGTGGCAATACTATGGAACCGAGCCTTTTTTGTACCAACAGGTTAATGCACCGAGCCATAAAGCAAGGACTGTTACGGCGTGTTTTGACGATTATCCCATTTCGTGTGTGGACTGGCCAGCACAAAGCCCTGATCTTAATCCCATAGAGCACTTATGGGATGGATTAGAGCGCCGCATAAGACGTTTGGAACCAAGGCCTACTACTAAGCAACAGTTAGCGGCTGCATAATGTATTGAATGGAAGCGCATACGTATCGCTGTGTACGAAAACCTTGTGGAAAGCATGTCTCGAAAGGGTCAATGTATGCGTTAGCGCCAAAGGTGGACCGACGCTGCACTAATATATGTCAATAAATGCTATGTTAAGTTTCTCTTCTATGTGTCCCGTGACTTCTGTCAATATAGTGTATTTTGAAAGGAATCACGTTGAAATGTAAAATGTGATTAATAAGGTTTTTACCATTCTCTTCCTTGTTCCTTTTGTGACAGACCTTCTGCATTTTCTAAGGTGAAAGGGCTAATTTTTCTAAGTCGGTATCATTTTTCTTAAGGAAGAAGGTGTGCTCCCAAAGTGATTACTGAAGTTACTGAGAATAAAAAAAATGGTTCCAAAGGAAGCATTATACGTACATTGTAGTATGTACTTAGTTGTTCTTAATAAAAGACTAATTTGTATTTGTTACATAATAATAATTCTGAAATATGAAGCTTGTTTATTTAATGGGGAAAGGATTAAATAGAAGAATTTGAAATAATTTACTTTCACTTTTGAAAGGCCATTACCAATGAATGTGCAAAGGATTTGTACCAAAATATAATTTAATCTTGAACGAATGAACATTCATTATCTCTTGAAAAAAAGTAAAAGTTCATATTTACTTCCAGGTGATTATAGGGATTATATCGGACACCTGGTTTTAAATCCTGCTAATCGGGAGACAACGTTTTTATTTAAGTTATTTAATGAATGTGTTTAACATTTAATTAGAATATCTTTAAAAACTCTCTGGTGTGCCGAGAATGTCTTGCACTTATTTTACATATAAGCTTCAAATTCGCTAGTTACTTCATTGTTATTTTGCTTTAGAAACAAAGGAATGGGGGCTTAACGTCTTGTAATAAAACCCTGAAGAGTGGTGAAAGAAAGACATGAAACGAGAGAGAGAGAGAGAGAGAGAGATGCATTCCTATAAGACAGTGTTAACTGAGAGGAATTTTTTACTGACAGATTAGCCTACCAAAGAGCTAAGGAGTCATGAACAAGCTCAAAATCATAAATAATATATTGGAATGAACCCTAAGGACACTGAGGAATTTCTTTATGTGTTCGCAGTACATGTGTATAGTTCTAACATTTTAGGAGCGGCCCCCGTGGTGCAGTGGTCTAAGCAATGGCTTCTGATCATTCGTCCGGGTTCGAGAACCGGTTACGCCAGGAAGTCATGTTTGCCTTACGGCACTGCCTCTCTATTTTCCCTGGAGTCATTGGTCCTAAATTAGGGACGGGCGACTGCATATAGCCGAAGGAGTTACCCACGGTGGTGGTTAAACCTCCAATAAAAATATTTTAAGATACAACTGATACATTCCATGCACACTAAAAATAAAAACTGATGAATTAGAAAAAGAAGAAACAAGCAAACAATTTGTGTTCTCACTATCGCTGCGGTTAAGGGATATGATTTCATTTCTCTGAAGGTTTACATTTCGATGTGGGATTTATATCATTTTATAAACTAAATGTTCTCCAAAGGAATCTCCAAAAAAGCTAGATGTGAAAAGGAGATTAGAATGAGACTGAGGATGACAATAACGGCCTTTAGAGAGAATAAAAGACTACACTGTTAAAAATTTGGGGCTAGATTTCACCAAAAAGTGGTGCTACACCAGCTACTTAGAAAAGATACACCATCGTGAGGTGCAAGTAAAACCCAACAATATGGTGCAAACTTGCACAATAATATGGCAAAAGGTTGCCCCACTTTATGGGGTAAGCTTGCACCAGAATATACTGTATGGTTGCACCATAAAATGGTGTAACCTTACACCATCAAATGCAAGTTTGCACCATTTTATAGTGCAACCTTGCACCACTTGTTAGTGTAACTTTTCCAAAATGTGGTGCAGCTGGTGTAGTTCCACTTATTGATGCAACATATCACCAAAATTATGTGTAATATCTTTACATCACTGCTTTATGGAAAAATATTTTCAAAACAGGGTTTCTGTGTACAGTTCGAAAAGGTTTTTAGATCAGATCAGATCAGATCATATGTAGAGGATTTTAAGAAGGGAGAGTCTGACCGCAGGTCTTAAACAACCCTTAGAAATAGGAAGCTAGGAGATTTGGGCTAGAGTACCAGATAGGAAAGTGACACGGAAGCGAGGTAAAAAGGGGAGGAAGACACCCTTATTAATGACCGGGGGCCAGTCCCCTGGGCCCGACGGCTTAACGTGCTCACCCGATGCACGGCGGGTATTTGGTGGTTCGAACGTTCGAACCTGAGGTTATCTCCATGGCAGTCACGAATGCTGACCACTAGGCAACCCGCGGGCCTGGTTCCAAAAGTTTTGTTTACTTCATCAATTTATAGAAATAAATGGTTCCTGTTTTTATTTGTTTTTAATTTTTCCCGCACATTTGGAAGATTTTAATCTCCATTGCTTATGTTAGTACATAGTCTCAATTTCAAGATCAATACACTGGTCCAATTAATTCCGCAATTTGAGTTGTTCACTTCCATGTGAACAATCTCCTCTTAGAAAAAACCTTAGAAAACTGCGCCACCAGGGATGCCACAGATATCGGTAAGTAACTTGACTGCATGTGGCTGTGCACATATAACATAAGAAAGTTCAACGTGAAAATAATCGTTAGAACCACCAGATATATATGTTCTGCAAAATTTATTTTCATCACTTACCTTATGAACTTGAGTGAACACTTCTTTAAAATTTCCTAAACTCGCAATCACTGTGACGACAAAACAAACATGGCGGCACAACCCAACATACTGTATGTATTCTTCGGATGACTTAATGAAGAAGACGCATGCGCCGATTCCTTCACTGCACTAAAATGTGGTGCAAAGTAAAGCTGCTTTGGCTGCATTTGGTTACTTGCACAAAACATTGGTGCAAGTCAAACGTTTTCATGCACCACTTTATGGTGGAAGTGTGAAAATCGCACCAGATCATGGTGTAAGTGTCAGATACTGCACAATATTGTAGTGCAACGTTGAACTGAAATTTTTAGCAGGGTACTGACTGTCAGAAATATAGGTGTAAAATTGAGGAAGAATATTTTAAAGGCATATGATTGGCCAGTAGCTCTCTACGGCTCTGAGACATGGACATTGACCGAGAAGGAAGTGAGAGGGCTGGAGTCATTTGAGATGTGGTGTTATAGAAAAATGGAGAGAATATGTTGGCTCGATATGAGGACTAATGAGGAGGTCCTGGAGAGAGTAGGATAACCCAGGAATCTGACTAACATGTTAAAGAGAAGAAGAATGTTATGGATGAGACACATATTGCGCCATGGAAGCCCGATTCTGAAAGTTTTGGAAAGAAAATTTCAAGGCAAAAAAGGAAGAGTGTGGCCAATAAATAGTATTGTGGCACAGCTACACTAACACATTAATACCAGGACATACTCTGACTTGAAAAGCTGCGGAGAATAAAGGGAGATGGAGAAAGAGAGCACATTTACTGAACAACCAGTTCTTGAACTGAGTAACCAAGAAAAAGAAGGAATCGCGAAGAAGAAACTTCCCAGATTTATCGAAATTAAACTACCATGGAGTTCTTTCAATTCAAATAAGACTGTGCGTCACACATTAATTCTTTTCATTTTGTGAAACACTTTTTTATTAAACCGACAGTATTTCCCCACAGTATTCCATAAGCAAAAATAAGTAAATACATTGAAGATCTCACAACAACATATTTTTAGGAAAATGAATGTTTTAGTAAAACACTTCCCAATTATTTCAGGACCAAGCATCTTCATGAAATAATAAGGATATTTAGTTCTGTTATAACAGTGTACGTTAATTTTTAAAATGCTCTCCCGAAAACTAAATTGTGGAACAACGGAAGCCATAACCGCACACATAATTTAGGAACCATGTCTCAGTCACTACATAACACCACTGCATAAATAAGTAAACTTCGTAGGGTAAATGTATGAACAAAATACTGTAAAATAGAGAATGAGAGGTGTTTCTGTTTGAAAAAAATAGCAATATCACAAATTATAATTCATCATAAAAAGGAGAATTACCTTTGATGCGTTTCTTTGCATCTGAAAACATGTTCCATGTCTTTTATAATAGAAATGACATTTGAAGCAACACCTTTAAAAAATTCATTATCATTAATTGTCAAAAGTGAAAGATGCACGCCAAGAACAATGAAGTTTGTTATGAATTATTTATTAATTCCCAAAGTTTTTGAAAACCGTTTACTGTTGAAATATTTATGCTCCTATTCGACTTAACTAAACATTCTTCCGCACATAGGCTTTACTATAGGTAAAGGTATTTCAGGAAATGTGAGATATTTCGTTTTACCCTCTATAACGTTTCAAAGTTATTTATTTATTTATTTATTTTTGTAACAGACAGTTTATGTATTTATTTTGTGACAGTCAATTAGTACATTGGTACTAGGGCGGCGAACTGATATGAGATACTCTATATAAATAGGCTATGACCCAAATAATTCTCCACGTGCCCGTGGCAGTTTTGAGCAGAAGATTATCATTTATTCATAGGTCTGCAAAAAATACTTTTGGGACACCGACCTGGATATTTCAAGTGATTCATATACATATGAATTTTGGGTTGCGGAACCCAAAAATGTAACTCATTTTGCTCCATCACACACAGATTTCTAGCAAATAAGGACTAAATAACTTACTGATGCAGGTAACGGTATATCAAAAAAGAAATTCAACAAAAAAATAAAACATTTAATGTAACTGAAAATTTTAACATCTTGAAACTTTAATTAGTTCAATAAAAAACTGCACAGTACTTATTTTTGTTTAGCCTTATGAAATCGTCTTTTTTTCTCTTGAAAATTTTGTTTTCTCGTTTTCACTTGTTAGTGGTTCCTGGTGACACCCGCAATAGCTTCTAGCAGTAGCCACACATCATATTTACATTCCAATTTCCTTTATATCTACGTTCCATATCTTTAATGTATGTCTTGGTGGAACCTTTCCCCTTATTCTCCGCTGAAGGCCGCCCCCAAGTTTTCAGGAAAATAGTCTGCATGGGAATGCAGGAAATGTAGTTTTAAGTTCATCTTGCAAACTTGAGCTTTGAATGCCTTTACCATAAGTTCCAAATTGTGTTTGTAGTTTTGGATCCTTGATATTTTGAGTTACCCAAGATGCCTCAGGGGATCTGCACTCGACCATTACGAAAGACGTCTTGTTTGCCGTCTGACCTTGTGGAGTTGTGACGTACCTGCCAGAAGGACGCACACGACATAAAGGTAGATAGGAATCAGAATAAAACGTCCGCGTAGCTCAATTGGTAGAGTGACTTATTCCGGAATGAGGGGATCCGGGTTCGAATCCTGGCGTGGACAGAAATGACGGAGAAATTTACTTCGTTAAAATAGCGCCCGAACTATCCGGATGACCCGACCGTTCAAAAACTCGCAATGGTGTGATGTTCTTTCCACACCGCGGGATAGGAAAAATCAGAGAATCCCTTCTCCAGCACTTCAAAAAAAAAAAATAAATAAATAAAATAAAATAAGGGGGAGATGATGTAACGTATACCAGGAGATGTGACGTACCTGCCAGCAGGACGCACATGACATAAAGGCAGATAGCAATTAGAATCAATGTCCGCGTAGCTCAATTGGTAGAGCAACTTGTTCCGGAATGAGGGGATCCGGGTTCGAACCCCGGAGCGGATAAAAATGACGGAGAAATTTACTTCGTTATAATGGCGCCCGAACTATCCGGATGACCCGGCCGTTCAAAATCTCGCATTGGTGTGATGTTATTTCCACGCCGCGAGATAGGAAAAATCAGAGAATCCCTTCTCCAGCGCTTCGAAAAATAAAAAATGTGTGATGTTGCATTCCACACACTAATTGACTGGGAGTTCTCAAGTGCACGTTCTACAGTGGATGGCTGCCTGCAACGATTAATGGTCACGGCTGATCCGTGGGCCATGCCCCCGGCCCTCTTTTGGGGAGGGGAGATGTGACGTACCTGCCAGCAGGACGCACACGACATAAAGGCAGATAGGATTTAGAATGAACGTCCGCGTAGCTCAATTGGTAGAGTGACTTATTCCGGAATGAAGGGATCCGGGTTCGAATCCCGGCGCGGATAAAAATGACGGAGAAATTTACTTCGTTATAGAGTCACTTTGTGAAGTGTGTTTTTCAACTTTTAACGTTTTTACTACACCTGATGGAGAAGCCGCATGAAGGCTTCGAAAGTGCTAGTGTATTTCAGTGAATAAGGTTTAACGTGCCTACATGGTTCTCAACTCTACCTCTTGGTCCTTAATATGCCTAAATGTTTTCATTGACATCCTTTCAGGATAGCCAAGCTTCCTTCCGTTTCGTTCATGGTCTAAGTGAAGTATCTATCACGCAAAAGTTTTCGGATATCTGGACCTTCCAAGATTCCTTCTTTCAGTTTGGCATCAGATAAATTTGGGAATTTTGAGCACAGGCATTTGAGGCACTCGCCATCTTCAGGCACAGATTTAACGAATTGTTTCACGAGCCCTAAATTTATATGAAGGGGAAGGGGTAGAACTACCCTATTACTAGGAACCAAACTTTCACGGATAACGTTTTCTTCCCCAGGCCTGAGAGTATCTCGCACTGGCCAGCCTGTTTTATTACACTGAGATTGTCTGTCACAGCTATCGCAAAATCAAAGGAAGCAGGGATATTTTGTGTAACCTGATTCCTGGTTTAACAGTATTGTCAATACTTTGAAATCTCCGCATATTATCCACTTGTGTCCATCGTACCGGATTTCCTCAAGAACCAAGGCAATATTTTCATACGTTTCCTGCAGGATAAAAGAATGTCCGACCGGCAACGGACATACTATACTGTGCAAACTAATTGGGACAAAGTGAAAAATCACTCTTTTTCCCAAAACTATGTTTTTATATCATTCTATGCCTTGATATACACTGGTAAATACCTGCATTAGTATGAAGTATGTCCTCCTTTAGCAGAAATGACCTCTTCAATTCGTTTTGGCATTGACTCCACTAATTGAGGGCACATGTTTTTGACTTCATAATCGTGGAACCACACTTTTATAGCATTCGTTATCATGCGTTCTTCGGTTGTACAGTCCATTTTACCTAAACGTCTCTTCAAAATATTCCACAAGTTTTCTACGGGATTTAAGTCAGGTGAATTTACATGCCAATCAAGAAAATGAATTTGATTTTCCAGCATGAAAGTCTTGACCAATTTCGAATTGTGACATGGGGCCAAGTCATGGTGAAATGTCCCGTCAAAAGTTTGCAAGAATGGAACAATCCTACATTGTAATATTTCTACGTACTTGGCTGTATTCATCATACCTTGAATAGGAACTAAGCTTCCAGTGCCATTTGATGTGAAAAAGACCCAACATATCTGTTTCAGAGGGTGTTTTACAGTTTGTTTGACATGCTCAGGTCTTAAGGGTTCACAGTTGTTTCGTCTAACGACATTTGCTTGGTAACCCTGCACAAATAAATAAGTTTCATCACTGAAAATTACCTTTTTCCAGTCGTCAGCAGTCCATGATTTATATTTTTTGGCTCATGCTAAATGTTTTATCTTCATTTCGCATTCAAATATTGTTTTTCCGTTGGTGTTTTTGCCTTCCGGCCAATTTCCAGAAGCCTACGGCTTACAGTTGAATCACTAACATCACAACCACTAGCCACAAAATGTCTTTGAAGGTCGGTGCTTGTTTTTGTTTGATTCATTTTACTATTTCTGATAATATATTTATCGGTTCGGGGAGTTTTTTCGTTTTCTTCCACATTTACCTCTCCTTTTTGGAGACGATGATCCAGATGCATTTTATCGCGTAAGCAGTCTTGATACACTTCATATGCCTACACTCACTGCAAAAGCGATATCTCTCACTGTCATAGAAGTGTGATCCTTCAGAGCAATTATTTTTGCACGCTTCCTTGGGGAAATATCCATTTTTTAATACACGAAAGCAACACGTACTCACAAAGAGCAAAAACTAACATCCCCCTGTCACACACGAAAGCTTACAACTGAAGCTGAAGTGCCTATTTCCTGTTGAAAACCGGTCAAACCACATTCTTACTATCAAGTTCTAACAGTCGCACCACCTCAGAGCTGATGAAACCGGTTTATGTGGGTTTCCGACATCAACTGGGAATCACATTACAATTCTGAGAATAAAATAGCTTGCCCAAATAAATTTGCACGGTATAGTAATAAAAACCATTGTATAGTAAGACTGCGTTTAGGATCCGTTTTGATAAATCAATGAACAATGGCCCATCGGATGAATCGTACGGTATTCCAAATTGTTGCATCAACCCACATGAGTTAGTGCAATAGAATAGATTTACCTCTTGTGAGAAAAATGAATCAAAATGCCTGCCACGGTATCTGTGCCATGAGAAATGTACCAGGTACGAACAGATGCCTCTTTGGAAAGACCAAGGTCCCTTACTAAGTCATTCAGTTCGTTTTGGGATAAAGTTGATGTTTTGTTTCACTTTCAAAATCTGAACTTGACTTCACAACAGGACTTTTAATTTCTTCATCTGATTCCAAAACAATATCATCTGAGCAATCTAGTGGCTTCGGGACCGGTAATTCACTGTTATGCGGGATTGACGGAATAGGTGACTAAAGATTTGGGTAAGTAATACCTTTCGTATTTTTCCAGTTATACCCTTTCACATCGCATGAACAGAAACAGCATTCATCTCCACGATTTCTCAGTTCACACGACATCATTGGCATGGCGAAACGAAACGACTGTTTCTTACCTTTCAGCCACAAGCGAAGATCTTCAGCACAACATTTGCACACTTTATGCAGATCTCACTCCTTATCTTGAACTCTGAGCTACAAATGGAAATAAGCACAATACACTTATTTAACGAATTCCGAAATATTTCTTTGAAATTTCTTGATTGTATAGTCATCGCAGATGGTTTTACAACCTCTAGAGGGCATTTTCCAATTTCACGCGAGAAGAGGAACTACCACGTTGAAAAGAAGACAACAGACTGAAGGACTGAAAGGAAAAGCTCAGAGATGAGATCTGAACTGCACGTGAGACAGCGCAAATCAATATCTACTAGTTTTAACAGACTTTCGCACGTCGCAGGAGGCGGCAAATGAGAACGAAGCGCGTTGCCTATAAACGCATTTCACAAGAAAAAATTTGATCGAGAAAACAATCTCATACGATCTTATCATACTTATTAAAAATCTGACTTTTCTGAAGAAACCTGATGTGATAAACCTTTTTCAATATTCTTTCTGAATTCAGCGTGCAGAAATTTATGAAAATCAACAAGAAACATTAGGTCAGTTTTTCAGTCTCAGACCTGTGAATTATTTATCCATTCGTTATTCACAAACAACTGAAGAAAACCACAAGCAGGCCGCCCGAGTGGCGCAGTGGTCTAAGCGATGGCCTCTGATCATTTGTCCGAAAGGGTTCCGGGTTTGAATCCCGGTGAGGCATGGATGTTGTATTTGTCTTACGGCACTGGCTTTCTACCTTTCCAGGAACCAGTGACCCTACATTAGGGACGGACGACTGCTTTTAGCCCATTGAGTTGCTAACGTTGGTCGTTAAACCTCCAATATAAAAAAACACAAGCAGAGCAGATCCAATGCCAACTATTTATTTCTATTATTACCAAAAATATCGTATATACACTGAGTTTGTAAGGATTTCAAAACGTATTATAGAACAAGACTTCTTGTACAACTTCTTGGTCCAAGCCTGTCTGAGAAGTCTTCTGTGAACAATTTTCAGTGGTCTTGTCGGCGTTGTCAATTAGTGGGGCCAAAACAACCGATAACCCTTCCTGCTGTTTGGGAAAGAGAAAATACTCTAGTCTCTTTTGGCGTGCTAACGTGGTAGTTGAATTCTCCGCTGTTTGTTTGCCCATTAATGTCTGTGCGAGTTTCCTTCAGCAGTCGCCCGTCCCTAATTTAATGCAGTAAGAAAAACACAACGTCCATGCCCCACCGGAATTCGAACCCGGCGCTATCTCGGACGAATGTCAGAGACCAGCGCGTAGACCACTGCGAAAGCCTGGCGGCCGTTCCAGTTATAGCCAGGGAGAATCCTTTCGCACCATCTCAGAAGAATGGTCAGAGGCCAGTGCATGGACCACTGCGTCAGCCGGGTGATCGTTCGAGTTACGGCCAGGGAAAATGCTTTCGCGTTACTTTGTAACGTAATTGTCTTTCCGCTGTAAATTAGTTCTTACCAGAGATGGAAACGGGTAACGGGTCAACGTGTCGACAATTTCTTGGGGATCCAACGGGTCGGGTCATGGTGTTCCTGATCCGATTTTGACCCGGTTTTATTCGCGTTTTCATTTGAAAAAGAAAAATATCCAAACAGAAATATGCGTTGTGGAATTCTGTAGTCGATACTGGTGCCCACGGAGTGAATGATTTGGCATGCAAAAATACTGTCGTCTCTTTCTTAACACGAAGAAGATTTCCACCGACCGACGTCAGACACACCGATACCATATCGTAAACAAATACTTCCTTTGCGTTCTTTTACAGTGAGATTGTCCAGGGAAAGGTACAGGCAAACGCCATTCGCCTGCTTCTCAGCTCAGTCACTCTCTCCGTGTGAAGTTCACTGTATGACTAAGAGTTACTTTTTACATTGTATCCTTTAAATTGAGCATTCAGAGGTTTTCGATTGATGTGCTAACATCTAGTTCCCATGACATGTCATATCGAAATTAACTCCTTATTTGTTAAAATGGATGGATTTAATACTAAGGAGGTTGAGAAAGGCGTCTAGGCCAAAAAATGCATGCTTTTTGAAAAGCACAAGCGGAAGAGTAAAAACTCGAAATCGTTTCGTCTGAATAATTCTGTGTTGTTTGGTCTTGCTTGTTGTTCGAAATGTGGAAAGTGAATAATTACGAAGAAAGATGCTGACGGTGTAATAAAAGATTATGGAAACAAATATCTAACGGACCATATGGAAGTATGCGCACCTCCAGAAAAGCGTGCAAACAGTGAACAATCTAAATACATTTAAAAAAATACATTTGTGTAATAGAAAATAATGATTCCCATATGTAATGTACTCCGTGGTCACAGCCATAGTCAGCCATTACTTCTGGATTACGCAAAATGGTGGCACTAAAAATGGCACTAATATTTAGCAAATAGCCAAATTTTATTATTAAAAAGGGATTTCAGTTATTAAATATCAAGCAGTTATTGGGATGAATATATATCATAATTGTCAACCATTACCAATCCACTGCTAGACGAAGGTCTCCCCAAGTTTCTTCCACAACGGTCTGTCTTGTGCCAGTATCCTCCATGCTACTCCCGCATACTTTCAAATTTCATCCACCTATCTCCAATGTGGTCTTCAAGATCTTTTCCTGTCCCTTGGAATAAAATCTAAAATTTCGGCTGTCCATCGATGGTCTGTCCTTCTGGCAGTATGTCCAGCCCACTGCCATTTCAGGGATTTAGCTCTGATCATGATGTCTTCCACTCTTGTCATTTTTCGGATCCACGAGTTCCTCTTCTTATCTCTCCTGGTTACACCAAGCATGCACCTCTCCATGCTAGCTTGAGTTGTCTGCAGCCTTTATATGTTCCTTTTAGTTAAGGTCCACATCTCTGCACCATACGTAAGCACTGGAAGGATGCATTGATCAAACACTTTTCTTTTAAGACATAATGGCATATTCCTCTTGAAAATTATGCGGTTTCTTCCAAAAGCTCTCCAGGCAAGTTTTGTACGCCGATTAATTTCTTCATCAATGTGACCCTCACTTAATATCTGCTGTCCAAGATAAACGTACGTGTCTGTTATCTCCAGCGTTTCTCCGTCAATCGATAAATCTTCATTTCTTGTAAAAGCATTGAACATCACTTTTGTCTTCTGAAAGTTCATTTTCAATCCCACTTCTTTACTTTTGTCAGCAAGTTCCTGGATCATACTCTGCAGCTCTGATGGGGTAGTTGCAAAAATGACTACGTCATTAGCAAAACGAAGGTGGGTTAGATAACCTCCATTAATCTTTATCCCTTTGTTTTCCCAGTTCAGTGATTGAAAGACATTTTCCAATGTCGCATTAAAGAGCTTCGGAGATATGGTGTCAACTTCATTCACTCCCTTTCCAATTTTTATGTGTGTTGTTTTTTTAAACAGCCGAATCTTTGCACTTGCATTTTCATAGATGTTATTAATAATATGATTGTAGGGATCTTCAATACCGCAAGATTTCAAAGCCATTGTAACTACTGATGGTTTCACCGAATCAAAGGCTTTTCCATAATCGATAAAAGCCATGCACAATGGAAGTTCATATTCCCTCGCTCTTTCAATTAGTTCTCTCAGTACGTGGATATGATCTATTGTGCTGTAGCCCCTCCTGAATCCAGCTTGTTCTCTCGGTTGAGCCATGTCCAGTGTCACCTTCATGCGTTGTGAAAGAACTTTAGTGAAGATTTTATAAACCACTGATAGGAGGCTGATAGGTCTGTAGTTCCTAAGATCCTCAATGTCACCTTTTTTATGTAGCAGGATCATTGTAACGTTGTTCCAATCCTCAGGAATCTTCCCTTCATTAAGGCATCGAGTGAAAATTTGGCCGAGTACTATTTCAATTTCTCCACTTGCTTCTTGTATGGTGTCTACAGTAATTCCATCTTCTCCTGGAGCTTTTCCCCGCTTCATGTTTTTGATTGCATGTGCAACTTCTGCTGGGAAGACTGGGAGAACTCTGGTACTGGTACCTTACATGATGTCTAGAGTACATGCATCATCCCTTTCATATAATTTAGAGTAGAAATCTTTCACTCTTGTCAAAATTTCGCCTGTATTTCTTGTTACAGAACCATCTTCTTTTCTCAGTGCCATAATCTGTTTTCTTCCCTTACTGAGATGTCCCTTTGCTATCTTTAGGCTTTAATTGTTTTCAATTGCTTTCCTCACTAGTTCACAGTTGAATTTCCTTATGTCTTCAGTGATACTTTTTCGTACTGTCTTGTATATATGTATATCATCATCATCATCATCATCATCGTCAACCATTATCAATCCCCTGCTGAACGAAGGTCTCCCCAAGTTTCCTCCACAACGGTCTGTCTTGTGCCAATCTCCTCCATGTCACTCCCGCATACTTTCGAATTTCATCCACCCATCTCCCATGTGGTCTTCTTCTGGGTCTTTTCCTGTCCCTTGGAATCCAATCTAAAATTTCGGCTGTCCATCGAATGTCTGTCCTTCTGGCAGTATGTCCAGCCCATTGCCATTTCAGGGAATTAACTCTGATCATGATGTCTTCCACTCTTGTCATTTTTCGGATCCACGAGTTCCTCTTCTTATCTCTCCTGGTTACACCAAGCATGCACCTCTCCATGCTGCTTTGAGTTGTCTGCAGCCTTTGTATGTCTCTTTTAGTTAAGGTCCAAGTCTCTGTACCATACGTAAGCACTGGAATGATGCATTGATCAAACACTTTTCTTTTAAGACATAATGGCATTTTGCTCTTGAAAATTATGTTGTTTCTTCCAAAAGCTCTCCAGGCAAGTTTTGTACGCCGATTAATTTCTTCATCAATGTGACCTTCACTTAATATCTGCTGTCCAAGATAAACGTACGTGTCTGTTATCTCCAGCTTTTCTCCATCAATCGATAAATCTTCATTTCTTGTAAAAGCATTGAACATTACTTTTGTCTTCTTAAATTTCATTTTTAATCCCACTTCTTTACTCTTGTCAGCAAGTTCCTGGATCATACTCTGCAGCTCTGATGGGGTAGTTGCAAAAATGACTACGTCATCAGCAAAACGAAGGTGGGTTAGATAATCTCCATTAATCTTTATCTCTTTGTTTTCCCAGTTCAGTGATTGAAAGACATTTTCCAAAGTGGCATTAAAGGGCTTCGTAGATATAGTGTCACCTTGTCTCACTCCCTTTTCAATTTTTATGTGTGCTGTATTCTCAAACAGCCAAATCTTTGCACTTGCATTTTCATAGATGTTATTAATAATATTAATGTATGCATCTTCAAAACCGCAGGATTTCAGAGTCATTGTAACTGCTGATGGTTTCACCGAATCGAAGGCTTTTTCATAATCGATAAAAGCCATGCACAATGGATGTTCATATTGTCTCGCTCTTTCAATTAGTTCTCTCAGTGCGTGGATATGATCTATTGTGCTGTAGCCCCTCCTGAATCCAGCTTGTTCTCTCGGTTGAGCCATGTGCAATGTTAACTTCAAGCGGTGTGAAAGAACTTTAGTGAAGATTTTATAAACCACTGATAGGAATCTGATAGGTCTGTAGTTCCTGAAATCCTCAATGTCACCTTTTTTATGTAGCAGGATCATTGTAGCGTTGTTCCAATCCTCATTAATCTTCCCTTCATTAAGGCATCGAGTGAAAATTTGGCCGAGTACTGTTTCGATTTCTCCACTTGCTTCTTGTATGATGTCTACAGTAATTCCATCTTCTCCTGGAGCTTTCCCCCGCTTCATGTTCTTGCATGTGCAACTTCTGCTTGGAGGACTGGAGAAACTCTAGTACTGGTACCTTGCATGATGTCTGGAGTACATGTATAATCCCTTTCATGTAATTTGGAGTAGAAATTTTTCACTCTTGTGAAAATTTCGCCTCTCTTTCTTGTTACAGAACCATCTTCTTTTCTCAGTGCCATAATCTGTTTTCTTCCCTTATTGAGATGTCCGTTTGCTATCTTTAGGTTTTGGTTGTTTTCAATTGCTTTCCTCACTTGTTCACAGTTGAATTTCCTTACGTCTTCAGTGATACGTTTTCGTACTGTCTTGTATATATATATATATTATATATATATATACTAAAGAGCAAAGCCGAAAACATAAGAAAAATATTTTAATTTAAAACGAAAGTTGCCAAATTAACCTGAAGTTCAAAACGCGCAACGCAGCAGTTATGAAAATTCAGAATTCACACTGTATTAAGAAGAGACTGAAGCAAAAAGAAATTTTTTTGACTATTCAAAAATTTTTTTTTGCTTCAGTCTGTTCTTAATAGAGTATATATATATATATATATATATATATATATAGAGAGAGAGAGAGAGAGAGAGAGAGAGTTTTGAATTTATAGTTCAAAACAGATTTATCCGGGTCAGTTACGGGCCCGGGTTGGGTCCAGCTATGGGACATCCGGGTCCGAAGCATATGCTCTCACTGCTATCTGCCTTTGTGTCATGTGCGTCCTGCGGGACAAACACGTCACATCTCCCGATCCCCGAAAGAGAGCCGGGGGCTTTGCCCCTGGGTCAGCCGGGACCATGTGTCGCTGTAGGCAGTGATCCCATGAAGAACGTGCATTTGTGAAATCCCAGACAATTTGGTGTGTGGAATGTAACATCACACTAATTTATTTTTTTCGAAGCCCTGAAGAAGTGATTCTCATTTTCCTGTCTCGCTGTGTGAACAGAACATCACACCATTGCGAGGAAACCTAATAGGCAGACCATCCTCGAAGTTGGGGCGCCAACATGATGAAGTAAATTTCTCCATCATTTTTATGCCAGGGGCGAGATTCGAATCCACAACTCTCGGCTCCGGAACTCCGAGTGCTATCCACTATACTATACGGGCATGCGCTCTCACTGCTATCTGCCTTTACCCGCAGGCATGTCACAAACTCCATATTAAGGAAGAATGTTTACATTCCGTAATTTTTGTCCGGTGTGTTTACTTAGCTGGTGGAATTAGTGCATTAATTTCACATTGATAACGGAATTACTTCAGCTTGTTCATTGTATCTGAAAACTTATTTAAGTACAAAATCTCTAAGTAAAAACTTTAAGATAATGGTCAGACTTCAATAGCAAGTCAGTACTTGTGGCGTAGTAGAGAGGCGACGCACAAGTCCAAAGGACAAATAGGAGGGACATTCCCTTGTCGGTGTAACTTAATTGGGAAAGAATTCGGCTCCGGAGAAGAATAATGTGGGTTCAAAACTTGCTATCCGCAAATGGCTTTTGTGTTTTACAGTTTGGTTACAACGTATCTCTTTAGAAAGTAGATGAACTCCTTCAGCACGGACAAATACCTCTTTTGGCAATCGACCAATATTTCGAAACGCTGAAACCAGTGCGGGAAGTTGCTGTCCTGTAAACATTATGTTTCGTAAGCAGACACTGTTTTCCCCTACTTGTCATTTACATTTTAAAGACTAACAAAGGATTATATTCCTCAAAGTAACGACCCATTCTTCATCAAAGTCAAATTTTATAAATGTTAAAGAATCAAAGTACATCTCGTTTCGCTTACGTTTATGAAATTAATGAGAGGTAAGAAGCATCTCATTAAAACGGAATGAAAGTAGCATTCATCTTCCAAGAAGGCTCTGAGAAGAAGTTCAAGCATAGTCGGCGATGTATTGAAAATGTCATGAATTAATAAAATAAATTGATCAGCGGGAACGATATCAAATCATTCAAACTTCCCGGCTAAGGAAATTCAGCGAAAAGTATGAAATAAAAGCAATTTAAGAAATTTCAGTACAATACGGCTTGCAACAAAGAAGAAATGAACAGTCTGTAATGACGGCCATCTCTGATCCCGATGTCTTAATTATTTTCTGCTCTTCTTTCAACAAAAGAAAAATCGCTTTATGAAGAAAACGAGACAATGCGGTGCAGAGATCGTTCAGAACGATCAATTTCTCTTTCAACGTAGAGACATTTCTTTGCACTGGAAATTTCGAAGATTTCATTTTTCTTTCTTATTTACTCCTTCCGAAACAATAATCACGCAATTTATTTTTCATAGTTTGGAATTAAAGTAGTTTCACTCATTGATTTTTAAACGTTTAAGTACTGCTTGCAATTCTCACAGAACTAATGCTAAGTGAAGAAACTATTGCCAAAAGCATTAAGTGTTCACATTTAGCTTAAATGAGTGTGTAGTTGAGTTAAAATGATACGGATGAATTACTTTTTGAAGTACCTTGTTCTCATTTTTTTTTTTTTGATTGAAGGTTTAGCGAGCACCGTGATGTAGTGGTTAGCATACTCGGGCAACATCCGGGAGACGCGGATTCCGTTCCCGCTGCAGGACGACGAACGACGAAATTTTTAAGTTTCCAGATATTATCTGACTTACCATCCTTGTCATAATAACATCAAAAACGGATTCAGATGTGCATAATTTCTTTTATACGGTGTAATCCCGTATTCCATTCATGGGAGGTATGCAGTTGCCCGTCCCTAATTTAGAATAACTGGCTTCTGGGAAGTAAGAGAACCAGTACCGTAAAACACCGTTATTCGAACCCTGACCTTTCTCGTGCGAATGGTCACAAGTCAGGGCTTAGACCACTGCGCCACCATGACGGCGAAGAGCATATTCATCCTGCGTTGCATAAAAGTTTAACTTAATTAGACTTGACCAGTGCAATGCAAAGCTAAGGTTATTTGTTGCTCAAACTTGAAAGGATTTAGTGCTTTAAAATCTGTAATTTAACGTTCGATGGGTTTCTTTATGTTGCCTCGTGAAATAAAGATATTACGGTATAAAGAAGAAACAGCAATCTCGTCGAAATGCCATCGAGGTTAGCTAGGAATTTACAAAGTGTATGCGTAAATCTGATGCCTAATGATTTTGTAATTTTAACTCCCGTAGGTATGTAGTTCGTACGCTATAGAAGTAATCCAGCAGGGCATCATTGTCTGTGCAAATGTCTAGCAAAAGTTTCCTGCTTTCCACATAGAAGGCTGTTAAGTCAAACTTTTTCATTTTTATCATAATTTCGATCGCAGGGAGAAAGCTGGCCTGACTGCGTCTAACACGTGTTGGCGGGCAGCCCAGCCGTACGGTCTTTTGATCAGGAACATTACGGCCGACAAGGTGCGTGTTCGTTACTGTCTTTCACTCATGTTCAATCTCTGAAAACCTGAATAAACAAAGACATCGCTCTTTGCAGGTTTTACCAACACACAGCAACCGAAAATTGTTATTCGGCCACTGCAGGGGAATCGAATCCCAGATCTCTCGATATCTAGCAGAGCGTTTTAGCCTTACACCACGGTGGCCAAAAATCCACGGCGCTATGTGTGATTTTTTGTCAGCTTCTGACATCATAAATCCGTAAGATGGCCCAGTGCCGTTAATGCTCACCAGATGGAGACGTCTCAGTTGCTGAACCCATTTTACGGATTTATGATGTCAGAAGCTGACTGAAAAACACACATAGCGCCGTGGATTGTTGGCCAAGTTGTGGTGTAAGGCTAACGCGCTCGGCTAGATATCGAGAGATCTGGTGCTCGATTCCCCAGCAGTGGACGAATAACAACTTTTTCGGTTGCTGTGTTTTGGTAAAACGTGGCAAGAGCGATATCTTTGTTTATTCACTGACGCCACGTATTTGAAGAATTTTCACTCTGAAGAACTGCTGAAGAAACACGAGTGTGGATCTGTCCAGTATGAGGCGAAAAAGCTATAGGTGTTGTAAGTTTTTGGAAAATTCGAAAGTTGTGATTGCAGTGTGGCGGACAAGCAGCTTTACGGACGGCAGAAGGAGATGCATCCCAGTAAATCACAAAACTCGCAATAAAGAGACCTGTTTGTGTCAGTACGTAATCTATCCCAAACACCTGAAACTTGTGCGTAGTATGAAGTATATTCTAATTTGATTTCCAATTTCAATATATAAACTTTGAGTTCATCTTTTTTAAGTGTATCAACCTTAACGTTATGTTTTTTTCTCTCAATGAATGTTCTGTGGCAACAGTCTTGAGATCAGGTCGAATGACGTGTGTATGTCATGACCAGATAAGAACGATGTATATAATGTGTGGAGCGAGGAGCTTTAAGGGTTGGTAGATTAACGCAGCCTTGCGTTGCACCTTCAAAACTAGATATACGAAGTAGGATCCAAAATTTCCCAGATTGCTCCTGCACTGCAAAGTACGTGTATCGCATACCAGTTGTGATTATTGGATTCCGTTACGACATCATTCCCCCTCACAGCGTAATTGATCCCATTCATCTACGTTACGCGCTCGCTGCAGCACATGACGGTATTGTACACAACTTACGCAGTGTTTGGCGATTGATGAAAAGTGCCGTTTTTTGAGCAGCGCGTTAATATTAAGATGTCCGTTCGCTGGGGCAAAACTCCAACAGGAACTTACGAATAATTAATTCATACACGCGACCTGGAACAGGAACACCAAACAGAAGTCATCGTTCTTTCCACGTTGATAAGTGAATCACGGAAAAATTCTCATCGGCCGCTACCGGGAATCGAACCCAGGCTCTTCCAGTTACGCGCCGGACATGCTACCACTGCACCATCGGCCGATGAGAATGTTTCCGTGACTCACTTATCAACGTGGGAAAAGCGATTACTTCTGGTTGGTGTTCCTTATTCACATCGGGTCTATGAATTAATTATTGAATACCCTCCTAGTTATTTGTTCAGTTGCTGCTTTCCATATTTGGTGAATCCCCAGCATTGTGCGGGGCTCTATGAAGCAAACTGGCATGTGGTTTGACAGTTAATCACTAGTGAGTCTGAAGAATTCGAGGCCACTGTGCTGCAGTGGTAGCATGTCCGACGCGTAACTAGGAGACTCTAGGTTGGATTCCCGGTGGCGGCCGATGAGAATTATTCCGTGACTCACTTATCCACGTGGAAAGAGCGATGACTTTTGTTTGGAGAAACTTACGAGATGTTGAAGAAAGTTTATGACGAAAACACTTTGTCACGGTCACAAACATTTGACTGCCATCGACGTTTCAGAGAAGGCACAGAGGATATCAAAGACGACGAACGAAGCAGGCGGCCAGTGACAGCTCGCACGGTTAAAAACATTTCGACGTTCGCGGCCATCGTACAGGCCAACAGAAAACAGACTTTTGATAGATTACTGTAGCTATTTGTTGTATTACACACTGAAGTGCCAAAAGCCATGGGATAGCGGTATGCAAATTTTTAACTGTCGCTGCCGTCCTATTTACGTTTCGACGCACGTCACGAGGTGTGATCTCGTGAGTCAGGTTGAGCAACCGCCAGTAGGATTATGGCAAACCGACGTGAGTTATCGGAGTTTGAAGGAGGCATAGTAGTGGGTGTCAGACGGTAGGGACACTCCATTTCCGAAGTTGTGCGTACATTGAAAATTCGTCGATCTACGGTGTCACGTGTGTACCCAGAATACCTCATGGAAGGCATTACCGCCCACCATGGACAGTTAAGTGACTGAACACGGGTGCTGAATGACCCTGAGCGAGTGGCGTGTGAGCAGGATTGTCCAAGCTAACAGATAAGGGACAATGTTTCAAATGAAATCCACATTCAATGCAGGAGGTACCAGAGACATATCCGTCAAGTCAATGCAGCGTAATATAGCGTCCATTGGGTATGGGAGCAGAAGACCCACCAGAGTGCCTTTGTTAACGCCGGGACATCGGACACGGCGCCTCGCCTGGACTCGTGAACCCGGTAATTGGAACCTAGAAGACTGGAAGCATATGGCGTTGTCTGATGAGGCACGCTACCAGTTCTTTGTTACGAGCTTATGGTAGGATTCAGGTGTGGTGCAGACCCGATGAGGCCTAAGCTGTCAACAAGGCACTTTGCAAGCTGCTGCTGGTTCCATACGTATGGAACCAGCAGCAGCAGCGTGTTTCCCAAGACATACGTATGTGGGGGTGGATGTCTTTACTTGGCACGGTTTGGGTCCTCATGTCTTCGGAAACACGTCCTTTATCGATAATCGCTTTGTTGCTCTACTGGGTGACCATTTGTAGCCCTTGATGGACTTCATGTTCCCCAACAACGATGGGATTTTCCAGAGGAACAATGCACCATGTCATCGGGCCCAAGTTGTCCAAAATTGGTTTGAGAAGCATTATGGACAGTTACGAACGATGGGGTGGGCAATCCACGTTCGCCCGACATGAATCCAATAGAACGCTTATGGGATGTGGTGGAAAAGTTCATTCTCACCCAAGATTTTGCACCTACAAATACCAGGGAACTGTATGTGGCTGTTCAGACGGCATGGCTCAACATCTCTCCAAAAGTCTTCCGGCGACTTGTGGAATCGATGCCACGTCGAGTTGCCGCACTTTGCCGGGCTAGAAGAAGTTCAACGCGATACTAGATACGTACCCCATTACTTTTGGCACTTCAGTGTATGTAAATACGTCGAACCTGATTTGATCGGGGTTCAAAATTCTAAATTATGTGGACGTGATAATTTGGGATACGTTATGAATTTGAAGTGCCACGAAGTTTCGAAAATAAAGACTATCTGTTCGAAAGTGTTTTCAAGACTTCTCTTTTCTTGACGTTAGGTTGCCTATTTTAACTAAGTGTGTTATTAAGAATATTTTCTGGACTAGCAATCCACGTTTAACAGTACATAGTTCCAGCGATACGAGAACAACCGACAGAAGGTACGAGGGTAATGTTTGTGTAGTAGCAAATTTAAACGACAAACATTACAGCGTCTTTCGTAAGAAGTTTTTTCCTCTTTACAAACGTTAGAGTATAATGCCTGAAATAAAGAGGAATCTTAATTTAAGTCGTTCATTAGAAAATACTGGAGTAAGCTACAGATTGCTTTAAGAAATTCTCTTAGCTTTGTTTTCTGTGTAACTGTTTGATCTATCATGAAATGCGTTTGAATGCAGACAGCAGCTCTTGAATCAAAAATAAACAAGAAAGATGGCACCAAATTTTCGGATGCAATAAACATGTCTTTTAAATGACGCGAATAAAATTTGTCAAAGCTATTCAAAGTGAATAGAATCGGTTTGGAAAACAATCAATCAGTTCCAGAAATAGAAATATCTACTTATGACAATATCCAGAAATAGAAATATCTACTTATGTATTTCCACCAGCTACTAACAAACATGTTCCGAAACTTAATAAATTGAGAACAAAAAGTTTCTCATAGTAAAAGGAAAGTCCCAGAGACAAATATGTTTTCAAATCGAACAATTCAAAGGAGAAATGTAGAAGGAAACATGATATAAGTCTATGTCTGCTAGAGGAAATGTTTGAATAACGGAAAAGTTGAAAATAGGCGAAAATATTTCTTCATGGAAAAAGCTATACTAAGGGAAAAGAACTTTCCAAATGTGTTTCTCGGGAGCAAAATTAGGGAAAAAAGAGGGGCTTTAGACCTTTACACAGCTAGCGGGAAATCTTTGAGCTATTTAAAGAGGATAATGCTTCAAATCTCTGTTGTAGTGAATACTATACGGTAAAGAAGAAGTTTGTCGGTGATGTTTTTAGAAGAGGTGACACAGCTGCAAACGGAAGTACCTGAAGTACACAAACACCCCTTACCGACTGAACTGTGAACTACAAAATTCCTCATATACTACCCTAAATGTTCCACAAGGTAAAGGGCACCCGGTGTTGAAAAACGTTTTTTAAATCGCACTTGTAAAAGCAGTGATATTAAGAAAACAGATTAAGCATTTGCGCCTCTGGCGGCGAAATTGTGCACTATTTTGGAAAGAAAATACACACACAGTGTTTAGTTTGCATCGTTAGTAGTATCTGACCAAAGAAAGAAGTTTTTGATAGGGTGTTTAGTCCCACAGATATTGCTGTAAACGTAAACGTGATCTTACGCCCTCTGGTGGCAGATTTGTGCGCTAAGAAAAATTGAAATCATATGACAAACATTTCGCAGCGGCAACGCTCTCCAACAAAGAAAGAATTTTTCAAATCGGGCACTTAGAAGCAGATATATCGACCAAAATAAGATATGAATGTACCCCTGGTGGGAAAACCATGCACTATTTAAAGAAGATAGAATTCTCAAAATGTTTTTCGATGTGAGCAGTATCGGTCCAGGAAATAATTTTTAGTCGAGTTTTCAGGAGCTCTGATTTTGCTGCAAATACATTAGACACAGAAATCAAACCTTACGCCCCTTGATGGTCAAACAATTTTTTTATCAAATATTAGAAATCATGTCGAAAACATTTCTTATCAGGAGCTGTATCCGGTGCAGAAAGAATTTTTCAAATCGGTGTTTTAGAAGAAGAGATATCAGGGAAAATGCAATTTTCCTTTACGTCCCATAGCGCAAATTCTATACCTTACTTGAAAATTTTGAAATTATATCAGAATGTCAAGAATATGGAGGTAGACGTGCTGGTTAACAGGTTTGTCCACGATAACCAATAGACCGGGGCCATACCACGAAAAACACCCCCACCCAAGTACACTACCAGCTCCAAACTTGACCGTAGAAAAAATACACTGTGATAAAGAGCGTTCCTCCGGCTGCCACCATACCAACACACGGCCATTAGTCTTATGGATCGTGTATCTGGACTTATCAGTCCATAGGACCCGTTTCCATTGAGCTACGGTCAGCGATAAATGTTATTTACACCAGGCTAAACGACAAGTAACATTCCGAGTGGAGATGAAAGGCTTATGAGCAGCCGCATGACCACGGTAACCTATGGAATGAAGTTCTCTACGAATGGTACGTTTACATACCGAGGTTCCAGAATTTTTACTCACCTGTACACTGGAGTCTTGTGCAGTACTCCGTCGATTAGCTGTAATGACTTTCATAAGGCTCCGACGTCCTCTACTACTGATTATCTTTGGTCTGCCGGTACGTTTTGCTGCTTCAGGCACGCCATGCGTCTTCCACTTCTTCAGTACATCCAAAACAGTTGACTTGAATATGTTTAAACGCCTCTCGGTTTCTCTTATGGACAACCCACTAATATAACAGCCAACGATCTTTCCTTTCTCAAAGTCAGTTCTCTCCCGCCGCGACATTTTTACCTAACCTCACAGTGCGATATGATCGCGGTCAGCAGCAGGCTTGTTTTTACACCGTTTGCAGCTGTACCGCGCTCTTAATAACCCAGTGTATCCGTTCATTTGTTTTTGAAGGGGTGTCCGCTGACTTTTGTCAATATAGTATACTTCGAATCAAATATAATCACGTAAGTTTTCCTGCTTTTTCCATTAAGAAAAATTCAATCTTCTTTCTTAATTGACACACTGTGTAGAGCTAGAGATAACAGTCAGGTTCTGAACTTAATTTCTGGTATGGTTAGACAGCATGTCCCTGATTCTGCTAGATATACCACACAAGCTGTAAACTGCTGCTTTTCTGTCTAAATTAGACAGTATGTCCTTCATGGATACTCGGCATACCACTGTTGTGAAATGTTGATTTCCTGATATTGTTAGGCAACATGTCTCTCATGGTGCTTGACAAGGCCGTTAAGTTGTGAATTGCTGATTTTCTGACATGGTGAGGCCGCATGTCCGTCATGGCTGCTTGACTGCTCGACATATTACCATTGCTGTGTACTGCTAATTTTCTGACTAGATTAGGCAGTATGTGCCTCGTGGCTACTCGCCAACCACTATTGTTGTGAAACGCTTTTCTTCTTTCATGGTTAAACAGCATGTCTCTAAAGTTGCTGGAAATAGCCGTCAGGGTGTGAATTGCTGATTTTCTGACATAGTTAGAGAGAATGTCCGCAAAACAATCTCAGTGGTGTGGTGAGACATACCACTGAAATTGTTATGAATTTCTGTTTCTCCATCTCCGTTATCGACGGAGTTCTCTACACTGGCCATCCAACGATTTGTGACCAAGACTGTTTCCCCCATGGTACTTGGGCTAGGAACGTGCCTGGTTTTTGACCAAGGCTGTTTTCCCCATGGTACGTGGGCTAGAAACGTCCTTCATTTTCATGTGTCTCATTCAGCGTGCACCCTGACCTAAATATCCCCGATTCCTGCTTCTAAGAGCTGTTTAAGAGACTATGAGGAACTTCTTTCCTTAAATCCTCAACAATACCATTCTTTCTTTCAGTTTCTGCTAGGGTTCGTTCATACAGGATAAACTCCTCTCTGCGACCAGAATGGAAGTACTATAGTTCTTTGACTTTAATATCCACACAGTCTATATTCAAAATATTATAAATTTTTCAGTCGCTATGCGTTGTTTATAAAATAACGTGGAAAGAGTGATGACATCGTCCATTTACATTATCTCCACGTATTTGATATATATTAACCATTTCTATCGCCCTTTGAATTTATCAGCTGCAATTAAAATAGCTGTTGTGTTAAATGCCACCAGATGACGACATCTCAGTTGCTGAGACCATCAATACGCATTCGTGTAGTCAGATGCTGACTGATAAACCACGCATTGCGCTGAGAATTGTTGGCGCTGTAGCGTAAATTCGAACGCACTCGACTAGTTATCCAGAGTTCTGGGGTTCGATCCCAGCAGTGCCGGAATACAATTTTTCAGTCGCTATGCGTTGTTTATAAAATAACGTGGAAAGAGTGATGACATCGTCCATTATAAATAAAAAATACTCACTGCACATAATTCATCCTCTTATGTATTTATATGTTTCATTATATGACTACAATTGAACTAAAGCTGCGAGGCAGTAGTATGGTTTCCAAAGAGAATTGACACGTGATTTCATTTTTACGTCAGGAAATTCCTCGGTAACATCCATGTAAAGCATCTTTAGCTCATTCGTTGACGTTTTGCGTAAAATAACGTAACATTCACAACATTTTGTGTAAAAATAACATTAGTGAACAGGTTAAAAAACACGCAGGAATTATTCGAGCAGGTGACGAAATATGCTGCACCAGTTCTTTGACTTTAATATCAATTGCAAAAATAGTAGCCTTTAGAATAGATGATCAGGCATTTGCCACATTTATTTTAATCCAAATGATTCCGATAATTTCTTTTGAGGATTCGGTATCTCTTCTTTTGTTTCTTGATATTGCTTCTTAATTTTGAATTTAAAGTACACGTTAACTTGTGAAAACACAAATGTGTTAGAGACGAAGATAGAAGTCGCATCCCCTCACTCCAGAATAAGTTGCTCCCCAAACTAAGCTACGCGGCCGGAATGTATATCTGCAGATTTGTCGTCTTGACACGCTCTTTTCGGTTTTTCCTCTGCAGTACGTCACATCATCTCCCTCTTAATCTTTATGTTTATTTGAAGCGAAGGAAGAACCTTTTGTTAAATCCAGAAGATATGTGGAACAAACATCAGACACTTTTCGAAGAACTCAACAGCCAGTACATCCACTTTTACGTTCGGGAGCCAAAGTAAAAACACAAATTCGTCCGTGGCGGTTGTCGAAACCGCGACCCCTCACTCCGGAGTAAGGTGCTCTCCCAAATAAACTATACGGACAGAATGTATCGCTGAAGATTTGTCGTTTTTTCATGTGCTTTACCTATGTAGAAAGTCACAAGTGTCACATTTTTTTTGCATGTAGATTCCGTTCGGCGTAATTTATTAATCCATTATTTCTTAAAAGTCTTCAACATCAATGAATGAAATTTATTCAAATTAATCGGAAACTTGAAACTTGGTCGTTCTGGTTGGTGTAGTGGTTAGCATACTCGGGCGCCCCCGGGTGACGCGAATTCGATTTCCGCTCCACGGCGACGAAATTTTCAAGTTTTCGGATATTATCTGACTTAACATCCATATCATATTTACACCAATAAACGCATCCACACCTTCCAAATTTGCATGGTCTTCAACATTTTATACACTTTTTGGAATGCATTAAATAACAGTTATTTATTTACCAACTAAAGCCAACAACCAAAAATTTCTTTTCGGTAAGAATTAAATAATTTATGTACAAGGAAGACGTACGTCATATATCATCCTTTATGCTTTCCTTTCAGTTTGAGGGCAGTACAAAAACACATAATATATATATTTCAGTTTTTCGTCGAAACACCATATGTTACCGTTCGCCTTGCTGTGAAATACCCCATTTCTTTCGGTCCAAGCTGTTTGGAAATATTTCTTCTTGTCACTATTGTCGAAGAGTTGCCCTTCGTGAAGGATTTCTTTGGGCCGAACTCGGGGGTTTGGTTTTGGAATTAAGAAGGATCCCTTTGCCACAAGAAGGAAGTCCTGCAAGTCATCCATCTGCCGCGAGCCTTATCCGCGCGAGAGGCGTGGCAGTGCCTTTACCTGTGACCCTTTTCCAACAACCAATGACAAATTGATCCACGGCTTGATCGATGTCATCAAACGAGGATTGGTCCTTGCTAGCCGTGGATTTCTCCCCCCCCCCCCGTTTTTTCCCTTTTTTTATTCTTTTTTTTTTTTTCCTATTCTTCACGTTCTCTTTTCGCCACATGGCTTCAATGCGCCTTGAGTTAATGACGCCGACAGCCTGCAACTGTTTTTTTGTATTTCTATTTTTTACCTCACTGTCCAGTTCATATTCATTGAAGTGCGAAAATCTGATGGTTTTCATTCGCTTTTTAGCTTTAAGTAAGATGATGTATCGTGACAACATTTTGTTTTATAACTGTTAAAGTGTACAAATCGAAGTTTCACTTCAATTTGTTGCTTCAGGCAAAATAAACACACAATTTCTTTCAACTTTCTCAAACCTCTCTTTACAGCAAGAGCTTGAAATACTATAAAATGGTATTGAACACAAACATTATCTCCCATGAGTAAAATTGTAGGGATATATATATATGGATTATTTCAGAATGTACCTATTTTTGTGATATCTTATCTACTTACAATCTACACTCCACCTTCTTTTTTTTTTTTTTTTTTATATTGGAGGTTTAACGACCACCGTGAGCTACTCAATGGGCTATAAGCAGTCGCCCGTCCCTAATTTAGGGTCACTGGTTCCAGGGAAGGAGAGAGCCAGTGCCGTAAGACAAACACAACATCCATGCCTGACCGGGATTCGAACCCGGACCCCTTACGGACGAATGATCAGAGGCCAACGCCTTAGACCACTGCGCCACCGGGGCGGCACACTCCACCTTCAAGATCAGACTTTGTAACATTACACCCTAAAATATCATTGTACTAAACACTTCTTAGGGCCACACTTAAAAATTATTTTCTTCTGAGTCGCACTGGAGACTTATAACACCTGTTCTTTACATCCACTAAAAACGCTTATCCGACATTACAGAAATTGGATTAATTAAGAATGTACCTAGAAAATTGCAGCTAAATTTGATCACTTGGGTTTCTGAACACATCCGGAGTATAATTTTCCAACTTCGATTTGCGTCTAAACCGCGACTCTCTATGTCATGAAGGGTTTGGTGGAAGGATTTATGTTACTGTTACTATATTTTAATCTTGTAAGGAGATTTATGCCTCAGTTTTCGTTTCGATGATTCTTTTTCGTGTATACAACAGATCATGTAACATTATTGGTTTGATAAGTAATTTTATAGTTCATTTTTTAGTTCAATTTTAATCCTAGTGACTCTTTTGTATTTTTAATAGTTCAGGTAGAGAAGACAGAATGCATCTAAATTTGCAACACACAATTTTAAATTGGATGTCCATTATTGCTTTTTTGAGATTTTTGCATTCTCATGAAATCTGAACTGAACTTGTGTGCTCAGGGCCTCTGGATGTATTTCCCTGAAGAGTGATCCAGGGTTTTTGAGTAAATGCTTTTATAAGTATGTTCTTAACATTGTTTTGTCATTTTATTAATAACTATAGTTTTTTTTTATCTGGAGGCTTTTGGCCCTATTTGTTTGTTTATGAGGGTAGATTGCTTGTATGTTAATATTCTCTTACATACACCAACTCCATCTAATACTTGCAGCACTGCGCAGTTTTGTTGTGGTTTATATTATATTGCATGAGTGAAAGTTTAACTTTCCTATGCTATATACACTGAAGTGCCAGAAAAATTGGTACAGACGAGCTTATGCAAAATACATAGCAACGTCACCCATGCGCGTACTCGGTTGCGTCCGCCAGTGCGTATATAAAGCGAAATACATCCTTGCCAGCTGTAAGAGCTGTTTTCGGCATGAGAATGACAAGTAATAACGATTTAGGCGATTTTCAACGCGGTGTCATAATTGACGCTCGTCAAATGGGCCATAGTATTTTGGAGGTAGAAACGAAGTTCGGATTTTCACGGACAACCATTGCAAGGGTGCACCGTGACTACAAGAATTCCGGCAAACCCACAAACCTACGATACTAGTGTGGTCGTAAAAAGACATTGGGTGAACGTGACCATCGTCGGCTGTCAAGAATCGTTTCACGCGACAGGCGAGCAACAGTCTCGCAGGTATAATCGGAATTCAATGCTGGAGCTACAACAAGCATCGGCGTCCGGACTGTATAAAGTACCCTGCACGATATGGGCTTTGGGAGCCGACGCCCAAATCGAGTCCCCTTGATGGGGGCACGACACAGAGCTATGCGCCTCACTTGTACACGTCAACACCGCCACTGGACACTTGATGACTGGAAACAAATAGCCTGGTCTGACGAGTCGCGTTTCCAACTGTATAGGGTAGATTGAAGGATTCTTGTGTGGCGCAAACCCCATGAAGCCATGGATCCCGCCTGTTCACAGGAAACTGTACCGGCTGGTGGGCGGGGTGGGGGTGCTCCGTAATGGTATGGGGTTGTCTTTAGCTGGACTTCACTGGGACTCCTGGTACGTCTACAAACGTCTGTGACCGGCCGATGCTATGTGCGCATCCTTTCTGAAGAGATACACCCGTTCATGTCTTGTATTCATACTGATGGGTTGGGTCTGTTCCAACAGGACAATGCACACAAGCATTAAGACGCCAAATTATGGTTAGAGGAACATACATCTGAGTTTGGGGTGTTGCCACTTAAGTCTCCAGATCTGAGCGTGATAGAACACTTTTGGGATGGCAGTCAGTGTCATTAACCAATCGTCTTCAGCAGTTGAGGACCTGGAATGGCCTCGTTCTGGTTGACGAGAAACGTCTGTCCGTTGAAACTGTCTCCAGAGTATTGACAGGATATTGGTGGAACATTCAATAGTCTGGAAAGTTTTGCTTGGTAGTGTGATGTGCTTCCATCCTACCCATTGCTCACCCCTTCGGATAATCATCCATACGTTGCCTTCATGACCCAATCATCGCGATGTGCTACTGAAGGGAAAACAATTGTTGCCTAGAACAGCTGCAAAATGCGAGTAGACCCACGTGTTTCTTTACGGCAATTCTAATTAGCATACCCCGGCTTACCTGCGGCAGAAGTAAAAGGGGAATACTCTTCCGCGTAGAGAAACTTGCATGTTCGCTAATTTTCAGTGCCTTATGCTACAATATCGACAGCTATATACGTTTTTGCAAATTATTCTTTCATTTTTGAGCAACGGGGTATTTCCAGGCTGAATGTCTCACACAGCATTTATCCGATTGTAAAGAAAGTATACGTAAAATAGAGAAGCTTGTATTTCAAGCTTAAAAATTCGTTAAATAAACACTTAACCTAATCCCCCAGGTAATCGCCCAGGTAGTCGCTATTGAAACTAATGACTTAGTTCCGTCGATCTACTAATTGAAATATCCCATTGCGATAGATGTCTGGCGAGCGGGAGTTGAAGAATTCATCCATGTAACGTTTTATATCAATATAATTAGCAAAGTATTTCAAAGAGAAAAAATTCGACAAGAGATAAAAGTCGGACGGGAAAAGATGGTCCGAGGAATAAGGGGGTTGCGACAATATTTCACATTGCAACACGTACAAATTTTGTTGGGTCCATTAAAGCGAGATGTGGGCGAGAGTTATCCTGGTGAAAAAAACTGCATGGGGATTAGTCATCGCTGGGCGCTTTTCTTACCGTCCAACATGGAAACGGTCCAACTGTTGGATGTGAGCAACCGATGTGATGGTATTGTTCCGCGGTGAGAGTTCATAGTGAATCACACTCCGACAATCTCACCAGCAACTCCGCATCAACTTCCATCTATGAAGGGGTGTCTTAGCGACCTTCTGTAAGGGTTGTCCCTCCTCGGTGAATGCCCTTTGCCGAGTAACATTCACGTATGTGACCCATGTTTCATCACTCGTGACCAACCGATGCCAAAAGATTTCCCGTTTTTATCTTTCACGCAGAGCAACAGCAATGGAGTAGCGTTGCATCCTATTCTGGTCAGACAAAGCATGGGGTACCCATTTGCACAGTTTACACGAATACCCCAACGTTCTCTTTCACGCAGAGCAACAGCAATGGAGTAGCGTTGCATCCGATTCTGGTCAGACAAAGCATGGGGTACCCATGTGCACAGTTTACACGAATATCCCAACTTTCTCTTTTACGCAGAGCAACAGCAATGGAGTAGCGTTGCATCCGATTCTGGTCAGACAAAGCATGGTATACCCATTTGCACAGTTTACACGAATATCCCAACTTTCTCTTTCACGCAGAGCAACAGCAATGGAGTAGCGTCGCATCCGATTCTGGTCAGACAAAGCATGGGGTACCCATTTGCACAGTTTACACGAATATCCCAACTTTCTCTTTCACGCGGAGCAACAGCAATGGAGTAGCGTTGCATCCTATTCTGGTCAGACAAAGCATGGGATACCCATTTGCACAGTTTACACGAACATCCCAACTTTCTCTTTCACGCAGAGCAACAGCAATGGAGTAGCGTTGCATCCTATTCTGGTCAGACAAAGCATGGGATACCATTTGCACAGTTTACACGAATATCCCAACTTTCTCTTTCACGCAGAGCAACAGCAATGGAGTAGCGTTGCATCCTATTCTGGTCAGACAAAGCATGGGGTACTCACTTGCACAGTTTACACGAATATCCCAACTTTCTCTTTCACGCAGAGCAACAGCAATGGAGTAGCGTTGCATCTGATTCTGGTCAGACAAAGCATGGGGTACCCACTTGCACAGATTACACGAATAACCCAAGTTCCAAAGTTGGGGTTGATGGTCGTACGGAAGGTCTTCAGTGCTTTTGCCATGTTCCCGCAGTTTTGCATCAGGCTTGGTCGATAGCACGCCTTGCAGTTTATCGTCTGCAACCTCACCTGGTCTGTCACTGCTGGGCGCATTCGACAGATCCTGAACACCACTGTCAAATTTTCTGTACCTGTCATGACAAGTACTATGTCCGATAATATCGACACCAAGCGCGTTTCCTAATTTTTTAAATGCTTCTGTAACTTTCACGTCATTCACAAGTATTCATAGAACAATATTGCACGTACATCTTCTTTCGATACCGCCATCGTAGGTTATCGGTCACTTGATCGAAAGGTCACTTGACCGAAAATCCCTTCGCAGAAATCACTTGATCGAAAGGTACATTTCACCGAAGGGTCACTTGACCGAAAAGTTCATTTCACCGAAAGGTCACTTAACCGAAAATCACTTCGTGGAAATCACTTGATCGAAAGGTACATTTCACCGAAAGGTCACTTGACCGAAAAGTTCAGTTCACCGAAAGGTCACTTAACCGAAAAGTTCATTTCACCAAAAGGTCACTTAACCGAAGTTCACTTCACCTAAAAGTTCATTTCATCGAAAGGACATTTGATCGAAACGTTCGTTTAACCGAAGGTTTCGATCAAATGACCCTTCGGTTAAATGTTCTATCGATGAAATGAACTTTTAGTTTAAACGTTCGTTTAAACTAAAAGTTTATTATATCGAAAGTTCATTTCATCGAATGGTCAGTTTATCGAAAACTTAGAATTTTGTTGTTAGAGATCTGTTGGAGTGTGGTGCTGGTTTTTGAAAAAACTGGCCACCTAAACATTATCGGATTGTATAAAAAATACACTTTTTATTTCTATGAAACACCTCCCTATGAGTAGGTGTTTCAAAATATAACATTAATTGTCGAATTTTAATCATCCAAGCTCATAAGGGTTACATTGCAAATCAAGTAAATAATGTTTAACTTTTACTCAACCACAAAACCTTAATTTCTTCACCGTTGGCCTAGATACAGGCCATTTTAACAGATTTTAACCCTATTCGTATTCATAAGCATTGCATAAAATGTAAAGTAACTTTTTATGAAAACCTTATGAACATGATTAAAATTTGCTAAAAAGGTCTAAGCCAAGGCCTGTTGTCTTAAAAGAAAAGATTTGTCTTAAAACTAAATCTTTGTGTTCACTGTGACACGGAGAAATCAAAACTGCAATTTGAGTATGATCCCCTAACGTTTCTGTGGCCTGTCGAACTTGCACCTTGCTTTAACAGATCCTGAAATGAAATCTAAAGTTTTCGATAAACTAACCCTTTGGTGAAATGACCTTTGGATGAAATAAACGTTTAGGTAAAGAAACCTGTCGGTGAAATGAACTTTTTGATCAAGTGATCTTTTGGCGAAACAATATTTTCGGTGAAGTAAATTTCGGTAAAGTGAACCTTCGGTGAAGTAAACGTTGGGCATCAGACTCGCCATCGTATCGTCGCCACGTGCAACTAATCTTCACCACAGCAGCATACGCTCTGTCCTTAGAAACGATTCTTTCCCGCACAGCACTCTAGGATATTTACGTCACCGCAAACAAGCCGTATCTTGCATTACGCACGCCGCTTAAGATTTTTTTCGGAAACTTTTTACAACCCCATAGTAGACTCAACATTCTAAGCGCAGTATGTACATAACTTTTATTTCATTAAGAGTTTTATGGAAGAACTATGCTTTGTAATCTTTAAGTATTTCTTGCGATAAGCCACTTGCTAAGTTTTCCCTAGAAAAGTTGTCATTCTCTGCGTGTATAAGTTCTGCCGTATAATTAGCATTTAAGACGAACGTTTCATTAAATTAGCCCGGTTCGTTATTTCTATGACCAGGTAACCGAATTTCCTGAACATTTTCTGAGAAAGTGGGAGACAGGTGCAAACCGTATCAACTTCACTGCGTCATTATCTACAAAGCACATTAATTTTGGGTCTCGTGTTACGCAACAAGTGAATTAAGATCTTTGCGCAGGTGAGTATTACGCCCAGAAGAGTTTCATTCCTCAAAGGAAAACAGCAGTCGACAACTTGCTTTGGGAAATAATCTCATGACCGTAAACCCATCAACGTTTTCGTTTCCTCTCCGCACAGCTGATAGCCTAGTTTGCCCTGTCAGATATCTTGCTTTCAACAAGAAATTGTGATTAAGTTACAAAGTTGCGTAATTGCATGTAAGACTCGGGCTACGCAACACAGGAGTATGAGGACTTTACTCCTGGGCTCCGAGGCGTGAAGTGTAAAGTAAAGCGAGATATTTACCATTCATCCCATTTCTCAGTGTAGAACCAACACATCGGTTTATCAAGGAGAAGAGAATAAATATCTGTAGTGAACTATTAATCGAAACAAAATAATATTTGTTTTGATTAATAGTGCAATAAACTGAGTGAAAGAAGTCATGGGATACGTACCTAGTATAACGTAGGTCCAACTTTCACCCGAATAAAGGCAATCACACGGCAAGGCGTTGAGTCTACTACGTTACGAAATTATTGATCAGATATCTCCAACCATAATTGGCCAAGATCTGTTCATAATTCTGTAGCTTTCCTGGGTGGAGTAGCTTTCCTAAGGGCAGTATGTACATAACTTTTATTTTATTAAGAGTTTTATGGAAGAACAATGCTTTGTAATCTTGAAGTATTTCTTGCGATAAGCCACTTGCTAAGTTTTCCCTCTAAAAGTAGCCAAGGAAGGTCTGAAGTCTGAAAGGGCCTTTCCACAGTATTTCAAATATTTTCCATGTCTGGTAAACGGGAAGAACACTCCACGGTGGTAATTTCTACAGAATGCGCTTGTAACCACGTTAAGATCACCACGCTTCTATAAGGAGGCGCAGTATCCTTCTGGAAAAGTCCAATACCCTATAGGTGCATTATGACCATAAACATATGTTGATGGTGAGCAAGCATGCACACGTTGCGTGGACCGTACCTCAAGACATTCGAGGACAGATACCTCAAGACGTATACGGATACCACAAGACGTGTACAGATACCTCAAGACGTACACAGATACCTCAAGACATTTGAGGACAGATACCTCAAGACGTATACGGATACCTTAAGACGTATACCTCAAGACGTATACGGATACCTCAAGACGTATACAGATACCTCAAGACGTTCACAGATACCTCAAGACGTATACCGATACCTCAAGACGTATACAGGTACCTAAAGACGTATACAGGTACCTCAAGATACCTCAAGACGTATACAGATACCTCAAGGTACTTCAAGACATATAAGAAATATACCTTAATATATAAGACATATAAATCAAGACGTTTTTTTTTTTTTTTTTTTTTTTGGTTGGAAGTTTAACGACCACCGTGAGCAACTCAATGGGCTATAAGCAGTCGCCCGTCCCTAATTTAGGGTCACTGGTTCCAGGGAAGGGAGAGAGGCAGTGCCGTAAGACAAACACAACATCCATGCCTGACCGGGATTCGAACCCGGACCCCTTACGGACGAATGATCAGAGGCCAGCGCCTTAGACCACTGCGCCACCGGGGCGGCCCTCAAGACGTTACTTCAAGACGTATACAGATACCTCAAGATACCTCAAGACGTATCAGGTACGTCAAGATGTATACCTATACCTCAAGACGTATACTGATACCTCAAGCCGAACACAGATATGTCAAGACGTATCCTTAAGTCAAATACGTGGACAGATACTTCAAGAATACAGATACCTCATAATGTATCCTCAACACAGATACGTGGACAGATACCACAAGACGTTCGAGGAGTCCCACAGAGTACCATTTAAATATACCGCAGACCGTGACCGAGTCTCCACCATCCTGAACAGTTCCTTGTTGGTTGAACGCTTCGTGTGTTTTTCACAAATCTCGCGTCTTTACTCTGCGTGAAATAAATGCAAACAAGACTCATCGGACCGAAGACCCGCCTCCAATCATTCAGTGACAATGTTGCTTTGCCCAGTTGAGGCGAACTGTCTGGTGATGTGACGTCATAAATGAGACTCTGGCAGGTCGGCGGCTTCCATAACCTATTGCGGCTAATGATTGTCCGATGGTCTTGATGGAAACGTTTCCGTCACCGCTCTCGTTGAAGTCGGCGGTGATTGGTTCCACTGCTGCGTTTCATTTGGTTGCTAGACAGAATTCGACGGCATTGTTCTTCCATCATCTTTCTACGCTCATAGCATTGTCCACGATGCAATATTATTCCGGAAGTGGCGTATTTCCGATAAACTCCTGATACTGTCAACAGTGGCGTATCTTGGGTCCGCGACCTGGGCTATCTGACCTCCCACCCCCGCACACACACACAGTACTGTATTTTTTCAATTGCGAAGTTTATTTTTTCATTGTTAAGTAATAGAAGTAACTTATTTTAGTACATGCTATTGCTAACATGATACCAAATAATTATGAGGATTAGAATTGGAATACTTTATTTGCACATGAATTCCATTCTTCTTCTGAATATTTATTTGTACATGAACTCCATTCTTCTTTCTTTTTGTGTGAATTTGAGTGTTACGTTTTTATAAAAAGTTTCTTTCGAGTAGTTTTGCATATTTAAAAAGAAAGTGTTTCTTTATTGACAAATCAGCCAAGTTGCTCGAATGTACATGTCCTTGGATAACTCTAAGATTATATCTTGATTATTTTAATGCAGAAAAACTTCTTTCGGTATTTGCAGTTATTGATGGGAACTTTAATATTAGGTCTGATAATCTATACATCTCAATATCCAATTTATTCAAATTTTTGCAACAAGTAATGTATCTTACTGATTTGTTTCTGTATTCATCAAGGGAATAAAACACCTTCAGTTCATTTTTTAATCGAGCTGTATCAAAATTTGAAGCATAGAGTTCTTTTAGTTCTGACAGTCGATTTTCAGGGAAGCTTTCACAAAAATTATCAAAACAGTTCGAATCAAACAAAGCCACGAATTTAAGATATAATATCACATATTTTAATTCATTGACACTTCACACAAACTGAAACAACTCTCGCGAAACACGTGGTAATACAGGCAGAAGCATGCGAGTGACTAGGGTAGTGGAAGTCTGTTTTCTGAGCGAACCATTGAAGCAATGGTCCATTCCCCTCCGCCCGCTCATTGATATTGTCATGGAAACGCCAGCAGGCGATCGTATCAAAGGTCTTCGAATCAGAACAGCGAAGACTCTGGAAGAGCTGCTTGCGTTATGCCGTTGGTCTTCTCTCGCCAGACTGGGTCGACGTATCTTAATACCCTTGATAAATGACTTTTATTTGTGTATATTTAATTCAGTTTTATTTGTGCAATCTCTGGGCTTCGCAGCTAGGCTAGCTAGCCTCGAATATACGCCACTGACTGTCAAACGGAGATACTGCAAATTTTTAAGGTGACAATCCGATTTTTGGCGTAAATGTGACAAGGACGGTAAGTCAGATAATATCCGAAAACTTGAAAATTTTCATCGTCCTGGAGCGGGCGCTATCTGGGAGACGCGGATTCGAGTCCCGCTCCAGGACGATGAAAATGTTCAAGTTTTCGGATATTATCTGACTTACCATCCTTGTCACATTTACGCCAAAAATCGGATTGTCATCTTCAAAATTTGTATTATTTGACGTAATGCCGTATTTATGTATCACTTCTGCGATCGACTGACCCATGTTTTGGGCAACCGCTCTCATCCGACTTCTAAACTCTGTTAACGGAAGACGTTTTTCAGCACTGACATCGAATTAGCGACTAGGTGAATGCAGTGATGTATTTACACACCTGCCATGAGGTGGATACGTTGCTCAACGAGGGGTGTGATGGCGGCGGGTTCCAAGGAACGAGGTATCCTATGAATTCTGTCGTATCAGTGTAACTTCATGAGAAATTCCCTTAGCAAAAGACATAATAACCCATAGAACGCACGAGGAACAATAAGAGCATTTTCTGTTGTTCTTTGTGGATCTATAGACCACCGAAAACAACTCAATGGGCTGCAAACAGTCGACCGTCACAACCAGGTCTAAGGAGGGAACCGGAACTGGTTGGATTCATTTAGAGACGGGCGCCTGTTTCAGAAGTTCCAACGTTTGGGAGGGTATGGGTGGACTGTTTTTCGTAATTTAACTTTTCGTCCCATGCCCCAAGGGACTAACAATTAAATGCCAGCGCTTAGTCACCTCTGTTATAGCACAGTAACAGTGTCCATAAATTAATTAATAAAAAGAAACTGCACACCAATTATACTGAAATTAGTACAACTCTACTATTTATCCAAATGTCTTTGCGTAGAATAGAAATCAAAGTTTCCAAACATCGCAGATCACCCAAATAGCTTTTTCAAGGAAGGGAGACAGCAAACTTCAAACTGAATAATATAACACTTTGACAATTTTAACGCGGTGACTTGACTTGACAATAAACAGACACGCGCGAATATATTTATTCATGCAAAGAAAAGAAGACGTCATGCGTTTTTAGCACGCGGAATCATGGAAAGAAAGCAAAAGATTTTAACGATTTTCAATTTTACTATCATCGATAGGATCTTGCGAAGAAATTTGGCATTTTTGTTTTCGAACCATGGTCCTTTTTTCAGAAATCTAAAATTTCTTGCATATAGACCTCTTTCGTGGAGTCTTCTGTAAGCTGTTTGCCTCGATATCACAGTTCCCGTAGCAGAGCAGACATCGTGCAAGAGTTGATCGGATGTCTACTCCCCGGCTGTGAGTTGTTGGAGACAAGTACCGGTGGTCTTGACTTGTTGTGGTTCGTGGGAGTCTTTTCCCAAGCTTTCATTGTTTCGATTTCCTGGAACCGTCTCCAGAGTTTGGACACCACTGGTCTTGGCACATTTACGGATCTTGCTACCTCAACTAGCGATATCCCTGCTTCAAATCTACCGATCGCTCTAAACTGTAAACAGCCTTCTAAGCGACAGCGCTAAGCCACTCTTCCTCTAACAGTGCAACTCAAATTCCAATTGTCACACTCCGCTCAGAACAACGTCTATCGAGTTCGAGTGCCTGCCAACTCGATGACATAGGTTGTCAATGTTCTTAGTGTGCATTGAGCTAGCAAAATGTTCGTAGTGTGCTTTGATTTGAAAATATCTCTGAAAAATATTTACAATCAGCATTCGTTTTGGACATATTGTCGAATTTGCATTAGTCATGTCCATTTAGGACACCAGGATAGAAAAACGTGTACATGAAGACGTCGGAGACGTTATGCTGACACCGAGGTTCATCTTTTTGAGAGCGTACTTAAGTTGATAGGAAACATTTGGTACGTAATTGAGCCAAAAAGCAGAACTTCTGTGGTGACATACTGTCTCCGACATCTTAATGTGCCATGCTTAAGACTCTACGAGACCCGCCTTCTTGTATTGCTGCCTTCTCTTGTTAACCAACGGGCAAGTGTATTTCACACATTGCTCGGGCAATTTTGCACATTTTGGAACAACGTTTGTGGCTAACGCAAGATATGTGATAAATAAAGAGTTGCCTGGTTTCAGAATTTTTATTGACCTTTCCCTTCATTTTTTTCTGCAGCGAAAGTCGTACCAAGGCGTCTTCCATAGTTTTATTAAAGTCGTACCAAGGCGTCTTCCATAGTTTTATTAAAGTCGTACCAAGGCGTCTTCCATAGTTTTATTAATTAATAAAAAATACTTGAGTACAAAATGAAAATCTGAAACCAGGGAACTCTTTATTTATCATATATCTTGCGTTAGCCACAAACGTTCTTCCAAAACGTGCAAAACTGCCCGAGCAATTTGTGAAATACGCTTGTCCGTTGGTTTTTAAGAGAAGGAAGCAATACAAGATAGGGGGTCTCGTAGAGCCTTAAGGGAATTACTCACAAGCTCCCTCTTTCCAACGAAGCAGGTGTTTATGCTATCCTTCTACAATGTCCCAACTACTGTCCATCGGATTGACCAAACGTTAATTTAGGATCAGTCAACGAACATAAAAGAGACACAAAGAACTGTAAAGAAACAACACCCCTATCCAGAGAAGTCAAGTTCAGGTCTGCTACTCCTATGTGAGATGATATAAAGAAATTAGCGTCTTAATCCACCCAAACATCTACTGCCATTCGCGAAACATTGGAGATCCAACAGTGAGTCCTGCATTGATAGCGTCTCGCTGGAGCTCCCATAAATTTGGAACTACTTCAAATGGTAAATGCCTTTTGCTTTCCTTCCAGGATTCCGTGGACTAAACGAACATGACGCCCCATGATTTTTAATGAATAATTGCATTCCCATCTGTTGGTTTTTATTCAAGTCAAATCACCCGGTTCAAATTGTTGAACAGTTTTATTTTTTTGTTCGGGGGGCGAGTTGGGTGTTTAATGACCACAGTGAGCAAATCAATGGGCTATAAGCAGTCGTCCGTCACTAATTTAGGGTCACTGGTTTCAGAATAGGGAGAGAGCTATTGCAATAAAACAAACACAACATTCATGCTTCACCAAGACCCAACTCGGGCCAATGATCAGAAGACTACGCTTAGACCATTGCGCCACCCGAGGCAGCCGCTCTATTGTTCAGTTATAACGTGCTGTCTGCCTTCATTGAAAGAGCCATCTAATTGATGTGCGAAAGCTTGGAAAATTTGACTTCTACTATACGCCAAGAAATTCGGATATCTGGTATAGTAATGCTATTTAAGGTATAGTTGGTGTACAGTTCCTTGTTTTTAATTAGTATTCTTCAATGTCTTATAGATTACAGACGTGGATCGTAAGTTGAAGGGCATATAGAGGCAGCGTAAAACTTTAAAAATCGAGGAGAGGCATTCTGTTTGGTGTAACCAAGAAGGATACGAAAAGGAAATCGATGAACCAGGACATAGCATAACTTTATAACACCATACAATAATCAAAGTACGGACCCTCAAGAAATAATGAGATGGATGTACACTCATGGACAATGAAAGTTGCGCACCAAGAAGGAAGCATCGGATTGAACGGAAATTTTATGGACGTAATGATACAGATGAATGATACACATGATGGCAAAAACAGAGCTGCAGGACAATTACAGAGGGATCTGAGGTACGTAGTCCGGACGGCTGATGATGACTGCTGATGCTGTCCTGCTACAGATTGGCCCACACCTGTTGGACGGTGTGCTCCAAATCCCGGATAGCGCTGCACGGAGGAAGCTGACGTTTCAACTGGTCCCACACATGCACGATAGGGGACAAGTCCGGTTAGCGGACAGGCCATGGAAGTGTCTGGACATGACGTAGACAGTTCCTGGGCAACCCGAGCCGTGTAGAAGTGGGCATTATCCTGCTGGTATAGCGCACTTGGAATCCAGGCGAAGAATGGGAGCACATGAGGCCGTAGGATCTCATCCACATACCGCTGGCCAGTCAATGATCCAAGTGCCACTACTAGAGCTTATCGACTATCGTAGGCAATGGCTCACCAGACTATAATGCTTGCAGTGGGGGAGGTGTGGTGCTAGATAGCGAGTTTGGGATTATGCCGTTGTACCGGGGACCTCTACACCCAGACACGATGATCATCTGTCACCAACATGAAGCGGCATTCATAACTAAACACCACACGTCGCCGGTCTGTGGCATTCCACGTCGCTCTGGCCTGGTATCCCTGCAAACGGAGCCGGCGATGTTCCGGTGTTAATGGTAGCACACGTAATGGGCTCTGGAATCGCGGTTTTGCTTCCGAGAGGCGTCGGAAAATGGTTCATGAGCACACAGGAACCGCTACATCTACCTGTTTAGTTGACTGAATCCTTGTGGGATTCGTTCGTGCTTGCCACCGCACGAACCGTCGACACTCTACTGTTAGTCCTTCTAGTCCGTCCAGAGCCTTTCCGCCGTCTGGCAGTGCCGTCACGTGTCCACTGCTCCCAACACAGTCGGGCGGTACCGTCAGAACGATCCACGTGGCGAGCTATACGGCGCGCCCGACCACCCTCTATCAAAGTCTGTAAGTTGCGTAAATCGACGTCTCTGGCGTCTGTCTGACATTCTTGTCACTCCGTATTCTTACTTGCGTCTGCTGGTGCTTTTCGCTTTCATGGGGCATCGACTACACGCTGGTTTATAAGGCCACAGGCCGGTTTAATAGCGCCACCACAGGATGTGCGGTTATGCGCACTCGCGCCAACTGTGAATCATTTGCATACCAGCACGCACTCTAGCTTATTGCAAAGTTTCCCTGTTGTAGTATGTTTTCTTCTAGGTGCGCAAATTTCATTTTCCGTGATTGTATTTCAAAAAGTTCTTGATAGTTGAAATACTAGACTGAGAGATTTATGTAGAGGATTTTAAGAAGACAGTGTCTGGACCCAAGTCTTTGATAACGCTAAGAAGTAGGAAGTTAAGGGATTTGCAGTTGTTTCAATTTTTATTGAAACAGGTAGGTTTAGAAGCCAACTGGCCTATAGTTGTATAGCTTGTTGAGAGTGGGCTTGATTCGATAGCGTTTTAAAGGAAACAAGTTAAATGTTAGAGTTTTAGCAATACGTTACAAGAAGATGGAATAAACTTATTTTATTCTGTCCCCGTGTAATTCAGTTAAAAGCACCAACTCCTAAATAAATTTCGAATTTTGAATCCTGTCTGAATGGGGGAAAAGGCGACAAGTAAAGAAAAAGAAAGGTTTGCGTCAGAGATGAAAACGGGTCTCGGGTCAACGGGTCGACAATTTTCAGCGTGCCAAACGGTTGGGGACAATGTGTTCCTGACACGGTTTTATTCCTGTTTAATATTTGAAAAGCGAAAAAAAAAAAAAAAACTTTTTTCTCAAAGTAAAATGCGCAATGTGGAATTTTTGGGCTCCATACTGGTGCATTCGGACTGAAAAATGATTAGTCATGCAAAATGAAAGAAAAGTAGGCCTTCCTTCTTATGGCCAATTGTGAAAACAGAATCCACATTGTGGAAATTTACAACTCACCATAAACTTGTGAACATTAGTGTTGCTGTGAAGCACACACAGTCGTTTCAGAATAATATGACCACCTACCTAATAAAGGGAATAACCAACCTTCGGCCCGAATTACAGCGGTGAGACGGCGAGGCATGGACGCAGTGAGGTCCTGAAAAGTTGCCCGATACACACTTGCACATTTGGACTGCAGCAGAGAACGGAGCTCCCGGAGATGACGTGTTCGTGGGTCGGAACGTCGAACCTGTAGATTCAAATAGTCAGACAAGTGATCTTTTGGATTGAAATCGGGCGATTTTGACGGCCAATTAAGAATGGAGTCATCTTTGTAGTGTTCCATGACACAGCCACGCAACTTCTTATCAACGACGCAGTGCGCATTTTCCTGTTTGTAGACACCATTACCACCAGAGTAAACGTCCAACATGAAGGGATGAATGTTGTCAGTGAGGATGGATAGGTAGCCATTGGCGTTAAGGGACCTCTGGTACCACTGGATACCAGAGGTCCCAGGTCATATCAGGAAAACATCTCCCAGACATGCACACTGCCATCACCACTGTCCTGTACTTGACAGACAAGCGTGTCCGGATGTTAGTTCTCGTGTGTCTGGCACCGTGTCCGTCACCGCTCGTCACTTCTCTGGAGTATAAACCTCGACTCATTGGAGAAGGTAACGCATTTTTACTCTTCCAATGTCCAATTAAAAATTATTTATGTATATTTATGAAGCCTACAATGTAACAGCAAAAATAAAAATTATTATTATTTGCGATTGTCTTGTCTAGAATTCTGTGCAAGTTTTTTTAGAGGGTGCGGAGGCAGAACACTTAACTTGGGTATAGGTAGGAGGGCGGCTATTTGAGGTGTGCGATTGTCTGGTCATCTAGCATTTTGTGCAGGATTATTTAGAGGGTGCGGGGTTGGATAATTAACTAGAGTGGAGGTAGGAGGGTGGCGATTAGTTTAAAATTTGCGATTGTCTGGTCTTCTAGAGTTTTGTGCAGGGTTGTTTAAAGGGTGCGGAGGCAGAAGAATTAACTGGGGTGGAGGTAGGAGGGTGGCAATTTGGTTGAGATTTGCGATTGTTTGGTCTTCTAGAAATTTGTGCAGAGTTCTTTAGAGGGTGCGGAGGCAGGATAATTAACTGGGGTGGAGGTAGCAGGGTGGCTATTAGGTTGAGATTTCCCATTGTCTGGTTTTCTAGAATTTTGTGCAGGGTTGTTTAGAGGGTGCGGAGGCAGGAAAATTAACTGGGGTGGAGGTAGGAGGTTGGCAATTAGGTTGAGATTTGCGATTGTCTGGTCTTCTAAAGTTTTGTGCAGGGTTATTTAGAGGGTGCGGAGGCAGGAGAATTAACTGATGTGGAGGTAGGAGGGTGGGTATTAGGTTGAGATTTGCGATTGTCTGGTCTTCTAGAGTTTTCTGCAGGTTTGATTTGAGAGTGCGGGTGCAGGAGAATTAACTGTGGTGGAGGTAGGAGGGTGGCTATTAGGTTGAGAAGTGCGATTGTCTGGTTTCTAGAATTTTTTGCAGGGTTGTTTAGATAGTGCGGGGGCAGGAGAATTAACTGGGGTGGAGGTAAGAGGGCGGCTATCAGGTTCAGATGTATTATTTTTACTAGACAAAAATATTACATACGCAAGTTCCATATTTTCTTTTAAATAATGCTGCTATTGTAATTGTGCAGGGCTTTAAGTATCTTGAATTATTCTAACTTCCGACCTAAGATGGAACAACCATATAGACTTAATTGTAAATCGAATCTCCAAAAATATTGGGATTGTAAGTAAAATTATTTCATGTTTAACTACTAAAACACTTAAACTTTTGTACTGTACATTTTTACAATCACACATTAATTATTGATTTTCCTCATGGGTACAAACTACTGAAACCAACATCAATAAACTACAAAAATTACAGAATAAATACATTAGGCTATTAGACTTAAAAAGCAATTCGTCTGATATCAACTTCCTGCCTTACACTTTACATCATACCCATGACAACCCCAACCATTATTATAATTTTATCCATTAAACAATTATTTGATTTCAAAATACGTACACTAATGTTTCAAAGAATTAAACTGAACTTACACACAGATATCACTGAAGTGAATTTACATACCTATCACTACAATACGAGAAACAGATCATTATTAAGGCCTATACATCCAGAAACCTTCAATATGAAGCAGATCTTAAATGATATTGGTTCTAAATATTGGAATACACTGCCAGGTGAGTTAATCACAATAAATTACCTAAATGTTTTCAAAAATGAACTTAAAACATATTTGCTAAGGTAGTTAAAAAATAATATTAACTTAAAACAAAGATTGTTTACAATATAACTAATATATTTAACATTGCTGCGGTATTTTATTGAACCTGAGTTCGCTTGCCTATTTCCTTGTGAAATAAGGGTTTGTCAGGACTTTCTGAGGCATTTTCCCTGATTTTCCCTGCTGTTACTATGAAATAAAAATTATTTATGTATATTGACAAAGCCTACAATGTAACAGCAAAAATAAAAGAAATATTACTATTATTATTATGTGCGATTGTCTGGTCTTCTAGAATTTTGTGCAGGATTATATAGAAGATGGGGGCAGGAGAATTAAGTGGGGTGGAGGTAAGAATGTGGCTATTAGGTTGAGATTTGCGATTGTCTGGTCTTCTAGAATTTTGTGCAGGGTTGTTTAAAGGGTGCGCGTGCAGGAGAATTAACTTTGGTGGAGGTAGGAGGGTGGCTATTTGATTGAGATTTGCGATTGTCTAGTCTTCTAGAATTTTGTGCAAAGTTGTTTAAAGGGTGCGAAGGCAGAGACATTAACTGGGTTAGAGGTAGGAGGGTGGCTATTAGGTTGCGATTTGCGATTGTCTGGTCTTCTAGAATTTTGTGCAGGGTTGTTTAAAGGGTGCGGGTGCAGGAGAATTAACTTTGGTGGAGGTAGGAGGGTGGCTATTTGGTTGAGATTTGCGATTGTCTAGTCTTCCAGAATTTTGTGCAGGGTTGCTTAAAGGGTGCGGGTGTAGGAGAACTAAATTTTGATGGAGGTAGGAGGGGTGGCTATTTGGTTGAGATTTGCGATTGTCTAGTCTTCTAGAATTTTGTGCAAAGTTGTTTAAAGGGTGCGGAGGCAGAGGCATTAACTGGCGTTGGAGGTAGGAGGGTGGCTATTAGGTTGAGATTTGCGATTGTCTGGTCTTCTAGAATTTTGTGCAAAGTTGTTTAAAGGGTGCGGGTGCAGGAGAATTAACTTTGGTGGAGGTACGAGGGTGGCTATTTGGTTGAGATTTGCGATTGTCTAGTCTTCTAGAATTTTGTGCAGGGTTGTTTAAAGGGTGCGGGTGTAGGAGAATTAAATTTTGATGGAGGTAGGAGGGTGGCTATTTGGTGGAGATTTGGGATTGTCTAGTCTTCTAGAATTTTGTGCAAAGTTCTTCAAAGGGTGCGGAGGCAGAGGCATTAACTGGGTTGGAGGTAGGAGGGTGGCTTCTAGGTTGAGATTTGCGATTGTTTGTATTTCGAGAATTTTGTGCAGGGTTGGGGATGGGTCTTTCGTAGATCTCAACGTTTACCCTGGTGCGATGAAAATAAGTTTCAATTGGGACATTCGGGGCAGTTGCTTCATATATCACCAATAGTTCAGTGGTAGAATGCTCGCCTGTCGATGGTGCCTGGATAGAGGTTCCTCGTTATAAACAAGTCTATACTCTTTCCCTTGTGTTTTGAGAAACCGGTCATTGGGCAGAAATCACTAACCATTCAGCAGAAGGCCGTTTCCGTTGCGAGTTTCTTAAGGGCCCTCGACCATTACTCTCGGCAGATTTTACCACCGTTAATAACATACCAAGAGTTGCAACGCCAATAATGAATACCACTGGAAATGTTATATTCTTTTTCAATTGCTGAATGGAAATTCGCTGAAAGAGTAAGAAAACGTTTTGTTGCAGTTTCTAAAAGGCGCTGCGAATAAAACCGCCTGTCTTTATTTTAGTAGCTACCTTAGTGCAGAAAAATTGTTACGAAAGTTCTAGCAACGCCGTTTCTTTTCAGCGTGGACCTCAATCCATGTTGGCGGAAGAGTGATTCGTTCTCTCGGTGCTTAATCTGTGTTAATGGAAAAGTTATTCTTATCGTACACTCTTAAAACGTTTGTATTAGGTTGCACCAACAAGTGGTGCTACACCAGCTGCAGCACGTTTTTGAGAAATGATGCAATGGTGCAAAGAAAACCCGAAAACATAGTGCAGCCTTGCATCATAATGTGGTGCAACATTGTACCAAAACGTGCTATAAAAATTTACGAACAAAACCTAAAAATATAGTGCAGCTTTGCATCGTAATGTGGTGCGACATTGCGCCATGACGTGTTAAAAATGCACCATGTTGTTGGGTTCTGCTTACACCACATAATGGTGTATCATTTCCCGGAATGTGGTGCAGCACCGACAAAAATTTTAATACTGTAGAAAAATATTTCGCAAAATATTAACCAGGCGTTTTATATTTTTGTGGAAGTTTGACCTAAAACGTCACATACGTCGTATTGATTACAGTACTCGCTAAATTTTAAAGTTTATAAGTGATCTAAACTTGTTACCATCCGACAAAGTTAACTTGAGGAATATATTTTCCAATGCTGTTTTGGGCAAGATATTTTACCCCAGCGATTATATGCACAGGAGTCGGATCCGAAAATGTTTCAGCTTCTTTGTCTTGATCACATGGCACTCTTCGTGTGTTCCGTTTTCTACCCACTCACTTCCCGTTCTTGGTTTAATCAGTTCGGGGGTCGGTAAGTGTTCCGCCACTTGTCTTACTGACGCAGTACCAGTGAAATCGCCAGTCAAGTCACCCGATATTTTTTTGCGAGGGGCAGAATGATTAATGCGTTCTCTTTTTCTCAGCTCTTATCCAACCTAATGACGGGTCGAGCTCCCGATTAGAGGATATCGCTACCACTCTGGTTGCCTGATGACGTCGGACGGGTTCAAAGAGAAGAGAGAACAAGGCACAAACGCGTACATTTCCTCTTCAAGCTCCACACTTACGAGTGGAAAGCTTTGTCTTTGTTTCAGGGACTTGTATCCAACTCCGTTTTCCAAAAAAATAAGTGGTAGTGTATTAAAACCGTAGTAATTGCATGTTATCCGTTGGTGATAAAAAAAATTGTTCGAAATTTTTATATAGGAAACGTTTTTTTGTTAATTACACCAAAGAAAAAAAATTCCTTTTCGAACTTTTAATATCCTTCTATATTAATCAGAACAATTGCATTGGATTTCAGCAGTGGTGGATTTAGAGTTACCGGGACCCTACGCACAGCATCGGGTTTGGGGCCACCCTCACGTTGCCGGACATCCTAAAAATACAGGGAAATTCAAAATGATTCAGCTGATTTAAGAAGAGCATAATTCCATACATATGAACCGTGAATGGCTTGGGAATACACAAAATGAAAGTGGAAATCTCCGAGTTTCAGCAGGTAACCATAAGAGGGCTCCAATATCTCTGTGGGGCTGCCTTATTGGCATTGTGCTGCTCCCAGGTTCCTCAAGGAAGTGCTCCTTTGCTATTGGATTGGTCACAGTGGACCCCACGACTTGGTGCTCTACACAGCTGGCCATTTAGGTCACAGGAACACCGTTGCCTGCAACCCTAGATGAGGCTCAAAACACGCATTGTTACTGCGGTGGAGTCAGTGACGACGTACATGCTGGAAGGAGTGAACCAGCACATTAGAAAGGTTGACTAAAACCCTGCAGCTCATCCAGGATGATAGGCAACGGTGGCGTGCGCACGCACTGTGTAAATTTCAGTGACCTAAGTGGCCAGCTGTAGAGTACCAAGTCATGGGATCCACTGCTACCAATTCAATAGCAAGGAAGCACTTCGTTGAAGAAACGGTGTAAAACACAATGCCAATGAGTAGGCCCCAAGGTGATTGTGGAACCTCCTCATGGTAATCTACTAAAACCTGGAGATTTCTCCTTTCATTTGGTGTATGCCAAGGCCATTCACGGTTGATAAGTATGGAATTATGCTCTTCTAAAATCAGATGAATCATTTTCAATTACCTTGTATAACCCAATGCGTATTTTGAGCCAAGATGAGGCTCAAAACACGCATTGTTACTGTGGTGGAGTCAGTGACAACGGACATGCTGGAACGAGTGAACCTGTGGATTAGGAAGGTTGACTACAACCCTGGAGCTCATCCAGTATGCTAGACAACGGTGGCACGTGCACGCACTGCTAAGTGGCCAGCTGTAGAGTAAAATACCAAGTCATGGAATCCACTGCGACACATCCAATAGCAAGAAGCACTTCGTTGAGGAAACGGTGAAAAGCACAATGCCAATGAGTCGGCTGCAAGGTGACAGTGGAACCTCCTCATGGTTATCTACTAAAACCTGGAGATTTCCTCTTTCATTTGGTGTATGCCCAGGCCATTCACGGTTGAAAGCTATGGAATTACGTTCTTCTGAAATCAGATGAATAATTTTGAATTATCCTGCATAACCCTCATATTTTTACTCTCACCCACTAATGTGTAAAAAAGTATTGTAATCGCAAAACCAAATTGACTTCCAGATTTCAACAGAGATATCAATTTTTGACTTCCCCGAACACGTTTGGACTATTTTCACTGAGGTGTGTGTGGTTTGTTATCACAGTAACTCAAAAACTATTATATACTATCAAGACAAAAATTAATACTGACGGCTTTTGTGATACCCTAGTGTGGAGAAAATGGCTGAAGTTAAAAGTGGAAGGCCTTTTGTTAAGGAAGAAAATTCGCAGCTTTTGTAAGGATGACCACTGAACCACAGTCCTTTAACATGTTTCGTAAACTTAGTTTATGGTACTACTTTAATTGGCATTTATGTTACAAGCGGTGTGTGATCTGCTGTCGCATATCTTCAGATTCCACTGCACTGACAGTTACAGACAGTCCACACATGAATGAAATCTCATCCTGTGCCTCGTAAAACACGTTTTCCAATATCATTTTACTCGTAGGATAATAATCAGGTGACTAACTCTTAAACTAAAGTTAATGGGTGGGGATGGAGGGAAGGAATTTTATGGGTAAGATGGGGAGTCATGTGAAACACCGAACTAAAAAGCTAAATGTTCATTCCATTCTAAGAAAATCTGCCAGAAATAACACCCCAATTTCTAAGTTCCGTTGTAGAGTAGCCTTGAGTAATATTACTTTCAAAACGATATTTGGTTAGTCTGCATTTAAGCAAGTAAATTGATACTTGAAAATGACGTACTACGATTTGAGGCGGAATTATGTGCCCTAATCTTCCCAAACCCATAACAGGGAATCATCCCTCACTCTCCTCCCTTTTTTAGAAGCCAAATTGAAAAAGATATACACATACACTCTATTGAGAATGGTCACCGGACGCCCTTCCAAAGCAAATGAACGGATCCGCTGCGTTGTTAAGATGCGCGGTACCGCTGCAAACGGTATGAAAACAAGTGTGCATCTGACCGCGATTATTCAGCACTGTGAGGTTGAGTGAAAATGTCCCGGCGGGAGAGAACTGACTTTGGGAAAGAAAACATTGTTGTATTAGTGGGCTGTCCATAAGCGAAACCCTAGAGGCGTTTAAACATACCAAGTCAACTGTTTTGGATGAACCGAATAAGTAGAAGACACATGGCGTGCCTCAAGTAGCAAAACGTACTGGCAGACCAAAGAAACTCAGTGATAGAGGATGTCGAAGCCGCAGGAGAGTCGTTACAGCTAAACGGCGGAGTACTGCACACGACCTCAGTGTACAGGTGAGTAAAAATGCTGGAACCTCGGTATGTACACGTACCATTCGCAGAGAACTTCATTCCATGGGTTACCGTGGTCGTTCGGCTGCTCATAAGCGTTTCATCTCCACTAAGAATACTACTCGTCGTTTAGCATAGTGTAAAGAACATTTGTCGTGGACCGCAGATCATTGGAAACGGTTCCTATGGACTGATGAATCCAGATCCACGATCCATTAGTCTGATGGCCGTGTGTGGATATGGCGGCAGCTGGGGGAACGGTATTTACTACACTGTACTGTTCCTACGGTCAAGTTTGGAGCTGGCAGTGTACTCGTGTAGGGGTGTTTTTGTGGTACAGTCCCGGCCCATTGGTTATCGTGGACAAACCTGTTAACCAACACGTCTACCTCGAACTTCTGGATAATTACGCCCTACCAACTCTGTGGCAATGCTATGGAACCGAGCCTTTTATGTAAAATACACCGAGACATAAACCAAGGACTGTTACGGCGTGGTTTGACGATAATTCCGTAACGTGGTGTGCGGCCTGGCCAGCACAGAGCCCTGATCTTAATCCTATAGAATGAATTAGAGTGCCGCATAAGAAGTTTGGAACCACGGTTTACTACTAAGCAACAGTTAAGTATATGTTTCTAATGCAGCTCTCTTAGTGTAAAATATGGTGTCTCTTTTACGCTTTCCAACCGTAGGATGAAGAAGCGTGTATGCTACCGCTTTGCCCGTCTATCTGTTTGTCCGTCCGTCAGCACGATAACTCGCGTAAAAATGGCTCGATTTCGATGAAATTTTAGTATGTGGTAAAGGACCACGTGGGGACGAATCCTATTGAGAATGAGCGAAATGGGATCAAAGGTCAAGACATAGGAGTGGGATCCACTCCATTGTCCTTATGCGTTTTAACTTACGTAAAAATGCTTCAATTGCGACAAAACATTAAAGAAATACTGAACCGGTTCTGCTGAATATAATCAAGATGAGGTCAAAGTTCAGAGCACAAGAGCAAGACTATTTCCACAGCCATTATCCTCATAACTTCACTAAAAATGCTTCGATTGCAACAAAACTTTAGCACGTTGTTCCAGAGGCATATTGAACTACTTCTGTTTAATATAATCGTAATGGCGTCAAAGGTCAGGACATAAGAGCGGTATTTATTCCACAGCCATTATCCTCATAACTTGCCTAAAAATGCTTCTATTGCGATAAAACTTTAGTATGTTGTTCCGGAGGTATATTGAACCGGTAATGTTTAATAAAATCGAAATCGGGTCAAAGGTCAGGACACAGGAGCGAGATTTATTCCACAGCCATTAATTATCCTCATAACTTGAGTAATGATTTCTGGTATGTTTGAAAGCGTATCATAATCAGTGCATCGCATGATTTTACTAACTTTTTTCTTACCGCATTTGCGTTGCTTATTGCGATTGATTATTTGAATGCCCTTTGCTCTGTCGTGATGTTTGAAATCGCAGAGAAGCGCAAATTTTCTTCAAAAGAATATTTCATGGTGAATTTTAACTTTTAACTGATCGAGGTATTTCCTTAAAACTTTAGTTTGCCGGACTTTCACATTTCAGAAATATACCTCCTGTCATTCGTGTCTTTTTTTTTTTTTTTGATCTTTTTCTAATCATTTAGTAATAACGAGGACATTTTCCGAACGAGAACCGCTAAAATCTGAAGCTCCCAAAGCTTCCTTTGCTTTCTCAATAATCTCAGGAGCTGCAATTTTTCGAAAATGTTAAGCTTCCACCTTCCGACCTCATTATCAATGTTCATCTTTTTTGACGAATTTATCTGCAGTTGAGCCGTGCGCCTAATTAACGCCAGGACTTTCTTTGAAGATGGAAGTTAAAAATGGTTAGGTGTGAAAATTCATGAAATGTCATTTATCAAAGCTACTAGAATCCGATAAGAAGCTAGAATTTCTCCTTCTTTTGCTGCTAAGCTACAAAAGAATGATGAATGGATGGAATCTGAATTATCTATAAGAAGCATTGTTTTCCATACTCATAATGGGTCATTTAAGTCGGACGAGGTGTTCAACATAAAGCTAAAAGCAAAAACGATAATTGCTGGGGAAGCAAAGACCCCCTTCTTGGCGGTAAATCTGGCAGCTACTGGCTGAGTGATTTTGATTGATAAATGTAGGTGTTAGCTGTAGTCTCACAAAAGATATGCGAATCAATACGTCCTTGTTAGCGCCTATTGTTCCGGCCACGAGACAACAGAAAGCCCATGCATAAATCCAAATGGATCTCCGTCTTACCTTTCGAAAAGCTTTTGTTATTCGAAGAAAGAGAGAGAAGGACAGAAAGAGAGGGCTTTCCTGGAGTCCTGGGAATTTATCAGAACTGACAAGTGCCAAGACTTTTCAAAACACACGTCTGTTTAACGAGGGGACTTTCGCTTTTGAGGTCTGGGAGGAATATGCGACAACAAGAAATCACTTCTCATGTGTGTATGCGCGCGTCAGTTTGATCTTAATGTAGCAAAACTGTGTTGTTTCTTTATATTCTGTTTCAGATATGACGTGTATGAATGGTACCAGGTAATACTTTAAAAAGCATCGCAATTTTTGTTTGTTTGTTGCCTGATCCTCTTTCCAGTTGAATTTAAATGTAAAGCTCATTCTGCGGTACTTTCCTTTGCCTATGGTACTGTAACACAGTTGTTATATACACAGTCGAGTCACATTATTGTGACCACCTACTACTTTTGACGTCAACAGCGCGTAGCCAATAAAAGAAGTCACGTGTCGTCAACTGGCTTGGACGGTATACAAGGTATGCTGAAGGCAATCTGAAAACATATCACTCGTTGCTGTCATGGATAAAAGGACCGATTTATCAGATTTGGAAAAAGGGATCGGGGCTAGAGTGGCAGTATTTCTGAAACAGCGCAGTTTGTGAACTGTTCGCGTACTGCTGAGGTTATAGTGTATCTTGATTGGAAAAACAGCATCATTGCGAATAAGCGACGTGGAAACTACGGAGCACCACTTACCATTGATGTGAGAAGTGAACGTCGGCTGCGAAGATGCGTGTGGGCCGATCGACACGCTACAGTGGAGCAACTCAGTAGCCGAAAGAACCATCGGGCTACCAGAATTGTGTCTGAAACAACAGTTCAGAGAACCCTGCTGCGTATGGGTTTCCGATGCAGACGGATGGTCACTGCACCTATGCCTACGAAGGTGTATCGGTAGAAAAGGCTTACATTTGCACGACAGTACCGGAATTGGACCTCCGCTGATTGGCAAAGGATTATATTCTTCGATGAGTCACGTTTTCTGCTTCATCGTACGGATGGACGTTGGCATATAAGGCGAGAAACATCGGAGAACAAACACTCTTCAACTATTCCTGGAAAAACACAAGCTTGTCGGGGGCATGTCTGGGGCATGTTTTCTTGGAATGTCGGGGGCATGGTCTGGGGCATGTTTTCTTGGAATGTCGGGGGCATGGTCTGGGGCATGTTTTCTTGGAATTCTCTGGGTCCACTTATACCTGTGGAAGGCACTATAGACCGAATTCGTTATAAATCCGTCCTTGCAGACTACGTACACCTATACATGCTGATTGTCTTCCCTTGGGCAGATGGGTTCTTCCAGAACAACAATGCGACGTCACACAGCTAGAAATGTCCGAGAGTGGTTACAAGAGCATGATGAAGACTTTAAAGTACTCCTCTGAGCCCTAATTCCCCAGACTTAAACCCAATTGAGCATGTGTGGGACTACATCGATCGTGTTGTTCGCTCTATGGATTCGCCATCACGCACCCTCCAGCAGCTGTCAGATTCACTGTAGTCATCATGGCTCCACATACCTGTGAACACCTTCCAGCACCTTATTGAATTGCTCGGCTCGCAGCCTGTCTAGCTGCTGTCCGCGCTGCACACGGTGGTTACTCTAGATATTAGCTAGTTGTCACAATAATGTGACTCGACCGTGTTTATTCATTTTAACACGCTTTTACGCCATGGCCCAAGGAGGCTTATGCAATTATAAATTATTATTTGCAAGAATCTTGTGCTGTTATATGATGAATAAAGAAGTTCATTTACCTTGAGTTGTGTTGTTTAAATTATCGCCTGGCTTTATCTCCAATGTGTGTCGAATAGTTTACAGGTGGTAAGTATCTCTTGAGTCTTCTTGGGTCATTTCATGAATGCACATTAACGGCCCGACGAAAACGCAAAAGGGTTGAAAGAAAGAATATTAAAGAAAGAATATTTTTAGTTAAAGAAGGAATATCCCCTTTTGCATTTTTGTCAGGTCATTAATGTGCATTCATTAAGCCACCTAAGAAGACTCGAGATATTTTTTTTTGATTGGAGGTTTAACGACCACCGTGAGCAACTCAATGGGCTATAAGCAGTCGCCCGTCCCTAATTTAGGGTCACTGGTTCCTGGGAAGGGAGAGAGCCAGTGCCGTAAGACAAACACAACATCCATGCCTCACCGGGATTCGAACCCAGACCCCTTGCGGACGAATGATCAGAGGCCAGCGCCTTAGACCACTGCGCCACCGGGGCGGCAGACTCGAGATATACTTACCACCTGTAAATTATTGGACACACATTGGAGATAAAGCACTGTGAGAATGTAAACAACAAGACTCAAGGTAAATAGGTAAATAAACTTCTTTACGCGTCAAATAACAACACAAGACTATAGCAATAATAATTTGTAATTTCGTAATGCTCCTTTGGCAATGGCATAAAAATTTGTTGAACAGAATAGATGTACGTAACAGTTGTGTTACAATACCATAGTAGAAATACCACGTATTTAAAATCATGTGAGTTCAACATCATTTGCATTGTACTCACAGATGTATATATAGTTTCGTTTGACTTTTGAATTCCTACGTGTACGATAACGTTGTATGTGCTGTATTATACAGGGTGTGCATAAATTCTTTCCCACATTACAAAAATTAATATAAAAATGTATTACACGTACAGGAAAGGGATTGCACGAGATTTTGATGGTTCACAAGTTAACTTTTTTGCAGTGTCAGTACTCCTCCACATGGTCGCCATTTGTGGCCCGGAGGACATCTAAGCGATATTCGACTTTACGCCATGTTTTGTTTAATATGTCAGCAGAGACAGAGCCTATGACGTCCGTTGTTCTGCTCTTCAAAGTCTCGAAATCCGGAACACTGCTAGAGTAAACTTGATCTTTTACATAACCCCGCAGGAAAAAAGTCTAGAGGTGTTTTGACTGGTGATCGAGGTGGGCATGTCATGGGACCCTCCCATCCATTCCATCTGTCCAGAAATGTGGTTATCAGGAACTCACAAACCATTATTGTCAAATATGGTGGGGCACCGTCTTGTTGGAAAATAACCGAAGGTTGGAGTGCGTGCAACTGAGGTACTACAAAAAGTTCCAATAGAAGGGTCCGATGATTCTGTCATGCATTAGGCGCACCATACATTCCCTTTCGGGCTAACCTTCTGTTGTTCGATGACATAATGGGGATTTTCTCATCCCCATATTTGCACATTGAGCCGAATTACTGAACGAGAGACGTGGAATGTGGTTTCATCAGAGAAACAGACACGGTAAAGATAACCACTGTCATGAGCTATGCGCTGCAGCATCTCCGTCGAAAATGCAGCACGGCGAGGCTGGTCATCAGGCTGAAGAGCTTGAACGATCTGTACATTATAAGTAGAGCAACCCAAATGCATAAAATGCATTTCAACCCCGGAGACCCTGTAATATGCTTATACAAACTATGCTGAGAAAGTGTTTAAACCTCGCTACCCATTTTGCATGAAATGCATAATTTGCCATCAATATGCATAAAGTGCATACATTTTCCATCAATTTGCATTACATGCATTTCCCCTCCAAAGCAACATTTCCCCAAGCAATATCTGGTGTTCAAAAGTTATTATTTGATAAAATTGAGGGGTTCGCTGATGACAACGTGACCGTCGACGCGACGCTGCGAAATGGATTTGTCTCCTGCGGTAGTGGGGAGAGGAAGGTGGGGGGGCATAGCTGAGTGGCGTTTTAGGTTTAATTGGATCGGTTGCAAGAGTGTGAGCTCGGAATCTGCTGAGACGACGCAGTTCAAGTACCAAAGTCCAAACTTCTCTGAGTTCTCACCCTATCGTAGCAGCGCCAGTCAGCCGTCTGAAGGCGGCACAAAAGCACATTTTTTTTCCGGCGGTGTGTTAAAGTGTATTTAAAAATGTTTACGAAGCCGCCAAAAATAGGAAAAGATAAAGTTACAGTGAGATCTCGTCTTCTGCAGTTTCCAAGAACTGGACTTGAATTGAAATCGAATAATCTGTGGTGCCAGTACTGTTTAGAAGTTGTCGATTTCACAAAAAATCTGTTGTGTCTGCCCATGTCACAAGTGGAAAACATTTGCGGTGCAAAGAAGGACACACCCACCGAGAAACTTTGGAAGAAACCGCTGGCCGCCAAAATAGCGGTACACAACAGTGGGAGGAAATGGTGTCGGCTTTCGTTGGTGCTCAGATTCCGTTGCACGTATTTCGGTACGAAAGGTTTCGTCAGTGGATGAAGAAAAACGTCCGTAATGGCCAAAATATCCCATCTGAGACCACACTCAGACGGATCCTCCCTCACGTAAGCAACTCTGACCTTCAAGAAACGAGGCGCCTTTGCAAAAATCGCGATGTTTGTGCAATAGTTGACGAAACGCAGGATTTTCTTACTCGGAAGATAATAAACGTGTTGCTGATTCCACTGGGGAACCACTCAAGGCCAAGAGTGGTCGTTTAAAAAATCGAAGACAAGTGCAACGCAGATACTGTCGTAGACGTCAACCTCACAGCTTTGGATACCGCATGCGTCAATAGAATAAATCTAGTAGTGTGTTCCACGGACAATGTCCCCTACATGTGTGCTGCTACAAATCGGTTGAAAGGCGTTTGCAGCAGACTTACGCACATCACGTGTTGGGCGCACGTTCTGCACCCAGCCTGCGAATAAATACGATCTTGGCACAAAATCTTTGATCACTACATCGCATGCGTCAAGTCTGCTTTGTCTAAGGCTCCAGCTAGACGGCAAGCTCTACAGGGACTGTCTACGCGCTGCCAGGAAAAACTCAATACTTTCACCCTTTACAGTAATTACACATTGGGGGACCTGGCTTCGAGCCGCCAAGCACCATTTCGAGAACGTTGAGGTAGAAGTGCAGTGGGTAGAAGCTCTTGACGACGACAGCCTGGCCGTAGAGGAACTGAAGGAGCTGCTCTGCAATCCCACCTTGGCTGAGCAAATACAGCGAGTTACATTGGTTATCGTCGATTTGGACGTTGTAATCAAGCAGTTGGAAACTCGTAGAACCCATTCGTCGGAGATTTGGTTACTGGTAGCCTCGATCCGGAACCTCTTGCAACGAAGTGGCTTCCCGTGCTCCAAGCTGCAGGCCTACCTAGACGGCAGGCACCCTAGTACTCAATTCTGGAAAGAAGTACAACTTTTTGATCCTTGCAAGTGTTGTTCAGAAGATGTGGGACTGCCTCTACACGCGGAACTGCCTCTACACGCGGAACTGCCTCTACACGCGGAACTGCAACGATTTTCGCTAGAAGATATACCAGCCCGAGAGTTCTCACTCTATGCTGTGACACTGGAGGAAGACAAGTGTACGAAAGAGGTAGATGCAGTGTCCTTATGGAGAAAGATTGGCAGGGATTGTCCCCTGTTAAGTGACGCAGCACTGAAGGCGCTTTCCGTCGTTTGCAAGCACTGCTGACGTTGAAAGAAGCTACCCCTACCACAAAAAAATTATCTTTGGATAGATCCGGATTTACCGAAGCGAACCTGGAGGCTCATCTTCGAGCGACATTTAACGGAGCAGCTGAAGAGTTGAAATCAGAACTTGAACATATTGCTCCTCGGGATTCAGATTCTGAATAAGTGGTGAGCTAATCCTTTAATATTTGATTTTTATCACAGACAATTTGTTTAAATACTGTAGACATTAAAGCATTAATTAAAGGCATTTTGAAAACTTATTATTCAAATTTTACCTTATTCTCACATAAACAAAAAAACATAATAAAAAAACTCTACTAAGTGCAGCAGGGGCTTTCTACTAAATCTACATGTATTTAAACGTAAAATGCACAATTTGCATAGTTTTTGGATTTGAAACGCATAATGTCTAGATTTTATTTGCATAAAGTGGGTTGTCTTAATTATAAGCATACAGATGAAGATGTTTGTGAAAAACCGTGGCACGGAAAATCCCAGTTTCCAGTGAAGCACGACGAATGGATTTCCTGGGTCTTCGCAGAAATGTCTGTGACGTACTGCAGAGGTGAAAACATGTGCCAAGACGATAAATCTGCAACGAGACATTCTGTCAGCGTAGCTCCGTTGGGAGAGCGACTTACTCCGGAGTGAGGGGACACGGACAAACTTGTGTTATCACATTGGCGCCCGATTGTGGAAAATGGATCCACTGGCCGTTGGGTTCTTCGAAAATGTGTGATGTTTGTTCCACACATTGTTTGGAATGAATGAAACATTCCTACTTCGCTTCAAGGACAAAAAAAATTTTTGAGGGAGATAATGTGACGTACTACACAGGCGAAAACATGTATCAAGACGACAAATCTGCAGCGAGACATTTTGTCAGCGTAGCTCAGTTGGGAGAGTAACTTACTCCGGAGTGAGGGGACAAGGGCAAACTTGTGTTTTCACATGTCTTCTGAATAGCTGCAGCTGTCTCTTGTACAACCTGTGTTCGGCTCGCTTGAAGGAAATCGCCAACACTACCCGTCGCTTTAAACTTTTCATACCAAGATTTTATGCTTTTTTGGTCTGGTGGTGATCATCTGTACTCTTTTCTGAAATGCCGCTGGACAGTAAACTCCTATTTGATCTCATGGAAGCATAACACGCACGTCACTTTTCTTATCATGGAAACCATTATCGATGAAATGCTCCTCTTATTCAGCAGTATCGCTCATCCGAGGAACAGGAAAAAAAAATTAATAAGTGATGCTATATTGTTGCCAACCATTTTATTTTAACTTACATAGATTTTTAATATTAATTTTTGTAATGTGGGAAATACTTTATTGACACCCTGTATTTTACAGCAGTAAGGAGGAATAAGAAGAACGGAAGAATTCGTATACTTTCAAATATTCTGTTTTCTAAAGGTCATACGTTTTAGTACTGGTGTACTGTTGCGACACTTCGAATTTCATTACTACTGAATTAGCCTAAAGGAAGTACAATTATGATCATACTGTTGTGACGGACATATTTGATATTTCGCCCCACATTATGTTATCCTTAATTAGCTAAGATGTACGACGGAGAAGTGCAACTTCTCTTTTCATTCAAGAGACGCATAAAGCGCATTAATTCTTTTTTCATGGCGTAGTATTCGCCAAGTTTTTTCACTTCACTGGGAAGCTTTCTCAAGGCAATGGTAGACAAAAAATGCAGGGAATCGGATCACGTAAGGAACAAAGATGATTTTTGAAAATAACGCGGGTGGCATCACGAACGTACTACACGAATTTTTATCACGCGATATAATTGCGTGATAAAAATTGGTGTAATGCACTTTTATCATACTGATAATTTTTATCACGAAATATAATTGCGTGATAAAAATTCGTGTAATACGCTCGTGATGTCATCCGCGTTATTTTCAAAAATCATCTTTATTCCTTACGTGTTCCAATTCCCTGCATTTTCATGTCTACCGTTGCCTTATGAAAGCCTCCCAGTGGAGTGCGAAAGCTTGGCGAATCTTTGTACTTACTACGTCATAAAAATAAACGGATTTAATACGCTATATGTGTCTCTTGAGGGTTCACATTGTGGTGTATTTATAATTACGTTCTGTTTTCATTTCTATTTTTTTTTTTTTATTTTCCCTCCCACTCCCCAATTCCATCTCGCTTCGGGACATTATGGTGGCAGACATACTTTTCCAGATGGCGGAATCAGCATATCTATTTATCGGCAGACACCCCCGGAAACGACCCCCATATTTTCTTCTTTTCTTCTCCGTATGATCGCCTAGTAAGGAAGGGCAAAAAATGCTTATACCTAACGTAAAAACTGTCCACAGTTTTAAGCTATGTGGGCTGGACGTTAGATAAATTATAGAATATTCAAAGAAAACAGAATATAAATTCTGATATGTATTCTGTTTTTCTTCTGAATATAAAAACAGAAAATAATTCTGAATGTCTCAGTTGCTTGGATATTCATTGTCCTGCATGGTACAACGGTTAGCATACTCGAACAGAAATCGGAAGATGCGGAATCGATTGCTGCTCTAAGACGATGGAAATTTAGGGTTTTCTGAGAGATGTTACATGGATGACCAGCAAGTGTTACAAGCAAATTCAGAATTAATATTCTGTTCGCTTTGAATATTCTATTGATTTCCCATGTATTATGAGGAATATTTCTTCCTTCATTGAGATAAACAATAGAAATATGTCTCGTTGTGTACGCATGAAGCAAACAAGTTAGTAAAATCATGCAATGCATTGATTATGATACGTTTTCCAACATACCAGAAATCATTACTAAAGTTATTAGAATAATGGCTGCGGAATAAATCTCGCTCCTGTGTCCTGACCTTTGACCCCATTTTGGTGATATTAAACAGAACCAGTTCAGTATACCACCGGAACAACATACTAAAGTTCTCTCGCAATCAAAGCGGTTTTGGTCAGGTTATCAGGATTATGGCTTCGGAATAAATCTCGCTCCTGTGTCCTGACCTTTGACCCCATTTCAATTATATTAAGCAGAATTGGTTCAGTGTGCCCTCGGAACAACATGCTGAAGTTTTGTCGCACTCGAAGCATTTTAGGTAAGTTATGACGCATAAAGGGCAATGGAATGGATTCTGCTCCTATGTCCTGACATTTGATCCCATTTTGCCCATTTTCAATAGGGTTCGTCCCGAAGTGGTTCCTTACCAAATACTAAAATTTCATTGAAATCGAACCATGTAAGTTCTGATGCATAAGGGCAATGGAATGGACCCCGTTCCTATATCCTGACCTTTGAACCTATTTCATCCGTTTTCAATAGGTTTACTTCACAGGTTCTCACCTACCAGATACTAAATGTTCATCGAAATCGTACACCTTTTACGCGAGTTATCGTGCGGACAAGCGAACAAAGCTGGAGCATATACCCTTCTTCAAGTGATATTAAACAGAACCAGTTCAGTATACCACCGGAACAACATACTAAAGTTCTGTGGCAATCGAAGCGGTTTTGGTCAGGTTATCAGGATAATGGCTTCGGAATAAATCCAGCTCCTGTGTCCTGACCTCTGACCCCATTACGATTATATTAAACAGAATTGGTTCAGTGTACCCCCAAAACAACATGCTAAAGTTTTGCCACACTCGAACCATTTTTAGGTAAGTTCTGATGCATAAGGGCAATGGAATGGATCCCGTTCCTATGTCCTGACCTTTGACCCTATTTCATCCGTTTTCAATAGGGTTCCTTCAAAGGTTGTCCCCTACCACATACTAAAATTTCATAGAAATCGTACACTTTTTACGCGAGTTATCGTGCGGACAAGCGGACAAAGCTGGAGCATATACATTTCTTCAACCTATGGCTCGAAAGCGTAAAAAAGAAAAAACAAGTTAGTAAAATCATGCAATGTATTGATTATGATAGGCTTTCTAACACACCAAAAATAATTACACAAGTTATTAAGATAATGGCTGCTGAATAAATCTCGCTCCTGTGTCCTGACCTTTGATCTCATTTCGATTATATTCAATAGAACCGGTTCAGTATACCACTGAATAACATACTAAAGTTTTGTCGCAGTAGCAGCATTTTCACGAAAGTTATGAGAATAATGGCCGTGGAATAAATTTTGCTTGTGTGCCATGACCTTTGAATTCATTTCGTTGATGTTCAACAGAACCGGTTCACTGTACTTCCGGAACAACATGACAAAGTTTTGTCTCAATCGAAGCATTTTTACGTTAGGGATGATGCATAAGAGCAATGTAATAAATCCCACTCTTGTGTCCTGACCTTTGACCTCGTCTCGCCCATTTTCAACAGGGTTTGTCCCCAGTGGTTCCAAACCACATAGTAAAATTCCATCGAAATCGGACCATATTTGCGCAATTTATAACGCATAAAGGCAGTGGAATAAATCCTGCTCTTATGTCCTGCCTGACCTTTAACCCCATTTCGCCTATTTTCAATAGGCTTCGTCACCAGTGGTTCATTACCACATTCTAAAATTTCATCGAAATCGAACCATTTTTACGCAAGTTATGACGCATAAGGGCAATGGAATGGATCCCGCTCATATGTCCTGACCTTTGACCCTATTACGCCCATTTTCAATAGGGTTCGTAACCAGGTAGTCACCTACCACATACTAAAAGTTCATCGAAATCGAACCATTTTTACGCGAGGTATCGTGCGGACGGGCAGACGGACAAAGCTGGAGCATATACGCTTCTCCAACCTACGGTTGGCCGTCCCGGTGGCGCAGTGGTCTAAGCGATGGCCTCTGATCATTCGTCCGAACGAGGTCCGGGTTCGAATCCCGGTGAGGCATGGATGTTGTGTTTGTCTTACGGCACTGGCTCTCTCCCTTCCCTGGAACCAGTGACTCTAAATTAGGGACGGGCGACTGCTTGTAGCCCATTGAGTTGCTCACGGTGGTCGTTAAACCTCCAATAAAAAAACAAAACAAAAAACCTACGGTTGGAAAGCGTAAAAAAGAAGCAGAATAGAAGTTCGTCAATGATAAGAGCAGACACGAAACACGTGATCGTTACTCCCATGATCTTTACGAATCCAAGCCGCAGTAAGTTCGTGCGCTGCGATTGTTTGATGTAAATACGCAGAAATCTCTCTTTTACTTTTGTTTTATATGTCCGTAGGCATGTGTTCCATTTTTAGCACTTCTTTTGTAAAACAAGTTAGCAAAATCATGCAATGCATTGATTATGAAACGCTTTCCAACATACCAGAAATCATTACTCAAGTTATGAGGATAATGGCTGGGGAATAAATCTCACTCCTGTGCCCTGATCTTTGATCCCATTTCGCTGATATTCAACAGAACTGGTTCAGTATAATTCCGAAATAACATGATAAAGTTTTGTCGCAATCGAAGCAATTTTAAGTAAGTTATGATGCATAAGGGCTATGGAATAGATCCCGCTCCTGTGTCCTAACCTTTGACCCCATTTCGCCCATTTTCAATAGGATTCGTCCCCAGGCAGGTCCCAACAATGTACTTACATTTCATCCAAATCGAAACATTTTTACCTAAGTTATGACGCATAATGGCGATGGAAATGATCCCGCTCCTATGTCCCGACCTTTGACATGATTTCGCCCATTTTCAATAGAGTTTGTCCCCAGGTTGTCCCCTACCACATACTAAAATTTAACCGAAATCGAACCTGTTTTACGTTAGTTATGACGCATAAAAGCAGTGTAATGGATCCCGCTCCTATGTCCTGACCTTTGACCCCATTTCGTTCACTTACAATACGGTTCCTTCCCAGGTGTTCCCTTACCACATACTAAAATTTCATCGAAATCGAACGATTTTTACGCTAGCTATCGTGCGGACGAACATACGCACACAACGCTTGACGTAACGAGGCAGATGGGAATCGCGACCATCTGCTCGCAAGAGTATGACGTCATAAAACTTTAATAGGATCCACACACAAAGCGTGTAGTAATGAGACATGTGGCGTGACCGCGCGTTAGCATCTGAATTGCGAGAGTATGACGTCATAAGATTTTTAAGCATGGATAACATTAACGGGGCGACGCCATGACACTAAAAAGTTGGTAATTCGGGATGGTTATTTAACCCAATAAACGAATTTCACTAAAGTCGAGATCAAGCTAAATCGATTTCTAGTACCAGAAAACGGTAGGTTAACGACTTTCATCAAAATCCTTAGAGCCGTTTTCAAAATAAAACTTACATACATACAAGATTGCTCCTTTAAGGTGAACGTGAAGTAATTTTGCTTCCTGTACTTCGAATGGAAAAATTTCTGTACACATTTTCTTCCCAATTAATGCGTTCCCAAGAATGAAAATTTGAACAACGATTAAAATATCTTCATTTTATAACTTGGAATACTTAATATTTTCTAAAACATAACCATAATTATGCAATCCAACATTTGTTTGTCTACTGACGTCATGAAAGTACAGGTCGCGCCATCCTTTTTCTGGTTTCAACACCACCAAAATAAAAGTTATTGATTTTTATTATAAATACGGTTATGTTTCAGAAAATATTAAGTATTCCAAGTTATAATATGAAGTTATTTTAATCGATGTTCAAACTTTCATCCTTGGAAACACATTAATTTTGAAGGAAATGTGTACGAAAGTTTTTTCGTTGGAAGTATAGGAAGCAATATTACTTGACGTCCACCTTAACAAAACTCGCTGTTTCAGAAGTGAATTCACTGTAAGAGCCGCATTGGTTTAAGCACTGCACCAAAAATATTTATAATTTTATAAACTTTTCGTCATTGATGTAAGAGATTCGACAAATGTCATGTAACATGTGTGAATCACTATCAGAACAAGCAACATATTTTTAAAGGATTTCTTTCACAATTTAAAAATAATTTACTTTATTTTGTTAATATAATGAGCTAATATAGACATGGAATGTGTGACAGCATTAAAAATCCCGTGTGCTCTTTCCTTTACTATTTATTTGCGGATAATTGTCGTTGTTGGGGGATGATACAGGTAATTAATTCCAGCTTGTAAATTACAGTTTTCAGGAATTAATTACCGATATTGGTTTTGTTAAAGAAACATTTTTGAGCTATCAGAAAATATCTGAATGAAAATAAAGAGAGAAATATTAAGCAGACATTTCTCATAGAAGGACGTTCGTGAGAAAATAACAAATACATTTACGAACGAAGCAGAAACGTAATGGAATGAAGAAATCGATATCGATTCTGATTTTAAGTTTAGTTCTGTGTGAAAACTACGTATGCTATTCTGTTTTCTGACAAACTAAATTCTCAGGAGTAAGGTATGTTGTGACGCGTATGAAGGAAATGTCCCCCAACTCCATCATTGGCTTTGACTCCCATCTAGGAAAGGGAAGAGAGTGCGAATCACCAAACTGCCAGCAACGTCGTATTTAAGTGAACAATGAGGGTGATATTTGCAATTAAAATTGAGGGAGAGAGCGAAAGAGAGGGAGGAAGAGGGAGAGAAAGAGAGAGAGAGAGAGAGAGAGAGAGAGAGAGAGAGACAGACAGACAGACAGGCAGACAAATAAATATAGCCTGCCATTTCCCGAGTGAAATTCTGCAAAGAGAGAAGGCGAAAGTCATAAAATATGGAGGACAAAGGGAAGACATATCTCGCAACAAAGTTTGCGAGGCCGTGCTTTTCTTATCGAAAAATGTTCACGAGAGAAATACAAATGAATGAAGTGGAAACGTGATGGAAAGATGTCGAAACTTATTAGGCTTATATTTAAGCACTCTCATCGTTTGTGTGAAAACCACGTATGTTATTCTGTTTCCTGAAACACTAAATTCTCAAGAGTGAGGTAGCTTTTGACACGTATGAGAGAAATTTCCCTAACTTCATCATGAATGGTTGTCGCTGTCCTTGGCTTTAACCTCCCATCTAGGGACGGCACGACAGTGGTAATCACGGAACTCTCAGCGACGTCATGTGTTAGTGAACAGTGAAAGATAAATTTCCACAAAAGAAAGAAGAGAGAGAGAGAGAGAGAGAGAGAGAGAGAGAGAGAGAGAGAGAGAGAGAGAGAGAGAAAGAGAGAAAGAGAGAGAGAGAGAGATTTAGCCTGTAACCTCCCGAAAAGAAAAGATGGCAAGAGAGAGGGCGAGGGCCAAAAACTATGGTGTACAAATGGAAGACATATACCGCTAGAAAACTCAAGTGCCAGGGGCAGAATCTAGAGAGCCCAAATGACTGGCGATACGGCGACTTCACTAGTCGGCCTCTCTCAGCACAATTATACTTCGGCTCTCAAACTCGCTCAACTGCTCGTAGTTTTCACGGATCCAACGTCGAGGCATCCTCACAATTTGTGGAGGTTAATGCAACCGCAATCGCTCTCGCAAATGTCTTTGCCTTTGATATGCCTTCCTCTGTGCGCAGTTCTCATGCGCTGTGCAAGCTACACTTTACTCATTGGTCGTCATTTCTTAATCATTTGCATATTGGAACGTGCGGTATTTGCATGCAGAGTTTCATCATTGTCGTTCGATCGTGATAAAAGTCGACAACTTTCTCCTGGTGTTTTTTTCGGCAGGGAATGTATTTTCCTCAAATAAAACGATGGGCTGCAAGTAATCTTCCTTTTTACATTTGCAATATTTGTGAGCACGATTTAACAATAAACACAACTCATCATTTTCCGTTTTAAGCAACGGCTATATTAATTCTCTATCCCATTGGTTTCCTCTCTTCAAAAACAGAAATGCATGAAAATATGCCGAAACCTGTTACCCAAAGGTGAAATACTCCCGGAAAAGAAAAAGGTTATAAGCGAAATTCACAATAAATGTTCTCGCAATTCGGTCTCACGTTTAAAAAACGAACTAAGACGTATAATATTCTGACAACAAAAATCCGAAAAGCGCAAAAAATTGCCACGAACACCCAACCTAAACTACATTCACTCCCATTCATCTTCCAAACAAATAGCAGGTGGAATTGAAAGGCCGAACGTATACACCGGATATAATATTTTTTGGCTCAGATGTAGTTTAATTCTGTGTAGCACCTTTTATTACTCGCTTCATTCTAACGGATACTTGGCCTCAGGCCCTCAGGCCGGGACTTGACGTAGCACAGAAAAAATGTTCCAAAATTTTTTTCTCTTCTTTATTCGAAGGTATGGTGTTCACAGAGACGTACGTTCGTACTGCACCAGTTTCCCGTGCATTGTTATTAAAGAGAAAATGTCAGAGATGAATTCAACAACATGCGCGAACAAAAAATCGAGCAGGGATATTACTGAAGCTGGAAAATGTACTCTGTTTGGAGAAACGCGAATTTTTCGTTGATTTATTACTTCAATTTCTAGAGAAAATCCGTCTGAATAAGTAGTATAATCATTTTCTCATTTTTATGGAAATATCAGCTCAAATGATTTAGAACAAGTTGTTCAATTGCAGTAAGGTGTTTGAAGGATGTGTTTCCCAAGGGCTTTTTTTCTTCTCTTTGTACAGAAGGGTTTGCTGGATAGAAAGACATTTAAGATCACAAACCAACGCGTTTGAACTTACTTTTAGCGAAATGTGAAGTAGCGTTTACTCTGATGAAGGTTGTAACGTGATATTCACACTAAGAGACGATTTCATTTCTTTTTTATTCTCACAGCATTCCATGAAGGCTTCAGGAGCAAGAGGAAGAAAGAAACTCATAAGTGCACTACACATTTTTACTCCTTACCCACATAACCACAAACTTGATGAAAAACTGCCGGATCCATTATTCAAGAAAAGTTCAATCTCGATGTTTAGGTATAAGGACTCACTGTAAAACATTATTGAAGTTCTTTGTGTGTTGATTACTTACTATGCTGACGAGCAAAAACTAGCAGCCGCTTAGGTGGCTCAGTGGTCTGAGCGATAGCTTCTGATCATTTGTCCAGAAGGGACCGGGTTCGAATCGCGGTGAGGCGTGGATGTTGTGTTTGTCTTAAGGTACTGGCTCTCTCCCTTCCATGGAACCAGTGGTCCTAAATTAGGGACGGGCGACTGTTTATAGCACATTGAGTAGCTCACGGAGGTCGTTAAACCTCCAATAAAAAAAAACAAAAAAACCGTAACATATCAACCTGAAAGTTCATCAACATGTACATACCGGCCACTGAATCAGGAACTTTAATTCAACACCGCGTTGGACTTAGGTATTGAATGAACATGGTGTTACTGGGAATATACACTGCTGGTCACCCAAAATGTAACACCAAGAAGGACACGAGATAGCAAAGCCAGATTTACTGGACATATAACAACAGATACAAAGATGAAACGATTGAGCTTACAGATCCATGCGACTCGCAGAACACGCAGACATCAATAGTACGTGTGGCCCGCCCCCATGGCTGGCAAAAACGGCCGCTACACTTCGCGTCATCGAACGAAAGAGGATTTGGAGGTGGGCTTGGGGTATGTCGGTCGAGGCTGCTTCCACACGTTGCCACAGTACATCAGGCGTAGCCGTGGGTGTTGCTTGCCGGGCAACTCTGTTGCCGACCAGCCGAGTTTGATGGGCGACATATCGGGAGAACAGGCGGGCCACGGTAGCAGTGACACCTGGTGGGCCGTGAAGAATTGTTGCACGATGCGTGCTACGTGCGGGCGCGCATTGTCCTGTTGAAACGTGGACGTTGGCAGGTCCTGCAGGTAAGGGAGGGGGACTACAGGCTCCGAAACGTCGGAGATGTAGCGGTGGCCGTTGAGTGTACCGGCGATGCGTACCAGAAGGGTGCGGGTGTCATATCTAATTGCGCCCCAAACCATAACGCCAGGCGACGGACCGGCATGGCGATGCATAATGCAGGCTTCATACAGTTTCTCGTCGCTGTCCCGCCGCACGCGGATCCGACCATCGTGGTGTTGCAGGCAGAAGCGGGGTTCGTCTGAGAAGACAATGTCGTGCCATTCCGTAGTCCAGGTGCGGCGTTCGACGGCCCACTGCCACCGCACTTGCCGGTAGTGTAACGTCAATGGTAATCGGAACAATGGGCACCGTGCGACAAGTCCCCGCTCCTGCAGACGACGTCGAACGGTACGTGCTGACACAGGTTGTTGCGCAACACACCTTAATTCCTGCGCTAACGTTCGTGATGTGGCGGTGCGAGCCGTCAATGCCCGCCACACAACATGCCGGTCCTCTCGTTCGGTGGTGTGCCGCAGCTGCGGCAATCGCTCACGTCGGTCCGTCCGTCCGTCCCTCCTGCACCCACTGAATCCATACTCGCCGCACTGTAGCTGGATGTCGTCCCACACGGGCGCCGATGTCTCGGTAAGTTGCAGCGTATGTTGTACCGGATGTACGAAGCTTGCATGAAATTCAAACTCAGTATAAATAAGGGAAAACCGAAAGTTATTGTTTGTGAGAGAGGAACAGGTAGCACTGAATGTAATGTAAGTATAAATGGCACAGTGATTGACCAAGTGAGTGAGTTTGTGTATTTAGGAAGCATGTTTGACAGAGAGAACAAATTGGATGGTGAAATTAGTAGGCGAGTGAATTCTTCATTGAAAGTCAGGGTTGCTCTGGGAGGTTTTCACAGGCATGGTGGATTCTCAAGAGAGTCCCACATGGCTGTGCATGAAAGTGTAATTGTTCCTACTCTGATGTTTGGCAGTGAAACCTCGGTACTACAGAAGAAACATAGGACTCGTATGCGTGCTGGAGAAATGCGTTTCTTGTGTGAAGAATGAAGGTGTGTTGTAGTTGTGTGATGTGAAGCAAAATGTTGTTAGCCAGGTGGAGACTAATGTTCTTCGGTTATTTGGCCATGTTGAGAGAATGAATGATGAGATGCTTACTAAGAAAATCTTTCTAGCCCAAGTGGCAGGAAGGAAAGGCAGAGGAAGGCCAAGGAACACATGCGAGGATCAGATTCAGGAGTGTCTGCATGAGAAAAAGATTATGAGTATGAAGCATAGAAGATCTTGTGTACGGCGTGTGATGGATGTCAGTGAAGCCTGAGTTGTATATCATGATCGCTGTAAATGGATAAGTTTGATTTGCCAACAGTAAGTAAAAATTATCTGGTAGTTTGTATTTCTTTTTGGAGCTAACCTCGGAATCTCAGAGAACAGATTAGTGATATATATGTATGATGTATGTATGTTCGACTTCCTGTAGCCCAAATTGCAGCACGTATGAGGTTTAGCTTCAATTCCGTAAGCTGTTGGCCAGGATTTACGTATGGAGCATAACAGTCGTTCGCCAAGCAATCCTTTAATTGCCTCACACTTGACTGAACGGGGCGTTGCTCCCTGATCTGTTTTTCTAACATGTCTCACATATTCTCAATGGGGTTCAGATCCGAGCACTGCGGTGCTCAGGGAAGATAGTGGAAGTCGTTAAACCACTACTGAACACATTTTACTCGATGGAAAAAGCATTGTCGTTCATGAAACTGCCGCTACCTTCTGAGTGAAAAGCCAACATTGCATGACGGACTTGAATTGCAACTTTTTTCAGGTAATCCCTGGAGGACACCGGACTTTCCAGAAATACCAGGGGACCGTTTCCGTACGAGTAGCGCATGGTTCACACTATGACACCATCTCCAGAAATACGAGTTGTATGTAGAAGGCAAGCTGGATCCATTGCTTTATGGGCGCCTACAAAACCTACTGCCTACGGTCGGTATGGAACAAGGTGTACCAGGACTCGTCGGAACACATATCTTTATTTCCAGTCTTACAGTCTTACAGTGTCCCTGACACCAGAGTAGATGAACGTCTCTCTTCTCTACAGAAAGCAATGATGGCGTCTAGGCCTGCGACTGTGGGAACCGGTCCTTTCCAATCCCCTTCCCATAATTCGCTGAGATTTGGGTCGGAAACAGCCTTCACTGGATGCGCCGGTAAATTGCTACACACAGGAAATCCTGTTTCTCCGCGTAAGCCTTATTAGATGACGACGTTCACTTTCCTGATAGACTGTCGTCTCGCCAGTTAGACAAGAAAAGCGGGATATTTTTCCACTGATTAAAGACCCGGGATATCTCACCTTTTGAGAAACCAGCCACATTAAGCTGTTCTCTGAGATTCAGTGGTTAGATTTTGAAAAGAACACCATCTGCTAAATAAACATTTAACTGAACCAGTCAGTTTTCAAAATTGTTGTTCTAGCCAGATGATCAACCATAGAAAGCTTTTTATCGAACTCATGAAGATACTTTGCTTTTCCCATTGTGATGAACACTACTGACGGCTACTGACAAGCAGTCGTTTTAAATAATTGCTTAAATCAAGTGACGACGCACGTGAACAAACATTTTGCATATGCAATTAGTAAGTGACGTTTACGTATATCTGCATAAAGGTTTGTTATTCAGTAGCAGGTGTGTGTATTTGTTAGGATGACATCCATCATCGAACAGGAGAAAGCATAATATACAGGGTGATTCATAAAGAAGTATACAGTTTCAACGCACTATGAAACAAGAACAATGTAAGGAATTTTGTGTTACCTGTAACAGAAGTGTAGGGGAATGTTTCAAGTATTTTTAGAGACAGTCACAGATGTTCAATGTGTGCACCCTTAGTCACACCACACACATCAAGCCGGTAATCTATTTCCGCCCAAACGCGAGGTAAGATAACTGAATTTTGAGAAACAAGCTAAAAATGTATGGAATCATTAACAGCTACTTTCTCAAAATTCTCCAGACAATGGGCTGTGAAATCTGCATTTCACGACTCACCTTCCGCGTTGATTTTCTCGGGCTTCATTGAATGGCGGTGCCAACACTATCGACGACTTCTTCCGGTACACGCGGTCGTCCAGGACTTTTAAGTTTGCACAAACAGCCCGTAGTTTCAAATGTTTTATGTCAATCGTAGATAGATTTTCTGGTTGGAGGTTCTTTTCCGATTCGTGATCAAACATACCGTTGCACAACAGTTACAGATTCCGTTTTTCTCATTTGAAGAACACAAAATGCCTTCTCCACTGCAGACGCTGTCATTTTGACTGACTAGTCATATGACATGCGTGCTATCGCCTACGTCACTTCCCTCAGTAGCGGGACACAAACTTTATGAGTACATCTACCCAACGGTTCGCAGTTGTGGTCCGTGTCTTTAACTGTTACTGTTTTACAGCATCTGGAAACTGTATACTTCTTTATGAATCACCCTGGATATTGCGTATCACTACACCTTTTATACATATATCAGCATAGAGACACAAGGTCTAATTAAGATCAATACAGTATAAACACCGCACCACCATGTAACCCTCATGTCTACAAATAACGAAGATTTAAAGAAATTTTATTACGGGGGTTCAAACTGTCCAATTACTGACAGTACACATTCGAATTGATTGTTTGGTTCCGTGGTGGGAGTTCAAAAAACACGACACGTTTAAAATCCCACCACACTGACACCAGAACCTTCCGCTGATGATTGTCGAAGCAGCACGTCGGGACCAGGCTGTTTGCGCAGCACTTCATCCAACAATGAATTAATAATTGTTATTTTTGATGATCATGATGATATCAACAAAACGAACACTGTATATAGGTGTGTTCAACAGTGGTTCATGGACAACATTGCTACTGTCCATCGCGCAAGGTGTGTTCAGCAATGGTTGATGGACAACAATGCTATTGTCAATAGCGCAAAATGTGTTCAGCAGTAGTTCATGAACAACAATTCTACTGTCCATCCCGCAAGATGTGTTCAGCAGTGGTTCATGAAAACAATGCTACTGTCCATACACAAGATGTGTTCAGCAGTGGTTCATGGACAACAATGCTACTGTCCTTCGCGCAAGGTGTGTTCAGCAGTGGTTCATGGACAACAATGCTACTGCGCTTCGCGTAAGGTGTTTTCAGCAGTGGGTTCATGGACAACAAAGCTAATATCCATCGCGGAAGATGTGTTCAACAGTAGTTCGTGGACAACAATGCTACTGTCCTTCGCGCAAGGTGTGTTCAGCAGTGGTTCGTGGACAACAATGCTAGTACGCTTCGCGCAAGATGTATTCAACAGTGGTTCATGGACAATAATGCTACTGTCCTTCACGCAAGGTGTGTTCAGCAATGGTTCATGGACAACAAAGCTAATGTCCATCGCGCAAGATGTGCTTAACAGTAGTTCGTGGACACCAATGCTACTGTCCTTCGCGCTAGGTGTGTTCAGTAGTGGTTCACGGACAACAATGCTATTGTCCATCGCGCAAGATGTGTTCAACACTAGTTCATGGACAACAATGCTATTCTCTCACGCAATATGTGTTCAGCAGTGGTTCATGGACAACAATAATACTGTCCATCGCGAAGGGGTGTTCAGTAGTGGTTAGTGGACAACAATGCTACTGTCCATCGCGCAAGATATGCACAGCAGATACTTCAGAAAGAATGACAGAGATTTTCACAATTTTTCCTCGCCACCACGAAGGCCAGATCTGAACTCCAAGTACAATGTATGAGACATGCAACATAGCTTGTCCCAAAACAACTAAGAATGTTTTTATGAAAATTAAAAATTCTGCGTTTGACCTTGGCGCGAGTCTCGAAAAATGCTACTCCTTGTAGTAACCATAGCAACCCACCACACCTGTTCATCACGTATTCGTCGTCGGTAATGCGTAGTATAATAGGCGTTGTTTCGTGAGCCCCTAACAAATGTTTTCGTGCTACGTGTTTTCGAAAGAACGGATGTCAAATAGTAACCAAGACATACCAATGAATTTTGCTGTCGACGTAAGAAGTCTATCAGAGAGACTTTCCGTTTTATGCAAGAGGCTCACAAAGATGAATATCTGAGAAAGTCAAGAATTTAAAGATGGCATAAAGAATTTATGGATGGTCGTGAGTCAGTGTCTTTAATCGCTCATGGATGAAGACCTTCAACGAGTGTTACAAAGGTACACATCAATGCTTTAAGGGTTATTATACAATAAGACAGACACCTATCAATCGAAATATCGAAGATATGGTTCACATTTCAAACTCATCAATTCACAGAATTTTAACCGAGCATTCAGGTATGAAACGAGTCTTTTTTCAACTTGGGTTCACCATTTCTTGACAAAGGACCAAATGGATCATCGAGTTAAAGTTTGTAAACAATTTAACAAACGGTAAACGGAGATCCTGAAGTCATTACCGGGGACGAACGTTTGATACACTATTTTGATCCACACACACACCAAAGCAGAAGGCTGTATGCGGAAATCGCCATCGTCGCCTAAAGAAAAGGAAGTTCGTCAATCAAAATCAGCAGAAAATGTCATGTTGGTTGTGTTCTTCGATTGTCAAGGTATGATGTATCAAGATATTGTTCCTCCAAAAACTACGATAAATGCCGACTACTAAAAACAGTGCTCCAGTATCTGAAAAAAACATGTGACAACAAAACGAACACAACTGAAAAAGAATTGGGTGTTACATCATGATAATGTAAGGCAGCACATGACCAGTTTTGTCTTTTCTTATTTGGAGAAAATTCATATCATATTGATGCTCCAACCTGCGTATAGTCCAGACTTGTGACCATGTGACATCTTCTTGTCCTTCATTTACGTGATAAGTGATATAGGCATTTTTTTTTATAAAAACATTCTCAGTTGTTTTGTGACAACCTCTGTGAAAGAACAGATCCGGAAAAAAGTTCTCTTCCGTCAAATCTGAGCCAGTTAACCCTTTAACGAACGCGATCTAAAAATGTTTTCTCGCTCAGAATACCATAACGCCCGAAAAGGTCTGCTGCTCGTTTCCGGATTTCATTACCCCTATCTTCTGCAATAACAAAAGATTGATTAGTGCTGGGTCACTACTCCGAACTTCCGATCTCCAGGCTTGACACGCATTGTACTTCGCACGTTTCCCTGGGGCAATCAGTGCATTATTTTACTGCGAGCCTTAGGCAGATATGAGGGAATGGCAACAGCTGGAAAATATCTCTCTCCCTCTTTCTTGTAAAAAATATGCTCTCAATCTGTTAATTTGGATTGAGCAAAATGAAAGAATGTCTACTATATACAAGTTTCTCCCATAAACTCCGCATTTGGGATAATGCAACTTATCACAGACAAAAGAAGCTCGTGTTAACAAAGAAAGAGTTCTACTGAGACATATCAGAGCGCTGAATGATATGGGCCCTGAGACAAATCAGCTCCTGGTTCATTTCTTTGTTTAGCGACAACAAGAACCACTGAGAGTGACTTCTGCTAATACGTCGGACGCCGTGGAAATTTAAAGAACATGAGAGGTATGAAATCTTACTCAAGCTAAGCACACCAAACCAAAAACTAGTCACCCCTAACATAAATCCGAGTAGGAAGTTACCAGTTGCACAGAGGGCGCCGTGGTGGCATTGGTGGGAGATTTATAGTACTAACGTGGTCTACAGAATCATTTCTGTTTCGTGCAGTGGTGAAGAGCAACGTGTGTGTTCAATTTAATCTGCGATATGGGTCGTAAGACAGACGTGATTGAGTGGGAAAAAGATGCCACTGTGTTTGGCCGTGCCAACGGACACAAAGTGATTGACGTCTCCCAATTTGTTGGTGTATCGAAGCGTACTGTCTAGCGGGTCTACAAACAGTGGAGCAGTTCGCAGTCAACTGAAAATCTGCGACGTAACTGTGGCCAGAAAACGATTCTCACTAACAGGGACCGCCGCCATGTTTCACGCCTAGTAACTGCAAATCGGTTTCAAACCAGAGAGCAATTGCTCCAAACAATCAATGAAAGTCCACTCCAACCAATTTCCGAAATGACATTGCGACGAGAACTGCATTCGATGGATATCTGGAACACAGTACCTACGGAAGAGGCCTGTTTTAGCAGGAAGTCACAAAGTCGCTCGTTATCAATGGGCTCAGAGGGATCCAAACTTTGCTGTGAAGGATTAGAAGCGAGTAATTTGGTCTGATGAGTCTCGTTTTTGTTTGAATTCCAATTATAGGAGGTGACGCCTGCATCGCAGGCACAGTGAAGCCTTGAATCTTGACTGTGCGAAGGTGTTGCTCAAGCTGGATGAGGGTCAGTGATGTTTTGGGGATGTTTTTCGTACCACGAAATAGGCCTTCTCGTTGCAGTGACAATGAATGTGAACCAGATTGCTTATCTCCGTATTCTGAATGACTAAGTGTTGCCCTTTGCCCCGCATCTTCAGGAGAAGCATCACATTGGCACTCCTGTCTTCCAAGACGACACGTGTGCACAGGGCTAAAACTGCGTCTGAGTGGCACGACGAACAGTTAGCAACACTGTCTCACCTCGACTGGCTCGCCAAATCCCCAAATTTAAATCCTATTGAAAATCTGTGGGATCATTTAGAATAGAAGGTGAAACGCCGGAATAGACTCCCACGTACTCTCGCGGAACTTCTGGACCAATTGGCGCACAAGTGGCTGCAGATGGATATTCAATTCATCCACAACCTCGTGGAGTCTCTGTACCACCTCATTCATACTGTTATTAAGGTACGAGGTGCCAACACCCGCTATTAAGTCTCTACGAGATCCGCCATCTTGTATTGTGCCTTCTCTTGTTAACCAACGGGTAAGCTTATTTCACAAATTGCTCGGGTAATTTTGCACATTTTGGAACACCGTTTATGGCTAACGCAAGATATATGATAATTAAAGAGTTCCGTGGTTTCAGATTTTCATTTTGGACTCTTCAAGTATGTTTTATTAATTAATAAAACTATGGAAGACGCCTTGATACGACTTCCGCTGCCGATAAAAAATGAAGGGAAAGGTCAATAAAAATTCTGAAACCAGGGAACTCTTTATTTATCATATATCTTGCGTTAGCCACAAACGGTGTTCCAAAATGTGAAAAATTTCCCGAGCATTTTGTGAAATACGCTTGCCCGTTGCTTAACAAGAGAAGGCAGCAATACAAGATGGCGGGTCTTTTTTTTTTTTTTTTTTTTTTTTGATTGGAGGTTTAACGACCACCGTGAGCAACTCAATGGGCTATAAGCAGTCGCCCGTCCCTAATTTAGGGTCACTGGTTCCAGGGAAGGGAGAGAGCCAGTGCCGTAAGACAAACACAACATCCATGCCTCACCGGGATTCGAACCCGGACCCTGTTCGGACAAATGATCAGAGGCCATCGCTTAGACCACTGCGCCACCGGGGCGGCATGGCGGGTCTCATAGAGCCTTAAGTAAGTTCTTTCAGGGGTGACTAATGTTTCATCCGGTGTGCTTATCTGGGCGACTCCTGCGCTTGTGGTTGTTTGTATGTTAAGGCTCGTTGGGCGCATGGTGTTGAAAGCGTTAAAGGAATCCGGTTAACGTCTGGTATGCTGTAGACGTAGGTGCTCTCCAACACCTTTTGGAATCTATGCTAAACCGGAAAAATGTGTTCGGAGCAAAAGAAGCACAACTTGGTATCCAGCAAAAGTTTTTAACTGAGTGGAGTTATGTGTATGTGGAAAGCATCTCTTTAAAATTCAGCATCAAAGCATAAAAATCAAAGTATTCGATTTGCACTCGTAAATTTTATCTTTGCCGCATGAACATTTTGGGGACGTGGCATCTGAAATGCTTAGCTACGTTTTCCGTGGAGGAAATGAAACCTGATTCCCGGATATTCGGCATTTATTCAAAACGCTTCAGCGACAAATGCAACATTAGCGCACATTTGTTGGATGTGCCTGTTATATTTGGAGTAATGCGGGAAAAGGAATGAGATGCCGTTTGCGCTTTTTTTTTAAATGAAGAGAGCGTCGCCCTAAATGCAATCCTTCATAACCACCTGGTCAAGTTGCCGACGATTTGCTGCCCAACACGAAAAAGGAATTGATGAAAGAAGTCTCAAGGAAAAACGCAGTCATCTCCGTCTTCGGATTTTGTTACGCCAAAGTGAGAGATGCGGAAGAAAAGAAAAATAATAAATGAAAGAAGTATGAAAAATAAATAAAAAAAGAGCTGAGAGAGCAGGTGAACTTGAATAATACATTTTGCGTTCGTTCGGAGTGTGCATAACAAACAACAACGAAAAACATAGATGGCTGTGCATCTCCGCAGCATAGTACCGTCCTATTAATTTACAAACAACAGAATGGAGACAAACTATCCGAAAACAAAAACGAATAGTTGTTACAAATTCAAAAGAAATACATTGTGTCGGCTGAAGGTGTCGTTTGAGTAGCGTCAGTTGGATTATCGTACCATCCAGATGAGGTACAGGGGTTCATCAAAATAATGAAAACACTTGCTGTTTCCGGAAAGTTTGTTACTAGTAAGATGTACGCCCATCTGGTGCTCGCACAACAAAAACAATTTGACTCTGAATAACCTTACACAAGTCATGCACATACGACAGTGGAATTCTGGACTATTCTTTTTATAAAACACGCTATATTGACAAACGTCACCAGACACCTAGTAGAGAAACACAATTATAGCATTTATTGATTTACGTTGTCGGTACAGCTTTGGCCTAAATGCTTGAACTGACCCTCCGAGACATGCTTTCGACAAGGTTTTGGAACACAGCGATAGGTATGCGCTTCCATTCAGTACATAATGCTACCGCTAACTGTTGCTTAGTAGTAGGACTTGGTTCCAAACTTGTTATACGCAGCTCTAATTCATCCCATAGGTGCTCTATGGGATTAAGATCAAGGCTCCGTGCTGGCCAGTCCACACACGATACGGAATTATCGTCAAACCACTCCGTAACAGCCCTTGCTTTATGGCTCGGTGCACTATCCTGCTGGTACCAACAAGGCTTGGTTCCATAGTATTACCACAGAGTTGATGGGGCATAATTGTCTAGAATATCGAGGTAGACGTGCTGGTTAACAGATTTCTCCACGATAACCAATGGGCAGGGACCATACCACGAAAAACATCCCCACACGAGTACACTGCCAGCTTCAAACTTGACCGTAGGAACAATACACTGTAGTAAATAGAGTTCACCCGGCTGCCGCCAAACTCACACACGGCTATCAGACTGATGGATCGTGTATCTGCATTCATCAGTCTATTGGACCCGTTTCCATTTAGCTACGGTCCATAATAAATGTTCTTTACACCATGTTAAACGACCAGTATCATTCCGAGTACCATTCGCGGATAACTTTATTCCACGGTAACCCTTGGAATGAAGTGATCCGCGAATGGTACGTGTACATACCGAGGTTCTAGAAATTTTTCTCACCTGTACACTAAGGTCTTGTGCAATACTCCGTCGATTAGCTGTAACGACTCTGCTGAGTCTTCGACTTCCTCTATCACTGATTTTCTTTGGTCTGCTGGTACGTTTTGCCGCTTCAGGCACACCACGTGTCTTCAACTTGTTCAGTACATCCAAAACAGTTGACCTGGGTACGTTTAAACGCCTCTCGGTTTCTCTTATGGACAACCCACTAATATAACACACGACAATCTTTCCTTTCTCAAAGTCAGTTTTCTCCTGCCGCGACATTTTCACTCAACCTCACAGAGCGATATGATCGCTGTCAGTTGCAGGCTTGTTTTTATACCGTTTGCAGCTGTACCGCGCGTCTTAACAACGTAGCGTATCCGTTCTTTGCTTATGGAGGGGTGTCCGGTGACTTTTGTCATTATAGTGTATGTGCCAATCGAGCTAGTGATTTTGGAAGTGAGAAGTGTGATTCGACGTATTTTTTTTTCAGGTATTCCCACACATGTTCAATAATGTTGCGATCTGGAGATTGAGGTGCCAAAGGTAACGGCAATTCATCGTCTTCATGCTTCGCAAACCACAACTTGACATGGTTCGCATAATGCACCTGCGCATGATCTGCTTGAAACCATGGAAGGTCATGAGGGAACACTGCCTAAAACATTGGGTGCAAAAGAACTGCTGTTGCAGACGACAAATGAAGAATAACTAATGCCCCTAAGGAATGCCACGATGTAGCACCCTGCAGCATCAGGAATCACCCCCCTCTCCGTGCTTTACAGTCGGAATTAAACAGTCTGGTGGCGCACAACAGTTGAGCCAGACGTACACACAACCAGTGAATGGAAGCAATGTGAAGCACGATTCTTCAGACCAGAAGACACGCTCCTAGTTCAGTGATTGGAAGCATCTCAATCTTTATATGTTTTGCACCACCATACAAGTTTGGTTGCATCCATGCTGGTAATCAGATGTTTGCAGATTGCAGCATGGCCAAATACACTGCCTGGCAGAGAAATTGCGGCACCATGAACGGATGCTCGAAAACAGACCAAACTACAAACACAGATAGCCAAGTAAGTCCTGTACGAATGATTTAATAGTCACAAACAGACTAGGGTCCCGTGGACGAATATATATGATGATCAATAAGGAGTGTGATCCCTATTTTGCGCGATTCAGCGTTGAATCCGACGTAGTATCGAGGCAATGAGAGTCCGAATAAAGTCCTGAGGTATCGTGGACTATATGGAGTTGATCTATATGGTGTTGATTCCACCGACGTCCAATAGTGTCCCAGAGATGCTCGATGGGCAAGAAGTCGAGAGATCATGCTTGCCACGGAGGCATCCGCACCCCGCGTAAAAACTTCAGGCTGATCCGAGCGATATGCGGCGGGGCGTTATCCTGTTGAAAAACGGCGTTTGGGATGCTTTGTAGATACGGTAGTGCCACAGCCCGCAGCACCTCGTCAACATAGCGGGGTGCCGTTAATGTGCCCGTAATGCGTACCTTCGGTGAGCGGCTGTTGGCGCTGATAGCACCCCCACACCATGATTCCACGTTGCCGGGCGGTGTGGAGCTCCACAATGGCGGATGAATCAGCCCGTTGGCCACATCGCCTCCAGACTCTTACACGGCGATCACCCGTGGAGAGACATAACTGCGATTCGTCGCTGAACACCAGACTGTTCCATTCGGAACTCCACGCAGCTCTGGAGCGACACCACGCCAAGAGGTGACGACAATGGCTCGCTGTTAAGGGTAGCCTTCGCAACGGACCATGGACAGGAAACCAGACGCAGCCAATCGGCACGACACTGCATGCGTCAACATCACAGCATCCAAGCCTCTCCGTGCACTCCGCAAAATGTCTCCCGTTGTGGCCTATGTGTTCGCTATGACTTTACGTCGGATGTGGCGATCGGTGCGCTTCGACGTCCGTATCCATTCTCCGGTCCCACTATGACGTTGCTCTGATCCTTCCTGGGACCACTGTATCCAAATGCGGCCGACGGTTGTGGCATCACGTTGTGTTTCTTCCGCAATACGACGGAAGTCCCATCCGGCGGTATGAAGGCCTACGATGACACCTCTCGTGAGCTTATTCGTTTGACGAAATCGCGTACGACGGTATTTTAACGGCATTGGCACCCCTTGTTCGTTCTCCACACACAGTTACAGGAGAACCACTCACTTCTTGCGGCCGTGATGACGTCTCGACTGATGGCCTCACGGGATGGTTATTCACTTTTATCTCGCGCGCCGTTCGTACGATTGGCCTGCAAATGCAATCATTCGCATAACTTGTACGTGTGTACCCAACCTGCAATTCGCATTGCGCTGCGTTCACGTCTTCGTGGTGTGGCATTTTCTCTGTTAGGCAGTGTATATGGAGACGAGGAGTTCCCGACGAAATCCTATGACGAAAATGGGATCATTCCGACTGGTATTTATCTCGGCTGTTATTGGCGGTGCAGTGGTCTTGTGATCCCTTTGTACAATTTTTGCCAACGTTCGCCTATTCCTGTTTGAAATCTTCGTATGGCGTTCACACTTTGCACGTTCTGGTGCAACGCCCTGTTCTTTTTCATAGGTAGTCATCCTCCTCGATACGGTTGCTCGTGCTGTACCTGTTATTTCTATCGTTCCATTTACTGAAGCTCCTGCAAGATGTTCGCCAATGATCATATCTTTTTTCAGGACACTGAGATCTGACATTGTCCGCAATTGCTCTACAACTTTAGGTAAAAGACGTTCCGCTAATCACACCAATGAATAAATATCGACGTCACTGCCCGATGAATAACCAAAAAATGATAATAAAACCGAAGAAATATAGAAAAAACTCTAGTTAAAATATCTATACGAGATCTTTCGAGCCAACAAATGAACCACTTGCTGGTTCATGTACAGGTAGGAATACTAAAAGAATAAAAAAAAATTCTTTAGTATTCCTACCTGAAGATAAACCAGTTGCTGGTTCGAAAGACCTCGTATAGGTATTTTAAATTCAGTTCTTATGAATTAAAGATTTTAACTAGAATAGGTTTTATTATCGTTTTTAGCACGAGTTTTGTAAAAAGAGATCGTGCTTATATTATGGGTTTGTCCATTCGTCCGTCCGTCTGTGGACACCATATCTTTGCAAATATTAGTCCGATTTCAAAAATTATTTTTGCATTGCCAATTAAATTTATGCGAATGATCATCCTATATTTCGTTTTTCTTTTACGATGCACAATTTTGCCGCTATCGAATTCAAAATACATCTCATTCCATATATTTACTTCTAAACATCCGATTGAAAAAAATATTTCACCTTTCGATTCCGTCAATTTTGGAGAGTATTTTAGGTACAGTCATGTTTTCAGGTTACGCAATGATTTTCCGCTAGGTGGCGAAAAATTAAATGGCGTTTACCACGATATATCTGCTTCTAAAACTCCGATTTGAACATTTTTTCTTCAGCCGGTATAGCTCCAGATGGAAAAGCTTTTGCATATATTTCTAATTTTAGGGAGGGAGTGGTTTGGCCACCAGGGCGTGTAAGCGATAAATTCTGATTCTCATGTACTGCATTTGCCACAAAATCTGAGCTTCTAAAATCTCGATTGAAGAAATTCGTATCTTGACTGATGCCACGCACGTTGATAAATATTTTCGGAATATTTTCTTCTTAAAATATTGCATGGTTTGTCCTCCAGTGGGCGTACATATATATCTTATTTTTGTCAATATCTCTGCTTCTAATAATCCGATTTCAAAAATTCCTTTTTCATTGGATACAGTTTACGGTGCGACATGTTTTTCATATAATTTCAGTAATTCATAGACTTACCGCTAGGGGGCGTAAAGGTAAATTGCGTTCCCCCGATATCTATGCTTCTAAAACTAAGATTTGAAAAATTCCTTCTACACCGGTTACAGCTCCTGGTGGGAAGCTTTTGTATATAATTTCAGATTTTTGTTAAAAAAAGGTTTGACCACCAGAGGGCGTAAGCCTTAATTTCCGCTTCTGATGTATTTGATTGAAAAAGAATCGTTTAAAAAAAATCGTTTTTGCTCCAATACGACTCACGTCGGTTAATCTTTTCGGAATATTTTCTTCTTAAAATAATACTTCGTTTCTCCGCCAGGGGTGTAGATACAACTTATTTTCGTCAATATCTCTAATTCTAAGAGTCCGATTTGAAAAATTACCTTTTTGTTGGATTGCTTTTCCAGTTGGAAAAGTTTTTTCATATAATTTAAAAAGTGTAGAGTAATTCATAGACTTTCCACTACGCAGCGTAAAGGTGAATTGCATTTCCCCCGATACGTCTGCTTCAAAAGTTACGATTTGGAGTATCGCATACAACTCTAGATGGGAAATGTTTTTCATATATAACATCTAATATTTCGTAAAGAATTTTATAAAGAATGCGTAAGTGTTAATTTCTGGTTCTGATGCATTTCCCTGCTAGTGATGGATATTACCAACAGGATAATGCGACATACCACACTTCCAGAATATGGAAGCAGTGGTTCGAGGAAACAGGAACATGCTGGTGACTTTCTGTTAATGCCCTGGTCTACAATTTTACCTGACATGCACCCAATCGAACACTTTTGGTTCGACTTGGAAAAGCTGGTTCGACATTAATGTACCAGATACCCCAGGATAACTATCCCCATACAGCATAAAACGTTTCAGATATATATCAATAATGCTACAATCTCTCATTTTCGTTACACTTTCAGAGATATCTTACAATTACGTTTCAACAACATCTGTTTTGGAACATAACTCTTTATACACTGCTGGCCACCCAAAATGCATCACCAAGAAGGAAGCATCCGATTGGCCTTAAATTCGCAACATGCGTTGCCCACGAGAGGACATGCAAAAGATTAGCATTGCAGGGCATATGCAAATCATGTGCGCCCGGCACGCCACCGAGAAGCACTATAAGAAGGGTGCACAGAAGGCGGGGTGTAAGTAGGGGAAGTGTGTTGTGATGCCGGACCTGTGCGTGGGAAACTTCCTGATGCATCGTCGCAAAATACCGCAATCATTCCAGCATGTTTCGGAGTTCGACAGAGGACGAATAGTGGCTTATCGTGACAGCGGTTTATCGTACCGAGGCATCGGCGCCCGTGTGGGACGACATCCAGCCACAGTGAGGCGAGTATGGATTCAGTGGGTGCAGGAGGGACGGACGAACCGACGTGAGCGATTGCCGCAGCCGCGGCACACCACTGAACGAGAGGACCGGCATGTTGTACGGAGGGTATTGACGGCTCGCACCGTCACATAACGAACGTTAGCGCAGGAACTAGGGTGTGTTGCGCAATAACCTGTGTCAGCACGTACCGTTCGACGTCGTCTGCAGGAGCGGGGACTTGTCTCACGGCGCGCAATGCTCCGACTACCATTGACGTTACCTCACCGGCGAGGGCGGCGGCAGTGGGCCGTTGAACGCCGTACCTGGACTACGGAATGGCACAACATTGTCTTCTCAGACGAATCCCGCTTCTGCCTGCTACACCACGATGGTCGGATCCGCGTTTGGTGGCAACGCGGCGAAAGACTGCATGACGCCTGCATTATGCATCGCCATACCGGTCCGTCGCCTTGCGTTATGGTTTGGGGCGCAATTGCATATGACACCCGCACCCCTCTGGTACGCATCGCCGGTACACTCAACGGCCACCGCTACATCTCCGACGTTTTGGAGCCTGTAGTCTTCTCTTACCTGCAGGACCTGCCAGCGGCCACGTTTCAACAGGACAATGCACGCCCGCACGTGGCACGCATCGTGCAACAAATCTTCACGGTTCACCAGGTGCCACTGCTGCCGTGGTCCGCCTGTTATCTCGATATGTCGCCCATCGAACACGTCTGGTCGCTCATAGGCAACCGAGTGGCCCTGCAAGCACCACTCGCGGCTACGCCTGATGAACTGTGGCAACGTGTGGAAGCAGCCCGGACCGACATACCCCAAGCCCACATCCAAAGCCTCTTTCGTTCGATGCCGCGGCGTGTAGCGGCCGTTATTGCCAGCCATGGGGGCCACACGAACTATTGATGTCTGCGTGTTCCGCAAGTCACACGGGCCCGTAAGCTCAATCGTTTCATCTTTGTATCTGTTGTTATGTGTCCAGTAAATCTGGTTGTGCTATTTCGTGTCCTTCTTGGCGCTGGATTTTGGGTGGCCAGCAGTGTACATTACGGTTACGCTAAAAATAGCATTCATCGATACTACTGTTTAATGGTTTCTATTGTACATAATTGCTATCTTGATATTACATTCCGGCGATATTTAAGATTTGTGGTTTGGCAACGGCGTGGATGCGCATACGCATTTAGGCCATTTCACCGCAGCGTTCTCGTAGTCGTATTTCCACGTGCAACTGGGATATTGTTTCGTGATATTGTCGTACTCGAGTTAGCTAGTTAGTTTATTTAATATTTCATCCTTTTTTTGTTATTCAAGATAATCTGAAAGTAAGTAATTGTTTTTATTATTTTAATTTTTAAATTCTAAAAATCATTTTATAAAATCTGAGTAGATGGCTGTGTTGTTGTATTAGTATATTATACCATAATGGGTTTTTTACTTAAAGCTCAGAAATTTCATACTGGTAGGTATATAGAGAAATGACGATTTTAATTTTTTTTCTTTTTTTCGCTGAAGTATAATCTATTCCACATGCATAATAGAAATCCGACACCGTCATTTGGGACAGATTTGATTTCTTTGGTTATCAATATATAAACTCCGCCACTGCCCCAAATGGACAGCAGACTGAGTTGAACCTGTGCAAGCGTAAACAACTCGTAATATAACCGCTGTTGTTTTTGAAACAGCTGCCGGGTGTAATATTTTTTATTGTGAGTTTACAAAATTCATTAAAGATGTAATGTTCAACGTAGTAAATACATTACAGTAAGATGATGATGTCGCAAATATATTTCGAGTACAAATATCTTTCAAATACGTCACAGTAACATGAAGTTGGTATGTTGAAATTACAAAGACCGTTCACTGTAACGTATGGGTTCTGCTTCAAAGCTATATCACGTTTCAGGATATTTTGAGGAAACCGTAAGGTTTCTGAAACATGACTGTTACATTGCGCAGCGTACCTGACAAATCTCAATGTTTCAGTGCTACGTGCGTGTAGCATACACTGAAGAGCAATTAAATTACAGACAGCTGGCGTTATGCAAATGTGGCGCTGTGGGCGGCCCTGGAAACGGAAACGACATGACGTATACAGCGATCCGACAATATAAGTAGTGATGCGACGGGAATCAGTAAGAGTCGGACGCAGTATGAGTAAGACGAAAGATCTAAGCGCATTTGATCATGGGCAAATTATCGGGGCCCGACGAATGGGTCACTCCATCTCGGAAGTCGTGCATGCACTGAGATTTTCACGAGCCACTGTGTCACGGGTGCACCGTGAGTACATCGAATCCGGTAAAACCATCCCTGCAAGGGCCAACTGCCGTGGACAACAGCGTGTGGATGAGCGGGATTATCGTCGGCTAGGTTGCATTGTAACAGCGGATAGACGGGCCACAGTGCAAGAAATCACTCGACAATTTAAACGCTGGTGCACAAAAACGTGTAAGCAGCCACACTATCCAGAACCATCTCCTCGCTATGAGGCACAGAAGACATCGTCCCACGAGGGTACCGCTGCTGACCGCACATCACAGGGTGCAAAGATTAGCATGGGCGCGGTAACATCGCCACTGGACCCTAGACATGTGGAAAAATGTTGCCTGGACTGATGAGTCGAGATTCACGTTGGTACATCCGGATGGCAGGATACGAGTACGGCGCAAACTACATGAAGCGATGGATCCTTCTTGCCAGCAGGGTACTATTCAAGATGGCGCGAATGGCATTCTCGTCTGGGGACTGTTTACGTGGACTGAAATGGGACCCCTGGTACGTGTGACATCGTCCCTCACAGATCAACGTTACCGGGATATCCTGGACGACCATTTGCTCCCGTTTGTGCGTCTTCAAAATCCCACTGGGGACCTCATCCTGCAACAAGACAATGCACCGTGCCATCGCTCCCGAATTGTATCCGAATGGTCGGATGAACACTCCACCGACGTGACCTCGCTTCCTTGGCCAGCAAGGTCATCTCACCTCAATCCCATCGAGCACATCTGGGATGCCATCGAGAGAGATGTTCGAGGTTTTGACCCACCTCCATTAAATCTTCGTAAACTGTGGTAGCTTGTTCAGCGGTCGTGGATCCGTATGGCTTCCCAACGCTTCCGATGTCTTGTCGTGTCCATGCCGAGACGAATCGCTGCCGTCATAAGGGCGAAAGGTTGTGCTACACGTTACTAGACAGATATGTCTAATTCAATTGCTCTTCAGTGTATATAAAATATTATGTGCTGTGTGGATCGCCACCTCATCGAACCGGTGCCTCCCCGAAGTGACGCTGTTTTGTTGGGCTAAATGAGGTCCTACAGCGTTTTAGGTAGGTGGTCAAAATGTAATGGCTCGGCGTATATACAGCATGTATCTGGAAATATAGCAAATGTTCATACACAAAAAAATGTACGCGAAGGAGTTTTTACAGTCATATTTGAATTGAGCATCCCGAAATTAATTAAAAACAGCTTATTTCACTCTTGTTATGAAAACAAAGTTTAAAAACGTTGACTGATATAATCAAATGCTACCTGCTTGTGCAAAAATGACATCTAGTATTCTACCGTAAAACTCCGAGAACGTATGCATAGACCTTATTATTAGATGCCAACCTTTGTAAGCTATAGCTGAAGTTCGGAATACTTTCTTTTAAGTAAAATCTCGAAACAATGCCTTTAAAAGGTAGAATGTTTGTATCAGTTTCATAAGACTGCCGAACCGACAAGCAAAAAGAAAATGCTGAAATATGTTTCCGTCAATTGAATAACGAAAACTTCAACTAGCATTACAAGAAAATCTGATGTAGCAGCTGTTTTGGAGTCTTCTCCTATACGAGAGAGAAACTGCTGATTTAAAGAATTTGTGATTGCAAATTAAAGGATTTTCTTTTTTTCTGGCTGATGTTCGACTGCGCAGTGTAAATAAATTCTTAGTAACTAAAACACTTAGACAGTAAACACTCCTGAGGCGGGAAAATAAAGCTGGTCTCATCACAAGAAATTACGCTTCTCGCAGTACGTGATGCCAGCTTTCGCCACCCACTAAAACAGCCACATATCAAAGAAATGATGAACTAACGGAGTTAATCCTAGCGTGCGAGATCTTTGCGACAACAGAGGCAAGTATCGTTTGAGGAAATCCAAGATGGCCGCCATGGTTAGCTGTCGGATGCCGGCGGATGACAATGAGCGACTGCAAGAGTAAACATTAATCAGGAGGAAGCTGCAATTTGTCAGCGGCACTGGGAACGTCAAGAAAGGGAAAGGGGGAAAGGAGAGAGTCGATGTGTGTCGCCCGAAGATAACCGTAGAGGTAGACGGAATCTCTTCCAGATATACCCAAAATTGTTAAAAGTTACTGCAGCAATAAGTGATCCGTCATGAGCTCGGAAATAAAATGCCACGCTTAGTTCATTCAAGATTAAAGACCAACAAGGAATTGAAATTAGGGACATAAATTTTAATGAAGGACGGTTAGCTGTTATTTTTGCAGCGCCAATAGCAAACATTCATCTTCTGCGTTATAGGAAGGGAGATGAGTTCATAATATTTTATTTTTAACAGTGAGTTTACTTGTCAAAAATCACATTCCTCAAGCACATTTCTGGGTGTATTAAACTGTTGTTGTATTTCCTCATACATCAAATAATTCTTATTGTTTTTCTTGATCTCTCTATTTGCGGTTTCATGCCTTCTTGTCGCAGCCTGATGAAAGATTAATAGCTAATGTTTATTTCTCTGTTAGTCAAAACTTTTTTATAACAACCTGTTGTAAAATCTCATTCTCGGCAGTGAATGATAACCTAAATAGTTAAAGCTTATATACCTGGTTTAAATAATCTAAACACTTGGAAAATTTATTAATACTTTAGAATAAATGTTCTAATAAACGAAACATGTGTAATAAACTTCCATGGTTATAAAACAAATGTCATTATATTTAATAATACGCTGCTTTATTAAACAGGCGCAACGAATAGGCGCATATATTCAAATGAAACGGGAACAAAATGCAATACGTTTGCTACTACGTCAAAACCTTACTATCCCATTACTACGCTAATATCGACGGATAAAACGATTGCAGAGATGACTCCGTTCACCCCTTTTGAAGAAACGGCAACGTCTGGACACTACCATGTTTACGCAAAATAGTGCACCTCCACATATCGATCGTCAGGTGAAGGACTGGACACTATCGTGTTCATGCAAGACGGAGCACCTTCACGTATCGGTCAGCAAGTGAGGGATTGGATATTATGGTGTTGATGAAAAACAGAGCACCTCCACATATCTGTCAGCAGGTGAAGTACAGGACAGTACAAAATTCATTAAGACTGAGCAGCACCACATATCGTTCGATAGGTAAAGAACTGGACTGGTGAAGAATTGGACTCTATTCTACCAAATCCGTGGGAGACACAGCATATCTACATATGGGTCACCAGGTGAGGGATTGGACACTATCATGTTTACGCAAGGCGCAGCACCTCTACATATCCGTCAGCAAGTGAAGCAATGGGCACTACAGTATTCATAAAAGATGGAGCACCTCATACAAGACGATGCACCTCCACATATCGGTGGACAGGTGAGGGATTGGATATTCTAGTGCTGATGTAAGACGGAGCACCTCCACATATCCGTCGATAGATGAACGATTGGACACCATCGTTGATGCAAGACGGAGAACTTTCACGCATCGGTTAGCAGGAGACGGAATGGATATTATCGCGTTGACGTAAGACCGTGTACCTCCACATATCGGTCAGCAGGTGAAGAACTGAACACTACAGTGTTCATACAATACGGATCATTTCGACATGTCGATCGATTGGTGAAGTATTGAACTGTACCATGTCCATGGAAGGCAGAGCATGCCTACATATGGGTCAGCAGGTGAGGGATTGGACATAATCATGTCGATGCACCTCCACATATCGGTCGGCAACTGAAGGAATGGACACTAACGTGTTCATACAAGATGGTGCACCTCCACACATCGATCTCCAGGCCGAGGAATGGACACTACCGTGTTTATGCAAGACCCTGCACCTCCACATTTCAGTCTACATATCGCCTTCTCATTTGGTTCATATATCATAGGCTTCATGTGTTCTATTTTTGAAGAAAGGATATCTTAATGTACAATAATTCCTCTATCACAATTGATATTTCAACTTAGCCGTCTACGGAAATATAAAGTTAATAATTCTTTTCAGATTTTTTAAGGCTCTGCAAGTAAAAAGAGATGTTTTTTTTATGTTGCCAGTGCTATTGCTGTCAAAATTGATTTCGAGATTTGCAGCTATACATTCAAACTTCCTTTCATTCGCCTTATTCGTGGAATTTCGGCAAACTTAAACTTTCGTTTTTGCATGAAAAATTTGATACCGCATGATTTAATGTCTTTAAAAGAGTTGGATTCTCCTGTTAAAATTTGTATCTATACCAAAATTTAGGGAGTATTTTCTTATGATGGTAGTCGTAACTTAACAGAAAATTACCATGTTCTTATTGAAGCAGTGGTGCGTTTAATACTTCCTCGTAATTGTAGATTAACAAGGTGGAGCCTTTAATGGGTATTTTGTAGCCCTCCTGGAGGTAGGGCATATGGTAGGCACCCCATTTCCGCAATGAGATAAGATAAATTACTGTTTGGAAGAGAGAGAATATAAACTACCAGGATTCAATATTGCCTCTGCGACGACGAAGGGTGCAATATCACCATACAACAGAGTTTGAACGGGTACGAAAGATTGGTTTGCGTGAAGGTGCATTTTCGTACCACAACACTGCGGCTCGGTCAGAACATAACGTCAGGACAGTGATGCTTGTGCGGCGGCCGTGAACCAGGTTCACAGGAATCCGGCAATGGACCGAAAAATGTGAAGACCCCTCTGGAAGACCGACACCTCATCCGCATGGCCGTGACGAACCGTTCCGCATCTTTGCAGGTGTTATCACAACAGTGGAGCACTGAAAAAGGTGTGGCATTATCTGCCTCTACAGTTCGACGCCGTCCGCTGCACAGAGGACTGGTTGCACGCATCCCTTTGTGGCGGATTCCTTTGACCCTGAACCATGGACGCATCAGGCTGAAATGGGGTTTTCAAAACGTACAATGACAAGCTGATTGGCAACATGCCGTGTTTTCGGCCGAACCCCGATTTGACTTGGGCTACCATGATGGCATTAGGTGTTATTGTGGTGAGCGCCTTCTTCCAGCATGCATTGTCAAGCGGGGCCAAACGCCAAGTGTCATGGTGTAGGGTGCCATTGGGTATCTTTCGCGATCTCGGCTGCTACGACTTGAGGGCAATTTCAACAGCCACCGCTACATCAGGGAAGTTGTACAGGCTGAAGCCATACCCTTCCTTCAGAGCAGTCCTGGCGCTGAATTCCAGAAGGATGATGCCCGACCATATGTTGCCAGGAATGTTCAAGCCCTCTTCGCAGCACAGCAGATACGACTTCTTCCATTGCCTGATAGTTCGCCAGATATGTCACCTATTGGACATGTCTGGGATATGGTCACTCGGCAACTGGTACATCAAAGTCCTCCAGCGATCGGTACCAATTATATGTAGATTCGCATACATGCCGTCTGGCAAGCAATTACCCGGGTCACCATCCAATGCCTTTTCGATTAAATGCCACGCCGCCTAGAAGCTCTTATTGCAGCTCACGAAAGCTTCACACGGTACTGGTTTTTGCAAGTAAAAATTATTGTATTGTTCTTAAAATTAAATCACTTATTTACAGTTATATCCGTAATGTGTGGTATAAATTTAATTCGAATCACATGGTTCCTTCTTGGTGTTGCAATTTTTACAAGCAGTAGTGTATTATCGGCTTCCATGGAGAAGCGACAACAGCTGGCATAACACTCTCTTTATCGCAGACATCAGATGTAAAAAGTTAACGAAGTCAACTAGCTTGAGCTGTACGTGCGTCTGATCGTACGTGCATTATTTCTTAGCGAAATCGGGTTTTTAATGCTAAATCAAGCTATGTTCTGTGAGGATCAATGGTGTAAGAATTTTTTTGTTGCAAGGTGGAGTTTATTTATGTTTTATTTTCAAGATTCAATGCGCAAACGTGGCATAAAATGTTTAAGGCGCAACTTTCGTTCTAGGAAACGGGTATCCACATTTATCGCAGGTGGTCCAGCAGCACCAGCAGTTGGACTCTTTTGCGATCTCTCTAGAGCATTTGATACTATATGCCATGACATATTATTAACTAAGTTAGAAAGGATTGGGGTTGGAGGTGTTGCACTTAACATGCTTCAGAATTATTTATTGGGCACGAAGCTGTTTGTTCAGATCCATGATAACTTTTCTAGAGTAGAGTCTATTTCATTTGGCGTCCCTCAATGTTCAGTGTTGGGTCCTATTCTGTTTTAGACTTATTGTATGTAAATGATATTTTCCGGGTTCCATCTGGTGCTCATTTGGTATCGTTTGCTGATGATGTAAGCCTATTTTTAACCTGAGTGAGTTGATTCCTCGAGTAAATCTCGAAATTAGGGAGTACCTTCGTAGGTTTGCATGTAATTTTTTTAACATTAAATGTCACTAAGACGGGGTGCGCATTAGTTTCCAACATCAGGCCTCGTCCTTGTGACTTGAGTTATGTTTACTTAAATGATGCGGCATTACAGTTCCAGACCACAGTGAAATTTTTGGGTGTAGTTCTGCATGAATCTCGCAGATGGGATTCTCAGGTGGATCAGCTTGCGTTGTGTTTGAGATCTCGCATTGGTATGATTTCGCGGATTTCTGGTTTTTTGTCAGTAAGAATTCTGTTAATTTTATATTATTCTTTAATTTTTACTGTATTGTCGCACTGTATTTTAACATGGGGTGAGACTACAAGGCGTAACATAGTTCGTTTATCTGTGTTGCAGAGGAAGTTTGTCCGATTGTTAAATTATTCGTTGGACCGGAGGTTCTTTTTCGTCATTCAGTTATTAACAATAAATTATTCGGTTGGACTCGAGTTTCTTTTTTCGTCATTCGGTTATTAACTATTGAGCAACTACATAAATACAGATTGCTACTGATGGTCCATGAACGTATTTTTACAGGAAGATACTCCAATTTGATTGTATTACGGTGTACAACTCACTCCTATGATACTCGTGGTGGGTCGGGTATTTCTGTCCCGTGGGCTCGGACAGGTTTAATGTTTAATGATATCAATGTGTTGGGATTGCGTGAGTGTAATGGATTACCGTTGATTATTAGATCAGTGGCACGTTATCCGGTATTTAAGCGAGTGCTAAGGAGATTTCTGACGGGAAATTGAATATTAGAATTTACTTGTTTATGATTTGTAAAAAAAGTATTGTAAAATTACTTTCGTTGTTTTGACTGGACTGTAATATTTGTTTTTATTTAGATGGGATCAGTGGCTTGTCAGGCAGTATTTCAGCTTTTTTCCCTGGCCCCTTGCTGTACATTTAATTATTACTATCATATAATATTTGATTCATATTGATAATTGATATTAATTTTCAATGGAATGAGTTTTGTTGTTGTTGTGCAGAATTTGCATTTATTGTGAACGTTTTGGTGGTTTGTCGTATTTCGTGAGTTTCACTGGAGATTTGTCGTATTTTGTGAGTTTCATTGGTGAATTTGTTTATTTTATTGGTATAATTAGTTTATGATTGTGGAAGATATTGTATTATTACTAAGTATTATATTACTCTTCAATAATATTGTACCGCAGAAATTTTCCAAAAAAAAAAAAAAAAAAAAAAAAAAAAAAGACTTTTCGCGGCGAGGAGATTTCGCCGGAGAAAACGCGGAGCTTCGGGAAAAAAGTCGGTAATGTGAGTGGAAAGAGAGAGGAGAAAGATGGGTGAGCTCGTGTTAGCTGGACGTCTCCCTTGGTACCTGGAGTGGATATCCTGAGCCAGTAAACTAAGTGTTCAAATTAATGAAAAAAGTGCACTATATACGTATATACAGACTCAGTAGAGATAACATTACAAAGAGGAAGGATGAGCAGTCGACATGAGCATATCCCCGCGTAGATTGGGAGAGTCCCAAACCGAACGCAGACGAAAAATAGGCGAACAGCAGGGCTTCCTAACAATGTATCTCAATCGACGAACATGGGTAAACATGGTGATCTGAGCGATTTTTGATTCTGTACGCTTTGTCGGCGCAAGGCAGATGGGTCATTCTATCGTCCAAGTAGTAAGAGCATTAGGGTTCCTGAGAGCAACCGTATCAAGCATGTACCGCGAGTATACCATCGACAGACGTACGAGCGCCTGTCACGTTACGGGTATTGATAGGATCATAACAGAAGATCTAAAAGCCTCAAGATGCTTAATTTGAGTTCTTCTTCGATCACTGTCCTTTCATATCCATTTGCATATTTTTGGAATGCGTAACTTTGGGTTCTTTCTTCTAAGGGAAGATGAAAGACCACGAACTACAGATTTGGCAGCTCTCATTCTCTCTCTTATGGAGCGTTACTGAATGTTAGGATGAAAGTTTTGTTGCCTGTAACGTTTCTTAAGGCGCTGGTTCAGGATGACTGTGGAGGATCCTGGTGATGAATAAGAGTTGTTATGTTATTTTGTTATTGAAGGTTTAACGACCACTGTGAGCAACTCAATGGGCTATAAGCAGTCGCCCGTCCCTAATTTAGGGTCACTGGTTCTAGGGAAGGAGAGAGCCAGTGCCGTAAGACAAACACAATATCCATGCCTCACCGGGATTCGAACCCAGATCCCTTTTGGACGAATGATCAGAGGCCATCGCTTAGACCACTGTGCCACTAGGGCGGCGATGAATAAGAGTACATCGCCGGGGCGTCTATGCTGAGCCTTTGTTGACGATGCTACGGATCTCCATGCATACTCAACTTCATTCGTGGACTTTTTTTTTTTTTTTTTTTTTTTTTTTTTTTGATTGAAGGTTTAACGACCACCGTGAGCAACTCAATGGGCTATAAGCAGTCGCCCGTCCCTAATTTAGGGTCACTGGTTCCAGGGAAGGGAGAGAGCCAGTGCCGTAAGACAAACACAACATCCATGCCTCACCGGGATTCGAACCCGGACCCCTTTCGGACAAATGATCAGAGGCCATCGCTTAGACCACTGCGCCACCGGGGCGGCATTCGTGGACTTGGACGAACGTTGGTTGGATGTTCCTGGTTAGTTCTTCTGCCTGCTGGGGAGTCCGCGCCGGGGTGTCTATGCCGAGGTCCTGCTGGAATGCTATAGCCGTCCAGGCATATCCATCTTCATTCGTGAATCTGGTCGAGCGTTGGCTGGATGTTCCTCGTCAGTTCTTCTGCCTACTGAGGAGACAACGCCGGGGTGTCTGTGCTGAGTTCCTGATAGCGATAGTACGGACCGGTGATGTATGGATTATCCTCATGGATTGTAATTTCTGGCCTCTTTCGTGACGTTCCTAATGGCTCATGTTGTGGATGGACGTTTCTTTTGCTCAGGGATTAGTATGTGTAGTCATGATTATGTTGGTATTCGTGAGTGTTTTCTCTGTTGACTGGTCATTTTAAGATAAAAGCATTTTTGGCCTTTTATAGAAGTTGTAAAAATTTGTAGCTAATGATTTGGAATTCTATTAAACAGTTAAACCTTAAATTTGTGTTGCAAAATTTATGCACTGTCGCTATTTACCTAACTTAGTTTAAAAATGTCAACACTCTTAAGATAGTCCGTCTTGCGCGGTTGAACGGCAGTAATTTAAGTTTTCTCTGTTACTTCACACTTTTCTCAGTATCGGACAGTGTGCAGAATTTTTTTCAGTTCCTGTATTTACGTTTTACAATTTTGGATCATTCTCCTTAAGCAGTTTCTAACTTAACGCTACATTTTCTTTCTTGACTGAATGCAGTTTGGCAATGTGATTTGAGCTTGGAGGTTGAGTGACCTATGTGAAAAGGAGAGATAAGAAGCTTGTTTACAACGTATGTTCGCTGGCATACTAGCTGTGAGGCTTTGTTACGAGCTCTGAAGACGGGTTACGAGCTGTGATGCTGAGTTTCGAACTCTGCAGTGTTTTAGCTAGCCTCCGTCTGTCATCTAATGCTTTTTAAGTTGATTTACGTAAACTTATGTTTCCAAGAATGTTCAAGCCCTCTTCGCAGCACAGCAAATACGACTTCTTCCATTGCCTGATTGTTCGCCAGAAATGTTGCTTATTGGACAAGTCTGGATACACTCTATTGGTGTAAATTATGACAAGAGTGGTAAGTCAAATAATATCCGAAAACTTGAACATTTCATCGTCCTGGAGCGGGATTCGAACCCGCGTCTCCAGGTTAGCGACCGAGTATGCTAACCACTACACCATCCAGAACGACCAAGTCTTAAGTTTCTGAGTAATTTGAATTTAACACATCACAGGAATCTCTAGTCGAAGCAACATCATTCCTATTCTACGAGTCTGGTCTAATTACTCGGAAACTTGAGACTTGGTCGTTCTGTGTGGTATAGTGGTTAGCATACTTGGGCGCTAACCAGGAGACGCGGATTCGATGTCCGCTCCAGGACAATGAAATTTTCAAGTTTTCGGATATTATTTGACTTACCACTCTTGTCACAATTTACACCAATACACGGAATCAAAACTTCAAATTTGTATTGTATACCGGTGTAATCCCGTATTTTATGCTTTCATGATTGCTGTTTCAAGTTAGCCGTTTGAAATTGTTAATTTGATGTTTTGAGTCTTTCATTTTTTAGGCTGGAACTTGTTAGAAAATGTTATATTGTTTCCAACTTGCAGCTTTAATCTGTTACAAAGTTTGCTATATTTGAAGGGCATTACATTTTACAAGTAATACAACTACATGCGATTACTTTTTTAAAAGTGCCTGAGGAACTGAATAAACTTTGAAGTTTTGGTAAGGGCATTTGTCTTCACTGAAACTGTAGACATATTCTTGTAGTGAAATTTTGAAATTTTAAGCTATCCTGGGTTACAGTTAAAACGACAGTTAGTAAAGATTCTCGTATTATTGGACTCCGAGGTATACCAACATTTCCACGTATACACTGCTGTTACAGAAAGTGCAACACCATGAAGAAATGCTCGGATCTGCACGACACTTGCAGGGTGGACAGGGCACCGTGAGAAATGCAAATGGTTGCAATTCCAGCACACATGCAATGTGACACGCGCGCAACACCACTGGAAACGTCACAGCAGGGGTTACAAAAGAAGGGGTGCGGGAAACAGGTTTTTAAACTTGCAATCGCTAAACTCGACCTCACGCAGTTGTTAACATGTAAACATGCAGCGTAGGAGGACGAGATAACCATACGAACACTTGACCGAGTTTGAAAGAGGTAGACTCGTTAGACTCAGAAAAGGTGGTTTATCATACCGTGATTTAAAGTGAAACCCAAAATATTATACAATCAATGACATTATAAAATCAATAATACATTAAAAACAAACGTATGTACATAATTGAATCCAAACTTATGTACACCATTGAATCCAAACTTATGTACACCATTGAATCCAAACTTATGTACACCATTGAATCCAAACTTATGTACATCATTGAATCCAAACTTATGTACACCATTGAATCCAAACTTATGTACACCATTGAATCCAAACTTATGTACATCATTGAATCCAAACTTATGTACACCATTGAATCCAAACTTACGTACACCATTGAATCCAAACTTATGTACATCATTGAATCCAAACTTATGTACACCATTGAATCCAAACTTATGTAGACCATTGAATCCAAACTTATGTACACCATTGAATCCAAACTTATGTTGACCATTGAATTACTAAATCATATTAAGTAATCCATTTCACAAAAAATGACAACATATTCACAAAAAATTACAACATACTTTCAAATAACACAAACAAACAACTCGACTAATTATCTTTTTTCTTCTATGTGATGTCAGTTGATTTGGGAGTTGGAAAATGTTGATGTTCAATTATTGGTGTGATTACGTGGGATGTAGTTTTGCGTTGTTGAATACTTTTTTGTGTGTGTTAAACATCCTTCTTTTGAAAGATTGTATTAATATGTGCATTTGGATTAGCGGGGCTTTTATCCCCGCGTGCCATTGGTTCTTCTAATCCCTGTGAAGCCAATGGGCGGTACAGGTTTTATAATAAATTACTATTTTGTGATATTGCTGCACGCGTTAGGCGTAAGGCAAGTACCGTTATGTGCACATGGCGTCAATGGACAGCAGAAGATTCTACGCATTTGTTGTGCAGGGTCTGTAGCTCGAAATAGTACCAGCGAGCTGGAAGGCATGGCACTTGCACCGTGTGGCAGTTACTGCTCGCACAACATCATCCACGACACTTGCACAGTAACAGATAATGGTCAAATATCCTCCGAGGCCCTCAAGCACTGTTCGTCATCAATTGCTGCAGAGACGCCTGGTTGTTCGCCTTCCCTTTATGCGACTTCCTTTGTCTCTGAACTATAGCCGCCAGCGATTGCAGTGTTGCCATGGACGTCGAAACTGGAGTTCTGAATGGGAGCATATTGCATTTTCGGACGAGTCCAGATTCAATCATAAAGCATCGACGTGTGAATTCCTGTGGGCAAATACCGTGGCGAACGGCTTCTAGAAGGCTGCACTGTGCAGCGCCATACCGGTTCCACGCCGAGCGTGATGCTCTGGGACGCTATTGCGTTTCATTTATACACTCGCCTGCTACGCATCAGAAGCACATTGGACAGCCAATGCTACATCACTGAAGTGTTGAAAGCGGAACTTCTACCTTTCCTTCAGACGATCCCGGAAGCTATATTAAAATAAGACAATGCCCGATCATAACGTGCTCGCACTGCTCATGACATACTCTCTGTGCATCAAGTCGCTCGCTTTTCCCAGCCAGCTCGCTCCCGAGATTTATCGCCTATAAAGAACGTTTGGGGAGTCATCGCGGAACGACTGGCTTGCATAGCCTCTGCGCCTCTCACAACAAATGAATTGTTGATGCGTGTCGAGGCAGAATGGAACGCAATACGGCAGACGACCATCCAAACTCTATTTCATTCGATCTCACTGCGTTGTAACATCACAGACACTCGATCACAACACAAAACATTTATTTCTTTACACAAAAACATAAACTGGAATACACTCCGCGCTACAAACTGAACCTGTTGTCTTAGCCAAAGCTCGGCATCCTCCTCCTTCAACATCTCTCTCGCAACTCTCCACATCACTCACCACACGCTCAAGTCATTAAATGTCAATGTATCCTTCCGCACTTTTGTGCGTGGAAGTCGTACTTTACAACCCCTCCTCACTCCAGAGGAACTTTTTCCAGTGGTAAAAAGTTCTTGTCATTTTACAATACAATAGTCATAGTTCACATAATGAGTCATAATCCATTTACAAAGAGAAATATATGAGTTAATTTAACAATCATCTTTACGTGTTTTCCAACAATTTCTATGTAGTATATATCACAACCAAAAAAAAAAAAAAAAGATGTTTTCACTAGCAGACACATAGCATGATCAAGGTGGATCATCTAAAGTTGGAACTCTGCTCAGTCCATCTGCATTTTTGTGCATAGTTCCCGATCGATGAATTATAACAAAATCATATGCTTGTAAAGCAAGGGCCCATCTCATCAGACGAGCATTTGAACTTTCGTTGGTGCGTAACCAAACGAGAGGGTTATGATCAGTTTGTATGAGGAAATTTTGACCATCCAGGTAGCATTTCAGTTTCTGTACGGCAAATATAATGGCGGCACATTCTTTTTCACTGGTACTGTATGTCTTCTCTGCTGTCGAAAGTATTCTGCTTAGATAGAGTACAGGATGCTCAGCGCCATCTTCTTATTCTTGCGAGAGGACGACTCCCATTTCTTGATCTGAAGCATCAGCTTGTAGAATAAATCTACGTTCATAGTCAGGGGCATACAGAACAGGAAAACTAGTTAAAGATTTTTTTAGTTCCACAAAAGCTTTCTCACATTGTTCTGACCATATAATTTCCTCTTTACGATTTTTACCCTTCAAGATGTCTGTCAAGGGAGCTGCTATCGAAGAAAACATTTTCAAGTGATGGCATAATAGTTTTTTCAGATCCTGAATTTGTTGGCCACTTAGGCGCTCTCGAAGTTTACTGTTATCCTCGATATCAGAGAAGTTAAATATATTGGGATTTTTTTCAACTTGCGGAAATTTAATCTCTAAATCCATTTCACCATTTTCACAACCGGGCAATAAGTTCACAAATTCTGGTCGTTTATGGTATGGTTTCAGCATGTTAATGTGATATACTTGATGCTTTACATTTTTACCTTCAAAGCTTACTACATAATTAGTTTCAGAAATTTTTTTCTCAATTTTCCCTGGTCCTTTCCACTGTTCCGCTAACTTTTTTTGGCCTGCAGGTAACAAAACCAATACTAAATCTCCTTCTTGAAATTTACGTTTTACCGCATTTCTGTCATACCAATATTTTCTTTTCAATTGAGCCACTTCCATGTTTTTAATGGCAAGTTCTTGACAACTTTTCATCCTATTTATTAACTCAAATACATATTCAGTGACATAGTTTTCTTCTTCAGGATGACCCATCCATTTTTCATACAATAGTGTCATTGGCGTCCTCAAATTTTTTCCATGCACCAATTCAGCAGGCGTAAACCCTGTGCTTTCATGTGTCACAGTTCTCAAAGCAAACAGCGCCGCCGGTAATTGTTTCTCCCAATCCGGAGCAGACTCAAGACATAAAACTCTCAACATCCTTTTAATAGTTCGATGGAATCGTTCTACCGGATTACTTTGGGGATGATATACAGAACTATGAGTAACTTTTATTCCAAACCGCTCTAGAAATTCTAGTGTCAAAATGCTTACAAAACTGGCTCCTTGATCAGTTTGAATTTCTTCGGAAATCCCATGCGGCTAAAAATGTGTAACAAAGCGTCAAGTACCGACTTGGATCCTATGTCTGGTACTGGTACTGCATCTGGATATTTGGACGACAAACACAGAGCTGTATTTATGTATCTATTTCCACTTGAAGTCTCGGGCAAAGGCCCACAGGCATCAACGTTGATTTTTGTAAAAATTTCAGGAATAATTGGAACTATTTTTAAAGGTGCTTTCTTTTTGTCCCCAGCTTTTCCAGCACGTTGGCATGAATCACAAGATTTTACAAATTCTTCAATGTCTTTATAACAGTTAGGCCAATAAAAATACTTCGCTAGTCTGTCTTTGGTTTTTGTCACTCCTAAATGCCCCGAAGTTCCCTCATGACACATGTTTTTTATTTGTTCTCTATATTGTTCTGGAACAACAATAAGATCTTCCTCTTCGCCAATCTTGTTGATCTTCTTCTTCACCAACATCCCATTTCTTAGTACAGCATAACCATTTGCCTTTTTAAAATCTGTTTTCTCTATTTCTTTGAGAATTTGTTTCAATTCCAAACTTTGCCGTTGATCTTCCATGAAACTTTTTGAATCCATTTTTACCAACTCTAACATGGCTTTATCTTCACCATGCCTAAATGGCAGAATTTCTTCTTCTAATTCATCTGATTCTTCGGAACCCACAGCCTCTCCTTCAAGGGCTTGTTTTTCTTTCTTCCCCTGAATTATTCTTTACTGAATTTCTCTCTTCGTTGTTTCGTTTCTGTTTTTCTTGATACCTAGTAACCACAACATTTACTTGTTTTGAATTAAGTGGCCACTCCATATCAATTTTTTTTAACAAAGCGGCAGTCTTATTTCCAAGTAAATATCTACCTTGATCTAGCGACTTTCTAATCACTGCAGCCTTAGTTACAATATGACCTAATTCACATTCTAGTTCAACTTCTGCCAATGGTAAACAAACCTTTTGTTCATCCAGAAGATGCTGTATCCACACATGTTCTCCAGTAAACTCACCTGGCGACACATACTCTTGACAAATGATATCAACTGATGAACCTGTATCCCGGAGAATAGGCATGGTAACTCCATTTATTTTTCCTTCAAAGGTATAGGGTGCCAAGAGATCCCCTTCAGTTTCCTCACCGATTCTATTTACGCTTCCTGAGTTCTGTGATTTTAGCTAGGACACTGAGGTCGAATGTGATCATAAGATGCACACTCGTAATATTGAATCTTCCGTCTGCGATCATACTTTTCTTCATTCTGAGATACATTCCGTTTTGACCACCCTTGTCCTACATCTGACTTAACATGATTTTTGTTATAAAATCCATTCTTTATAAAATTTCCCGATCATAGTTCTCTCTAGTTTTTTTCTCTCACTGCCTTGCATTTTCTTTGAAGCACAAAATTCATTCGACGAATTTTTCTTGATTCCTCCTCTTACACTTTCATAATTGTCCACCATATCAGCCAAATCTGAAGGTGAGACAATATTTGACCATTTATCAATAAAATGCTCCCTTATTTCTATAGGCACTCTCCGCTTCAATTGATCTGTGATCATTATTTTTTTTAGCCCTTCAAAATCGCCTATTTTAAGTCCTGAAATCCATTCATTAAAATAATTTTCTAACTCGAAGGCGAAATCTCTCCAGGTCTTCTCTGATGTACGCATGTGTTGTACAAATTTCAATCTAAATTTCTCTGGACTTAACTTATATCTTTTAAGAAGTAACCTTTTAACATATTCATAGTTTTTAGCATCTTCCACATTTTCTCTTGGCAATCAATTGTGATATTTCGTAGGGCAAAAGTCCTATCAAATTCGTGACCCAATCTTCCCTTTTTATTTCTGCTTGTTGTGCTTGCCTTTCAAATAAAACTAAGTAAATACTTATATCACTGTCTTTTGGGTCAAATGTTTTCATTAAATGACGAAGTTCTAATCTCGGTTTTTGAGAATTTCCATTTTGCTCCAAACTACCTCATAGCGGCTGACGTCCAGCTTCTATTTTGAGTTTTTCAAGCTCAAATTCCATTTGTCTTTCTGTTTCTCTACGCTCTTTTATACCTGCCAAAAGTTCTTTCACGAAATCCTCTTCATAACCTTCAAAGTTGACAATTTTATTTTTTTAATTCCAGAATTTTGAGATTTGGCATAACTTCTATACCCAATTCTTCCGCCAACTGCAGAAGTTCTTCATTTCGAGCTCTTCCTAAGAAAGCCATTTCAACAAGCTCTACGTGTACCCAATGTTTATTTATTATCGTATATGTGTATACGTTCACAGAAATTGTTTACAACAAAATTCTAGATTTACCTATAATCTAAGCTCAAACAGTTGATCTGAATGTACTATTTCTTGACAGAAATTATTTCCTTCTATTTTCGTATATGTGTATACGTTCACACAAATTGTTTACAACAATATTCTACATTTACCTATAATCTAGGCTCAAACAGTTTATCTGAATGTACTATTTCTTGAGAGAAATTATTTCCTTCTATTTTCGTATATGTGTATACGTTCACAGAAATTGTTTCCAACAAAATTCTACATTTACCTATAATCTAGGCTCAAACAGTTGATCTGAATGTACTATTTCTTGACAGAAATTATTTCCTTCTATTTTCGTATATGTGTATACGTTCACAGAAATTGTGTACAACAAAATTTTACATTTACCTATAATCTAGGCTCAAACAGTTGATCTGAATGTACTATTTCTTGACAGAAATTATTTCCTTCTATTTAATTCCGTGCCCGGAAACTTCTAAAAAACTTGCTTTGATATTTCATTCCTTTGGATAATTCTCTAAGAACAACAACAAAACAGTACTTACATAAACATTTAATGTGGTGTAAATCCGATACGGAACAAATAATTTCGAAAAAACAAACTACAGTCACCATCCTTTGTTCTTCTCAACACAAAGAGGAAAAAAAAAATATCCCTGTCGCGTTGGTTCTTTCGCACGCTTGAAGAACTTTCAACTCATCGATTCCCACGGTCATAAAAAACGCCGCTGAAGTAGCTCAATCCCGTCTCACCGGCGCCTTCACTTCCTGTCTTTCGTAGTTCGAATCTCACCGGTGCCTTCACTTCCTGTCTTTCGTAGTTCGAATCTCACAGGTGCCTCCAATTCTATCTTTCGTCTGTAACATCACAGACACTCGATCACAACACAAAACATTTATTTCTTTACACAAAAACATAAACTGGAATACACTCCACGCTACAAACTGAACTTGTTGTCTTAGCCAAAGCTCGGCATCCTCCTCCTTCAACATCTCTCTCGCAACTCTCCACATCACTCACCACACGCTCAAGTCATTAAATGTCAATGTATCCTTCCGCCCTTTTGTGCGTGGAAGTCGTACTTTACAGCGTATCGGGCCGGTTATAACCTCCCACGGTGGATTAACTTATTAATTTTTCGGCCTTCCTCATCATGAACCGGTATGAAATTGTGATCGATTGAAGTTTGTACCATAACTAATGACTCCCGCAATTTTCATTGTGATTGGTTGTTTCTTTCTTGATGTTGCAATTCCTATTAACAGCAGTGTATTTACAAAACCTAAGAACCTCATTGTAACCGTTGAAGCTCTTTTCGGAAACTCATCTTTTCACAAGATCGCAATTAAATAATATTTAAAATTCCTCCTTTTAAACTTGATACGAGATGGTGATATTATCTTAATTTCCATCGCTGGTTTAAACTACTTCCGTAAGCACTCAAAAAACACATATAGCGTTTTAAATACCGTTTATTTTTGAGTTCAAAGATTCGCCAAGCTTTCGCACTCCACTGAGAGGCTTTTTTCAAGGAAATTTTTATTTCTACCATTGCCTTGTAAAAGCCTCCCAGTGGAGTGCGAAAGCTTGGCGAATCTTTGAACTTATTACGCCGCAAAAATAAACCGATTTATTACGCTATATGCGGTTTTTGAGTGTTCACAGTGTGGTGTATTTATAATTACATTACTTCCGTAAGTTTTACCTCGTAATTGTTATATTATGTGTTTCATAAGCATTTTTCTCTTTTACTGTTACCGTGACAAACGTAACTTAAGGTAATTTTACTTTCTTTCGAGCAACCGGGCCTATGCTGTTTAGATGACTTCGTGTAAAATTCTTTGGAAGAAAAATCGATGAAGAGCTCTTAGTAGGAACGGAACGGTTTTCTCGAATAAATAGTCTGCTTCAGCGAACAGATTCTTCCCAGAACCAATCTTCTCCACTCGATTCGACAAGGCGTAGAAATCTGTTGCACGCCGTTGTAGCTGCATCACTCCAGAAAACAAAAGGAAACTCTCAGATTTTAGTTAAATCTCTGGTATCGGTACTGTTCGAAATCCACTTATACTGAAGAGCATGTCTGCATAATGAGTACAATTAAACGACATGATGACAGGCACAATTATATTGAATTAAGGGACTCAAAGTGAGCTTAGGATTACTAGGAATATCATCTGCAGAGTCAAGCGCCTCCTGAAACTCTGGGTTTTGTCAAATTCCCTATGAATAAAGATCACGAAGCGAATTCTTTTTAGATTTTTACTACCCCGATATATGTGCTTCAAATCCGGTAGTTCGGTCAAACTCCTTGCATACAAAAACAGTGATAAAATGCTTTTTATTGGATCTTTAAATTTTGGGTATTTCTTTAGTATTCAAGTTAGCAAATTTAGGTGAGCAGTTTTTTACTTGCATACAAATTTATAAAATATCACATGATGATCTCATCTCGTTCTAAAGATAGAACTGCTCCTGGGAAATACTGCGAGATGAAATTTCTATTTCTTATCGACATCTGCTGGCCTTAAACAAATTTAACATGGCATTTATAAAATCCAAATATTGAACCTTATAACGAAGTAAATTTCTCCGTCATTTTTGTCCACGCCGGGCATCGAACCCGGGTCCCCTCATTCCGGAATAAATCGCTCTCCCAACTGAGCTACGCGGACGTATGCTCTCGCTGCTATCTGCCTTTATCTCATGTGCGTCCTGCGGTGCCGGCACAGAAATCATTACTTAAGTTATAAGAATAACGGCTGTGGAATAAATCTTGTTCCTGTGCCTTAACCGTTGACCCAATTTCGATTATTGTGAACAGAATTGGTTCAGTATACCTCCGAAACAACATACTAAAGTTTTGTCGCAATAGAAATATTTTAGTCAAGTTATGAGGATAATGGCTGTGGATTAAATATCGCTCCTTTGCCCTGACCTTTGACCCATTTCGATGTTATTCAACAGAACCGGTTCAGTATACCTCCAGAAAACATGATAAAGTTTTGCCGCAGTCGAAGCACTTTTACGTAAGTTATGACGCATAAAGGCGGTGGAATGGATTCCGCTTTTATGTCTTGATCTTTGACCCGATTTCGTCCATTTTCAATAGGGTTCGTCCCCAGGTTGTCCCCTACCACATGCAAACATTTCATCGAAATCGAACCATTTTTACGCGAGGTATCTTGCGGACAGACAGCGGACAAAGCTGGAGCATATACGCTTCCAACCTACGGTTGGGAAGCGTAAAAAACATTTTACATCTGCTTTGCACTGATGTACGATTCTTTATTGGTAGTTTTCGCCCCGGACATCCTGTATATTTCGATATCAACACGGACTGTGAATCGCCGATTGACTGCAACAGGCCAATGGAACAATGTTGTATTCAGCGACAAGTCTCGCTTCTGTCTGTACGGCTACGTTCGCCGATTGAGTCTAGAGGCGACGTGGCCATCAGGATGATCTGGCTGCTATTCGGGATCTATGTAGGGCTTCTTAAAACATGGATGATGGATTAGGGCGCTATCAGTTTCAACAGCAGTTCACCTCTCGTATGCATAGTGGGGTACTAAGGCAGCACGACGAAATGCTGCTGCACGTTTTATTGCCTTATCCCAGTGGTATACCTGATGTTCAGCTTCAAAAGGATGCTTTCTCGCACGCTACTAACATCAGCAGACAGTATCTTCAACGTGTAGAGATGATGTGTTGGACATAGGCTTCTTCCTGATAGAGACTTAGCGTGGGACATCTTTGGCAAATGACTTAACGCCGCTGCATCAATTGTGGACACATGAATTGTGGACCCATGGTCAGCCATATCTCTGGAGAATATTCTGGGATTTTCCAATCGACGTCACGATGTGTTGCCTAACGTATAGCCCATAACAGGTTAGTCTTACCGCCTACTGCTTCAGGCGATATTATACTGTGTCTTTGTCCATGACTTTCATGTAATCCAGGAGAAATTAAAGCACATGCTTCCCATGAACTAATCTCCTTGTATGAAGAATTTCGGCTCATTTTGTTCATTGCTTGACGGTGTGGTATTTTCTATGACCAGCACTGTGTTCTGATGCAAAACTGTTATTTAGAATTAATATTAAGTGATGTAAATATGACGGGGTCAAATACGTAAAATGAAGAAAATCTTTTACCTAGATGGACCTGTTGTTCCATTCAGGATTTCTGCATGAATGAAAGTCACAAAGTTTCCAGCGAGGGCGATCTTGAGCCAGTCTTCTCTAGTTGTTTCCTATCGATGTCGTTATGTGTATTCTCATCTAGTTGTAGGTCTACTAGGTTTTCTCTTGGTTGATCTTGGATTGTGACACGGTAGGTCCACCTGTTGAGGGTGAGTCTGGCGATAAGACCTGCTCATCGATTGTCATATATCGTTTTCACTACTTCTTTTACTCCAGTTAAATTTCTGATAGTTGTGTTTGTGGTGTGATCTTTTTTACGCTTTCCAACCGTAGGCTGAAGAAGCGTATATGATCCAGCTTTGTCCGTCTGTCTGTCAGCACGATAACTCGCGCAAAAATGGTTCGATTTCGAAAAAAATGTAGTATGTGGTAGGGAATAACCTAGGAACGAAACCCTGCTGAAAATGGGCGAAATGGAGTCACAGGTCTGGACATAGGAGCGGGATCCATTCTATAGCCCTTATGAGTCATACCTTACGTACAAATTCGTCTCTTGCGACAAAACGTTAGTATGTTGTACCGGAGGTATACTGAACCAGTTCTGTTTAATATCATCGAAATGGGATCAAAGGTCGGGGCACAGGAAGAAGATTTATTCCACAGCCATTATCCTCATAACTTGAGTAAAAATGCTTCAATTGAGACGAAATACAAGTCGTTGTTCCATAACAAATTTGGAAGCAGCTCCGCCAAAAATCTTTTTGTCAGCAATTTCGGGCAGTGCGCATGCGTAAGATTCGTTAGCCATTATTTTCGCACGATAACCTCGGCGAAAAGAGATCGATTTAGATGGTATTTTTAATTATAAAACGGCTTATGTGTGTTATCTGTTGATAATAGAAATAGGTAACACGGGGCACAAAGATTTAATTTTGATATATGTGAACATTAAACGTTATACCATAGTTTAGTTCCCTCAAAACCAAGGCATTTTCTTATGATTTCTATTATGTTGGAAAGCGTATCATAATCAATGCATTGAATGATTTTACTAACTTGTTTACTTATCCATAAGATTCTTATTTCCATAGAATGCTGTGTGGTTTGAAGAAAAAGTTCCTCTTTTTGTGTGCTGCTCCATGTTTCAGAGCCGTATTTTAGAGATGGGAGGATACAGCTGCTGAACCTGCCAGCTCTTATTTTGATATATAGCTTTGCATTTGCGATTGTGGTTGTGATACGGTTAAAGGTGGTCCATGCCGCTTGTTTTATTTTAGATATTTCTTCAAAAATTTCATTGTCCATATTTATTGTTTGCCCAAGGTATGCGTCGGATTCTACATTTTCTATGGTGAAATTATTTTGTTGGATGGTTTGATTTGGACAGTATTTTTAATCCATTTGGTTGGATTTCTAGACATATGTTGTTGCAGGCATCATTTAATTGGTGAAGCATTTTTTCAAGCTGTAGAGGATTGTGAGCTATAAATACACTGGTGTGCAAACATTAAGGACACACGCAATCACACCTCCAACATCATCGAAAGGGACCGGTTTGGAGGTGGCGGAGTTTTCGTTTGGGGCGGAATCATGCTTGGTAGCCTTACTGACCTCCACATTATGCAAGGAGGTTCAGTCACTGGTGTCCGCTATTGTACCGATATTCTCCTGCCACACGTGCGTCTGTTTAGAGGTGCTGTTGGTCCTGAGTTCCTCTTCATGGACGACAACGCTACACCTCATCGTACAGTGGCTGCAGCAGAGCTGTTGGAGAGTAAAGATATTCAACGCATGGATTAGCCCGCAAGGTCCCCGGACCTACATCCAATCGAACACGTGTAATAACGTCTCGGGAGACGCTTGGAAGCACGTCACCAGCCGCCAGCAATGATTCCGCAGCTGCGATTGGCGCTACAAGAGGAATGGGCCGCGATGCCTCAACAGCTCCTTGACAACCTCGTCCTCGGCATGGACAGACGTTGTAAATCCTGCAACGCTGTTAGGGGATATTATATCCCCTACTAAAGACTGAATTTTTCTTAGCAGCCGCCTGTCACATGGACGTTTCTGTGTTCTGTCCAGTTGTGCTCGAAGCTACCTTTTCAATAAAGTGCCTTTGTATCCTTTGGATTCTTTGTTTGGACGGTTTTGCTCACTTGTCCCATATTCTTACATCTTGGGGATCTTATGGTATGACTTCAGTCGATGATTAGCACTTCTTCACGACGTTACATTCGAAAAACCGTCTCGTCCTTAATTTTTGCACGCCAGTGTATTACATCATCTGCAAACACTAGTATTTGGAGCAAGTCTGCATCAATATTTATGCCACCTTTTTAAGTTAATTTTCCTTAAGATATTTTCGAGAGTGCATGTAAAGAAGTTAGGTGATAAAACATTTCCGGTGCATGTAAAGAAGTTAGGTGATAAACGTTTCGGTTTATAGCGATTGTTATAAATCATCAAATAGGGTTATTTTTGAAGAGCTTCCGGTATTAATTTCTTGATGTATGGTATTTAATTTCAGTATGATGTATGCCGGATAAATGCCTTGACCTAGTAGAGCATGTAAGACTGCATTATAGTATATATTGTCAAGATCTTCTTTTAAAATCTAAGAATAGAAAACAGGGAGGGATCTGGTATTCCTTGTATCGTTATCTAAGGTGGATGGATGACTTCTTGCATGCGACCTATTGTGAAGTATCTTTTTTTGTTTTCGAATCCTTCTTGTTTTTTACTGTTTTCTTGAAAGTAAGGGATGAAAATATTAAAATTCAAGTGCAAAATTAAGGAGGCCCTGTAGCGCAGTGGTCTAAGCGCTGGCATGTGATTATTCGTCCGAGATAGGTCCGAGTTCGAATTCCCATGAGGCACCGATTTTGTGTTACGGCACTGGTATCTCTCTCCTTTCCTTAGAATCGGTGGCGTTAAATTACGGACAGGCGACTGCTCATAGCCCATGGTTTTTCTCACGGTAGCCGGTAAACCCTCAAAGAGCAAACATAATTGTATGAAGAGTATCCTTTAACAAAACGCCCGCACATACAAACGACGATAGGCCCCCGAAACGCATGTCTGAAGTGAGTCAGATTTCCTATCCTTATCTATTCTTCAAATTTTCACGATCGATGAGGATTCAGCTGGAGTCGCACTCAGTCACTATTGATGTTACTAAATAAAGGAGTGAACCAACAGTTTAGGGAGTTATGCTATTTATAGTGATACTAGATTTCAGGGTCATGGTCGTTAAAGGGTTAATTAAGTAAATGATGTAATAAGGGAATTAAGTGTTAAAAGGCTAAATGTCAAATATTAAATGCTTGTGTCAAACCCTGTTGTACGAGCTCATGTTTTATGCTAAGAAGACGATGAAATGCAAGGAAAGAAAATTATTGCAAGAGAAACGGTTCCAGAAATGCATAGTAGTTGTTTCACGTTTGTTATATTGATCGCGATTCTGATGCTTCTCTCTTTTCCTTACTGATGGCGTGTTCTCTATTATTTCTTATCGTTACATCACAACATCTCAATGCATCGTGAAACTGCGGTGTAAAGAAAGGAACGTAAAAAAAGCAGCATCTGTTTTCCGATATTTCTCCAACACTTCGAAGGTGGAAGAATATATTAGATAATTGCTGCAAAATATTTCAAATAGCTGAAATAAACATCTGTAGTTTGCCTTGAGCGTTGAGTACTTCCTTGGGTTATCGACTGCTAGAGCACAAACCGCTTTTTTTAAACCCAATCATCATTTCAAAAACTATTTCAATAATATCGGGGATGCTTTACGACCACAACTTAAAAGCAGCACATAAACATCTGGAAATGAAAAATTTACATTTTCCATTCTGATAAAGAATATCGATTTCCTTTCTACGGAAGGTAACACTCCGGAGGTTTTAAGAAGGAGGATTTAAAGTAATATGCTTCGGAAATATCGCTTCAAGGTAAAGTTTCGGTGCAGTATGGAAATTTTTTTATGAAGCTTCAAAGGCAAACTGCTTTGGAATATAACAAATTAAGATCATTTAAAACTAACATTCCTTCACTTTTTTAGATTTCTCGAAACAAATGTATTTTATTTGGTATCTTTCAGTTTCTGTAAGATTTTCACTTATAAAGTATTGATAGTGAAATGCACAACTTAATGTTATATACCTAATTATAGTATAAAGTTTACCTTTGGTTTGCTACAACTAACTATAGCACAAAGATTAGCTTTGGTTTGCTGTACCTAATTATAGCACAAAGATTAGCTTTGGCTTGTTGTACCTAATTATAGCACAAAGATTGACTTTGGCTTGTTGCACCTAATTATAGCACAAAGATTAGCTTTGGTTTGTTGTACCTAATTATAGCACAAAGAGATTAGCTTCGGTTTGTTGTACCTAACTATAGCACAAATATTAGCTTTGGCTTGTTGTACCTAATTATAGCACAAAGATTAGATTTGGTTTGTTGTACCTAATTATAGCACAAAGATTAGCTTTGGTTTGTTGTACACTAATTATAGTAGCACAAAGATTAGCTTTGGTATGTTGTACCTAATTATAGCACAAAGATTAGCTTTGGTTTGTTACACCTAATTATATTGTAGCACAAGATTAGCTTTGGTTTGTTGTACCTAATTATATTGTAGCACAAAGATTAGCTGTGGTTTGTTACACCTAATTATATTGTAGCACAAAGATTAGCTTTGGTTTGTTACATCTATAGCGCAAACATTAGCTTTGGTTAGCTACACCCAATTATAGCACAAAGATTAGATTTGATTTGTTGCATCTGTATCACAAAGATTAGTTTAGGTTTGACTTTAAACATCATCACATCCACCAAAATTGTTTCTTTGTCTTGATTTGTATACACTGCTCGATGCATTGGATGATTCATACATTACCATTTTCACGGAGGAAGAATATTGAACAAATAAGAAACTTACTGCTGGCAACCTGCATACCGCCAAATTCCATTCTGAAGAATTCATTTCATGCACGTGTCTGTTTAAAACTTAGGCCTAAAACTCTCGGAGGGAAGATACCCTCACCATAACCTTATTCTCATTAAAAAGTCTCTCAAATGCTCTATCAAAACCCATCGAATCCTACTTATCTTTAAAATACTTACATAGTTAATAGCAAATACACACTAAGTATGACAAAGGTAATTTCATTCATATAACATCTATCCGAAAAAACCTTTTTGGGTAATAATTTACCCTTATCATTTTCCTTAACATTTTTGCCCTTAACAGCATGCCACACGGAGTTGGGCGGAAACGTTAGAAATAGCAGTCCCCCGTTTTGTAACGTTAGAAGTACCAGTCTCCCGTTTTGCGTTTAATATTTTAACTTTCACGCTTTTTAGTCTATGTTTTAGTCTAACTTTATAAATTTGCAAAACTAGTGCAACTGTGTTAGTGTTAGAGATAGATTAATTATCACACGCAAACGTTTTCTCCGGAAGATGGAGGTAAGATGAATGAAATGAGCTTTGTCATATTTAATGTGTATTTGCTATTAAACAAGGGAGAGGAAAATGAAAGATTTAAATAATTTCCCCCCAATGTATTCAACAAAAGTGGTACATCCGTGTATCAGTTTTCAATGTAAGCACAATTTTGTGCAATACATGTCCACCAGTGCGTACAAAGTGCATCAATTCCTGTAGAAATAAAACATTTTTGGTCACGTGTGCAGCCACTTATGCGCCACCTGCTGTACCTCATGATCGGATCTGAAAGTCTTTCCTCTAACCGCATTTTGAGTAGTCCAATAATGTGATTATTATTTAGGGAAAGGTGTGATGGATACCACGGATGTTGAAGACACTCGAAGTGCAGGTTTTGAATGATTGCAATTGTTGCACGGGCAGTATGGAACCGAGCGTGGTCTGGTTGCAACAACACACCAATACTCAGAAGTCCACGTAGTTTGGATTTCACGTCAGGTCGAAGAGTATTCCTGTATACGTATCACTGGTTACAGTGGCCCCCCAGAGCATGTAGTGCTCTAAAATTACTCCTCGGTCATTCCAAAAGAGTCAGCATGACTTTCCCTGTAGTCGACAGCGTGCGGAACATCTTCGGTTTTAGTGAGGAAGGATGGCTCGATTTCGTGCCCGCTGTTTTGGTTTCTGGCTGATGATAGTTAATCCCAGGTTTCATCTCCAGTAAAAATTCTGTGTAGGAAGCCATCGCCTTCTGCGTCAACGCGCCTCAAAAGTTATTAACAGGAATTAACACGTCATTGTTTCAATACTGGAATCAGCTGGCGTGGCACACACCTTACAGATACACTGCTGAAGACACCTTGCTCACTTTGTTGCAGACATCTTGCTCTCTCTTTGTTTCTGGCTGATGATAGTGAATTCAACTTTCATCTCCGGTAACAATTCTGTGTAGGAAGCCATCACCTTTGGCTCCAAAGTCCTGCGCAAACGTTTTTGACAGGCATCAACACCTCGTTCTTCCACTTCTGGAATCAACTGGAATGGCACACACCTTGCAGACACTTTGTTGAAGACACCAAGTCTTAATTTCCGCTTCTGATGTATTTGCAGCAAAATATAAGCTTCTAAAATCTCGATTGAAAAAAAAGTCGTTTGTTGACCGATACTACTCATGTCGAAAAACCTTTTAGGAACATTTTCTTCTTGAAATAATACATAGTTTCTACGCCAGGGGGTTGGGTGTAGATGTATATCTTATTTTTGTCAATATCTCTACTTCTAAAAGTCCGATTTGAAAAAGTCCTTCTTTGTTGGATAGTGTTTCCAATGCGAAATGTTTATCCTATAAATTAAAAAATTTCAAGTAAATCACAGACTTTCCGCTAGGGCTCACAAAGGTAAATTGCGTTTTCTGCTCCTAAAACTCCGATTTGAAAAATTCATCCTGTATCACATATAAGACCTGATAGGAAATATTTTTCACATAATTTCTAATGTTTGGTAAAGAATGGTTTGGCCATCAGGGGTCAAAGTGTTAAAGTCTGCTTTTAATGTATTTGTAGCAAAATCTGGTCTCCTGAAAACTCGACAAAATATTTTCTTCATGGACCGATACCGCTTATATGGATAAACCTTTTGAGAATACTTTCTTCCTAAAATAATGCATTGTTTTCCAACCAGGGGACGTAAAGTCACATCTTATTTTTGTCGATAACTCTGTTTCTAAGAGTTGGTAAGCTCACGATTCCGTTTACAGCAATATCTGAGGGATTAAAGACCCGATTAAAAAGCTTCTTTCTTCTCTCAGATACTATTGTTTTCCATACCGGTTTGATTGACTTTGAATAGCTTTGATAAATTTAATTTGCGTCAGAACGGATTCAAAAGACGTGCTTATTACATCCGAAAATTCAGTGTCATCTTTCTTGTTCAATTCTGGTGTCAGCTGGCGTGGCACACACCTTGCAGACACGTTGTTGAAGACACCTTGCTTACTTTGTTGCAGACACCTTTCTTGATCTGTTGCAGACACCTTTCTCACTCTCTTGGTTTCTGGCTGATGATAGCGAACCCAGGTGTTATCTCCAGTAAAAATTCCCTGTAGGAAGCGATAAGCTCCTTCGAACGTCGTTGTTTTAATTCTGGAGTCAGCTGGAGTGGCACCTACCGTACAGACATTTGGCTGAACTGGATCACATCATGCATGATGTGGAACGCTGAACCAAGACTGATGTTCAAACGTGCGGCTATTTCATCCACCGTGCCTTCAATTGATGTAATTTCCCATCACAGAACCTTCAACTGATGTAATTTCCCCTCATAGTGCCTACAACTGCTGTAATTTCCCATCACAGTGCCTTCAACTGCTGTAATTTCCCATCACAGTGCCTTCAACTTCTGTAATTTCTTATCACAGTGCCTTCAACTGCTGTAATTTCCCATCACAGTGCCTTCAACTTCTGTAATTTCCCATCACAGTGCCTTCAACTTCTGTAATTTCCCATCACAGTGCCTTCAACTGCTGCATTGGACTCCGGTGTCACAACTTTGTGCGCCTGCCCCGGTCGAGGAGAATATGTCCCAGAACTCACGCCGTCTCGGAACTTCCTAGTCCACTCGTACAACAGCTGGAGTAACAGATATTCATCTCCATACAGCAACTTCACTCGACGATGAATTTCAACAGTTTTCACGCCTACACTACCTAAAAAATGGATGACAGGACGTTGCTCCTCTTTGGTGCATGTCTCAAGTGAGGCGGCCATCTTTGCACTGCTACTGTGACGTCATTAAGCTTGTCTGCACCGTGCTACCATCTGTAAGAAAATCTTAGTCATTGGTAACAATACTGCCATTGCAGGACAATGACACGGTATTTAAAAAATTTAATCGCACTTTTAAAGTTTTCATTTGACTCATGTGATATGTAAATGTTTTAAAGATAAGTAGGGTTAAAGTTTAATGCTCTTTTTATAGTGTTTTAAAGTACTTTTTTTAGCAAGAATAAGATAGTTTTAGGTCTAAATTGAAAACACGCCGGGAGTTTTCGTTCTAATTTCGAAACAGCCACGTGCATTAAATGTGTTCTTCAGAATGTGATTTGGCGACATTTATTTTGCCAGTAGTAATTCTCCTGTTTGCTTAGTAACACTCCTATTTGTTCAATATCTGTCTTAAGTTGCACGTTTGTTGTGAAATGGAAGGTAGAAGATATGGGTTCTCCCACCATATCTCTGATGTGAGTCCATGGAAGAATGCACGAAATGAGGCAAAACTTAATGTACATTTAAACAAATAGGTCTGAAAGAAGTGATTTAATATCTTAGAAATTAATCACATGAATGCGATGGGCAAGCAGACAGTATGTGTCTGTCGCCTCAGTTATAGGACATAACCTACATGCTGGACTATAGGTGAATTCAGCCACATGGCGTGCAATCGAGTGGAAATGTCCTTGATCGCTGTCCTGCTGTATCGCTGATCATGTGTCTTTGGCCTATGTCCGCAATGCATCGACATTGCTAAGTGGGCTCGTGCAGAGTTAAATCGTCAGCCAATGACGACACACACGTTCTGTGAATACCGTTGGCAAGGATTGCACCTGGGCACCTGTGACGTACTAACCTCAGAGATGACAGGAATGTGAAAACGACAAAGTTGCAGCGATAAACTTCGTCGGTGTAGCTTAATTGGGAAAGCATTCGGCTCCAAAGCAGAAAGATGCGGCTTGGATATGTCCACCGGACGTTTTGGCTTTTCACATCGCAAAAATGGATTCCCCGGCCGTTGGGTTCTTCGAAAAATGTGTGATGCAGTACACAATTAAATATTTAAAATGGATCATTAAATATTTTAAAATGGATTCACCGGCCATTGGGTTCTTTGAAAAATGTGTGATGTAATACAAAATTAAATATTTAAAATGGATTATTAATTATTATGAAATGGATTCACCGGCCATTGGGTTCTTTGAAAAATGTGAGATATAATGATATAATACACAAATAAATATTTAAAATGAATTATTAAATATCATAAAATGGATTCACCGGCTGTTGGATTGTTCAAAAACTGTTTGAATGCACAATTAAATATTCAAAATGGATTATTAAATATTATAAAATGCATTCACCGGCCGTTAGGTTCTTCGAAAAATGTGCGATGTAATACACAGTTAAATATTTAAAATAAATTATTAAATATTATGAAATGGATTCACCGGCCGTTAGGTTCTTCGAAAATGGTTTGATGTAATACACAGTTAAATATTTAAAATGAATTATTAAATACTGTAAAATGGATTGACCAGCCGTTGGGTCCTTCAAAAAATGCGTGATGTGATGAACAATTAAATATTTAAAATGGATTATTAATTATTATGAAATGGATTCACCGGCCATTTGGGTTCTTTGAAAAATGTGAGATATAATGATATAATACACAAATAAATATTTAAAATGAATTATTAAATATCATAAAATGGATTCACCGGCTGTTGGATCCTTCAAAAACTGTTTGAATGCACAATTAAATATTCAAAATGGATTATTAAATATTACAAAATGCATTCACCGGCCGTTAGGTTCTTCGAAAAATGTGTGATGTAATACACAGTTAAATATTTAAAATAAATTATTAAATATTATAAAATGGATTCACCGGCCGTTATGTTCTTCGAAAAATGTTTGATGTAATACACAGTTAAATATTTAAAATGAATTATTAAATATTATAAAATGGATTCACCGGCCGTTAGGTTCTTCGAAAATGGTTTGATGTAATACACAGTTAAATATTTAAAATGAATTATTAAATACTGTAAAATGGATTGACCGGCCGTTGGGTCCTTCAAAAAATGCGTGATGTAATGAACAATTAAATATTTAAAATGGATTATTAAATATTATAAAATGGGTTCACCGACCGTTTTGTTCTTCCAAAAATGTGTGATGTAAAACGCAATTAAATATTTAAAATGGATTATTAAATATTATAAAATGGATTCACTGGCCGTTGGGTTCTTCGAAAAATGCGTGATGTAATGCACAATTAAATATTTAAAATGGATTATTAAATATTATAAAATGGGTTCACCGGCCGTTTTGTTCTTCCAAAAATTTGTGATGTAAAACACAATTAAATATTTAAAATGGATTATTAAATATTATAAAATGGATTCACTGGCCTTTGGGTTCTTCGAAAAATGCGTGATGTAATGCACAATTAAATATTTAAAATGGATTATTAAATATTATAAAATGGGTTCACCGGCCGTTTTGTTCTCCAAAAAATGTGTGATGTAAAACACAATTAAATATTTAAAATGGATTATTAAATATTATAAAATGGATTCACTGGCCGTTGGGTTCTTCGAAAAATGTGTGATGTAACACACAATTAAATATTTAAAATGAATTATTAAATATTATAAAATGCGTTCACCGGCCGTTTTGTTCTTTGAAAAATATGTGATGTAAAATACAATTAAATATTTAAAATGGATTATTAAATATTATAAAATGTATTCACCTGCTGTTGGGTTTTTCGAAAAATGTGTGATGTAATACACAATTTGAGGCAAGCTTTCGGGCTCATCATAGTCAGAGCCTTCTTAGGAATAGCAATTTACTATTCATAAGAAGGCTTTGATAACATACCCCGGACGAAACCGCCCTGTGGAGCGCGAACACTTTGCTTAAATTGTGCATTAAGTTTACGCCATTAAAGAAAGTACTTTTGTTTTTAGTAAATGGTGGAGTCTTTTGTAATGTGTAATGTTCGTACTACACATCTTCTGGAATTAATGAGAATTCCTTTCACTGCAGTGACCTATTTTAAGCGTAGTTTGGTGGCTGACATGGAAACCTACGATTCCGTCTCATCCCTTTCTCATGGAAGGTTGAATATATCTGCCGTACTAGAGAGGTGATGCATATGTCAAGAATGCAAGTAAGAGTGATAAGCCCCTGTCGGTTAAGCTCAATTGGGGAAGCATTCAGCACCAGAGCAGAAGGACGCGGTTGAAATAACTGCTACTGGCAAATGATTTTTACGCTGTAAGTGCCATAAAATACTGTAAACTCAAGCGTTTTGTGAAATCGCCTGTCATTCTCAAATTTCTTTATTGATGGTGAAAATCCTCCAAATATGTGGCGTCAGTAAATAAATACATACATCGCTCTTTCCACGTTCCAGAAACACATAGCAACCGAAAAATTGTTTTCAGCAGCCGCCGTGGAATCCGTGGAATTGGCCACCGTGGTGTAAAGTTAACAAGCTCGGCTAGTTATCGAGAGTTCCGTGGTTCAATTCCACGGCGGCGGCTGAAAACAATTTTTCGGTTGCTATGTGTTTCTGGAACGTGGAAAGAACGATGTATTTATTTATTTACTGACGCCACGTATTTGGAGGATTTTCACCTTGGATCTCGCCCTTTGGATTTAACTGCTACACTATATATAGCCAGTGCCGTTAATGACCACCAGATGGAGACGACTCAGTAGCTGAGCCCATCTTACGGATTAATGATGTCAGAAGCTGACTTAAAAATACACATAGCACCGTGGATTGTTGGCCACCGTGGTGTAAAGTTAACGAGCTCGGCTAGTTACCGAGAGTTCCGTGGTTCAATTCCACGGCGGCGGCTGAAAACAATTTTTCGGTTGCTATGTGTTTCTGGAACGTGGAAAGAGCGATGTATTTATTTATTTACTGACGCGACGTATTTGGAGGATTTTCACCTTGGATCTCGCCCTTTGGATTTAACTGCTACACTATATATAGCCAGTGCCGTTAATGACCTCCAGATGGAGACGACTCAGTAGCTGAGCCCATCTTACGGATTAATGATGTCAGAAGCTGACTTAAAAATACACATAGCACCGTGGATTGTTGGCCACCGTGGTGTAAAGTTGACGAGCTCGGCTAGTTACCGAGAGTTCCGTGGTTCAATTCCACGGCGGCGGCTGAAAACAATTTTTCGGTTGCTATGTGTTTCTGGAACGTGGAAAGAGCGATGTAATTATTTATTTACTGACGCCACGTATTTGGAGGATTTTCACCTTGGATCTCACCCTTTGGTTTTAACTGTTATAATATAATATAGCCAGTGTCGTTAATGACCACCAGATGGAGACGTCTTAGTAGCTGAGCCCATCTTACGGATTTATGATGTCAGAAGCTGACTTAAAAATACACATAGCACCGTGGATTGTTGGCCACCGTGGTGTAAAGTTAACGAGCTCGGCTAGTTATCGAGAGTTCCGTGCTTCAATTCCACGGCGGCGGCTGAAAACAATTTTTCGGTTGCTATGTGTTTCTGGAACGTGGAAAGAGCGATGTATTCATTTTATTTTTTTCTTTATTGAACATTTTTGTCTGCAAAGGTTGTATTATTCTTTTTTTAATTTTTATTCGAAAGCCACACACCGGAGTGCAACTGCCATGTCGTAAGTCTTTACATCATTCTGAGAATTTTTCAATTCGAAAGTATGTATACATGATCATTGTGTTTCCTCCATTGTGTGCTTGGAGGAGTTGCAGGAAATATATAAATACCGTTGAAGAGATAAAAGTTAGTTTCCGTTTTTTATTTGATACTCTGCATGCTGTACAATTGTACATACAAATAAAACAAAGGCTAAAAATGGTCATTTTCCACCTTGCTATGCAAATTTATCTAATACATATCTATCTTATAATTTTACCAATTTCGTAGTACCGTATTTAATGCGACATCATCGCGTTTTTAAATTTCTACATACATTTACTAAGGTATGATGAATTTAGGCTGTTTTTGAATTCTTCTTTCTGTCTTCAAACGAAAGTTCGTAAATATTAAAAGTAACAAACGTATGTTTTTTTGGGGTGGAGAGGGGGAGGACATGCTGCTAAGGTCTTACGCTGATTCTTTTTATATAAACGACAAATATGCTTTCGCATTTAAGAAAAGTTTTCTTCTAAACTATATCTGTGCTCATTCATCATCTAGCCTCCTCTTTCCGAAAACATGTGTAAGCGAAACAAACGGATTTGTGTATTATCGGTTTTCATTAAGACACGTTTAGAGTATGTGATGCGTGGAGCAAAGAAAACACAAATTTCCAAGAATGTGTGTTTCGCCTTGGCAACTGTTTCATTGTCTTTTCCTGCATTGTGGGCTTGGAGGAGTTGCGGGGTGATTGAAAACTTTTCAGATTATAGTTTTCAGAATAATCGAAACTTCACAATCGGAAGTTTTCTTTATGTTCTATGTTTCAATAGTGTATCGACAAATACTTCCCACATCATTTATGTCAAGTATGTTGTCATTACTTTTAATAGCGTGTGAAACCGAAAAGTGAAATCGCACCACTATGAAATTCAAAAAAATACGGTATATACTCATTTGGGATTTTATTGTCACCTTAAATCGGTATGGAAAGTAAACTCGGGCACCTCTGTGAATGAGCTCTTGAGTGTACGTCTGGCTTCACAACACATCACGTATGCAGCCTTGCTGATATACATTATTAAGAATGGGCATACATTTTAAGAATGGGTGGGGGGAAACATGGTGGACCATCTTTTAGGATGGTATAACGAAGTAAATTTCTCCGTCATTTTTGGTCTACGCCGGGAATCGAACCCGTGTCCGCTTATTCCGGAACAAGTCGCTCTACCAACTGAGGTACGCAGACGTTCATTCGAACTGCTATCTGCCTTAATGTCGTGTGCGTCCTGCTGGCAGGTACGTCACATCTCCCCTCCCCCCGAAAGAGGGCCGGGGGCATGGCCCACGGGTCAACCGTGACCATGAATCGTTGCAGGCATCCATCCACTGTAGAACGTGCACTTGAGAACTCCCAGTCCTTCTGGTGTGTGGAATGCAACATCACACACATTTATATTTCGTATCGCTGGAGAAGGGATTCTCTGATTTTTCCTATCTCGCGGTGTGGAAAGAACATCACACCATTGCGAGATTTTGAACGGTCGGGTCATCCGGAGAGTTCGGGCACCATTATAACGAAGTAAATTTCTCCGCATTTTTGGTCTACGCCGGGAATCGAACCCGAGTCCGCTTATTCCGGAACAAGTCGCTCTACCAACTGAGCTACGCAGACTTTCATTCTAACTGCTATCTGCCTTTATGTCGTGTGCATCCTGCTGGCAGGTACGTTACAATGGGCTAAATTGCACAAGGGTGTTACAGCCCCGCATGTGGATTTATTTAAACTCTCCACCCTTCTCGCCCCCTGGTTGAGTGATTCTTTTGTCCAGGGGAGCAAGTCCCTTTTAAGCTGTTTGTGGATCATAGGGACCCTACCTTCTTAAGCTTTCCCACGCATTCTGACAATTTCAATGCTACCTTCTGGTACTCATCCTTTCTTTTCAGGTGACACTAACGAGATTATACAACTTGCATTGCAAAGGGTAGCTATAGAAGCTATGACGTATATTCTAAATTAACTTTCCTTTTTAGTTTCTTGAGTTTATTCTGTTATTCTTCACTCTTAACGTGATATATTTCTCTCAAACGAATTAGTTTGGCAAACACAATTGAAGTTGAATGAACGTGACGTATGCCTGAGTTTTCATAAGAACAAGAGATAAAAACGACGACTAATCTATTGCTTGAGAGCGTTGCGTTGTAAACTGATTATTGAAAGCAGCATTATTGAAAACAGCGTTGTGTGGTGTGTGGAGAGTTTAGTGCAATATGTGACCAAAGGGATGATCTACCCTGCGATGTGTTTGCTACATCCTGAATAAAGCACTTTTTCCGTAAGTTTGACTTCTGTTGTTTACATGTTTCGTCTAGGCGTTTAGGTTTCTTTCATTTAGGAACTATTTCTTACTACGTTGCTGTTCGAAATTAACGTAGAAGTAAGAGAAGACTTCTTCGTCATAAAGCGTAAGTTACCCAAGACAAAGGCAGTCAAATTTTATGATTTACTCAACAAGGGCAAGTGAAACTTTCACATCCGAGATTTTGAGATTTTTTCTGGTTTTGAAAGGGCAGCTTTTAAAGCTCTAACAGACCCAAGTAAAACATTCTACAGTCTTATCAAGAACTTCTTGCTTTGAAACAGGAAGCTTTTAAAGCTCTGACAGACATAAGCAAAATTTTTCTACAGCCTAAACAAAGATTTGTTTCTGCTTTTTAAAGGGAAGCTATTAAAGCTCTAACACACCAAAGCAAAAATAGTCTATAGCCTCATCAAGGATTTTTTCTTGCTTTTCAAAGGGAAGCTTTTAAACCTCTTGTAACGTACCAGGAGATGTGACGTACCTGCCAGAAGGACGCACACGACATAAAGGCAGATAGCAATTAGAATCAATGTCCGCGTAGCTTAATTGGTAGAGCAACTTGTTCCGGAATAAGCGGCTTCGGGTTCGAATCCCGCCGGATAAAAATGACGGAGAAATTTACTTCGTTATAATGGCGTCCGAACTATCCGGATGACCCGACCGTTCAAAATCTCGCATTGGTGTGCTGTTATTTCCACACCGCGAGACAGGAAAAATCAGAGAATTCCTTCTCCAGCGCTTCGAAAAATAAAAATGTGTGATGTTGCATTCCACACAGCAGATTGACTGGGAGTTCTCAAGTGCACGTTCTGCAGTGGATGGCTGCCTGCAACGATTCATGGTCACGGCTGACCCGTGGGCCATGCCCCGGCACTCTTTCGGGGGGGAGATGTGACGTACCTGCCAGCAGGACGCACACGACATAAAGGCAGATAGGAATCAGAATAATCGTCTGCGTAGCTCAGTTGGTAGAGCGACTTGTTCCGGAATAAGCGTACTCGGGTTCGAATCCCGGCGTAGACCAAAAATGACGGAGAAATTCACTTCGTTATAATGGCGCCCGAACTATCCGGATGACCCGACCGTTCAAAATCTCGCATTGGTGTGATGTTATTTCCACACCGCGAGATAGGAAAAATATGAGCAGCACTTCAAAAAAAGAAGGGGGAGATGATGTAACGTACCAGGAGATGTGACGTACCTGCCAGAAGGACGCACACGACATAAAGGCAGATAGCAATTAGAATCAATGTCCGCGTAGCTTAATTGGTAGAGCAACTTATTCCGGAATGAGTGGACCCGGGTTCGAACCCCGGCGCGGATAAAAATGACGGAGAAATTCACTTCGTTATACTCTAACAAACCGAAGCAAAAACATTCTTCAGCTCCATCAAGGATTTCTTCTTGCTTTGCAAAGGGCAGCTTCATGAAAGCTCCAACTGATCCAAGCAAAAGCCTACAGCTTCCATCTGGGATTTCTTCATGCTCTGCTAAGGGAAGCTTATAAAGCTGTAACAGCCCCAAGCAAAAGCAATATTTGGCCTGAATTTCTAATTTTTCGTAAGAAATATTTATCCACAACGGAGCGCAAGTACATATTTCTGTTTGCAATATATTTGCAGTGGTATGTGTTGTTTAAAAATCCCAAATGAGAACACTGTTCTTTTAGCAGATACCACTCATCACGGTACATCATTTTGCGTATAATTTCCAGTCAAAACAACGCAGAGTTTTCCGCTGCTAAGCATAAACGTCTAATATAACTTCATCGATATCACCGCTTTTAAAAGTCCGATTTGAGAAATTCATTTTTGCGTCTCAGAGCAGTTATTGTGAAAAACTCTTTGCATAGGATTTCTAATTTTTCACAACATTAACAACATGTATAGTTTATGTCTTGTCATTAGGAAGCTTAAGCTCATATTTCTGTTTTAACATAGTTCCAGCCATATCCGTATAGAAAGTTCCGAATGAAATAAAACATCCCTTTGGTCACATGCCTCTCACTACAAGAAACGGTTTTACTTATGCATGGTCTCTATTCAAAACAATGCGAGTTTTCCGTTCTGACGAAATTTATATTCTACTCTTGTTGATACAGTTTTGTGTTTTTTAATTATACTCATTTGTGCGAGTAGTTGACGTAGTACGTATCCTGTAAGCAACTGTAACTCCTTTTCTAATAATTAGGCTGAAGTTCACCTTCTTGTACTGCATGCCACTCGTTATGACAAATATTGCTAAGAATACCCTTTTAAATAGTGTGCTGGTTTCCTGCTGCTATATGTGTAAATTTGTTTCCTTTGCTTCTGAAAGTCGTATTTCAAATGCACTTTGCACATCTCATAGCTCTCGTCATGCGGGATATCTTAAGCACATTATATAATTAATTTTTATTCGGTGTAGTTACACAGCTAGAGGACATAAGGGTAGATTTTATTCGCGTGAGCTTCTCGGACTCTAGAAATATTTTTGGATAACCACTCTGTGTTGGATATGTTTGATTATGAAAAACTGCTGTATTTGTATATTTAAAACATTAATACAGGGGAAATCAGTGTGCCTTTATTATTAAACCTTACTTTTTAATAGTTTATTTAACGTTATAATGAATATGCTTTTAACTAAGCTAATTATAGTGAATATAGCTTCCTTCAATTATAATGTAATGAATTCAGCTTCTTCTAATGGTTGTTGTGTTATTAATTATGAATAAACTTTCCTGCTAGTAGTGTAGTAATAATAATAATCAAGCTTATAACTGGTAGTAATGCTGTAGTAGTAATTAAGATGAATAAAGTCTTATGCTGGTTGTTACTAATAACACTAAATGAAATAAACCTAACAGCCAGACAGAGGTCTGACAGTACTATGAACTGAGAAAGACGTACTTACAACAAATTCTTTATTAGTGAGACTTCTCGCTCTCACATAAACGAACTCTCTTTATACAGCACCAGCTTTCTGACACATAAACCACAGCTCACTTCGTACAACAACAAACGCTCTCTCTATACAACAACAAACGCTCTCTTTCACATAAACCAACGCTCTCCCTATACATCGTTGAACGCGCCTATTTATACTGGCTACCACCACGTCATGACTTACACTCATTGCCAGATCTCATTCAGCGGGTGAAATAACATCTCTTTCAGTAAGAAGATAATTTACATAGTAAAATAAAATAACCAGAGATAGTAAAAATCAAAAGGAAAGTGATTCGAGAGTATACGTTACAACGTGTTCGTATCTAACCGATTGAACGTCAATCACACTCTAGAAATAACGTATCCAAAAAAACTGCCAGGTTGAAAGGAATCAGCACTTACATGAACTTCAACTGTATATTTTCCACGAAGTGAAGTTTTAACATCCCGTACACTTAAGTGCCAAATTTTGCTTTAGATTGCACATCGTTTAAGATACGTTTTGAAACAATTAACGAGTAGAATGGTAGATTTCGAAATTTATTGCGGGAGATTCGCACATTATCTACGCAGCATCATATTAACACTTATTTCTCAACAACGCAGCTAAAGTGTTTTAGATATATATTTGGTTTTTACAGTAAATTTGGTGTTCTAAAGTTTGTGAAAATGTCTCTTTAGCGCAAACACATGTGGTTTATAATCCCATAATTAGAAGTCCTCGCTTCTTCTTATATATGCAATTATCAAATAAGCAACGAACTAAATTAATTTCCATTTCAAAATTCTTTTCTCAAGTGCATTTAGGTTAAAGTATGCATAGACCCTTAACGGTTGATATGCGTTCTTTATTTAATGAGTTTATTTGAAACAATGAAGTTTATGAAAATATTGCCGTAATAGCAACAAGTGCTTAGAGTATTCATTGGTGGGAAAATGGGGAAGCGATATTATATATTTTTTTTTCGAAAAGTTCATTTAGTAGGGGGAAACTAGAACGCATAATCGGTACTTAATTAAGGAACTTGCATCGGTTAAAATGTAAAATTAAGCCGCCATAGAACACAAAGAAAGTAGGTATTACCGCAGTTACGATGTTATCACCCATTTATGTGAATGCAGATCTGTCGGGAAGAGAGCTCAAACAATTTTATAGGAATTTCAGAGTGATTTAGAAGCCTTGTTAAATTATGGACTGTTTAGTAAAAATTAACAATTCATAACAAAGCACCCTGAAGCACTATTTCTGCGGAGCACTTGAGCAATAATGGTGGTACACTTACCTTTTTAATAAACGTTGCAGCAAAAATAGCTTATCTCTAAGGAAATAAAAATACTCATTATTTTGATGGAGATAAAATATGGATAACTGTGATTTTTTCTTTTTACTACACGAAGAAAAAACTCATATCAAAGTTGTTCGTATAAACTGATTTTAAGAATTCACGGAGAAAGAAAAATGGAGGGTGTCAAGAAAGATGCGAAAATTAGTAGCTCCTCACAAGTTTGACTAATATTCGAATTTAAGAAGTTAAAAATATATAGCGAAACAACCCTTTCCTGCTGGTGATGGATTTCAGATCCCGATCTTCCTTCTCCGGAGTTGGACATTCTACGTTTTGAATTACGCCGGCAAAGTCTTATCCCGTAACTTACCTTTCCGACTGGTAAGTTAGCTCTAACGAAAGCACGTCACGTATTGCAAAATAGAGGAACTGCCTCTTTCGCGTCTTTTGTAAAAATGGATCATGCTTATAATATTGGTTTGTCCGTCCGTCCGTCGGTCTGTAGACATCATATCTCTGCAACTATTAGCCCGATTTGAAAAAATTCTTTTTTCATTGGGAAGCTTAAAATATGCGAATGATGTTCCTTCATTTCGTTTTTTCTTACGATGTAGGATTTCGCCGCTATAGAACGAAAATTGAGATTATGTCAAATTCAAAATAAATTTTATTCCATATACATGTATCATCATCATCATTGTCAACCATTATCAATCCACTGCTGGACGAAGGTCTCCCCAAGTTTCTTCCACAACGGTCTGTCTTGTGCCAGTATCCTCCAAGTTCACATGTGGTCTTCTTCTGGGTCTTTTCCTGTCCCTTAGAATCCAGTCTAAAATTTCAGATGTCCATCAATGGTCTGTCCTTCTGGCAATATGTCCAGCCCATTGCCATTTCAGGGATTTTTCTCTGATCATGCTGTCTTCCACTCTTGTCATTTTTCGGATCCACGAGTTCCTCTTCTTATCTCTCCTGGTTACACCAAGCATGCATTTTCCCATGCTACTTTGAGTTGTCTGCAGTCTTTGTATGTCTCTTTTAGTTAAGGTCCACGTCTCTGCACCATACGTAAGCACTGGAAGGATGCATTGATCAAACACTTTTATTTTAAGACATAATGGCATATTGCTCTTGAAGATTATACCGTTTCTTCCAAAAGCTCTCCAGGCAAGTTTTATACGCCGATTAATTTCTTCATCAATGTGATCTTCACTTGATATCTGCTGTCCAAGATAAATGTAGGTATTGGTTGTCTCCAGCGTTTCTCCATCAATCGATAAATCTTCATTTCTTGAAAAAGCATTGAACATCCCTTTTGTCTTCTGAAAGTTCATTTTTAATCCCACTTCTTTACTCTTGTCAGCAAGTTCCTGGATCATACTCTGCAGCTCTGGTAGGGCAGCTGCAAAAATGACTACGTCATCAGCAAAACAAAGGTGAGTTAGAGAATCTCCATTAACCTTTATCCCTTTGTTTTCCCAGTTCAGTGATTGAAGGACATTTTCCAATGTAGCATTAAAGAGTTTGGAAGATATAGTGTCACCTTGTCTCACTCCCTTTCCAATTTTTATGTGTGATGTATTCTCAAATAGCGGAATCTTTGCACTTCCGTTTTCATAGATGTTATTAATAATATTAATGTATGCATCTTCAATACCGCAGGATTTCAAAGCCATTGTAACTGCTGATGGTTTCACCGAATGAAAGGCCTTTTAATAATCGATAAAAGCCATGCATAATGGAAGTTCATATTCCCTCGCTCTTTCAATTGGTTCTCTCAGTACATGGATATGATCTATAGGCGTATCGTTCACTTCATCGAAAGGTCCCTTGATCGAAAGGTACATTTCACCGAAGGGTCATTTGACCGAAAAGTTCATTTCACCGAAAGGTAACTTCACGTAAAAGTTCATTTCATCGAAAGGACATTTGATCGAAAAGTTCATTTCACCGAAGGATTATTTTAACTAAAAGCTCATTATATCGAAAGTTCATTTCACCGAAGGATAATTTTACCTAAAAGTTCATTATATCGAAAGATCATTTCACCGAATGGTCAGTTAACCGAAAACTTAGAATTTCGTTGTTAGAGATGTGTTGGAGTGTGGTTTGGATTTTTGAAAAACTGGCCACCTAAACATTATCGGATTGTATAAAAAGTAAACACTTCTAATTTCTATGAAACACCTCCACATGAGTAGGTTTTTCGAAATATAACATTAATTATAATAAGGTCTAGATCTGTGCTTTTTGTCAAATTTTAATCCTCCGAGGTCATATTAATTTTAATCCTCCGAGGTTACATAGTAAATCAAGTACATAGATTTCCACTTTTACTCAACAACAAAACATTAATTTTCTGACCGAAGGCCTACATACAGGTCGTTTTAAAAGATTTTAACTCTACTCATATTCATAAGCATTACATAAAATGTAAAGTAACTTTTTATGTAAACCTTATGAAAATGAGCACATGGTTAAAATTTACTAAAAAAGCTTCAGCCGAGGCCTAGAGCCATAAAAAAATGTGCAACATTATTAACTTGACTTTTTATATAAACCTTATGAACATGAGTTCGTACGATTAAAATTGGGTAAAAAGACCTAAGGTAAGGCCTGGTGATTTTAAATTGATTATTTTTGCCTGAAAAAATGAGCATCATAATTAATTTTCCTTTTTATGAACTTGAGCACTGAACATGAATTTTATGTAAACCTTATGAACATGATTAAAATTTGCTAAAAAGGCCTTAGCCGAGGCCTAGATACTTAAAAGTAATTATTTTTGTCTTTAAACTACATCTTTGCGTTCTCTGTGACACGGGAAAATCAAAAATACAATTTGAGTATCATCCCCTAACGTTTTGGTGGTCTGCCAAACTTGCACGATGCTTCAACAGATCCTGTAATGAAATCCAAAGTTTTAGATAAACTGACCCTTCGGTGAAATGACCTTTCGATGAAATGAACTTTTAGGTAAAGAGACCTTTCGATAAAGTAACTCTTTGGTGAAATGAACGTTTCGATCAAGTAATCTTTCGGTGAAACAATCTTTTCGGTGAAGTGATTTTCGGTTAACTGACCCTTCGGTGAAGTAAACGTCAGGCAAATGAACCAGACCCGATCTACAGTGCTGTAGCCATTCCTGAATCCAGCTTGTTCTCTCGGTTGAGTCATGTCCAGTGTCATTTTCAAGCGGTGTGAAAGAACTTTACTGAAGATTTCATAAACCACTGATAGGAGGCTGATAGTTCTGTAGCTGCTGAGACCCTCAATATCACGTTTTTTATGTAGCAGGATCATTGTAGCATTGTTCCAATCTTCAGGAATCTTCCCTTCATTATATATATATATATATATATATATATATATCCAAATTTGTATTGTACAATGGTGTGATTCCGTATTTCATTCATTGATGTTCCAACATATTTTATAATTCAATTTCTAAATTAGTTAGACATTTTTTAAATTTAGGATTCCAACACGTTACGTTAAAAATATGATGCTCCCTATCTCCTAAGATTATCTAAACGCATTTTCTACAGAGTAAGGACTCCAATGTCTAAGAATATCTATATGCAATTTCTAGAGAAAATTAAGTGCTCCAATTTCTAATAGACGAATATCACTTTCTCAAAGTTATCCCAAAAATGGAGTTGCCATTTGAATATAAGACGAGGATTTGGAGTTAAAATACAAATACGCACGTCATATATGATAAAATGATTAAAAAACCGTCTCTGTGCGTTCAAACAACGTTAGTCCCAATTCACAAGACTTTAATTAAAATAAAATATATACACTTTAAAAGCATTAGCACTTTCGGGCTACTATAGCTCATCCTCAGATGCAAGTCAGATCTTTGGTTAGTACAGCACATATATACATACATAGGAAGGCAGCGCAAAGGATCATGGGGAAGGAGGCGGGGTCACCGTGGCATGGTCCCGTACAGAGAGCTGCTGTCTTAGTATTTTATCCCTATATCGTAGTATTGTATCACGCTGTTAATGCCTGAAAGTTTGCTAATAATTCAACACCGCGTAACATGCTGTAATGACTATGTCCCCTGCGATTACCCCCCGTCTGGAGGGATACAATACTAAGACAGCAGCTCTCTGTACGGGACCATGTCACGGTGACCCCGCCTCCTTCCCCATGATCCTTTGCGCTGCCTTCCTATGTATGTATATATGTGCTATACTAACCAAAGATCTGACTTGCATCTGAGGATGGGCTATAGTAGCCTGAAAGTGCTAATGCTTTTAAAGTGTATATATTTTATTTTAATTAAAGTCTTGTGAATTGGAACTAACGTTGTTTGAACGCACAGAGACGGTTTTTTAATCATTTTATCAGACGAGGATTTGATAAGACTTTTAAAATAAATATTTTTTGCAAGTTTAACTTTTCATCAAGATTATGAAATTATATGGGAATGTTGATTAATCGAAAGCAATTCTACGGCTACCAGTGTAGAATATCTTTCCGCCAATTATATAAATTTTGATTTACAACTTAGGCTTTATTAAATGGAAATTTCTTAAACGCTTGGCACGTAGGAAAAAAATGTAACTTTAACATAATACAGTCGCTAAACGCACATGAGAAAGTAGATTATTTCTCTATCTGCGAAAAGAAAGTATTGATGGGGTATCATAAACACTCCATCTTGGAACTAATATGATTTAAAACATGCTGTATTTACTTCAAAACGACAAACAAAAAACAATTAAGGAAGTCGAAGATAGTCTACAGTTCACCTTGAAATATAAATATAACTTAAACGTGCTTAATTGAGGAAAATAAAAAGGAATACACAGGCATTTAATTCATTTTTATTTTTTCTGGTTCTACCGGAACGTTTCTGTGTGTATGTGTGTGTTTTAACTGCAATATAGATATCTGAACCGAAATAAAACTGAGAACATTAAATTTAATTATTTTTAATAAAAAATGTATATCGCGACATTTAGTAAAACAATCTACATAAGAATTTTAAAGTAATTTATTTTTAGATAAAGTTGATTAATAAAAAATTAGAGGGAGTGAGACTGCAGCTTAGGTAGCATCTAGATGAGGAGAAAGGATATCAATAGACTACGGAAAAATGAGATTGAATATGAAAGAAAAAGAACAGGAAACGTTGCTTACAAAGCTAGGATTTCGTAGCAGAAAATGTAGACATAGCCTCAGTAAGAACAGTTTAAATGGATGAAAACCGAAAAGCGAGCAGAGAAAAATTTTGAGACTTTAAAACTTTAAAAAGATTATTAAAAATCAGTTATGAAAGAGGTCAAGTGAGTATCTAAGATAGAATGGTACAATTAAAGAGTAACAGATTTAGAAATGAAATGATTGAAACAGGAGTAAAGAAAACAGAGAAAAGAGAGAGAAATCCAGAATAAATAGTAAAGAACAGACAGAGTGAATTATAGTGAAAACTGGTAACTTTCTAACGGAGCGGGAAAATGAGGCAGGAAAGAACAGTAGAGAAAACAAGGAGTTTAATAAAGAAGGTATAAAATGAAATTTTCTTAGAGCAGAATATTTGGACTAAAGGAGTCAGTCACATAATCCGAATGATTGAATAATACAGTAAGAAAAAGTGAGACGATCAAAGATGGAGTGCAAAGGGAATACAAGAAAGCGACACGATGAGAACGAGAGCGAAAAATCGAACACGAGCAACGATGACAGGAAAAGTAGCGAAAGAGATAAATAGAAGTAAACTGCTGCCAACACATTAACATTCACGCACACGTACCGAACAGACATGATGATAAAATTGAGACCAGAGAAGAAAAAATGTTCGAAATTCTGAGTAAGCGATTGATATAATTGAAGGTGAAAAGACAGAAAGGTGCAGTGAGAGTAAGAAAAGGGATATGTATTGAGTAAATATGAATGATACAAAGATGGACCACGTGAGGAAGGAAAAATATTGACAAAATTATAGAGAGCGATGTACATAAATTTCAGAAAAAGAAAAAGGCAGGCAGAATGACAGGAAGGAAAAGAGGTACGCATACAAGATGGGGATAATCTAAAGAAAGCGAGGAAGCGAGGAATTTCAGCATAACATATCGAAAAATTGTAAAAGTATTGCGGGCGATAGGTATAAAATTTAGAGAGTAAACAAAAGCGATGTTCATGGAACAGAAAGATATATCGTAAGAGAAAGCGGAAAAATCACTAAAGAGAATTAGAGAAAATAGCAATGAAGATTAAGAGTGAAAGAAAAAGAATTGGTATTAATGCCGATTAATTCTGGTGTAAGGCAAGCAGAAAAATGCAGTGAGAAAGAGAAAATAGATAGAAATGGTAGCAGTAGAGAGATTGCTACAGTACAGAAACACATTGATACTTACAACCCAAAAATATCAAATTGCAGAACAAATAATTAAATATGATTTTCGACAAGTTTTAAAATTTGAAACTAGAAAATATGGAGTAAATAAGACTTCTAAGAAAGGGATATAATCAAAACCTATAATTTTCAGAAAAGGAAGTAATGCTCTCAATGAGATAATACAAATAATAAAAAATGATATAAAACTAGAATTTTAAAAGAGAATCCATAAGCAAACTCATATGTTGAGAGAGTAACTTTCAAACTTTGTCTTCAGCTCTGTCTTTCTTTTAAAATTTAGCAACTTCATCTTCAAATCTCTACTGTCTTTCTAAATTGTTTTTTATTTAATTTTTTTCAATTTTTTAAAGAATCACTTCACTATGGGAATCGTTTCAGTGCTCTCTAAAGGAGTGATTCTAAATTAATTGTTCAAAACCTGTTCCGGGTTGTTCTTCTTTGTCAGCCCCCTCCTCCCACACACACATACACTAAAGTTCGTGTGTAAGATCTGTGTAGATGAATAATCTAAAATAATTATTACAAATTTTATGGTGTAGGAAATTGGATTTTGTAGTGGATGAGAAATGGATTTCAGTTTGTATGGTGTTCTCTCTCTTTTTTTTTAACCTGGAACCGTTCAGTTTTAAATATTTATGATAGTTTTATGTAAATAAATAAGTGGCTTCTCTAAAATTTAAATTACTAAATGAGTAAATGCTATACTATGCTATGCAAATTAATTTGGACAAAGTAAAAAATTACTCTTTTTTCCAAATCTATGCCTTTATATCATTCTATGCCTTCATATACACTGATAAATACCTGTATTAGTATGAAGTGTGTCCTAATTTAGCAGAAATGACCTCTTTAATTCGTTTTGGCATTGACTCCACTAATTCAGTGCACATATGTTTGACTTCATAATCGTGCAACTACCCTTTTATAGCATTCGTTATCATGCGTTCTTTAGTTGTGCAGTCCATTTTACCTAAACGTCTCTTCAAATAATTCCACAAGTTTTCTATGGGATTTAAGTCTGGTGAATTTCCAGGCCAATCAAGCAAATTAATTTGATTTTCCAGCATGCGATTCTTGACAAATTTCGAAATGTGACATGGGGCCAAGATATGTTGAAATGTCCCATCAAAAGTTTGCAAGAATGGAACAATCCTACGTTGTAATATTTCTACGTACTTGGCTGAATTCATCATACCTTGAACAGGAACTAAGCTTCCAGTGCCATTTGATGTGAATAAACCCCAAAACATCTGCTTCAGAGGGTGTTTTACAGTTTGTTTGACATGATCAGGTCTTAAGGGTTCACAGTTGCTTCATCTAAAGGCATTTGCTTGGTAACCCTGCATAAATAAATGAGTTTCAGCACTGAAAATTACCTATTTACAGTCGTCAGCAGTCCATGATTTATATTTTTTTGCCCATGCTAAACGTTTGATCTTCAAAACCTTTCAAATGACTACCGTCTGTGCACGATTAAAATAAGAGTAAAAACCTATAAAACCTTTAATGGCTATAGCTTACATAAGACCTTTCGGATCGTAAAGTAAGAACCATCATCAGATGTTGCAAGTGACACAAATATATATGTACTCAACAGGAACAGCCCTCAACACAATTGGTGTGATCGCTGGGAGGAGTTTCCCGCAGGAATTCCTGTACAAACAACTCTATGACTCCAACAACTACAATATCATCCAATCAAATTTTGGATTATGTTGTCTCCTCCCAGCGATCACACCAATTGTGTTTAGGGCTGTTCCTGTTGCGTACATATATATTTGTGTCACTTGCAACATTTGATTATGGTTCGTATTTTACGATCCGAAAGCTCTTATGTAAGCTATAGCTATTAAAGGTTTTATAGGTTTTTACTCTTATTTCATTTGTGCACAGACGTTAGTCATTTGAATGGTTTTGATTGAATCGGCACGAATAGTTATTTAGACGTTTTATCTTTATTTTTGCATTCAAATATTGTTTTTTCGTTGGTCTTCTTGCTCTCCGGCCAACTTCCAGAAGCCTACGACGTACAGTTAGAACACTAACATCACAACCAATAGCCAATAAATCTCTTTGAAGGTCGGTGCTTGTTTTTTTTGGTTTTTTTTTTGGATTCATTTTACTATTTCTGATTAGATATTTATCGGTTCGTGGAGTTGTTTTTCGTTTTCTTCCACATTTACCTCTCCTTTTTGGAGACGATGATCCAGGTGCATTGTATCGCGTAAGCAGTCTTGATACACTTGATGTGCCTACACCAACTGCACAAGCGATATCTCTCACTGTCATAGAAGTGTGATCCTTTATAGAAATTATGTTTCCACGCTTCCTTGGGGAAATATCCATTTTTCAATACACGAAAGCAACACGTACTCACAGAGAGTAAAAACTAACATACACCTATCACGCACGAAAGCCCACAACTGAAGCTTAAGTGCCTATTTCCTGTTTAAAACCGGTCAAACCACATTCTTACTATCAAGTTCTAACAGTCACATAAACTCATAGCTTATAAAATCGGTTTACGTGGGTTTCCGACATCAACTGGCGATCACATTACAATTCTGAGAATAAAATAGCTTGTTCCAATTAATTTGCACGGTAAAGTAAAAGAGTGTAAAATTTGTGTATAAAAGTTTAATATGGAAACATTCATAAAACCCTACCAATTCTTTATTAATACCCCATGGTCGACTTTCAATAAAGTCAGGCATGGGAAAAAATAAAGAAACAGAAATACATTGATGCAATTTGATGAGCCGAAGAAAACAACAGAGCGTGAGCGAGAGCAAAAGAGAAACAAGGCAGAAAAAGAGAGATATTAACATTCAGTGGGCGATAGATATAAAACTGTGAAAAACGTAAAATGGAAAGTGAGAAATGTTGGTAATATAGCGTTACTGATAAGAGGCGGAAATCTAGTTAGAGTGAGGTAAATTCACAGAAAGAAGCAGAGTTGTATATGCAAATAAACAATTCTGTAGGAAGATTGATACAGCATAAGAGAGAAGGTGCGAGGAAGAGAAAGAGAAAGAGACAGTCATGGAGAAAGAATACCAGAAAGAAGGGAATAGAGATGCCAAGAGAAGAAATCAAATACTTGTTCTTACTCTAAAAAGAAAAGAAACTGGTGCTTTGCAATAACTTATGAAAAAATGCCATTTCCCACACAGACAACGTTGCCATTATGTATCATTGTCGTTCTTAGAAGTGATCTGGAATTCTTTTGCTCCATTAGCATAATATTACTTGTTTGGGGAAGAGCATGTGCAGTACGAGGTAAATCCGGTTGATATTTCGAGTAATAAAGAAACAGTTTTAATGAAAAGCCCTGTGGCATTACTGACGAGGACATTTTATTATTTTGTAAATAAAATATCGAACATGGCAAAAGGAAATTTATGAACGTGTCCGGAGTCGGACGAATAAAAACATCCCAACAAAAGATGATGAAGAGTGTGTGAGGCTGCGCTGCCTCCATGATCTCCGATCTGAATGGCGTCCAAAAAGCCTCAGAGATTTCCGCAAAATTCGGGGGACAGACCACAAACCACCCTCCTGCCATTTTTCGGAATCCGCGTCGCAGAATGTGTTATCCTCTGATGGCGATCCCCTTTTAAGGCTATTCCTGGCATAAGTCCAAGAAATTTTTCTTGCCTGGTCAGATGGCTGGCGCCGTCTGATGGCATCCGCGCTTGGACTTTATAGGTCTGAGCAGGACTTTTAATGCCGTCTGCCATTGGGACGAATGTCCGATGGAGAATTATGTGAAGATGGAGATGATCTGTATTGGGAGATCCGAAGGAGTCTCGAAAATATGAAGGACTGAATACAAAAAAAAAAAAAAAAAAAGAGAAAAAAACAAGATATATAGATGACATTGTGTAGAGGACATTTTGTAAATCAGATTAGGGTGGGGTATTATGTTTCGATATGACCATCGCCTTATGGAATGAATAAACCATGAGATTTCTCGAATGTAATTGCTCACTGATTTTTTTCATCCTTCTGGGAAAAGATGGGTCAATTAATACATACAAAAAGTTACGACTGCAGCTTGCCAATGCAATATAAATAAACTATAGGAGGGGTAATCAATGTTGTTACGCAAGGCAAGAACTTTCTCAAAAATATAGAAAATATAGAAGAAAAAAGCTCCCGCAGAGCAAACACAACGCGTGGCAACAAAATAGTAGAAACTGATTAAGTAACATTACTTTGTATAATTTTTCCATAAGATGTGCAGTAACGGGATTTCATAATCATTTAAAGAGTTCAAAATATATTTAAAAACCACTTCAGTGAGGATATTTGCATCCGGTGAGAACTTTATTTTCATTTCACATCCTTTCAGTTTTTCTTGTGTAAATTAAATTAATTCTTACACAAAAACGCATATAGCGTATTAAATTTGTTTATGTTTGTGGTGTAATAAGTGCAAAGATCCGCCAAGCTTTCGCACTTCACTGGGAAGCTTTTACAAGGCAATGGTGGATATTAAAATATCTATCATTCCCTTGAAAAAGCCGCCCAGTGGAGCAAAAATGTCTACCATTGTCTTGAAAAAACAGTGGTAGACACAAAAATGCCTACCATTTCCTTGAAAAAGCTTCCCAGTGGAGTAAAAATGTCTACTATTTCCTTGAAATAGCCCCTCAGTGGAGTAAAAATGTCTATTATTTCCTTGAAATAGCCCCCCAGTGAAGTAAAAATATCTACGATTGCTTTGAAAAATCCTCCCACTAAAGTAAACATGTCTAATATTGTTTTGAAAAAAAAACAGTGGTAGACACAAAAATGTCTACTATTTCCTTGAAATAGCCCCTCAGTAGAGTAAAAATGTCTACGATTGCTTTGAAAAATCATCTCACTAAAGTAAACATGTCTACCATTGCCTTGAAAAAAATAAGGCAATAGTAGACATGAAAATGTAAAAATGCGTACCATTCCCTTGAAAAAGCAGCACAGCTGAGCAAAAAAAGTCTACCACAGCCTTAAAAAAACAAAAACAATGGTAGACTTTAAAATGTCTATCATTTCCTTGAAAAAACCTCCCAGTGCAGTAAATATGCCTACCATTGCCTTGAAAAAATCTCCCAGTGGAGTAAAAATGTCTACTATTTCCCTTGAAAAAGCCTTCCAGTGGAGTAAACACATCTACCATTGCCTTGAAAAAAGACAATGCTAGGCATAACAATGTCTGTCATTCCTTGAAAAGGCCTCCCACTGGAGTAGACATGTCTACCATTGTCTTGAAAAAAGCTTCCCATTGGAGTAAAAATGTCCCCCATTACCTTGAAGAATAGACAATGGTAGACATAAAAATGTCTACCATTTCCTTGAAAAAGCCTCCCAATGGGGTAAACATGTCTACCATTGCCTTGAAAAAAATACAATGGTAGGCATAAAAATGTCTGCCATTCCCTTGAAAAAGCTTTCCAGTGGAGTAAAGATGTCTACCATTGCCTTGAAAAAACTTCCCAATGGAGTGCGAAAACTTGGCAAATGTTTGCGCTTATTACACCACAAAAATAAACGGATTAAATACGCTATATGCGTTTTCTTGTGTATTCACAGTCTGGTGTACTTAAAAGTATGTTAAATTAATTCTTGTTGGACTGAACATTACATACATGAACAGGTTTTACAGTTTGGCAATACTGACAGAGAAACAGCTGAAAATACAATGGCGACGTTAAGCGTATACAGAGTGGATTAAGTGAAGTTAGTATATACGTGGAGAAATCGCGAGCAAATTGTTTAACACTGATATTGCAATATTAAGCCATGATAAAAAGCTGTTGCTGCTCGATCTCAAAAAACTTGCAAAAGATAAAACACTTTGTACACATAAAAGATTTGATACTTTTAAAACCATTATAGGATTAAAAAGCGCACAAGATATTTTGGGTGGAACTTCCATCCATCTTCTGGTACGAACATTGCAGATGGTCGCTGGGTATCATACAGTTACACTATCTACCAACAAGTAATTGGACACCTGTGATAGCAAAGGAAAACGAAGTTTATTCACCTTCAAAAGTTGGTGGAGCCTCTGTAACGTACCAGGAGATGTGACGTACCTGCCAGCAGGACGCACACGACATAAAGGCGGATAGTAGTAAGAAGAAACGTCCGCGTACCTCAATTGGTAGAGCAACTTATTCCGTAATGAGGGGATCCGGGTTCGAATCCTGGCGTGGACAGAAATGACCGAGAAATTTACTTCGGTCTACCTCCACGAGCGGCGATTACAGCTGCGACCCTCCGGGGCATACTCTCAACCAGGCGTTGTACGACGGCTAGCGGTATTTTCTTTCACTCGGCTTGGAGAAGACAGGTTAGTTCCTTCACCGATTTCGGACGGTGGGGGTACCCCTTCAGTCGACGCTTCAACTCGTCCCAGAGGTGCTCGATTGGGTTAAGGTCCGGGCTCTGCGCAGGCCAGTCCATTCGATTAACCGCATTGTCACCATACCAAGCCATGGTGGACCTTTCAACATGACAGGGGGCATTGTCATCCTGAAAGTAACATGGGTCCACCCCGTAAAACTGCCACAACGTAGGAAGCGCATGGTCATCCAAAATGGTGTGGTAGGTCACGGCGTTGAGTCTACCAGAAATTGAGACCAAGGGTCCCCATACCAGGAGAAACACCCCCATAGCATAATTCCTTCGCCGCTAAACTTCACAGTTGGCACAATACACTTCGGCAGGAGGCGTTCTCCAAGCAGACGCCAAACCCAGACCCTGCCATCCGAACGGTAGAGGGTGAACCTTGAGTCGTCGCTACAGAGAACCAGTTTCTGCGGTTCAACGGTCCACTGTCGAAGTTCTTTGCACCACGTTAGCCGAGCAGCGCAATTGGACTTGGTGATCAAAGGCTTGTGGGCGGCAGCACGTCCATGATAAACGAGCAGATGGGCTTCCTTACGGATGGTATTCATCGAAAGAACACTCCCGGATGCCTGTTGAAAATTCTCGCGAATGTAGCCCATTGATTTGGTGCGGTTCTTCCGAATTTCTCTGGCCAGCACCCGTCGGTCTCTAACTCCCAGTTTTGTGGGTTTGCCGGTTCGGTGCACATTCCGATAGTCACATCTCATCTTCCACTTGCCAATCACGTAGGCCACTGTCGATTTTGGGTACTTCATCTCGCTGGATATGTCACGTATAGATCTGCCATTTCTGTGATACCCGACGATTACACCCTTCTCGAAATCAGAGAGCTCCGAACTGTGTGGCATCTTGCATGCGACTGGTTGCGTTGTTGTTTCCCACACGATATTTAACGGCGGCGGCAGTGACGTGTATAAGGAACGCAGATATTGTCGATTGCAAGGGTGTCCAATTACTTGCTGGTTAAAGTTCTACTCGCCCTAGTCCTAAGCAAGCGAATGGGGGGAGGGGCGATGGCATTCTTTTCCCTGGATCTTAAATGAGTCGTCACCAAGTCAGAAGTATAGAAACTGGTAGTTCATCATTGCAACACCTGTCACCATATTGGCAAATAAAGAAACATTCAGCGAGGAGATTTACCTTTCTAGTTTTTAAAATTAACAAAATGTATGCATCTTTCCACGATGGGGTATGAGTGCCCCGTTCCACTAGTCGGGAGAGCACGGTGGCAGAAGTGCGGTATCTAAAGTTGTATTTATGTAAAAGCAACCGATTGTGGAAAATCTAACATACATAGGTTCCACACTTCATAGTTTGGGCGTGAGAATATCGGAACACAAATTGCCGCCCCATAAGACCAAAAATCCAATTGAGATCGAATCCGTTCCTACCTCTGACGAATGCTCATCAGCCAGCGCTTAGACCACCACGCAACCGTGCGGCATCAAAATGTTAATCTTTGCTTTTCCCTCACCCTTATAGTTTTTAATGGTGTCCGGTAATCCCACATCCAAAAAAGAGTATGGTATATTTGAAATGAAGGAATATGACCTTTAGTAAGTAAAGCCGAACTGCAAATGTGGTATTGCTGCTATTCGTTGTTTAGCGACACTGTCTCTGAGTGAGAGAGTTGTACCTAACCTCTCACTGCGGCTAATGTTTCGTGAACGTGTAGTCATTTTGTTCCCTGAACGTATAAGGTTTGTACTTTTACCTGCTATACAGGAAGACCAGGTGACGCTGGGTTGCCTTTTTATACGATCACTCTAATATGTTTTCAGTATGCTACTCTTAATGTTGTACGAGTGTTTTTCCTTTTGTGCAGTTCATCGTTTTTATGTATTCCCTATACACTGTTAGGTTTCGTCCCATTTAGCACAGCCTTGCAATTTAACATAGGAACAACACTGAGCCACCGTCTTTTAGAAATAGGAGACGGTTACTCAACGTAGCGCCTACGTTAAAATGCAAGACGGTGCAACCTGGGCTGTTTGTGTACTTTTGGCATACCAGCTTTTGTTCTGTTATGTCATTTTTGTTTCTGTTTCCTTTATAAAGCGTTGTGCCTGGCGCTCATTGGACCATTGACGTCCTGCAATCCTATCTACCAAACCTAACATCAGCGGCTCATTCCTGCTCTGTCCATGAAACTGCAGTTCCCGGCAACTACAATTCAGCAAGATCTACGCAAATACGTCTCTATCCTACCCTATATGATTTAGTACCTTCAGCTAATGTTTAAACAAAATGCCCGGTGCACTAAAAATGGGAAAGACATTGCAGAGCGAGTCACAGAAAATGCTCATACTGAAATTTATTAAAACATAGAATCCATTTCTGCTTTACATTCTGTTGCAAATCACTGAAATTCTGAGATATTGTAGTAAAAGCCATGAAAATTCCCCTATTGAAATTCAATAACACATACAATCTATTCCTTTTTTACATTATGCTGTAAATCCCTGAAATTCAGCGGAATTGTGTAGTATGAGCCACGAAAATGCTCATGTTGAAATTTAGTAACACACACACACTCTATGGACAAAAGTCACCGAACACCCCTTCAGAAGCAAATGAACTGATCCGCTGCGTTGATAATATGTGAGATACAGCTGCAAACGCTATAACGCGATCATATCGTATTATGAGGTTGCGTGAAAATGTCACAGCAGGAGAGAACTGACTTTGAGAAAGGAAAGATTGTTGGATATTACATTAGTGGATTGTACATAAGAGAAACCGAGAGGCGTTTAAACATTCCCAATTCAACTGTTTTGGATGTATTGAATAAGTGGAAGACACATGGCGTGCCTGAAGCAGCAAAATGTACCGGCACACCAAAAAAAAAAAAAAAAAAAAAAAAAAAAAGGGGTGATAAAGGACGTCGAAGTCCCAAGAGAATCGTTACATCTAATCGACGGAGTACTGCACAAGACCTAAGTGTACAGGTGAGTAAAAATGATAAAACCTCGGCATGTACACGTACCATTCGCAGAGAACTTCATTCAATGGGTTACCGTTCTCGTGCGGCTGTTCATAAGACTTTCATCTCCACTCGGAATGCTACTCGTCGTTTAGCATGGTGTAAGAACATTTATCATGAACCGTAGATCAATGGAAACGGGTCCTATGCACTAATGAATCCAGATACAGGATCCATCACTCTCATGGCCCTGTGGGAATGGGGCTAGCCGAGGGAACGCTATTTAATACAGTGAAATGTTCCTACGGTCAAGTTTGGAGCTGGTGGTGTACTCGTGTGTGTGTGTGTGGGGGGATTTCGTGGTGTGATCTCGTCCCATTGGTCATCGTGGACAAACCTGTTAACCAGCACGTCTACCTCGATATTCTGGTCATTAGGCCCTACCAACTTTGTGGCAATACTACGAAACCGAGCCTTGTTGGTACCAGCAGGATAATGCACCGAGCCATAAAGCAAGGACTATTACGGCGTTCTTCGACGAGAATTCCGTACCGTGGTGTGGATTGGCCAGCACAGTGCGCTGATCTTAATCCCATAGAGCACCTATAGGATGAATTAGAGTGCCGCATAAGAAGTTTGGAACCAAGGATTACTACTAAGCAACGGTTAGCGACAGCATTATGTACTGAATGGGAGCGCATACCTACCGCTGTGTTCCAAAACCATGTCGAAAGCATGTCTCGAAGGGTCAGTGCATGCATTAAGGCCAACGGTGGACCAACACCGTGCTAATATATGTCAATAAACGCTTGGTTGTTTTTCTCTTCTAGGTGTCCGGTGACTTTTGACAATATGGTGTAGAATATTTTACATTATGTTGCAAAACCCTAAAATTCTGGGGAATGGTTGTATGAACCACATCAATGGCGCACCCAGGAATTCTTGTTGGAGGGGGCTGTATATATATAGTACACTACACAATGTGTGTACATATACACTGAAGTGCCAGAAAAACTGGTACACCATTCTAATACTTGGTAGGTACATCACGGGACTGCAGGACTGTAGAAATACGACGGGGCATGGACTCCACTAGCTTCTGGAAATATGCTATAGGCAATGCACACCATACTTCCTGCAGAGCGTACCCCAATTCGGGTGTATTCCGAGGTCTCGGATTCCTGTGTTTGATAGCGCGCTGCATAACATCCCAAATGTGTCCAATCACGTTCAGATCTGGGGACGTGGGTGGGAATGGCAACACCCTAAACTCAGATGAATGCTCCTCTAACCATAATGTGGCGTTCCTACACTTGTGTGGAGGGGCATCGTCCTGTGGAAAATTCCCAACCCATCAGCATGAATGCAGGACATGAACAGGTGCACCTCGTCAGAAAGAATGCGCACATAGCGTTGGCGGGTCACAGACATTTGTAAAAGCACCAGGGGTCCCAGTGAAGCCTAGCTAGCGAAACACATCCCATACCATTATGGACCCCCCGCCAGACAGTACACTTTCGTGTTTTCAGGCGTGACTCATGGATTCATGGGGTTTGGGCCACACACGAATCCTTCCATCTGCCCGATTCAGTTGGAAACGCTACTCGTCAGACCAGGCTACTTGTTTCTAGTCATCAAGTGTCAGTGGCGGTGTTGTCGTGCCCAAACGAGGCGCATAGCTTTGTGTCGTGCACCCATCAAGGGGATTCGAGTTGGGCGTCGGCTCCCGAAGCCCATATCGTGCAGGGTACGTTGCACAGTCCGAACGCTGATGTTTGTTGAGGATCCAGCATGGAATTTCGATGATACCTTCGAGAGTGTTGCACGTCTATCGCGTGAAACGATCATTGACAGCCGACGATGGTCACGTTCACCCAATGTCATTTTACGGCCACTGGTATTGTAGGTTGGAGGTTTTGCCGGCATTCTTGTAGTCACGGTACACCCTTGCAATGGTCGTCCGTAAAAATCCGAACTTAGTTTCTACCTCCGAAATACTATGGCCCATCTCACGAGCGCCAACTATGACACGGCGTTGAAAATCGCTTAAATCGTTATTACTTGTCATTCTCATGCCGAAAACAGCTCTGACAGCTGGCAAGGATGTCTATCGCTTTATATACGCACTGGCGGACGCAACCGAGTACGCGCATAGGTGACGTTGCTATGTATTTTGTATAAGCTCGTCTGTACCAGTTTTTCTGGCATTTCAGTGCATTTAGTGTACGCCTATAGTTCATACTGTATACTGTTGTGGCGTACGTCGCTCTTAATCTCATTGGGGCTTTGGGAAGAAGTCACTATGTAATTTTTTGAACATGTAAAATAATATTTTTGAATTTTTAATTTGTGACGTACGTCGTTCTTAATCTCTTTGGAAGGGGCTTAAGCCCACAAAATCCCCTCCGTGGGTGCGCCAATGAACCACATAAATGTCCATATTGAAATTTAATAACACATAGAACCTATTTCTCTTTTACATTAAATTGCAAACCCCTGGGGAATGGTAGTATGAACAACGGAAAGGCCCATATTGAAATTTAGATAGCCATAGAATATATTTCTCCTTTACATTGTGTTACAGACCCATAGAATTCTGTGGAATGGTAGTATGAACAACGGAAAGGCCCATATTGAAATTTAGTAAACCATAGAATATCTTTCTTCTTTGCATTGTGTTACAGACCCATGGAATTCTGTGGAATGGTAGTATGAACAACGGAAAGGCCCATATTGAAATTTAGTAAACCATAAAATATCTTTCTTCTTTGCATTGCGTTACAGACCCATGGAATTCTGGGGAATGGTAGTATGAGTCAGGAAAATGCCCATACAGAAATTTTCTGGCACATACTTATTTATGCTCTATATTTTATTGTAAATCGCTGAATTTCTGAGAAGTGACAAACGAGCCATGGGAATGGTGACGTACTTTAGAGGTGACGCAACTGTCAAGATGACAAATCCGCAGAGATACATTCCGTCGGTGTAGTTTTGTCGGTTAGAACAACTGGCTCCGGAGCGAGGAGACGTGGTTTAGATTTCTGTCACCAACAAATTTGTGAATTTCACATTGGCGCCCCATTGTGGAAGATGCATTTACTGGCAGTTGGAGTCTTTGAATAATCTGTGTTTATTCGACACATCGTCTGGAATTAATAAAAATTCTTTCTTCGCTTCAAAAAAAAAAATAGAAAAATAAAGGGGAATGGTGTGACGTGCTACAGAGGTAAATCACGTGTCAAGACGATAAATCTTATACGATACTTTCAGTCGGTGTAGTTCAATCGGTTAAAACAACTCGCTCCGGAGCGAGGAGGCGTGCTTTCGATTGTCGTCACCCACAAATTTGTGAATTTCACAAAATGCCCATGCTGAAATTTGGTAACACGTAAAATCCATTTTTATCTTTTTCTATGTTGCAAGCCGCTAAAAGTCTGCGGAATCTATAACGAAGTGAATTTCTCCGTCATTTTTATCCGCGCCGGGGTTCGAACCCGGGTCCACTCATTCCGGAATAAGTTGCTCTACCAACTGAGCTACGCAGACATTTGTTCTGATTCCTATCTGCCTTTATGTCGTGTGCGTCCTGCTGGCAGGTACGTCACATCTCCTCTCCTGGTACGTTACATCATCTCCCCCTTATTTTTCTTTCGAAGTGCTGCTCACATTTTTCCTATCTCGCGGTGTGGAAATAACATCACACCAATGCGAGTTTTGAACGGTCGGGTCATCCGGACAGTTCGGGCGCCATTATAACGAAGTGAATTTCTCCGTCATTTTTATCCGCGCCGGGGTTCGAACCCGGGTCCACTCATTCCGGAATAAGTTGCTCTACCAACTGAGCTACGCAGACATTTGTTCTGATTCTTATCTGCCTTTATGTCGTGTGCGTCCTGCTGGCAGGTACGTCACATCTCCTCTCCTGGTACGTTACAAATCCTAATATGTCGCACTAGTCATCCAGCTGTTAGACATAAGGGCTTCTGCTTAGATGGAAATTTTCAAACACAGTTCGAGTCCCTCATGCGACATCACTAGCAGGATTTTCCTGCACGCCCCTCTGTTGATCCCGACGCTTTCCAACCTATCAGAGTGCGCTTCAGGAAACAAAACCGTATGTGTTAACACCACGCACCAAGGGAAAGTTTTTTCGTGAGCTCACAATGCCATCTGAAGGAATTGGAGCTCTTCATGTGGAAAGCAGAGCAGTCAACAATTCGGTGAATATCCGAACAGTTTGAAGTTTTTTGTGTAGGGCGTTATTTTTTCTACATTCTTAAACTTTTCCTGTCCGTACCCGTACTGACATTAAATTAACGTAAACGATGAATTCAATAATGTTTTCTCACCCTAATACCTGCCAAGCGGTGGGTTCGCCCACTTGCGAGATGCTTGACAGCTTCGCGTTGCCCAGGAATTAGGTATCAAGTGTCAGAAACATGCTTCGTTAATTTACGAAAAAATGACGTACAGTTGTCCGTGAATTTCAGAAATATTTTTACAGTGTAGGACTAGAATCCAGATCCATCACTAAGGAGCAACCAGATCTTAAGAGTACAAAAGCTGCCATTTTCTGATACCTAGGGCAAACCAAATGGTAATGGGAAAGCGAGCAGACGCAAGTGATCGCAGCTTGGATCCCATTTAATTTTAAATGTTTGGGGGTTTCACAACCACGGTGAACAACTCGGTGGGCTATAAGCATTCGCCATCCCTAATCCAAAATCACTAGCCCCAGGGAAGAGAGAGAGGTCTCACCGTGATTCGAACCAGCTCCCATCTCTGACGAATGGTTAGACCACTTCGTCATCGGGCGGCGACTCTTTAAATAGTATAGTTTCCATGGATATTTCACGAAACTCATGAGTGCCTGTAATCCCAAGGTAATAGGTGATGCAGGATGCTTGACTATTCCAGAGCAATATGCTAGAGAGTGCTTTAAAATGCTTAAACTAGTTGAAATGTATCTCTGCAAAACTCGTCCCATAAAATCCCCGTACGTTTGAAATTGCTATCGTAATGCGCTTTTCTGGATCACATGATCACTTTCAGCAGCGCGGAACAGAGAAACTAGCTAGCATTACCAGTCTTTGATTGATACATTATGAAATTAATCGCATTTCCGTGAATCGTTTGATGCTGACATGATTTTGATAATGATGATGGCAACGGTCAGTTGAACTTTAAAGGTCAAACTTCGAAGTGGAGGAGATTTATCCGCAACTGCGACAGGCCAAGCGGAAATTGTCTCGTTAGCACATTTGCGCGTGACGTGCTGATGCCGCTACAACTCGCAGTCGAGCGCTCGCCGCCCGGCAACGCCAGAGATCACAATCAAAGTTATGCAACAGATGCGGAGTGAAGAGTCGGGATATCCTTTGTTAATTAAGGAGAAGCGGTCACATTTGCATGCCATCCGCTGAAGCCAATATATTCATCAGAAGTTAAAGACGGGCGAAAGTTACCAATCCCTCCCAATGAAATCTACCGATGCCTCTTCTCGCTCTACAACATTCACTCAGACGCTTTGGTATTTGACTTTTGCACGTATTAAATGACGACTTCATTAATTCCTGCTCCAATATGGTTAAAGTTCATTTCAGTTGAACGTCACAAAAGCTTCTTAGGAAACGAAAACCTTCCCTAAAGCATTAGAGCAGGCAATTACGTTTCTGAAGGAATCAAAACATATGCTACTAGAATTCAATTATAACACAACCTAAAAAGGCCGCACGTGTGTACGAGTGGTCTTAACGGCGGGCATGGGTTCAGTCACCCTAGATGGGTCCCAGTTATATTCCCGGACAGGGTGAGGACATGTTCTCTGTGAATACACACGCAGGACATCGAAATCGGGTCCCCCTCCGGAGTAGGTCGCTCTCCCAACTTAGCTAGGCGAACATCTGATGTCATATCATGAGCGTCCTGCGGCAAAGGTACGTCACATCTCCTTTTCTTACCATGTTATCCTGTCCTTCAGGCATTTAAGGGAAATAGCCCAAATGTCCGGTTTTTTGAATCAGAAATACACTGGCGTGCAATTATTAAGGACGAGACGGTTTTTCGAATGTAACGTCGTTCAGAAGTGCTCCACATCGACTCAAATCATACCATTAGATCCCCAAGATATAAGAATATGGGAGAAGTGAGCGAAACCGTCCAAACAAGGAATCCAAAGGACACAAAGGCACTTTATTGAAAAGGTAGCTTTGAGCGCAACTGGACAGAAAACAGAAAAGTCCATGTTACAGTTGGCTACTAAGAAAAATCCAGTCTTTAGTAAGGGATATGATCACCCCTCACTGCGTTGCAGGATTTACAACGTCTGTCCATGCTGAGCACGAGGTTGTAAAGGAGCTGTTGAGGCATCGCGGCCCATTCCTCTTGTAGCGCCAATTGCAACTGCGGAATCGTTGCTGGCGGCAGGTGACGTGCTGCCAAGCGTCTCCCGAGAAGCTCCCACAAGTGTTCGATTGGATTTAGGTCCGAGGACCTTGCGGGCTAATCAATGCGTTGAATACCTTCAGTCTCCAACAGCTCTGCGACAGTCACTGTACGATGAGGTGAAACGTTGTCGTCCATGAAGAGGAACTCAGGACCCACAGCACCTCTAAACAGACGCACGTGCGGCAGGAGAACCTCGGTACAATAGAGGACACCTGTGAATGAACCTCCTTGGAAGATGTACGGTTACCAAGCATGATACCACCCCAAACGAGAACTCCGCCATCTCCAAACCTGTCCCTTTCGATCATGTTGGAGTATCCTGCTCTCTCTAGATGTGTATACGTCCAGAATAGCTCGTCAGACTAAATCGGCTCTCACCCGTAAAGAGAACTCGACCCCATTACTGATGTGTCCAGTTCTTGCGTTCCTAGCACCACAGAAACCGCCGTCTCCGATGAGCAGGCGTTAATGGCACACACCGTTCTGGTCGTCGTGGAAATAGACCACCTTTGTGCAGTCTCCTGGCCACGGTTAAACGCGATAACGGACGTCCAGTTGTCTGTCGCATGTGCCTTGCGATTTCTCCCGCTGTCTGCCGTCTGTCTTTTCCCTCCTGTAGGACAATATATCGGTCGTTCGCTGCCATGGTTGCTCGTGAACGACCACTGCTAAACTCTCGGACAGCTGTTCTTGTCATTTAAAATGCTCTCCAAGCTATTGAAACGATGCCGTGAGGGATCCGGTACTTCTCGGCCATACTAGTCACACTTCGACCTTCTTCCAACTTTCCAATGACGCGACATCGGGTAACGTCATCCAGATATCGTCTACTGGATTGCCTGTTGGCCATATCACACGGTGGCAGCAACTCGACGTCGTTCAAACCGATATTCACCGTGCAATAGCTTTCATCGAATTGCTGAGCGTACACCGCCCGTGTGCTTTATACCCTTCCGACACTCCCCCTACGTCATGCTGCATATATGCGCATGCCCTACCGTACCGGACCCTAGTCTATCTCCTGAGTGGTCTTTCGGTCCTTTCTGTCTGCTCGTTCCGCTGTTATGCTAATTTCTCCTCTGCAACCTTAATTTTTGCACACAAGCGTAATTTAAATATATTTTGCTAAAAATATTCAATTGTAATTATACATCGTATCAAGCAACCAGTAAAATGTATTCATTCATTTCTGTATTCTCGTTCGTGCCCCCTCCCCTTGCCCCCCGGTCAGTTTATTTTCAACAGCTACCTGCTGCAGTGCGTCACTTGTAAGTCAACAGCATACACAAAACCCACTAGTGCACGTTTGCCTGTCTGTCGTTTACCGCATGCAGAAGATGGGCGGTGCCGTGCGGTGTAGTAGTATAAACAGTCAGTTCATACCGCTTGTTTTGTATGTTATGAGTCGTTGCTGTGAGGTTTTTTTATACACTCGTCATTAAAGCAATAGTTGCACCCAGAAGAAAGCAACCGACAGGAATGAAACTTGGTGGATAGGTTTAACATCGTGAGACAGGCAAATGAATCAAGTATCACGCTCGGCCGCGCAAGCAAGGAGGGGTCGTAGCGCTGTGCATGGACGACTATATAAGGTCGTCCCGTTGCACGTGCTTGCTATTCTAACTAGTGCTGTTGTATTCGCTGCATCCTTTACAAACGAAGTGTGCCTCGGAAAAAAGTTTGGAAGCAATTCTAGCAGTTGGAGGGGTTCGAAAGAGGCAGCATCGTTGGGCTCCGGAAAGCGGGATGGTCTTATGTCCATATTGCGCGCCATTGGAATATCACCATAGCACGCTGTTGGCGGCCGTGCATAGAACAAGACACGCAGAAGCGACATGAAGGGTCTGGGAGACTTAGACGAACCACGGAGAGAGAGGGCCGACGTGTTGTCCGACATGCGCGCATGCGCGGAGTGACACAACAGCCACGATTCCGGATATTAAACGAGCAGTGCTGCCCTCCATGCATCGTCAGATCAGTGCCAGCCCCATTGGTATACGGCTGCACGGCGTAGGACTGCACGCACGCAGACCGTTCAGACAACTGCCCTTAACACCATTGCGTCATCGCCAAAGACTGCAATGGTTATAACGTAATATGTCTTTCCGCTGTAACTTAGTGCTTATTTCAGTAATAACGTTATGTGTGCTAAAGTCGATGTAATATTAGAATGTACTCATACGCGTTACAAGAAAGAGGTCAATTGTAGTACTTACAAATACGTTTATTTTGCTTGCACGGCTAGTACTCTACACTCATATCCGGTTTGTTGGCGTACTCAATACAGTATCAGTGATTTAACATCCAGTCGCAGTATAACAGCACGTCTATCATCAATAACATTAATTCATTCAAACAACCGTTGCATTGCCTTTTTATCCATCGCTCTTATTCGGTCACTTTTGTTCCGAACTCAATGTGTTGCCAACATCTTTCTCGTTTAAGGGAAGACACATAACGTTAAGGTTTTAAAATGTCTAAGAGAATGAACTCAAATTTACATAGAAAAAGAAACCCAAAAGGAAAGTTAAAATAGAATATACGATGAATGGTGTCGTGGCAGACTGTCATGGAACCACTCAGAATGGCAGCGGGTGATCTTCAGTGACGAGTCCCGCTTTTTTCTTAGAGGAGACAACCACAGACTCCGTGCGTGCAAGCACCGTGATCAGCGCCAAGATTAATGATTTGTTGTCGGACGTCACACGTCCAGAAGGCATGGTGTCATGCAGGCTGTGTGCTGAAATTGCCTACGATGCCAGATCACCTTTGGTGCTCATTAGAGGCACTTTTACAGCTTAACGTTACGTTAATGAGGTCCTGCAGCCAGTGGCCCTACCTTTTCTGAACGCTCACTCCGCTGCGAATTTTCAACAGGACAACGCTCGTCCGCATACTGCTGCTGTCTCGAGAGCTTCCCTTCGAGGCACTGACACTCTGTCATGGCCCCGCTCATTGCCCGACCTATTGCCGATTCAAAATGGGTCGGATGCTTTTGAACACGCTACCAACTAGAGATGAGTTCGGACTCAATTTTAGGAGCCCGGGCCAGGCCCGTTTTCTTTTATTACATGTGTTTTCTGAGCCTGGGCACGCCCGGGCCTGAGCACGCCCGGGCCTGAGCTCATCTGTACTATCAAACCCCACCCCTACCGCACAATCTACAGGAACTGCGTGAGGAGATTCATGCTGCATGTGATGGCTTATCGCAGGATACTTTTAAGAACCTGTACAACTCCATGCCGGGACGTCTGGCATGCTGTGTGAGCAAACATGGCAGCCTGATAACCATACTGAAAGACACTACGTATTGGCGTGTACCTCAATAAATATTACCCATAGCAGTCTCAATGTTTAATAATTTATTGTTCCTTGTAAAGTTTACCTTCCTCCAGAATAGCATTGCAATCCGACTCGTCCTTATGTGTGCAACTATTTTTTTGACGATGAGTGTAATTCAAGTTTCTTAATCAATCACTGAGGGGTATACTGTTAGTTAAATTCAATTTGAAAGACATGAATTTCACAACTAATTGTTAAAGAAACCGATCTGCTGAAGAAAATTTTTTGCAGTGAAAAGTACGTATAAGTAAAAATGTTCAGCAGACTAAAATATTTTTCTTCTTTAAAGTTTTTTACGTATAAATTCTCAAACTGGAAAATTTAATTACAGAGTATATGTATTCATATTCATTTTGTTACAAATCCATTATGCCTTCATTTTCTTCGAAATGTCCTCCTTTTGACATAGGACTGCGTTTAACTCAACGAATAGTATGGGGCGACTTACGGCCGACCGCGTGTTACAAGAATAGGTCCCAATTGAAATCATTGTGGCGTTAAAAATACGTATCGCACACTAATCGTCGTAGCATATTCGTAACCAGCATGGAATCCAATTCGTGTACTGCGCAATACATCGTGCGCGCGACGCTCCCCTCGCTCACTGTGCGCGGGGAGGTGATGAAATATTTCTGGGTATGCCGCCGCATTTGGTTCAGTCCATGTCTACAACTGTGAGCGCACCGTAGCTGCGCGTGGTGCTGTTTTAAAGCTCTCGACTAAATCTATTCAAATATACGAAGAACATTTCGCAGTGGTTTGAACTGAACATTTTAAAAATTGTTTTCTTGTGAACCGGTGAACACTTTTGGTAATATCGCGGTTCATCTGGACATCTGTGAGAGCAAAACTACTGGGAGTGATGTCGTCTTAAAGCTCGCAACGGGATCTATTCAAATATATAAATAACATATCGCAGTGGTTTAGAGTAAATTAAAAAAAAATGTTTTCGTGTGAACGGGTTGACCTTTTCGACAATGCTACGGAATTCGCAAAATGAACGTAAGAAGAAGTGGAGAAAATCAAAACTAGAGGTAAGAGAAAGTGATGAGGAATGTAAGAAGTCCAAGAAGCCTGCAGCCCAACGAACGAACTAGAGATTATCGAGAACGCCTGAAAGCAGCCGCCCTTCGCTAAACAAAAATCAAACAGACCGATTGAACCCGTACACGGCCCGTAATGTATCCAGCATGATTTGTAAAAAATATGTAAGCTATCATTCATATCATAGACCTCTCAGCAAAAACAGTCTTGGTGGCTTAGCACTATGTTGCCGCTTCCGAACCGTCAATGAAATGTCCGGGCGGCCAACAGAAGGGCAAGCAGTTGGCCAACAGAAGGGCAAGCAGTTGTCCATCACAGGCAGTAGCTACCATAAGTGGCCCTCCAGCGGCCTTGCAAGCACGTGCCATAAATGATGGCTAGCCTAATGTGGTCCCCTAGTTTGCAGGTAGTGGTAGCCGGCAATGACGTGACGTAACTGGTGGCTTGTAGAATCTTGTACGCCAATTTCCCAATAGTTGGCAAAAAAAAAAAAAAAACAAAGAATAACCGCAGTTTCCGAAAACTACTACTTTGTTTTCTACCCTTACGAAACTTGTGAATTACAACACAGTGCAGGGAAAATTTCCTCAACAGACCGGAAAAACGCCCGTTTGGTTCTAGGTAGATACGAACCAGGGCCGTTGGAGCTCAGCTTTCTACCGACCTGACTAATTTGCCACGTACGAGCGTCTGCTTGAAGCTGTCTGTTTCGTGCGGAATGTGTAATCGAATGGTTCCCACTTTTATTTTACAATACTGCGAGGCATTTTTTAATAAAAGTCACTTTAATATAAATCATAAGTTTATTTTTTCAACGTAACGATAGTTTTTTGTTTTTTTTTTTACCTTAAGGGAACTTCACTTATTTTCAAGGAGTGTACATACTTAGAGTCGCTTTCCAAAGTTTTGTACTGTCCTTGTTGTCTGTGAATTAATATATTTTTACCCGGGTTCATGTGACATTCTGTTACATTTTTAACGTTGTATCTTTCCTTTCCATTGTCGAAGTTACATTTGTTTTAAAGAGGAACGATATTTTATTTTTCTTCTCGTTATTTTTAGAACCGAATTCCTCCCAGTCTTGTGTATTCAACCCATGGATGGATGAGTTCATTATATTTACATTTTTCTTTTAAATAATTAATAAATTTTGTACGCGTATAATTCTTTTTTTTTTTTTCCAAAAAAAGTTTTTTTAATGGTTTTTCAGGACATTTGTTTCAAGCGGTTTAAAAGTTTTCTTGTTATTCACACAATCCATTCCATAAATTGTTATTCGTGGGAATAGAGTGGGTGTATTTCATGGCTGTAATCTGATATCTATGTCGACGTGGAATTTCAGTAGGAAATTAATTCGCCTCTCTACATATAGATTTTTTTCTTAACATCCACTAAAATAACACGATGGCGATAGCGTCGTCTTCAATTAACTGGTACCATGAGTTGTTTCTGCGCATGCGCAGTCCCGTTGATTTCACCTGCTGTTGGGTTTGCATTGGTTGCCAACAACGGGCCACTAGTGACACTTGCGTGGAGGCCCACAATTCACGGCGATGCTGCAGGGCCATCAATGGCTCGCCAACTGATAGCGCTGCCACCAATGGACCGCCACCGGGCCGTGAGTGGCAGATTTTAGCCAGCAGTGACCCATCACTGCCAGCTGGTGGCCGGTAGTTTCCCAGCACTAGTGTTTTTTTGCTGGGCTCCGTTGGCTATAACAAATTAAATAAACGCCGTAAAACCATACCCCAGCAAAAAACAGTCATGCTGGGCCATCACTGGCCCACTGCTGGCACCAGCACTATGTTACCGCATCCCAACCGTCAATAAAATCTGCGGGTGGCCGACACATGGACCAGCAGTTCGGGCCAGCAGTGGACCAACAGTGGCACCCCCCATCAGTTGTCATATGCCTGAACAGGACCATTAGTTACCCATCGCAGGCAGTAGCTACCGCAAGTGGCCCTTCGACTGCCTTATAAGCACGTGCCATAAATGATGGCTAGCCTAATGTGGTCCGCTAGTTTCCTGGTAGTGGTAGCCGGTAATCACATGACCTAACTGATGGCTTGCCGAATCTTGTCCGCCAATTTCACAGTAGTAACCATAAAAAAATAAAAATGAAATAAAGGATAACCACACTTTTCTAAAGCTGCAACTACTTTTTTTCACCATAGGAAACTTCTGCATTACAGCCCTGCGTTGGAGAAATTTTCTCACCAGGTCCTGAAAAACGTCCGTTTGGATCTGGATGGAAACCAACCAAGGATTGCTCGCGTGGGAAGCGGGCAGTCTACAAACGGACTGATTTTCCACGCACAAGCGTTTGCTTCAAGCTGAGCCTCTGTCTTTTAGGATGTGTAACGAATAGTTCCCTTTTTAATTTTACATAATTGCGAGGTATTAAGCTAAAATCTTTTCTTTTTGTGCTTTAAAAACGATATACATTTAAAATTACAACTGTCTCACACGATTACAGTCAAGTCACAAACTACAAATAAAAGATGATAGGTTAAAAAAGCAAGATCTTTCGAGCTCCCACTGGAGCTCATTTGCAAGCCATAATGCTGTGTGCACCGTCAGAGACATGCACTTATACACTGGTGTGCAAAAATTAAGGACGAAGAGGAGAAATTAGCATAACAGCGGAACGAGCAGACAGAACGAACCGAAAGACCACTCAGGAAATACTCTAGGGTCCGGTGCGGTAGGGCATGTGATAATATGTAGCATGACGTAGGGGGTGGGGGGTGATGTGTCGGAAGGGTATAAAGCACATGGGCGGTGTACGCTCAGCAATTCGGTGAAAGCTATTGCATGGGGTACATCGGCTTGAACGACGTCGAGTTGCTGCCGCCGTGTGATATAGCCAACAGGCAATCCAGTAGACGACATCTGGAAAACGTTACCCGATGTCGCGTCATTGGGAAGTTGGAAGAAGGTCGAAGTGTGACTAGTGTGGCCGAGGAGTTCGGGATCGCTCATAGCATCGTTTCACGAGCTTAGAGAGCATTTCAAATGACAAGAACAGCTGTTCGAGGGTTTAGCAGTGGTCGTCCACGAGTAACCACGGCGGCGGATGATCGGTATATTGTCTTACAGTCGAGAAGAGACAGACGGCAGACAGCTGCAGAAATCAAAAGGCACATGCAACACACAACTGTACGTCCGTTATCGCGTTTTATCGTGGCCAGGAGACTGCACAAAGGTGGTCTATTTGCACGACGACCAGTACGGTGTGTGTCATTAACGCCTGCTCGTCGGAGACGGCGGTTTCTGTGGTGCCAGGAACATAAGAACTGGACAAATCAGCAATGGTGTCGAGTTCTCTTTACGGATGAGAGCCGATTTAGTCTGACGAGCGATTCTGGAGGTATACACATCTGGGGAGAGCAGGAAACACGCAATCACACATCCGACATTATCGAAAGTGACCGGTTTGGAGGTGGCGGAGTTCTCGTTTTGGGGTGGTATCATGCTTGGTAGCCGAACTAACCTCCACATCGTTTAAGGAGGTTCAGTCACTGGTGTCCGCTATTTTACCGAGGTTCTCCTGCCTCACGTGCGTCTCTTTAGAAGTGCTGTGGGTCCTGAGTTCCTCTTCATGGACAACAACGCTACATCTCATCGTACAGTGGCTGTCGCAGAGCTGTTAGAAAGTGAAGATATTCAACGCATGGATTGGCCTGCAAGGTCCTCGGACATAAATCCAATCGAACATGTGTGGGACCTTCTCGGGAGACTAAAGACTAGATTTTTCTTAGCAGCCGCCTGTCACATGGACGTTTCTGTCTTCTGTCCAGTTGTGCTCGAAGCTACTTTTTCAATAAAGTGCCTTCGTATCCTTTGAATTCCTTGTTTGGACGGTTTTGCTCACTTGTCTCATGTTCTTACATCTTGGGGATCTTATGGTATAATTTGAGTCGATGTGGAGCACTTCTGCACGACGTTACATTCAAAAAACGGTCTCGTCCTTAATTTTTGCACGCCAGTGTTTGTAAAAGTTCACGCCACGTTGTCTTGACAACATAATGTTGTAAAGTTTCAAACTAGCCACACCACTCTCAGGGAACAACAAAACACTTTTAATTTTTCTTTTAAATGTCAAACAAGTTAATCCGTAATATACAAATGAACACATTATACAATGTAGTAATAGTAATAATGAATACACAATTATCACGTAAATCCAATTTTAACGTCAATCACATATCATTAGGGGCGGCCAATCGATATACACTGTTCATGGCACCTGAAGAAAAAGAAGAGGAGACGCTTGATGAGAAAGGCAATGGGAAACCAAATCATCCCCATTCCTCAGCATATTCGTCACTATTACTGTGCATCGTGCATGGTGCCATGTAAACTCCTTGTCTGCGCATGGTACCTGAAGGAAAAGAAGAGGAGACACTTGATGAGGAAGGCAATGGGAAACCGGATCATCCCAATCCCCATTGACCAGTACATTCCTTACAACGACTGTGCGTACTCATGTTTAAGAGAATAAGACTTTACTGTGCGTACTCAAGTCAAGTCTTATTCTGTTCGTAACACCAGAAGAACAAGAAGAGGATCACTTGACAAGGAAGCTAATGGAAACAGCAGCATCTAATCCATATTCCCCATAATATTCGTCACCATTTCTGTACCTAGCTCATGGCGCTACTTAAAGTCGTTGTCTGTGCTTGACATCTGACGAGAAAGAAGAGGGAACATTTGATGAGAGCGGCAGAGGGAAAACATGTCACCCAAATTCCCATTCCCCGGGTATTCGTCACCATGACGGTGCATAACTCTTGGCGTGAAGTAAATTTGTTGTCTGTGCATGGCACCAGAAGAACAAGAACAAGGGACACTTGATGAGGAAGGTAATGGGAAACCGTATCACCCTGATCCCCATTCTCCTGGATATTCATCACAATTACTGTGCGTAGCGCGTGGTGCTATACAAAGTCGTTGCCTGTGCATGACACCTGGAGAACAAGAAGAGGGAATACTTGATGAGGAAGGTAATGGGAAACCGTATCACCCTGATCCCCATTCTCCTGGATATTCATCACAATTACTGTGCGTAGCGCGTGGTGCTACATAAAGTCGTTGCCTGTGCATGACACTTGGAGAACAAGAAGAGGGAATACTTGATGAGGAAGGTAATGGGAAACCGTATCACCCTGATCCCCATTCTCCTGGATATTCATCACAATTACTGTGCGTAGCGCGTGGTGCTACATAAAGTCGTTGCCTGTGCATGACACTTGGAGAACAAGAAGAGGGAATACTTGATGAGGAAGGTAATGGGAAACCGTATCACCCTGATCCCCATTCTCCTGGATATTCATCACAATTACTGTGCGTAGCGCGTGGTGCTACATAAAGTCGTTGCCTGTGCATGACACTTGGAGAACAAGAAGAGGGAATACTTGATGAGGAAGGTAATGGTAAACCGTATCACCCTGATCCCCATTCTCCTGGATATTCATCACAATTACTGTGCGTAGCGCGTGGTGCTACATAAAGTCGTTGCCTGTGCATGACACCTGGAGAACAAGAAGAGGGAATACTTGATGAGGAAGGCCATGGGAAAATACGTCATCGTAAGTCCCTTTACTCAGGATATTCTTCCCCATAACAATACATAGCGCATGGTGACACGTACAGTACGTACTTGTCTGTACAATGCACCTGAAGAAGATGTAGAGGGGATATTTAATGGGGAAGACCATGGGAAATCACCTCATCTAAATCCCCATTATGCAGAATATTCGCCACCATGACTGTGCACAGCTCATGGAGAAGATTCGCCCACGTTTTATACTAAACATAGCACTTGAAGAATTATCTGTAGTATCCTCACATCAGAAAGGAATTCGGAATTCGGAAAAGCCAGAATGAACCTTAGATTTAAAACGTAACATATGTTTTTTCTCTGTGCAATTTAAACTAGTGCAGAAAAATCATTCAAACAAGATTTATTGTCAAATTCAATAAAAGGTGAATTTCTTACAAGTGAATTCTGTTTTTATTGAAATTTTTGTAATATACAATATAGCCATTATATATATAATCTATATAAATTACATTAGAAATCCGTATATCAGATTTATAGATTTATTGAAAAGAGTATATATATATATATATATATATATATATATACTGAAGTGGGATATAAGGTCAGGTGATGCGTAACATTACAGCCTCTCCTTGACAAATGTCAACCCCGCCTTCTTGTGGTACATCCTGTTCCTACTAAAGCGGCTCTGACGACCGCCAATAGCGGTATAACTATACCATCGGGATCAGAGGAAATGCTACACTCACCAACCCGCTTTGCCTGCGTGGTGAGTTATGGCCAAACCCCTGCAAAATGACTCCACAACTTAAATCTTGGCCATCAGTCTCCGGCAGCTGGAATGTACCTGGCCAAGGCAGCGGCCAGTGCGACATGAAGGCAGAGGGTGCTAAGAATCCCTGGAGGACCGGACTAGGCTGCCATCTGATGCTGACCTTGCCTACCTATAATGGACGCTCCCTATCTTTTGATTTAAGGCTTCTTGAATTGGAAGACGAACTACAAAGGATCAAGTGGGACATTGTCGGGCTAAGTGTGGTAAGGAGAAAAGGAGAAGATCTCATTGAACTGAAAAGTGGACATCTCTTCTACTATTGTGGGACAGATACTGGCAGAACTAGTGGTGTTGGATTTATAATAAACAAGAAACAGAAGGATAAAGTTGTAGAAGTTGAAAGTTCCTCTGACAGAGCTGCACGACTCGTTATTCAACTCTCGAGAAGATACAAGGCTCAGATTATTCAAACTTATGCATCCACCACAAGTCATCCTGAAGAAGAAATTGAAGAACTTTATGAGGAAATTCGTCATCTAAATAATAAAGGTAAGCAGCACTTGAAGATAATTATGGGAGATTTTAATGCAAAAATAGGGCAACGGCAACAGAATGAAACTTCAGTAGGTAAATTCGGTCACGGCAACAGAAACCAGCGTGGAAATACTCTCGCAGAGTTTGCAGAGGCAGAAGGGTTTTTCATCTTGAACTCCTTTTTCAAGAAAAAGCCACACAGGAAATGGACATGTAGACATCCAAATGGGACGACAAGCGAAATTGATTTTATTATGTGTAAAAAAACATTCGTCATAGAAGACTGCAGTGTGCTAAACAAGTTCAACACAGTTAGTGACCATATATTGGTGAGATGTAAGATGCACCTCAACACTAAACTCGAACGTGGCAAGCTCATAAAACAAACAAAATGTATTGACATAACCAACCTTAAAAAACACCATAATACCTTCAAATTGGAACTGAAGAACAGATTTTCTGCGTTAGAAGGCCTAACATCGGAAGAAGTGGACATCTCTGAAGTTAACAGAAAAGTAACAAAAGCTCTTATGGAAACAGCAACAAGATTAGCTGGGTCTAAGAACAAGTTGCATGTAAATGAATTATCAGGAAAAACGAAAATGTTGATGCAAAAAAGAAGAGAGATGAGGAAAACTAAAGAAGATGTGACTTCCAAAGTGGAATATATAGAGCTATGCAAGACAGTAAGAAAAAGTATCACTGAAGACGTAAGAAAAATTCAATTGTGAACTAGTGAGGAAAGCAATTGAAAACAACCAAAACCTAAAAATGGCAAAGGGACATCTCAGTAATTGAAGAAAACAGATTATGGTACTGAGAAAAGAAGATGGTTCTGTAACAAGAAATACAGGCGAAAGTTTGACAAGAGTGAAAGATTTCTACTCCAAATAATATGAAAGAGATGATACATGTACTCCGGACATAATAAAATCTACCGGTACCAGAGTTCTACCAGTCCTCCCAGCAGAAGTTGCACAGGTCATCAAGAACATGAAACGAGGAAAAGCTACAGGAGAAGAAGAAATTACTGTAGACATCATACAAGAAGCAAGTGGAGAAATGAAAACAGTACTCGCCCAAATTTTCACTCGATGCCTTAATGACTGGAAGATTCCTTAGGATTGGAACAACGCTACAATGATCCTCCTACATAAAAACAGTGACATTAAGGATCTCAGGAACTACAGACCTATCAGCTTCCTATCAGTGGTTTATAAAATCTTCACTAAAGTTCTTTCACACCGCTCGAAAGTAACACTGGACATGGCTTAACCGAAAGAGCAAGCTGGATTCAGGAGTGGCTACAGCACAATAGATCATATCCACGTACTCAGAAAACTAATTGAAAGAGCGGGGGAATATGAACTTTCATTGTGCAATGCTTTTATCGATTATAAAAAAAGCCTTTGATTCGGTGAAACCATCAGCAGTTACAATGGCTCTGAAATCCTGCGGTATTGAAGATGCATACATTAATATTATTAATAACATCTATGAAAATGCAAGTGCAGAGATTCGTCTGTTTGAAAATACAACACACATAAACATTGGAAAGGGAGTGAGGCAAGGTGACACTATATCTCCGAAGCTCTTTAATGCCACATTGGAAAATGTCTTTCAATCACTGATTTGGGAAAACAAAGGGATAAAGATTAACTTAGATTACTTAACCCACCTTCGTTTTGCTGATGACGTGGTCATTTTTGCAGCTACCATATCAGAGCTGCAGAGTATGATGCAGGAACTTGCTGACAAGAGTAAAGAAGTGGGATTAAAATGAACTTTCTGAAGACAAAAGTGATGTTCAATGTTTTTACAAGAAATGAAGATTTATCGATTGATGGAGTAAAGCTGGAGATAACAGACACGTACGTTTATCTTGGACAGCAGATATCAAGTGAGGGTCACATCGCTGAAGAAGTTAATCGGCGTACAAAACTTGCCTGGAGAGCTTTTGGAAGAAACAGTATAATTTTCAAGAGCAATATGCTATTATGTCTTAAAAGAAAAGTGTTGGATAAATGCATCCTTCCAGTGCTTACGTATGGTGCAGAGACGAGGACTTTAACTAAAAGAGACATACAAAGGCTGCAGACAATTCAAAGAAGCATGGAGAGGTGCATGCTTGGTGTAGAGATAAGAAGAGGAACTCGTGGATCCGAAAAATGACAAGAGTGGAAGACATCATGATCAGAGTTAAATCCCTGAAATGGCAATGGGCTGGACATACTGCCAGAAGGACAGACCATCGATGAACAGCCTAAATTTTAGATTGGATTCCAAGGGACAGGAAAAGACATAGAAGAAGGCCACATGGGAGATGGGTGGATGAAATTCGAAAGTATGCGGGAGTGACATGGATGAAACTTGGGGAGACCTTCGTCCAGCAGTGGGTTGATAATGGTTGATAATTTTATATATGTTATAGCTACGTATAATTTCTGCACTTACATTTCTATATATATGATATAGACTATTATATATTATAGATATTAGTGATTTTATTAAAAAATTAAAAAAATAATAATATATAATATACCCACTGTATGTATATATATATATATATATATATATATAGGGATGTAAGGTCAGGTGATGCGTAACATCACAGCCTCTCCTTGACAAATGTCAACCCCGCTTTCTCGTGGTACATCCTGTTCCCACTAAAGGGGCTCTGACGACCGCCAATAGCGGTATAACTATACCATCGGGATTAGAGGAAATGCTATCCCACACTCACCAACCCGCTTGGTCAGCGTGGTGAGTTATGGCCAAACCCCTCCAAAATGACTCCACAACTTAAATCTTGGTCCTCAGTCTCCGGCAGCTGGAATGTACCTGGCCAAGGCAGCGGCCAGTGCGACATGAAGGCAGAGGGTGCTAAGAATCCCCGGAGGACCGGACTAGGCTGCCATCTGATGCTGACCTTGGCTACGTACAACGGACGCTCCCTATCTTCTGATTCAAGGCTTCTTGAATTGGAAGAGGAACTACAAAGGATCAAGTGGGACATCGTCGGGCTAAGTGAGGTAAGGAGAAAAGGAGAAGATCTCATTGAACTGAAAAGTGGACATCTCTTCTACTATCGTGGGACACATACTGGCAGAACTAGTGGTGTTGGATTTATAATAAACAAGAAACTGAAGGATAAAGTTGTAGAAGTTGAAAGTTCCTCTGACAGAGCTGCACGACTCGTTATCCAACTCTCGAGAAGATACCAGGCTCAGATTATTCAAACTTATGCACCAACCACAAGTCATGCTGAAGAAGAAATTGAAGAATTTTATGAGGAAATTCGTGATCTAAATAATAAAGGTAAGCAGCACTTGAAGATAATTATGGGAGATTTCAATGCAAAAATAGGGCAACGGCAACAGAATGAAACTTCAGTAGGTAAATTCGGTCACGGCAACAGAAACCAGCGTGGAAATACTCTCGTAGAGTTTGCAGAGGCAGAAGGGTTTTTCATCTTGAACTCCTTCTTCAAGAAAAAGCCACACAGGAAATGGACATGGAGACATCCAAATGGGACGACAAGTGAAATTGATTTTATTATGTGTAACAAAAAATTCATCATAGAAGACTGCAGTGTGCTAAACAAGTTCAACACAGGCAGTGACCATAGATTGGTGAGATGTAAGATGCACCTCAACACTAAACTCGAACGTAGCAAGCTCATAAGACAAACAAAATGTATTGACATAACCAACCTTAAAAAACACCATAATACCTTCAAATTGGAACTGAAGAACAAATTCTCTGCTTTAGAAGGCCTAACATCGGAAGAAGTGGATATTTCTGAAGTTAACAGAAAAGTAACCAAAGCTCTTATGGAAACAGCAACAAAATTAGCTGGGTCTAAGAACAAATTGCATGTGAACAAATTATCAGGAAAAACCAAAATGTTGATGCAAAAAAGAAGAGTGATGAGGACAACTAAAGAAGATGTGACTTCCAAAGTGGAATATATAGAGCTATGCAAGACAGTACGAAAAAGTATCACTGAAGACGTAAGGCAATTCAACTGTGAACTAGTAAGGAAAGCAATTGAAAACAACCAAAGCCTAAAGATAGCAAAGGGACATCTCAGTAAAGGGAAAAACAGATTATGGCACTGAGAAAAGAAGATGGTTCTGTAACAAGAAATAGAGGAGAAATTTTAACAAGAGTGAAAGATTTCTACTCCAAATTATATGAAAGGGATGATACATGTACTCCAGACATCATGAAAGGTACCAGTACCAGAGTTCTTCCAGTCCTTCCAGCAGAAGTTGCACATGCAATCAAGAACATGAAGCGGGGAAAAGCTCCAGGAGAAGATGGAATTACTATAGACATCATACAAGAAGCAAGTGGAGAAATCGAAACAGTACTCGCCCAAATTTTCACTCGATGCCTTAATGAAGGGAAAATTCCTGAGGATTGGAACAACGCTACAATGATCTTGCTACATAAAAAAGGTGACATTGAGGATCTCAGGAACTACAGACCTATCAGCCTCCTATCAGTGGTTTATAAAATCTTCACTAAAGTTCTTTCACACCGCTTGAAGGTGACACTGGACATAGCTCAACCGAGAGAACAAGCTGGATTCAGGAGTGGCTACAGCACAATAGATCATATCCACGTACTGAGAGAACTAATTGAAAGAGCGAGGGAATATGAGCTTCCATTGTGCATGGCTTTTATCGATTATGAAAAAGCCTTTGATTCGGTGAAACCATCAGCAGTTACAATGGCTCTGAAATCCTGCGGTATTGAAGATGCATACATTAATATTATTAATAACATCTATGAAAATGCAAGTGCAAAGATTCGGCTGTTTGAAAATACAACACACATAAAAATTGGAAAGGGAGTGAGACAAGGTGACACCATATCTCCGAAGCTCTTTAATGCCACATTGGAGGGTGTTTTTCAGTCGCTGAACTGGGAAAACAAAGGGATAAAGATTAATGGAGATTATCTAACCCACCTTCGTTTTGCTGATGACATAGTCATTTTTGCAACTACCTCATCAGAGCTACAGAGTATGATCCAGGAACTTTCTGACAAGAGTAAAGAAGTGGGATTAAAAATGAACTTTCAGAAGACAAAAGTGATGTACAATGCTTTTACAAGAAATGAAGATTTATCGATTGATGGAGAAAAGCTGGAGATAACAGACACGTACGTTTATCTTGGACAGCAGATATCAAGTGAGGGTCACATTGGTGAAGAAATTAATCGGCGTACAAAACTTGCCTGGAGAGCTTTTGGAAGAAACAGCATAATTTTCAAGAGCAATATGCCATTATGTCTTAAAAGAAAAGTGTTTGATCAATGCATCCTTCCAGTGCTTACGTATGGTGCAGAGACGTGGGCCTTAACTAAAAGAGACATACAAAGTCTGCAGACAACTCAAAGTAGCATGGAGAGGTGCATGCTTGGTGTAACCAGGAGAGATAAGAAGAGGAACTCGTGGATCCGAAAAATGACAAGAGTGGAAGACATCATGATCAGAGTTAAATCCCTGAAATGGCAATGGGTTGGACATACTGCCAGAAGGACAGACCATCGATGGACAGCCGAAATTTTAGATTGGATTCCAAGGGACAGGAAAAGACCCAGAAGAAGACCACATGGAAGATGGGTGGATGAAATTCGAAAGTATGCGGGAGTGATATGGAGGAGACTGGCACAAGACAGACCGTTGTGGAGGAAACTTGGGGAGACCTTTGTCCAGCAGTGGATTGATAATGGTTGACGATGATGATGATGATGATGATATATATATATATATATATATATAATGGGTATATTAATATTTTTTTTAATAAAATCAGTAATATGTATAATATATAATAATGCATACCATATATATATTATATAAGGTAGCTATATATTTATATACTGTATATATAAGTGTAAAAATTATATGTAGCTATAACATATATATATATACATGGGATGTAAGGTCAGGTGATGCGTAACATCACAGCCTCTCCTTGACAAATGTCAACCCCGCCTTCTCGTGGTGCATCCTGTTCCCACTAAAGGGGCTTTGACGACCGCCAATAGCGGTATAACTATACCATCGGGATTAGAGGAAATTCTATCCCACACTCACCAACCCGCTTGGCCAGCGTGGTGAGTTATAACTAAACCCCTCCAAAATGATTCCACAACTTAAATCTTGGCCCTCAGTCTCCGGCAGCTGGAATGTACCTGGCCAAGGCAGCGGCCAGTGCGACATGAAGGCAGAGGGTGCTAAGAATCCCCGGAGGACCGGACTAAGCTGCCATCTGATGCTGACCTTGGCTACGTACAATTTACGCTCCCTATCTTCTGATTCAAGGCTTCTTGAATTGGAAGAGGAACTACAAAGGATCAAGTGGGACATCGGAGGGCTAAGTGAGGTAAGGAGAAAAGGAGAAGATATCATCGAACTGAAAAGTGGACATCTCTTCTACTATCGTGGGACAGATACTGGCAGAACTAGTGGTGTTGGATTTATAATAAACAAGAAACTGAAGGATAAAGTTGTAGAAGTTGAAAGTTCCTCTGACAGAGCTGCACGACTTGTTATCCAACTCTCGAAAAGATACCAGGCTCAGATTATTCAAACTTATGCACCCACCACAAGTCATCCTGAAGAAGAAATTGAAGAATTTTATGAGGAAATTTGTCATCTAAATAATAAAGGTAAGCAGCATTTGAAAATAATTATGGGAGATTTCAATGCAAAAATAGGGCAACGGCAACAGAATGAAACTTCAGTAGGTAAATTCGGTCACGGCAACAGAAACCAGCTTGAAAATACTCTCGTTGAGTTTGCAGAGGCAGAAGGGTTTTTATCTTGAACTCCTTCTTCAAGAAAAAGCCACACAGGAAATGGACTTGGAGACATCCAAATGGGTCGACAAGTGAAATTGATTTTATTATGTGTAACAAAAAATTCGTCATAGAAGACTGCAGTGTGCTAAACAAGTTCAACACAGGTAGTGACCATAGATTGGTGAGATGTAAGATGCACCTCAACACTAAACTTGAACGTGGCAAGCTCATAAGACAAACAAAATCTATTGACATAACCAACCTTAAAAAACACCATAATACCTTCAAGTTGGAACTGAAGAACAGGTTCTCTGCTTTAGAAGGCCTAACATCAGAAGAAGTGGACATCTCTGAAGTTAACAGAAAAGTAACCAAAGCTCTTATGGAAACAGCAACAAAATTAGCTGGGTCTAAGAACAAGTTGCATGTAAATAAATTATCAGGAAAAACGAAAATGTTGATGCAAAAAAGAAGAGAGATGAGGACAACTAAAGAAGATGTGACTTCCAAAGTGGAATATATAGAGCTATGCAAGACAGTACGAAAAAGTATCACTGAAGACGTAAGAAAATTCAACTGTGAACTAGTGAGGAAAGCAATTGAAAACAACCAAAGCCTAAAGATAGCAAAGGGACATCTCAGTAAGGGAAGAAAACAGATTATGGAACTGAGAAAAGATGGTTCTGTAACAAGAAATAGAGGCGAAATTTTGACAAGAGTGAAAGATTTCTACTCCAAATAATATGAAAGAGATGATACATGTACTCCGGACATAATAAAATC